>JAPDNY010000003.1:156710910-159110910 GCA_029375565.1 Gekko gecko | reverse complement strand
AGCATGGTAAGGTCTTAAAGCATTGCCATCTAGTATGTTATATTATTTGTTTTATATAGTTAAATTGCAAGACTGTAAATTGCCCTGAGCCCAGCGTTGCAGGGGAAGGTGGGATAGAAGTCCAATGAATAAATAAATCTTGGACACATAGCACCCTATACTATGATTCACATTAAACCAGTTATATCGGGGAGCTTATTTAGAGCCCAGTACTATGTACCTTTCAGTTGAGGCACTAGAAACATCAACCCAGTCATGGAGTATAGGACTAACAGAACTAACCTGTGGGAATTCCTGAGTGTTAACTAGAAGGGAACAGCAATTGAGAATACTATTATATTTGGTGAACCAGGTACTGTCATGCTAGAGAAGAGTGAGGCATTGCCTTGAGAGATGAAAGGCTAGAGACTTCATCTGCTTGCACCAAATATTAATTAAAGCTATGTGCACCCTTACTGAAGGAAGGCTCAATTCAATCAGCATCAAGGCAAATGGAGTAAAAAGAACATAAGAACATAAGAAGAGCCCTGATGGATCAGACCAATGGATCATCTAGTCCAGCATCCTGTCTCACACAGTGGCCAAGCAGTTCCTCTGAATGGCCAACAACAGGGCATAAAGGCCAAGATCTTCCCCTGATGTTGCCTCCTGGCTCTGGGATTCAGAGGCTTAATGCCTATCCTCCATGAATCTATCCAACCATCTTTTAAAGCTGTTAATTCCTGTAGCCATCATTACATCCTCTAGCAGCAAATTCCACTTTTTAATCACTTGCTTTGTAAAGAAGTATCTCCTTTAGTCCCAGCAAACCTGGTCCCAGTCTTGGTTTGTAATGGCCTATGGCTAAATACAAATAAATTTCTTTCACTTTCTTTTAGTCTGTCCTGAATCTACTACCCATCAGCTTCACTGAATGCCCTCATGTTCTAGTACTTGGGGAGAGTGAGAAAAAATTCTCTTTGCCCACACTGTGCATAGTTTTAAACCTCTATCATGCCCCCCAGTCATCTCTTTGTCCACTCCGCACTGTGCATAATTTTATACATCTCTATCATGTGCCCCCCCTTAGTCCTTTTTTAAACTGAAAAATCCCAGAATCTTCAGCCTTTCCTCATAGGAAAGGTGCTCCAACGCCCAAATTATCTTGGTCATCTTCCTCTGTATGTTTTCCAGCTCTGTGATGCCTTTTTGACATCTGGTGACCAGAAATGTACACAGTACAAAGGCCACACCGCAGATCTGCACAAGGCCATTATAATATCAGCAGTTTTATGTTTAATCCATTTTCTAGTAATCCCTAACATAGAGTTTGCCTTTTTCACTGCTGCAGCACACTGGGGTTTACATTTTCACGGAGCTATCCACTACGACCCCAAGATCTTTTCCCCTCAATCTCAACAAGTTCAGACCCCATTAGCCTATACTTGAAGCTGGGATTTTTTTGTCCCAATGTGCATCACCAATACTGAACTTCAACTGCTACACTGTCACCCACTCACCCAATTTGTGGGGATTCTCTTGGAGCTCTTCACAGACAGCCATGTTTTTCACCATCATGAGTAATTTTGTGTCATCTGCAAATCTGGCCACTACACTAGTTCCAGATTATCCAGCTCAGCCAAACCAGCTCTGACACGATTCCATGCTGCGCCCTCCACCACCACCACCGCCGAACACACTGCGAGGCCTCCCTGATGCAGGCCCCCCACCACGCCAAATGCCTCCTCCTGTCCAACCCCGGCAGCGGGAGCCGGGACGCCAGTGGTGGCGGTGAAGTGGCAGTGCTCTACCTACCACTGGGCCCGGGGGATGCCACTGCTGTCTCTTCTTCTCCCGAGAGAGGGGCTGGCAGGCAGTGGCCCAGCTAGAGTCCGTTGCGTTTGTCTCTGCAACGGGCCTTATTCCTAGTTTATGAATAAATTAAATAGTTGAAAATCGGCACTGGGGCCAATACTACCTCCGAGTTGGTAATTAATACACCATTACAGACTTCTACTCCATATAGGAGTTGGGCTGTTGCCTTGCAGCTGCTGGATGCCCCTGGACAAGCCATAGTTCTGTCAGAGTGGTTCTCTCAAGGACAGTTCTGGAAAGAGCTCTCTCAGCCCCACCTACCTCACAGGGAGGGGAAGGGAAAGGAGTTTGTAAACCGCTCTGAGACTGAGTGAAGGGCGGGGTATAAATCCAATCTCTTCTTCTTCTTGCTCTGATATACTGTCAAGACAGGATCAACCAAAAAGCATTCTTTGGTACAAAAGAATTTCAAGATCGCTCCTAATGTCTAGAAACCTGGAGATTTTATAACTTCCAGGAAAGTGTTTCACTAAAAGTAACTCCAAGATACTTGAAGTTCTTGCACTGATCCATTGGGGTACTATCAACAGATCACCGCAATCGGCAGGGCTTCCCCCCCCAAGATGACTACTTTTGTCTTACTGTAATTAAGATAGAAGATAGATTCAGAGGGTAGCCATGTTGGTCTGCAGTAGAACAGATGGATCCTTTTGCACCAAGGAACCATCCCTGGGCAGGGAGGGGGGGCTCTTGGTAGTTAGTGATTCAATCCTTAGGCATGTAGATAGATGGGTTGTGAACCCACATGCCAACTGCATGGTGACCTGCCTGCCTGGTGCAAAGGTAGCAGACATTACATGTGGTCTAGAAAGACTGGTAGACAGTGCTGGGGAGGAGCCAGTGGTTGTGGTATACATGATCTTGGAAGAAAAAATTAGGTTTCTAGACAGGAGAGTCAAGGCCAGGACATCCATGGTAGCCATCTCAGAAGTGCTGCCCGTTCCACACACAGAGTTCAAATTAGGACTCTTGATGCATGGATAAAACAATGGTATTTGAAGGAAAGGTTGAAGTTTGTTAGGCACTGGAATACTTTGGAACAAGTAGGACCTATACAAAAGAGATGGCTTCCATTTGTCCCAAGAAGGAACCAGGCTGCTGGCACTTAAAATAAAAACGGTGGCAAAGCAGTTTTTCAAACAAAATCTTGAGGGAAAGCCGACAGGAGATTAAATATCTCTGATTTGGGATGGCTCATTTGTAAGAGATGAAAGGGTAGCTGTACTATTCTAGAGGGAAGTGATTTAAGACTGGCCAATGAGAGCGTGACAAACAATACTGACTGCCTGACGTCTAGAGGCCATAGGAGGAAGGTTGCAAGCCTACCATGTCTGGGAAATTACAGATGTTTATGTATAAAAGCTAGAAGTATTTGAGATAAAATGGGGAGCTAGAATGCTTAGTGTCAGAGGAGAACGTGGACATTGTGGACATTTCAGAAACTTGGTGGGATGAAGATAATCAGTGGGATACAGTGATTCCTGGATATAAATTATATGGGAAGAATAGGAAGGTAAGTTGGTGGAATCCATAATTAAAGACAGAATTAGTAGGCACACTAATGAACAAAAGCTACTGAGGAAGAATCAGCGTGGATTCGGTAAGGGAAGATCTTGTCTCACTAACCTTTTAGAGTTGTCTGAGGGGGTGAACAAATTTCTGGACAAGGGTGACCCAACAGATGTTATTTACCTAGACTTCCAGAAAACTTTTGATAAAGTTCCTCATTGAAGGCTCCTAAGTAAACTCAGCAATCATGGGATAAGAGGACAAGTCTTCTTGTGGAATAAAAATTGGTTAATTAACAGGAAACAGAGTGAGTATAAATGGGCACTTTTCACAGTAGAAAATGGTAAACAGTGGGGTACCGCAGGGCTCAGTACTAGGTTCAGTGGTGTTTACCTTATTCATTAATGATTTGGAGTTGATAATAAGCAGTGAAGTTTGCAGATGACACTAAGTTGTTCAGGGCAGTGAGACTGAGGAGCTCCAACTGGATTTGTCAAGATTGGGCAAGTGGCCATCAATGTGGCAAATGAGGTTCAACTTGGGCAAGTGCAAAGTAATGCACACTGGAGCAAAAAATCCTAACTATCAATATGCATTGATGGGTCCGAACTGGAGGTAATTGACCAGGAGAAAGATCTTGGGAGTCTGGTAGATAACTCTCTGAAAATGTCGACTTAGTATGCGACTACAATAAAAAAGGCAAATGCTATTCTGGGGATTATGAGAAAGGGGACTGAAAACAAATCAGCCAGTATCATAATGCCACTGTATAAATCTACAGTGTGGCCTCATTTGGAATATTATGTACAGCTCTGGTGACTGCACCTCAAAAAAAATATTATAGAGCATAGGAGAAGGTGCAGGAAACGGCAACTAAAATGATCACCTTCCCTATGATGAAAGGTTAAAGGAGTTAGGGCTCTTTAGCTTGGAGAAATGAAGAGGGGATTGGATAACCATATGGAGCAGAGGTCCATCAGTCGCTATTAGCCACAAGGTACAGTGATGCTCTGGGGCAGTGATGCTCTGTATTCTTGGTGCTTGGGGGGGCAACAGTGGAATGGCTTCTGAGGTTCTGGCCCCACTGGTGGAACTCCTGATGGCACCTAGGCTTTGGCCACTGTGTGACCCAGAGTGTTGGACTGGATGGGCCACTGGCCTGATCCAACATGGCTTCTTTTATGTTTTTATGAGCCCAATAGCACTTTAGAAACCAACAAAAGTCTCAGGGCATAAACTTTTCAGAATCCTTTGTTAGACAAGTATTTAAAAGCTTTTTTAACTCAATGAATTTTACTGCATTGGTTTTGTATGGGCTGTTGCCTGTAATGTGTGTGTATATAAAACCATTCAAAAAGGTAATTTTGCCTACTAAGGTACCTTTGAGAAGAGAACCTCCACGATCAGAGGCAGTGTACTGCTGATTGCTGGACATGGGGGTGGAGAATGAAAAGTAGAGTTATGGTTGTGAGACCTTCCTATAGCATCTGCCTGCCTATTAGTGGGGACAGAATTGAAAGCTAAGTGGACTCTTCATCTGATCCAGCAAAGCTGTGTTTGCTTTCAAGTTTCTTTCTTCCTACTGATGTAGAATTACCAGGTGTGTGTTTGTGTGTGCATGTGAATATTTATTTCACAAAACTTTAATGTGATCTGTCTTCTAGACAGTTGCTAAAAAGCAGACAGGGCAACCTTTACAAACATGACCTTCCTATTCTATGTAGGGTTGCCAGCCTCCAG
Source organism: Gekko gecko (assembly GCA_029375565.1). Lineage (NCBI taxonomy): Eukaryota > Metazoa > Chordata > Lepidosauria > Squamata > Gekkonidae > Gekko > Gekko gecko. The sequence continues at coordinate 159,105,807 of JAPDNY010000003.1, read as the reverse complement.
GTGGCACCTAAAGATCGCCTGCTATTACAATTGATCTTCATGAGACCAAGATCAGTTCCCCTGCTCACTAATTCAGATACAGCTAAATGGAGTCCATCTGTCCTATTTATTGGAAAGTGGAGTGATTTCAGATGCTGAATGACATTAGCAGGGGAATAACAGCAGCCTTACAAAAAGTGTGATACATTGACACAGAGTTCTCCATCTTTCTGTGCTATACCTCTGAGGATGCCAGTCACAGCTGCTGGCAAAACATCAGGTACTACAATGCCAAGACCACGGCCATACAACCTGGAAAATCTACAACAACTAGTAAAATGTGGAATAGTTTTTCCAGTAAGGTCTCTGGGCCTAGATAGGCTACTCTGGGACTGAAATGACAGCCCCCAGAGTGGAATTACAGTCCCTAGGAAGAGAATCTGTGCTCTGGTACTGGAATGACAGACCCCAGAGTGGAATGATGATCCCTAGCAGTAGAATCTGTGCTGTGGGACTGGAATGACAGCTCACAGAGTGGAATGACAGGATAGCCCCAGTGAATAGACTCAGTGCTCTGGGACTGGAATGACAGGTTGCAAAGTGGAATGACAGCCCTTGGGAATATGCTCAGTGCTCTGGGACTTGTACTCACTTGTAGGATATGAGTTTGAAATGAGAAGACTGCTGCTACTCTGACCTCTGTACATTGCTCAGAAATTGAGTGCACAGCAACTGTTTGGTATTCTGGCTCAGAGACTTCAGCCATGCGTTTACCAATCGAAGGAATCTGTGATGACATAATTTAGTAAATTTCAGTACAAAGTCACCCATATGAATAAGGCAGAAACAAGACTCCTGTAAATGAACATCCAGGAAAACTTTTTAAATGTTCCCCTACAGGCTTTTCTGTGTTGCCCTCCTTACTTTCAAATTTGTGACCATTTATTTGTCTTATGCACTTGGTATGTATATTTGCAGATCTTAAAAGTGACTATTCTAAAAGTGAATTTAAATAAAGGACACAGCTGGAGACTGCTGAGATACCACTATAACCACTGGCCAACTCCCACCTTTTCCTGGGTTTAGCCCAGCCCAGAGGCATGGCTAGGGTGGTTCCCAAGGGTTCCCAGGCCCCTCTAAATTTCTGGGGAGCCCCTTCCTAAATCCTACAAGGCTCTGCCTCCATAGATAGTGACAATGGGCTGTGATGTCACTGGGCCTCAGTTCTTTTAAGGAGCTAGCATAACAATGCCTCTGACCCAGCCCCACCCCCAGGAAATTGGAAAGTCTACGCCCTTGCTAGTGAATTAATTCAAGTTCAGCAATTTTGCACTTTAATTTCCCCTTGAACTTACTTTGTTTGAAGGCTGCCACTCTTAAATCAGCAATGGAATGACCTGAAAAATTAAAATATTCTCTCACTGGCTTGGGGGTGTTGTGGTTTTTACCACTGGATTTATGTTCATTTATTCTTTTATGCAGGGACTAACCTATCTGTCCAACATAAGGAGTGGAAGGGCACTGATGGCATTTGATGGCATATATAACATTGGAAGATGAATAAGTGAATGAACCTGAGATAGTATGGCTGGTGTTGGTAGGTCCAGTGGTTGTGTTGTCAGAGTAAATATGGGGACAGAGTTGGCATCTTGGTTTGTTGCAGGCTCTGGTCCAGAGCCCATGTCCATGTTAGGAAGGGTACTACTGTGGGTGAGAAGTTGTTTAAGGTTAGGAGGCTATGGTCAAGAAGAGGCAGTGATAGGGGGAGTATCATTGTCCAGCATCATTTGTAGGTTGTTAACAATATGTTTAACCAGTGTGAGCTGAGAGCTTATGTGGTTTTCTGTTGCTGTTTTGATTGGGCCTATCTTGTAGCAGGATATCCCTTGGAATAATTCTGGTTTTGTCAATCTGTCTCCTTCCTGCATCAAGTGGGTATTGTAATTCCAAGAATGTCTGTTGTAGATCCCGTAGGTGAGATCCTCTGTGAGGAAAAAACCTAGATGAGTTGATCTGGGTGAACAGTTGGGCTAGAACTGGTGCTCACTAACCAGGGAAGTATATGAATAGGTCTGGGGGAACAATGTCCTTCCACAGGAACTTTACCCAATGACAGAACGGAAATTAGGCATTTTATCTCAGATGCAGTAACGGGAAGCCAATGAGGCTGATTTTGGAAGTGAGAACAGGGATCCTGACCATTAGCCCTGTTGACAAAATGGAAAAGGCCAGAAAAAAAACTGACTATAATGGAGGCACCAATCTTTATCAGGAATCTGGGCTTCCAGTCATAGTAACACTTTACCCTGGCCAATAGAGACTAGATTCTAGATTCATTTCTTTCCATTACAGGAAATTTGGCAAATGCTAATTTATTCTGCTTTAAGAGCAGGATTTTAAAGATGTAAGAAGATTTGTAGATGTACCTGTACCTTTCTTATTGTATCATGCCTGACAGGTGTTCCTGGTTCCCTTTTTTTAAAGCTCATCTGCACTCCTGAACAGATCAGCCCCCACATAAATGCCTGTTTGGCTTTGGAGGTCTGGCACAGGTCAGATGAGGTCTAAGAAGGCAAACTATGCCCTCATAATGTTTCAGAACTTCTGAGCCATCTTTAAACATTTATTGTTGTGGAAACCAAAGGGCTTCATTCTCTATGAGCTAAGCCACCTGACCTGTGGCTAACAGTATGTGACTGGCCTAAGGTCCTAGAGACATGATTTATGGTTATGCAGAAACATTTTACTGTATTTGACAACTTCTTTTCCCTAGAAACTCAAAATTCAAACTGCAGAACTTTCAGAAAGCAATGTAAAATTGGTTTGCTTAAAAGGAAAAAAACTAGGTTGGAATTTGAAAGTGAGGGTTTTACAATTTTGTAGCACAATCCTATGCAGAATGACTCCAGTCAAAGCCCATAAAAACCAATGGTCGTAGACTGGAATAACTGCATAGCATTGCACAACAGATATTTTAAATGTTCTGTTAAGATTTTGTAGCCCACCAGGAGCCCTCTAAGTGAAGTTAGATAAATTTTGAAGTATAACTACATTTTTCAAATACACTTTCTATTTCAGAATGCAGACTCTGAATTACATTTTTCTGTTAGCTTACATGCGGTTACCAAGAGAATGGAGCCCATGTAAAATTTTAAGAGAAGTAACTACATATTTTTCTTTAGGTACAACAAAAGCATTTACATAAGCATTCAGAACCACAGTTTTACACCTTTCCACCAACATAAATGCACAGCTGTTTCTTGTTTTAGTGCAGTACTCCATATATCTGCTTCTGGATATTTCAGTAGGTGAAACTTAGCATGGGCTTTACTGGACTTTGCCTTGAAATTTTGTTGAGTTCGCAAACTAGGAAGGAAAGTGAAACTGGCACGTTTCACCAATGCAAGAACTATAGAAGACATCTTAAGCAAAGCTTGGAGAAATCCCCATATCCTCTACTGACCAAGACAGTCTTGATGAAATGGTATGAAAGAGTTGCAGGAGAGTCATGCAAGGAACAACATGATCAGCTCACCAAGACTGCTTAGATAACCCCCAGTCGAAATTAACATAGAGAGCCAACCATTGAATATATATATTTAAGATGGGTCCATTGCAGCAAATATACACATAAAGCATTTATTACTGGACTACAGTTTCAAACACACATATCCAACACATATCCAAAACACTTGCAACACAACAACTACTACTTTAAAAACCTTCCTTTTGCTACTAAATTAATTCAGCATTAGTTTTTAAAATAAGTATGAATTGACGGGGGGAACTACCACATCAATAGCTTATGCAAGACACTAAAAATCACACATTATTCCTGAACATAGGAAATACAAGAAAGAAAATTATCAGTGGCTGAAAAGTTAAATCAGCAAAAGTATCACCTTACTTCAGCACTACCAGTTAAAGTATTATATTACTGAAATACTGTATTTCATAAAATGTATTTATTATAGATCTTTTAGCATATTATGATTTCATGTTATTAGCAACTAATAACAGAAAGGTGTGTTTTGGATCCCATGAACATTTCCATGTTCTGCTCCCCCAAACAGTATTTTGTGACCCAGAAAAGGAGTCCTTCTAGTGTTTGAAAGATCCAATAGTTATACAAGTTGGAAGGATGAGGTGGGGAGGAAGGAAGGTTCAAAACTGCCTTTCTCTTCTGTGAGGAGTGCTGTGCTGATGAAAGCAGCAGAAAGGGTTCCCCTTCCCCATCCCTTACTGCAGTCTCCTAAACCAAGTGTTTGTTAGATGAGGATCCCATAACCCCAGAATAAAACTTTTCAAGGATCAGAGACGACTTCTGTGGGTTAGGAAAAGTGGGAGAGACCCATGATCCTAGCGTTCACAGATCATAAGATCCAATCCAATATATATTTTATTCATAAAACTGAAAATCAATGCAACAATTTACAGTACATCCAAATTCTTATGTCTGTAAAAACTTCCTTAGGATTTTACTAAATTAAAGCAATTAAAAGTAGAATACTCAAGAACGTATGCTACACTAAAATTGTTCCTAAAATGCTACAGGAGACAGTGGTGATGGTTAAACTCTTCTGAAAGTAGAATGGAACTGAAACTAACACAAACACAATGAATATATTTGATTAATTTCTATAGATTATTTTTTGCTATCAAAATTGCCAAAACCTTCTCCAAGTGAACATCCTTCATACTGCAATTATTAACTTAGTCAATAAAACAAAATGCATCAAAAGCATGAAGCTTAAACAATGTCTATCTTTTGAAAAATTATCACACAACTTATAGAGCTAAGTGGGATCAAATACAGTATAAAGAATTATGAGCTATTTGTAATTCTTCATCCTATTAAACTACACTTCTCGTAATGATACTTTAGTTACAAAATCCTGGTACCAAGACAGTGATGGTTATATTCTGAGAAACACACATTATTCAGAACTTCCTGAATTATCACAGGCACAAAGATTCTAATAAATAAAATTCAAACAAAGGACACAAGAAAGCTCAATTTTGTATTATTTCATCCAAAATTAAGACCCATTACATAGAAACAATTATGTTTGCTTTATTCCCATAGTAATATAAGAACAACCACAATGCTCACATTAAAAAGAAATTTCAGCTCACAAAGTAAAAATTCAGAAAGTATATGATCAAACCCCATATTTGCCTATTTCTGTGCCTCCTACCTTTAGAGGTTACCTTATATCTTTGGACATGAATGAAGGGGGAAGTACACATCAATAGCAAGGGAACAAATTCCAGCAATTTGATTTTCATACCTTGCCAAGCCAACATCTTCCAAATTTAACAATGCTGTTGTCTTAGGACACAGAAGCATTACTGAGATTTATGCTCCTCTTATAGCAGAAGCTTCTTGACACTTGTATCCTGCCACAATATTGCTGCAGAAGAAGCCTTAACGGAAAGCACAGAAAATGATTTTCAAGCCTAACATCTATATTCTATCATTGGTTACTGTAGATGAAAATCAAGGTCTGGAAATTTCAGTACCAAAAAGAGAGAGAACAGCGCACCATCAGACTCTGGGATTTCCCTGTCACACTCAGGAAGGCTCCAAGTAGCTATTCATAGGCAGACCATAGGCTCCTCCAAAATCTGGGGCAGCCAAGTATGCAGTACACGAATATAGAGAACATTGTTCTTTAAAAAAACATAGATTATTTTTATTTAACATCACAAGGCTGAACTAATAAGTTTTTGATTAGCTAGCCCTATATGACTCCTCCTTGTTCAGCTGTGTTATCCCTTTTCAGCCTGCAGCCTTAGACTCTTCAGAAACAGCTCTCGTAAGTCCCCATTAAGAGGAAGATGAATGAAAATTACACAAGGAAAAAAAAATCTCTTCAGGATTTTCCTCCTGCTTTCCCCTTCCCTCCATCCCATCACCACGCACACAAACCTCTTCCGATTTAATCTGATCATTCAAACCCTTCGGCTTTATTTCTGAATATATATATAGCTCTCCGCTCAAAAGAATCAAGATCTCAAAGACAACACATACCCAGGCGGTCACACCAGCAAAAACAGAAAAAGAATATATCAGAGCTCCACACTGACAACGGATCTCGGCTATGCCCGGGGGGGGGGGATTTAAAGAGCCCGTCCAAACGGCATCAAGCACGCACCCATGATCCCTACCTTTCCTCCCCCTTTACCATACATAACCTCTCGCGGATTGAAAAGGGAAACTAGGATTTGCAAAAGTCTCTCCTATTTAAAACTGGCCAACCTCAAGGCGTACCCCGGAAGAGGGGAGGGGGGTACCGATTCCTCTGGGGCCTGTGGAGAGAAGATCATGCAGCTTCAGCGCTCGCATCCTGGCCGGGCATCCACTTTTCCCAGGCACCTTTGCACCTGGATCTCCCTTAATGCCCGAGGCAAACCCGGCTTCTCCAGGTCCCCCCTCCCTCCTCCACACGGGTTATTTACGGGCTAGTCCCCAGCGGGAGTGGAGAACTTGAGGCTGCGGCACTGAACAGCCTCCCGCCCGCATGCGGCAGCAACAGCAGCGCCCAATCCCACCGTCCCTACGCCCGCCGCCAAGACCGTTTTTTCCCGTCCTCCCTCTCTTCCACCTCAGCCGACGAGGCCGAGCCTTGCCTCGGAGGGGGAATGAGAGGGCGGGGGGTTCCCAAGGAGGTCTCTTCCCAAACCAGCGAACGGTTCCCCGGCTCCCAGCGCGGCGGTGGAAGAGCCACGACTAGCGGCGAAGGACCTAGAGAGACGGCGGTGCCGGTGGCAGGAGCGAGAACCAGCAGCCAATGCGGAGCGGCCCTGACAGCGAGTCCCGACCCGTAGCCACCTCTGCCCCGCTTCCCGGCCGCGGTTCGTTACCTGTGAGGACCCCGACGCGGATTTGGTGGTCGTGGTTCGTTAAAATCATCCCCTCCGACGCCATGTTTCCCAGCGCAGCCACCACACTGACAGGGAGGCGGGTGGGGGGAACGGGGGGGGAGAAGGAGCGCGAGAGCGGGGAAGGGGAGGAGGGGAAAGGAAAAGCGCGTGAGGTGGAGCCAGCGTGAAGGGGAAGGGGGACGAGAAGGCGGGCCCAGCCTTTTGGAGGCAGGCCGACGGAGCGCGTTCGGTTAGGTTAAAACGCACTGGAAGGGGCGGGGTCGGAGACACCGGAGGGGCGGGGCCTAGAAGAGTTGGGCGAACCAGGCCTGCTCGGGGAGGAACCGAAGAGAACGCGGGCGAGTTCTTCGCGAGAAGAGCTCTACTCAAGTATTAGTCTCAGGCAGCGGTAATCGAGTGTCGAAAGAGCTGGCTTGGTATTGCCTCGTTGTGTTCTTTCTCATCTTCGTCCAAATGTCCGATCCGATCGAGTTACGTGAAGAAGCGAGGATGGGGGGGTCCTACTTTGCGGGGGCGGGGAAAAGCGGAACGGTCTTGCTTGCACAGAAAATCTCCAGTCTTTTGCCGTACTTACGAAGCAGCAGGAATACGAAGAAAGCTCTCACGTCTTGCGTTGCTTGGCACACGCCGGTATTTCACTGCATGCACCTGCACTGCAGCCACACATGTATCAGTCACCATTTTTACATCCACACGTACTTGACTGCATCACGCTGCACTGGCACATACTACGCTGCATTCATACGTGCAAAAAGTGCACGCGTACCTACTGCAATCGACGGCCCACCTCTCGTCTTGCAGACACATCGTACTTATTTACATTATAACCACGTTTACTGTTCTGCATTGCATTGCCTACACGGTGTTTATGCCGTATGCCAAGCCCTAGAAAAGTGGGAGAAGACAAATGCATTCTTCCGGTGTTTGTAAGTTTTTTGTGCCAGACACCAGGACAGCTTCCATTCTGTACCTTCCTTGTCATTAATGTATAGCACATGCAAACCAACTGCATTGCATTCAACTACATTCCATTCACATTCGCTGTATTGCATAACCCTGCATCACTCTGCAGGTTCACACACCTGCATTGCTTTGAAAATGCATTCTACAATAGCACATGACTACAGGGTTCCTGCTTTCACTTTCAATGCATGCACACAGGTTTTGCAACCACATCATTAAAGGCTGCAATGGGAACTTGACAATAAACATTTTTATTATTTTTTCTTTGAAAACATTTGTATCTTACCTTTCCTCCTAAGAGTCCAAAGTAGTTAACATGCCATCAAAACACATATTCAATTAAAACTCACCAGGTCCGTGAACAGGTGAGTACTGCAGGCACACACATGAATGCATAAAGAATGTTATAAATAATTTCTTCTCATAAACGTGGATTGGAACAATACTGTTTTTGCTGCCTGTCAGAAAGCCTGAAAAAATCTTCAGTTTTACAAGATTTTTCCACAACAGCAGAGCCACTATTGAGAACCCATGAGGGTGGGAGAGATCAGATGTGCCACTAATTTAATTCCTTAATGAAGGGATGTAGTGCCAGATCCACAAACTATATCACAATTGCTCACAACAAAGATGCTGCTGCACAAATAGTTACCTATTATGATCCTCATATATTTCATGCATTCTGCAGATACTTCCCATGTACTGTTTTGACAAATTCAGGTGTTGGGACTCAAATTTACAGAAATCTATAAAAGAAGCAGGGCATGCAAGGCTGTTCCTTTTCGAGCAGTCTTTGGATGACACTGATCCACCAGGCAACTGGTATGCCTCAGCTGTGTCGTCTAGGTTTGCCAGGTCCCTTACCTGCTTTTAGTGGGGGGAGAAACTCCTGCTCCAGGACTTTTTGCATGCACACTGCGATGACGTCACCATAGAGTTTTCAGGACAAATACTAGAGCGTTCCCTCGACAACATGCTCAGCATGATGACATCACCATAGAGTTTTCAGGACAAATGCTAGAGCATCCCCCCAGCGATGTGGGGGGGCAGTATCATAGGACCTGGAAAAGACAGCTCAGAGAGCATTTACTTGCCTTCAGAAAGCATTTAAATGCCTTTTGAGTTCCATTCCACAGGGCAAGAAAGCTTAGAAGGGCACTCAAGAGTGCCACCTTCAATACATCTCCAACAGTCCCCCTTTCAGCTAGCCCAGTCCTACTGTATACCACCTAGGTATACAGCTCATGGAAATGTTTTTGAAAGACTTCCCATGACCTAGGCGGTATACAGTAGGACTGGGCTAGCAGAAAGCGGAACTATTGGATATGTATTGAAGCTGCCAGTCTTGAGTCCCTTCTAAGCTTTCTTGCCGTGTGGAAGGGAACTCAAAAGACATTTAAATGCACTCTGAGCTGTTTTTCCTAGGAACTGACATGTTGGCTGCCTTGTCCCTCAAAGGGAAGGGCTGGAAACAGACTCGGTCCCCCCCATAAGGACACCCATTTGTAATGTAATTGCCCCCTTAAATATTTAAATGTCCCTGAACAAAACAATCCTGGCCAAAGGCCTGTTTATTATAAGAAGAGAAGAGAGAGAGAAAAGTTTAGATTTATACCCCACCCTTCACTACCCAAAGGAATCTAAGAGCAGTTTACAATCTCCTTTCCCTTCCCCTCCCCACAACAGACACCCTGTGAGGTAGGTGAGGCTGAGCGAGCTCTGAGAGAACTGCTTGTGAGAAAATGGCACTGAAAGAACTTGTAACTGACCCAAGGTCACACCAGCAGCTGCATGTGGAGAAGTGGGGAATCAAATTTGGTTCTCCCAGATTACAGTCCGCACTAGTATTTTATCTGGTAGACCTGGAATTCAAGAGAAACCATGTTGCATATATTTATAACATGGATGAAGGCATCTACATTTTAAAAATTGTTATCATTGTTTATCAAATTTATGTATTATTATTTATTTATTATTTTCATTTATATCCCGCACATCCAGCGGGTGGGCTCAGGGCAGGTAACATCATTAGAATAAATACAATTTCAGTTTAAAACATTAAACATTAAAGCATGATAAAACACTATGGTCGAATCTGCATTTGCATTTTTAAATCAGTTGCGTGCTGCTGTGACGCTGTCTTTCGCTGTGCTTGTTTGAATGTTGTTTGGAGAAGATTCTTTTAAAGCAGTGCGGAGGTGCAATGACAGTGGAGCCACCCCGAAAGGACTATAACCATATGTGGATGTGTGAAAGTATGCTAGCACTGTTGAGGTGTGAAAATAATACCAAATGTGGACAGCTTTTTTGAAGACGGAGTCAAAAGGCTGGGACACTGGTGGGAAAGACAAATGCAGATTCGGCCTATAATAATTAAAACAATGGGTACAGCTTGGAACAGCATCAGTTGGCTATAAAGTTCTGGCCCAATAGTACAATGAGTTATAGGCCAGTTGTTGGTGGTCAGTAGACAGACAGGTGACAACCACCTCAGGGAGGCCATAAATGGGTGCCCACCGCCTCTACCAAGGTCCTGGTGGAACAGCTCGGTCTTCCAGGCCCTGCAGAATTGAAGGAGTTCCTGCAGGGCCCTGGTCTCAATAGAGAGCATGTTCCACCAGGCTGGGGCCAGGACAGAGAAAGCCCTGGCCCTGGTTGAGGCAAGACGGGCATCCTTCGGGCCAGGGACCACCAGGCAGCCTATGTATTCCATTTCAGGAACTGTTCACTAATGGTTTGTTTCTGTCATTTCAGACAGAACCGTTTTAGTAACTGTTCCCTGACAGAATGTATTTACCTGTTCACACAAAAACACTTCTGTCCTGTTTGGGAAGCGTGCCTGAAGCGTTGTTCACTCAAACTGTTTCTCACCAGTCTTCAATCCCTTCTACTGCTTCTGAAGTGCTATGGGGTGCTGTATAAAATGCCCCGTAGCCAGGGGTCTTTTCGTAGAAAAACAGCTGCAGGAGCTCATTAACATATGGTATGCTAATGAGCTATTAGGCTATTAGCATATGCCATGCCCCCTGACATCACTGGAAGTGATGTCAGAAGGGGAAGCAAAAGGGGGGGAGGCATCTTCAAAAGCCTCCCCTTCCCTTCCCCAGCTGGTCTGGGTGGGGGAGCTAAGAGAGAAGGGGTTTAAAGTTTAAACTCCTTCTCATGAGAGTTGGGCCACAGAAGGAGGAAAGAGGGAAGGAAAGAGAGAGAGTAGAGAGAAGGAAAGAAGGAAGGAAAGAGGGAAAGAAAGAGAAGGAAAGGGGGGGAGGGAAAGAAAGAGAGGGAAGGGGAGGGAAACAGGGAAAGGAGGAAAAAAGAGAAGAGAAGAAGGTGGGAAAGAAAGAAAGAGAGAAGAGAAGAAGGAGGGAAAGAGGAAAAGGAGGAGGGAATGAAAGAAATTTGGCGGCAATTCAGCCCCATTATATCCTATGGGCCATTGAAGTCAATGGTGAAAACATAGGGTATATTCTGGGGGCTGGAGGAGAGGGGGTTTGAGGGAGGGGCTCCAAACTCACAGGATAGCTGATGGAGCCTCTCCCCAAGATACCCACCAAGTTTCAAGAACATCGAACCAGGGGGTCCAATTCTATGGGCCCCCAAACAGGTTGCCCCCATTCCCTCCATTGTTCTCTATGGTGGGAAATAAAGTTACTTTTTTCCCACTATAGAGAACAATGGAGGGTATAGGGGCAACCTGTTTAGGGGCCCATAGAATTGGACCCCCTGATCCAATGTTCTTGAAACTTAGTGGGTATCTTGGGGAGAGGCTCCATCGGCTACCCTGTGAGTTTGGAGCCTCTCCCTCAAACCCCCTCCCCTCCAGCTCCCAGAATATACCCTATGTTTTCACCATTGACTTCAATGGCCCATAGGATATAATGGAGCTGAAATTAACATTCGGCTGCCTGAAAGATTCCCGGGGACACTGGCTGGGGGCGGGGCTTGGCTCCTGAACTCCCGGAATTGTGCTCCGGTGCGCTCCCCCGCCCCCCAAAAGACCCCTGCCCTTAGCACTTTCTGCTATGACAGTTCTTTTCCTGCCCTTTTTCTCCTTGTTTCCAGGGGACAGCAGTAGTGAATGTCAGTGTATCTAAATGGAGTCCAGCCATCTCAATGAGGTGGCTATGGCACTGATTTGTAGTCCTGCTTCAGCACCATAGCACCTCCAATAGAATGTTTTTTATAAAAAAAAAAACAAAACCTCTCAGGGAGATTGTGCACCTGGGGGGGAAATGGTGGGAAAAGAAAGTGGCACAGTTTGAAATGACACACTGCTTCAGAGAAAGGCTGTGTGAAACAGCTGTCCCTGTACCGGTTTATTCCATGGCGGTACAATAACAGTTTTAAAAGAATAATGTGAAATTCCTCAAAGTTTCTTGCATGGTTATTTATGGGACGGGGCTTTTAATTAAGGGGGCAGGGCCCCAGAAAGCCCCACTGTAGCTACGGGCTTGCCTATGGCTGAGGCACCAGACGTCTAATCGCACTGCTCCCATGGTTTGTACTGCTGCAGTGCGATAATGCCCATTCTGATTTGCCCTGCTTAAGAGAAAAACAAAGTATTGCCTGGCAACAGGTAGCCACTTATGACTATCTTAACTAGCTTCTTTCACGAGTCACCTGAACTCCCAGTACAGTTGCCATCTTTATATCAGATTAGAAATGTTATTGTTAGTTGTTAGTTGGATTGTTGTTTGCTTTTAATGTTTTAATTATTCTATGTATTCAACTGACATGCTGTGACCCACCCTGAGCCCGCTTGCGGGCGAGGGCAGGATATACAGATAAATAAATAAATAAATAAATTATACAAATATTTGAAAATGTTATTATGCTTGCTGCTTTGCACTGTTATCCTACTGTTTGCCAAGGAGTTGAGATTACAACATACTTAAAGCAAGTGGTAAAAATAAAATATACAGTATTCTAGATGATACAGATTATCTAAATAAAGGCCCACAGTATCCCAAACAGAGTAAAAATCCAATTTATTCAAGCACATTGAATTTGATCTTGACCAAACACAAGGATGTCACCATAATTTTCAGACATGAGCTCCTTAACTGTGAAAGGTCATCGAAGAATGTTTGTTTGTCCCACCACGAACATTTAACATTTGCAGTGTGCTCTTATGCATATTATTTGGATATTATCTCACTGAGTTCAAGGGGCCTTACAGATAGTTAAGTGTGTACAAGAGCAGATATTTACAGTGCAATCCTAATGCAGAGTAACTCCATCTGTCGATAAAAATCAATGGATTTAAACTGAACTAACGCTACTTAGTACTGCAATGTTATTTAAAAGTTTATATACTGCAATCACCACCATTATCACAGCATTCAAAGCAATTTGCAAACAACAAATTAAAATCTCAGTGTCTTCATGTTCTTTGCTAGTTTCAGAATATTTGATGGGACTTTGGGGAGGAGGCCATTAGAGAAAATGCAAATAGTTCAGGATCAAAAACAGCACTTTAATAATTTACTCAGAAAATGATATAGGTGGAGATCTTCCAGCGCTACTAAACTGTGCTGGCCTGGCAGAACACTACATCTTGCAACTGTTGTTCTTACCAGATAGTCTGGAAGATATGGCATGCTAGAGTAATATGCTATTGCAGTACTAGTAGGTTGAGATTTTTCTTTTGTTTTGCAATCCCTCCATTTCTGTATTGCTTTTATATGGCTGCTTCAGTGAAGTCTAGTAGCCAATGTCACACTGACCTCTGGGAGGCCACAATAACACTTTCCAATCTAACACTGATCCATTCCTACTGAAATCCACAATTTCCCAGTATACCAATTGTCATGACTCCAGCGGGTCGCTGCCTTCCACTGCCACCACCCTGGACTTACGGTCCCTTGAGAAAGCTCAGGTACCCCCTCAAGCCCATCCAAAATGCCCCTTTTACAGCTGAGAAAACACAGGCGTGATGACCAGGCAGAGTACTTAACAATGGTTTATTAAGATCAATACTGGGGCAAGGCAAATAAGGCTTTAAAAAGGTATAACAGCGTTTAAAAGACAAAATAAACAGAATCTAACGCAGCTACCTATTACTCCTTAACTGTTACTACTTAAGGACTATAGCCTTCTTACCAGGCTTCACTACCTGTACAGTCACTCTGACTAGTGAGGGACCTTCTCCTCTCAGACCAGCTCTTCTCTGTCAGTGACTCCATGAGAGGGAAAACTGCAGAGAGACAGCAAAGTCCATTTCCTCACAACACAGAAAGTTTATCACAGTCCCCTTCAATTCACTCCTGTGTGAAGAAAGACACCATTTTCCACAACCTACAGCTTAAGACACACCTCCACAAGAATGCAACAGTCTCCTCTCAGAATCCCTGCACTCCCATTGGCTAAAAACCATCCCCAAGCATTGTGGGGATTGAAGGCTGTCTGCTTTCTACTGCCAGACAGGCCCCTCCTATAGTTTAGGCCTCTAGGCCCTGTCTCAGTCCTGCACAGATCATGACACCAATATTTTACAATAAATTAATTTGTTTCATAATTGTATGCATTGTAACTGCAATCCAATGAATCCCTTTAGGCTCCCTTAGGCAGAGGTGGGATTTTTTATTTCCTCTGTTGTGACTCCCATGCCATCTCTTATTATTCTTTGGGAAGTCGAAAGTGATTTGCTGTGTGCTGTTTAAAGAAGAAAAAACTGAGACTGTGGTTAGACTGGAGGTTTAGCATGATCTGGCTGTGCCTCTGTTTGCAGTAGTTTATATAGCCGTGGGAAGTTTTGATCAGACATTCTACCCTAAACTGGCTTCACTGCATGCTTGTCCCATGGTCCACTGTTCAGATTGTTGCAGCATTGTGTTTTTTTTTGTCTTTCGCCTATGAGCATAAGTGTATATCCGAAGCTCCAGCACCTTTTTGACAGTTCCACAATCTCTCTGCCAAGTACTTCAGCCCCTCTCAGCCTCCTTCCCTTTGCTTCTTTTCCATGGAATACATTTGGGGAGGGATAAAGTGCAGATTTACATTGACTTCAGTGCATTAACCCTTGTGTCAATCATGGGATGGTCTCAGACTCTGACACAGAAACAAGAGAGAGGCATTGGGGCAGATTTGTTGCTCAAAAACAGCTCCCCCCAGGGACTCCCAATCCAGAATGATTACATGGCTGAGGTGATTGACAACACCAGGGGTGATTATGCGCTTATGCGAACATCGCTACCTGATTCCCCCCCTCCCCCCAAAAAAAGCGGAAATGGAAGGGAAGGTTCCCAAATGGCCTGACTTCGCAAGAGGAGAGTTCAGATAGCTGGAAACATGGAGTGGAAGCACTGGCACCCCTAAATACCAGAGTTTCCCCGGTGGCTGATTCTTATCTTCCACACTGAGGCAAAGCAGGGTGCCAACGACTGGGACATGAAAGGCAGATGTTGTTGTCATGCTCTTTAAATCTGCAAAGCTAACAGAACTATATTACCATGAACTGCTTGTGTGACCGCAGCCTGAGAGTCCTTTTGGAAATGCAAAATTAATTGTGCATGTTTTTACATCCCAGGCTTTTGAATGTTTGCCTTGCTCCGTCCTACAAGATTCAGTCCAGATTACAGTAAAACAAAAATAATCAATTAAAATAGAAAAAAGATCCATGACTATTCAAATCAAATTTAAGCCAAAAATAGGAGACAAAACAATCTTAAGCAGGCATTCTTAGGATGGCATTGTCCTCCTAAGCTGTTACAGCTTTCTCAGGCCACTGAACTAGATGGGCTTTGAAGACTCTGTTCAGGATTGCACTGTAATTAACACAATAAAAGTTATATGCCAGTAACAGTCTAGTCAAGGGTGTCAAACATATGGCCCATGGGCCAGAATTGGCCTGTCAAGGGCTCTTATCTGGACCACAAGCAATTGGTCATTACCTTTATTGCCAGATGACAGAAGCTGTGCATTATGTCCTCTATACTGTCCCCATGCTAATGAGTAATGGGCAGTGGGAGGGTGGGCGTCAGGGAGATACTGTAAGAGTGTTAATGCTTTAAGCATGTTTGTATTTTCAGTAAAAATAATATTGTTAATTGAGTTTGCTTGTGCCCTTTATAAAGTTTATATCTTCGGTACGTTGCATTACATTTTATGGCACACACGGCACAGTCCGACAAAGTGACATTTATGTCAGATCTGGCCGTCATAGCAAATCAGTTCAACACCTCTGGCTAGATTCCATTTTACCTGTTGCTAGGTTTGGCTAGTGCATGATCATTTTCTATCCTGAATGTAAGGTCTAAATCTAACAATAGTTTTTTTCTAAGTCAGCGATTTCAAGCTGTTTTTCAAAGATGTCATGCAGACTGGAATCAAACACATTTGGCATGTCAGGATGCTGATTGTCCTATTTGACCTATTTTATATGCTACCAGTTGCTTAGAGTATGCTAGATTTGGGGTCTCCGTGATTTATAATCAAGTTGGTGAAGTGCAGTTAATGTATTCAAAAAGAATTTAAGTTAATTAATGAGGTTTTGTAAAATCTTGGAGATTAGTCCACTGTTGTATATGTGGCCAGGATGCTTTTAAAAGAAAAGCTCTGAAAATTATCTGAGGCAAATACTTGGCAAGATCAAAAACATCTGCTTAGCATTTTTTCCTTAACTCAGTTGTTCATTGTGTCCTTAACCACTGTCCACCTCCCAATAATTCTTCCTATTTTAATACTGTTATCCATTGCCAATGGTTTGTCTGGCTCATTCAGAAGGTCAATAATTAGATACATGCTTTTTGCCTGTATTTTATTGGTGCAAAGCCAAGTGAAGTTTCAGTGCCTCAGTAGATCATTAACAAGATTTTATCTCTGTTATCCAACTGAGGTAAAGGAACTAAATAGTTCAATTGAGCACTAATGCAAAAAGTACATTTGCTTCATTTACTTTTGTGAATTCAAAAAAGATCAAATAACCATTTGGCACAGGGTAGAATTCGTAATACATACCCTTTCATGCCTAGGTAATGTTCAGTAATGCTTGTCAAAGTTGCTGTTTCTTACAGTCCCTTTGTAGTTTGAGAAAAGGTACCTTTCATGTAGAAAGAAAACAAATGAAATTTTCAGATTTTTAATAATTTATTAATAAGTAGTAAATGAGGAAGAAAATTCCACGAACCTTTTCCATAAAACAGTGTTTTTGAAATCATAAACACATAATCAGTGTGAAAAGTGAGCCAACCTCAGTATTCTAACCATGACTTTTATTTCTATTTTCACTCCCTTAGTTCTGCAAGACTCAGGCTGGTTTACAGTAGAACAAAAAATAAAGGTCAGAGAACAATTACAGGATAGAAAGACATTAAAACTGCAATCCATCGGAGGCAGACATGCTTTTAAACAACAACAGAAGTCCTAGGTTAAAAAAACATACATTTTTATTTACCTTCATTTATCTAATTTGGGCTCTCTTTTACTATCATCTTTGTTTTCATCTGTGAACTCTGTATACTGAATCTAGGGACTCTATAACTTCACGGCATTTGCCTGAAATGCAAATAATCATACTGCCTTTTGAAGCTGTGTTCTTTCCCACGTTTAGGAGATGTGAAAATAGCAAGAATGTTCACATCAGTTTTCAGAATCTGAACTGTGTGTCATTATATACAGACTTAGGTAATACTTAGAATTGGTGGATTTGTTTAAATAGGAAGGTGTTAATAGGACTTTCCATCAGGGCTGCATTCCTGTCATTATTTATAGCTATCTTGTTAATAGATTGAATTTTCACTGCAATAATAGGATTGGATCCAGGTCCTAACACTAAGGGAAGGCACTTCTTTTGGCACAATGGGGGTTCTTCTGAGATTTCTATGAATTCCCTTTAGTTGCAATCAAGTGTAGCACATCCAGCACTATTCCCAAAGGAGTAGCTTTCAGAGACATGCAATGATCTGTAGAAGATGCAATTTAAAACACATAAACAACACTAAACAAAGGGCCAGTAACCATTATTGGGTGTATGCCAGATGAAATAAAAAAGGCTTCACCTGCTGGTGAAAGACTCTAATAGAGGGAGACAGACCAATCTCTCTGAGGATCAGGGCTCTTTTTGTAGCAGGAACTCCTTTGCATATTAGGTGACACACCCCTAATGTAGCCAGTCCTCCAAGAATTTACAGTAGTCCCTGTAAGAAGAGCTCTGTAAGCTCTTGGCAGATTGGCTACATTAGGGGTGTTTTACCTAATATGCAAAGGAGTTCCTGCTACAAAAAGAGCCCTGCTGAGGATGGAGTTCCAAAGTTTTGGTGCTATGACCAAGAAGGCCTTCTTCTCTCAGGTTGCCACTCATCTAGCTTCAGATGGTGGGGGCAACATAAAGCACGGCCTCCAATTGTTATTAAGAAGTTCACTTGCTGCATTGGGGCCATTTCCATACAAGTTATTTATCCCAAGTTCAATGCTGTTGGGAAGTGGGCATACATGCACCTCCCAGGGGATCCCCAGCTTTTCTCCAGTCTTTCTCAAACCTACTCTGCTGGAAACCTTTGGGAAAGATTGTAGCAAAGCCTAAATGTTTGTGCCATGGGTGGGAAACTTTGGATTTCCCCACCCAAGTGGCAGTCATTTTCCCTGTACCCACAGCAGTCAAACAGCAATAGAATATTATATCAATTGTAATATTATAACAATATATGTATAGCATTTTTTAATCCCCTGCTTTCATTTTAAAAATAAGTCTGTAGCACATTTCATTGCAGAGAAGTAAGGGGAAAGGCATATCTCTGTAACAAAAGGCACCTGAGACTTACTTTTTTTAACAAATGAAAGCTGTAAATTCTGAGAACCTATTATACATATTGCTATAATGTTATATCAGCCTAATAATATTATATTGCATTTTTTTAAAAAAATGGGAAAGCCCCAGTGGCTCAGAAGGATGGAATGGCCACTGCAAGAGGTGGGACAGGAAAACTCTGAGAGGAACTTGCCATGTGGAAGTCCTGTTTAGGGAGGGGCATGAACCAGGAAATTTTTAAAAATTTATTTATTTGGATTTGCATTCTGCCTTCCCCACGAGTGGGCTCAGAGCAGATCACATCATAAAGAGATAAAAACATAGATTAATAATTTAAATCAACTAAGTAATATGATTTAAAACAACTGTGCATAACCACAAATACAGTTGCAGCTGTAGTGGTTGGATCCAGAGATCTTCTTAATCTGGGCCAAATAATGATGACAGACTTCAGTGAGGGAGGCCGACTTCATTGGATGCCCTCTGCCTCAACCCAAAGTATGGTGAAACAGCTCCATCTCACAGACCCTGCAGGACAATAATAAGTCCCACAGGGTCCTGATCTCAAGCAGGAGCTTGTTCCACTTGGCCCTGGTCAAGGTTAGACAGATATCCCTTGGGCTGGGAACCACCAACAGATGCTGCTTGATCAAGCGCAAGGCTCTCCAGGGCACATATGGGGAGAGGCAGTCCCACAGGTATGTTGGTCACTGGCCATGCAAGGCTTTAAAGGTCAGAACCAGTACCTTGAAGCAGAACCGGTATTCAATCAGTAGCCAATGTAAATGGCGTAGCGCTGGCTGGATGTGTGCCCACACAGGTGACACAGTCAGCAAGCACGCCACTGGTACCAGCTGGAATTTCTGAATTAGCTGCAAGGGCAAGCGGGTTACAGTAACCAAGCCTGGAAGTGACCATTGCATGGGTCATTGTAGCCAAGTCCTGGAGGGAGAGATAGAGAGCCAGCTGCCTGATCCACCAAAGATGATAAAAGGCAGACCTGGCAACTGTGGTGACCTGGGCCTCCATAGTCAGCAAGACATCCAGGATCACCCCAAGCTCCTCACCCACTGGACTGGCACAAGTGGTGCATTATTCAAGGCAGGCAGCCTGGTTCCCAACTCAAACCCCACCCACAGTTTAGGTACAGGACCTCCATCTTTGTTGGATTAAGTTTCAGCCAGCTCTGCTGCAAACATCCAGCCATGCCCCCCAGCGCCCTGGTCAAATTCTCTGGGGCAGAATCCAGGCAGCCATCCAACAACAGCTGGAACAGGGTGTTATCCACATATTGGTGGCACCCCAGCTCAAACCCCCAGACCAACTGGGCATGGGAGTGAATATAGATGTTAAGCAACATTGGCGAGAGAATTGCTCTGTGTGGTACTCCACAATCAAGTGGGTATTGCTGAGAGATCTTCTCACCAAGTGCCACCTTCTGTCCCCAACCATGGAGAAAGGAGGAAAACCATTGTAGGACCATCCCCTGAACTCCTATGTTGGAGAAGTGGGGAGTCATAAGATCATAGTTGACCATGTTGAATGCTGCTGTCAGATCTAAAAGTAACAGCAGTGCCAACCTGCCCCAATCCAAGTGTCTCCAGAGGTCATCTGTGAGGGTGACATGGAGGTTCATGAAGGTTTGTGGGGTCTCATGAAGTTTCATGAACCTTTCTGTTTAATGAAATGGTTTGTGGTTCGTTATGTGGTGCGACTTGCAAAAGCCATTTAACTGTTCTTACCTGTAAAATACTTATGTGTTATTGAAATGTGTGTTATACATGTGTGTTATTGAAAAAAAATAAACATAGACAAACGTTTAACTAAATGCATCATTCCAAAACAATGTGAACAAAATCTGTTTTCTAACAAATCTATTCATCTGTGATGTCATCCTATTTGTTTTATAACATCAGTTTAAATAATACAATAGTCCAGATTATTTTCAGTTGGTATGAAATCAAGGGTTCTTCCATCTTTTCCCACAAGTAAGAAGCAATGCTTATTTTAACAATTGTTAACAAATTCATTAGAAGTGCCCAATATGAGCCCACAATTATAGCTATGTTGGTAGCTTTTATGTAAAGCCCTGGTAATCTACATGCTCCCAGTGCAGGAATAGTTTTCACATCTACCAGCTGAAGAGTGCAACAATTGTTAACTAGGTCATTGCAGTCATAGTGATAAATAAAATACTGAGTTACTTGTTGATGGAATTTAGAGCGAGATAGATATCTTAATGGACAGAATTTGAAGGATTAGGAAAGGTTCTGACTGGGGATTCAGAGGACGAAACTGAGTTACTGGACCAGAAGCTGGACACATCAAGACTGGAGATCATACTGTGGTTTAATGCAAAAGATCAGTTTACTGGAAAATTAGTTAAAACATGGCAAGGCTGTAGGAGTACTCCCAGCAGGTTCCGAAACTTTCCAGTTCTTGCCTGTTATGGAAGATTGTCAAGGTCACCTCTCTAAGAGGTATCAAGAAATGTACACTGTTTACAGAGAACTTTTGCTGGGAAGTAGGGCAAGGGATAGGGATACAACTGCCAGCACTGTAACAACAGTTCCTCATTAACTGGGTATGTGGATGTTCAATGAGAAAAACTTGCTTTCCCAGTCCTAACAAGACTTTGAATATTTCAGGTGACTTAACAGAATATGGGTGTAGCTGACTCAGAACCGTACATCCTGGTAGCTGGACCCCAGGTGAATACAAGCCTGATTACTATCATTAAGAGCCACTTTAGCAGAGATCTTTTCCTGATAAAGCAAGTACCTTTTGAAACTTTGTTTATTTTAGATATGTCTAGACTGCCTGTCCCCAACTAACGTGGGCTTTTATGTAACTGTAAACAAAAACTGTTCAGCAGTAGTTCCAAACGCTGTTGCATATTATTTTGGCTTGTTGTTTTCTAATAAAATAAAGAGCTATTAGAAGTGGGATCACTAGGGTTTCAAACCTTCAGGTGGGGCCCTGGAGATCTCCTGGAATTACAACTGACTACAGAGATCAGTTTCCCTGAAATGTGGACAGAGGGCATTATACCCCACTGAGGTCCCTCAACTCCCTAAACCCTGCCCTCCTCAGGTTCTACCCCTAAATCTCCAGGAATTTCCCAACCCACAACTGGCAAACCTAGATTGCTCCCTTTTGATGTATGTATTTTTCTGCTTTGGAAGATTTTCAAAATACCTGATATTTTTTCTAAAGCATAGCTTTCCTGAGAAAACCTGAATAAAGTTAAGTATCAGTTTACTGTTGGAGCCTAGCTTGTAGGATTTTGAGCATGACCTTGCTAGCGTGTGAAATGAGTGCAATTGCAAATAGAAGGGGAAGTCGTAGAAGTAGTGAAAGACTTCACGTTCCTAGGATCCCAGATCACTGCAGATGGTGACTGCAGCCATGAAATTAAAAGACACCTGCTCCTTGGGAGGAAAGCGATGGCAAACCTAAACAGCATGATAAAAAGCAGAGACATCACCTTGCCAACAAAAGTCCGCATGGTCAAAGCAATGGTATTCCCTGTAGTAATGTATGGCTGCAAGAGTTGGACTATAAGGAAGGCCGAGCACCGAAGAATAGATTCTTTTGAACTATGGTGCTGGAGAAGACTCTTGAGGGTCCCTTGGACTGTCAGGAGATCAAATCAGTCAATCCTAAAAGAAATCAACCCTGATTGCTCCCTGGAAGGCCAGATCCTGAAGCTGAAGCTCAAATACTTTGGCCACCAAATGAGAAGGGAGCATTCACTGGAGAAGACCCTGATGCTGGGAAAGATTGAAGGTCAAAGAAGAAGGGGATGGCAAAGGATGAGGTTAGACAGTGTCACCGATGCAACGAACATGAAATTGAGCAAACTTCAGCGGACAGCGGAAGACAGGAGGGCCTGGCGTAAACTGGTGCATGGGGTCGCGAAGAGTCGGACTCGACTGTGCGACTGAACAACAAAATCAGTTTACACTGCATCAGCTGGGCCTCTGATTCTTCTTGGAATGTTTCTGCATCTACTTTATCAACACAGAGCAATAATTGACAATAATGTTTGGGGAATTGTTAATGGGTTTGAAATCCTAGCCCACCCAATGCCCAATCAATATGCTAGCTAATGTTGTGGATGTTGTACAGACAACAATAACTTGCAGACCCTGGTTCTTGTAGAAATTTCCTTTGTTCTTCCTGATCTTCAGATTTTAATTTTTGAGGATCTGGTAGAAAATGCTTACAGCATGTTGTGCTAAACAAAATACAATTCCATTAGCACCTTAAAGATCAACAACATTTTCCAAGATAAAATCTTTCATGAGTCAAAGCATACTTTATCAAATACAAATAGTAATGAAGATCCATTGGCCCTTATATCCAAGTCAGAAGGTGGAGGACTATTATAATGCAAAACATAAGCGGCTTAATTAGAGCTGGGAGATATGCATATAGGTGGGAAATGCAGAAAATTAGCATCTATAATGTGATGAAAAATCCCGGTTCCCTATTTAGCCCTGGGGCTTGTTCTGAACTTGTTAATGAATTCAGATTCAACCATCTCACATTATAATCTCCTTTTGGAATTTCTCTGTATGAGAACTGCCACTCTTAGGGCACATCTGTGTGCTCAGTTTACTCCTAACTTTTTCAGCAGTCAGTCCATGAGCTCTGGAATTGGCCTGGGTATGGTTGTTCTGCACATTTTGCTGAATTAGTTGTGCAGTAGAATTGGTTTATTTGTTCTGCATATGACCAAATAACCAGGAGTATCCAGCAAGGGTGCTGAATGTCACAGATGGCATAACTGGTTATGTCTCAGCACCAACCTCCCCCCCACTTTGTTAAAAATTTTGTGCACATACACTCTAAAAGACTATTCCCCCTTCCATGAGACTGTTGTCACTTGTCATCAGAAAACTCCTACACTTTTTAAATTTTCTGCATACGTGCTCAAACAATTCTGCAATCTAACACTAAAGGAACTCCCCTCCCCCCAAAAAACTCCCATGATTGATTGGATTCTTTCCTATCTCGTTGATTTTAAATGTACGTTCTGGTAGCCATTTTTCTGACCAGAGAATCCATTTGGATTCCAGTTGACAAAAGTGCTATGGAGCCAAAGGAATTGGTGATGGTGACACTGTATGCTATAATTCTGTGTCTGAAAAACTCTCTTGTTCTTTTTTCTATGTACATATGTGAGATAGCTGTGAACTGAAGATCATTATTCCTACCAACCTGAAGGGCAAGGGCAAGATGGAGAATGTTGCTGGGCAACATGGCTCAGTACTCTTGTAAGATGTGGGTGTGTTGGTATATCCTAGCTGGAATCCCCGTGCCCCGTTGTTATTGGGTGTACCCCAGGAGCATGGACTGTTGGGAGAACTTTGTGCTTGGACTCTGGGGTGATGAGCAGTGGCTATACAATTTCTCGATGACCCAGCAAATGTTTTCTGAAATTGTAGCAGCATTAAAAAGACATCACATCATGTGTGTGAGCCAGTTCCAGTACACAGGTGCATAGTGTACTACAGAGAGGTCGGGAAACATTTTGGTGTTGGACTGTCAATGGTTGGTTGAAGTCTGTTTTGCAATGGAGATTGAGCTTTATCGCAAGACTATTTGCTTGGGTCTGGAGGTTGCTAAGGTAAACCAATTTTTTTAATGATGTGTTTGTATCAATAGTGTTTTCCTGCACTAGTATTTTTCACTGCAAAGTTCAATGTTAAGTGAATAATTTGTGTGGCTGTAGAGGGATGTCAAATTGTGTGCCAATATTGTATTTAATGATACGCTTGCTGTCCTTTTAGATGGATGGATTCAGTCACCTGAGGATCCCTCACTGCATTGGTGCCATAGACAGACTGCATCTCATATTCCTGCATCCCCAGGCAGGAAGACCTACGAGTATGGAAACGGCAAGAAATACTCCTCCATCCTGCTGCAGGGAAACATGGACCACAATGGGCAATTTATTGATGCAGAGGTGGGGTGGATAGAGAAGAAACATGTTTTTTGGTTTTGCAACTCCACACTCTGCACTGCCATGGACACCAGAGTGCATGTTCCTGGGAACCCCACCCTACATCATGAAGGGTTGTTTGTTCCAGCAGATGGAACATACCCCATGAGGTTCTCGCTGATGAATCCATTTGAGCAATGCGGGGACAGGTGCAAAACAAACTTTGACTATACCTTGTGTCAGTCACAAAATCTGATGGAGTGTGCCTTTGCTGGCTCAAGGCTCATTGGTGGTGCCTCTCTGCATACCTCATTGTTTTAAGGAGAATGTGACACCTGCGGTCATAGCCTGTGTTATCATGCACAATATTTGCAAGGAAAAGGAACACACATTATTGGAGAAAAACTCTGAACATAGCTCTATGCTGGCAGTCCACTGGGACTCTGGACCAACTATGGTGCACACTCAAAGTGCTGTGGACTATGAACAGAATTACAGGCAGCATTTAACTAAAGGAAAAGGCTGTAAGAGTAGTCATAGCCAACTTCTTGGTTGCTGACCAGTGGTGCTAAAAGGGGGATGAGGGACCTTTTGTCCTTTGACTTCCCTCTGTAGCACTTCACATCATTAAAAAGTTTACCTTTAATGAAATGCATGTATGTTGGCCATTTCACAACCGTCTGGGGCTGTGATCAGAAGTGCGGTTTGATCTGTTGCTGTTGCTGTTCCCTTATGGATTTAAAATGCACCATCAGACAACAACATTTGTCTGTTGTGCCCCAGTTGTCTGAGTCCTGTTCCCCCCTTTATTGCATGTTTCTTTGATACTTGTGAAAGTCCGATCCTATTGGTCTGAGCTGGTTCCAAAATGGATTTCCTGTTGTCTGATGGCTCTGTTGTGCACCCAAGCCATCAGGCAGGTCTGACTGGTCACTTTTTCTCTGCCCACCATTTATTTTTACTAGTTAGTGATGTGTGCATAACTGCATATTCACCCCTCTCGCTCCCTCTCCCACAGGGATTACTCAGAACTTTGTTTTCTTTATGAAAACTTTCAAAGAAAGATGCCTCTGTACATTAGTTTTTTTCTGTGCTTTGGGGAAAGGGCTAATTGAAAAGTTTAGAGAGGGAGGACAATAGTGAACCATATATCCCAGCAGGCTCATCAGCGCTTGTGCATATGCTCAGAGGACAAACTTTTTAAAAAATGGCCGATGGCCCCATGAACTACATATCCCAGCAGGCTTATCAGCGCTTGTGGGCAATGCTCCCTCCAAGCTGTGGAGTCCGGTGAGCAAAAATTCTATTTTGTGAGCTACTGGCATTAAAGTTGTGAGCAAGTGATTTGACTACTGTGTAAATTATTTTATTTATTAATTTTTCACATTTATATCAGCTCAGGGCAGGTCACAACATTTCAATAAACACAATAAAATTTAAAACACATTAAAATATATAAATTAATAGTCATGCTTGCCATAGGGAGAATCCGTCCCATTGATGTAAGTAGGTATGGCTGGTTATCAGTAGGTGGGAGACCGCAACTTGAGGGGAGCCATATGTGGACACCCACTGCCTCAGCCAAAGGCCTGGCAGATCAGCTTTGTCTTCCAGGCCCTCCATCTTGCAGGCCCATCCTTCCTGAGCTAAGACAAAAATGTATGAGCTGGAGGCTAAAAACTGTGAGCTAGCTCACACTAACTCAGTTTAGAGGGAACACTGCTTGTAGGCATGCTCAAAGGACACACTTAAAAAATGGCTGATGGGCTGACTCCCTGGCTGTTGCCATCTGATCACTCAAGGATGGGGTAAAAGCACTTTGAAGAGTGCTAAAAGAGTGAGTTTGATCAAGATTCTCTCTTACAAAATAACCTGGATCAATTAGAGGTGGGGCAACAGAGGATTGAACTGCACGTCTGACCGCAGCCTGGGTTTGGATGGAAGGGTATTTGAACTGAAGAGCGCTATTGTGGTGCAGTGGTTAAGAGTAGCAGATTCTAATTTGGAGAACTGGGTGACCTTGGGCCAGTCACAGTTCTCTCAGAACTCTCTCAGCTCCACCAACCTCACAAGAGGAGGAGGAAGGTGATAGAAGAGCAGGGGAACAGTAATAAAATGTGGTTTGGAACAAACTTTTAAATTTTGCAAAAATAGGAGCAAAGCTGGTTGGGTTTCCCTTAGTGCAGTATCACTAGTTCTTTATTTCATTTTTTTAAAGTAGTGTTGGGTACAGAGGAGGGGAAAGGTAATACAGAAGGGGACAGGGGGAGCAGTAATGAAGCGTGCTTTGGAACAAACTTTTTAATTTTGGCAAAATAGGGGCAAAGCTGGTTGCTCACTAGTTCTTTATTTTTTTTAAAAAAAATAAATGAGCATAGGGTGGAGGAGAGGGAAAAGGTATGAACAAAGAGGGGACACTTACATTATAGTGGCTTTTTTCAATGGGGTAGTACTGTGATGGGCTGCATGTTTTAAAAGCTTAGAAGTTCTGTACAAACAGCTGAAGGAATGTGAAGGATTAATTCTTCACAGAAACAGAGAGCCTTGAGTGATAGGCTGCTCCAAGCAATCTGATTGGTTAGCATCAGCTGAACAGAGAAAGTCTGGAGAGAGCTGCATGCTGAGCAGAAAGTCAGTCATATTTCTGCCTTGACTGAATACAATCTGATTTCAGCCTAAGCTGAGAGCAGTTTAACACAGCCTGGAGAATGGGGAGAAAGTTGTCAAGGAAGTTTGGGAAGTAGGTGAAGACTCTCATTTGGATCAAGGAAAGAGGACAAATCTAGTGAGATAAGAAAATTCCCTACCCAGTCAAACATGAAGTTAGCTCTGAAGAGCGCAGAGACCCCTGGTCTGGTGTGGTTAGAAACTGCCTTGAGAGACTCAAGATGAAAAGCTTAAAAAACTCTCATTAACCTGAAACCTAAGAACTAAAGTCTGTGCATGTACTTATTTTACCTCAGAAATTTCAACCTCTGATTTCACCTGACCTTTCCCCTCTATGTTAAATAAAATATTTTGCTATTTTTTAATTTCAAAACACTTCGAATGCCATTCAAGTTGTTTAAGTTAAAAGCAGGCTCCTGATCCTTCCCTCAGGTTTCTTGGCTGAGCCAACAGCCAAAACTTTGTACGGTGACAGGGTGGAACAGCCAGAGTTCTTCAGCAAAGAAAATGTGTTACTAGGGCAGCTCAGTCAGAGAAAGGGAAAGAAAAACAGAGGGGAAACCTTGCCTTTGAGAGAGGGAAGTGGATGGGGCCGTCATAAGTACATTTTTGGAATCAGGTGTTGGGAGGCCCTTTTGTCTTGCAAGGACACTTGTGTTGTCATGGGTTTGGGAAACAAACATTAGATGATATGCATACTGATCAATGTGACACTTCAACACACATGGGCTGCAATGGACAAAGAAGACATGGCAGTCTTGTGAGTCTGCAAACACATAGATTGGCCCAGGGGTCTTTTCGTAGAAGAACAGCTGCAGGAGCTCATTAGCATATGGTATGCTAATGAGCTATTAGGCTATTAGCATATGCCACACCCCCTGACATCACCGGAAGTGATGTCAGAAGGGGAAGCAAAAGGGGGGGAAGCATCTTCAAAAGCCTCCCCTTCCCTTCCCCAGCTGGTCTGAGTGGGGGAGCTAAGAGAGAAGGGGTTTAAAGTTTAAACTCCTTCTCACTAGAGTTGGGCCACAGAAGGAGGAAAGAGGGAAGGAAAGAGAGAGAGTAGAGAGAAGGAAAGAAGGAAGGAAAGAGAGAAAGAAAGAGAGGGAAGAGGGAGGGAAACAGGGAAAGGAGGAAAAAGAGAAGAGAAGAGAAGAGAAGAGAAGAGAAGAGAAGAGAAGAGAAGAGAAGAGAAGAAAGAGAGAGAGAGAGAGAGAGAGAGAGAGAAGAGAAGAGAAGAGAAGAGAAGAGAAGAGAAGAGAAGAGAAGAGAAGAGAAGAGAAGAGAAGAGAAGAGAAGAGAAGAGAAGAGAAGAGAAGAATGAGGGAAAGAGGAAAAAGAAAGAAGGAAAGGAGGGAATGAAAGAAATTCAGTGGCAATTCAGCCCCATTATACCCTATGGGCCATTGAAGTCAATGGTGAAAACATAGGGTATATTCTGGGAGCTGGAGGGAGGGGTTTGAGGGAGAGGCTCCAAGATCACAGGATAGCTTATGGAGCCTCTCCCCAAGATACCCACCAAATTTCAAGAACATTGGACCAGGGGGTCCAATTCTATGGCCCCCAAACAGGTTGCCCCATTTCCTCCATTGTTCTCTATGGTGAGAAAATAAGTTATTTTTTTCCCACTATAGAGAACAATGGAGGGAATAGGGGCAACCTGTTTAGGGGCCATAGAATTGGACCCCCTGGTCCAATGTTCTTGAAACTTGGTGGGTATCTTGGGGAGAGGCTCCATCAGCTATCCTGTGAGTTTCGAGCCTCTCTCTCAAACCCCTCCCCTCCAGCCCCTAGAATATACCCTATGTTTTCACCATTGACTTCAATGGCCCATAGGATATAATGGAGCTGAAATTGACATTCGGCTGCCTGAAAGACTCTCCGGGACGCCGGCTGGGGGCGGGGCTTGGCTTCTGAGCTCCCTGTGCTCTGGTGGGCTCCCCCCCCCCGAAAAGACCCCTGGATTGGCCAGTATATTGGCTTTAATCAGCACACTATCACAGCTGCTCAATATTGATGCAACAGTTCATGTAGGTATCCCTGTCAATTTCAGTTCCCAGTGTGCCTTGGATCTCTGCAGGATTGTATCAAAAAGTAACAGTTTTGGGTAATTCATATGTAGACCTCTCAGCCCTCCTGTATAAGACCCTGGTCAGGCACAGAGAAGGACATTCTGGCAGTGGAGGAGGTCCAGCACATGCTGTGATTCATAAAGAGAAAAGACCATGCAGAGCAGCTCATGGCTAACACCCACCTCGAGAACCAGAGTATCTATGCGGAGGTTGCCTACGATCTCAAGGTAGGTGTCTGTGTGTGCATACTGGAGCAGGGCCGCTCCAAATATAAGCACATAATGGTGGCAGTTTTGTTTTATTATATTCACGTTATTTATAGTCTGCCTTTCTCACTGGGTCTCAAGGCAGACTACACAGAATGACTCAATATAAGCAACAATGGGACATTCAATAAGCAGTGAAATAGGATTTGCGTTGTAGAACCAATCAGAAGTCTAAAAAAAAAGAACTGAAGCATAGCATTAGTGTTAATATGACACTCTAAATGATGCAAAATTACACAATAGGATCCAATCTACAGCAAACTATATACAGTAGTACAGAACACAGTCCCTAATAATTTAAACCAAGTAACTTTGTGAAGTCTTTTGTACAGTGCTACCCTACTGCCTGTATAGAAAAGCTCTCTGGAATACTTTAGTTTTCTGTAGTTTTCAGGAAACCAGGAGAGAGGGAGCCTTCCTGACTTCCTTAGGTAGGCCATTCCAGAAGGTGGGGGCCACAATGGAGAAGGCATGTGTACAGGCAGTTGTTGATTTTGCCCATTTGCAGGCTAACACTTACAGAAGGCTCTCCTGGAATTAGTGAAGTTGTGGCTGAGCATAGGGGGAGAGATAGGGTCTTGCAGATATGAGGATCCAAAGCAATGAAGGGCTTTATATGTGATAGACAATACTTTAAATTGAGCCTGGTAACTGATGGGCAGCCAGTAGAATGGCTATAGAATGGGAGTAATATGCATGATTAATCTAGTGTCAGATAATAGCAGATGCCCTGGAGGCAGGGCAGGGCATTCCAAAGGAGATGAGGCAGCCTCCCCACTTCAACCTCCTCCATGGCCTTTGAGAGGCTGCTGGGATATGTAGACCCCATTGTACTGTGCTTGAAGCTACTGTGGCACACCCTGGGTCTTATGCCATGTTACAGCCCTGCAGTTCCTATTAATGCAGTATGTTAGTATTAAAAGTTTGTGGACAGCAGCAAGGTAAACAAAGGAGCTGCTGAGTCATGTGACTGAGAAAGGTGGGGGCCAGAGGGATCGGAATTCTCAGTGAGTGACAGATAACTGTGAACAGCTGACAGTTGAAAGCTGACAGTTGAGAGGAGTCAGTTGGAAGAAAGTTAACAGAGAGTTAACTGGAGAACTCTGAAGAGGACAGATGCCTCTGGGCTCAGTGGAATCAGCCAGATAGCAGTTTAAGTGGAAAATTGTGGCTGAATAGCACTCTGCACTGGTACCCTCTAATATAAAGAGGAGAGTGATGAGAGAGTGGAAAGTATAAGATCTCAGTGGTCACAAACACCAGATATACTGCTTCAAAGGAGCTTATAAGGTGGCTAAGGAAGGGCAAAGGGTCTGGAGGAGTTTGGAGAGCTGGGGTTGGTGCACCAGTAGACTCGAGAGACCAGGCAAATAAAGCCCAAAGGTTAACCACAAAACAGTTACTGGAGAGTGGGATCATAAATTGGTTTTGTGTACTGAAGAACATCTGTGTCATACTGAGAGTGATAAGCCTACAGCCTATGTCAAGGCAAAGTAAAGTGTTTATTCATCAAAGAAACAAAATATCCTGTGTAAATATATCCCATCCCCCTGTTGAGTTTTCTGTATAATAAAGAACTGTGTTGTTTGTCTTTTACAAGCACTGGTGCCTGACTTTCTGGTAAAGAATTATACTGGACAGTTGTCCTCAATACATCCACAAGTTATATCAATCCCCAAAGAGACTACTGATTAGAGTGAACTGGTCAGCCATCTGAGAAAGCAGAACTGATCAGTCACTTCACAGAAAAATAAACTGAATCCATTGCAAATATAAGCATATACAGGCAGAGATGCCACAGCTCTATAACAGCAACAACCAGGGAGAGGTTGTTGTGTTATATCTGCATATGCACTCCTCATGAAACCTCATGCTTCAACTGTGCATGGGTTCACTCTTCTCTCTTGTTAATGATTTTGACCAAGGGTATACTAAATGAAATGGAGGACTTTTCCAAAGTTCTCAATCAAGCCCAGCACTCTAGTGTTTTCCAACGATCATTAAAAGTGCCTTTTCTCCCCAATACAGTTTCCATGCATCACAGCTGCTCCCATGTTCTGCAGGTGGGAGGAGATGGTACTGTGACATTGTGCTTTGTCCACATACAGAGGAAAAAAAAGTGTCTTTGGCTCAGTTTTTGAGGTGCTGTAGAGCTCCCAGACTGTAACGTTTAGCTGAAAGTGACAAAATTCAGCTTCCAGGGAAAAACCTAGGTTTTCTCCAGGGGAACTGTTCTCTGTTGTATGGAGACCAACTGTAATAGCAAGAGATCTCCAGGCCCCACCTGGAGGTTGACAACTCTACCACCAAGCCAAGGAGCCCCAAGCTCCATCAGTACATAACACCCCTCCCCCCTAAGTTTGCGATACCCCATTGCAAACAAAGTCACTAAGATATGCAGGAGGGTGGCATATCTGCTGTGACCTGCACAAGCCTTCTGTTGTGGACGCCATGCTGATGGGTGTCCCGGTATTGGCAGTGGGCTCTACCCTGCTAGTACTTGGTACTGATGGAGATTCTGTACTGCTCAGTGCGGCTGGACCATCTCTACTCAGCTCAGCCACAGTCCCAGTTTCAGTCCTTGGTTGCTCCAGGCTAAGTCCTGTATCAGTGATATAGGGTGCATCGTCTCTGTCCTGTCCCTGCGTCTGCTCTGGCCAACACTGCAACAGCTGGTTGATGTGTCTCCAGAGTATCCTGCCAGCAGCATCATCCACCTCATAGAAGACTGGCCCGCTTTCCCTGAGCACGGAAGCCAGGACCCAGATTGGCCCTTTCCCATAGTTCCTGGTGAATACAAGGTCACTTGGCTGGAACTTCTGTGGCATCCTCAAAACCTCTGGTTCTTTCCAGGCATCCGGGGCTAAGTCAGGGTGTAGCCTGTCAAGCAGAGATGTCAGCCGCCACCCCATCAAGAGTTCCACAGGGCTTCGTCCAGTGGTGGAGTGCAGGGTAATGTGTTGCTATAACAAGAAGTCAGCCAGCCGCCGTCCCAAGTCCCCCTGGCCCAGTCTGCAGAGTGAGTCCTTGGTGGACCTCACCATTCATTCTGCCTGTCCATTTGTTGAAGGGGGGAAGGGTACTGAAGTGATGTGTCAGATGGCGTTGCTCTTGAGGAATGTTTGAAATTCCTGCGACATGAATTGTGCACCATTGTCTGAGATGACTGCATCTGGCAACCCATGGGTGGCGAAGAGGCATCAAAGGGCCCTGATAACATTGGTGGAGGTCATAGATGACAGAGGAATCACCTCAAGCCACTTCAAGAAGGCATTGACAACGATGAAGAAGGCCTGCCCTTGGAAGGGTCCAGTGAAGTCGATGTGAAGCCTCGACCATGGAGTGTGTGGAGATTCCCAGGAGTGAATGAGTGCTTGTGACATCTCGGGTCTGGACTCCTGACAGGCCTGGCATGAGTTTCCCCAGTCCTCAATGGCCTTGTCTAGCCCCAGCCACCAGACATAGCTGTGGGCCAATGCCTTCATCTGGACGATCCCAGGATGCCCAGCATGCAGAACCTCCAACACTTGCAACCGCAGCTTGTGAGGAATGACAACATGACTTCTCCACAGCAAACACCCCTTGTGGGCTGAAAGTTCATGCTGCCTTGAGCTGAATGCCTGGAACTGTGCACCTTGATGGCCAGTAGGCCATCCCTTCCACACCCAGTTGAGAACATGGGAGGGCACATGATCCTTGGCAGAGTGGGCTGCAACAAGTTGGCCAGAGGCAGTTCTGGCAGGTCCTCTAAGAGCATGATGCCCAAGTCCAGAGGAAGATCAGAAGGTCAGTCTGGTAATGGCAGATGGCTGAGGGTGTCAGCATGGCCCAATGCCTTG
The DNA here is from genome assembly GCA_029375565.1 of Gekko gecko. Classification (NCBI taxonomy): domain Eukaryota; kingdom Metazoa; phylum Chordata; class Lepidosauria; order Squamata; family Gekkonidae; genus Gekko; species Gekko gecko. Next base: position 159,072,436 of record JAPDNY010000003.1, on the reverse strand, counting down.
CCTGGGCAGTGGAACAGCTGATAGTCATATGCTGAAAAGGAAGACTGCCCATCCCGTCATCCTGGGCAGCATGATTTGTGGGGTTTGGTGGTCTGGTGCAAATAGTCCCAGAAGCAGCTTGTAGTCCATCATCACCTCAAAAGGCTAGCCATAGATGTAATCATGGATTTTTTTGACACCCACAACTAACACCAATGCTTCTTTGTCTGTTTGTGCATAGTTCCTTTCAGCCTAGGAGAGTGTTCTGGAGTAATAGGCTATCTGCACATCCTGGCCATCTGGCAACTGATGGCCCCAATCCCATAGGAGGATGTATCGCAGGCCAGAACAATAGGTTTCTTCTCATTGTAGTGGGTGAGGACACTGTCTGATGAGAGTAAGTCCTTGACAACCTCCAATGCCACACATTCTTATGAGCCCCACCGCCATGCTGCTGATTTTTCCAACTGTCTATGAAGAGGCTCAGCTATTGATGCCTTGTGAGGTAGGAAGGCATGATAAAAGTTCAAGAGTCCCCCCCAAAAATGTAATTCCTTCCTCGATCTTGGAGGCAGTGCACTGCAGATTGCCTTCACCTTGGCCGGTGTAGGGTGTATGCCAGAAGCATCGATAAGGAACTGCAAGAATTCAACTTGGGGCACACCAAACTGGCACTTCTTCTTCTTAACGTGGAATCCCGCTCTCTGGAACTGCCAGAGGACTTCAGAGATGTTCCACCAGTTCCTGTTCAGAGGTCCCAGCCACCAACACATCGTTGAAGTACGGTATGACTCACAGAATGCCCTTGAGGAATGTTTCCATCAGTTCCTGGAATATGCTGGGAGCAACACTGATGTCAAACTGCAGCCTTTTTACTTTGAATGCCCCACGGTGAGTAACGATAGTCTGGGCTTCTGCGGTGACTTTGTCAACTGGCAACTGTTGATGTTTGAGCCAGATCAAGCTTTACAAAGACCAGACCTCCCGCCAGGCAATTATGCCAAGATGTGGCTCATGATGGATACAGGGTAGGTGTGTTGTGGCAGGGCCTTGTTAATTGTGCATTTGTAATCTGCACAAATGTGCACAGATCCATCTGGTTTTACTGGAGTGACTATGGGAGTTTCCCAGCACGCACATGGAATGGGTTCAAGAATGCCTTGGCTGATGAGCTTGTTGCACTGCTCATCGATCTTTGGTTTGGGTGCAAATGGAACTCACCACAGCTTTACTCTGATTGGTTGGATGCTTGAGTTGAGTTCAAAGGAAACTGGTGGGCCTGTGTATTGGCCCAAGTAGTCTTCAAAGACAGCTGGAAACTCCTCACAGATGGTACTGCATGCTGATTGACCAATTTGTTGGATGCCTGTGACATGGATGCCCAACACCTCAAACAAACCCAGTTCCAATAAGCTCATTATTTTATTATTTTATTTATTTATTTATTTGATTTGTATCCTGCCCTCCCTGCCGAGGCAGGCTCAGGGTGGCTTAAACACAATATGTTAAAACAACTAAAAACACAGAATGAAATAAAAGCCATATATTAAAATATGTTTTAACAATATGTTAAAGCAACTAAAAACACAGAATTAAATAAAAGCTCATGTGGTGACCTTCCACAATGATGATGCACAGGATTCCACTGAAGCCTTTGTAGCTGACAGGCATGTAGCTGACAGGCATGAGGTGGCCCTGGAATTAACCTTGAAGGGTTGCAGTTGTTGGATCGACTTCCTGGGGCATACTCACTGGAAGGTCTCTTTTGTGATAATTGAGTGCGCTGACCCGGAGTCCACCTCCATTTCGCAGGGGTTGACCTTAATCAGCACAGTCACACTGATTTTCTCACGTGTCTGTAACTTGGCACCTTGTCGGTTGATTCCAAGCCGAATGGTGGACTTGGGCTGGGTTTGAACCACTGTGTGGCATACTTCTGGGCATGAAGACCTATTTGGAGCCAGCAATGGTCAGCAGCAAGGCATCTGTGGGCTGTTGATGTCTTTTATTGATTGACACATGTGGACAATACGCCTGGTCCTGCCGCAAGCTCAGCACTTGGCATCCCAGAACTGGCACCTCTTCTTTCTGTGGAAACTACCACAACCAGCAGAAGGGGCTCCCTTGAAGTCTCTCGGTTCCCACTTGTGTCGTTCCACTCTTGTCTGCAGGACCTCCTCATCTTCATCAGTGTCCTCAGTGATGGCCTCCCAGTGAACCTTCTCGGCTTTTTGGGTGGTGACCGGACTCCTTGACTGCTGAACTTCCCTGGTGGATTGGTCAGCTGCTTCTGCAGCCAAGGCCTCTTCTAGTGCAGCCTTGAAGTCAAGAACCTTCTTGGCAAATAGCTGCTGCTGGAGTTTCTTGTCCCACAGGTCACAGACGAGGCGATCTCTCAAGGCAATCTCAAGGTCTGGGAAGTTGCAGTGTTGGGCCACCTGGCGTAGGGTGGTGACAAAGGCAGTCACTGTCTCTCCTGGGGCCTGATCATGCTAGTAAAATGCGTGACGGCATGCAATCTCTGAAGGTTGTGGCAAAAATGGTCCTCAGTCGCTGCTTGATTGTGCTGAACAGGGTGTCTTTGAGTTGAGTCGGGGCCACCAAAACCTGTGCAACCTCGAACAAGGGTTGGCCACAGATGCTGAAGAACATTGCACCCTGCTTTTTGTCTCCTTCTATCTCATTGGCTGTGAGATAGAATTCAAATCAGGCCTGATAGGCATCCCAATCCTCGATTGCCACATTAAAATTTTCAATGTGGCCCTTGGCGGCCATGTTCGTGGTTATGAGCTGGTGATTTCAGCAAGCGATTTCAGCTTGGGATGAATGACTTCAGCAAGCGATTTCAGCTTGGGATGAGCCTATGGCAATTTCAGCTTGGGATGAGCCTATGGTTGTTAGCATCCCATCCTTGTCACCAATGTTAAATACTGAGACGAGGCAGCTCTTTTCATAATAACATGCTTCTTTACTGAACTTCTGAATCAAAGACACAGGCTCAAAAGGAACCATTTTATACTTGTAAAAAGCACACCTACCTTAAACAACAACCAATACCAAGTAGGCAGCTAGAACCCTTCATTTGCATGAACTATATACAAAGTAACTATTAACAGTGCAGCTATTGGGTAATAAGCAACAAACATGATTGGCCATTACCGGCAATACAACCATTAGTCTTTAAGGCCTTTGGAGCCTGTGCTCAGACCTCAGACCCAAGCTCCATCAGTACATAACAATCACAGTTGGATTAGTTCTGCTCTGAGTAGTTCTACCTCTTACAGTTCGTTGAGCTGGCCAGCCATGTTGTGTTGGCACTTGGGTTTATTATAGGGCCTGGGCCCAGAGTCCATGTCCATATTAAATTCTGCATTATTGCAAGTGAGAAGTTGTTTAAGATTATGGGGTTGTCTGTGAGCAAGAAAATGTAACAAGAATGCTGACACTGCTGGGTGATACAGATTGGTTGGTGGGAAAACATAAAATCAAGGTATAAAAGGTTTCCCCAGATTTCCCATTTGGTAAGCAATGACTTTACACAGATTTCAAATCATGCTTGTTACTACCTTGTCAGTTGATTAATATGATCTTCCTGATTGCTTAGATCTAATATTTTTCAAGGCAGGAATACTGAACAGCACAATTCCAATTCCAGAAACACATATAGATTAGAACTCCTGCTCACGTTCAGTGCAGCTGACAAAGCTATATAGATCTCAAAAAGAAGGTACTAGTAATATCATTATAGATGATATTCCCAACAGAAATGAGAATACTATATTTTTAAATGTCACATCTAAGTTTACACCAAAAATCTTACCTTTTCCCCACATGCTTGGATTAAAATGCGACTAACTGTAACAGAGAAAGCACCAGGATTAATGAGTATGCTTAATCAAACTATCTTGTGACCTTTGTTTTCCTGACCCTTGCAAAAATGATGACTAATTGGTTTACTAATTATTTAGAAAAGCAAAGCAATTTTCAGAAAGCAATACTGAAGTATATTCTTTTTCCAAAAAAACTTTGTCTTTCTGTTTTACTGCAGGGGTTTATTTGTCTACTATTTAGGTACTTACTGGTTTTTATATAATATGGACAACAATGTATACATAGTTGGTAGCACAGTCGAATTAGTTCTACTCTGATAAAATTTATCAACAGCCATTCATATTAGCTTGTCAGGACATGACCTCAAATTCTTCCTTAAAGCTTTTCTTTTCTTTTAATGCTCTACCTTTCTCTAAGAACTCGTACCATGGGATTTGTTCTTATGGGCAGGGCAGGTAGAAATTTTCCCACAGTAATTAACTAAAGCTGAAATGAACCTCACAGCAATGTGATATTCATGTGCTTTATTAGTTTTAATAGTTTATTTGTACCTGAGCTCTATTTTCAAAGAAGGACTGGGGGGGAAATTAATGATACATGATCCATTGTCCCTGCTACAATTTCAGTTTTTAGTGCAAAAGTAGGTAGCCAGCTTGGCCAGGGATCCTGGAGGTTTTTTGCCTTCCCTTGGGCTTAGAGCAAGGGTCACTAGGGAAGAGGGGAAGATAGTTGTGAAGTGTCTACATTGTGCAGGAGGTTGGACTAGATGGCCCTTGAGGTTCTTTCCAGCTCTATGTTTCTCTATGGAACTTCGGTATGGACTGAGGCCTGCAGAGAGACACTAGATTCCGTTTTGTCATTATTATTATTTTTTGCAGAAGTTTACAGGGATGCCAGGTTGGGTTGCTAATGTCTCTTTAAGTGCCTAATGAGATTTACAGTCTCTGGAAGCAGAGGCATGGTGAGTAAGGGCCTTCAGGCTTTGGCTGAAACTTTTATTTGCCATAGAAGCTAATAGGTGTTTCTATTGGGAAGATCAGCAGTATGCTCTGTGGTGAATAAAAGTCTTCTTCTTCTTCTCCTCCTCCTCCTCCTCCTTCTTCCTATTATTAGATTTCTATCCCGCCCTCCCCATGAATGGGTTCAGGGCGGCTCACAATTCAGGGCACCATGTTCCAAAATATATAAACATATAAAAACAAGATAAAACAACCATATCTTACAATTAAAGTGTTCAGTGATGTTAGTCCTTCAATCAAATTAAAGATGGTGTGCTGTAGATATAACAAAGAGTCCCGATTCAGCGGTAACCAATCTATCACGATGCTGTGACTCGATCTTCATATAGGGCCAGCCCACTACCCTGATGTTACTACTAATAATAGTTGGTGGTAGTGGTGGGCGGCTCCTAATTAAAAGCCTGGCAGAAGAGCTCCGTCTTACAGGCCCTGCAGAACTGTAAGAGGTCCTGCAGGGCCCTGATCTCCTCCGGGAGCTCATTCCACCAGGTAGGAGCTGCCACTGAAAAGGCCCTGGCCCTAGTTGCAGCAAGCCTGGCCTCCCTGGGGCCTGGTATCACTAACCAAAGTTGTGACCCCAACCGTAGTGCTCTCTGGGGTATGTACAGGGAAAGGTGGTCCCTCGGGTATGTTGGACCCTGGCCATATAGGGCTTTAGAGGTAAGTACCAGCACCTTGAAGCAAATTTGGTATGCTAATGGCAGCCAGTGCAGTGCTTTCAGCACAGACCGGATGTGCTCCCATCTAGGCAGACCCATCAGGAGCCTGGCCACAGCATTCTGCACTAGCTGCAGCTTCTGGATTTGCGACAGGGGCAGCCCCATGTAGAGAGTGTTGCAGTAGTCTAATCTCAAGGTGACCATCACATGGGTCACTGTAGCCAGGTCATCGCGGCTGAGGAAGGGAACCAACTGCCAAATCAGCTGAAGATGGTAAAAGGCCGACCTGGCAGTGGCTGCCACCTGGGCCTCCATAGTTAAGGAGGGATCCAGGAGCACTCCCAAACTCCTAACCCCCGGTGCTGGCACCAGAGGCACCCCATTAAAGGCTGGGAGAGGGATCCCTATCCTTCCCCGACCCAGGCACAGGACCTCCGTCTTCACTAGATTTAGTTTCAGCCAGCTCAGTCTGAGCCAGCCAGCCACGGTTTACAATGCCCGGTTCAGATCTTCTGGACTGGAGTCCGACTGGCCACTTAACATCAGATAGAGCTAGGTGTCATCAGCATACTGGTGACACCCTAGCCCATAACTCTGGGCAATCTGGGCAAGAGGGCACATATAGATGTTAAACAACATCAGGGAAAGCACTACCCCCTGAGGTACTCAAGCAGGTGTCTTTGGGGCTGCTGTTCCCATAGCGCCACCCTTTGTCCCCGACCCTGGAGAAAAGAGGCAAGCCACTGTAAGGCAAGCCCCGTATCCCCATGTTGGCGAGGCGGTGGGTCGGCAACTGGTGGTCGACTGTGCTGAACACAGCCGACAGGTCCAACAACAACAGTACTGTCACACCGCCTCGATCCAGATGTCTCCGGAGGTCGTCAGTAAGGGTGACCAGCGCTGTCTCCAACCTATGTCCTGGGCGAAAGCCGGACTGGAAGGGATCTAAAATGAAACTGTCATCCAGGAATCTAAAATGGGATCTAAAATGGAAGCATAATCAGTATCACGAAGGAATACGTAGGGTATGCTCCGCCTTATACTTGGGATTGTCTTACCCAAAGGCAACTTTACCATATTTAGATTTTTTTAAACTGTTTCTCAATACAAGAGAGCATTTATGCCTGCAAGATTAAACTCAATCCCTTCTCAAGTAATGCAAGGACGAATGCAAAGGACCTCATACTCTGATAGACTTTGAGGCTGTGCTTCAGGAAATATAGACACTTTGGAGCATTGCTTGCTGTAATGCAGTACTTTTTGCAGTATTAAGGATTTGTGGATCACTCCTCTTTTCTGTGATAATGAGGGGTTGTTAACATCAGATAAGAAACTCTTGGCGGGCATGGATTTAGGAGTTACATTGGCTGCAATGCTCCCTCTAAGCTGTGAAGTCTTGTGAGCAAAAATTCTACTTTGTGAGCTACTGGTATTAAAGTTGTGAGTGAGTGGTTTGCTACTGCATAAATTAGTTTGTTCTGGAGCCATCCTTCCTGAGCTATGACAAAAATGTGTGAGTCAGAGGCTAAAAAACTGTGAGCTCACAGTAACTCAGCTTAGAGGGAACACTGATTGGCTGTAGCCAATTTTAAAAGGACCTCAAGCGCGCCTGCTGCTGGGTTATTTATATTAATTTTTGTTGTTGTATCTAGCTTGACATTGCTCAAGGCTTATAGGCTAAATGAGCAGAAAGAAACACAATCCATTTTTTTATATAATTCTAAATTTTTGAAATACACTTTCTTATACACTTCATAGTTTTTAAAACTTAGGTCCTGCCGGACTCAGTGTTCAGCAGAAGATCCCTCCCTTATCCGTGGGCACCATTGCTCAGCTTAAAGGGTATTTATGTCCATTCGCATGATTTGGAGGTAAGAAGCACTATTCAGTGCAACTACTGCACAGCTTTCCCCCTGCAATCCACTCCCCATCTTGGAAATCCCAGATGTGTACTTTCGATTGAGAAAAAATGGTAGAGGAAAGGCTAAGCACTCACTCACTCACCGTTTCATTCAATGGCATACTAAGGGTGGTGTGTGTGGGGGACCCTCTCCAGGTATCATCACCTCCATCCCTGAGGGAGGGCTCTTTTGTCCTTCCAGACTCCAAAGAGCTTGGCAGCCAAACTTGACTTGCAGCTCGTGCTTTGCACTTGGTAGATTTACTCTGCATCAGCACCCCTTTCCCTCTTGCATGCACACCCAAGGGAGGGTTTGGGGGTTGTGGCCAAATGCATACTGCCAGTGCAGCTCTAGGCTCCAGCATGCACCTTTCTTTTCCCTCTTGCATGTACATGCAAGGGAAGGTTTGGTTGGGGGTTGTGGCTAAATGCAGTGCAGCTCTAAAGAAGCAAAACATACAAAAGTTGGGGGTGGACAGTGGGAGAAGCTTGGCCACCCATGTCTAGGAGTTTACCAATGGTCCCTGCCTGGTGGGAGTGCGCTTTAAAAGGCAACCACATGTTTGCAATCCAGCTGAACCCTTAATGTTGCATGCATATGCAATGCCCCCAAGCCACCTGATCAAGCCTGGCCTTTCTCTTCCTGGGCTGGGACAAGGCTGTCTCCTCTCCCAAAGGGGAAGAAGGCACCAACCATTGACTCCTCCCTCAGTGGTAGGTAAACAGGATGGCTAGAAACTCCCTGACTGGGGAGGGAGATCGTTTGCAAGGATGGGCCCCGCAGAGGTGCACTTTGGCTCTTTCTTGTTGGCTTAGCTGGTATAGTTAGTCCAGTAGCCACTGACTATTTAGCAGAGTGCACAAACCTTCTAGTGCAGGAGCATGTCCATCCAGGGTAACAAAGCTTAGATTATATATATTATATAATTCCAAATTTTTGAAATACACTTTCTTATATACTTCATAGTTTTTAGTTTAACATTTTCAGTTTAACAGACTAATACTAACCTCTTTATTCTAGAACTACAATCTAGATAGGAAAGATGAGAGAGGATAGTATTCTAGCCTAGCTAACTAAGGATGGACTCAGATGGTGAGAGGCCATCTGAGTCATGGTGCCAAGATGGGGACAGCGTGTCTTCCCTCTTGGCGCATGCAGGAGGAAGGAGAGTGTGAGAGAGAATGAACAGAAGGAAGTTGTTCCCTGATATCTCCATACTACATATCAAAGCAGGGGTGGATTAAGGCTCACTGGTGCTCTAAGCACTGACCAATCTTGGTGCCCCCCTCCTTTCCACACTGACCCAGTCCATTTTAGTTGTTGACCTGTCTGACCAGATATACAATGCAAGTTGCAGCAATACAAAAATTTATTCATATGATAACACAATATACTGTACAAACTAAGCCAAGCTTTGGCTACATAAAGTTCTACAAAAATACAATACAACATCTATTTTAATATTTCACAAGTTAAATGTATCAAAGTTCCAATATTCATGACCTGAAAGACATTTTTCTGTAGCCTACGACACTGCACCTCGCCAACAAAAAATAGAAGATACCCATAGGGTGCACCATGATCAATTTGCACTAGTTTATCATTTTTTTATATATATAAATCTTCATTTGTTTTTTTTCTTTTCACCCTTTTCCCAACTTTGTGGTGCCCCCTTTGGCCCTGGTGCCCTAAGCACGTGCTTAGTCTGCTTAATGGTTAATCTGCCGCTGTATCAAAGGGATAGTGACAGGAGACTAAACACAGGAAGGAAAGCTCAGTGTGACTATCTAGCTATCTGCTTCTCTTGCCACAAAGTCTGGAGGTTGAGGCAGGGGACAGCACCTTCACTTCTAACACTCTCATTCATTCACTCACTCACACACACACACACACACACAGAGGAGAAAAAACAAAGATGCCTCAGCACCACCATCATGACTCCAGAGAAGGGGAGTTGCTGTAGTCTGCTTAATTAAACCATGGGTTTTGCAGATAGATTCAGGTGTTGGATGTATGAAAGTGTATACCCAGAATGAAACTTTGTGGGTCTTAAAGGTGCCCTTGGACTCAAACGTTGTTCTCATGAGTTTTGCATTTTGTCTGTACTGAGCCCATGTACAACAGACCATTAACAGCATTTCATTGGAATCTACCATCCTTGCAATATATTAAAGTTGATTTTTGCAGTTATAGTGCAAAAGGAAACTACTAAATAAGGATCATGTGGTAAGCTTACCTCTGAGAGTTGCCAAATCCCTTAAGGTGGCTGGGGTGTTATTCATGGTGCTGGAATTCCACCCTCTGGTTTTAAGGCAGCAGCTAGGCCCTCAAGAAGATGATTGGCACTGAGGATGGCGGGTTTATTCCCACTCCCCCCAGCAACACACACAAAATGCCTCACTGGTTGAAATGTCCGGGAGCTGTTTTGAGCCTTCATGGGAACAGAAGTGTCAGACTCCTGGCTAGAGTTACTGTCAACAACACTTGTTTATTGAAGAATATTCATATTCCAGGCTAGATCAGTCCCAAGCCAGAACTGAGTTCTGGCAGGAGAATCCAAAGATATAGACAGTTCAAACTAGGCCCCCCGTTTCACACAACCAATCACATGTCTTAGCCTTCCCGCCTAGCATCTGTGCTCACTACCCCCCACTCCTGAGAATATATCTTTATCTAGACTAGCAAACTGGCACAGTTCAGCTCAAGGTCATTCCTAGATAGGGAGGTTGGAAACAGGATGCCTACGAAAGAGAGCACTCAGCCATTCACCCCCCTCAGGAATTTCCCCCTTACAATCATGGCAAACTAAAGACAGTTTAGTTCTGCCTCCCAAGCCCTTTAACCCCTCCCCCTGGTTTGAGGGGGTGTGGCTTATGGAAAACATGCACCAACTTTGGAGCTCTAACATGTTTCTCTTCCACCCATTCATTATGGTTTGGATCAAAGTTTTTCCATTTGATGAGGTTATATAGTTGACCCTGTTTAGTTTTTGAATCTAAAATGTCCTCCACTACTTGATGGGGCTTCCCACCCATGTTGAGGGGAGGAGGAGCTGCCAGACAAGGTTTCCACTTCGATGGTCCAGGATCCTTCTTCAGTAGACTGAAATGAAAAACAGGGTGAATGTGTCATAGGGTTTTTGGTAAGTCCACTTCAGCAGTCACTTTATTAATAAGGCACACTACTTTGAATGGCCCCACATACTTCCACCCTAGCTTCTTCCTGGGTTGCAGTCCTTTAAGATTTTTGGTGGAAATGTACACTTAGTCCCCTGTTTTAAGTCCCACTAAGGGCCCCTCAGCATAGCATTTGTAGTCCTCCTTGGCTTTAGCTAGAGACTTCTGTAGGACAGGCCACCCCGAGTAACTTTAGCCCACCAAGTGTGGGCATCCCCTGGGTACAGCTCCTCTGAAGCGATTGTTGGGAGGAGGCACTCTTTGTATCCACGTATTGCTTTAAAGGGGGACATCCCAGTAGAGCTGTGTACTGAATTATTGTAACGGTATCCTGTAAAAGTAGGTCCACCCAGTCTCTTTGTTGGTGACTTACAAAACACCTTAGAAACTGTTCCAACACCTGGTTGGTGCATTCTGTTTGGTTGTCAGTCTCTGGGTGGTAGGCATTACTCAGCACCTGCTCCATTTCCAGTACTTTTTTTCATCATGATAGATATTTATTGATTTTCTACAAAGAAAAAGAAAACAGACACTGCAGATTACAGACCAAATAACACAAAATGAACAAGAAGCACGTACTCATTATATCTACTTATGTTTTACATATATATAGAATCATTCTTTTATGCAGCTAAACAAATTTAATGCGTATATACCAGGATAATATTTTGAAATATATAATAAATGGTAGTTATAATGGTTATAGTGTACATCTTTGAAGATACTCCTCAGTCCATTTATATAGTCTTGACCATGTTTTCTCAAAAAATTCTTCTTTTTTATCTTGTAATTGCAAAGTTAATTTGTCCATCTCCGCCATTTCTAATAATTTATAAATTATTTCTTCTTTTGATGGAACTTCTTCTTTCCTCCAATATTTTGCATACAAAATCCTTGCCATGGTTATAAGATGTATAATCATATAAGCATCAGGTTTTTAAAATCTTTCTGGTACAATATTTAATAAAAGCAAATCTGGTACAAATGGTACAGTTGTTTCTAACATTTTTTGCAATATCTCATCTATCCAAGACCAATATTTTTAGTTATATTACAAGTCTACCACATATGAAAAAAAGAACCAGTATTTTACTTACACTTCCAACATACATTTGACAAACCTGGGTAAAATGTTGCTAAATTATCTGGTGTTATATGCCATCTATAAAACATTTTATAAATATTTTCTTTATATGGTATAGCTTTGGTATATTTTATATTAGTTTTCCATACCTTGGTCCATTAATCTAATTTCTATATTTTGTGCCCATCTAATCATTGAAGATTTCACTACTTCATCTTGCATTTTCATATCTATTAGCAGTATATAAAATGCTTTCATAATTTTTTCATCTATATGCAATAAAGTTTTATCTAAGTCTATAGGCTTTTCATAAAAACCAGTTTGTTTGCCCTTAGCATATCTAGAATCAAGTTGTGCTCTTTCCCACCAATTCAGACAGATGTTCTGTTTTTTGAGAATATCTTGTGGTTTTAAATGATTTTTCTTGTCTAAAAGATCTTCATATCTCCACATTTGATCTTTGGTAAATAAGGTGGGATTTATAAAGGCTTCCAGTAGTGAGACCCATTTAGGTATTTTTGTGTAGAACATGTTTTTAACCTCTTCCCATATCTTCAACAGTGCTGCTCTTAAAATATGTTGTTTAAAGTATTTATGTATGTTGCTTTTTTTATACCATACAAAAACATGCCAGCCTAATTTCAGGTCGTGACCTTCTAGCTTTAAAAGTCTTGGGTTTTCCAGGGTAATCCATTCTTTCATTCACGTCAAAACTGCTGCTTTATTATAGAGATACCAGTCTGGTAATGCAAATCCTCCTCTCTCCTTTGTATCCTGTAATACTTACATCTTTATTCTGGGTCTTTTACCTTGCCAAATAAATTGCCATATCAGTTTATCCAGTTCTTTAAAATATTGTTGATTTCTTAAAATTGGAATTGTTTGGAATAAAAAAATAAGTCTAGGTAAGACATTCATCTTTACAATGGCTATTTTTCCCATAATGTATTTATTTATTTATTTATTAAATTTATATCCCACCCTCCCCAAACGGCCTCAGGGTGGCTAACAAAAGACGCATATGCCATGATTCAACAGCTAAAACAGATTAAAACAGCTCTTATCAATTAAAACAGTCAACCACAAAGAAAGTGTCGGTGCTCTGAATAATAAGCTCTTATCAATCCAGGATGGGATTCCATAAACCAGCACAACCCATCACTATAAGTTCCAGATAGTACTGTTGCCTTTCATAACCAGTTCTTCAGGTTGTCTGATTGTCCTTCCAGGGCCAGCTCACATTTTGATAGAATCCACCACCAAAGATGGCAACTTGGTGGTGGCACAGTAGTGGTGGTGGCTCCTATGCAAAGGCCTGGCAGAAGAGCTCCATCATACAGGCCCTGCGGAACTGCATAAGGTCCCGCAGGGCTCAGATCTCCTCTGGGAGTTCATTCCACCAGACAGGAGCTGCCACCGAAAAGGCCCTGGCCCTGGTTGCAGCCAACTTGATGTCCTTGGGGCCTGGAATAACCAAAAGATGTTGTGCCCCTGACCATAATGCTCTTGAGGGAACATATGGGGAAAGGCAGTCCCTGAGGTAAGCTGGACCCTGGCCATCAAGGGCTTTATAGGTAAGAAGGGAACCAACTGCCGCACCAGCCAAAGATGGTAAAAGGCTGACTTGACAGTGGCTGCCACATGGGCCTCCATTGTTAAAGAGGAGTCCAGAAGCACTCCCAAACTCCTAACCCTTGACACCAGCACCAAAGGCACCCCATCGAAGGCCGGGAGGGGGAGTCCCAACCCCGAACCAACCCAACTTAGGCCCTGGACCTCTGTCTTCACCGGGTTTAGTTTCAGCTGACTCAGTCTGAGCCAACCAGCCACAGCTTGCAATGCCTGATGAAGGTCATCTGGGTCAGAGTTCGACTGGCCGCCCAGCATCAGATAGAGCTGGGTGTCATAAAAGATACTTGTAAATGTTTCCAATTTTCCAAGTCTTTTTAAATTTCAGTCAGAAGTTTCATATAATTGTCTTTTAATAGTGAACTACATCTGTTAGTTAAAATTATACCTAAATATTTTATTTTTTTCTGAACTTCAATAGCAGAAATCTCTTGTAATTGTGGTATCTGCTCTTTAGTACAGTTTGTCAATATTTTTGTTTTCTTAAAATTAATTTTCAGACCAGCTAACTGTCCATATTCTTTTAGAGAATTCGAAAGTTGAATGATAGATGTTTGTGTTTCTTCCAAAATAAATACAAGATCATCTGCAAATGCTTATAATTTATATTCTTCTCCCTTGATTTTTAGTCCTTTTATCTGTATATTTTTTTATTATAAAGTCATTCAATATTTCCAAAGCAAAAATAAATAATAGTGGGGACAATGGACACCCTTGTCTCGTTCCTTTTTGTATTTCAATGTTTTGTGAAAGTTCCCCATTTACCATGACCTTAGCATATTGTTTCGTGTAAATTGGTTTAACCACTGTAAAAAAGTTTTCTCTACATTGCCAACCTGATAGCTGTTCTATCATAAAGAACCAACTGAGGTTGTCAAATGCTTTCTCTGCATCTAGAAAAACCAATGTCACTTGTTTTTCTGGGTGTACTTCAAAATATTCAAGTACATTCAAAATATTTCTTACATTATTACTCATTTGCCTTTTAGGTAAAAATCCTGCTTGATCTTGGTGAATTATTTGGAGCAGAACTCTCTTCAATCTAGTAGCCAGAATAGATGCAAATATCTTATAGTCCACATTCAACAATGAAATAGGCCTATAATTTCTGGTTCCTTTCTCATCTGTGTCTGGTTTATGAATTAGGGTGATCAATGCTTGATTCCATGTCTCTGGTATTTTCTTCTGTCCAATGATGTTCTGTATTGTATATTTCAGTGGTAATGTAATTTGATCTTCAAACATTTGGTAAAACTCTGCTGGTTGCCCATCTGGGCCCAGGGTTTTTCTTTTATTTTGATTTTTAATTACTTCAGTTATTTTAGCAAAAGAAATTGATTCATTTAAAATTTTTCTTTGGTCCTCTGTAAATTCTTTACTATTGTGTTTCTTTAGGAATTCTTTAATCTGTTCTTGATTGGCTTCTTTCTTTTGATATAGATTCTTATACAAACTCTCAATAATCTTCTTTAATTCTTTGGGGATGCTTTTTCTTCTCCCATTTCATTTCTCAATATCTTTATGTTTCTTTTCTGATTCTTTTTAAAATTTGTATGCTAACCATCTTGTTGGTTTGGTTGCATTTTCAGAATAATGTTTCACATACATATTTTTTTTGCAATTTCTTGCGTTAAAAGGCAATTAAATTGATGTTGTAGGTTTTTAATCTTAATCCTTGTTTGTTCCATAGAGGGCTCTGTCTTCATCCTTTCTTCTTCTTCTTTTTTGATTTGCTTTTCAATCTCTGTGTATTTTTGTTTCCTTTGTCGCCTCATCCAAGCATCTTGTCTAATGAGCCAACTTCTTGCACAGGCCTTAAAGGCATCCCAAACTATATCCATAGAGATATCAGGTTGCATATTTAATTTGAAAAATTCTTGAAATCTTGAAATCTTGGATTCTTTAAAAGCCATTAATGCATAGACCATCTGGTTCTTTCTGGAATATCCTGTAATGTCAAAAGTAAAGGATTGTGATCTGCAAATGTTGATGGTAGAATCTCAATGTCTACCATATCATTTATCATGGTTGTTGAAATCCAAGCCACATTCAGCCTTGACCAAGACTTACGTCTTGCTGAAAAAAAGTAAAATCTGATTTGTTTATATTTCTGGTTCTCCATGAGTCCACCAAACTAAATTCTTCTGCCAGTTGTAAGAAAGAATTTGGCAATTCATTCCCTTGCTTCTGTTTTCCTGTTTGCTTTCTCCTGTCTGAAGCTCTATCAAATACAGCATTGTAATCCCCAATTATGCAAATTTCTTCATAAATTTGTTTTGAAAGAATCTCATGTAGTGATTTATAGAATTTCTCCTGTTCCTGATTTGGTGCATATATGTTAACTATCTCTGTATTTTCACTATCAAAACTGTTCCATCATCTGAATCATATAGCAATTCTGGATGTAGGTGATCCTTACCATAAGTAACTACCCCTCTCTTTTTCTTGTTTATCTGCTGACACAAAGGTTTTCCCAAACTTTTTTACTTCTAAAAATTTCTGGTCTGGACATTTAATATAAATTTCCTGCAAATAAATTACATCTAAGTGCATCTTCTTAATTTGTTGGAGAATTTGTCTTCTTTTTTGTGGGGCATTCAATCCGTTTACATTTATAGAGATTATTTTTAATTTCTTTCTATCCATCTTTCAAAACTTTTTTGCTTCCATTTTTTTTCTTGTTTTGCAATCTTGTGACAATTTGGAGTGGGATTGCCTCTGATTTTATCTTGCTAGTCTCTTTTTTTGAACCTGATGCATCTTGTTCCTGAGGTTCTTCATTTTACTCCTTTGAATCTTCTTCTTCTCCTTGAGCTCCTAGGCCTTCTCCATATGTCTTTAGGAAATCCTCTACTTTGAATGTTGAGTTTATTCTATGCCTTTTACCTCCATGGGTAAAAAGAACACCTTCAAAGAGCAACCATCTGTAGGGTATTTCATTTTTCCTTAAAAGGCTTGTAAATCATGTATAATCTTGTCTTTTTCTCTTACCCTCCATGGGACTTCTTTTAGAATTCTGATTTCAGTTCCCTGTATTTGAAGAGGTTTCTCATTTGATGTTTTTAGAATGTTATCTCATATGGTTCTCTTGTGAAATCTTACGTGTATTTCCCTGGGTACCTTATTTCTTCTTGCATATGCTGAGTTCATTCTAAATGCCACATCAATTTCTTCAAAAAATTCTTGTGTGTTTTCTTCTTCCAGATATTTTGCTAAAGTTTGTGTCATATCTGCTTTGACAGCTTCATCTTTTTTTTCAGGGATTTTCTGAAATCTCAAAATATATGCTGCTTTTTCAATCTCTAATCTTATAACTGTATCTTCTATCAATTCTTGTTTAGCTTTTATATCTTGTATTGGCTGGTTCACTTCCTCAGATTTGTTTTCTAGTTGGGTTGTTGTCTTCAGGGTTTTTCTTTTAAAGCAGTCCTCAATCTTAGCAGGTCCCAAATCTCTCCTTATATATAATTCTATTTTCGAGTGGCAACATACTTTTTTTTTTTTGGCGCCTCGAAGGGGATTTTTTATTTGCATTTTCTAAACACTACAAACTACAACAGAAAAAGGGGAGGGAAACATCTACATCTAGGGAGAAAGGAAAGATAACCACAACTAACTAAAACCCCAAGAGATGGAGATCTTCAACAATGCTTATATCCGTGTTATTCCATAAAAAGCTTTGAAAACATTGAGCATGATCTAATAATCCCAGTTCTGCATCAGTTTAACTATTTTCCCAATTCAAGAACCCTCCCCAATTAATCTCCTAAGATAAAGGCTTCATACGGGCTTTCAAGGTCTCAGTTCTTGTTTTGCTTCTCCTTGCAGTCTCTCAGTTGATAGCTTTGTTTGGGAGCAGGCACCCCCTTTTCTGCATCCGAGTCCCCATTGGAAGACACAGAGTACAACTCGCCAGTAGATTTGCTGTCTTCTTCTTCTTTTGTCTCCTCTTCTGGATCTCCCAGTTGCAGCCGCAAAAACTCTCGAGCTTTGAAAACAAAGTCAATTTTTTCTCTTCTTTCCTTTATTTTGAAAGTGACGCCTTTGGGAATTAACCACCTGTATGCAATGCTATATGTTTGTAAAAAAAGGATTAGTTCCTTATACTTTTGTCTCTTTTTTCTTATCTCAAATGGAATGTCTTTTAGTATCCTTATGTTGTTGCCTCCGATTTTCAGGGGTGTATTTGTGGTCGCTTTTAAAATTAAATCTCTTAAATGTCTCTTTGAGAATCTCACAACAATTTCCCCTGGCAGATTATTCTTCTTAATATACATGGAGTAAGCTCTATAGGCCACATCCATTTCGCTGAAAATGTCTCCTGCTTTTAAATCCGCCATTGGGGCCAATGCATCGCTTAGTAGTTGCTTTAGATTCTCATTGGGGGCTTCTGACACCCCTTGGAACCGGAGTACCGTATTTGCTCTTTCCATTTGTAGCTGTAACAATTGTGTTTCCGTCGAAGCTTGCTTCTTTTCTAGCACTTGCATCTTTTCCCCTGCTTTTGTAGAGTTGGCATCAAGTTCCTTTACTTTTTCAACCACCTGCTCTGTTTTCTTTGTGGTTTCTGCAAGTTTCAATTACTGTGCTGCAAAATTCTGGTTCAGAGTTGTCAATTGCTGGTTAATGTTGGTCATCTGGTCCAGCAGAGGGCATAGAGAATCTGCTAAGAGCCTAGGAAACTCTATGGTCTCTTCTGGCCTCGGGCTCATGCCTCCTGGTGGTTTCGATTTCTGTCCTTTGTCGGATCGCCTCCCCACCATCTTTCTGTATTGTTTACTTTAACTGAAAGTTTGTAAAGTCTTTGAATGCCTCCAATACGCTTTGATTTTAACTGGTAAGGGTCTTAAAGTTGGTTTCTATGCTTGTTCTTCTGCTCTCCCCTCGTTAATCTGCTTTAAAGTCTCTGCATGTGGGAGGGGCCCCTCCCCCGCTCACTTCCCATGCTTCTGCCAAGGGGGGTGCTTTCCTTTTAAACCGCCAATTCACCACTTTTAAATAACTCACTGCTCCTTGCTTGTCTTACGACATCTCTTGTAATTGTTTGGTCGCATGATCTCCTCCACTTGTCCCGGCCAGCGTCTCTAGGTTCGTTTGGACGCACAGCGGTTGAACCACTGGGGTGAAAGAGCACCTCGATTCTCCAGCATCATGTTGGAGAAGAGGCAGCCCCATCAGAAGCCCCTTGGCTGGGAACCTTTTCCCCAAGGCTCCTGGGAGTAGCGATTGCTCACCCACCTCTCCAAGCCGCTGGTGCACAGATCATGTCCCGGGAGTGTCCCAGAGACACATCTGCTTTCAAGCTGCCATTAACTGGAAGTGAGTGGCAACATTCCATGCACTCCCTCAGCCATTGGCCCATCAGCCACCACTCAAGAGTACTCGTGTGCCATTGGCTGGGTGCTGGGTCTGCTCCTCTTCCCTGCCCACTCCCCCTTCAACCACTGTGCCCTGTCAGAATTACTGGCAAATGGCGAAGATGTTTCTCCTGCTTGCCTCAGTGGAGGTAAATTGTGTTCTGTTATCAGAAACTATAGTGTCCGGCAGTCCATGGGTGGCAATTAGACGCGCAAAGCTTTAATTACTGCAGTTGAGGTCATTTTAGACATTTGGACCACCACCAACCATTTGGAGTATGGGTCAACCACAATCAAAAACACTTGCCCCTGAAATGGCCTCGCAAAATCAATATGTAACTGGGACCATGGTCTATGAGTGTTCTCCAAGTGCTGTACGGGGGTGTGTGGAGGGTCTGGTCTTGAGATTTGGCATTGTTGACATGTCTTTACCCATTCCTCAATGTCAAAGTCAATGCATGGCCACCACACATAGCTCCGGGCAAGAACTTTCATTTGGAGTATACCAGGGTGGCCTGCATGTAACACTTCTAGGACCTGTTTGCATAGCTTGTGGGGAACCATCACCCTATTTTCCCACAACAAAGAGCCCATATGAGCTGATCGCTCCTGTTACCTAGAACTGTATGGTTTGAATTCAGCCTCAAAATGCCCCCCCCCCCAGCTGAGCACCTGGGTGATTGTGGAGTCCTTGGCTGATGCAGCCACGATGTCAGAGACATGCATGTCGGAGGCATGCACAGGTGGTAGCTCTTCTATCGCCATCACCTCACACGCCAATGCAGTATCGATGGCTGGTCCCACAATCGGGCATTGATTCAGTGTGTCTGCATGCCCGATAGCTTTGCCCAGCAGATGAACGAAGTTGTAGTCACATGCCAAGAGAAATACAGTCCAGCGCAGCATATGCGGGGACAGGATTTGTGTGGTCTGACAGTGAGGTGCAAATAGTCCTCAAAGTGGCTTGTGATCAGTTACCATTAGAAACTTTTGGCCATACAAGAAATCATGGAACTTTTTAATTCCGGTGACTAATGCGAGGGTCTCTTTATCTATTTGCACATAATTCTGTTCTGCCAGTGACAAGGTCCTAGAATAATATGCCACTGGCGCTTCCCTCCCATTTGCCATGACGTGGCTTAGTACTGCACCAATACCAAAGGGGGATGTGTCTGCCACAAGAACCAGGGGTTTGTGTTCATCAAAGTGTGTGAGGATGCTATTGGAGACTAACAGCTCTTTAATAGCCCTAAACACATGGTTGTGCCGTGGCCCCCACTCCCATTTCGCTCCCTTTTCCAACAACCTGTGGAGCGGCTCTGCGATGGACGCCTTATGGGGCAAGAAAGTGTGTTAAAAATTTGACATACCAAGGAATGATTGCAGCTCTTTTTTACTCTTTGGTCATGGCGTTTGCTGGATTGCTGCCACTTTGTCATCAGTTGGGTGCATACCATTTTCGTCAATGAGAAACCCCAGGAATTCAACCTTATGCATCCTGATCTGACACTTCTTTCTTTTTACCTTGAGACCCGCTGCTTGGAACCACCCCAATACTGCCTGAAGATGTTCTGCCAATTCGGTCTCATTAGCACCAGCAACCAGAACATCGTCAAAGTACAGTACCATCCCTGGTATGTCCTGGAGCAACCCTTCCATTAACCCTTGGAATATCCCCGGTGCAACATTTACACTGAACTGTAGTCGGTTAACTTTAAATGCCCCACGGTGTGTAATGATTGTCTGTGCCTTGGCTGCAACAGGGATGCTAAAACATGACTGATCACAGGCACACGGTACACATGTTGCTGTAACGCCCTATTGATGGTAAATTTGTAGTCTGCACAAAAGTGAATAGACCCGTCTGGTTTAACTGGCGTTACAATAGTGTCTCCCATTTGGTGTGAGAGACAGGTTCAAGAATGCCCTGTGCAACAAGTTTATCCAGTTGTGCTTTGATTCGTGGTCACAGAGCAATTGGCACCCGCCGGTACTTCAGCCTGATGGGCACCACTGAGGGGTCCAAGTCAAAAGTCACGGACAGCCCCATATACTTCCCCAGTGACCCATCAAAAACTGCGGAGAATTCATCATACATTGAATTCAATTTACTAACAGACATTTGATTTACTCCTGTAACGCCAATACCAAGGGCTTCAAACCAGTCCAGCCCTAACAAGCTGGCCCTGCACCCTTCAGCAACCAGGAGGCTCAGCATTTGCTTGAACCCCTTAAACTGTACCTCAAATGATGCAGCTCTGGCCATGGGAATATGCCAACCCTGGAAGTCTGAGAGATGAACTGGGCTGGGCATCAATCTGCGGCAGCTGCTAGTTGGGCACAGGCATTGCAATGTCTCAGTAGAGATGATAGTCATCGCAGACCCGGAGTTGACCTCCATCTCACAAGGCTCCCCGTCCAGCAACACTGTTACTCAGATCTTCTTTTTTGTCTGCACGCCTGTGCTCAAGACGGTCGTTAGACACGAACAGCAGATCATCTTGTGGCAGTCTGCTGACTTCACAGAACCCTCATCTCGTGTCTTACGGTTCTGCCATGGAGAAGGTGGAGGTGACTTCTTCTTTCCCATAGCTCTGCAGACCTTGGCTAAGTGGCCCTGCTTGTCACAGTTTCAGCATTTGATGTCACGGGCCCAACAACGGGCTCAGTTGTGATTTCCACCACGCCCCACACAGGCTCGCCTAGGGCACTGCCTTTTCTGTGCTACGCTTGGGCCAGGTCACCTGGGTCTTGTGGATGTCATTGGTTTGACCCTCTGATTCGCTTGCAGATTCATGATGCACTGTCTTTTCTGGATGCTGGCTGGATGGGCTGCTCAGCTGCCTCACTTCCCTCGTTGACTTTTCTGCGGCTTTGGCAGCTATAGCTTCTGCATAGGCCATGGCATAGGTTAGCTCCGACTTCGCAAACAGATGCTGCTGCAGTTTCTCATCTCGCAGGCCACACACCAGCCGGTTGAGCAATGCCGCCTCCAAGTCAGGAAAGTTGCAGGTCCTTGTAGCCTTTCGTAGTGCCATGATGTAATCAGCTATTGATTCACTCATCCCTTGGTCTTGCTTGTAGAAAGTGTGGCAGCAGGCAATCCGTAAGGGCTTAGGCGAGAAGTGATTTTGTAACTTGCTCTTTATGTCTGCCAATGAGACAGTCAGGATATCTACAGGTGCCACTAGGGACCAGGCCACATCGAAGACAGTTCTTCCACATGAACTGAGGAACGTTGCTGTCTTTGTGGCTTCTTCCTCGATTTGGTTGGCACGCAGGTGGAACTCAAACCTGATAATGTCTGAGTCCCAGTCTTCCAGCTTTGGCTTGAATGCCTTGAACTTCGTGCTGGCTGCCATCCTTTGAGCCGCCAGCGACGGTGTATTGGCAGGGTGAAGGTTTACGATGGCTGGAACCCCAGTCAGTTCAAGATAATCTGTCATGGTGTCAATGGTTCAGCGGGGCTGCCTACCCGCTAGGATCCCATCCTCGTCACCAATGTTAAGTATGAGACATCAGTCAGCTCTTAACAAGTGATTGAGCTTTATTCAAACACGACAGTAAACCAACACAAAAACAGGAGAGCAACAGGCTCTCTTTTAAACATTCTGGACAAGTAAAACCACTCCTCTAAATGAGTTAACAACCAATAGAACTGCTAGGATAACAACCAATAGTTTCAGTTCCCTCTGAAACCTTTCAATAATCTCTGATTGGTCTACTGCACAGAGTAACCAAACAGAATGTGTTCACTAGGATACCATGATGTTGAAGCTCAGGCATGTTTTAAACACAAAACGTAACACTGTAGCTTTAAAAAATGGATAACTCTGTGTCTGTTGTTAGGCAACCATAACATTCCAGGCTTGTTCTGTCAGTAGAAGGCAGGGGGAGGGGGCAGGGCCTTTTCCAGGCCTATTTTGGCCTTTTAGGGAGGCATCCTTGGGACCAGGCCTGACAAGGGTTGCTATCTCCATGTTGGGAAATTCTAGAGATTTTGTGGTAGATTCTGAGGGCAGGTTTTGAGGAAGACAGAGGCCTCAGCGGGATATAATCCCACAAAGTCCACCATCCAAAGCAGCCATTTTCTCCAGGGGGACAGATCACTGTTGTCTAGAGTTCAATTGTAATTCTGAGGGATCTCTAGGTCCCACCTGGAGGTTGGCAATCCTAGGCCTGGCAGTACCCTCTGAGTATCACTTGACTTGCTTCACTCAGCTAGGCCTGGCTGCTTGCTACTGTTCAGCAGCAACCACCCTATGAAAGCCAGTGTGGTGTAGTGGTTAGAGCTTCAGAGTAGAGTATGCAAGACCCAGGTTCAAATCCCCATCTTGATGTGGAAGCTGACTGGGTGATTTTGGACCTGTCACATACTTTCAGCCCAACATAGGTCCAATCTGCATTGGTCTTTCTGGCTGCTATGCTTCCAATCCCACACTGTTTCACAAATTTCTGTCTGCATCTCATCTTGCGTCTGTATTCCTATTGTTGAGTCTCAGCATAGCTGTCTGCATCATTTTATTGCCCTCTAGCGATGACTCCGAGGTCACTACGGCATCTCACTGCATTATCTGGATTTGGTTTTAAGCTGGTCCAGTTACTCCTTCCCACCCTCGAACCGCTGTGAGCAATAAGCAGACAACTGGAGCCAAATTCTCTCCCCCCCAGTCGTCTGTGTTTACAAGCAGCCAGGGAACATTTTTCTGTGATCATATTTTTTTTTGCTGGTGGGTTAAGAACATAAAAACATAAGAGAAGCCAATGTTGGATTAGGCCAATGGGCTATCTAATCCAAAACTCTGTCACACAGTGGCCAAAAATACCAGGTGCCATCAGAAGGTCCAGCAGTGGGGCCAGGATACTAGAAGCCCTCCCACTGTTGCCCCCCCCCCAAGCACCAAGAATACAGTGCATCACTTGCCCCAGACTGAGAGTTCCTATCTATACCTTGTGGCTAATAGCCACTGATGGACTTCTGCTCCATATGCTTATCTAATTCCCTCTTGAAGCTATCCATGCTTGTAGCTGCTGCCACCTCCTGTGGCAGTGAATTCCATGTGTTAATCACTCTTTGGATGAAGAAGTACTTCCTTTTTATCTGTTCTAACCCAACCGCTCAGCAATTTCATGGAGTGCCCACGAGTTCTTGTATTGTGAGAAAGGGAGAAAAGTACTTCTTTCTCTACCTGCTCTATCCCATGCATAATCTTATAAACCTCAGTCATGTCACCCCTCAGCCATCATTTCTCCAAGCTAAAGAGCCCCAAGCATTTTAACCTTTCTTCATAGGGAAAGTGTTCCAACCCTTTTATTATTCTAGTTGCCCTTTTCTGCACTTTTTCCAATGCTATAATATCCTTTTTGTGTGGTGTGGTGACCAGAACTGTACATAGTACTCCAAGTGAGGTCGCACCATTGATTTATATAGGGGCATTATGATACTGGCTGACTTGTTTTCAATTCCCTTCCTAATAATTCCCAGCATAGCATTGGCCTTTTTTATTGCAGTCATACACTATCTAGACAATTTCAGTGAGTTATCTACTATGACTCCAAGATCTCTCTCTTGGTCAGTCTCTGCCAGTTCGGACCCCATCAATGTGTATTTATATTTAGGATATTTGGCTCCAATGTGCATCACTTTGCACTTGGCCACATTGAACTCCATTTGCCACATTGATGCCCACTCGCCCATCCTTGACAGATCCATTTGAGGGTGCCTCACAGTCCTCCCTGGTTCTTTCTCTACCTGCTCTACCTAAACAACTTTGTGTCATCTGCAAATTTAGCCACTTCACTGCTTACTCCCAATTCCAAATAATTAATAAACAAGTTAAATAGCATTGGACTGAGTACTGATCCCTGTTGTACCACACTGCTTACCACCCTCCACTGAGAAAATTTCCCATTTATACTCACTCTCTGTTTCCTATTAATTAGCCAGTTTTTGATCCACAAGAGGTTAGAAGCACGACCACCCCTGGACCATGGGGCCCTGCCTGGCAACCACCAGGTGTTTTGTGTTTATTACCCAGCTTATTCACTTTCCAGCCCCCCTCTGCCCCTCCCCTCCCCCTCCACCAGGTCACCCCCCTTTACTTGTGCCCTGCTGGCACTCTGGGAGGCCTGCCCCCTCTCTTGTTTGCTTTCCCTCCCGTGCCCCTGTGGTTGCCATGGTGAGGTCTGATGCAGACAGCTAGCTTTTATCCCATGCCAAAATGTAAGGCAAAGGGGGAACCATATACAATGGCACCACAGCAGTCTGAAACTGCATTACATAGCAGATGCAGATTCAGCCATACGTCACAGTGTTGTTGTGCAGATAAAAGGAGGAGAGAATAATGTAAGCTGCCTTGGTCCCTACTGTGGAGAATGACTAGTTTTCATAGGCAGGGGCTGCGGTGGAGACAGAAAGCTGAAAACGGGAGACAGGAGGGATCTACAGTGTTCAACCAGCATCCTACCTTCCTTAATTCTAAGGCCTAAGGAGCTCCAGTGTGGAAGGCACAATGGAAGGCCATATAGCCACTGAACTAAAGGACCTACCCAAAGCCCCAGAGGCAACAACCAATGAGACATGAATTGATTACTTCCTTTTTAGAGGGTTAAAACTTACAAGGGGTTAAGAATTCCTCTTCTTCTGCACTAGTCTTCTTGGTTCATTGACTGCACATAAAACAACAATAAACATCATTCACCATCGGTTAAATCTCATTACTGTTATAATTCTTTTCTCTGAAGTGCATCACTTTAAAGTTTTTTAGAAATGAACCTCATCTGCCATTTTGCTGGCCTAAAAACAGGCATGGGATCACTCCATTTAACAGCCTCTAAGGGTGTGTTCAGACGGATCTTTTGATCTGCCATAGGAACGACTCCCTTGCGGATCAAAAATGCACGACCAGACAGAAACATCTGGGAAAAATTCCGGTCCCGTAGACATCCTGTTCTGCTGCGCCTCCAATCCTGATTTAAAAAGAAGCAGTTTCTATGTAGGGTTTTCGCTTACCCGCGCGACAACTGCAGACTTTCTTCCGTCTGGTCACTCCATTAGCGCGCGATGCTCCCGTCGGCTCGGTCTGACATCAGACCGAGCCGACAGGAGCGCGATTTTTTAAAAATGAAACCCTATGTGCGCTTTAACGAGGAAACGCATTCAGCGATAAGCGCTACGAGGAATGTAATATTCATGCTTATTTATTTTAGGGACAAGATGTTACCGCGATGGGAGATGAAATAGTCCCTCCATTGATCATGATGGCAATGGCAAGGGGGAGGACCGGGACTTATTCTTTCCATCCCTGCATGCGCAAAACTTTGCTGAAAACCCTCCGCGATCGCCTCAGTTCTCCAAGGAGGCGCAGCCTTGCCTATGCGAATGTACAAAACTTTTTTAAAAAAAATCCTCGGTGGATGCCGTGTAGACAAATCACGGCGGGAACAACGCGCGGTGAGGCTATTTCATGGGGGGGCGTCTGGTCGTGCTAGGCTGGATTAAAAAAATCGGGATAAAATTTTAGGAGGGCTCATGGCACAATTGACTGGCCGTCTGAACGCAGCCTAAGGCAATTTTCATAGCCTTTATTTAAGAACATACGAACAGCCCTGCTGGTACATCTTGTCCAGCATCCTGTCTCATATAGTGGCCAACCAGTTCCTCTGGAGGTCCAACAACAGGGCATAGAGTCCAAGTCCTTCCTTTAATGTTGCTTTTTGGCACTGGGATTCAGAGGTTTGCTGCCTCTGAACATGGAGATTCCTTTTAGTTACCATGTCTAGTAGCCACTGATAGAACTATCCTCCATGAATCTGTCTAATCCTCTTTTACAGCCCGTGACAATCAATTTATCCTTTGGCAGTGAATTCCACATTTTAGTCACTTGCTGTGTAAAGAAATATTTCCTTATGTCTGTCCTGAATGTATTGATAATAGAAGGCAAAAAAAGTGTAGTTAACAGACTCAACAATTACAACTTGCCAAAAAGCTGAAGAACATGTAGTACAGAATAATGTATACAAAGCAGCTACAATGATAAAGTACAAAATGTAAACAATAGAGAACTGGTATGTGCTACAATGTATAAACAATGGAAAACTACTAAACAATTCGACGTTGTGTCCAGATGTTTGATAACAATGAAGGATGAAGGAAGGATGAAGGAAGAATGAAGGATTCAAAACATGGAAGGCTAGGAATATTACACCTTTTTTACAATACTTCAAGGTAATAGTATAGCTGATAAAAATCTATTAGAAAACAATTACAAATGTTCCCTCCTCTGGTTTGAATACTTGCAAGTTAAACATTTGGTTGAGTCTTTAAGTGTACATTCAAATCTTGGTAGACCAGTCACTCCTTTTGAACGTCTTTTAAAATTAGATCAGCTATCTTTTAAAGGTTACATCTCATTTATTTATAAGTAATTGATGTTGATACATCTTAAGCATACATTAAGTTACGAAGACCACTGACAACTTGATTGTGCAACCACTCTGTTGACCAAAGTCTGGGGGGAAATTTGGTT
Source organism: Gekko gecko (assembly GCA_029375565.1). Classification (NCBI taxonomy): domain Eukaryota; kingdom Metazoa; phylum Chordata; class Lepidosauria; order Squamata; family Gekkonidae; genus Gekko; species Gekko gecko. The sequence continues at coordinate 159,045,273 of JAPDNY010000003.1, read as the reverse complement.
GTCACCTTCTCTTACTTCCCACTCTTTAAATATTCAGTTGCAAAGTTATAAGTTATTGACCTGATGGTATCTTATGCCCACTAAACTTCACAATATTTCAAACCAAAAGTTTCTGCTGTGTTGGAGAAACTGTGGGGAACAGGGTACCTTTATCCATTGCTGTTGGTATTGTTCATCATTTCAACGGTTTTGGATAAAAATTATCTCTTCTATTAAAAACATTACTGGTTTTGTGATTCCACAACTTCCTGAACTTATTCTGTTAGACCTTTGGCAGGACTCTCAAATCCCAAAAATTTGCTAGGAACTTATATCTGTTTTATTGACTGCAGCTAAAGTTGTTATTGCCAATAGTTAGAAATCCTCGAATAAGTTGTCTTTATCACTCTGGTATTCCAAGATTTGGGATTATTATGCTATGGATGAAATTTCTGATAAGGTTTCCAGTTTAAATACCTCTTCTAAACGTTCTGAGTTCCAATTAAAATGGCTTCCTTTCTTAGAAGTTGTATTTAATGGTGAATGTTCCTTGCAAGTTTTATGAAGTTCTTCATTATATGTAATACTGTTTATATTTTATACTTATTTGATTTGATCATTTTTTCTCCATTCTCATCTGTTCTATGGACTGTTTATTAGTTATTGTTACTTTGTTCATTTGTTCCTGTTGTAGTTGTATTGAAATTTAAAATAATAAAAAAGATATATTTAAAATAGATCTATACAGAGACATTATATTATTGGCTGTTTTATTTTCAACCCCGTTCCTTAAAAAATCCCCTTTTAACTCCTGCAGCACACCGGTTTGACACTTTCATTGAGCTATCTACTACAATCTCAAGGTCTTTTTTCCTTTCAACCTCAGCAAATTCAGACCCCATTAGCCTATACTTGAAGTTAGGATTTTTTATTCCAATGTTTATCATCTTACACTTAGCCAGGGGTCATTTCATAGAAAAAGAAGTGCAGGAGCTCATTTACATAACTTATTTGCATATGCCACACCCCCTTACAAAGGGCCTGCATGCAAGCATTGCCTGGGTTCCCTGCCTGATCTTCTCCAGTTGCCTCTGCAGCCCTTCCCTGGCTTGTCCGCCTGCACAGGTGGGCTAGGAATGGTGATGGGGGTCGCCCCGGGCTCCTTACTGCTGGAGTGCCACTCTGCAGCACTCCAGCAGGAAATGACCCCTGCACTTACCAGCACTGAACTTCATTTGCCACATTGTTGCCCACTCATCCAATTTGTGGAGAGAATTTCTTGGAGCTCTTCACAGCCAGCCTTGGTTTTCAACATTCTGAATAATTTTGTGTCATCTGAAAACTTGGCCACTGCACTAATAACCCCCAGTTCCAGAACATTTACAAATAAATTAAATAGTACCAGATCCAATACTGATCCTTGTGGGACCCCACTGCTTACCTCTCTCCATTGTGAGAACTATCCACTTATTCCTACTTTTTGCTTCCTGTTGTTTAACCAACTTTTAATCCATAAGAGAACCTGTCCTGTTACTGTTAACTCAGCAGTCTTTGGTGAGGTACCTTGTCAAAAGTCTTTTGAAAGTCAACGTATATAATGACTACTGGGTTACTGTTACCTACATACTTGTTCACTTTCTCAAATGTTGGTGAGGCAGGGCTTCCCTTTGCAGAAGCCATGCTGATTTTCCCTCAGTACACTTTGTCCCTCCATGTGCCTAACAATTCTATCTTTGATTGCAGTTTCCACTGATTTGCTTGTGACAGATGTTCATCTAACTGGCTGTAATTTCATGGTTTGGATCCCTTTTTAAAAATTTGGTACTCTTCAGTTTTCTGATAACAGCAGCTGAATTTAGTAATAGGTTAATATATAGGTTAGTAGATCAACAATCTCACATTTGACTTCTGGTTTTGGCTCCCTTAATGGCGATTGTGATCCCTGGAGCTCTGGGAGGATCATGCCATGAATCGGCGGATGGGAGGGGGTGCAAGCATATGCACCCTCCCTGGAGCCCTTGCATTGGGCTCCAAGCCATGGGGGGCTTGGAGAACCCTTCTTCCGGCAACTAGCTGGCAAAGGGGGGCTACTCCCTGCCCTGATGGTCCCACTGCTGATTTCCAGCAATGGACACAGGGACGCACATCGGAACAAGCGCTTGGTGGCCGGGCGATGAAAACGAAACCTAGGTGAGTCTATGCGCAAATGTAAGTGATTGTTAAGTGAAGAAACCAGAAAGTGAATAAAAAGCCCCCCCCCCCAACAACTCGAGGGGGGGAACTCCCCCTCATAAGGAAGAAAAAGCTAAACTGATTTTATAAGCGAATCACGCGGGGGGGAAGGCAAGCAGATTTAAACTATAGTAAAGTACTTTTGAGAACTCACCAGGCATTGTTAATGGATCTTGAGACTTTTATAACTTTTGAAAAAAAGTAAACAATTCCTCAAAAAATGGCGCCTCTGAAGAGGGAAGAGAAAGAAAAGCAACTGAAACTGAAGTTTCCTCCTGGAAATGCCAGCCCAGCGAGTTCTGTTGCCAGACAGGACACTACCAGAGACTTCCAAAATATGCTGACTGAGGCTTTGTGCCCTCTGCTGGAGAAAATGACATCATTGCACATGAAATTTGATGCTCAGCGAAGCCAGTTGACTGAAACTACTAAAAAGACTGATAAAATGGAGCAAGAACTTAAAGTAGTAGATGCTGATAAGCAGAAACTTAAAAAGCAAATGCAGGAGATGGAAAAAAGGGAGCAGTTAATGAGGCCCAACTCTTACAGCTGCAGATGGAAAAGGCAAGCTATGTCTTAAGATGTCAGGGAATTCCTGAAGCAAAAGGAGAAGACCTGAGATGTATTATGTGCGATGCATTGGGGCCGATGACAGATTTAAAAGTGGATTTTCTACAAAATGAAATAGATGTGATCTATAGGTCGTATTCTGACTATTTAAGAAAGAATAATCTGCCCAGCGAGGTTGTGGTGAGATTCTCCAGAAGACATGTAAGAGACCAAGTATTGAAAGCAACAAGTGGAATCACCCTGAAAATCAAGGACAAAGAAATAAGAGTTTTGAAGGACATTCCATTTGAAATAAGGAAGAAGACAAAGGAATTTAGAGATTTGGCACTATTCTTACAGAAGAATAACATCTCCTACAAATGGATTACTCCAGAAGGATTAATTTTTAAATTTAAAGACAAGAAAGAACAAATTGACTCTGTTACAAAGGCACGTGAATTTCTTCATCAACACACTGTTCCAGCAGACAAAGAGGATAAAGAAGGAAATGACAGCAACAAGGGAAGTGAAGAAGAAGGAGTACTGGTATCTTCTGATGAGGACTCAGATTCGGAACGGGGGGGGGGTGGCTGCTCCCAAAATAAGAGATAGACTGAGGAGTAAAAAAAGCAAAAAATGAGTTGTGATTCTCTCTAGATTCTGTTTAAAATGAATTCAATTTATTTTTCTCTAAGGCTTTTTACATAGTGACACTTGTTGGCAATCTCAGTTTAAATTGTAATAACCGTATACTCACTTGACGTAGCAAATTTTAACAGCACTTAATTATGAGCTAATTTTATGAACATTATGTATGTCCACCATCTCTTGGTTTTTTAGTGGTTTTCTTTACTTTCTCCTGTAGTATGTAGTTACCCTCCCCTTTATTCTTTGTAGTTTATAGAAAAAGCAATAAAAAATCCCCTATGGGGGGCTCACAAAACAATCTCACATTTGAGTTTCCTAAGAACTCTTATCAGGACCTGGAGAAGTTTTTAATTTCCCCAACAGGTCTAGAACATCATCTCTGGTGACCTCAATTTGGCTCTGTTCTTCCTTCCTGAAAACTGTGGCTGTGGCATGGGAACAGGCCCCACACTTTACACAGTGACCACAGAAGCAAAAAATATTGAGATTCTCAGCCATCTCCCTATATTCCTTTAGTAGCCTTTCCCAATGCCAGAACGAAAGGAAGTACCATTTTGGCCAGGCTCTGTTCCAGCTGCATTTAGCAGAGGCATTTTTTTTCAAACCCATCCAAACCACAACCCCCAGTAACCTCCTAAATCTGCCTAGACGCAGGTCAGTTTCTTGATCATCCTTTACTGAAAACAGAAAATGTTGCAGTTCTCCAGGACTGCATCTAGCCTTCATATAATCTTAAATACAAAAGCTAAGAGTGCTGAGTTTTCATCAGCTGGTTACTTTAGCACCTTGGGGTGCATTTCATTAGGCCCTGATGAACTGTTTTTTCCCCTGTGTATCTGGTTAGAGTTTCTTTGTATTGTAAGGGGGAGATGGGAAAAAATAAGATTAAAGGACATTAGAAATAGTGCAATTCTATTGCCTTGGATGCAAATTTTTGTTGGACACTGGTCCAGTTGAATCTTCAATCTAATTTTAATTCTTATTGTTTCCAACTTCGTGGACTAATGATAATTCACTTTGTATCTTCCTCTGTAATTTCATCCTGACAAGCAACATTTTTATAATATTCTTTAGTGACATTCTCCTCTTTCCATTTGTTTCACATTTCATTTCACTTTTTTTAAAAAATCAGAACCTCCTTTATGCAACCACACTGGTCTCCCATGAATCCTTCTTTGGTATTGCAATAGACACAGCTTTGCCTCCACAGTTTAGAAACTGTTAGTCTTTCTGGACTAAACTTTCTTTTTGTCTCTCTACACGAATTAAAAAATGAAAAGGGCCTCCAGACTAATGTCTAATTCATAAACCAGTTCTGCTTTCAGATTTACAAGGAAAAGTAAAAATGAATGTGGAGCAGGAGCATTAATGTTTTTCTTCTGTGCTGGCTCCAGATTAATTGACCCAGAAAAAAGATTTTTTTAGTGTTTTTGTGTCAGGCAGTGTGCACATTCGAATTGTACCCCATGGCATAGTAGGTATAGAGTGGCAAATTTGGTGATAACATTATAAGGTAAAAATGGCTATTTTTTTACAAAGTTAGTGAGAAATTTATTGTAAACACTTATGCCTTATATAGTGTAGCTTTATTTAGGTAACTCTACAACTGTACCTTGGCTGAGTTAATGCACTTCTACTTGAACAACTATGTATTAACAACATTGTATAAAGCAACTTGACACAAGATTTTTCAAAGATAAAAAGAATATAAGAGCTTGGGTAAGATTATTCAGTATAGTTTCCCTTACCAAAGCAACTGTGGTGCATATAGTCAAGAATGAGTTCTGTGACTGAGGAAGAAGCAGCAATACTGATACTGGACTAAGTACTAGATCAACATCTTTTGCTCAGTCTGCTTGGCAAGAGGCTCTTCTGACACAAGAGAAGGCATGTGTATGGGGGTGAGTCCTTGACTCAGGCTCATGTACTTGAACATTCTGAGAATGTAGATCTCCATTAGCTGATTGTCACAGTTCCCATAATACATGAGAAGAAGAAATAGAATCTACACAGGCTTACCCCTGAAGCTGATCCAGAAATTACAGCTGGTACAAAATGCAGCAGCACCAGGGGTCATTTCCTGCTGGAGTGTGGTGGAGCAGCATTCTGGCAGTAAGGAGCCTGCGGTGCTCCTCTGCCACCATTTCTGGCCCGCCTGTGCAGGCAGACGTGCCAGGGAAGGCCTGCAGAGCCCCCCGCTGCTTGAGGGGATTTAAATGCCTTTCTTTCCCTTCCCCAGATGGAGAAGAGAGGGAAAGGCATTCTAAACATGCCTGGGTTCCAGCCCCGTAGCTATGGAATTCTTTGGGAGGGGGCCTCGGTGGGGCCCGCCAGCTAATTAAATGACAGTACAGTGCAGGTGGTAAGTTGGAGCACTTTGGGGGCAGCCCAGGAGGGAGGGGGCCCAGAGGAAACATGAGGGGGCCGGGCCCCATGGCCCCCATGTTAGCTACGGGCCAGCTGGGTTCCCTGCCTGATCTTCTCTAGGTGCCCCGCAGCTGTGGGTCACCTGGAGAAGGTCAGGCAGGGAATGCAGGCATATCTGCCTCCCTGCCCTCCCCTCCCCTTCTCCAGCCAACCCACTGCGGCAGGCTGGCTGGCTGGCGAAGAGAAGGGGAGGTAGGCAGACATGCCCCCCCCCCTTTCCCCTGAGCCTCTCTGCTTTTGCAGAGAAACTCAGAGGAAGGGTGGGATTTAAATGCCTTTCTTTCCCTTCCCCAGATGGGAATTGATCAACATGCGTTTTGTCAGCTGCATTGGTTGTTGGTTGAGTACCAGATTCACTTCAAGGTGCTGGTAATCACTTTCAAAGCCTTATATGGCCTGGGACCAACATATCTAAGGGATGGCCTCTTCCCATATACACCCCAAAGAGCATTACACGGTGAGAGTCAACATCTCCTGATGATCTCTGGTCCAAATGACATCCACCTAGCCTCAACCAGGGCCAGGGCTTTTTTTGCCCTGGCCCCCACCTGGTGGAACATACTCCCTACTGAGATCAGGACCCTGTGGGATCTTATTCAGTTCTGCAGAGCCTGCAAGATGGAGCTGTTCCACCAGGCTTTTGGCTGAGGCAACGGGCATCCACCCATGCCCCCCCTGGAGTTGTTGTCCCCCACCCACTGATAACCCATCATACCCACCTACATCAATGGGCTGGATCCTCCCTACGGCAAGTTATGATAATTGATTTTATATGTTTACAATGTGTTTTAAAATTTTATTTTATTTATTGATATGTAGCACACCCTGAGTCCATTTATGGGATGGGTGGGATATAAATGTGAGAAGGAAGGAAGGAAGGAAGGAAGGAAGAAAGAAAGAAAGAAAGGAAGAGATGATACTGCAAGATTTTTCTAGCCTTTCAGTTGCTTCCACAATATCTTACAATATCCACCCTATCAATAGGAAAGCTAAACTGGGCTTGGGTTAGGGCATTGCCTGGCAACTCCTGTCTGGGGAGGGCGGGCAGGGAGATGGTTTTACCACAGAGTTTCCAGTGATTCCTAGAGAGGACTGACATCACTCCCAATTTTTCCTGGAAGTGATATAACAATTCTTTTCCTCCCACCACTACAAAATTTATCAGCAGAGTAAAATGACCAATCTGCACAACTGTAGTATGGGGAGGAACACACACAGGAGCCAGACCAAAATTTTCTGTTTCCCTATGGTTTTAATTCAGGTGCTGAAATGTTTAAAGCCCATTTTAAGCTGTTATATGTTTTTAAAATGCTATGCAGTGTTTGAATGGTGGGTTTTAATAACGTCTCATGTCTTTATTATGTTTTATTTTGTAAGCTGCCTCAGGCAGGTTCCCTGGAAAGACACCAGAGAAATTTCCCAAATAAACAGATAATAAATAAGGAGAATGTTAAATCTTTCCATATTTGCCAGTATTCCACTTCAAATGCCTTTCAGCGACTTTTGCCCCATGGTATACCTCAACTTCATTGTCCCCTGAGTTAGACTATAGGCCTTCCAGTTCATCAGGTTCCCACAGCAGGATGGAAAACTGTGGGGTAGGGCAAGCATGAAATTTGTCATAACATTGCTAAGATTTTTCACCATCAGGAGGTACTCTAAAATACAGAGACTGATAAACACAAAAACACAGCATGATAGTAAAACTTAGGAGGCTTCCAGTTTTCAGTAAACCATGGTCTGACTCTGAAAGCATTTATTTTTGAGATCAGACAGAGAACAGAAGTAATTCTGGAAATGGAGAATGGCAATACAGTATCTCTCCTTATATATAACTGTATTTTGGTGGTGGCACTTTGTGAACATTCCACATGCTCCCAAATCAGTTGGCTCCATGATGTGTCCCTCAGAAGCTGTCCCTATCCACTGGTGCCCTAACTCAAGCCTGAGTCTCACCTCCAATATTCTAAACAGTTTGCTGTTCCTCTCCCCCCAATAGCCAGTCGGAACACAGAAGTCATTTGCATATGCGGCCTGATTGGCCTTTGCCTCTAACATTCTATTTATTTATTTATTTATTTATTTATTTATTTATTTAATTTGTACCCCACCCTCCCCACCATAGCAGGCTCAGGGCGGCTCACATGATAAAAACACAATAACAATAAATATATACATCTAAAACGGTCCTTCGAACAGTTCATAAACAATTCATTAAAACCAACTTACAGTATAGTAAAGTACTAGCAGTTGACTTAGGATTTCAAAAATGGCCTCATACACTCTGTAATTTCACTTGATATCAGTTCGTTGGTCATTCTCAATTTTGGTCAGCGAGCACAGGCTATCAGTAATAGGCCAGGCACCAGTCTTCAGCTGTTGCTAATGATGGTAGTAGTGCTGTTGGTGGCTCCCAGTTGAAAGCCTGGTGGAAGAGCTCCATTCTGCAGACCCTGCAGAACTGCAAAAGGTCCCGCAGGGCCCTGAGCTTCTCCGGGAGCTCATTCCACCAGTATGGAGCCGCCACCGAGAAAGCTCTGGCCCTGGTTGCAGCTAGCCTGGCATCCTTGGGTCCTGGAAGGGCCAAATGATTTTGTGACCCTGTCTGAAGTGCTCTCTGGGGTATATATGGGGAAAGGTGGTCCCTCAGGTATGTCGGACCCTGGCCATATAGGGCTTTAAAGGTAAGAACCAGCACTTCGAAGTGAAACCAGTATGCTATTGGCAGCCAGTGCAATGCTTTCAGGACAGGCTGGATATGCCCCCTCATGGGGAGAACCATCAGGAGCCTGGCAGCAGCATTTTGCACTAGCTGCAGCTTCCAGATTTGTGACAAGGGCAGCCCCATGTAGAGAGCATTTCAGTAGTCTAATCTCAAGGTGACCATCACATGGATCACTGTTGCTAGATCATTGTGTTTGAGGAAGGGAACCAACTGCCTAATCAGCCGAAGATGGTAGAAGGCAGACTTGGCAGTGGCTGCTACTTGGGCCTCCATTGTTAAGGAGGCATCCAAGAGCACTACCAAGCTCCTAACCTCCGGTGCTGGCACCAACGGCGCCCCATCGAAAGTCGGGAGTGAGATCCCTACCCCCAGTTCGCCCTGACTCAAGTACAGGACCTCCATTTTCATCAGATTCGGTTTCAGTCAGCTCAGTCTAAGTCAACCAGCCACGACTTGTAACACCTGGTCCAGATCTTCCGGTCTAGAGCCAGACCGGCCACCCAACATCAGATAGAGCTGGGTGTCATCGGCATACTGGTGACAGCCCAGCCCATAGCTCTGGGCTGTCTGGGCAAGGGGGCACATGTAGATGTTAAATAATGTTGGGGATAGCACCACCCCTTGAGGCACTCCACACTCTAGTGGGTACCTCTGGGAGAGCTGATCCCCTAACGCCACCTTTTGTCCCCGACCATGGAGAAAGGAGACAAGCCATTGCAATGCAAGCCCCTGAATGCCTATGTTGGTGAAGCAGTGGATCAGTATCTGATGGTAGACCATGTCGAACGCTGCCAGCAGGCCCAACAGCAACAGCACTGCCAATCCGCCCCAATCCAGATGCCCCTGAAGATCATCTGTGAGAGTGATTAGTGCTGTCTCCATCCCATGTCCCGAGCAAAAAACGGACTGGAAGGGGTCTAAAAATGGAAGCGTCGTCCAAAAAGCTCTGTAACTGAATTACCACGGCCCTCTCTAAACAGTTTCTAAACACTTTGCTGTTGCTGTTGGGAGTCACTGAATGTGTCCTGAGGTAAAATATACATCCCAATCTTCCTTTTAACGGTCACTGGAGTTGCCAGTCTCCTCATGGGATTCCAAAAACAACATCCATGACAAAAATAATAAAGAGTCAATAAAGATAAGTTGCAAAAATGTTTACTGTAGTAATTTCTGTAGAAATTTTTCTTCTATTATCACTCACACACTAACGAATACTGTGCAATGAACAATTCATTTCACAATATTTGCTTTATCTGAGCGTGTAGCAATCCCAGTTCTTATCACTAAAAGGAAGAAAATACACATTCAATTGTAAATGTAGCTTAAAGAATCATAATAAACCATTACACACAAAACTGTCACTCACATCTCTACTTATCAACTCCTGAAGGAAACATTCCATGTTGACTCTCTAATAACAGAACCTGTGGGGCCTGGAGATCTCCCAGAAATCACTGTGTTCCCCACCCACAGCATATCATGTCCCCTACAGAAAATTTCCGAGCTATTACAATGGCTGCTTTGGGCAGTGGACTCTATGGCATTATACCCTGCTGCAGTCCCTCCACACACCAAACCCTGCCTTTCTCAGGCTCTACCACTCAAATCTACACATCTGACCCTCCCCTTAGTATTGCCAGCCTCCTGGCTGCACCTGGAGATCTCCAAGATCAGTTCTCCTGGAGAGAATGGCTGCTTTGGGCAATGGACTCTATGAAATTATACCCTGCTGAGGTCCCTCTGCACTCCAAACCCTGCAGTCCCCAGGCTCTACCCCTCAAATCTACATGTCTGCCCCCCCCTTAGTATTGCCAGCCTCCTGGCAGCACCTGGAGATCTCCAAGATCAGTTCTCCTGGAAAAAATGGCTGCTTTGGGCAATGGACTCTATGGCATTATACCCTGCTGAGGTCCCTCCACACCCCAAACCCTGCCCTCCTCAGGCTCTACTCCTCAAATCTACAGGTATTTCCCAACCCAGAGTTGGCAACCCTGTAACTGGCTATGGAACTGCTTTCCAGACCCTTGGAACCCAGAAGACATGGCACAAGAAGAGATGCTTTTCTACCTTAGCTGCCACTGCATAACCCCAAATCAACATAAATCAGGGGTGGAGGAACCATACTTGGTATCAAAAGAGGAAAGAGAATGCCATCTCTTTGAAACTGTCCTAAGTATCTCAATTTACGATTAGTGCATTTCCCCTACAGTTGATGGTGATTTAATTAGCAAAGCTGCTCTTGGACTCTGCTGAACAGAAGGCTTTGATATTTCTGCAGACTGTTCCTACCTACCGAATTTAGCATTTATGCAACTAATTAGAAATTTATGTATTGAATGATACCTTAATGAAACCTCCCATACTACCTACTTCGAGCAGCAAAATGACTTGAGACAGCCCTGCCTTATAGCTAAGCAGAAGGAAATAAACATGACTTGCCTCCCTTTATTTTCCCCTTCCCTCTGCTGCCCCGCCAGCCACAGCTGGGACACTCACCTGGAGCTTCCTTCTAGATTTCATTGTATTTTTTCCCACAACAGGCCTTATGCCTAGTTTCTTTATATAACCAATTTATGGAACTTGCTGTAAGAATGTAGAAGTGGTTCCAGAAGGTCTAAGAAGGGGATTAGACCAATTCATGGAGGATACATCCTTCCTTATATATAATTGCATTTTGGTCATACCTTATATGGCCAAAATGCGCGCCGGAATCAGTTGGCCGAGGGACCTGCCAGTCAGATAGGGGGTCCCTCGCCACTGGCTGCATTGGGTCCCTGCGCGGCTGCAGACCCGCCCACGCACGCGGCGTAGGGCCTCACGCCCCCATTCTCACGCCGGACGCCGGCAGGGATGGCTGCTCTGGCGACAGCCCACCCCACGACCCGGACCTCTGCTCGCCGGCAGACTCGCCTGGAGAGAGGCGGCGGCCGCTTCCTCCGCCATGCGCCAGGATTCACCCTCCAGCCCGGCACATCCTCCCTGCTACATCCGCGCCTCAGGAGGAGCCACACCCGCTTCCTCCGCCGTCCGGGCAGATTCGCCCTCCAGGCCGATGGGCCCGCTCTGCTGCAGACGCGCCTGAAAAGAGGCGCCTCCCACTTCCTCCACGGCCGCACGAGCAACAGGCTCCCACCGACGCCGAGGCTGCCTCACACAGGTAGCCCTCAGGGAGCTCGACGACCGTGCCGGCTACTGGCCCCTACCGCAGCCCACAGCCACCAAAATGCCTCCTTCTCACGCCTCTCCAGCACTGGAGAGGCGCGCCGCCAACGCTGCATCCCAGGAGGGCGCGGGGGGGCCTTCACCCACCAAACGGCTAGGGCCCGTTGCATCGTGCCACGCAACGGGCTTGGCCGCTAGTCTCTCAATAACTATTTAATAGAATCTCCATATCTAGAGGCACAGAGGAAGCACTCCTAAGCAGATCTACTCAGAAGTATGTTGCATTTATTCAATGGGGCTTAGTCCCAGGAACATGCTTTTAGGATTGCACCATATGTCTCTGAATACAGTTGTTGTAGGAGGAAGTAATGGTGTGTGTGTGTGGAGGGGACTATTTCTGTCATGCTCTGCTCAGAAGAAATATCTGGTGAGCCACCATTGGAAACAGGATAGACCTCTGATCTAATCCAGCAGGAATCTTTTTATGTTCTTAGCTTCAGTACTGTAATTGTTCAAATAAACTCCAGACCAGTGTTTCCTCTAAGCGGTGGAGTCTTGTGAGTAAAAATTCTACTCTGTGAGCTACTGGCATTAAAGTTGTGAGCAAGCAGTTTGGCTAGTGCGTAAATTAGTTTGCTCTGGAGCCATCCTTCCTGAGTTAAGACAAAAATGTGTCAGCCGGAGGCTAAAAAACTGTGAGCTAGCTCACACTAACTCAGCTTAGAGGGAACACTGCTCCAGACTACATTTAACAGGTGACTGCCATGGAAACTTGCAGTCAGATGGCAACTGCCCGTTTCCCATGGAAATGTGGTTCTAGCAGCTACAGGGATCAATTTGATTAGGACCATAGTCCTGTTCACATGTTACAATGAACACTTGTACGTCCTTCATACACATCTGATTGAAAGAAAGAGTTAACGGATCTTCATTTTACAAATGAAACCTGTATAAATGTGGGGTTTAAAGCTGTACATGCATTGACTGTAACATGAAAATTACTCAGTGCATGTATAACGAAAAACTAAGTGTCCATTGTAGACAGACTGTATGTGAATTCACTGTAACTTGTGAATAGGGCTCATGACATGTGGGGAAGAGGGGCTTCAGTCTCCCCCCATGGTGTTTTCCTGACCTAAAATAGCCCAGGAGAGGCTATTTGCTCTGTGGCAGTTCACTAAACAGAATGTCTAGTTTGGACCTAATGCAGCAAATGAACTGATTTTCACTGTAGTCTTGTGATATAATCATTGTCAGTCTTTAAAAACTTTATGTCCTGACTCATGGCTTTGACTCACATTTGGAATTTTCAGTGCTACAGGAAGAGGTTTGATTTCAGGATGACACATGCCATGAAGACTTTTTATATGTTCTGTTATTCTAAAATAATCTCTTCCAACATATGTAATCATATTACATTATCCATGCACAAAGGAAAGAAGAGTCAAGAAAAAGTTGTTTTATTTTCCAGTGGTCATGTACCACTAATTGGACATGAATACAAAAATGCATTACAGCAACCAAGTTAGCTGCTCTTGTTGTTGGTTGCTATAAAAGGATCTACTCTCTTAAACTATGTGCAGATAAATTATTTTAAAGTGTAGATACACAGTTAACTATGGTGTATAGTGAATTTGGATAATCAAACATCCAGAGGATGGGGGATGATATAGCATTTCTAACACTAGAAATTTTACCATATAACTACAAATATATATTGTTGACTCCTTATGCAATTTTTGTTAGTGTAATGGAACTTCCCTGCCTCTCCCTTCCTATTTCAGCCTATTGATCTTCATGAAATGAAGATTCTTCTAGGGTATAGGGGACCTTAAAGGATGAAAAGGAATGGGTGGAAATTGCCAATTTAGTCTGGAGCCATAGAAAAAATATGACTCCCAGATGAAGAGATAAGAAATAGTGAACACAGAAGGAAGAAAGAGCGTAGAGAAAATGAGTGCAGACCTTATTCACACAGGAACTTACCACACTAACAGTCATCCTCCATCTCACTGCACGATCCAAAGCACAAACAATGACATGTTGTGGGGAGCAGTTTTGCATATGTACGCCTCCCCCCGAACAGGTGCAAAATTGTGCTGGCAAAAATGGCAGTGTAGCCCAATGGTGGCCATGGTAACTTCCTTTTCACTTCCCCACACTCAGCAGTTGCCACACCCTCAGGTACCCAAGCAGCTCAGGATACCAACTAAGTGTGCACCCAAACAGCACACCCCTATACTGTCCCTGCCCCTCCCTGGCACCCAGTGACATCCTGCCCTGCCCTAAAAATGGTTCCAGGAGGCCGCCCCACAATTCCATGGGTTGGGCACATGGCATGGGATGCTGTCTGACAGCTCCCTGTTGTGTGGGCTTAGAGCTAGCACATGCACACACCTTGGGGTCGGGCAAAATACAGACAGGGCACCTAGCACCACTATCAAGGCTGGCTTGCTCACTAGGCGAGCTAGGCGCTCGTCTTGAGCGCTGGCGCTCAGGAGCGCCAAACGGCGTCCCTTAAAAGCCCCCCATGGCCCTAACTGGGCACCTGCCTCTGCTTCCCAAGCCCTGGGGGGGGGGAAGAGGTGGGGCAGCATGGCGGCCAGCGGGGACTCTCCCCGTCGCCCCCTGTCTAAGCGCCCAGCCAGGGCACTTCTGGAGCTCTGGGGGGGGGGAAGAGGCAGGGCGGCAGGGCGGCCAGCGAGGACTCTCCCCACTGCCACCACCTCCCGTCTAAGCACCCGGCTGGAAGCGCTTCTGGAGCTCTGTGGGGGGAAGAGGCGCGCGGGGGGTGTGTGCCAGAATGTAGCCTCGCCTAGGGTTCAGAAAATCCTTGAGCCGGCCCTGACCACTATGCAAGCACTTGGGGGAAAAATCACCTAGAGAGAAGAGTCTACACTCTGTGGCTGACCTCTCTCAAATTTCAGGCCCCACAGGTACAGCAGCTCATCTGCCGGGATCCCAAGAGGCAGCTGTGCACAAACAGGTAAGCAAGGAACCCTTTCCCCAACCACATTCTCCCCCACTTGGCCAACAACAGCAACATTGAGCCACACTGGACATGGCATCTTTTGCTACCAAACCTGGCAGCTGGGGGACCAGGTGCACCCCCAGACAAACATGGACTCTCATGTACCAGGCAGTCTAGTGCGTTGAGGGTCTCCTGAGGCAGCTGCTGTGAGAGGGGGCTGATGGTTGTGCCACCACACCAGGCTGTGTGCCCTGCCTATTGGCAGCACTCTCCCAGCACAAAAAGCACTCCAACCTGAGTGATCCCACCTGATCCCTTGCAGATTCAAATGCCCTGATGCTGTTGACAGTGCATGTCCAGGTGTACAAAGGTTCTGACAGGATGCTGAATCAGATATGGATGATATGGATTCCTCCACCCATTGGGTCCCCCTTGTAGCATCAGGACATCCATGACTGCCAAATGTCCTACAAGCTGCCAACAAGGAACGTTGGTGGCTGATCCACTGTGTGATTTCCCCACATGCAGGTGCTGATCCAATAGGATAGCTGTCATCCCATCTGCAGAGACAAAAACCCACCATGTGCCCTCCCTACACCAGAAGCCAAGCCTTGGGAACACATCAGGGATGTACCCCTAGTACCAAAGGACTAATTGAGGGTCCAGACATCAACACTGCAACCCCAGCCTTACCACTTTGTTGTCCCAGGGTCCCTCCAATAAAGCTCATCCATTGTGTCTGTCCCAGGTGTTGGTGTTTGTTGTGGATTATGGGAGATAGGAGTGCATGGGGGGTGCTGCAAAGCCATACAATCCTCACAGACAAAACTGCAATGAGGGGCCCATCCTGACAATAATGCTGCCACAGCAGCAGACACAGATGGATGGGAGAGAAAGGCTATGTGACAGGTCACTCTTCCCCCAGTCAGAAGCACAGAACACACACCCAAAAGCTGTAGGGCTGTCCCATGAACTGTCTTGACTCAGTCAGGGGGGTACCCCAGGGGGAGACGTACTGTGAAGGCAATGAGCGCAGACACAAATGCCATGATGTAATGGTTACTAGTGGTGGACTCTAATCTGGAGAACCGTGTTTGATTTGAGGGGGTTCATGGAAGGGACTGCACATCCATGCAAATGGCCAATTCTTCCACAGTGCAGGCCCCCAGCATCCACCTGAAGGTAGGTGGATGCTCCTAGCTCTGTGGGCCCTGGGCCCTGGGATGGTTCTGGCGGCTGGGATCTGGTTTGGCACACATAGTGATGGCATTAACCTTCATGGTACCTGTCAGGCAGGGAAGCCAACAGGTAGGGTGATGAACATATCGACTGTAGTGCCCTTCATTTTTGCCATCAGCAGCCACAGTTTCCTGGTAGATGCTGCTGTATGTTGCCCAAGCCCCACATTTAAGAAGAAGAGGAGAAGACACCCTGTGAGGTAGGTGGGGCTGAGAGAGCTCTGAGAGAACTGCTCTTGAGAGAACAGCTCTGAAAGAACTGCTAACCGACCCAAGGTCACCCAGTTGGCTGCATGTGGAGGAGTGGATACATTTAGGACCAGCTTAGACTCTAGAGTGGTTTACGTTCTGTGTGGGGGTGAAGATCCTTGAAATCTGATGCCTGAGTATCCCTTCTCCATTGTCTGTCTACCCATTACTGGTTGAGAGTCAGACAACCAATTTAAAATAATTCAGAATTTCAGCTTCTTTCATCTGTTTAACAATTTTGATATATTGCAGCTTATGTGGTGCCATGTGCTGTTAGTTAAAGGAATCAAAGAACTGGAAGGGAAAAAAGGCCACCTGGAACTATCCACTACCATAAAGTAGGGCCTTCCACTCCATCCCACAAGTGTCCAAATGGACCTTTGGCAGAGAACAATCACTGTTAGAATAGTATTTATCATTTATATAGTTAATGTACATTTCAAGTGCTCAAATGCATGTGGATATGTATTCACTGAACAGAATAAATGGAAACTGTGTGTGCATCCTGGGAGAATTAATCAATCATCAATCTTCCATTTGTTCATGTAACATTGCCTCTATATGTCTTCACTACTCATCCATAGTTTTAGAGGGTGGCCACGTTGGTTTGCAGTGGAACAGCTAGATTCAAGTCCAGTAGCACCTTAGAGACTAGGTAACCAAAGAAGTTAAAAAAGAAGAAAAAGCTTGTATACAGAAATATCAAGGTCAATTCCAAAGGGCTAAAATGATATATCAAATCACAAAATCTTTTAATTAAATTTTAAATATTAAAAACTGTGCATCAAAATTCATCAACTTTGGTGACATATATAGGTATCTTCCCCTAGTGCAAAAGAAGTTTAGTAAAATTGCACTTGTACAAGTGGGGATGCCACAGACTTACAAGCATCTTTCCTATGGCCAAGTACATTTATTAATAATATAAAATGCATGTACACCATTTCAGTTGTGAGACCTTCCTCAGTGGTTTAAATGTGAACAATATTCACCATATAATGTTTTTGTTAAATTACAAAATGTCTGACCAAAGCACTGAACAGCCTAAAAAAGAAAAGGGAAAAGAAAACAAATGGTTTATATTATTATGTATTTTATAAAAATTAAAATTCAGTTTAGGAAAAACACAGCATTTAATCATGTATCCATTTTCCATTAATCCATTTAATCCATTTTGGTTTCTATTTATTCTTTTCTTCCTTTCCTTTTAATGTCAATAATATTGTGTGTTTGTGTGTGTGCATGTTTCAAGCCAGTTTGGTAGGTGGTTTCTATTTCCTAATGTAATGGAATATATGGTATTGACAAGGGGAGTTTAAAAAACATATAAAGAAGAGTTTTGTTATTGTCCAGAGTTTCTTTGTACTGATCTTCATGCTTCGCTGAATTGTATTTACCAACTACAGTCTTTGATCAGACCGATGATTGTCTCTCCACAGCATGCAGAGTATTTTAGTCTGATTTCAGGCAGAGCTGCCCATGGCAGAGATGAGATTCCTACTCCCTCTAGTGCAGCAAGAGTGCATATAGATGAAACTGTGTCTACTACACAATTTGAACAATAATTAGAACCCAAAGTCCTTGGGATAAAATATAAAGCCAAATAATATTCTTCATCCTATTCCTTTCTGCTAAACAGTAGAAACCTGTCAGAGCCATGAGGCTTGGGTTATTTTTACACTGACTTCATTGTATTCTGCTGTGTCTATTATCTTGTCTGTTGCTTGTGCGCTTGCGTAGTAATGCCAGCTGCAACGTGGGAGAATGGCTCAGCCTCTCTGGCTTATCATGACGGCCTTGAATGGGAGGCTATGGAGTATTCTTTGATTAAGGGAATTTTCCAGTCCTGTGAGACCGAGGGGTGGGGGCAACTCATTATCCCGATCATCAAGTAATCTCCCGCCAGGAGTTTCCTGCGCGCGCTATAAGTTCATTTGCTAGTCGCGTTTTTGCATCATACTATAATAATGTCTGACCAGCTTGTGCCGCCATTCCTGACAATAATCGTGTTCCTGTGGGTTACAGCATTGTATTCCAATAAAGCTTTTCTTTACATAAGAAATGCTTGGATCTACTTGCTACTGAACCTGACAGAATTTGTCAGGAAACCTCATCTAACTCCTAACCGGATACCACCTCTCCACCCAAGGATGAGTGGCCCCGGGGGAGTACCTGTGACATTTTCGAGTACCACGACTCCTGTCACCCTGATTCCAATTATGACTATTCCGGTCACCGTTGTCCCGATTACTACCATTCCAGTGACCACGACCCCAGTCACCTCGGTGCCCATGATGACAGCCAGCCCGGTCACCCCGTCTATGGCTGGGGTTCCAGTGACTACCTTCACCACCCCGATATACAGTCCAGCCGGACCGACCCCAAAGAATGGTGGAGCAATACCCAGGACCCATTACCAGTTTGCTCCAGTTCCCTGGGATAAGTGGGTCACACAGCGGAGACAATGGGATTGGTCTAAGAACTTGCTGGACTCAACCCAGACTACGTGGGCTTTGCCAGGAAGCCAAAGCCGGGATGGTTTGGTGGATCCCCGCGGAAGTTTTGGATTACCGCAGGGGAGGACTCCCCGAGGTCTGGTGAGACCTGGTCCTGCCAAGGATGCTGATGCTAGTATGGACACTTTGGAAGAGGACTGCCGCCGGTTAATGCAAGACATGGGGAAGTTAATGCAGAACCTCCCCATGATGATGGACCAGGCCATTCGTACCCATATGTTCGTGCAACCTGCACCGGCACCTGCCCCACTCCTGGGACCGGGACCCCTGATACCCCCGGGACAACCGGTCCTGGGGCAGCCTCCACCAGGACAGCCGGTTCCAGGACAGCCAGTTCTGGGACAGCCACCACCGGGGCAGCCCGTTCCCGGGCGACCTCTGCCAGCTGGTCCTCCGGTGTTACCAGCACCTGTGCCTCCAGGGCCGTTGCCGGTGCTGCCCCCGGGACCAGTGCCGGTGCCGGGACCCAGTCCAGGGATGGGACCACCCCAGTTGATGCCACGACCGAAAGACCTGCTGGATATTACATTCGATGGTGACCCTGAAAGCTTATCCTTCTTCATCCTACAAGTGGGGAGGTTTGTGCAGCACTGAGGCCACCTGTTCCCCGACGAAGAGCAACAGGTGGAGTTTATCACCTCTCGCCTGAGGGGAATTGCTACTAGCTGGTATGTAGCCCTGCATGATCTGGAGGCGGCAGAGCTGGGTAGCGTAGATGGTTTCATGTGGGCATTAAGAAACTGCTTTGAAGATCCGGCAGCGACCCGGAAGGCCGAACCATTCCTCTGCACTTTCTCACAGGGACGCCTTACAGTACGCGAATACTCTACAGAATTCCAGAAACATGCGGCCAAAATACGGGACTGGACTGACCCAGTATTAGCCCAACAATATCAAATGGGACTTGCTGTAGATGTCCGCAACAACGTCCTGAGCTCCAAAGAACCACACACCTTGCAGGGCTGGATGGAAGAAGCAGAACGTGCAGAGAGCCGATTGCACATCATGAAGCTGGATGTCTCCTTGGGGAATAACCGCCCCTCAACTTCCGCCCCCCAGCCGAAGGGTAAGCCCGCTCCTCCAGCAACAGCCCTATGAGACCAGCGCATGAAGCAGGGCCTCTGCCTGAGATGTGGAGAAAAGGGGCATTTTGCCGCCTCTTGCCCAAAGGAGGACCCTGGTCCAAGCCCCCCTTGTGAGGATGATCGACACCGGACAGGCGCCCCAAGCCGGAAGGGAACCGCGAAGCCCAAGAATCCACGCGCCCTGTTTGTGCATCAAGAAAACTTTGACCCTCTACTGATGGAGGAGGAAGCCCCGGAGTTACTGGGAAACGAGTCCGTCCTGTTGTAAGTGGCGTGGCACAGCAGGACCCGACACCCGAAGTGCCAAACATGGTGAGCAATTACCCCTCCCTATTTTTCGTGACTGTGGTCGTTATGAACCCCACCATGATGACCCACATTAGAGTACGAGGATTGATTTTTTTTTATAGTAAACTCTCCTAAAAAGGAGAGGACTTTATTGCTTTTTATAAAGAAAAGGGGGGGTATATAGAGGGACAAAGAAAAGAGGTGAGTGAATTTCCTGTTAATGTGTTAGATTTTTGTTAGTAAAAAATAAAGTTTATGGCTTCTACCGTGGTTGAACGATCTTCTTTTCATCTTACTAAAAGTCCAAAACAAATCTGTTAGCAAAATTAGTAAAGTCCTTTGGGGTTAGTTGTTAATATACTCCATTCTTGCACGTCACGCACAAATCATATCTTGGGGTGTCTTCCTTTCAGATCTCTCAAATTGTACAATGGTCCCTTCTTTGCTTTTCCCTCCTCCGATTCTCCTTCCTCCTCCTCTGGGTCACTGTCTTCTTCGCTACTTAACATTGTCCATTTAGCGAGTTCTGCATCTTCCTCTGAACTGGCGTGTCTCTTCAGGAATTCTTGGGCTTTGAAGACGGAATCAATCTTCTCTCTCTTATCTTTATATTTGAAGACCAGTCCTTCGGGGAGCCACCATTTGTAACTGACTTGGTACTTTTGCAAAAATAGGGTCAATCTTTTATATGCTTTTCTTTTCTGACGAATTTCATATGGAACATCTTTTAAAATCCTGATATTCTGTTCACCAATCTTCAAGGGCATTGCTGATGTCGCTCTTAAAATTTGATCTCTGGTACCTTGCTTAGTAAACTTGGCAACCACCTCTGCTGGCAAATTATTTTTCTTGGTAAAGTTGGAGTAGGATCTGTATACCAGATCCATCTCTTCGCTTAATTTTTGCGCTTCTTTGCCAGTTATTGGTGCCAAAGCATTCGCCAAAATCGCTCTGAGATCTTCTTTTTCTTCTTCCTTTATGCCCTGAAAACAGAGAGTCAAGTTTGATTTTTCCATCTGAAGCATCAATATTCTTTTTTCCTGCATCTCTTGATGTTTCTCTATTTTGTTGACCTTTTTCTTAATTTTCTTGGTGTCTTCTGTCGAAGTCAGGCATTTCTTTGCAATCTCTTCCATCTTCTTCGCCGTGTCTGTTAGTTGCTTCTGTTGCGTATTGAGAACACCTTCCATGTTGCAGAGAGTTTCGCTGATTTTTTGCATTTGATCCAGCAGAGGGCACAGCATCTCACTCTGCTGATTGACAGCTGGCTCCGAGGGGTGTGTGTGCCAGAGCCGGAAGTCCCTCTCAGCTTCTTCACCGGCTTGTCTGGGAGTCTTTTCTGCCCCAACATTTTTATTGTTTTATTGTTTACTTTTACACAGTCCGTGCCGCGCAGCTCAGGAGTTCAGCTATTTCCTTCAACTTCAATACAACCCCAAAAGGTACTTTCACCAGTCCACTTTTTCACTCCACCCCCCTTCAACTCTCTTTCATAAGGGAATTTTCCAGTCCTGTGAGACCGAGGGGTGGGGGCAACTCATTCTCCTGATCATCAAGTAATCTCCCGCCGGGAATTTCCTGCGCGCGCGCTAAAAGTTCATTTGCTAGTCGCGCTTTTGCATCATACTATAATAATGTCTGACCAGCTTGTGCCGCCATTCCTGACAATAATCGTGTTCCTGTGGGTTACAGCATTGTATTCCAATAAAGCTTTTCTTCACATAAGGAATGCTTGGATCTGCTTGCTATTGAACCTGACAAAACCTTTATAAATAAAATGTTGGATTGCCTACATAGGAAACCTGGGTTCAGATCTCAGCTTAACATACATGTATATAGGCTCAGGCACTCAATTCTCCATCTGAAAACTGGAAATGATAATGAATAAGTCAGGATGAATAAGAATGAATGCGGTAAAGGTCTACTCATGTTTAAGCTGTAGAGGAACCAAAGCTCAGTGGAAGATCACATGCTTTGCTTGCAGAAGTCCCCAGTTTCAGTCTCTGGCATCTTTAGTTAGCAGATCTCAGCAGGTGTTTCTTCTGTCTGGGATGCTGAGGAGCCACTAGCTGTCAGAGTTGGCAACAGTGAACTATACTCAGTCTAAGGCAGCTTCAGAAGTTCATATATTTATTTTATGTATTTGTTTATATAAAACATTTTAAAGTCACCTTTCCACCTGATCAGAGTCCCCGAGGTGGCAAACATAAAAGCATGAAATCAGTTGAACAATTATAAACAACAATGAAAATTACCAAATAATTCAATAAAATAAAATAAAATGTGTAAATATGCTGTGTAAATGTGACTAATATTATTGGATGTGGTTTCCTTTTTTACATAATTATACCAGTTGTTGCCATAGAGTAGCTGCTTTGGCCGAGATGTCTCTGAGGAGGGCTGTACCACTTCAGGCAAGGTGATTGTATGTTTTAATGCTCCTTTATGTTAAAAAATTCTGTGCAAATAAAAAATGAAATGTGAAGGCCCTTTCTGCACTTTTCTTTTAATCCATGTTCAGTGTGGTGTCCTCCGAATAATTCTGCACTAAAATCGAATCCAACCTTCTTTTCAATTCAGGGTTGTTGTTTTTGTCCATTCTGCACTAAAATCAAGTTCAACCTTCTTTTTATTCTGTCCCCCTGATTCTGCATTACATTACCTCTTTTCAGTGGTCAGCCTGGTTTTGGCCTGCTGTTGCCCTGGGTTATTTGGATCCTGTTTTGCCGTGGACTTAAATTTCCTCAACTCAAACACTGAGAAAATCCATAGTGGAAGGCAAATGCAGAAAGGACTCTAGCCTAGATTGTTCTTGTTCTGTCATCCATCAGGCCCCCCACCCCGTCACATGAGTCTCCACCTGCAGGTTGAAGTGGTATACAGGTTCAGCACATTAGTGACAATTGACTGTTGTGTTCTTAAGTGTGGTGAATTCCCCTGCAGACCTGGCAATTCTTAACTGGTTGGAAAAGTTGTAGATAATTTTGTAAAAGTTCTCCGAGGCTCTTGTAAGCCACTGATACTATATATAGCATAAAATCTTTGATTGGTACTTGTACAGCATTTTCCCACCAAATGATTACAGAAGTACTCAGACCGATTTCGCACAAGAGCTGCGCCACGGCTACGCCTCCCTTTGCCCTGTTTCCATTGGTCAGTTTCCCACACGGCCGCATTTTGACCCGTGGCTTTGCCCAATTTCCCCCCGCATTTTCATGATCCTGTTTTTTGAGGATCACAAAACCGCGGGGAAAATTGGGCAAAACCGTGGGTCAAAATGCAGCTGTGTGGCTTCGAGTGGGAAATCGACCAATGGAAATGAGGCAAAGGGAGGCGTAACTGCGGCGCAGCTCTTGTGCGAAATTGGTCTGAGTACTTCTGTAATCATTTGATGGGAAAATGCTGTACAAGTACCAATCAAAGATTTTATGCTATATATAGTATCAGTGGCTCATGAGCATAGTATGAAGGGGAAATGCAAACAAAAAGAAAGAGGACACATGCACAGGTAAATTACATGCCTGAAAATATAGAGTGAATTTCCTCTGACCTGATAAGCAGATTCTTTATTTCATTAGTCATCTTTAAATGGTTCATTTTTATATCAGATGATTGCTGCAGTTTCTTTTAATCAATTGAACACCGTTTTTAAAAAAATGATTAGCCCTTTGCATAATTAAGAAACCATTAAGTAGGAGCAATGATTAGCTTAAAAATCTTTCTGATTAGAAACAGATTTGCACAACAAGATTTGCCATTTGCAGTCTGGACTTGTAATACACCCTTTGACTGGAATATTAATAAGATTATATGACTTTCCTGCAAAATATAGAATAGGGCAATATGTCATTTTAAAATTAAAATAGCTGTGTTACGTTATGACTTAAGTACAATGGAAAGGAAACACAGGCAGAAATCCAAAGCAGGTTTACTTGGAAGTAAGTCCCATTTTATTCAATATGGCTTACGCCCAGGAAAATGTTTTTAGGCTTGCAGCCATCGTGCCTACATGAAGCTGCCTTATACTGAACCAGACCCTTGTTCCCTTAAAGTCAGCATTGTCTACCCAGATTGGCAGGTGCTCTCTGGGGTCTCAGCTAGGGGGGATGCAGGAGATGGAACCTTATGCAAGCTAAGCAGATGCTCTGCTGCTAAGCCATGATCCTTGCCTCAGCTTCTCCTCTTCAAGAGGACTACGATTAATGAAGCCAGATGCACTGAAGATATTTTTTGGACAGGAGGATCAGGATCAGGGAACCATTGTCTGATTACTAACGTTATTGCTGTTGGGATGCATCCATCCCTTCTGAAAACAACATTGGCCAACAAAACTACACAAGATGATGCTCACAACTCAATCATGGAGGAGTTGCATTTCCCCCCATAATTGTTGTATTGTTAATAAAGTGACCATTTAAATTACTGAGGAAATGGCTCACCTAGCACCACACTGTGTCCCAAGCAGGATGGGAACTAAGCACCTCATCTGCTCCTTTTCTCCCTGAAGAACAGTTGACAGATGAATGAGTGGCTTAGCTACCTCCTTTCTCTTGGGCATAGTGGCAGCTGAATATCCTACCTGGCAAAGGAAGGGGAAGTACAATGGTGATGCAGAACAAGTACTGTTGCAGGGATGATGTGGAAATGGGTCAAAAAGCGTGCTTAGGCTGAGTCCAGACATTGCTGTGCAGCTGTGGGAGAGGGAGCTTTCTATTCCTTTGTCTAATTATTGGTCACAGATCAGAGTCTCCTGGGAGCAGATTTCCTTTCTAGGAAGGATATAGACTCATGGGGTACTCTCAGTTATGGGTGTGATTATGGACTGAATGGCTTGCCTGTGTGCTTTCTCATATGTACTGTGTAACTTGCAACTTCCTTGTAACAGGCTTGTTTGGATTCTGCTACAGGGCACCCTCTTTGGAAGGGCAGGAAGCTAGGAATCTGGAGATTACCCAGAATGCCTGCAAGGAGGGCTCCCAGGATGCACATAGGTGTCCCAAGGTCCACTTGGGTGACCTGGGCAGACCAGGTCAAAGGGGGTGGAGAGTGATGTAGAATGGGTGGAGTCAGAGGTTTAATAAAAGAGCTTGCTCCCAGTAGGGAGGGTCTCTCTTGTCTCTTGGTGCTGATCTCTGGGAGAGGACAGACGGCTGAGCTCTGATCTACGGCCCAGGAGCCATCAGCCATGTGGCCTGGCCTGCTGGCTGCAGAGAACCTAAGTAATGAAACATCTTTAGAACCTTTTGTAACTTTCTAAGCTTGAAATTGCCTACTCTGTTTCAACATCTACTGGAGTAAGTTTTTAGAACTAG
Organism: Gekko gecko; assembly: GCA_029375565.1. Lineage (NCBI taxonomy): Eukaryota > Metazoa > Chordata > Lepidosauria > Squamata > Gekkonidae > Gekko > Gekko gecko. Next base: position 159,019,892 of record JAPDNY010000003.1, on the reverse strand, counting down.
GGAAAGAAGGATGTGATTATGACCAACTTTTCTTTGTCCTTCTGGTTGCTGATTAGGTGCTGTGCTAAAAGTATACTTTTAACCTTTTTCTCTTTTGAATAAATATTTCACTTTTTGAAGCTGGCAGTGTTCTCTGGACCACATAGTCCCCCAACTACCTTAAACCATGCTACTATAAGAGGGGAATCCCAGGAAGGGGGAAGGCAAGCAGTCAAGGCACCAGTTGCCAATCCTCCAAGGGATCCCCGAAGAAGGAATTTGGTCCCTGTGTTAAGCAGGAGCTGGGTAGCAGGAGACCAGAGGCAGAGCCTCAATTTGAGAAGAGGTTTCAGGAGTCTGTCCCTCCTGGCAGGAAGACCCCAAAAGGACAGTGGTGGCAGTGGTATCCTAGTGGGAAGAAGTGGAATAGCACCCTCCAGGAATTCGCATAAGTCAAGGGGAGAGGGCTGGCAGAACAGGGTCTGTAAGTCAGAACAGGCCCGTTCCACCACTTTTGGTGGTAGCAGTGGGATATGGACAAACAGAACCTGATTGGCCAGGGATTGCCTGATGTTGCTGGCTCTGGCGGTTCGCCTCCTTGTCCTGCTGGCTGTTCGCTGGGAGCCGGCTGCTCGCTGGCCGCTGGGGTGTCCCTCTCAGGATCCAGTCCCTGGAGCTTGGCAGCTCATCATCACTCTCGTCTGGAGACATGGCAGGCAACCCAGATTCAGCAGGGAGGAGACGGCAGCAGAGCTGGTTGTCCTCAGTGGACACCTTGAAGGACAGGGGCCTGGTGACCCTGATAACTTTGGCAGGGATCCATGCCGAGCCTCTGGGGAAGTTCTGGATGTAGACAGGGTTGCCTAGGAGGAATCCATGGGGTGCTGCCTGGTTTTCTGGGGTCAGGCTGTGTTCTGGAGTACAGTCTGGGTGTAGTCCATTGAGGCGGGTGGTTAGGCGCCTTCCCATGAGGAGTTCTGCAGGGCTCTGGCTGGTCATTGTGCATGGGGTTATGTGGTGACCAAAAAGGAAAGCCACGAGCCAGTGGTCCCAGTTCTCGTGGATGATCCTTCTGAGGGACTCCTTCAGAGTTCTCACCAGTCTTTGTGCTTGGCCATTTGTTGCTGGGTGGAAGGATGTGCCTGATTGCATAGTGGCCCATGAACTCCTGGAACTCACCCAAGGTGAAGGCTGTCCCTTTGTCCATCATGATGGTGTTGGGTATGCCATGGGTACAGAAGGCCCACTGAAGAGCATGGGTTGCTGGGCCCTGGGTGGCTCTGATCAGGTTTCTTGGCATGCCTGACAGCACCTTACACAGTCCTCTATTTCATTGTCCATGCTGGACCACCATACGTAGCTGTGGGCCAACGTCTTCATGCATATGATCCCCCTGTTGAGTTTCATGTAGTGTCGCTAGTACTTGTTGGTGCAGTGAGGTGGGCACCACCACCTGGCTTCCCCACAGCGGGCAGCCCTTGTAAGCCGAAAGCTCATCCCAGCGTGAGGAGAAGGCCATGAATTCTGGGCTCACCCAGCTGGTGGGCCACCCCCTTCCCACCCAGTCCAAAACACGGGACAGCACAGTCCCAGATGGTGTAGCGGGACACATCAGATACCTCGACAGGGCTGTCGGGCAGGTTGAGGAGCAGGATCTAATGCACGGGAGCTGGGTTCGGGTTGCAGGAGGGCAGTGGCAGGTGGCTGAGGGTGTCGGCATGACCCATCGCCTTCCTGGGGTGATGGAGACGTAAATACTGGTAGCCGGCCAGGAAGATGGAACAGTGCAGCACCCTGGGGGACAGCATCTGTAATGTTTGGTGATCTGGGGCCAACAGGCCAAGCAGGGATTTGTGGTCGGTCATGATGGTGAAGGGCCGTCCATAGAGGTAATTGTGGAATTTCTTTACCCCCGCCACGATGGCCAGTGCCTCTTTGTCGATATGCATGTAGTTGCACTCAGCCGAGGCCAAGGTGTGGGAGTAATAGGCCATGGGAACCTCCCAGCTATCGGGCAGCTGGTGTCCCAGGATGCCCCCAACCCTGCATGGTGAAGCATCACAGGCAAGGATGACGGGGAGTGCCTCATTGAAGTGCGTGAGGACTGCATTTGAAATGAGGAGTTCTTTGACAGCCTGGAACGTGATGGCTTGCTTCTGGCCCCAGATCCAGGGAGCTTTTTTATCTAGAAGGCAGTGCAGGGGCTCAGTGATTGCAGCTTTATAGGGCAAGAAGGAGTGATAAAAGTTCAGTAGCCCCCAAAAAGCCTGGAGTTCCAACTTGGATGTGGGACCGGGAGCATTGACGATTGTGTGGACCTTGTTGGGGGTCAGATGGATGCCATGAGTGTTGATAGAGAAGCCCAGGAATTCGACCCATGGGACCCCCAGGAGACATTTTTCCCGCTTCACCTTGAGGCCAGCGGCTTGGAAATGTTGCAAGATGGCATGTAGTCTCTCAGCAAAGGTCTCGGCTGTGGGTGCAGTAATTAAAATATCAAAGAATGGCTGGACCCTGGGAATTCCTTTGAGGAGAGAGTCCATTAGATTTTGGAAAATCCCCAGGCCTATACTGACCCCAAATTGCAGCCGCCACACCCAGAACATGCCCCTGTGTGTCACGATCGTCTGGGCCTCCGTGGTGGCATCATCTATGGGAAGTTGCTGGTATGCCTGGGCCAATTCCAGCTTACCGAAAATCTTTGTGCCCGCCAATGAAGCCAGTACATGGCTGACCACCAGGACTCGTTAGGCATGGTCCTGTAGGGCTTTGTTTATGGTAGATTTGTAGTCAGCACAGATGTGGACGTCTCCATTTGGCTTAATGGGGATCACAATGGGGGTCTCCCAGAGAGCATGTGGCACAGACTCCAGAATCCCTTGGACCACCAGGCTATCCCGCTCTCTGTCTATCTTGGGCTTAAAGGTGAACAGGATGTGCCTGGCCTTCATGTGGATGGGCTGCACCACCGGGTCTAGTTTTAGGGAGATGGGCGGGCTGGTGTAATGACCCAGAGTTCCATCGAAGACAGCTGGGAACTCATAGCACACGTTATGAAAGTCCGTAGGCCACACATAGTGCACCCCAGTCACTCCAAACCCCAATGCGTGTTCAACACCACACCCAACACACCCACACTTCCTGTGATTGGTTATTTACATAAGAACTCCTGTACAATAGGTTCCTTCCAGGATCCTGGTCCCCTATTGTTCTATAAATGAAACTAAGTCTGTGCTCAGATGAAATGCGAGCTCAGTACATAACAGCATGTTTAATGCCTGTGCGACCACAAAGGTCCATAGGAGTTGTAGTGTCCTTATGCAAGTCATTAGAATCTGTCTTTACTCCCCATTGTTGCTCACATTCACATAACTCACAAATGCCTCTGTCATAGCCATCAAAGCACTGAGTAGTTTTAATATTTTTTAAAAAAATTAATACATATGTGTTTGTTAAATTTGATTCATTCGAATACTCATTGATTTTATTGCAGTTATGAGACACAATTTTCAAAAGGGAAGAGATACATTTTTCTACTCCATTTTTGCAACACCACTGCTGCCTCCATTAGTACTGCAATTAAACCCACTTAAAAAAAATCTTATTTACACACACATTGGTGGGGGGTGGGGGGGATTTACCATCATCTCAGGTCCACACACATAGCTGGAGAAATACTGTGCAAGGCAAGAAAGACCACCAGTTTTGTTCAGTGTGTATCACTGTACTTGAGTGAGATGAATGGCAATAAAGGCATGGCCCCAGGGATGCTTTGCAATTAATGCTCAAGAGGGCAGAATATTGAAGTGTAACTCCACAGTGACCTTTAACCTGTTTAACAATGAATGACAGCATACCCCACTGCCATGACAGTGCCACTGGATATAGCTGAAACCCCCCTCCTGCTGGCTCAACACATCCTTATTTGCTATCATTGCTGCTACAGGACTTTCTCTCTTAGATCTGGAATGACCTGGTTCACCAAGCTGCCAGGTCCATCTGTTGGTAAGACCTGGAGATCAAGCCACCAGTATGACTAGTAAGCAGAGAGAGAGAGAGAGAGAGAGAGAGAGAGAGAGAGAGAGAGAGAGAGAGAGAGAGAGAGAGAGAGAGAGAGAGAGAGAGAGAGAGAGAGAGAGAGAGAGAGAGAGAGAGAGAGGCACAATGCCAGTCAGTTTGGAAGGAGTTTGGGATGTTTGCTTATCCAAGGATTGGCTCACTGAATTGCTAGCATCGATTATGGTAAGTTCATCTGGCAAAGACTGCAGCATCCCTAACGTGGAGCAAGATGTTCCCGATATTTTTGGCAGGGCATGCTGAATCAAGCAAGATCTCAATTAAGTCTTCACACAGTGCCCTAGCCAGTTTTCCTTGCAGGATAGGGTTGGCATATTGCCATATGGGACATCAAGGAAATTATGGAAAATTAGGGATTCTCTTTGTAACCATTTTCTCTCCAATACCTTCTTCAAGACCAAGTATCCATATTATTTGAATGTCCTTCAATAATTTCAGATTTCTCAGTATGATAAGCTGTGACTTTTAGCATCCCAGGAGTTCCTTCCTTCATCTGTTCAATCTTGGTGGACACGCATCTCTTAATGAATTTGATTCTGTGTTCTTCCATGTGCTCCCTTATTTTGTTCGCCATATCCTGATCAAAGCCTCTTAAGAGAATGGAGCACACTATCACAATCACATCTAAAGCAAGACCAACAAGAAATGCAGTACACTAAAGGGCAACATAGGAAGCCCGAACCACCAACATCTTTCCTGGGCAGTAATGTGGAGAGAAGAAATCATCACTGGTGATGCAATATTTCTTGTCTCCAGGGATATGGGATAATAGGGCCTTTCTCCAGTGGCAATCAGAAAACTCTTTGCTCTGTAAAACTTCTCTGCTCCTTTGTTATTTGTTGCCTCAATCCTGTGAGGCCCAACATATTCTCCATAAGTGTTCTCATAAGTGACTTTATTATCTTGGAGGGCTCAGTAACCCCAGTTCAGAGAGCTAATATAATTCTGAACTGCTTCGTTCATGGTCTCAAAAACTTGGGTGCATCAGATATGGCTTGTCCAAGGAAAGCTGTCTGGTGCATCAGCTTTTTAGGTATGCAACCTACGCTGACACAAGTTCCTCCAAGACCCCATCTAGTTTCCAAAGGAGTAGGGACAACATAATCCAGTACCATCACTTTCTTGCCGAGCTTGACAGCTTCCTTGTAAGCAACCAGTCCACCTGAGCCCCTTCCAATGACAATCAGATCATAGTCATGAGGATGTCCTTCTGCTTAGCCATTCACTTCAAACATCTGTTTAAGCGTTCCTTCCTTGTGTGCCTGAAAAGTTTTCCGGCAACCTCCTAGTTAGTTTTGCCAAACAAACATGATAGGCACTGAGGTCTCCATTGTGAGTTCATACAAGTCACTGCCATCTTCTATAAGAGGAAGAAAGGGAGGAAAAAACCCACAATGCCTTATTTTAATGTCTATGAACTGTTAATATCAGAAATATAAACAGTAAAATGTATTGTAAAATGAAAACGAATAATTATTTTTACGCAGAACTTTTTATCCACTCATAATGAATAGCTTTATGAAATAAATTATTTTTGTAAGTAACTTCTTACCCTCTCTAAGCATCCTGATCACAGCCACTGTAGTTAAAGGAGGGTTTTCCAAAGGATTGCTGAAATATGAAAGTGATGTTCAAAAATCCACCAGGGGAACTTTGGCTGGCCAACCTGGTCAGTCTTGATGGGTGGCAAAGCCAATGAGAAGGTGGGAATTAGCTGACATAGTTTTAACCATAATGGTTCCTAATTCCGAAAAGAAGCTCTTACAGTGCAGTCCTAAGGACATTTCCCTCCTGGGAGCAAGCTCTATTACATGTTTCAGTGACTTCATCTTAACTAATGACTTGAAGTTTGAAGGTAAGCACAATTACCTCCAAGACTGTTCTCTGTGTCAGTGTCCTCAGTGCTTTCCCCTTTAGTCTGTGTTAATAGCGCTTCGAGCCATCAATTTCCATTTTGGCTAGGATTTTTTCTGTCTGATGAATCATTGCAGAATCCAAGCATTTAAAAGTCTTAAAGAATACGGCAGATTGACATAACCTTCACCCTTGACAACCTGAATTCTCATGTGAATTTTTCTGTTGAGAGATATAAACATCCAGATACATCCTGTTCCATTGTACATGACCTGTGGCAACAGGCCTGACCCAGAATCTTAAAAGAACAAATCAATAGGCTTTTAAAGAGATGCAATTTATCAAACCTTAGCAGTATTGTCAGGGAACTCCTGAGAATTTCCAAAAATAAACTGAAAACACAGTTAACTGTCAGGATTTCATTAAAGGGAAACCAAACTAAGAGGAACAGTATAGCCAAACTATGAAAGTAAGGGAATTAAAAACACTTCAAAAGCTCTTCATGCTTTAAAAACTGTCACAAACAGCATGATGGTTTTTTTTTAAAAAAAAACAAATTATTACTTTTACTTTTTGCAAAATGGATATGACAACCTGGAATAGAACACAGGGGACCCAGATTTGTGTGGACATGGTATCAGAAGTAAAGTTGCCCATTATTTCATAGTGTTCTATTCCAATTAAGAATACTTCTGGCACCTAAATTCAGACCTCTCCTTCCTTTAAATCCTCCAGATTTTAACTCCAAACATACTGGAGGATGGTAATTTCCATTTCAATAAATAGTGTTCTAGAAATATCATCATATACTGGAGTAGCAGTTTATATATTCTGTTAATGCAATGTAGTATCATGGTGGGTTGTCAGGTGCTTCTGCTCCCATAAAATTCCTTAACAATAATATTGCAAAATGTAATTTTGCAGGTCAGTCTGCTTCTCTACAGTTGGGTGGAGGACCTGAAATACAGTGTCATTCAGGTCAGGTTAACAAAGACAAAACAGCTGGGGTTTATGTATTTAACCATTTATTTGCTTATTATTTATATATAATTCTATTTTCAAGTGGCAACATTCCATGCGCTCCCTCAGCCATTGGCCCATCAGCCACCACTCAAGAGTACTCGTGTGCCATTGGCTGGGTGCTGGATCTGCTCCTCTTCCCCGCCCACTCCCCCTTCAGCCCCTGTGCCTTGTCAGAATTACTGGCAAATGGCTTTGTCTCTTGATGAAGATGCTTCTCCTGCTTGCCTCCTGTGTGGGACTTAACTTTTCCCTCAGTGGCTGTTGGTAGGTGTAACAAAATGACAGTTACCTGTGTTTGTAAGATGGCTGTGGTTCTTTGTTTAAAATGTTCCCCCATCAGCCTTAATTGAGCTGTAGTTCCAGAGAAGGGCCTGTAGTGGTATTACTCACTGGGCTGAATGGGGCTTCCTCATCTGCTGGCTTACAGTTCCCAGCTGCCCCAAGGCCAAAAAGTGTGGGAAAACAGGGACTGTCCCAATGGGTGGGGTGGCATTAATATAGACTGCAGCCCATCCAGGGAGGAGGCAGTCTTCATCCCTGGGAGGCAGCAGAAATTCAGCCACTCCACAGTTGGCTGGACTGGGGAATGAATGGAAGTTTCCCTGCTCTCTTGGGTAAGAGAGAGAGGCTGAAGTACAGCCAGCAGCCGGTCCAAGGAGAGATCCTATCCTGAGCCTACAACGTCTAGAGATAGAGAGTATTGTGTGTAGGGAAAGAGGATTGTGTTTAACCCCTGTTGATTTATGCCCTGTTGGTTCATAGTGTGTGCTTACTCCTACAGTGTGTGTGCTCCATAAATGTGTAAATAGTTAAATAAATACTTTTATTTGGGCTAATAATCTGTATTGTGCTCTGACCACATAGTCTCCCACACTCTGCACAATACCAAAGGGAGGGGGTAGCCCAGGGGAGCAAGAAAAGGCCAGACCCTTGGGTTGCCAAGTTTCCAGGGATCCCCCAAAGATTGGGGATTCCATCTCCAAAAAGGGAGATTTGGCCAGAGGGGTCTCACTGTCCCTCTAAAAAGGCAGTGACAAAGGTATCCACTGTCACCTTTATTATTGATTTTTGTTCTTGAAGTTATAAATGATGTAATCAGAGCAGATTAAAAAATTAGAGGTCTTAAAATAAGAGGTGAAGAATTTAAATTGTTAGTTTTTGCTGATGACTTAGCTTTTATTTTGGAAAACCCTTTAGATTCAACAAATGTGTTGTTACCTCTGTTACAGGAATATGGAACAGTGGCAGGTTTAAAAATGAACAAAAACAAAACAAAAATCCTGGTAAAAAATATGATAAGGACTCAAGCTTTAGTTCTGCAGGAAAAAACAGGATTTGAAATCCAGAAGAAAATCAAGTATCTTGGAATGCATTAATTTGTTAAATTTATTTGAAGATACTTGATTTTCTTCTGGATTTCAGAAGAATAAATGCAGCTCCTTGGTGGAAAATAATTACATGGAATTGTTGAAAACAATTCAAAGAGATTTTGATAATTGGAAACACCTTCAAATTTCCTTCATGGGTAGAATAGCCACCATCAAAATGAACATTTTACCAAGATTGATGTTTTTATTTCAAAGAATACCAGTTATTCAAAATCAAACTTCTTTAAAGAAGTGGACAAATTGATGACTAATTTCATCTGGCAAGGAAAGAGACCAAGAATAAAGCTCAAAACTTTGCAGGATTCAAAACAGAGGGCTGAGTTTGTGCCTCTAGATTGGGCCCTATACTACAAAGCAGCAGCATTGGCCTGGATTAAAGACTGGATTACATTGGATAACCAAAGGTTACTGAAGGGCATGATATGTTATTAGAATGGCATGCTTTTTTATGGTATGGGAAAACTGATTCTCACAAATATTTTAAACAACACTGGGTGAGAGTTTCCTTAATGAAAGGAAAGCCAGTTAGAAAACAGTTTTATTCTAAAATCTCTAAACTGGTGGCTCCCTTAGAAGCATTCAGAAAACCCAAAGACATATCAAGAAGAATCAGTTAAAAGATATTATGATTTACTAGACTCCAAACTTAACCTGAGATTACCTACTGGGTTAAATGGGTGGCAAAAAGCTCAGATTGAATCAAGACATACTAAAGATAAAGTGATAGGATTTTATGAAAATTGGTTAGAAATTGCTAAGATAATGTTGCTGGTTGAACAGAATTTTATAAAAAAATGTATGTTCTGTTGTTGGATTATAAAATGCATGATGAAACTGTTAAAAATGTTATGATACAGTGAGCTCAAAATTTGGGCCACAATATTGAGTTAGACCAGTGGTCTCAAGTATGGAAAAAAAATTAAGATTACGAAAGCAATTTCCTATAAGGAAAATATTTATAAGATGTTTTATAGATGGTATATAACTCCAGAGAAATTGGCCAAATTTGATCCATAATGTTCAAATAGATGTTGGAAATGTCAAAACAAAGTGGGATCCTTTTATCACATGTGGCGGTTATGTGAGAGACCAAAGAAATATTGGGCATGGATTCATGAAGTATTGCTAAAAATGTTGAAATGCCATTTACCCTTTACTCCGGAAACATTTCTTTTGAATATTCTGCCAGAAACTTGTAAAAGAGATGATTCCTATCTTATACTGTACCTGACTACATCTGCTAGAATTTTGTATGCTAAATATTGGAGGAGCCTGGAAATGCTGAGTAAAGAAGAATTTATTAACAAAGTACTTGAAGCAGCAGAAATGGATAAACTTACTTTATTCTTGAAAGACCACACAGAAAATACATTTGAAAATACATGGGTAAGGTTTTATACATGGTATGAGAACTATAACCTGAACAAGACAAGGACATGAGTAACCAATATTACATAGAAGAGGTTATAGACTAGAAAACATGTTTATTTTTTATACAACTTTTGCAAAAAAAAAGTCTATATTATTTTTAAAGGACTCAATTTGAAACTTGTACAGAAAAGGCTCTAGAAGTTAAAATTATTTATAATTTACCCCCATATCTATGTTTTATGTATGTTTGTTTTTGTGTCTGTTACTGAAAATAAATAAAATAATAATTTTTTTAAAAAGGTAGTGACGATTCCATGAGTGGTGGCAGCGAACTTAAGGAGTGATATACGCCCACAGGACGAGGGTGGGAGGCAAACAGCTGAGTTGTAAACTGGAGACCATTTTGCCATGGACTCCACCCTCCAAATCAGTATTTCCTCCTGGGTAACAATTGTTGCCAATCTCCAGGTGAGGGCTGGAGATCACTCAAAATTACAACTGCTCTTCAGGTAGCAGAGATCAGTTCCTCTGGAGAAAATGGTGGACTCTGTGTCATTATACCCTGCTGAGGTCACCACAGCACATTGACGCTGAGTGCCCAAAGCCTTGGTACTCTCCCAGAGCCTCTTTCTAGAGCTTGTTGTATTTATTTCCACAATGGGCCTTATTCCTAGTATGTATGTAAGTCTGTGTGTATATATATTTGTCGTTGTTTTCAGTCACACAGTCGAGTCCAACTCTTTGCATCCCCATGGACCACATCATGCCAGGCCCTCTTGTCTTCTGTTGTGCTCCAGAGTTTGCTTAATTTCATGTTCATGTCTAACCATCTCATCCTTTGCCGTCCCCTTCTTCTTTGACCTTCAATCTTTCCCAGCATCAGGGTCTTCTCCAGTGAGTGCTCCCTTCTCATTTGGTGGCCAAAGTATTTGAGCTTCATCAATTTCTGGCCTTCCAGGGAACAGTCCAGGGTTGATTTCTTTTAGGATTGAGAGATTTGATCTCCTTGCAGTCCAGGGGACTCTCAAGAGTCTTCTCCAGCACCATAACTCAAAAGAATCTATTCTTCGGTGTTCGGGCTTCCTTATAGTCCAACTCTTGCAGCCATACAGTACTACTGGGAATACCATTGCTTTGACCATATGGACTATCGTTGGCAGCGTGATGTCTCTACTTTTTAATATGCTGTCTAGGTTTGCCATTGCTTTCCTCCCAAGGAGCAGGCGTCTTTTAATTTCATGGCTGTAGTCACCATCTGCAGTGATCTTGGATGCCGGGAATGTGAAGTCTGTCACTGCTTCCATGACTTCTCCTTCTATTTGCCAAGGAGTGATGGGGTCAGATGCCATGATCTTGGTTTTTTTGATGTTGACTTTCAAGCCACCCTTTGTGCTCTCTTCTTTTACCCTCAGCGACAGGCTCTTGAGGTCCTCTTCACTTTCTGCCATTAGAGTGGTATTGTCTGCAGGGCTGGCTCGCTCACTAGGTGAGCTAGACATTCGCCTAGAGCGCACTGGCCCTTAGGGGTGCCAAACTGTACCCGCCCCCCTGCCAAAAGCCCCCGCCCCCACCAAAAGCTTCTGCCACCCGCTGGCCACCGCTGCCTTTCTGGGTGCATGCTGCTTTAGTGTGCCCCTTCGCTGCCCCTATAGTCTGCCCCTAGACTATAGGACCGTTTGGTGGATAAGGAACTGGTTAGAGGACCGCACCCAAAGAGTGGTGGTCAATGGTGTTTCATCAGATTGGAGGGAGGTGTCCAGTGGGGTGCCGCAGGGCTTGATTTTGGGCCCAGTACTTTTAAATATTTTTATCAATTATCTAGATGAAGGGGTATAAGGGCTACTCATTAAATTTGTTAATGATACCAAATTGGGAGGAGTAGCAGACACCAAAGAAGATAGAGTTAAAATTCAACAACACTTGAATATTCTGGAGAAGTGGACAGTTGCAAACAGGATGCAATTCAACAAAGATAAATGCACAGTATTACATCTGGGCCACAAAAATGTCAAGCACAAATACTGGATGGGGGATATGTTTCTGGGGAGTAGTATATGCGGAAGAGATCTTGGGGTAAGAGTGGACTGTAAACTAAATATGAGCAGTCAGTGTGATGCGGTGGCAAAAAAGGCAAATTCAGTCTTGGGTTGTATTAAAAGGACCATGGCATCGAAATCGCAAGAGGTCATAGTCCCTCTGTATACTGCCTTGGTCAGGCCGCACCTTGAGTACTGTGTGCAGTTCTGGAGGCCTCACTTCAAAAAGGATGTGGACAAAATCAAGGGGATGCAGAAGGAAGCAATGAGGATGATCAGGGGTCTGGAGACTGAGCTCTATGAGGAAAGGCTAAGGGCCTTGGGAATGTTTAGTTTGGAGAAGAGGAGATTGAGTGGGGACATGATTGCTCTCTTTAAATATTTGAAAGGCTGTCATTTGGAGGAGGGCAAGGAGCTGTTCCAGTTGGCAGCTGAGGACAGGACCCAAAGCAATGGGTTTAAATTACATGCAGACAGGTATCGGCTGTATATTAGGAAACACTTTTTCGCAGTCAGGGTGGTTCAAAGGTGGAATCAGCTGCCTAGAGAGCTGGTTAGCTCCCCTTCACTGACAGCTTTTAAGAAGAGGCTGGACAAATATTTGCCAGAGATGCTTTAAGCTGGTCCTGCATTGGGCAGGAGGTTGGACTAGATGGTCTGTATGGCTCCTTCCAACTCTATGGGTGCGTTCAGACGCGCCGTTAGAGCCGTTTTCGGCACGGCTCAGAAATGGCTTTTACCTGTGCGTTCACACGCCCAACATCTGCCCACCGTCCCCAGCCGTCGCTTTCTGGAGCAAACCCCCTTTGAAACGGAGTATTTTGACACCACTTACCCAAGTGGTGTTTTCCATGATTCTCCGTTTCAAGCAGCACTTTTCCCTGTCTGATCGCTCCATCCAGCCACTTCCGGGTGCTTCAACCCCCCTCCCCTCTGGGAAGCTGCCTCCAGCTTCCGCTTTTAGTCCGCCATTTCCCCCCCCCCTTAGCGGTGTGCGCTTGAGCGGAGCTCCGCACTTAAGTTATGTAAAGAAAAGCTTCAGTGGTGCCTAGTTCAGGCATTTAGACGAGTCCAGGATCTTGGGGAGGCCAGTTTCGGGGAGAAAATTTAAACAGAAGTCTTCATTTAAACTTTAAAGGGACGGGTTGAAATCGCTGTTCTGCGCATGCGCCAAACTTCCTGTTTGGGAGAGGGATGCCTGTGCGCATGCTCAAAGGAGAGGGGAACCCCCCCCCCACCTGCAGGAGGACGGCAGGGAGCTCCGAAGGAGGGAAGGAGGAGGTGAGTGTGATCGCGATTCTCCAGTTTAAAAAAAAAACGCATCGTGCCGGAGCAGTTTAAACCACTCCAGCACGCTGTCTAAACGCACCCTATAATTCTATGATTCTAAGATAGCCCTGATCCTTGTGTCTATATACCTCAGTTCAGAAGGCTGGGCACTCTGAACCTCAGGTTATGTGTAGGTATATTATATACATGACATTGGTACAGATTTTTAATCTCTTATGATAAACCCCTAAGTCTGAAGCCTGGCAATCCTACCCTTGGAAACGCAGATGAGAAATCAAGAACCTAGAAATTCATAAGAGAAGCCTTTGTCATTTTCTGTGAATAACAGATAAGATGCTTTAGAAAAGAAAAGAAAAAGAAAGTACAAGCATATGATCATTGACCAATTTTAGAAAATGAAATGCCTCAAAGAAAAGAAGATATTCTCCAACTCATCTGTAATGGTTCTCTATTTCACTAGAAAGAAGTCTTATGTTGAAAACAATTAGTAGGATGGAAAGAGTTCTCTTCTAATATTCCTGCCAGTCTAGTCCCTACCTTAGATAACAATGATTAATTAGAAATTGTGCTCTTAGTATGAGAAACAGAGCCTTTATCAGATTAGAAAAATAGTTGCTTGGCTTGGTTGCCATTACTATAAAGTCTTCAAGAGTACTTTCCTTTGAAGAGAGATTGTAGACATATTTGATGGTTCCCACAGCAGTAGTGTATATGGTTTTATTCAGAAGGTAAAAACATCATTACCAGCATTCTATTCTACCTGTATAGATATGAGATGAAGATGACCTGGGGATCCTCACTGGTGGTGAAGCATCCTCCAGAGTTCTGCTGTCCTGGGAGAGGCAGCCTCAGTGTGGGCAGAGCAAACATGAAAGAAGAATTTCAGATGCTCCCATTTATGGTCTTTTTGGGTCTCCTCCTAGCTGGTGCCTCTTAGCTGCCAGAGACCATCTAGCAACCCATCTTCTCCTTGAAAGTCTGAACTTTTCTTTTAAGAGCTCCAGCCTGTAATGGTATAGGCCCAGGGCTGCCCCCTCAACTTACTGCTGCAAGCAACGTCACCTGTGTAGTTCCCTGGGAGAGACAGCCCTGCCCTTGCTCACTGGGAAATCCCCACCTCTCTCCCAGGGCAAGAGACAAAATAGCCTCATCAGAGGTGATTATTTCCATCCCTCACCAGCTGGTAGAAATAGCTTATTTGAGATTAAGACAGGGCCAGGCATCTTTGCTGAGTCTGTGCTTGTCCCACAAGTCCACACTCCCTTGAGGAGCCCTAACTTGGAGTAGATCCTTATCACCCCACCATGAAGAGAGAGGCATGGCCCACTGCTTTTTGGGTAAGTCCTGAAGAACAAGGGTGGACTCCAGACAATAGCAACCCCCAAAAAAGACAATAGCAAAACCCTTCTGTAAGAAGAGCCACCAACTTTTTGCTTAATTTTTTTTTTGTCTTCCCACTCTCATTCCTCACAAAAACTAAGACAAAATCATATCATTTCATAGGGAAGAAGCAATCCTAGGTACTTTGAACCTTGAATAAAACTAATTAATTGTTGAGGAGATCAGTAAGATGGTGGTGGTGGGGAGACTAGACAGGCAAGCAGTGATGTTCCCCAGTGCTTGCTATTTACTCTATTAGTCTCATTAAAGCACCCATAAAAATAATAAAGACGTATCTAGGAAATTAAGCATATTTCAGAATGTTTTTAAATAAATGAAGTTTACATGCACAGCTGCATATTCTGATGAGATTCAAATGTGCTTAACTTTTTCAGCATTTCATCCAATAGAGATACTCCAAAGCAAGTGGGTTGAATTTAATGTGCATAGCAAAATCATTATTAGGGATGGGCACAGACCCGAATGTTGAGCTAAAATCTGGCTGGAACTTCGCCTGGTTTGAGGCTCAGATGGACCAGTTTGAAGGGCAGGCATCCAGCTCCTGGAGTGCCTGAACTTCTTGTGCCTGGCTGGGAAGCGTTTGGGCACCCTTGGCAGAGAAACCCCACCCCTGCAGTTGCATGTGGAAAAGTGGGTGTGGGTGGGATTTTCCAGCTGTCGAGGGACTAATATTGAGCATCCGATGCTGACAGGCAACTCTGATTTCCAATCAGAGATGTCCATCCTTCTCCCTCAGAATGGGTGGGTTTGTGTACATATTCCCCGGAGGTGTGTGACCGCCCTTTGTTTCACATCAGGTTTTCTGTAAACCGAGTTCTCCTTGCATGTGTGAAAAAACCCTTGTGGTGAGCTTGGGGTGGGGAAAAAAATTCCCGGGGTTGCTGGGTGGGTGGAGAAATCTGCTGGCTCTCTTGGCGACAATACTAACTGCCAGATGAAAAGTATTGTCCTGTGTCTTTTTCTTGCCTGCTTTCCCTTGCCTGAGTTCCAGTGCCACAATGCCTTTTCCCCTCCCATCTCTTTCTTTGATGTGAGGGGTGGGAAACGTGGGCTAAATAGTTTTGCTTTCACAACACATTTTTGTTTTGACTTAGGGGTTGCCTGTTTCCTTGGCAAGTCAAACAGCAGAGTTCCTCCACACTTTCTGCAAGTAGCTCTTTTCTCTGCCTGCTGGCTGTGGGGCTTGACTTTTCTGCTCATCCCAAAAGGACACCCACCCCTTTTCTGCTTGGGCTGCTTCTGTCTCTGACTTGGGAATACTTTCCTTGCCCTGGCCAGTTGGTGCCCAGGTTTCAATCCACTTTCTGGGAGGGGGTGGCTAAGTGGGGTTGGCACTGGCTGTGGGGTTTGCTTTTCTGGTCTTCCTGAGAGCAAGCCCCACCTTCTTCCAGGGTCCCTGAACAGTGTTCCCTCTAAGCTGAGTTAGTGTGAGCTAGCTCACAGTTTTTTAGCCTCCGGCTCACACATTTTTGTCTTATCTCAGGAAATATGGCTCCAGGCCAAACTGATGTATGCAGTAGCCAAAGCGTTCGCTCACAACTTTAATGCCAGTAGCTCACAAAGTAGAATTTTTGCTCACAAAACTCCACAGCTTAGAGGGAACATTGTCCCTGAAGTGTCTGAAGTGGGGTCCCTCTGGCTCAGCGTAGCACTTTTGGGGCTCCTGTCTTGCAATTACCCTTTCTCCAATGTCCACTGGCTGTGGGGCCTGCCTTTCTGCTCCTCCTCAAAGCACCCCCTTCCTTCTGCTTGGGTCACCTGCATCTCTGAAGTGGGGGTTTTCTCTCTGCCCTGTTTACTAGCTGTGGGGTCTTGCCTTTGGTGCCTCTGTCAACAGAAAGAAACCCCTCTTCCTGGGTGGGTCAAGTCTCTGACTTGGGGTCCCCCTTCTCCTTTCACTGCTGGCTGTGGGGGCTTGCTTGTACTGCCCCTGTCCAAAGGAAAAAACCCTCTTCCTCTGGGGTGGGTCAAGTCTCTGACTTGGGGTCAATCCTCTCCTCTGACTGCTGGCTGTGGGGGCTTGCCTGTACCGCCACTGCCCAAAGGGAAAAAAATACTTCTTCCTGGCAGGGTCAAGTCCCTGACTTGGGATCCCTTTCTCCTCTGTCACCAAGGCATCCCACTCAGTACACCAGTTTGGGGGCTGCTGTCTTGGGGGTTGCTTCTTTCCCTGCCTGCTGGATGTGGGCTTGCCTTCTTTGTGCCTTTCCTGTCCAAAGCAACCCCCCCTTTCTGCTCAGGTCTCCTGAGTCTCAGTCCTGGGGGGTCGCTTCTCTGCCCTGTGTGTTGGCTGTGGGGCTCGTCTTCACCACTCCTGCCAAAAAAAAGAAACCGCCTTCTTCTTGGGTTGGTTGAGTCTCAGACTTGGGGCTCCCCTCTCTCCTCTGCCACTGAGGCAGCCAAATTACCACTTTGGGGTTGTGAGTGTTGCTGGCTGCCTTTTCCACTGTTGGTGGGGTTTCTCCTCCTGCTTCTCCAAAACTCCCTTTTGCTCTGGTTGCTTGAGTCTCCAACTGGAGGTCTCTCTCTCTCCTATGACTATGAAGCACCCAACTTTCTGGGGACTTTCTGCCTCACCTGTCTGCCCACCCACGTCGTTCTCACCTTCCTGATGGCAAAGTGATTACCAGTCAGGGCCAAATCCTTCCACCTCCTACTGTGAGGGAGGGTGTTAACAGGCAGGCCCTGGGGCGGGGACTCCCTGCCTCACCCTTCCACCCACCTATGTCCCCCTCACCGGCCTGATGGCAAAGTGATTACCAGTCAGAACTGAATCCTCCTGTGCTGGCAGCTCACATTGCCCTGGTCCAGGACTGTCATTCCAGGTTTCCTCACAGGGTCCCTGTCCCCTGGGGTTGGGACTCCCAGACCCACCCAACTGCCTGCCCATGTCCCCCTCACCCACCTGACAGCAAAGTGATTACCAGTCAGCAAGGGCGTAAACTTTGCAATTTCCCAGGGGGGGCTGGGGCTGGGCCAGAGGCATTGCTAAATCATTAAAAGAACTGGGACCCAGTGACATCATAGGGAGGAGCCAGTGACATCACAGGCCATTATCTATGGAGGTGGAACTATGTGGCATTTAGGGAGGGGCTCCCCAGAAAATTAGGGTGGCTTGGGAACCCCCATAGCAGGTGCCCCAGGAACAGGTGCCTTCTTAGCACACTGTTTAGAAACTCCACCTTAAAATGCAGCACAGATTCTATTGCTAGGGACTTTTTTTCCACTCTGGGAACTGTCATTACTGTCCTAGAATAGCCTATCTGGGCCCAAAAACCTTATTGGAAAAACCATTCTGCATTTTCTTTGCAACTTTTTTTGGGCTGCAGTGTATTTCAGCAGAGCCCATGCAAGTCAACTGGCATTCCTGGCTCCCATTATCTCCAATGGGCCTTCAAGCCTCTCCCATTATTTCCAATGGGCAATCCTGTCATTCCTTTTAGTACATCCCAGTTGGTTGCCCCTTTGAAACTACCACAGCATTTTAAGTAACAGCAAAACGAAGAGCATGAACATAGAGTGCACATCCCTTACCAATGTTCTCTCTAGGCTGCACATAGATCAAAAGGAAATTTTAAAAGGCCTCTGATCTGCACGCCCCCCATCTTGTTCATGCAGATGGACTTACAATTTAAAAATGAAATGGAGATTGAAAGAAGAGCAGCCCACCCCCCACTACCATGAAAAAAAACAACTGTTCTCAATCAAGGATATATAGACCTAAGTAAAATACACCCCTCCCCTGCTCCACCTGGCTGTTGTGCATCCTACATGAAGCAGGGTGATTCAGCAGATGCAAGCCAATGTCAGTGGTCTGCATTCACCATACAGAAGAACCAGAGCTTCCAGTTTCAGCACTGGAGCTAGGGGTGCCAGCCTCCAGGTGGGACCTGGGGATCCCCTGGAATTACAGTTCATTTTCAGACTACAAAAATTAGTTTCCCTGAAGAAAATGGATGTTCTGGAGGCTGGACTCTATGGCATTGTACCCCATTGAGGTCCCAGTCCTCCCCAGGCTCCATCCCCAAATCTCCAGGAGTTACCCAACCTGTATTGGGCCACCCCTCACCCCCCATCCCCCAGAGGTGGACAGGGAGAACCTGGCAACCCTAACTAGGGATGTTTTAACAAGGGAGGGAGGGAGGCGAGAGGTGGAAAGAAAGCAAATAGATGGGAAGAGAGGAAGGAAGGAAGGAAAGAAGGGGGAGGGAGGGAAGGAGGGGAGAAATGAAAAGAAAGAAAATAGAAATCCCTCTCCATAATTTATCCAGGAGTTCAGGTGAGAGTTGGTCTTGAATGTATGCATTTAAACTCTTCGAGGTTTCACCTGCCCCCCCCTCCCCCCTCTCCCTTCATGGGCTGTGTGTGCGATTTCAGTGATTGTAAACTTCTGATTCCTGGCTTTCCTAATATCCTCTCTCTGTCAAGGGAAGGGGTGGAGCTCAACAAAGAACTCAGAAGAGTCTCCTCTTGGAGGAAATAAAAGGCTCTGGTTAAGTAGCAAACTTGGGAGCGGGAAAACAACAGCAGTGGCACAAGGCCACAGGAAAGGTGCCCGGGCACCCAGCCGCCCAGAGATCCTCCATGGATGCCGGCCTCCCCCTCCTGACCTCCCTGCATGGCTCTGCAAGGCAAGCCTTGTGTGTGTGGGGAAACAGAAGAACAAGTGCACAGGGCGCCCAGCCGTCCCAAGGCTGGCAATCCTCCATGGATGCTGGCCTCCCCCACAACCTCCTCACATGGTTCTCTGCAAGGCAAACCTTGCAGGGAGTGGGAAAACAACAGCAGCAGCACGAGGCTGCAGGAAAGGTGCCCAAGAGTCCAGCTGCCCCAAGGCAGGCAAACCTCCATGGATACTGGCCTCCCCCCACTTCCCCCACCTCCTGACCTCCTGCATGGCTCTGCAAGGCAAGCCTTGCAGGGAGAGAGGGAAAAAAAAGGGTGCAGGTTGCCCAGCCTCCCCGAGGTCGGCAATCCTCCAAAGATACCAGCCTCTCCCCCCAACCTCCTCGCATGGCTCTCTGCAAGGCAAGCCTTGCAGGGAGCGGGAAAACAAGAGCAGCGGCACAAGGCCACACGAAAGATGCTTGGGCACCCAGCCACCCCGAGGCTGGCCTCAGCCAGCCAGCCTGGGCACTCTCTGCCTAGTTCCCACCACCCCACCCCTGAAAACATCCCCCCTTGCTGGAGCCCCAGGACAGCTCCTTACCTTTCTGCATGGGAAAGCTGAAAGCACTGAAAACATGTGCAGCCCCCAGCTCCACCAGGCCCAACTGAGGGTTTCTGGGAGCTGGGGCTTAGCTTTCAGGAAGCAAACCCTGAGTTTCCTGCCATCCCACCTGAAGTCTCAGAAAGCGGAGGGAAAAACCCCTCCGCTTTCAAAATCGGTTGGGGGTGGCATGGGGTGGTAGTGGCAAGGCTTGTGAGCCTAGTTGCCCGGGGGGGGCTCAGTCATCCCTGGAAAATTTCGGAGGTAGCCTCAGCCCTCAAGCCCCCCTGAAGTTGACACCTATGCCAGTCAGGACAGAATCCTTCCAAGCCGGCAGCTCATGAGGTCCTGAACATGGTCTGTCATGCCGGGGTCCCTTGCAGGGACCCTGTTCACTGGGGTTGGGACTCCCAGCCTTATCCATCTACCCACCCGGGTCTTCTAGCCTGCCTGATGGCCAAGTGATTACCAGTCAGGACAGGATCCTCCCAATCTGGCAGTTCACAATGTCCTGGGCAGGGACCATCACACTGGGGTCCCTCGCAGGGTCCCTGTCCTGTGGGATTGGGACTCTCAGCCTCACCCATCTGCCCATCCGCACCCCCTGGCCTGCCTGACAGCAAAGTGATTACTGGTCAGGGCCAAATCTTCCCAAGCTGGCAGCTTACATTGCCCTGGTCGGACAGACACATCACTTACGTGGAGATTTTTCCCTGGGAGAAGAGGCCAATTGCAACTGTGCAGGTGGCTTCCAGGCCTCAGGTGGTATGGGAGATTATTCCCCACTTGTTTATCATGTTTTTTTTGCAATTAACATTTTTATTATCTTTTTTATATAAAACAGCTTACATTATATAAAACAGAAAAAAAGTTAAGGACCATAAGGTCAACCACACAACATGTAATAATAAATAACAACCATTAAACAACCAACAATAAAACAATGAATGAAGCTCAACTTATTTTTTACTACAATTCAAAGAAGTATATTAGAGCTTATTAATAGAATGCAAAATCCTTATATTTTTGAGGTATTTTATCAGTTTGGCTTGAATGTGAAGATACATATTCCAAAAAACAAGTACCATTTCTCCATGAAGTTATTTACCCTTGTCGGATTGTCAAATACCAATAGTTGTGTGGCCAATTTATCAGAGACTACAATATCCCAGACTCTTGCTTTCCACTGTGTCACTGTAGGTATATTATTCAATTTCCTGTTTTGTGCTATAAGAAATTTGGCTGCCATTTATAACAGAGATAGAAGTTCAGATTCCTGTTTAGTCATCGTTAATTCAGGCCAATAATTTAATAGTGGGGACTCAGGAGAATTAGGCAATTTATGACCTGTAATTGTTCTCAGTTCTTCCAAGACCTTTTCCCAAAAACCATTAACTCTAGGGCATGCTCACCAACAATGAATAAAAGATCCGATGTTACCACACCCCTTCCAACATAGAGCGGTAGACTTGTATTTACATTTAAACAAAATTTCTGGGTGAGGTACCATCTTGCATATAGCTTAAAGTGTTGAAATTTTATATTTATAGATTTAGTAAGGAACATATTAGAATTCCAAATTTCTCTCCATTGGTTATCAGTCAATTCAAAGTTGCAGTCTTTATGCCAGGCCTTTTGGACTGAGGAGGTTTCCACCCAAGATTTGGCATTGAGGAGGTTGTAAATAATTGCCAGTAGACCTCATGAACTATAAGATTGTTTTTTCAGAAAAGATTCAAAATACACAAGTGGTCTATCTGTATCTGATGAGTTATTAAGTTCCTTAAGCTTATGATGAATTTGGTAATGTTACAATCATGAAATCTTTTTACCAAATTTAGTTTCAATTTGGTGTTGTGGACCTATCTTACCACTGAAAACAAAATCACAAATTCTGAAAACACCATCATTTCTCATGCCTGTAAGAAAGTGTTTATCTGCACCTGAGGGGAACCATGGCTGCCCCGTAAGAGCTGCAATGGGAGAAAGTCCTGGA
The DNA here is from genome assembly GCA_029375565.1 of Gekko gecko. Lineage (NCBI taxonomy): Eukaryota > Metazoa > Chordata > Lepidosauria > Squamata > Gekkonidae > Gekko > Gekko gecko. The sequence goes on along the minus strand of JAPDNY010000003.1, from coordinate 158,998,268 downwards.
GCCAAGAGGCATCTATGCTTATTCCAAAGTTGCAGAGTAAACTTTAAATAAGGGTCGGAAAGTTTTGAAATACTTCCGTGGTTAGATGGGTTCCATACAGCTTCATGGAGATAATTTGAGTGTAGTTCTAATTTTTCTACCTGAAGCCACTGTTTAGTACAAAACGGTAAAGCATAATAATGTATGAATTTAAGTTGAGAGGCTATAAAGTATTTTTCCAAATCAGGGAGTCCCAAGCCCCCTAATCTAGTTGGTCTAGTTAAGGTGCTATACTTAATTCTTACCTGTTCCCTTGCCCATAAAAAGTTTTGAAGAGATTGTTTCCAAGTTTTAAAATTGTACAAAGTCGGTGGAACAGGTAAGTTTTGGAACGAGAATAAGAATTTGGGTAAGAGAATTGATTTAAAGAGCTGGATTTTTTCTCTCAGGGTTAAATTTAGTTTGTTCCGGTCTTCCAAGGTGGTTTTAACTTGAGTAATAAGAGGTTTGTAATTACAGTGATAGAGGTCTGCTAAATGTATGGGGATATTTATTCCAAGGTACCTCCAGAATTTTTCTACCCATTTAAAAGGCAAGGTTTTTTGAAGGCTTTCCTTTTGCGTAGTAGAAATACAAATTGGATAAATTTCTGATTTATTGTAATTTATCAAAAAGCCAGCAAGGTAAAGGTTCCCTTGCTCGAAAGCCAGTCGAATCCGACTCTAGGGTTGCGGTGCTCATCTCCGTTTCAAAGCCAAAGAGTCAGCGCTGTCCGAAGACGTTTCCGTGGTCATGTGGCCGGCATGACTAAACACCAAGGTGCACGGAACGCTGTTACCTTCCCACCGAAGTGGTACCTATTTATCTACTTGCAATTTCTTGCTTTCGAACTGCTAGGTTGGCAGGAGCTGGAACTAGAGACGGGAGCTCACCCCGTCATGCGGCACCCGGGTCTCGAACTGCTGAACTACTGACCTTCCACAGCCTGCAGTTCAGTGTCTTAACCACTTGAGCCACCGCAGCTCCTAAAAGCCAGCTACTGAACCATAATTTTCAAAATGTACTAATAATCTTTCAAGTGTAGTTCCAGGATTTGTTATAAAGAAAATTGCATCATTTGCATATAAACTAACTTTATAGTTTTCTTCTCCTATTCTTACTCCACTAATCATTATGTCATTCCTAACTGCTTGAGCTAAGAGTTCTAGGGTAAGGGCAAATAATAAAGGTGAAAGAGGGCACCCTTGTCTGGTACCTCATGTGATCTATAATGGTTAACACAAACTTGGGCCACTGGATTAGAGTATAATGTCTGTATGGCTTGTCTAAAAATAGGTCCAAATCCCATAACAGCAAGAAGTTCCTGAAGGTAAATGGGTTCCACCCTATCAAAGACTTTTTCAACATCTATAGTCAAAAGTACTGAAATAATTTTTTTCATTTTACAAAAATTAATAATATTAAGGGTTTTCCTAATACTATCAGTTATGGTTCTGCCCGGCATGAAGCCAGTCTGATCTACATGAATATATTAGGTAATTATCTTATTTAATCTATTGGCTAATAAAGAAGAAAAAAAAATCATGATTAAGAATAGAAATAGGTTGATATGGATTTGGTTGCAATTTCTCTTTTCCAGGTTTAGGAATAACAATTATATGGAATTTTGTCCATGTTCTAGGCATTCTTCCTGTAGTCAATACAGTATTTAACGTTAATACCAAGTGTTCCAAAATTAAAGATTTAATTTTTTTGTATAGTTCAATAGGAATTCCATCCCTCCCTGGTGTTTTATTATTCTTGATTTTATCAATTACCTCATTAAATTCTGTAGGGGTAATGGGTTGTTCCAAAAAATCAAGGTGGTCATGCGACAACTTAGTATTGAAGTTAATGGATTCCAAATAATTTCTAATTGCTAATTTGTCAGGATTATTAGATGAATAGAGACACGGAAAAAGTCATAAAATATTGAGTTGATTTTACTTGCTGTAAGTTGTACGTTACCTTCTGAAGTCCTAACTGCATATATCATAGAAGTAGCTTCTTTCCTAGCCACTCTGTTCTTTAAAAGTTTTAAAGATTTAGGAGTTTTCGTTACATATTTTTCTTTTAAAAATAATAGATTCTTTTGTATTTTTGACGTTTCTAATAATTCCATTTTTGTCCTTTCCTGATTCAACTTTTAAGATACTTTTCCCTTCCAAATTTCATATGTTTAAGTTCAAGTTCTTTTATTGTAGATAGAAGTTCAGAAATTACTTTTTTTCTTTCTTTTTTGTAGGAGGAAGCGATAGAAATCAATTGGCCCTGAATAACAACTTTGAAGGCATCTCAAATATTATTCTGAGATGCTTCACAGTCTGCACTAAGTTTAAAATATTCTCTGATTTTATTAGAGATATCTTTACAAATTGCTTCATTTTGTAATAATAATTTATTCTACATCCAGTTGGGGCCTTTTCTATCATCTTGCTGTTTTTCAAAAAAACCAACAACCCAGGCATGATCAGACATAGTACATCTGCCAATATCAGCATTTGTAAAATGTTTTAATAAAGACTTTGTCACTAAGATATAGCCATTGTGTGTGTGTATGTCATGTGTACAAGAATAAAAAGCACCTGGATTAAGTGTCCTCCACACATCACTGAAATCATAAAAGTCTAACAGTTTGGCTAGTTCAGTCAGATTTATCTTATTATTTCTTTTGGTTTTTTGGGGGTATTTATAAGTCCTATCCAGTGTAGGGTCAACTATGAAGTTTAAGTCACGCCTGACTATCACTTCTCCTTGCTTAACTTCTGTTAGTTTATGCAGAGTTTCTTGAATAAAGGTTATTTGATTCATGTTTGGTGTGTAGATCGAAGCTATTGTAAGGGGGTTCCCATCTAGGATCCCGGTTATAAAAATGTAACATCCTTGTGGGTCAGTTTTTATGTTAGTGCAATGGAAAGGAAAGTTTTTTGATAACAATATCGCAGTACCTCTTGCCTTGGATGAACCTGCTGCATAAAATTGTTGGGAGAACCATGATGTTTTCAGGATCTGCTTCATAGGTTTTTTCAAGTGTGTTTCTTGAAGGCATAATACACTTGGACGTTCCTTGGCCCAGAATGACGAAACTCTCTGCAACTTAATCTTACTATTCAGGCCTCTGGCATTCCAAGATACAATCTTAAATTGATGAGCCATAAGAATATGAAATACTAATATAATTACAAACAATAAACACTAAAATAACTTTATACTATTAGTCAACCTACACTATCTAATAAGTGTCTCACTACCAGTCAAACAAAATGCCCTGTCTAAATACAGGGGTAAGATCCAGGGGTTCCAACTGGGAAAAAGGGGTGACAAATAATGTCTCCCCACCTGGAAATTTCTTATCCTAAAATGGGAGGGTTTAAACTATCCTCTGACTAAGAGTAGTAAATATAGCTTCCCAGCCCTCGTCCTCTATAGTAAAATAAACTAAAAACATTGTCCTTAAAAACTACTTGTAAACAACAAAGCCCCAAAGTATGGGTTATTAAAGTTGTTAATAATCAAACAAACAAAAAATATGACTCTCTGTAATGTTATTAGGATTGTTAAGCAAGACTTTTATAAGTTACCCATATCACAGTTTTGTTGTGTTTTTTCTTAAAGATCCTCTTTAAATATCTTAGAGGCAAATTAGTTGTCAATTTTCTAGAGTTTAGAAATAAGCATTGTAAAGGTTAGAACTATCACCCTCAGTCATCATATAGGATGTTGTAGCAAATAGTGTTTGGCCTTGTAAAAAAATAAAAAAATACAAGGCAAGTATTATACAAGAGATAAAAAGAAACTTAATAATGTTGATAAGACATATAGGTGTTAAACCAAAATTCCAACTATTGTCACAAAATAAGATCTGAGATTAACTTGCAGCATATACATAAATGCATTGAACAACCCTAAATCCTGTAATGAAAACCTGGTCATAATAACCTTTCTTATCTAAGTATTAAATGAACGTGCCCATTCAAACAATATTATATGACGTTAAACATAAGATGAACGGAAACTTAATCACATTTTTTGAGACTTCTAAGACCCCAAATCCTTAATTTTAATACTTAGCTCAAACCTAAGAGCCAAATCTAGCCTGCAACTTCTTCAAAAATGAACTAAGCAACAGTAAATCCAGTATGAAATACCAGGTTAATATAATCACATTCATTTTTCCTGTTTTCTTTATTACAACAGAACTCCTAAAAAGAGAGAGAGAGAAAAATCAGTAATGTTCAATACTGCAAGTTCAGAGATACACTAAAGAATTTTTCTTCGTCCTGTGAGAGTTGAAGGCTCAGGGAAGACAACAGAGCTTTGCCAGTACTTCCATCAGAGGCTTTGTAGAGTAGACCATTTCGGTAGACTTGTATATCTGATGTAGGACTCCACCTGAAACGAATCTTTGCTGCGAAGAGTTTACTTGCAATCAGTTTAAGACTTCAACATTTGTGTAGAGATTCAGTTGAGAGGTCTAGGAGTACTTGTATCTTGCTGCCTTTGTAGGGAAGAGATCCGTTGACGTGGGCTTCTCTAAGGATTTTATCTCTGGTTCTTGGATAAAGGAATTGGGCTAGCACGTCTCTAGGGCAACCTTTTCGAGTTGTGGCTAACGGACCTAGCCTGTAGGCTCTAGTTATTATGGGAGCTATGCCCTTCTCCAAGTCAAGTGCAAAGTCTAGCCACGAGGAGACAAATGCCGCCAGTTCTGCGCCTTCTTCTCCTCCCTCCTCTAGCCCTCTAAATTTTAAATTGCATTGTCTCCAGCAATTTTCCAATGCTACATCGGGTACAGTCTGCTTTTCCGAGGATTGGAGTGATCTTACCTCATCTTGGAGAGTTAGTGTAAGTTCTGCTGTGTTTTCAGCTATTTTTGAAGTGTCTTTTAAGTCTTTCACCAGTTCATCCAGCTGGGTTTGCAAAGGTTTAATAAGGTCAGACACCATTGATGAAAAAGATTTCAAAAGGTCATCTTTAAAGTCCAGCAAATCCTGTCTGGATATTAGGTTTGTGGGATCTATGTCAGCCTTCTCTGTTCTCTTTCCCGGGTGCCATCTTGTTTTTCCCTGTAGGCACGGAGCCTAGACGTTTAGTCGTGGGATCTCTTGTGAAGTAAGATTTCACCAAGCTGTTAGGTTCCAAGTTTTGGTTAGCTTTTGCCTTTGAGGATTTTCCCATACTTTGGAGTTCGACCTGAGAGATTTTAATCGACTTTCAGTTGACTTTAGGAGGAAAGGGCTGGGAGCTCGCTCAAGATGCATCCGCCATTTGCTGCTTTGCTCTGCCCCCCTTGTTTATCATGTTACTGGGAGTAGAGGAAGGTGTTCTCCAGGCCCTGGGCTGGGCAGGAGGTTCTGCCCTGGTCAGTAATCACATTGCCGTTTCAGAGTGGAAGGTGAGCCCTGGGAGTGAGCACCACCCACCCCTATGTGGGTGTTCCCCAGGCCCCAAGCAGGGTGTGGGGGGGTCAGCCCTGCCCACTAATCACATTGCCATTTAAGGGTGGAGGGTGGGGCCTGGGGAAAGAGTCCCACTTATCCCTGTGAGGGTGTTCCCCAAGCCTCAAGCAGGGCAGAGGGGTTGGCTCTGCCCAGTGGTCATGTTGCCAGTGGGTGGAAGGTGGTCCCAGGGAGTGAATGTTGCCTACCCCTTTGCAAGTGATGCCTTCACCCTCTTGGGACATGTCCCCATGCTAGGCAACCCAGGAAGAGATATCTGTTGGAAGCGATTCTTTTCCTCAAAGTCTCTGCATTCTCCACCCCGAGGAACCCCCCAAAAACTTAAAAATAAACATGGATGGATGTGAGCGATGCCATCCCTCTCTTGGGATGTTTCCTGTGTGGGTCACCCTGGTTGGTGATCACTTTACTGTTTAAGGATGGATGGGCCTAGGGGGAGAGCTCCACCTGCCCCTGTGGTTGGCCCCAGGAAGACAGTGGCACCTGCAACCATGTGGGTGGTCCCTGGGGAGGTCCTCTGGAAGTTGCCTGTAGCTTAACCAGCTCTGCTCTGTACTGTCTGAAAACAGCTCTGGACAACTTTTCCAGAAGCAGTTTCCAGGGGGGCACCTGGCTTGGGGGTCTGCTACTCAGACCCACTACCCCTGACAGGGATGTGACTTGTTGGGTATGTGGAGGGCCACCCCAGAGAGGGACTGTGCGAGTTGGAGGCCTCTAGCTCACCTGGGTCAGTTTTAATCCCAAACCGGCGGGGGTGACATCCCATTGAAAAACATTGTCTCTTTGGGGGTCTGTAGCTCTGCCCCTGGAGCCCAATGGGGACCAAACTTGATGGGTACATTGTGGAGAATGAGCTGGAATTACCCTGAGAATTTGGAGCCCTGAGACCCCACGGAGGGCTTTTTTCCATCCAGACTGGTTAGCGAACTGGTTTGTGAACCGGCTGCGGTTCAGTTCAGTTCAGTCTGGTGCAACTTCAGGAAGAAGAAGAAGAAGAAGAAGAAGAAGAAGAAGAAGAGAAGAGTGCCCATCCCTAATCATTATATTCTAACAATAGCCTTTCGATCCCTTTTGTTTTAAAAACTACATTTCATCCAGTGGTTCTTCTGCTTTGGGGAAACCCACATTTACATATTATAGGTATGCAGGAAAGGAGATTTAATTAATTTGCAGTATTCAACAACAGCTGTTATGTTCTGATTGTGGGTCACATGAATGAATCTCCGTCTCAGCATCTGCTGAGCGAGTTGGTGAGACAGATCCTTGACAGTAACAGCAGGAAATGGTTGCTGACCCTTCAGAAACATAAACTTTGGTTCTCCTTTGTGAAAGTGTATCCTGTAGTGTAGTTAATAGGCAAATGATGGCCACCTAATCTAAAATATAAATAATATGTTTAACAGAAACTTAAAGCAGAGTATAAAAGGTGATGTTAGGCCTTCTCATGGATTAAGGATGTGAGGGCTAATTCTTTTCTCAGGACTTTTTGTCTGGTTTTCCAGTGGAAGAAGTGGGAAATTTGGAGGAGCACTGGGGAAAGTACTCATATACTGTAGCCTTTTACAACAGTTTAAAGATTTTTTTTAATGTAAATGATTTTGGCAACAATTAATAGGCTATAATGTTAAATAATAATACATTATTAAAGAGTCGTTTTCAATGTTATAAGGTTTAACTTGATATCCAAAAATGTTGTTAGTTACCTGTTGTGACTGTCTGAAAGGGTTTCTGTCCAAATTACTGTCCAAATTGTTACTACAGAATTTGTGTCCTACCTTCAACTTTTATTTTTTCTACCTCTAAGATGGCAAGAATTAAGATACATGTGCTAAGGTAATACATGTATAACAATTTGCAAATCTCTCTCAAGTATTGGCTGTATTTGAAATGTTTCTTACAGAAAACCAAGACATTTATACTTTAAAATTCCATAAATATGCCAAATAGTACAGTTTTTATGTTGAGCTATAAATGATGCATTTTAAGCTGTTAAATCAGTAAAACAGGAGGGGACTTGTAAAAATTGGCTGTGAGAAATTTCACATACCTGCCCTTACCCTACTACTTTGCCTGCAAACTATCTGTCCTCCACCCCACTGCACCCAGCCACACTGTTCCCCAACACTCTACCAACCTACCCAGCCAGCTGGCTCATGCTGCAATGGCCCAGGTGGATCTGGTGAGTCAGTGGTGGAGGGGGGATGGTGGGGCAGCAAAGGCTCTTAAATAAGTCATAAATCTGTCTATATTTCAACCAATCATATTCAAATTCAACATCAGTTCTATCTTTTAATACAAAGTTTTTCCCTTCTAATTTTAAAAGACTTTTATAAGGTAACCAATCTAGACCTTGATTTCTTGAACATGGATTAATCACTTCTGCTGGTACAATCCAAAGTGGTCTTTCTTCCGAGAAGAATTTTCTATATCTCATCCAAGTCTCGAACAGTGATCGTCTTATGAAGTGGTGTTTTTACTTTTCCATACCATAAATATGCATGCCATCCAAACTTATTATCATGACCTTCTAATGCCAACAACTTTTTATTCTCAAGATTGATCCACTGCTCCAACCATGTTAAGCAGACGGCAAGAGCAGTTGTAATTTTGAGTGATCTCCAGCCCTCACCTGGAGATTGCCAACAATTGTTACCCAGGAGGAAATGGCTGGTTGGGAAGGTGTGGTCGATGACATTGTACCTGTCTGAGGTCTGACCCCTCCTCAAACCTCACCCTCTCCAGGCTCCACCCCTCAAATCTCCATGAATTTCTCAACCTGCAGTTGGCAACACTATCTCTTTCCCAGCCAACCTGCCATTATCTGCCCCTCTGATTTCAGCTTTCCATCTCCTCCCCCCTGCCTCCTGGAAATCAGTTGTAATTCTGAGTGATCTCCAACCCCCACTTGGAGATTGGCAACAATGGTTCCCCAGGAGGGAATGGCTGGTTGGGAGACTGGAGTCTATGGCATTGTACCTGTCTGAGGTCCCAACCTCCTCAAACCTCACCCTCTCCAGACTCCACCCCTCAAATCTCCAGGAATCTCCCAACCTGGAGTTGGCAACTCTATCTCCTTCCTAGCCAAGCATCAACCTGCCATTATCTGACCCTGATTTCAGCTTTCCATCTCCTCCTCCCTTCCTCCTGGAGATCAGTTGTAATTCTGAGTGATCTCCAACCCCCACTTGGAGATTGGCAACCATGGTTCCCCAGGAGGGAATGGCTGGTTGGGAGGATGAAGTCTATGACATTTGATTTGATTGATTTGATTTATTGTATTTATAACCTTCCCTCCCCGCAAGTGGGCTCAGGGTGGCTCACATTGCATGGCACAAAGTGTCAGAGTTCATATACAATTAAAACATTTAAAACATTAGGACATTTAACCTTATTAAAGCATTTAAAACATTCAGAACACTTAAACATGCAGCAGATTTGATTAAAGTGCAGTCAATAAAAGTGCAGTCAATAAAATAGCCAAGATGGCATAACCTATTATGCCGGCTCAGGCAGGTAGATTGGCTTGATCTCATTGCAGGCTGCCTCCACCACAGATGTTGATAGTGGTCATTGGTGGTGTGGATGGCTCCTAATTAAAGGCCTGGTGGAAGAGCTCCATCTTGCAGGCCATGCAGAACTGCACAAGATCCCGCAGGGCCCTGATCTCCTCTGGGAGCTCATTCCACCAGTAAGAAGCCGCCATTGAGAAGGCCCTAGCTCTATTAGCTGTGAGCCAGGCCTTTCTGGGGCCTGGAACAACCAGTCAATGTTGTTTCCCTGACTCTAGTGTGTTCTCTGGGGTATATATGGGGAAAGGCGGTCCCTCAGGTAGGGCTTTAAAGGTAAGTACCAGCACCTTGAAGCAAATTCAGTATGCTATTGGTAGCCAGTGCAGCCCCTTCAGCACTGGCTGGATGGGCTCCCATCTAAGGAGGTACATCAATAGCCTGGCCGCAGCATTCTGCACTAGCTGCAGCCTCTGAATTTGCGCCAAGGGCAGCCTCATGTAGAGAGCATTACAATAGTCTAGCCTCGAGGTGACCATTGCATGGATCACTGTAGCCAGGTTGTTGTGATCAAGGAAAGGAGCCAACTGCCGAACCAGCCACAGATGATAGAAGGCTGACTTAGCAGTGGCTGCTACCTGGGCCTCCATTGACAAGGAGGGGTCCAGGAGCACTCCCAAACCCCTAACCACTGGCGCAGGCACCAATGGTGCCCCACCGAAGGTCGGGAGCGGGAGCCCCAACCCTGAACCGCCTTGACTAAGGCACAGGACCTCCATCTTCGCGGGGTTAACTTCAGCCGACTCAGCCTGAACCAGCCAGCCATGGTTTGCAGTGCCCGGTCCAGGTCTTCCGGTCTGGAGTCTGATTGACTTCCCAACATCAGATAGAGCTGGGTGTCATCAGTGTACTGGTGACACCCCAGCCCAAACCTCCAGGCAATCTGGGCAAGGGGGCGCATGTAGGTGTTAAAGAGCATTGGGGAAAGCACCACCCCCTGAGGCACTCCGCATTCGAGCAGGTGCCTCCAAGACTGCTGTTCCCCTAGTGCCACCCTTTGTTCCCAACCTTGGAGAAAGGAGACAAGCCACAGCAAGGCAAGCCCCTGTAGCCCCATGTCGGCAAGGCGGTGGGTTAGTAGCTGATGGTTGACCATATCAAATACAGCTGACAGATCTAACAACAGCAACACTGCCGAACCGCCCTAATCCAAATGCCTCCGGAGGTTGTCAGTAAGCAGCGCTGTCTCTGTGTACAGGTTTTGAGTCCCTCTCACCCCCAGTCCAGGGGATAAGAGAGGCACAACACCCAAACTCTGCCAGCATGTACAGGACTTCACTTCTCCCTCATGCCAGTCCAGGAATGAGAGATACCAAAATCCCATATGCTTCAGGAATCAGTAGTCTGCCACCAAGATCTCTTATATCAGGGCCCTGACCAAAGGCTCAGGAGTAGAGATCTAAACTCCTGCCTGATCTAGAGGACTTAGTAACTTATCAGCTCTGTACCAGAGCTGCGGATAATTAATTAACTCATAGTGGTAGCCTTCTAGGCGAACAGCTTAGGCACAGGGTCTAGGCTTAGAACCCAGTTGCAACACAGGACACAAATTCAGATAATATTGAGGAAATATTATCTTTAATCAAAGCAGAAGCATGCATATATCATAAGACTTGCAGAGGTAGGAAAATAATTAAGATCTATAGCTTGTTCAGCTCTAACTATATATAGAGATATTCATAGTTACCAGGTAGTTCATAGGTACCAAGGAATCTTGTGGATGTGCCACATGATTGCAGTGGGCAGTTAAGGCCAGCTTACTGCCCATTAGTAAAATTCAATGTTGCAGGTATGTAATCCAAAAAGGAACTCTCTCTCAGAAAGGAGCTCTGTTTCCAAGAGAACTCTGTCCCTCTTCCCATAGGGTGATCACAACTCCCTCCCTTTCCCGTCATAATTGAATATGGCCATTTACCCAATTATGAGAGGTTGAAGGGGCGTGCCCAAATATCCAGTTGCAGTCATTGCGTACGTGAATGAAACCGTGTAAGCGAAGCTTTTGATGTGATAATGTCTTGGGACAGCTGTATCCCCCCCAGCTTGGGAAGATGTCTTAATGTCTACTCTTCCCGGCCAAGGTGTCAAAGTGCCTTGTATATGAATATCAAGCTTGGCATCTGGCATGCCATCTGTTGCAGGTGACAAAAGTCACATGGATATGTCAGCAGCTAGGCCATTTGGGCCTTGCAGGAATGAATCAGGAAAGTCTTTTCCTATACACACCGTCCCATGACCCAGGTGGAAGCCAGATTGGAAGGGATCTAGTACAGAAGCGTCATCCAGAAAGCTCTGTAACTGTATCGCCACTGCCCTCTCAATAAATTTGCCCAAATAGGGCAAATTGGAAACCGGTTGATAGTTGGTCAATTTGGTTGGATTCAGGGATGTTTTTTTCAAGAGAGGGTGGACCATCGCTTCCTTGAGTGCCCCCAGGAACTGCCCCTCCACGAGGGACTTGTTGATATTTCCCCCTCTTCAGCTTTCCATCTCCCCCCACACACCTGCAGCCTCTATGGTGCTCTAAAACCCTGACCTCCACGTCACAGTGGCTGTCATGGGGGGGCCATCTCAGCAGGGTATAAGGACACAGACTCCACCATGTTCTCCAGGGGAACTGATCTCTGTCATCTGGAGATCAGTTGTAATTCTGAGAGATCTCCAACCCTCACCTGAAGATTGGCAAAAATGGTTTCCCAGGAGGAAAAGTAGTCTTTCTCTGCAATGGGGACCAAAGCAGTTTACATCATTCTTCTCTCCCCCTTTTGACTTGCACAACAACCCTGTGAGGTATGTTAGGCTGAAAGTCTGTGACTGGTCCAAAATCACCCACTCAGCTTCTACAGCAAGAACCTGGGTCTAGCAGACCCTGCTCTGAAGCACTGACTGCGACCCCCAGGGTAGCCAACCTCCAGGTGGAGCTTGAAGATCACTAGGTATCACAACTGAACTTCAGACAACAAATCTCCGCCCCCAGAGAAAATAACTGCATTGGAAGGTGGGTTTTATGGCATTCTGTTCAGCTAAGGCCTCCCCCCTCTGCAAAGCCTGGCTTCCATAGACTCTACCAGGAAATCTCCAGGAATTTCCCTCCCTGGAGCTGGCAACCCTAGTCAGGACTGGCCCCAATGATTTCCTCACAAAGGCCTGCAAAAGGTTTCCTTCCTTTGTCTGAACCAAGCTTGGTTGCGAAATGGGCTCCAGTTTACAACTCAGCTGTTTGCCCCCCCTTGTCCCATGGGCGTATCTCATTCCTGAAATTCGCTGCCACCACTTACAGAATCATCACTGCCTTTTTAGAGAGACAGTGCGACCCCTCTGGCCAAATCTCCCTATTTGGAGACGGAATCCCCAATCTTTGGGGGATCCCCAGAAAGTTGGCAACCCAAGGGTCTGGCTTTTCCTTGTTTCCCTGGGCTACCCCTCCCTTTTGTATTGTGCAGAGTGAGGGAGACTATGTGGTCAGAGCACAACACAGATTATTAGCCCAAATAAAAGGATTTATTTAACTATTTATACAGTTATGGCGCACACACACACTGTGGGAGTAAGTACACACTATGAACCAACAGGGCATAAATCAACAGGGGTTAAATGCAATTCTCTTTCCCTACACACAATGCTCTCTACCTCTGGAGGTTGTGGGCTCACCTGTACTTCAGCCTCTCTCTCTTGCCCAAGAGAGCAGGGAAACATCCATTCATTTCCCGGTCTAGCTGACTGTGGAGTGGTTGAATTTCTGCTGCCTCCCAGGGATGAAGATTGCCTTGGGACAGTCCCTGTTTTCCCACTCTTTTTGGCCTTGGGACAGCTGAGAACATCCAGCAGATGAGGAAGCCCCATTCAACCCAGTGACTGATACCCCTGCAGGCCCCTCTCTGGAACTACAGCTTATGGGGGAATATTTTAAACACAGAGACAGCAGCCATCGCACAGACACAGGTAACTGCCATTTTGTTACACCTACCAACAGGTACTGAGGGAGAAATTAGTCCTACACAGGAGGCAACCATCTTCATCAAGATGAAGTTTGTCAGAAATTCTGTTTGTCAGAAATTCTGACAGGGCACAGTGGCTGAAGGAGTGGGTGGGAAGAGGAGCAAACCCAGCACCCGGCCAATGGCACGTGAGTACTCTTGAGTGGCGGCTGGGCGGGACTCAGGCAATGCAGCCAGTGGCTAGGGACACCCTCTGAGTGACAGATCAGGGAGCCAAATGCTGGGGAAGCGTGTGGAACATTGAGGCAAGAGGGACACAAAAACTCTTTTATATATAAGGAGAGATTTTGCTACCATCAAAAATCCACCATGGGTAAGGAGAAATTTGAAAATATACAAAACTTTCTTTTGGTGAATCTACATTTATAAATATGTATATGGTTGTGGCATTAGTTGCCAAGAGGAGACTTGACATTAGCTCAGATCCTTGGTCCCTATGGAGAGATAGAACCTGCTTGCTGGAATGTAGTAGCACATCTTGTGGGTTTGTTTACTGAATCACTAATGAACTGATGCAGCATCTGAATACTAGTGAGTAAAGTGTTTGTTGTATGTGCTGAACAAGAATTGTGACTGCATAAATGTGTGTGCCCCCTGAGATATTAGCCAGGTGTTATCGGTCTGTTCAATTTCTTTTCATGTTTCAAAGCAAATTGGACACAAAGGGAGGTCATCTTGGTCTGCTAATTGGTAACTGTGCACATGATATAGCCTTATTACTTGGATTCCACTGAATTTACAGCAGTTTCTGCCCCTCCAGGGAGCTGCTGTGAAGAGGAACCACCTACACAATAAAGGTGCTAAGCTGGGTGAGAAGTAATCATGGGTATATGGAGACAAAAATTAATTCTGCAAACCTGGGAAAGGTTATGAGATGGGATGATGAAATGAGCACTCAGGCAGAAGTTAATTTATTGCTGTGAAAGCAAATCAAGGCTATTCACAATTAAATGTGCTCCCTATTTTTTAATTTTAGAAAATAACCTTTAGAAGTAGTTTCCTAAAGAGCTGAAATGTCTGTTCTGCAGTCTTTTTTTCTGGAATGAAGGTGGAGATACATAAAATGTTTATTTCCTATAGGTTATGCTCCAATTCCAAAGTTAAGAACAAGCTCTGCTGACTAGATATGATTTTACTAACCATGAAATTTATCAAACCAATATTTTATTAACAGGCTGGGCATGTTTACGTAGTCAGTTATGCTCCTAGTTTATGGATGCAATATCTATGATGAAGCATGCAAATTAAGAAATCATGCACATGCTACCAGAAGTGGCTTTTAGAATGGAAAATATGCAGTGCATACAGAATACCCTGATCCCATGAGCTACTCTGCAGCCATAGCTGCTGATAGGTCTGGGAATTTATATTTTTAGTGAAGGTGAAAAGGATAACTCATTCCCTTACATCAGTACTATATGTCAGTTTAGTCTGGTGCTAGGGAATCAGCAGCATCAAAAACCACGGATGCATGAAGCTGATACATCACAACACCTGCTAAATTGACTAACTTCACAATTCCAGTGTAATTTCTGTTAACCCTCCGGCTCCATTTTGGACACGGAGCCTTCATATTAATGCCAAGGCCTGCTCTCATCCCCTACTCCCCAATAGGCATTGATAGAGTTGTCAACCTCCCATTGGCACCTGGCAATCTCCTGCTCCTACAATTGATCTCTAGATGACCAAGGTTAGTTTCCCTGGAGAAAATAGCTGCTCTAGAGGGTGGACTGTATGGTATTATACCCTGCTGAGGTCCCTCCCCTCCCCTCCCCTCCCCTCCCCAAACCTTGCTCTCTCCAGGTTTCTCCCCACCAAATCTCCAAGTATTTCCCAACCCAGAGCTGGCAACCTTATGCTTTTAGCAGGGGAAAGGTGATACAAGGAATTCTCACAGGAAGGAGAGAGTGGGGACATAGCATTATCACTCTAGTTGTGAGCCGCCCTGAGCCCGTTCTGGGGGAGGGCGGCCTATAAATTTGAACAAATAAATAAATAAATCTGGGATGAAGAAATGAAATGCCAGAAACAATGTCCTTCATCCAAACACTGCCACTCAGAGGTGATCAGACCTCATTTAAGAACCTTCAGGAATTTAATCGTTAGGCCTTTTCTCACAAAAGATGCACCCTACCACCATCAACATATCCTCTTATTTTGTCCAGACTTTACCTAACTATTAATAAATACATTGCCTCACGAAGAAATCCTGCTCATGTTTGGGACCTGCCACCTCCAATCCCTGTTTCCCTACACTTTGTCCCAGGGCGTCTTCATTTCTAGAACATACCCAGCTCCATACCATTGGCATATTTTGGATGCACATGTGGTCTCCACCTCTTTCCCCTTTGTTTTTAATTCCAGAAAGAAAGAGCTTTTATTTCTGTGTTACACCTGCTTGCCCTGTAATCTTCCTCAAAGTGCTTTTTTGCCTGCTTTGCCTGCCATCTGTGTTTTGGGAACTGTGGAAACTACTGTTTGGTGCACAAAATGCAGCCCTGCTTCTCCCCTCCTTGAGTTAACCAGCTGCCCAGCTACTGGACCTCCCTTATTACATCCTCTGCTGGGTGCCAGGGTTGGTAACCATCCCCCACACCTGTCTTCTCTCTCCTTCCTTTCTTCTCTTCCACCTGAGTAGGAAACCTTGCTTTATGCTCTTTGTACTTGGAATCAGTTCCTTGTGCAAATCTGCTAATTCCCCCATCTTGATGCCATGCGTGATTCACCTTTAATAAAACTTCCCCCCTGATATTTATTTCATTTGAGGTCTCTGTATATTCCTTTACCACTTCCAGTTTTGTGGATCTGAAGGATCATTATTGCTGGCATGTGGGTCATTGCTCTAATTGGTATTTGAAGGATAGTGGATCTGGGGAAACACAAAAAAGAACTGCTGACTGGAACAGTTAGCTTCAGTGAGGGTTAAAATGTGAGCCAGCATCTCCACAGTCAAGAGAAGGGTGAGAGGCTGTGGAAAAGAAGTAATTTATATACACTAAGTTCCTAAAATCAGTTTTGTAAACATGTGCTCTATTCAAGGACAAGGCTGAACTGTGGTTGGAGGCAGAACTTGATTTGTCACTAGAACTTTTGGGATGCACACTTGAAAAAGAATGAAGACCTGAAAAAAAACAAATCCATTCTTTAATAATATTAATGCTCCCAACCCAATATTTCCAACAATAGTGAACAATTAGTGGCATTCCCATCTGACAGTTATTGTTGCCTCACTATCCGGAAGGCAGTAGGGGTAGTGACAGGTAACACTGACTAGCAGACCTGTGCATGATAGGGACATCATCCAGCCAGACCACTTTGCTGATGAGACTTATAACTGAGTGTACAGTGTCACTTTCCATCAATCATTGCTATGTATCTGAGAAAGTTTGTCTGACTGTGCAATCCTAAGCAGAGTTATACCCTTCTAAACTCATTGGATTGTATAAACTGGACTAGTGCAGTTGGTTTAGAGTAATTTATTAAGGGTTGTGGAACATGCAGCTTGCTTTGCTTCAGCTCATCTGCTAGTAACTGAGATACATATGTATGATGTGTATGTTAGTGCATGTGTCTTTGAGAAAGGGTATGTAGATTTAGATAGGATGATTGTTAGCTTTATGATTCCATCCCCATTCCCCCTTCACTGGTAGTAGTATAATCTAGTTAGTAGTGCTTGGCTGTATGTATTGCAGTACTTGATTATTTGGAGTGCACGCAAATTTTCCAGCACAACAAATAAATCATCAGTACATCTACCACACATTTAAACTCTGCCTTGACTGATTTAGAGCTCCAAGCCAGTTCTGCCCTTGTTTCTGCCTGGTTCTTCCAGGGGATTATAGCAAATCCCTGCTTCTGCTCTGTAGCTCAGCCTAGCTTAATTGGAGCTCTCAATCACTGGTTCTACCCATTCTGCCATGTTCTGGGGGTTGCCAAACATCTCCCAGCTTGGTGAATCAAAATGTTAATAGCATGTAACATAGGGCTAGTAACTTGTTGCTTTGCAAACTTAGGTATTGATTTTTTCTTCAGAATCTGTAGCTTCTTTCAGGTAAACAGAAAATCTTGTAGTTATATTCTGCTGCTGGGTGAATAAAAGTGCATTGTATTGATCAGGGCCTCTTTTTTTTTTTTTTTTTTGGAAAAAAAGGTGCCGGAACTCTCAAGAGGGAAATGAAGTTTTCAATCTGTACACTGAAAACTCATGAACGTTTAAACATTTTTAAAAACATTTTTGTCTAAGAGGTTCTGGATCTCCGTCGTGGCACATTCCCCCAGAAAAAAAAGCCCTGTTATTGATGAAACCCTAATGCTCCTGTTTTCATACTGTGCCTATATGAATCCATATGCCATCTTCAGTGCTTAGACCAATGTCTCCTGGTAGTACACTCTCTTCTGCAGGTACAAACTTCCTCAGTGAGACCTAAAGCCCTCTCTGCTGTGGTCTTCCTTATTGATATCCACAGAGAAGTCTTTTGCTGTTGGTTAATTCACATAGCTATTTTATTTTATTTTTAGTTGATATATTTGTGGTTTAACCTGGTTGAACATGTGGAGAGGCAGGATATACATTTTAAAATAAATAAGCAAACAGTAATAGATGCAGCTGAGGGAGCCTGGTTAAAGGGCATCAGGGCCAGGAAGGGATGCAGATGCACCGGGCCTTTACATACAGCGGTGAGGGCCTGTTGCTGCTGAAAACCATGGGGTTGGGCCCAGGTGTGATGGAACCAGCAGCAGCTGAGATGCAAGAGCTCACCCCAGCACTTGCTGAAGAGGCCACAGTGCAGTGCGGCTGAGAGGGAGGTGGCATTGGCCTCCAGATGGTGTAACCCCCTCTCTTCCCAGTCTGAGGTCTGGGGAGACATCTGTGGGACTCAGCAGAACAGCAGAAAGAAGGCTGTTGGGGGTTGAAAAGGGGAGCCTCACAAACAATTCAATCAGACAGCAAGGATTTTGAGAGTTGCCCTGTTGAAAGTGTGTGGGTAAGGATAGAGGGGGGAAAAGAAGGGGATATTGTTGTGGGGGTATACTACAGACCTCCAAATCAACTGGAGGAACAGGATAATGCATTTGTACAGCAGCTTGCTAAACTTTCACAGAGACAGGATGTAGTGGTTATGGGAGATTTTAACTATCCAGATATTTGCTGGGAATCTAACTCTGCTAGACATGGGACATCCTGCAGATTCTTGAATAGTCTTGAGGACAACTTCATCTCTCAGAAGGTGGAGGTGGGAACCAGAGGATCTGCTATCCTAGATTTAATTCTGACTAACAGGGAAGAACTGGTTGATGAAGTGAAGGTGGTGGGTTCCTTGGGGAATAGTGACCATGTCAGCTTGGAATTTGACATAGAGAAGACTGTGAAACCAGGACGTAGCAGAACTCATATCCTGGACTTCAGGAAAGCTGATTTCAATAAACTCAGAGATCTAATAGGTAGGATTCCATGGCTGGAAATGCTGAAGGGAAAATCTGCACAGGAAGGATGGGTGATGCTGAAAAATGAAGTGCTTAAGGCACAATCTCAAACTGTTCCGGTAAGAAAGAAAGGTGGGAGACGGGTAATGAAGCCAAGGTGGCTGAACAAGGAACTCTCTGAGGAGCTGAAACTAAAAAGGGAAATGTACAGGAAATGGAAGGAGGGTCAGATTACTGAGGGTGAATACAAGATATGAGCACAAATCTGTAGGAATGGTGTCAGAAAGGCTAAAGCACAGATGGAGCTGAGGCTTGCAAGGGATGCAAAAAATAACAAGAAAAATTTCTATGCCTATGTTCGGAGCAAAAAGAGGAACAGGGATGGAGTAAGCTCATTGCTAGGGGAAGATGGTCAAGCCTTAACAAGGGATGAAGACAAAGCAGAATTACTCAACTCTCACTTTGCATCGGTCTTTAACCGTAAAGTGAGCTGTATACAAACTGAAGAATGCAGGGCATATGAAGGAAAGGGGAACTGCCAGTTCAGAATAAGTAAGGAAATGGTTAGAGAACATCTAGCTGCCTTAAATACTTTGAAATCTCCAGGGCCGGATGGCTTGCATCCGAGGGTGCTAAAAGAAATTGCAGATGTTATTTCAGAGCCTCTGGCTATAATCTTTGAGAGGTCCTGGAGTATGGGTGTTGTGCCGGAAGACTGGAGAAGAGCGAATGTTGTCCCAATCTTCAAGAAGGGGAAAAAGACGGACCCGGGAAATTATAGGCCTGTCAGTTTGACATCAATACCTGGGGAAATTCTGGAGCAGATTATTAAATGCTCTGTCTGTGAACACCTTGAACAAAATGAGTTAATTGGTAATAGCCAGCATGGGTTTATGAAGAATAAGTCATGCCAGACTAACCTTATCTCCTTTTTTGACAGAGTTACTGAAATGGTTGACTCTGGCAATGCCGTGGATAGTGTATCTAGATTTCAGTAAAGCATTTGACAAAGTTTCTCATGATATCCTTGAGGATAAGCTGGTTAAGTGTGGGCTGGATGGCGCAACCGTTGGGTGGATTCATGGTTGGTTGAAAAATCGTACCCAACGAGTGCTCGTAAATGGCTCTGCGTCTACGTGGAGGGAAGTCTCAAGTGGAGTACCACAGGGCTCGGTCCTAGGCTTGGTGTTATTCAATGTTTTTATAAATGACCTGGATGAAGACATAGAGGGGATGCTTATCAAATTTGCAGATGACACGAAGCTGGGTGGGATTGCTAATTTTGAAAAAGACAGAGTCAGGATTCAGAAGGATCTTGATAGGCTGGAACAGTGGGCTAAGACAAATAAAATGAATTTCAATAGAGATAAGTGCAAAGTCCTACACTTAGGTACAAAAAATCAAAGGCACAGATATAGAATGGGAGGGACTTGGCTTGACAGCAGCACATGTGAAAGGGATCTAGGTGTTATGGTTGATCACAAGCTAAACATGAGCCTGCAGTGTGATGCGGCTGTGAAGAAAGCTAATGCAATCTTAGGATGCATTAGCAGAAGCATTGTGTCCAGATCACGGGAAGTGGTAGTTCCGCTGTATTCTGCTATGGTCAGGCCCCACCTGGAATACTGTGTCCAGTTTTGGGCACCACATTTTCGGAAGGATGTTGACAAACTCGAGCGGGTCCAGAGGAGGGCGACCAAGATGGTGAGAGGGTTGGAGTCCAAGTCTTATGAGGAAAGGCTGAGGGAGTTGGGTATGTTTAGCCTGGGAAAGAGAAGGTTTAGAGGGGACATGATTGCAGTCTTCAAGTATTTGAAGGGCTGTCATGTATAAGATGGAGTGGATCTATTCTCTCTTGCTCCGGATTGCAAGACTAGGTCTAATGGGTGGAAATTACAAGGGAGTCGTTACCGGCTTAATATCAGGAGAAACTTCCTGACTGTAAGAGTGGTTGAGCAGTGGAACAGACTGCCTCGGGAGGTGGTGGATGCTCCTTCGCTGGATGTTTTCAAGAGGAGACTGGACAACCATCTTTTGGGTATGTTGTAGGTATGTAGGGGTTTCGGCTGTGTTCCTGCAGAGTGCAGGGGGTTGGACTAAATGGCCTGCAAGGTCCCTTCCAAGTCTAACATTCTATGATTCTATGATTCTATGACTTCCAATAAACAATGCCGTAGGATTAGGATTGCAGAATAGAAAAACAGTGCATATAATAAGAAAAAAAGGACAACAGCAGCAGTAAATCCTGTATGAGGCATGACAATGCTGTAATGCAGAAAGGGGGTTGCAAAAGTAGATGACTATGCAGTAAAAGCCAGGTGATACAGCACATAATGCCATGGACAGTGACCTCCTGAGCTGTTCCATTATACTATAATTCTAAGTAGGGGTTTGCAAAAAAAAAAAAAAAACCACGTATTTTTCAGTCCAGATCTATTTGGCCAGAAAAAAGTCAGTATTTCCAAAAAAATCCCAGATCCCAATTCCAGTATGGTATTCAGATCTGGGATTTTTCAGGTAGACTTAAGAACAAAAATACCAATTAAAGAAAAGCCAGCCTCACCCTAGGGGCAATGGGAGCTGAGAACTCCGTGCTACCTCAGCTGGGGCTGGCTACTCTTGCAGCTCAGTTTACCCAAAGGGGGGGGGGGGCTTTTTTCAGGCTTAGCTATACTGGTAGCTGATCAAATTCTCTGATTTGTATTTGGCTTAACTAATACTCAGAAAATACTGGTAAGGTATTTTTCAGGTATTGTTTTGGCTCGGTTCATGCCAAATGCACACCCCTAATTCTAAATCCTTTATGAAAAAGTCCTCCTGAACATTTCTGCTTTGCACACATTCTGCAAAATTATATTAGTGTGGTGGCCTTCCTGACATCCTCAGTTGGGCTGATCCACAAGGTGGGAGCCATCACAGACAATATACATGAAGAGGCATACTGCTCATCTCACCCATTTGTTGGGAAACCGTTGTGGTGGGGCATAGCAGGAGACTGAGCCCTGCAGGTATGTGGGCCCAAGGCTATTAAGGGCTTTGTAGGTAATAACCAGAACCTTGAGTTAAATTCAGTAATTGATTGGTAACCAACAGAGTGTCTGCAGGATGGGTCTGACATGCATGTTTTGCCTCGTGCCCAATAGTAAGAGGGTTGCCGTATTCTGTACCAGCTGGAGTTTCTGAGTCATAGGTCCAGCACTACTACATTGCATAGCCAATCCCCAGGCCCTCTGTATTAATTTTTAATCTCCTTACCTTTGATCCCCCCCACAATAAAATTATTGGGAAGATATTCCTGTAGATTCCCCCCTTCCTGTAGTGAAATGTAATCACATAAGTATAATGCTTACTTCCAAAGGAGCACATATGGCAGGTAATTCTGTTGGTGTTTTTCTTCTGCTAAAAACTTGCAGTTATCTTGTATCTGGAATTCCTAAATTTCCTTTTGTTATTAAAAAAACCCCCTCTAAGTAATAATAGACCATGACAGATGGGTAGGCACTCTGTTCCTCAGAAACATTACAAGAGAAATAATCTGACATAGTCTAGGGAACTAAATTAAAGTGAGGAATTACATAGAACACTGTGGATTTCTGTTTTCAGTGAGGTATAATTGTGGGAATGTAGTCTAAGAAAAACACATCAAGAAAGAGATGCGTAGAGAGGTGATACAAGAGGTGAATTAATTGTGGGGTTCAAGGATGGGTAAAGGGGGAGGTGCCAGATGGAATTAAACACACACACAATCTGTTTTGGAAAAACCGCAACCACAGTTTTGGAAAAACCGCAACCATAAACAAAAGGAGCAATGGCGCAGCATAGGAATGGATCCAAGCATCAGGCAACCTGCCTGCCATCCGATGAACCCCTTCCCCCCAGCCCGCCTGTGGCACTGGCCTCTTTTTGGTACCCCTGCCACCTTGAGGTGTAAGCCAGCCAGCAGCCCCTGCCTGGACATACAGCTGAATGGCTCCACACCCCAAAACCCCTTATGGGCCCCTCAAAAATGGGGGAGGCACACACACAGGTCTAGCCTTCCCCCTAAGAATCCATCCCAATGCCCAAACTGCCAAAGAGCAGGGAAAACCATGCCCCGCTCCCACCAAAGCCTGCAGCCACCTCCTCTACCTCCTGTACTGCAATGCCAGCAGAGTAAGTCTTGACTGTGCTTCTGAATTTGAGGTAACTGGATTCCATTCTACTTTGTCCTAACTGACCATGTCAGTTTACTTCTCAAGATCTAAATGAAATGGGCACCACCAAATGCGTTTTCAATTGTTAACAAGTGATGGTGATATGAAAAGTTGCTGTTTTGCCCCAAATAATGAGACCTGGCTTTTAATGGTAGGATCAGGAGTTCTTTTTGTAAGACATGAAGGCAAGAGACAAGTGGCAGATTGGCTTTTGGCATTTGATGAATTTTTGTACCTTATTTATAGGCTTTATCAAGTTACATGTGTGGTCACTTGACCATAAAACCACCTCAGCACCATTACTCATGCAATTCTGCACACAATCTGAAACCCTGTATTTTTCATCCCACTCGCTAATCAATCCCAAATACCTCCTCCCAGGAGAAAAGAGGCGGGTAAGGTGTCTGCACGAAGCAGAAGGGATCATGCTCCCTGTGGCCCAGCTACCAATCAACTACGAAGGCTGGAGTGGATCATGGAAGGTAGCTGTGTACAATTATACCCCGGTAGCCATGTTTGTGGGGGAAGATTTAGTGGAACATATGACCATGGAACCCACAGTCCATGAACCTGGGCTGGCAGAAAAGGAGGCCAATCCAGAGGAAGATGTCTACCAGCAGTTCTTAAAGGACTTTGAAGATGTTCCTGAGGAACCCAGCCAGCAAACTGATGTCTACATAGGGGTCTTAACCCATCGTTGGTCTGAGAAGCAGCAGCAAGGTGAGCACACCCCAGCAACTTCTCCAGACCCTGTTGCAGAGCTGACAGTGGTAGAGTCTCCTCCAGTGACTCCAACTACATTCCAGAAGTATCAAGAGGAAGACGCCATGCTGGAAGAAGTTCATATCCAATTTGGTTCCATGTTTCCATCTGGTTTGGGTGACTTGCCATACAACTTTGCTGCTCAAACCAGTGAACAACAGCATCAGCAACCACCCCTAGAACATAACACTACTGGGAAAACTGAATATATGGCATTTCCAAAGCCCTTTAAAAGTAGTTCCACTGCTGGAGCAGAAAAGCCAAGAGGTGTGAAGCAGCCTGAAGAGGAAGTGGAGAACAGTAGCCTGACTTGGGTAAATGACCATCAAGATGGAGAAAAAGAGAGCCAGTTGTTCCTCAAGACTGGGTTTGCAGTGCCATTACAAAATTCCATTAATGGTAATCACAAATGTCAACCTGACACCAGCAGGAGAATTTGATGAAGAATCTCTGGAGAGCTTTAGTAGCATGCCAGATCCAGTGGATCCTACTACTGTGACAAAAACATTCAAACCTAGGAAAGCAGTTGGGCTTCCAAAGACAAAACACCTAAGTCAAAGAATAAGAGAAGGAGTACTTCCCACATTAAAAACAGGCCTAGAACTAAAGGTTATGAAAGTGCCAGTGTTTCTAGTTCATGTGAACCTTACAAGAGCGATAGGAACAGACACTCAACTCGGAAGGAAGAAGTTGTCCAAGCAAAAGTATTCAGTAAAAAGAATCGGGAACAACTAGGAAAAATAATTAAATACAGTAGATCATCAGAAATGTCCTCAGCACATGTTAGGAGAATACTGCAGCAGTCTAACAGAAATGCATGCATAGAAAGACCAGGAACAGGCAGTGATCTTTCTATGTTTGACACCATTTTTTCTGAAGTGGCTACATTGATATCTCAAAATGATTCTCGCCCTTATTTTCTAATTAAGCTTTTTCATGAACTTCAGATGCTAAATTCAGACTATTTGAGACAAAGAACACTGTATGTGTCACAGGATATAGTAGCCAGGCATACGTCTGAAGTAGGGTTCCCAAGTACTTACTGCGTGGGAGCAGGGGACGCATGCTCCCCGGCCGGACCATTCCTCCCTGTAACGCACCATGCCGTCGCCAGGAAGTGATGCCAGGCGACGCTCTGACAATGGGGCTGAAAACTCGATGGTATCATCGAGCTTCCAGCCGCATTGCCAGAGTGTTACCTAGTGTCACTTCCTGGCGACAGCATCGTGTGCACGTCTTTCCTTCCCCCGGGGATGCTCCTGCCAGGATGTATCCGTCCCCCGCCGAAATATGGTAGTTCTTGGCAAGCCTAATCTGAAGACAACACAAAAGCAGAATGTCCAAGACCTCTGAACTCTATGTCATGGTTAGGATCCAAATCAGAACTTCCTCCCAGCAAAAGCCTTGCTACTACTGATGATGAGACATTTGAGAAGAACTTTGATCCAGGAGGCCTGCAATGAAAAGCAACCTGATGTTGTATTCTCTTTAATGTTCATCAGAATATTGTTTTACTGTTTTATTATTGTTTCTATATGTGTAAATGGCAGAACCAGCACAGATCACTATTATGCAGCCTTCATCAATGGGGTTCCTGATGGCTGGAGCCCATGATTTGGTTTGGTGGAGTGTGTGTCATGATCTGTGTAGGACTGGGAGACAAGGCCTGGAGGCCTAGGCCCAGGAGAGACGTGTGGAAGACCTGGCAGCCTACAATCCCCATAATGCTTAGTGACAGTTGTAACCAATTGGTGTTCAGGGATTGTGTGAGGAGATTGTGACTTAAGCTTTGTGGGCTGTAGAACTGTGTTCTTTTCTCTACTGCGTTCTTCCCTCTCACAGAATTAAACTGAGGGGACACTCTGGTCTGAGAGAAAGATTCCTCACTTGGGACAGAGTGAGTACAGGCATAGGCCTGGTATAAAAGGGCTGTGGCCTTAAATAGTAACCAGTTAAGAGAAATAGGTAGTCACATTAGATTTGATTTTGCCTTTAGATGCTGTTATACATTTTAAACACTTTGTCTTGTTTACCTTTCCCTATTACTGTATTAATAAACCATTTGTTTAATGTTCTCTGCCTGGTCATCACACCTATGTTTCTCGGCTTAAAAGGGGCATTTTGGTTGGGCTTGAGAGGGTACTCTGGGCCTTCCCAAGAGACCCTAAGTCCAGAGTGGTGGCAGAGAAAGGTGGCAACCCACGGGGGATCATGACACCTGTATGTTTCATCCCACGGAAAACACTTTTAACTATGATCCAGGACTGAAGATAGTGTAGTTATGCATGCATTCCCCAGTTCACCTATAGTAAAATCAGCATGGTAAGAACATAACAAGAACCAGAAGGGACTCAGAATCAGGATTCATCTAGATTGGAATCCCCAACATTTTTGACCCCGTGGTTACCTTTGGAATTCTGAGACTGGGTGATGGCTGCAACCACAAAATGGCTGCCACAAAACATCAGGGAGTGAGGTCATGCATAACGTTAATAATAACTCTTCAGTGAGCAGAAGCTCAGCTTAACATTATACCTTTTAAAATGAACATGTTGTTTAACAATACTTTCTTGCATATACATGGCTTATCTTCAGTCACACAGCAAAGATTCTTGTGCTGTGCTGGCAGCTGCTGCCAAAGTAACTTATTAAAAATTATCAGAGCCAATCAGATCACCAATGGCCAATCAGAATCCCTACTGGGCAACAACCCCACCTGGCCCCACCCACTTTCAAAAAACACTGGAGGGTACCAGGAAAGCTGTCAGTGGGTACCATGATGCTCACAGGCACTATGTTGGAGACCCCTGATCTAGACTACCATACTGTTTCCAATAGGGGCTACCCAGATGCCTCCAGGAAGTCTAGAAGTAGAGGATAAATGAAGCAATCCTCTGAACTTGTTTGTCTCCACTCTAGCATCTGGATGTGAAGATTATACAATGTCTAATAAACACTAGTCTTGACCTGGATAGCTCAGCCTCACCTGATCTCATCAGATCTCAGAAGCTAAGCAGGGTCTGCCTGGTTAGTACTTGGTTGGGAGACCACCAAGGAAGTCTAGGGTTCCTATGCAGAGGCAGGCAATGGCAAACCATTCCTGAACTTTTCTTGCCTTGAAAACCTTATGGTTGGCTGCAACTTGACAGCACTTTCCACCACCAATAACTACTAATACTATTACTAATAACCACAATACCACTAATAATGTCCACTTATACCTTCAATGACTGTTTCTAACCTAGTACCTAGTATCCATTACCACATTCTGGGGTAGTGAATTCCATAAATTAACAACTTATTGGGTGATACAGTTATTTTTGGAGATGAGCATGAAACAGAAAAGTGCAGTTTGGTTTGTGGTTCATTGTTGATGAAGTTCTCCGGAATATCTGTTCATTTTGTAAGGTCTTCATCCGAATGGGACCGTATTAACAATGTTGTATCTCTTGTTCCTTATTCATCATTGAATGAATTTACAACGTTCTTATTATCTCACAGACAATTTCCTTACTTATCCTATTAATACATAGTGTATTCTCAAAGTGTAATCTGGATAGAAACGCTTCAGCCTTGTCTGTGAGTTAACAAGAATGTTGTAAATTCATTCAGTGATTAATATGGTTTGTGGTTTGTGACATGCCTCATTTATGAACTATTATGGACTGTCATGAATTTTTAGCTGTTCAATTCATGAGGTTCATGAAGTGGCAGAAGGGTCCCCAGGTGTGCTACAAGTACCAAACTCACAGAGGACCTCTGGCTGCCTCTCCTCTACCTGCCCTCCAAGTTTGGTGAGGATTAGATTTACAGGGTCTGAGTTATGCCCCCCCAAAGAAGGTGCCCCCAGGAAAGTGCTTTCTGGGGAAATGACCACCAGGTGCAGGTTCAGGAGGTTTAGGAGTGTATAGAACGGATCCTATGGAAGCTAGAGATATCAAACATGTAGTGGACCTCCCCCAGATGCTCCTATACATACCCTCCAAGTTTGGTGTCACTAGCTTGCATAGGACCTGTCCTATACAATCCTGAAACTCCTGAGCCTGTGCCTATCAAAAAGAGTGAGATGTGTATAGAATTGATCTTGTGCAAGCTAGAGACATCAAAGTTGCAGGGGATCTCCCCTGGATGGTCCCCTACATGCCCTCCAAGTTGTTGCTTTGAAGTTCTGTTAACATTTTGATTGAGCGGAGACAGTCTGTCTGGAAATTTGTTAGTATATAGTAGCTTCCATAGGGTTACCAACCTCCAGATGGGGTCTGGAGATCTCCTGGAATTAAAACTGATATCCAGACTACAGAGATCCGTTCCCCTGGAGCAAATGGCTGCTTTGGAGGATGAACTTTATGGCATTATATCCCACAAAAGGTCCCTCCCCTCCCTAAACCCCATCCCTAGTTCCACCCCCAAAACTTTAGGAATTTCCAATTTGGCTGGCAACCTATAACATTGACAGCTGCTGTTACCTGAGCAGAGCAGGCAGATATCCTGTACTAAGAATGGGGATACAGCTATAAGGTTAATGTATTTCCCTGTTTGCTTTGAGGTCAGAGTTTCCAAAGAAGCAAAATGAAGTTAGAAACATATTGTGCACTGAAGAAAACTTGGAGCTGTGCACAAAAATGTCTTGAAAAATCACAGTTAGTTTATTCCTGTGGCTTCCTGATTGAAACATAATTTCCTTGGAAAATGTTTTCTCATTTATAAATATTATGCAAGAGTTCATTGCAAACATTTGATATTCTGATGGCAAAAGTAATGCAGTATTGTTAGTTATGTAACCAGAGTGGTAACATTTATGTATCCTGTTTTGGATCAATTATATAACTTGCCAGCACCTTGGAAATATCAAATATTACATGAAAGGATAAGAATATCAGTGCCAATTTTGTAATTATTTGCATCTAAATTTGAATTTGCCTTTTGCTATTGAAAAGTCCTTATTGTTTAGAACACACCAAAATGAATATTGGTGGAAAATATTTTTCATAGCTCACTCAGCTCTAGTAATTACATTCTGCTGACCTAGATTCTCCTTGCAGATGCAGTTGAATACAGTTTTCTTTTTTGCTTTCTTAAAAAAACCCCAAAACTGTTGTGTAGCATTGCTGTGTGCTTACCACCTCACATTCCAGCAACAAGACATATCATAGTGATGGCTCAATAGGATGCCTATAATACAAACAGAGCCCTTGTGATGAAAACAAAGTATCACACAAACGATATATTTTAAATTCCTTTTAATGCATGAGAATCATTACCTGCTAACATACCTGAAGGAGGTTTGAGTCCATTTACAGCACCTGCTTGCTATGAGGTCAGATCATAGTAGGAGTTTCCACAGCCTAATGCCAGGCTGTTCTTGGAAAGCTGTCATTATAAAATGTTAAAAATAATAACCACCTGGCTCCTGCATTTTACTCAATGAGCGTAAAAAACAATGTTGAGTTTTGCTTAGTTTCTTGATTTTTTTGAGCCCCCAGGATTTGATGGCAGTTTGCAGTACTTTGCTATATGGGATAGCACGTAGAAATTGTATCCCCCAAATGCAGTCTGAAGTGGTACAGTCTACTTTCCCACCTTATTTTGCTGCTCTTAACTAGGCCTCACTTGTGGCCTCCACTGTTATTTGAGCAACGTTTTAGGCAATTATTTCAGGGCCTTCTTCCCAAAGAGACATTGCTTCTGCTGTTAACCATCTTGTCCAGCCACATGCAAGTTAATTGAGAGGGTTGTGCCAGATGTCCAACAAGCTACTGGTGAACTGCTTGGTTCAGGTACTATCCTAGCAGAAATGAATCCTAACTGCTTTTTAAAATGTTCTCTCAAGGGCCAAGAAACAGCAGCAAAGTGCTGAAGCCTGGGGACTTTGTGGAATCTGCAGTCACACAGGCATTGGGAATGGCCATATCATGGGAAAAGGATGGCTTGACCAAAGGGATCTTGGTAACAGGAAACACTGGGGAAACCTTGAAGCCCCTTGACAGGGATCTCTATGCTAGCCTGAAGGACTTTTTCAAGAAGCTAAAATATCTAACCATGGTTGCCAATTTGGGGTTGGGAAATTCCAGGATATTTGGGGGCAGTGCTTGGGGAGAATGGAATTTGTGAGGAGAGGGAGCTCAAAAGTGATATGATGCTGTAGTGTTTGCCCTTTGAAGCTGAGGGGAATTGATCTCTGTAGTCTGGAGATCAGTTTTAATCCTGGAAGAACTCCAGATAGCAACTTGAGGGTGGTAACCCTACATTAAACAGAAATGATGATGAAGTAAGCCTTGGGGTACCCTGAGACTTAAGACATCTATCAGGCACAGGACTGGGGTTGTGTTCTCAGAAGCTTCCTAAAACAGAGAGATGCTTACAATTCAAGGCATAAGATCAGAAGTTAAGTTTGTTTCTTTATTTCATTTATACCTTGACTTTCTTCCCAATGGGGTACCTTACACAATCTTCCTCTTCTCCAGTTTATCCTCACAACAACCCTGTCATATAGGTTAGTCTGACAGTGTGAGACTGGCCCAAGGTCACTCAGCAGGCTTCCATAGCTGTATGGGGCCAAAGCCTGTCTTGTCCTTGGCTGAGGGGCCTGCAGCAAAGTCAGGGACTTCCAAGGCACTTGCAGCAAAGTTGGGGACTATGGCAGTGCAGGAAGCAAGCAGGACCCATGCATAGGGTTGCAAACCTCCAGGTGGTGGCTGGGGATATCCCACTATTAAAACTGATCTCCAGGCTGAGCTGAGATCCAGTTGAGCTCTGAGAAGCAGCAGGAGACAGAGCTGCTAGAGGGGTGAGTGATTTTTATTTGCTTTCAGCTGAGGTGATTTAGCTGAGGGTAGTGTGTGGGAGGATTGTGTTTGGGTTTGTGTGGATGAGTTTTAAGTTGTTGCAGAGTCCTGGCTGCTTGAGAAAGGGTGATTGCTTGAATGTAATTGGATTGCCTGGGTGTAATTTGAATAGCTTCTGGCCCCACCCTTTGCTGGGTGAGGCTTCTATTTAAGGCATGAACCAAAGGGCTCTTGGCCTGTGGCTGTTAGCCTAGGGACTCTTAGACTAGGGGCTTTGTAAGAAGCCCAGGAAAGGCCAGAAAGCCAGGGCTCTAGTCTCCTTGTGTTCCCAGTAAGGTAAGTAGACTTCTACAAGGAGAGCCACATAAATATGAAGGGTTGTAAATGTGGGATTATATATAATTGTTTTTCCTAAAGCAATTATGAAGGCAGAATGCCAGCAGGGGGATGGGGGTTATCCAGTGTTTTGCATGAAGTGTCACATGTATGACTATCTGCCCACTGGACAGAAGTATTCAGTGTGTGCCCAGTGCAAGGAGCTCCTGGTTCTCAGGGAACAAGTTCGCACCCTTGAAGTCAAGGTGGCTGACCTGGAAAAGCAGAGACAGTCAGGTGCATGGAGAAGACTCTTGGGGACTTGTTAGATATGTCCCACTCTGAAAATGGCAGCCCCGCCTCTGTCAGGGAGCATGAGGATCAAGAGGAAATAGGGCACTGTGCTGCGGATAAGGGGAATGTGCCCTCAGATGGGACCTTCAGCTGGTGAATGGGTATCCTTTCACACCAAGGAACCATCCCTAGGCAGGGAGAGAGGAGGGCTCTTGGTAGTTGATGATTCAATCCTTAGGCAGGTAGACAACTGGGTGGCAAACCTGCATACTGACTGTATGGTGACTTGCCTGCCTGGTGTGAAGGTAGTGGACATTATGCATGTTCTAGATAGGCTGGTAGACAGTGCTGGGGAGGAGCCAGTAGTTGTGGTACATGTGGCACCAACGATGTGGGGAAATGCAGTCAGGAGGTCCTGGAGGAAAAATTCAGGCTGCTAGGCAGGAGACTCAAGGCCAGGACCTCCAAGGTAGCCTTCTCAGAAGTGCTACATGTTCCACATGCAGGGCTGGAGAGATAGGCACAATTCAGGATTCTCAATGCATGGATGAGACAATGGTGTAAGGAGGAAGGGTTCAAGTTTGTTAGGCACTGGGATGCTTTTTGGAACAAGAGGGAGCTGTACAAAAGAGACGGTCTCCACTTGTCCCGAGAAGGAACTAGGCTGCTGGCACTTAAAATCAAAAAGGTGGCAGAACAGTTTTTAAACTGAATATTGGGGGAAAGCTGATGGGAGATGAAAAGTCTCTGGTTTGGGATGGCTCATCCCAAAGAGATGAAAGGGTAATTGTTACTTTTCTGCAAGGAAATGGATTAGAATTGTCCGCTGAGACTGTGGTTAATGATATGAACTGCCTGGCAAGGTCTTGAGGCAGCAGGAGGAAGGTTGTGGGCTTAACATGCCTGGGAAATTATAGATGTTTATGTACAAATGCTAGAAGTCTCTGAGGTAAAATCAAGGCATTGGAATTCTTGGTGTTGGGGGAAAAATAGACATTGTGGGTATTTCAGAAACTTGGTGGGATGAGGAAAATCAGTGGGATATGGTGATTACTGGTTTTAAATTATATCAGAAGGATGAGTGGGGGAAAGGTTGGCGGTGGAGTGGCTCTGTATGTCAGAGAGGGTATACAGTCCAGTAAGACTGAGAGGGTAAGATAATTGGATTCACTTCTGGAAATGCTATGGGTTGAAATAATGGCCCAAAAGGAAGGTTAACACTGGGAGTTCGTTATCGCTCACCAGATCAAAAGATAGAGGAGGATTATAAAATGATGACTGAATTAAAGATAGTGGCTAAATGAACTAACTGTGTCGTAATAGGCGATTTTAACTACCCACACATTGATTGGATCAATATGTGTTCAAGTCGGGAAAAAGAGATTGAGTTTCTAGACACTTTCAATGACTGTGTTATGGAGCAGATGGTCACAGAACCTACCAGGGGAGAGGCGATCCTGGATTTGGTCCTAAGTAATGCCCAAGACCTGGTGAGAGATGTAAAAGTGATTGCACTGCTTGGGAACAGTGATCATAATGTTATTGAGTTCAACATTATATAAGTAGGGAGTTGCCCAAAAAGACCACTTTTATCTTTAAAAGGGGTGACTTCTCTGAAATGAGGGGACATGTGAGGGGGAAACTAAAAGGAAAAGTAGAAATGGTCAAAACCACTAGAGAAGTTTGGAGACTATTTAAAACTACAACCCTAGATGCTCAGAAAAAATGTATACCACAGGTAAGGAAAGGCACAAATAGGTATAGAAAAAGGCCTGCATGGTTAACAAACAAAGTAATGGAAGCTGTAAAAGGTAAGAAGGATTCCTTTAAGCAGTGGAAAGCTAGTTTCAGTGAGGTTGGTAAAAGAGAACACAGACTGTGGCAAAAAGGGACTATGAGGAGCATATGGCAAAAGACATAAAGACCAACAATAAAACTTTCTTCAAATACATTAGAAGCAGGAAACCAGCGAGTGAGGCAGTGGGTCCCTTGGATGACCAAGGGGTAAAAGGAGTACTGAAGGATGATAGGGAAATAGCTGAGATGCTGAATGCATTTTTTTGCCTCTTTCTTCACTGTGGAAGATGAGAAGTGCTTGCCCACTCCAGAACTGCTGATTTCAGGAGGGGTGTTGAAAGACCTGAGTCAGATTGAGGTGACAAGAGAAGAGGTCCTACGACTGACAGCTTAAAAACTGATAAATCACCAGGCCTGGATGGCATGCATCCAAAAGTTCTGAAAGAACTCAAATGTGAACTTGTGGATCTTCTGACAAAAATACATAATTTTTCATTAAAATCTGCCTCCATTCCTGAGGACTGGAAGGTAGCTAATGTCACTCCCATCTTTAAAAAGGGTTCCAGAGGAGATCTGGGAAATTACAGGCCAGTCAGCCTGACATCAACACTGGGTAATTTGATGGAAACTGTTATTAAGGAAAGAATTAGTAGGCACATTGATGAACAAAAACTATTGAGGCAGACTCAGCATGGGTTCTTTAAGGGAAGATCTTGTCTCACTAACCTGTTAATGTTCTTTGAGGGAGTGAACAAACATGTGGACAAGGGGGAGCCAATAGATGTTGTTTACCTTGACTTCCAGAAAGCTTTTGATACAGTTCCTCATCAAAGGCTCCTAAGTAAGCTCAATACTCATGGGATAAAAGGACAAGTCATCTTGTGGATAAAAACTGGCTAATTAATAGGAAACAGAGTGAGTATAAATGGGCAATTTTCTCAATGGAGGGTCCCAGGCAGTGGGGTACCACAGGGATCAGTACTGGATCCGATGCTTTTTAACTTGTTCATTAATGATTTGGAGTAGGGAGTAAGGAGTAAAATGGCTAAATTTGTGGAGTCATAGTAGATAACTCAACGAAAATGTCTAGACAGTATGTAACTGCAATAAAGAAGGCCAACGCTATGCTGGGGATTATTAGGAAGGGAATTGAAAACAAATCAGCATGCCCCTGTATAAATCATTGGTGCGACCTCATTTGGAATACTGTGTACAGTTCTGGTTGCCACATCTCAAAAAGGATATTATAGGATTGGAAAAAGTGCAGAGAAGGGCAACTAGAATGATAAAAGGGTTGGAACACCTTCCCTATGAAGAAAGGTTAAAATGCTTGGAGCTCTTTAGCTTGGAGAACCGACGGCTGAGGGGTGACATGATCGAGGTTTATAAGATTATGAATGGGATAGAGCAGGTTGAGAAAGAAGTACTTTTCTCCCTTTCTCACAATACAACACAATAAAACTCGTGGGCACTCCATGAAATTGCTGAGCAGTTGGGTTAGAACAGATAAAAGGAAATACTTCTTCACCCAAAGAGTGATTAACACATGGAATTCACTGCTACAGGAGGTGGTGGCAGCTACAAGCATGAACAGTTTCAAGAGGGAATTAGATAAACATGTGGAGCAGAAGTCCATCAGTGGCTATTAGCCACAAGGTATAGATAGGAACTCTCAGTCTGGGGCAGGTGATGCACTCTATTCTTGGTGCTGGGGGGGGGGCAGCAGTGGGACGGCTTCTAGTGTCCTGGCCCCACTGCTGGACCTCCTGATGGCACCTGGTAGTTTTGGCCACTGTGTGACAGAGTATTGGACTAGATGGGTCATTCGCCTGATTCAACATTGGCTTCTCTTATGTTCTTATGACACGGAATTGTTCAGGGTGGTGAGAACCAGGGAGGATTGTGAGGCACTCCAAAGGGATCTGTCGATGATGGGTGAGTGGGTGTCAACATGGCAAATGGGGTTCAATGTGGCCAAATGCAAAGTAATGCACATTGGAGCCAAAAACCCTAACTATAAATACATGTTGATGAGGTCTGAGTTGGCAGAGACTAACCAAGAGACAGATCTTGGCATCTTAGTAGACAATTTACTGCAATAAAAAAGGCCAACGCTATGCTGGGGATTATTAGGAAGGGAACTGAAAACAAATCAGCCAGTATCATAATGCCCCTGTATAAATCGGTGGTGCAACCTCATTTGGAGTACTGTTTACAGTTCTGGTCACCACACCTCAAAAAGGATATTATAACATTGGAAAAAGTGCAGAGAAGGGCAACTAGAATGATAAAAGGGTTGGAACACTTTCCCTATGAAGAAAGGTTAAAACACTTGTGGCTCTTTAGCTTGGAGAAACAACGGCTGAGGGGTGACATGATCAAGGTTTATAAGATTATGCATGGGATAGAGCAGGTAGAGAGAGTACTTTTCTCCCTTTCTCACAATACGAGAACTCGTGGGCACTCCATGAAATTGCTGAGCGGTCGGGTTAGAACAGATAAAAGGAAGTCCTTCTTCACCCAAAGAGTGATTAACATATGGAATTCACTGCCACAGGAGGTGGCAGCAGCTATAAGCATGGACAACTTCAAGAGGAAATTAGAACTTGTGGGCACGCAGTGAAATTGCTGAACAGTCGGGTTAGAATAGATAAAAAGAAGTACTTCACCCAAAGAGTGATTAACACATGTGTCCCGCCACAGGCCAGCCCCCTGCCCTGTTCAGTGGGATCTGCAAGGGGATGGTGAGCCCCACAAGTGACGATGCCTCGCTAGACAGCCCTGTGCTGCTGCCCTGCCGGTGTCCACAACCCCACCGGGCAGACCATGACACCTGATGAGGCCCCCCACCCCCCCACGGCCAAAGAGCTACTCACCATGGGCACCCCCATCACTGAGGACCCAGGATTGGGGACAGGCCCTGTAGCAGGGAACCTAGAGGGGAGTGCTGAGGCTGGATGGGGTGGAGGAGCTGCGTGCACTCAACCCATGCAGCTCACTCAGGCCTGGGCTGAAGAAGGAGCCATCCGGATGTGCCCGTTCATGTCCCCAGGGCAGGTGGTGGCAGCTACAAGCATGGACGGCTTCAAGAGGGAATTGGATAAACATATGGAGCAGAGGTCCATCAGTGGCTGTTAGCCACAAGGTATAGATAGGAACTCTCAGGCTGGGGCAAGTGATGCTTTGTATTCTTGGTGCTTGGAGGGGGCAACAGTGGGAGGGCTTCTAGTGTCCTAGCCCCACTGCTGGACCTCCTGATGGCACATGGTATTTTTGGCCATGTGTGACAGAGTGTTGGACTGGATGTGCCATTGGCCTGATCCAACATTGGCTTCTCTTCTGTTCTTATGTCCAGGCAACAGAGAGAACCTGGAGAAAATGGCTGATTCAGAAGGTGAACTCTGTGGTACTATACTTCATTGAAGTGCCCCCTCTCCAAACCCCACCCTCCTCAGGCTACACTCCCAAAATCCAGTGGCATACCTAGCTTATTTGGCAAGTCAGGGCAGATAATTTTTAACACCCTGCACCCAGAGCCAATAATTTTTTAACACACTTTTTAAATAATGTCCAGAAAATAGATTCAGGTAGGTAGCCATGTTGCTATAATGCAGCAGAACAAAGTTTCATCTTAAAGGTACCACTGGACCCTAACTTTGTATTCAAAGGCCAGAAGAGAAACACAGATAGTGAATATTTTTTGTATTTAACTTCATATATATAATCATGTCAGTAAAATAATTCAAACACGCTATTCTATCACGAGAGCCAGTGTACTGTACTACTTAATGTGTCTGTCTAGGATCTGGGAAATCCAGGTTCAAATCCCTGCTCCTGCCATGGAAGCATGCTGGATGACCTTGGGCCAGTCACATCACTCTCAGCGTAGCCCTGACTTGGATAACCCCTGGACACCAATTGACATATTATTACAAAGTTATGACATTATAACTATCTATCTACTAGATCTTCTAAATTAGCTGCTTCCATTTTTAAAAAGAAATCCAGTCTTTAGCCCCTTTAGTTCCAGAGATACAAGAGGAAAAGTGTATTTCTACAGCAAAAAAGGACAATAGACTTATTTTTAAAAATATAAGCTGAGAATTCCAAGAAGCTAGCAGACAAATCAGTTTAATTTTATAACACTATAGTGATATGTAACTTACCGGTTTTTTTTAGAAATGGCCAAAAAACAGCTAACCAAGAAGTGAGGCAAGGAAAATGTGGCTGATACAGATGGGACCTGCAAAAAAAGTACACCTTCCCACCCACCTAACATACAGATGTGTTTTGACTATGACCTTTTGAAAAAGATCATACCAAACCAGGTTTGGGAAACTGCATCAAGAGCAATGTGTTAATATTAGAGAATGAATGCATCTACCAAGCAGTTTGTTTGGGTTGCCTGGGCTGGTGATAGCACATGCATGAAATCTTGTTTGACATCTGAGCTGAAGAAGACATTCTAGACAGAAATGATGCTCAGTTTTAATAGCATAGTCGAGCTTTCTGTTGGACAAATTAATCTACCAAATCATATAATTACAGATTTCAGCATTATCACTACTGTGCTTTGGTCAAGAGGATTACAAAATTATTAGACAGTGTATATAATTTCCTCAGTTAAACTGGATGAGAGATCTAGCACATAAATGAGACAAGTTAAGCAAAATGTTTTTGTTTCAAAAACGGATTAGATGCAGATGAATGTAGAAAAAAATCCTTTATCAGCATTATTTAATCTTCCAAAATGATAAGATATGACTATAATTCCCAAACTAGGGATGACAGACAAAGCAGAAAACATTGACCAAAGTTGCAAAACCCTTATGACTTTTCCCCCTGTCTAATTATTGTTAGCAACATCTCCAAAGTAACAGTGTATTTCTAAACAGCTACATCATTCTAAGGTAATTGAACTCTTGTGCCAATGGAGGCCTTTAGGGCTTTTTTTAAAGCAGTTTTGGTTGTTTGCTATCTATGAGCTACATGATCAGGCCCTTACCAAACCAACTTTTATTTATACATACCTTCCTAATTTGGATTAATTTGCATATTTTTTGCAAATGTTTAAAGGCATAATTCCTTGTATTCATCAGACCTAAACCCACGGCTGCATCCACATGGTTGGTTTGCTCTGCCTTGGCTCTCAAACTGGAGTGGTGTTTTTGGGGAAATTAATACGATGTCATCTGCCAGTTGCCTACTTAGCAAGTTTTACCCTGCTTTGTAGGGGTATGCATTCAGATCTACCTGAGCCAAAAACATGGTATTTTGGGGGTATAATCTGGCATCCCAAAGATATCCTGGGTTTTTCTGGAAAGCCAAAAAAAAATTCCAAAAAAATCCTGGGTATGTTTGGGGAGATCAGCAAAACAGCTAAGAGGCAGGAGCAGATTGTTCCCACCGTTCAGCTGTTGTTGTTGTTGTTGTTGTTTTTTGCTTTCTTCTGCAGTCCCTTTAAACAGACCGCAGAAGATAGCCTGAAAAACTGCTGAGCTGGTGGGGAGACTGCTCCCCTGGGCTCAGCTGTTCTGGGCTCTCTTGTGTAGTCCCTTTAAACAGGTGCCTGGGTTGGTGGTTAGGAGATTGGGAGTGCTCCTGGATAGTGGAGGCCTGGTAGCAGCCGCTGTTAAGTTGGCCTTCTACCACCTTTGGCTGGTATGGCAGTTGGCTCCCTTCCT
The DNA here is from genome assembly GCA_029375565.1 of Gekko gecko. Taxonomy (NCBI): domain Eukaryota; kingdom Metazoa; phylum Chordata; class Lepidosauria; order Squamata; family Gekkonidae; genus Gekko; species Gekko gecko. The sequence continues at coordinate 158,959,976 of JAPDNY010000003.1, read as the reverse complement.
TGATCGTGATGACCTTGCTACAGTGATCCATGTGACAGTCACCTTGAGATTAGACTACTGTAATGCTCTCTACATGGGGCTGCCCCTGTTACAAATCTGGAGGCTGCAGCTAGTGCAGAACACCGCGGCCAGGCTGTTGATGTGTCTCCCCAAACGGGAGCACATCTGGCCTGTGCTGCAGGTGCTGCACTGGCTGCCAATAGCGTGCCGAATTCACTTCAAGGTGCTGGTGCTTACCTTTAAAGCCCTATATGGCCAGGGTCTGACATACCTGAGGGACCACCTTTCCCCATACATACCCCAGAGAGCACTACGGTCGGGGTCACAACATCGACTAGTTATTGCAGTCCCCAGGGATGCCAGGCTTGCTGCTACCAGGGCCAGGGCCTTTTCAGTGGCGGCTCCTTATTAGTGGAATGAGCTCCCGGAGGAGATCAAGGCCCTGCAGAATCTTGGGCAATTCCACAGGGCCTGCAAGATGGAGCTCTTCCATCAGGCTTTCAATCAGGAGCCGCCCATCACTACCATCAATGCCCACAATTAACACCTGTGGCATAAGGCCAGCCTAACTGAGATTGTGTTATACCATCTTGAGGAGTCTAGACATTGCTGAGCTGAGAACATTGGATGCTGTATTATATGGCACACCATTGTGACTTAATTGATTACTGTGAGCACTTTAACTGTAAATTGTTTACTTGTTTTAAATGGTTTTAAATGTTTTATGTTTTATATGAATTTGGTGTACTATGCCAAATATTGTTAGCCACCCTGAGCCTGCTTGTGGGGAGGGCAGGATACAAATATAATAAATAAATAAATAAATAAATAAGGATACAAATATAATAAATAAATAAATAAATAAATAAATAAGTAGTTTTCCAAACAGCTCTCTTCTATGGTTGGTGCTACAGGATAGGTTCCAGGAAGATGAAACCAACCATGCTTCTGTAGGATCAGTATGATAATGTGCACCATCAGTACTCATGTACCAACATTAAGAGGCAGAAGAGACTTTGTGGAAACTAGATGAACTTTCTTTCTGAAAGTTCATTGAGATAGCTCATACACACCAAACAAATTCTGAATTGGGACGAGGTGCTTTTCTGCATTTTCACTTTCCCCACTTGTGTGTTGCTTTTTCTCTCACAAGGTATCTTGTGTAGCTGCCATATCTAAATATGCTTTTGGCTAGACAGTATTTTAAACATTTACTGATTACCATTGAACAGTTCCTACTGTGTAGGTGTTTGTCTTTATCAAATGACATCTCTTTTTGTCTAACATGAAATGGCAAAATTATTCTGTAGGCTCCAAATTGTATAGTTTGTGATTCTACTCTAACATGGCTATCCTAAGCAAGTCTACTCAGAGTCCTACTCCGGTCTATAAACTGGGGTTTACTCCCAGGAAAGTGTTCTTAGGATTGCACTGTAAATCTTGAAGAATCCTGCTTATTTAAAAAAGTATCATTGGCTACTTTTTGCTTTAAGTTTTAAACACTTGACCTCCTTGATTATGAACAAGAGGGCATCTATGTAACTAAGCTGCCATGCTGTAGGAAAAAAGGACTTTGTGTCCTTTTCGAGTTGCTAATATTCTGTTTGTCTCAGAAATCACCTGCATTAGAAAGATGAGGTCCATCATGTCTCATATCTTGAAGGGTGTATGTGGGACTAAGTTTTAATGCCAAATAAACTATGTCTAGCAATGCAGAGCCAAAGTAGAGAAATTAGAATAATGATTATCATTTCTTTTCGTAAGCTGCTAGTTTTTATTAATTCTTTCCTTTGTGTGTGTTATCATTAAAATACTAGTAAATCTTTGTAAATTCAGCAGTATATCAGTGAGTTAGATGTGCAAGTAAAAATAATATTAATATTATTTTTATTATTAATGTTACTAGTTTGACAAGATTAAATACTGAGATCATTTGGGAAGATTCTCACATCATTAGTGGAGGTCATAGAAAGCCTCTAGAGTATGCCCTCCTAACCAGTTTCTCCAAGTTTATCCCTCCTTTGGAGGAGAAATATCCTATAGGGGCTGCTGGCGGTGGAAAAACCCACAAGGAGATTCACAGTGCAGTCCTATGCATAGTTATTCCAGCCTGTTAGGCTTAGAATGGAGTAAGTTTACACAGGATTGTAGTGTTAAGTCAAAATTTGCAAGACCCTCACTCACTTGCGGGGACAGGAAAGTGAAATTGTAACAGGTGATGAAGAGAGGGCAGAACTGCTCTATTCCTGATTTTCCTCAGTCTTCTCTTGTGAGAGAAATGGTGTTCAACATGGCAAAAATAGGGCTTCCGGTCTGGGATACATGGCGTCCTGACGTGTTCTGGCTCTGCTCCCAGAACATACGGAGGGTCTTCACGACAGGGTGGGCTACACAGCCTGCAGCAGATCTCCCCAGGCAGGGGAGTGACTAGCAACGAGCATTAACCCGAGTGGGAGTTGAGATTGGCTGATAGCGGGGCTTTAAAGAGCGCTGTGACCAGCCTTGATCCCCTCCCCCCAAGAGGGCACTTCGGAATTTCTCTAAAAGACCCCACCGAGTTGGATTCTCAACATAAGAACGCATGACCCAGACCTCCAAGACATTCTACGGAAACTGATACCAAGGAAACACTGCTATAACAAGACACGGACTTTGAAGGTAACTTTTTCAAATTGCTCACTGGAAACGCGCTGATCCCGAGAATAAACAACACCCGATGTAGGGCATGATCGTGCTGTATTCTGTGTACTAACACCGACTCCAGAAAACGCGGTTAAACAGCAAAAAAGGCCAAAAAGCCAGTTTGTTGATCATTCCTGCGGTCGGGATATTGACTTTAAAAACAGAAACTAACACCGAGTCCCGCGAGAATCAGTGTGGAAAATTACTGAAGCTGCGACAGAAATCACCAGAACAGGAAGTGACCTCAGACCAGACAAGTAGCATTTCCTAGAGACAACTAAGGAGGCCGGAAGAAGGAAGGAAACCAGAAGTCAAGGGGGACGATTAAGATTGCCGGACAGGAAGTAAACAACAGGAAGAGCTATTTACCATAGAGAAATTGCGCCCGCCATTTTGAGAAGGTCAAAACGTTTTTAGTCGGATTTTAGCTAAAAGACTTAATAGAAAAAAGTGAAAATAGAGCGGTTTAACTGGGCATAAGAAGAGCTTTAATTTGATGTAAGTTTTGTGATAATTGTAAACAACGGCTTACGATCTTCAGCAACGACAGAGGGCGAACTCTTGGTCCTCCCCGAAAATGGCTGCTAAAGAAGAGAAGAAATTACAGGGCATGATGGAAGCCATGGAAAAACGGGTGATGGATGCTATACAAAAAATGGAAAAAACTCTAGGAAAAGTGGTTGATGAAGTAAGTGAAAAAAGACCTGGCTGGGATTACAAAGGAAATACAGATGTTGAACAAAAGAACAGATGAGGTGGAGGAGAGAGTGAAAGGAGTGGAAACTGGTGTATCTGAGGTTGCCAAAGAAGCATTAAAAGCCAATGTAATGGTGGAGTACAATGGAATGCTTAACCATATGAGATTTAGGGGAATCCCTGAAGATAAAAATGAGAATATCCATTCAGTCATGGTGGGTGCTGTTGCAGATTTTTTAAAACTAGGAGAGGAGAGGGTGGCGGCACATATTGATTTGGTATACAGAGTCAACTCTGTGATTGCACAAAAGAAAAAATTACCCAGAGATGTGATTGTCCAGTTTATATCCAAAAGATTGAAAGATTTGTTTAAGCAACAATTTCAGGAAGATTTTACAATTGACAACAAGAAAATTATGATACTAAAGGAATTACCCAGATCAATTCTTCAGGATAGATGGCTTTTTAAAGATTTGATCGACCAACTGAAAATAGAGGGCATTAGATACAGATGGGAAATTCCAAAAGGTGTCAGCTTTACATTTAAGCAGAAAAGAGTCACCATCAAGTCAGTAGAGCAAATGACCAAGTTCATTAAAGACAATTTTAAAGACTCTGATAAATAAATACAAAGTCAACATGGAGAGTCAAATTATTTCTTGGAATGTTAATGGACTTAATTCACCCCAAAAAAGAAAAAATATTAGGGTATGGTTGGTAAAACAAAAATGTGATATTGTTTGTTTGCAAGAAACACATATTAAAAAGACTGATGTTAAATTCTTGACTCAAAGTAGACTAGGAGAGGAATTTTATTCCCTCTCCTCACAAAAGAAAAAAGGAGTTGTCACATATGTAAAAAAAGAATTGGAGCCAAAGGAAATTTTTAAAGACAAAGAAGGAAGGTTCTTGGCAGTGGAAGTTATGCTTCAGAACAAAAAGACTCTAATTGTAAATCTCTATGCCCCGAATGGAGCCAAGGAAAAATTCTTTCAAGATTTGTGGGAACAATTACAACAGTTAACCTACGAGCAAATGATACTGATGGGTGACTTTAATGGTACTGTTAACAATGTATGGATAGAAAATCAAAAAAAGGAAGTGAAGGCATAGGTAAACTTCCGAAAGTATTTTTTCAAATGGCAAAACATGAGCACCTGGAAGATGCATGGAGAATTAAAAATTCTAAAGACAAAGACTACTCCTTCTACTCATCAAGACATGAGTCTTTTTCAAGAATAGACATGATGTGGATGACTGAAAACTTGATCTTGCAAACACGTAAAATTGAAATATTACCTAGAATCCTTTCTGACCACAGCCCATTAAAGTGGTCAACATATGTTAAAAGAAAGAAATTTCGATGGAGACTTAATGAGGATTTACTGGACAAACAAAATATTGTGGACAAAATAAAGACGGAAACCAAAACGTATTTTCAACTAAACTTAAATAAAGATGTACAGACGCAAACGGCATGGGAGGCATATAAAGCTGTGATGAGAGGACATCTAATTGCAATTAACAACAATGAAAGAAAACAACAATCCAAAATAGATAAAGAAATTATGGAAAATATTCAAAAGAAAGAAATGGAACTTAAGAAAAAACCTGGCAAAAAGAAAATTTTGAGAGAGTTGAGGATCCTAAGGGAACAATACGATGCGAGGTTAAATAAAGAAGTATATTGGAATTTGAAAAAATTGCAACAGAAGTCCTTTGAAGGAGCGAATAAACCTGGAAAATATTTGGCATGGCAATTGAAAAAAAGAAGAGAGAACAAAATAATAATTAAACTGAAAGATGGGAATAGAGAAATCATAGACCCAGGAGGGATCCGGAGAGAATTTTATAAATACTATGCTACTCTTTTTCAAGCAAAACAAACGGATCAACAAAAAATTCAAGATTATCTATCAAAAATAAATTTGACACAACCAAGCTCAGATATAAAAGCAATGTTAAACGCTGTGATAACTAAAGAAGAAATCAGCAAAGCAATAGGAGAGGCAAAAATCTCCAAAGTTCCAGGACCAGACGGTTTTTCAGCCAAATTCTACAAGAAATTTCAAGAAGACCTGGTACCGGTTCTAGAGATTCTTTTAAATGAAATTAGACAAAGCGGGAAGGTTCCAGACTCCTGGAATGAAGCTGCAATCACCTTAATACCGAAAGAAACTCAAGATTTAACTAATGTTAAAAATTATTGACCAATTTCACTTCTGAACAATGACTACAAAATTTATGCAAAAATTTTAGCAGAACGCCTTAAAAGGTATTTGAAAGACACTATTGCCGAAGATCAGGCTGGGTTTTTGCCAGGTAGACAAATAAAAGACAACATGAGGGTTGTTTTAGACGCAATAGAATACTATGATAAGCACCCGGAAAAAGAGGTTGGCTTTTTATTTTTAGACGCGGAGAAGGCATTTGATAACTTGAATTGGGAATTTATGTTCAAAGTGATTGAAAAATTGCAGATGGGCGCAGAATTTACAAGAATGATTAAATCAATATACAAAGAACAAAAGACTACGGTGATTGTAAATGCAGAATCAACAGAAATGTTCCGGGTCAGAAAAGGGACTAGACAGGGCTGTCCTTTATCGCCATTGTTATTTATCTGGATTTTGGAGATTCTGCTGCAAGTGATTAGAGATGATGATAATATAAAAGGTTTGAATATTAGGGGTTTCTCATACAAATTAAGAGCATTTGCTGATTATATTATGTTTATTGTTGAAGATCCTGTTAATAATATGCCTTTGGTATTTGAAAAAGTAAAAGAATTTGGTGAACTCGCAGGGTTTTATGTAAATAAAAACAAATCGAAAATATTATGTAAAAACTTGAACGTCACAAAGCAACAAATTTTACAAAATTTGACAGAATGTGAAGTGGTTAAAAAGGTTAAATATCTGGGAGTTGACATTACAATGAAAAATATTGACTTGTTTAAGAATAATTATGAAAAATTGTGGGTTTTGATAAAGCGTGATTTAGAAAAGTGAGAAAAACTTAGATTGTCTCTTCTTGGAAGAATTGCCGTTGTCAAAATGAATGTATTGCCCAGGCTGATGTTTTTGTTTCAGACAATACCAATTGTAAAAGATGTGAAAGTTTTGGTGAAATGGCAAAGAGAAATCTTTAAATTTATCTGGGCAGGAAAGAAGCCAAGAATTAAAATGAAAATAATGTATGATATTAAAGACAGAGGTGGCTTCCAAGTCCCGAATTTGCGTTTGTATCATGAAGCAGTATGTATGTCTTGGTTAACTGACTGGGTTAATTTGGAAAACAGAAAACTTTTGGCCCTTGAAGGTCACGATTGCAGATTTGGCTGGCATGCCTATCTTTGCTATGGGAAAAATAAAGTAGACTCAATGTTTAAGCATCATTATGTAAGAAGAACATTGTTTGATGAATGGACCAGATACAGAAACACAGTTCCCGATGAGAAGCCTTTGTGGATCGTTCCTGCTGCAGTTATTCATCCCTTTTCAGAATATAAAGGTAATGATTGGTTGAAATATCAACAGTTGCTTCAAAAGGAAGGGAAAAAATATGTTTTAAAACCAAATAATGAATTAGATTTCGAGTATGGATGGTTACAATATTGTCAAATACGGGATATTTACAAAAAAGATTGTAAAGAGGTTGGTTTTAGAGCTAAGAACGATGAGATTGAAGATATATGGTTGAAAAAAGAACGAAAAATGATATCAAAGATGTATAAAACTTTGTTGACTGTTTATACTTTGGATGAAACTGTTAAAGAGCAAATGATAAAATGGGCTATAAATATGAACAAAGAAATTTCTATGGAAACATGGGAATTTTTATGGAAAAAAGCTTTTAAAATGTCAACCTGTGTCAATGTAAAAGAAAATTGTTATAAGATGATGTACAGGTGGTATATGACACCAAAAAAGATTGCCAATATTAGTATGGATAAGAACTTGAGTAATAAGTGTTGGAAATGCAAAAAAAAGAGGGTTCTTTTTACCATATGTGGTGGTCATGTGATAAAGCTAAGGTATACTGGTCAAATGTACATTGTGAGATGCAGAAAATATTGAGAATTCCAATAAGGAAAAGTCCGGAACTTCTTCTCTTAGGTTTGACAATGGAAAAAATACCACAAGAAAAAAGGACACTATTATGGTATATGATCACATCGGCGAGAATGGCCTTTGCTCAACAATGGAAAGTGGAGAAGGTGCCAGATATACATGACTGGTTAAGGAAACTGCTGTTTTTAGCCGAAATGGACAAAATAACGAAAAAATTAAATGGACAAATGGCAGAACAATATCTAAAAGACTGGGAAGGCCTGAAATTATATATGGAATCTGAATATAGAATGAAAGGCAAAATGTACAATCTTGACATGTATTGAAACTGTATGAGAAACGAAATGAATATTTGATTGTACTGTACCTTTATTGGAATTATGCTTGTAAAAGTCAGGCTTTTATATATTTGAAATTGGGTTACCTGGTTTGTCGATTGTTACAAGTCTAAACTTGATTACCTGTTAATTTTTCTTTTTTTTGTTATTAGCAGTGTTGGAAGCCTATTGGGGGGGGTGGGGGGATGGGGTAATTTTTTTTTAAATTGTATTGGTAACGATGTTTAATAATGTAGAATGCATACCAATAAAATTTTGTTTTCAAAAACATGGCAAAAACAGAGCACAAGGTGAGAGAAGGGAGTTGCAGCCTAGGATTGGCACAGAGGTAGTAGGACACATGCAGACAGACAGACTTTAAATGAAGGCATCAATTTAACTTCTTATTGGCTGGCCTCTAAAAGGCAGGAATTGTCAGGCAGTCAGTGCCTCATTAGGGATGTGCATTCAGATCTACCCATGCTGAAAATATATCCGAAAAATATCTTATTGGTATTTTTGGGGTATATTTCGGCTTCCCAAATGTATCTGGGTTTTCTCAGGAAAACTTTAAAGTAAGCCCAAGGATCAGCTGGAGTGGCAGGGAACTGAGAGCTCCCTGCCACCTTGGGCTGTGGTTGGCTTCTCTTGCAGCCCAGTTTAAAATGGGCTGCTAGAGAAGCCAGCCCAAGATCAGCTGGGTCAGTGGGTGGGGGGGAATGAGAGCAATGCAGCTCTGTGCTGCCTTCTGCCATCTGGTTTCAACTGGGTGGCAGGAGAGGGCAGCCCAGCCAAGACCACTGTGCCTGCGGAGAGCTTAGCTTCCTGCAGGCACAGCTCTGAACTGCCTTCTCCTGCCATCTGGTTTCAACTGGGTGGCAGGAGAGGGCAGCCCAGCCAGGACTGGCTGTGCCCATGGGGAGTCAATCGCTCCCCATGGATACAGCTCTGCACTGCCTTCTCCTGCAGCTTAGTTTAAACCAGGCTGCAGGAGAAGCCAAGCCAGCCCCAGGATCCGGCTGAATTTTTTTTTACCGGCATTTTCTGGTTCTGGTTTATTGGACCCCCAAAATTATGGGATTTCTGAAAAATCCCAGATTCAAATATCATAATGGTATTTGGATCTGGGATTTTTTTTGGGAATCCCCTTTTTCCCCCCAGGTCCAATGGACCCAAACCAAAAATAGCAGTAAAAAAAAAATTGCACACCCCTATGCCCCATGTCCTTGATCCTCCTGTTTCTGCTGAGTCATCTGCAAAACTACCCTAGCCATCCACGAGTAGGGGAAAGGAACATTGACATAGTATTGCTGCTGTGCCAATTTTAGTGTTATTTTTTTGGGGGAAGAAACCTCATTCCAATGTAATGAGTTCTGTTACATGAAGAGATTAGAGGCATAAAATATACACATTGCCAGTGGATAGTATAACAACTAAAGATTTATTACTCCACGAGATAACTCGGATTTACTTATAAATCATTTCAGGACAACTATGTTAAATCCTGCACAAAATAATGTAATCTTTAGAAGGAACTAGAAGACGCTGGGAACTAGTCATCTATGCAGAAGCTGCCTTGGATTTTTTTTTTTAACCCTTTAACCCAAATTGGGGGGTGAAGTGGAGTTTTTTGTCTACTGTGAGGCCAGGTGGAACCCTTATACTTAGCTTTCTGCCTATATTTTGTAGAAATAGGTTGCAGCTGGCAAAGGCAGTGTGGGCTGTGGGCTAGAAATATTAAGGGGATTACCTTTGGTGAGTCCTTCAGGTCACCACTTGGAATGTGGATCAACCTAGATCAACCACTCAGCACTGCCTGGCTTAAAAGGAACAGGGACTGAAAACACTTTTGGGCTGGCCTGCCTCATATAACCAAGGCGTATCATCTTGATGCCTTGGCCAGGTGTTCCTTTGTACACCTTGGATATGTGCGGTGCTATAACTAGAAGTTCAGGTGGAGTTTGACAATCTCCATCCTCAAATGACAATTCTTCCACTGTGGGATGAGTGTCAGAGATTAATGCATATAGAGAACAATCTTAAGTAGGTGTAATGGACAGTGAATGCTTAATGCTTTAATTAAGCCTAAGAACCTTGATTAACAGGGGTTTCAAATGGAATTCTACAGTTGAAGAATGGCAGTTAAAACAGTGAAGTTGAGTTAAGGAAAGTGAAGGATCAAAGAGGATCCTGAACTAGCTCCTAGAAAAAAAAAGGGGGGGATCCCTATCAAAAGTTAGAGGAGGAAAACTGGAACTTGTGTATATGTTCCTGCCTTAACAGATTTAAGTCATTTTGAGACAAAAAAAGCTTATGACTGTTTATTTAAGCATTGACTGCAAAGAGATCTCTCTCCCCAGTTTTAAAGACTTTGTATAACAAAACAACTACTTTATTGTGACAAACTATCTGTTGTATATAGTTATACAAAGTTTATACCTCATTTCCATTGCCTGTTCAACTGCCAAGTTCCAGAATTGATACGTAACTGACCATTTTCCTAGAGAACTGAAATAAAGCAATTTGTTTTGAATTAATATCAGCCTCTCATGTGCCAGTAACAGACATATACAAACAAAGTATTTTTGTCAGTTCCTCAGTTCTGTAGGCTGGGTCATCTTAAATCTATATACTTAAACAACTGGGTGGGACAGACAGACAGACAAACAAACAAACAAAGAAGAAAAGGGACTGCTCAACCAAGAGAAAGAAAAAAAAGAAGCAGGGAAGCATTATAGTAGAACTGTGCAGAAACACATTCAAGTCTGTTCAGTAGGGCTTACTCCCAGGAAATTATAGGATTGCACTGTTAATTATCCCACCAGATTCTGTATCGTGTGTTTTACTATCCAGAACTTGTGCCACATCCCTTTGCTCCTGTCTGGACTCAATAACTGCCATGAAAGATTGTGAAGCAAATTTGTTCCATTTTTTTTAAAAAATGTGTAACCTTACTTCAGACAATTGATCATCTTATTTAAAAGTTTTATATTGCCTATCTCTTTGGACTCATGCTGCTAACAATACAACAAGTTGCAAGGACATGAAACATCCTAAATCCATTAACAAAATAAAAAACAACTCACAGATTAAAAGCACACAGTTTAGAAACTCAGACAAATCTGCCCCAAACAGTTCACCCTCCCCCAAATGCTCTTTGAAATAAAACTGTTTTATGTGTTTTCCAGAATTCAGAGAGTGAAGGTTCTCTCCACTCTCATTCTACTTTCAAAAAGCCTGTTCCTGCCTAGTAGCACTGACCAAACAACGGGTGGGTTGGTTTTGTCCCAGTTCTTCCCAGTCATTCATGATCACAGGGGATTTACTTGCAAAACCCTGCCCACTTGGGCATTAATAGCAAAGGCCCATTCCCTTGTTTCCTGTTTTGCTCCAGTACAGTGGAGTACTCTGCCCCAACCTGGTGGTATTTTTTGCCTGCATAGCATTTCTCAGCTATGTGCACAGCCTAGGTCCTGGAGTGCTAGAGAAAGGACAGTAAGTCTCCCTGTCCTCCTGGCCACATGTTTGTTAAAAACGAGCCAGAATTAATAATTCCAAACCAAACCAAACCTGTGAGCTGAGCTACAATGCTAGGGGATACAGAGAGGAAGTGTACCTAAAAGGAAGGAAGGAAATGTATCCCTGCTTTACCAAACATGGTATCTCATACATATGGATTGAAAGAGTTCATGAATTTTTTTGGATTAGCTGATCAGTTTTCCAAACCTAATTACATATATCTTTCTCTCTTTAGAATTATAACATCCTATAATCTAATTATCCTTTGAGGATATTGATGTTCAAGTGAAGATCTATGATTTGAGTTCCAAGTTCTTGCAAAGACAAACCTTGCAGCTGCCAATAAGTGTAAAGCAATAGTCTGATTTTTTTTAATGAAATGAGGCTATGTAGTTCAACAGAACACATTCAATTGTATTATCTACCTTACATTGAAAAGCCACTGTCAATAAACTATTTACTGTATCTCAAAACACTTTTGCCCTGGTGCATTACCACCACATGTGGAGAAAATCTGCTCCTTTTTCTTTACAAAATTAACAAGCGTTATTACATTGTTATAAATCCTTGGCAACAAATACCATTGGTGCCGTACCTTACTTATATGTTCCTTAAATGAAGTTGAAACAGAAAAGGAAGAACCTAGACAGAAGAAAGGCCACATTTTTGAAACTACAGCATATCCTAGAGATTTCTGCCATTTCTTAACATAGATGGGGGGGGGAATATCACTATTAATTTCTAACCGATAGCTGTAATAAATTAACATTTAACCTTGTTTTTGCTCAAGAGGTAAATAAATTTGGTAACCAAACATTTATGTATTCATTTTTAAACTTTTTTTAAATTAAAAATTAAAGTACTTGATATTGTCATGGCCATGCCAGAGGCATTTGTGAATGATGAGTTTATTTAAGTGCAAAGGATAATTGTACATAGTGACTATGAATGCAGTTCTTCCTATATCAGATTGGTCATCCATCTAGTCTATCATATTTGTCACTTCCCTTGTGTAACCCCTTTGGACTTAAAAAGAGACATGTTGGTGGTCATTTATTTTATGCAGTATTTACTTACTGCATTTACTTACTGCATTTATTATGCAGTATTTACTTACTGCATTTATAACCCACCTTTCTCCCCAATGGGAGTCCAAAGCAGCTTACAGCATTCTACTTTCTTTCACTTTATCCTCACAACATACCTGTGAAGTAGTTTACATTAAGAGTGTGTGGTCACCTAGCAGGTCACCCAGCAGCCTCCATAGCAAAGTAACAATCGAACCTGGATCTCCCAGATCTAGTCCAGCATTCTAACCATTACAACACACTGGATACCCTATTCAAAACCTGAACTGCAACTTTTATTTAAAGGTGGGCGAAAAAGTGGATATAATACTGGGACAAAACAGCGTGAATAATAACGTATATTGAGTAGTCTCAAAGGCAGCATCAAATGAGAAGTAGCCATACAGGCAACTGTTTACTCAGCCTGTGTAGAAATTGTGACCTGTAGAGGGCAGTGTTTCTAGACCAGAGCCCACTATGCAGGGGAAACAGGTTACAAATATTCTAGTAATAAATAAATGTTTTTAAAAGGTTTACACTTGAATCAAATAATTTGATTTGAAGACATCAGCTCCGCAAATTTTGTTTGACTCAAGCTGATAAAATGCAGCAGTCTATAATGAAAGTTAATATATGATAAGCAGTCCCAGTCATCTGAAAATACAAATAGCAGCAATGGGTAAACAACACAAAATCTGCAAGGAAAGGGGGAGATCATTGAACAAGCTCTGAGTTCTTTGCCTTAACCAAGAAGAAGATCTAGTGATTTCTATAGTATATTGTCCATTACTATGGATGCCATTATATGTATTTATCTAAGTGTAAAATAAAGAGCTGGCTCCCTTTTGGACAGTCAAATCTGCACAATGGAGACACACAGAGCTGCACAGGAGTTTGGGCAACATTTAGGATTGCCAGAATGGCACACAAACTGGCAATAGCCCGGAGGATTAAATGATTCAGAGCCAATGGTGAATGGAAAAATGCTTTTTGCTTTTCTTCTGCATGTGGAGAAATGGAATGGTTTCTGATTGGCAAAGGTGTCAGGCAAGGATGTATTTATCTCCCTGTCTGTTCAATCTATATGCAGAACACATCATAAGGAAAACTGGATTAGATTTAGATGAAGGTGGAGTGAAAATTAGTGGAAGGAGCATTAACAATCTGAGATATGCAGATGACACCACATTACTGTCAGAAAATAGCAAAGACCTGAAACAACTACTGATGAAGGTTAAAGGAGAAAGTACCAAAGCAGTATTACAGCTGAAGTTCAAGAAGAAAAAAGTAATGACTATGGAGGAATTACACAATTTAAAGTTGACAATGGAGAAATTGACATTATTCAAAATTTTCTATTCCTTGGCTCCCTCATCAACCAAAATGGAGATTGCAACCAAGAAATCAGAAGGAGATTGAGACTGGGAAGAGTAGCCATGAAAGAGCTAGAAAAAAAGGATGCCACTGGTGACCATGATCAAGATAAGTAATACTATAGTATTCCCCATTACCAGGAAGAAAAGCTGACTCATTTGAAATGTGCTGTTGGAGGAGAGGTTTATGGGTACCATGGACCACCAAAAAAGGCAAGTAAGTGGTTTCTACATCAAATGAAGCCTGAAATCTCCCTAGAAGCTAAAATGACCAAACTGAGGCTATCATACTTTGATGACATTATGAGAAGATAAGACTCACTAGAAAAGACAATAATGCTAGGAAAACTTGAAGGCAGTTGAAGAAGAAGACATGACATGAGATAGATTGACACAATAAAGGAAGACCTGAGCAAGGCTGTTAATGACAGGATGTTTTGGAGGTTATTAATTCATAGGGTCATGGTAAGTCAGAAGTGATTTGATACAGCTTAAAACACACACTTATATCTTACCTCATAACTGATGAACCTAAAAGAAATGGGGAGACCACTGAGCCAATCTTAAAACATAAAAGGAAAACAATAGCTGCCCCTAGCAGCTGCAAAATGGATGCTCTCTCATTAACCTGTGATCCTAATAGTATAGTGGTAAACATCTTCCCATTTTGTGGAGAATATATCAACTGGTCCACTAAATGGAGGGCTAAAAATCTTCTGCCCTTTTTTCTTAAAACTGTTCCTTCTGTTATTGATCTCATAAAGGTGGAATGTTTACCAGGACCTATAGGTTATGAGTGTTTTTTAACTACCTTTTCTTTCTAATTGGATTCCAGCTCACATGCACACACATGTTTCTAAATATATTTAGCTTGGGATAAGGCTCCAAAGGCAGTTCAGGAACTCCTTAATCCAGAAATTAGTTCCTCAAACTTCCTCTATAGAAGATCAAATTCCAGAAAAGTTTGAAACCAATCAAACTCTAGAAGGGGTGCTAGATCCCTCAAGGGTTTTTTTTCTATGGTTCTTGATCAGCCGGTACCATCAAAATTACCCTCTCCTATGAAGGTGACCAGTTCAAAGAATTCAAATACCCCTTTGTGTACAGAACAACAACTTTCCTCATGCCCTGAACCGTTTTGAGGTTTGATTAATCTTGTCAAAGAGGAATGAAGAGGAGGTTGAAGCCAGTCGTCTGTATTATTTTGGCTCCCTGCCATCGGAAGATCAAGACATTCTGATAAACCGTTCACAGGACCTAGAAACCTTGCTATGAAAAACCAAGCAAGCCTCCTCTTCTAAGGAAATGTCTGCAAACTACAGCCCTATAAATACTAAACTTTCCATGGTGGCTTCTGAGATTGGGAATGTTTTTCCAAAATACAATTGACCTCTGTTAGAAACAATAGTTCTAATTGATAGAGGGACTTGAAATTACTTTCTCCCCCGAAAGAGTCTGACCCCTACATTATTATAGAAGAGAAGTCAGCAATTGGGAACTCAGGTACCCCCACCCAATCTTATAACATTGCACCCACAGCATGAAGGTGTATAGACTGGTACAAGATGGGACTATTAAAACCTTTAGAAATTGTTACATGGAACATTGTGGGCTAGTTCAATAGTAAAGGTAGAAGTATGGATAATTCCTTGTTCCAATGGAATTTCAACATTGTCATGGTGCAAGAAACATGGACAGCCAAGGACCTTATACTCGACGGTTATCAATCCTTTAAAGCAGAGGCAACTCCAGGTTCAGGACTGGGGAGGCTAAAGGGTGGTCTGGGTATTTTTGTATCTACTTCTTTAGGGGTCAGGAGTACTGAGATGTCTCCATTAAAACATTTGGCTATGGCTGTCCTCCTTCAATTTGAATCAAGAAGGATATTATTAACATTTATCTTCCTTCTTCAACAAAGTCAAGCTAATATCTATGTCAATTGGTTGGAGCTGGAACATTATATCAGTGATCTTATATTAAAATATCCAGACACTATGTTGATACTGGGGGGAGACTTAAATGCTAGACTCAGTCCAGATGATCATACTCTTCATGCTAAGTATAAATTGCTTGTAGATAAGCAGGAGGAAGATCCAATGTGTACCCTATTTCCACATTTTTCTAAGGATAAAAGGTAAAATTATGCTGGACTTTGTTTTACAAAAATTATTACTAGGTTCAGTCTCCATATCTTGAATGGCTCCACAAATGGAGACTATCCGGGTGAATACACATATCTGGCAGGTAAAAGATCTAGCACCATAGACTACATTATATTCTGTGGGAACCTAATACCCTTGGTGAAGAATCTATAAGCATAACCTTACCTGGAAGCTGACCATTTGCCTCCTCTTTTACAAATCATTCCTCCATGTCGACAGATCTGTCTCAAGTCCCAATTTGCTATGTGTATTTCACCCACACGACAAATGGGATGTCGAGCCAAATGGTCCTTCCATTTAGATCAAAGGGTAAAGAAAGTGTTGGCCAAAGAGAATTTACAGTCATGCCAGTCAGCCCATATGGAAGTAATCTCGGGCAGGACCCCCTGAATACCTGTGAAGATCTAGTCCAAAGATTGAAACCTTTATTGATACATGATACTGGACTGCACATCAAGAGAACAGTAAGATATTCAAAGTCATGGTTCAACGAGGACTGTATTGAAGCCAAAAAGGCCCTCAGCTCTGCTTTTTATATCTACAAAAATGCATCTGAAAAGGACAGCCAAGTAGCTCATCAAAATCTTCTCACTCAAAAGAAATTTTATAAGCAATTGGTCACACAAAAGAAGAAAGATGATATAAGAGCCACATGGAAGCTTCTTATACAAGCAGCTAATGGAAAAAATGCACTTTTCTGGAAGATGACCTCAAAATACACAGTTAGGGAGCTATCTCCCATGGACTCATATATTTCATCAGACACTTGGGAAGCATACTTTCAGAAGATATATGAAGATTCCTCATATGATCTCCCCTCCACAAAAGTTAGAGGACCTACCTAAATGGCCCCCAGTATCTACAGGAGAAGCTAAATCACTTATAAATCAGCTTAGAAGAGGAAAAGCTCCTGGTGTAAATTGTATTCCTCCAGGGCTCCTAAAGAATAATATAGAATAGTGGGTTCTACCTTTGGCATCACTCCTTACTTATATTGACCCCTTCTGATCATATTCTTAAAGACTGGGGCCTGGCAATCATAGTATCATTTTTAAAAGAGGAGATGGACGGAGGATCCTGCAAACTACAGGCCAATTACTTTGCTTAATATTACCAGCAAACTTTAGGCTAGTCATCTTTCAGAAAAACTTAAAAGTTGGTTAGAGCAGGAAGGTCAAATAGCAGAAGAGCTAGCCGGTTTTAGGGAGGGAAGAGCTACTATCAATCATTGTTTGATTCTGCAGCACCTAATGAAAAAATATTCATCAAATAGTTCAACCTCACTTTATGCTGCCTTCATAGACTTGAAAGCAACTTTCAACTCCATCTCTAGGACCAAGCTATGGGAAAAATTAGAAGGAAAATCAATAGATTGTAGGCTTCTTTACCTAACCCAGGCATTATATTCTAATACCACCCTTAAAGTTAGATGTAATAGTAACGGGCATCTTAGGAGCTCAATTCTTCAAAGGGACTTAAACAAGGCTGTATTCTGGCCCCATTATTCTTTATTTTTTATATCAATAACATGGGTAGTTATTTAAGTGATCTAGATTTCCATCCTCCTAAATTACTGGACTGTCGAATCTTGGTGCTATTATATGCAGATGATGCAATAATTTTATTGAGGACTCCAGTAGGACTGAAAAGAGCACTAAAGGTGCTTACTCAGAATTGTAGTAGTGATCATTTAGCAATAAACTACCAACCCACCCCCCATTATGGCATTCAGGAGGAGAACCAAAACTAGGGTGTGGAGTATAAATGGCCATAAAAAAGAACAGGTGGCCAGTTTCACGTATCTAGGGGAGGTACTACAAGCCTCTGGCTTGAGAAAGGCACATTGAAAATATGCGCAGCTGATGCTGGACAAAAATCTGCCCATAATAAAACCACGTTTTTATGCACTAAGGGTATTCTAATGGCTCTTAAGTAATTTCAGGTCAAAACATTGGCACAGCTTCCTTATGGGTCCATGACAGGCCACCTTCTTCCTGTTTTGAACCCCTGGAAGGAGTGCAATTGAAATTTTTGAGACCTGCTCTTCAATTGCCCCATTATGCCTCAAATTTATTTTATTTTATTTATTCCCTTGATTCTTGATGACCATTATGAGTCTACATGGCTGAAGTCAGTCAAAAATAAGTTGGAGAGTTTGGGTTTTCCCCCTCACTCTGTCTTGGGAATGGGGCATGAATAGGCAAAACATATTTTGAAGCAGAAGGTGATGGATACTGAGCATCAGAAAGACCTAGAGAGGATACCAATTTTTTTGTGAGCAGACAATTCTGGATATGTAGTTTCACCTGCCACTTACCTCTCCCGACTGGGGATACCCAGTCGCAGGAGGGCATTCTAGATGTCAAGCCCTCCGTTCAGCAGTTTTAGGGAAGCAATATAAAAAGGCTCTGATAGAAAATAGGCTATGCCCCTGTAGAACAGGCGAGATTGAAACTACGGAGCACTTATTACTTCACTAGGGAGCAAAGCCCATTGTGGTGGAAGACAACGGGCCCTAGAAAGGAAGGGAGGGAGGGTGGAAGGGAGAGAGGGTTGGAGAAAGGAAGGAAGGAAGAGGGGGACGAGTGAAAGAAAGGAGAGAGGAAGAAAGGAAAGGGGGGAAAGGAAGGGAAGAGGGGTGGAAAAGGGCTTCTCTGGGCCTACTGCCCCCATAGAAGGCCCAGGGGATGGTGTGAGGGGGCGGAAAAGGGCTTTTCTGGGCCTACTGCCCCCACAGAAGGCCCAGGGGATGGTGTAGGGGGGCAGAAAAGGGCTTCTCTGGGCCTACAGTGGGTAGCACGAAGTTCTTCATGACAGCTTGTAAAATTTGTCAGTTAAGATTTAAATCTTTTAATAATATTATCTGAAGAAATGTTATAATTATATTTTAAAAACATCACACTTATCATATGTGGGAATTAATTTTTGAAGTGTTTTTAACCTTTTTGAGTATATGAATTCTGTTATGTTTTGTGCTGGTCAAGGACCATTTTTAATAAAGATTGATTGATAGTGGATAGTAGGATACAGGATATGATCACTACCATTGTAACTAATTTTGTGGTTTAATACTAAATGTATTTACTCAGAAGTAAAGTTTGGAAGTAATTGGAGCTTTCTTCTCACTTCTGAAGTCATTTGCTCAGATCCATGAAGGGAACTTCTCATGCAAAAGCAGACTATGCTGATGAACATGTGCCTTTAGAATATATTCTTAACTTCAGTGCATGCTCATCTAGTTCCCACTGTACTGGCTGGATACATCTTTTGATGCGTAGAGATTGGAATGTGCATCTCAATCTAGAGCCTTAGCTGTTGTGTGAAACTAGATAATGCCAGGGCTCATGTCTTTAATTATGTGTCTTTCTCCATTTTGGAAAAACGTTTCAGTTGTAAAATGCACGAATGGGGGAAACTATAAGAATGAAAAACAGTGCCTCTGAATGCACTGTTTCATTTTCCCCTCCATTGTGAACTTTGGAAAAGAATTGTCTATTGCATTTCTTTATGCTTGGCATGATATTGCTGTTCCCATTGGTGATCATGAGGAATGCCCATGTTCTTCGACTGGAAAACAGACCTCAAGCTCTTGGCAGAAAAACAAAAGCAAAGAGTTCCTTTCAGGCTGTTTACTTTATAGATTGCATTCATTTGTTGATTGCATCTTAATTACTGCCCCCAGGTCAGGTGCTGAAGAGACTGTGGCTGGAAAAGGGCAAAAAAAAAGACCCCCATTTCACCCTGTGGAAGGACCGTCCACTGTACAGCTCACTGCACCATGCTAGGAAAAACAGAGACTATATATAGGTGTGGCCTAGGGCAGGCACTAAGGCTGCACGCAAGCAACCACAGTGATGCTAATCAGAAACTAAATAAAGCTGCTGTCTGAGTGAATCAGTTGGTGAGTCAGCAAAGCGTCTGGAGAAGGAACAGCAGGCACAGCTGTTGCTAGGATACCATGGTTGCACTAAAGAAAAGTAGCACAATTTGGTTGTCCCTAATTGATAACTCCCCACCACATTTTCTTTCATCTAAAATAAAATTGGGTTTAACTGCTGGATGACGTTAATTAATGTTCTACCAGGTTTAAAAAAGAAGTGATCAAAAAGCCCCAAACGGATATAGCATTATAATAGCATGGGAAGCATATGATCTGTAACTGAAATCGCTGTTTGTGAGGGGAAAATATTAGATGTGAACTCACTATGCACAAAATTGTATTGACTTAATGTGTTCTTGAAGGTAACTAATACAAAAAACCCCACACAAAAACACTCCCCCACAGACATACATACTCTTGGGTATCATATTTCACAAACAGATTTGCTTTTCTGTGCTGGGTTCATATTAATTGTATTGTATCTTAGATTCCTCAGGCCAAACATTAACCAGCTAATAAAGATTCTAGGTGCAAAAATAAATTTTAATAATCACAAATTGCTTTTTTGTAACGATGGAAAACAAGACTGCTCTAATGCATAAATAAGCAATTTTGCCTGTATATAACCCTGCTCTACCTGTAGAAAAGTGACATTCATAAACCAAAGGCATCCCTGTTATATTTGGCATCCCTATTATATTGTGTTGCTATAATAACCATTATTCTATAGTGTTAGCAAGCTTCCTTTGGACTTGTGTTCATTGAATTAAATGTACACCTCTGATTCACAGAACCACAAAGCCTGACTGATCTGAAAACAAAACAATCTCTTATCTGTTATAATGATCATATATCTCAGATGCTGTTTCTCTACCATGTTATCAATCAGGATGTGTGAAATCTAGATTAGACCCCCCCCCTTTTCTGTGTGTGGGGGTGCTGTTAAACCTTTAGCTAGAGGAATCACCAACCATCCTGCCCACCAACACTGTTCTGGCATCCGCCAAGTGTTTTATTTTAAAAGTGGGCAGGCCATGTGGGACCTTTGACCAGCAGGGCTTCTGATTGGCCACTGGAGATCTGATTGGCTGTGCAGATTTTAAACAATTGTTCCAGCAGCAGATGTTATCACCACAGCACAAGGATCTTCACTGTGAGACTGAAGGTAAGCTGTGTTAAAACCAGGGCTCTTTTTGTAGCAAGAACTCCTTTGCATATTAGGTGACACACCCCTAATGTAGCCAATCCTCCAAGAGCTTACAGTAGCCCCTGTAAGAAGAGCTCTGTAAGCTCTTGGTGGATTGGCTACATTAGAGGTGTGTTGCCTAATATGCAAAGGGGTTCCTGCTACAAAAAGAGCCCTGGAAAACAATATGTTCATTTAAAAAGGCATCCTGTTAAGCAGAACTTCTGCCTGAAATGTTGAAGAGTTACTATTAGAGCTATAAACAACCTCACTCCCTGACATTTTGTGGTTGGCTCCACCTGTTTTAGCAGCCATTTTGTGGTTGGCTCTGTCTCCTATGGTAGCCATTTTGTGGTTGCACCCACTACACTGCGTCATAATTCCAAAGGTTCCTACAAACTCTAAAATTTTGAGAACCTCTGAAGCTCAGGTCTCCTCTGTGACTCATAGCACTCATGACCACTATTCCCTCTAAGCTGAATTAGTATGAGCTAGCTCACATTTTTTTAGCTTCCGGCTCATACATTTTTGTCTTAGCTAAGGAAGGATGGCTCCAGAGCAAACTAATTTATGCAACAGCCAAATCACTTGCTCACAACTTTAATGCCAGTAGCTCACAAAGTAGAATTTTTGCTCACAAGACTCCACAGCTTAGAGGGAGCAGTCATGACCAATGTGAGTTGGCCTGCAATAACATGGCCCTTGAGATATTTGGCCAGTTACCCACATTCTAATAATATTCAAATTAGATTATTATAGTGAAGTTTTTGTGTGCTTTTGGAGATGGTTTGGAAACTACAGCTGATTTAAAAGTAGTTGGATTACAATTGTCCACTGAGACTGTGGCTAATGATAGGAACTGCCTGGCAAGGTCTCGAGGCAGCAAGAGGAAGGCTGTGGGCTTAACAAACATGGGAAACTATAAGTGTTTATACACAAATGCTAGAAGTCTCCGAGGTAAAATCGGGGAGTTGGAATGCTTGGTGTTGGGGGGGAAATAGACATTGTGGGTATTTCAGAAACTTGGTGGGATGAGGAAAATCAGTGGGATACAGTGATTCCTAGTTATAAATTATATCGGAAGGATAGGGGGGAAGGGTTGGAGGTGGGGTGGCTCTGTATGTCAGAGAGGGTATACCGTCCAGTAAGATTGAGAGGGTAAGAGAATTGGATTCACTTCTGGAAATGCTATGGGTTGAAATAGTGGGTCCAAAAGGAGGCTTAACAGTGGGAGTTTGTTATCGCCCACCAGATCAAAAGATAGAGGAGGATTATAAAATGATGAATGAATTAAAGATAGCAGCTAGACAAAATAACTGTGTTGTAATAGGCGACTTTAACTACCCACACATTGATTGGGTCAATATGAGTTCTAGTCGGGAAAAAGAGATTGCGTTTTTAGACACTCTCAATGACTGTGCTGTGGAACAGATGGTCACAGATCCTACCAGGGGAGAGGCGATCCTGGATTTGGTCCTAAGTAGCACCCAAGACCTGGTGAGAGATGTAAAAGTGATTGCACCACTTGGGAACAGTGACCATAATGTCATTGAGTTTAACATTAGTACAGATAGGGAGTTGCCCAAAAAGACTGACGCAACCACTTTTAACTTTAAAAGGGGTAACTTCTCTGGTATGAGGGGACATGTGAGGAAGAAATTGAAAGGAAGAGTGGAGAAGGTCAAAACCATTGGGGAAGCTTGGAGACTATTTAAAAAGACAATCCTAGAAGCTCAGAAAAAATATATACCGCAGGTTAGGAAAGGTACAAATAGGTATAGAAAAAAGCCTGCATGGTTAACAAATAAAGTAATGGAAGCTGTAAAAGGTAAGAAGGATTCCTTTAAGTGGTGGAAAGCTAGTCTTAGTGAGGTTGATAAAAGGGAACACAGACTATGGCAAATAAAATGCAAGTCTGTGATCAGGCAAGCAAAAAGGGAATATGAGGAGCATATCGCAAAAAACATAAAGACCAACAATAAAATTTTCTTCAAATACATTAGAAGTAGGAAGTCAGCCAGGGAGGCAGTGGGGCCCTTGGATGACCAAGGGGTAAAAGGAGTAGTGAAGGATGATAGGGAAATGGCTGAGAAGCTGAATGCATTTTTTGCCTCTGTCTTCACTGTGGAAGAGGAGAAGTGTTTGCCCACTCCAGAAGCACCGATTTCGGGAGGGGGTTTGAAAGACCTGAATCAGATTGCGGTAACAAGAGAGGAAGTCCTCCGACTGATGGACAATTTAAAAACTAATAAATCACCAGGCCCGGATGGCATTCATCCGAGAGTTCTGAAAGAACTCAAATGTGAACTTGTGGATCTCCTGACAAAAATATGTAATCTTTCTTTAAAATCTGCCTCCATTCCTGAGGACTGGAAGGTAGCTAATGTCACTCCCATCTTTAAAAAGGGCTCCAGGGGAGATCCGGGAAATTACAGGCCAGTCAGTCTGACATCGATACCGGGTAAGTTGGTGGAAACTGTTATTAAGGAAATAATTAGTAGGCACATTGATGAACAAAAACTATTGAGGCAGACTCAGCATGGGTTCTGTAAGGGAAGATCTTGTCTCACTAACCTGTTAGTGTTTTTTGAGGGAGTGAACAAACATGTGGACAAGGGGGACCCAATAGATATTATTTACCTTGACTTCCGGAAAGCTTTTGATACAGTTCCTCATCAAAGGCTCCTAAGTAAGCTCAATAGTCATGGGATAAAAGGACAAGTCCTCTTGTGGATCAAAAACTGGCTTATAAATAGGAAACAGAGAGTGAGTATAAATGGGAAACTTTCTCAGGGGAGGGTGGTAAGCAGTGGGGTACCACAGGGATCAGTACTCGGTCCGATGCTTTTTAACTTGTTTATTAATGATTTGGAAGTGGGAGTAAGCAGTGATGTGGCTAAATTTGCAGATGACACGAAGTTGTTCCAGGTGGTGAAAACCAGGGAGGAGTGTGAGGCACTCCAAAGGGATCTGTTGAGGATGGGTGAGTGGGCGTCAACGTGGCAAATGGGTTTCAATGTGGCCAAGTGCAAAGTGATGCACATTGGAGCCAAAAATCCTAAATATAAATACACGTTGATGGGGTCTGAACTGGCAGAGATGGACCAAGAGAGAGATCTTGGAGTCGTAGTGGATAACTCGCTGAAAATGTCTAGACAATGTGTAGCTACAATAAAGAAGGCTAACGCTATGCTGGGGATTATTAGGAAGGGAATTGATAACAAATCAGCCAGTATCATCATGCCCCTGTATAAATCATTGGTGCGACCTCATTTGGAATACTGTGTACAGTTCTGGTCACCACATCTCAAAAAGGATATTATAGCATTGGAAAAAGTGCAGAGAAGGGCAACTAGAATGATAAAAGGGTTGGAACACCTTCCCTATGAAGAAAGGTTAAAATGCTTGGAGCTCTTTAGCTTGGAGAAACGACGGCTGAGAGGTGACATGATCGAGATTTATAAGATTATGAATGGGATTGAGCAGGTTGAGAAAGAAGTACTTTTCTCCCTTTCTCACAATACAAGAACTCGTGGGCACTCTATGAAATTGCTGAGCAGTCGGGTTAGAACAGATAAAAGGAAATACTTCTTCACCCAAAGAGTGATTAACATATGGAATTCACTGCCACAGGAGGTCGTGGCAGCTGCAAGCATGGACAGTTTCAAGAGGAAATTAGATAAACATATGGAGCAGAAGTCCACCAGTGGCTATTAGCCACAGGGTATAGATGGGAACTCTCAGTCTGGGGCAGGTGATGCACTCTATTCTTGGTGCTGGAGGGGGCAGCAATGGGAGGGCTTCTGGTGCCCTGGCCCCACTGCTGGACCTCCTGATGGCACCTGGTATATTTTGGCCGCTGTGTGACAGAGTGTTGGACTAGATGGGCCATTGGCCTGATTCAACATTGGCTTCTCTTATGTTCTTATGTTCTTATCCATGAACCGCTACTAATTGCCATGAACTGCTTCAAAAGTTTGTGGAAGTTCGTGACAGTAGACTCATCACAAACCAGTTCACAAAACATGAACAGGGCAAAATTCGTGACCAGTTTTACTTCATAGTTCAGTTTGGCCCACCCCAATCACGCTGTCAATGCAATGTGTGTCACATCAACCCATAAATGAGGAATCGCACCTTTGCACTGGGAGACCCCTATCGAATATGCAATGATGTGCATACTGCAAAGGGGGAGGGAAACAGCACCGAGCCAGGATGGCCTGATAGACCATCCCAATGGCTTAAGAGCGTGCTTGAGTGATCAGACAGGGGTAAGTCTGTGGCCTGTTGGAACCCGTTTACTACCAGACTTTCCCCACTGTCTTTTAACTCCGCCTCTGCAGTGGAGCAGCAGAGGTTGCCGACAACTGCAGGACGCTTCCCAGATGTTGCTGTCTGGTTCCTCCCCTTCGATCTGTCAGGCATTCACACCTATGTTGGATCTAAAGGTGCGTGTGATTGCAGCCTCAGTGTCTGTTGCTAGGAAACTACAATAGTATTGCCAGCATTCAAACCTTGGTTTTTCTCAGTAAAAGGCATGGGGAGAGGGCAGGGCCCTTTCCATGGCTGTTGTAGCCTTTGAAGGAGGACTTAATGGTGCTAGGTCAGGCAGCAGCTATTGGGCAACTTGATACCATATTAGAAGAAGAAGAAGAAGAGATTGGATTTATACCCTGCCCTTCACTACTCAAAGAAGTCTCAGAGTGGCTTACAAACTCCTTCCCCTCCCAACAGACACCCTGTGAGATAGGTGGGGCTGAGAGAGCTCTGGCAGAAACTGCTCTTTTTCAAGAACAGCTGTGCCAGAACTAAGGCTTGCCCAAGGTCATCCAGCAGGTGCAAGTGGAGGAGTGGGGAATCAAACCCGGTTCTCCCAGATTAGAGTCCACACACTTAACCACTACACCAGACTGGCTCATATTACTTGTAAGTCTCACCCAGAACTGGCTGCTTGGTACTATTCAACAATAACAACTGTGATATAACTATGAAAAGTCTATGCAATTTTTCAAAAGTTTGATAAATATTAATACATTTCTGTGAAATCACATGGACATAAATATCCTTCACAATAAGAAAAGTCCAATGACATAATATTCTTCTCTATTGCAGGAGACTGCCTGGTCCTCTTCACCTCAAGTGTCATCCAGTGCAAATAAAGCGCAATAGCCAATAAAATGTTCTATGTGTCTTTCTCATTCTTGTGTTCAGCAGCACAAAAAGTCACAATTTCACAATCGTGCTACTTGAATACAAGAATAAGGAAGACACAAATAACATTTTATTGGTTATTGCACTTTTTTTGCATTGGATGACGCTTGAGGTGAAGAAGACCAGGCAGTCTCCTGCAACAGAGACGTATACTATGTTACTGGACTATTCTTATTGCAAAGGTTATTTATGTCCATGTAATTTCACAGAAATGTATTAGAATTTATCAAACACTTGAAAACTTAAATAGACGTTTTGTAATTATATCACGGTTGTTATTGTTTATTTTTCATTTACCAATCATGTGATCTCTCTGGGTACTTTAACTTGCATGAATCAAGTAAATAAATAATAAATATAGCTGAAAATGGGAGATAGATAAAAAGTAGCTTGGTGGGTAGTGGAAGGAGAGAAGGAAGCAAGAAAGACGAGGATATGGGGACTGCAAGTGGAAGGAAAGAGGAAATAGTATGGAGAAGGGGAGTCAGAGGAAAATGAGGTGCTCACTACTAGTTCTTGTGAGTTCCCCACTGCACAAGTGGTCCTAGCCCAGTGGCTAGCACCACACAACTGGGTCGTAGCTTTCCTGGGTACAGGCTGCCTGGAGGAGGGATAGATGAAAAGCTGAAGGCAGGAGGGCAGATAAAGGTAGGCTGGCTGGGCAGAGGAAAAGAAGCAGGAAAAGGGGAGAGGCCATGGGGCTTTCAGGAAAGGAAAAGAGGAACAGTGGGGGAGAGGGAAATGAGCTGCCTACTACTAGTGTACTATATTTCCTAATAGGTCCTAGTTCAGGCTGTGCACCCCTACTGTTCTCACAAAACCTCTGTGTTCAGAGGAATCTGGGGTATGTTCTAAGGAGCTGGTGATATATATAGATTTCAGCTATTGACCCATGTAAACCAAAACTGCAACATTTTCAAGATTCCTCTGCTGGCCTGTGTAGCAGGAGGAGGAGTAAACTCATGTGTTTTTTTTTGGCAGCCTGCCCACAATTTTAAATCTGATAATGGAAACATTGATAAGCTTCCTTGGAAACGCTGGTTTTCACAGAATACAGTTTAAAAACTTCTGATACAACTCGACATTCTGCAGTGACAGGACTGCCTACCTTAAAACCTTTCATAATTTACAATTAACCAATCTCCTCTGAAAAACAGTTAGTGAAGACTTCACCAGAGAAGTTATTTTCCCAGAGAACTTACAGTTTTCTCCCAAGCTGTAATTGAAAACAGTTATATGCCATTATTATCTACCATTGTTAGCTACACTGTTAATCCTCCTACTTACACTACCACTCGGGGGGTTCCTAGTCTTCATGGTAACAGAAATTTTAAAAGTACACAAACACCTTCAGTTATTTTGATGTAAGCCAGTGTGTATATGTCTTCATTTTGGAATAAAATCCTTGAGTTTCAGTATCACATAGTTTAAAAAACTGTCATGCAGTTAATGAGGGGAAAGAAATCCCATCAGCATGACATTATCAACAAAGCATGTATGCCTCTTGAAGTGTTTTGTTGAGATCTGCAGATATTTTAATGTTTGGCATTAGGGATGTTATTGAATTTCTCATCACTGCTGGTTCAACTCTAAAATCTTTGTTTTCATTCTCCTTCTTCTTTACATTAAATCCATGAGATTTTATTCTCATGTCCCTTTCTGTTTCCACGCAATTATTTTTTTCCTGTAGAGATTAACATTTTCGTAGTATTTTGGGTACTGATGGTATGTAAAATCTATGGTATGTAACATACAGATGAAATGAAGAAAATTAATTGGGAATATCAACAACAAAAATGGGTGGAATAAAAAAAGCTCATAACAACGCATGAGGAAAAATGAAAAAGGGCATAGTTCATATATACCTTGGCATGATATTGTGCTTCTGTTATATTAAGCCTACTGATTTGGTTTTGCAAACTGATAATTTATTTTGGTATTAGGCATTGCTTATGTTGGGATTGGTTTTGGATCTATTACTAAAAAATCTCTAGATACAGAGGATTAAACCAATTTGATATGTGGCTCTGCTGGATTTTTTGCTGGAACCAATGTAGTTACCCCATCTCTACAACCATTTGTTTGTACAAATGAAGAGATAGACCTATTCAGATGAAGTAGAAGGGTGGCTACAATTGTGTTTCCTGCCAATAGATGGCAACGCTGAACAAAAAACTAGCAAGTTACGAGAAAGGAATCTGAATAACTAAAATTAGACACAATGGCAAGACGGTGGAAGAGATTCCTTTAAAAATCTATCACAGGTGATTTTGAATTGGCCCAGAATTGAGGTGCAGCAGGAGGGGATTGTTAATTGCTCCCAGCTCCAAAGTTGCAATTTGTGTATTGGGGAAAATTCGTGGTTCCCTGTGTGGTTTGTTGCATGTTTCCTCTCTAGGGGCAAACTACAGGGGCATGGGTGGGGAGTATTTATGGAAAGAAAATGGCAAAGGGAAAGAGTAGAAACAAACAAACAAACAAAATCTTTTGCGCATCACTGTGCTCCTATCCAACTTGGGTTGCTTGTCTGCTTTTGAGAATAATTTTTTTAAAGGGAGAACTGATCATTGGTCTCCAACATCTTTTCTAGTTTGGCCCTTAAGTTGAGTTTTACAAAACGTTATAATACTGTGTGAAACAATTTTTGATAAAACTTCTCTCTGACTCACCAGTTGAACTTTACCTGCTTTTTTGCTTTAAAGAAAATGGAATTTTCAGTGGAGGTTTGTTTTGGCAAGGGACACATATATACAGATCAATATTTGCAGAATTCCTTTTGATGGAGCAGATGGTCTGCTAAAGTGTACTTGTCCCTTCCAGCTGTTTCCTTTCCCCCTAGAGGCCAGTACACAGGGCAGAACAGCACTTTAGTTTCCCACTGTGTTGATGGAGGTGCATTTGTATGCCATTGAAAACCAACACATTCTACATGAAATGAAGCTCTGGTGTCCTGAGTTTTGCACTGGCAAGTGTCTTTTCTTTACAGGCTATTTACAGGTTATAACCAGGAGATACCATCTTTATCTTTTCATGGCTCTACAATAGTGAACACGAATACAGAGTTGTTTCTCCTGCTGCATTCCTCACCTGTCTGTTTGATCATTCAGACAGGATTTCCTTATTCTTCAGAATGGGTGGGTAAGGAAACAAGTGACTAAAGAAGCTGCAGCTAGATCCTCTATTGTTGCTACAGAGCTGTTAAAAACATAAGCACAGTCTCTGAATAATAGCCTGTCGACCTTAGGTTCACCCAGGCTGCAGTCAGACTGGAGGCCTGCTGAAAACTGGGCATGTCTCTAATTGCACTGGTTTCAAGTGTTGTGGGACAGACCAACCAGACAGCACACCTGTGCGTTCCTGGTGGTCAGGCATTCACTTTATTGCGGTGCCTCAACCACGGAGCATGCTGCCAAGTCATTTTTCTCTTATTGCAGGCGCATTATATGCAGGTGCTCATGCACATATGTGCATATAGGCAGCAACTAAAAAAATCAGAGGTGGAAACCAATGCTCCCTCTAAGCTGTAGAGTCTTGTGAGCAAAAATTCTACTTTGTGAGCTGGCCCCACTGCTGGACCTTCTGATGACACCTGGTATATTTTGGTCGCTGTGTGACAGACTGTTGGACTAGATGGGCCATTGGCCTGATCCAACATTGGCTTCTCTTATGTTCTTATGTTCTTACTGACATTAAAGTTGTGAGTGAGCGATTTGGCTGCTGCATAAATTAGTTTCCTCTGGAGCATTCTTCCTGAGCTAAGACAAAATATGTGAGCTGAAGGCTAAAAAACTGGCATGCATAAACACCGGACTTTCCCTGGTGCCTGATTACTCCGCTTCCAAAGTGGAGCAACATGGAGTGCATGAAGGCAAATGTTGCTGTCTGATCATGTTGTTTAAATCTGCAAAGTTAACACTACTATATCTTAGCAAACTGCTTGTGTGTCAGCAGCCCTAGCCTTGTTGCCTAGGTGCTGTGATACAACCTTGTAAATTCACAGCACAGCACCTCCCTAGGAAGCAGAGGATGAACTTCTCTAAGCACAAGAGGTTCTCATAGTTGGATAATAGAACTTTACTACAAGCTACCAGTAGTACTAGTATTTGTACTAGCCTGCTACCAATACCTGAATCATTACTTTTAATCCTAAATAGGAAATGTTTGTAGAGCAAAGTAACGTAGAAATCTGAAATTATGGGTGCCTCCTCAACATTCTGGAGGCAGATAAAATCTGGGTATAATTTCCTTCTTAAGTAACAGCCGATGCAAAGACAGCTTTTATCTTCTTACAACACCATTTAATGGTATGCTTAGGAGTGACTCATTAAACAGCGAGCAACTATGCAGGGATAAGCTAAGGATTAAAGGAGTCTTATGTCAGGACACTGGTGGCTTTTCATGCTGTCTTTCGACTGACAGTTTTCTCCCAGCACGGGGGAAGCCTGTGACAACTCAGCAATAGTAGAAGCAGATGATACCAGGGTTTGGCAGAATGAGGGCCTTATTTAAATACAAGGCCACTCCAGTTATACGAGCCGCAGAGTAATTTCAGAAACCTCTTTAACTGTATGCAGCAACTACTATGGTAGTGTCATTGAATAGTAGACATTCTTTTTCCTGTGACTTCTTTCATCCTGGAAACAATTACAAGGCAAAAGAAAACAATTTTATTTAAGGGCAAAGTAAGAGCAGAAGGAATGCACAGACTTCATCAAATAACACCAGTAACATCAACAACATCAACAATACTAACTGAACTGAATGATACTAACTAACTATGCTGGACCAGGGCCATTTTTTGGGAACAGCTATCATGGCCACCGGTTATTGTTACTGCTACCAGCACTTTATTTTTATTTGATTCTATTTATTGTGAGCTATGACTTGGTATGTTTGTGTTTTATATTTTTAATCCTTAATGTAAGCTGCCCTGAGCCTGCCTGCAGCGGGGAGGGCAGGATAAAAATTGAATTAATAAAAATAACAAAATTTTTAAAAAGCTATAGAATGCATTCTGTTAGATTAGTTTGCTAACCTGCTTAGAAAAATGTATAATATTAGAAGGAGTCTGGTAATAAATTCAGACATGTAGGTAATATAGGACCTGAAAGATTTATACTTATTACAATCATCCAAACCAAAGAACTTCATAGAAAATGTCAAAGGGAACACATGAATTTCATTTGAATTAAAGTATTTGCATTTTTCTTGAAACATTTAGCTAATTTGGGCCATGCAAATGAGAGTAAAACATATTTCAATACTTCCCCATATAGAATCATAGAGTTGGAAGGGACTTCCAGGGTCATCTAGTCCAACCCCCTGCACAATGCAGGAAATTCACAAATACCT
Source organism: Gekko gecko (assembly GCA_029375565.1). Taxonomy (NCBI): domain Eukaryota; kingdom Metazoa; phylum Chordata; class Lepidosauria; order Squamata; family Gekkonidae; genus Gekko; species Gekko gecko. The sequence goes on along the minus strand of JAPDNY010000003.1, from coordinate 158,928,458 downwards.
CCCCCTCCACACCCTCAGTGACTGCTGTTCCACGCCCAGAAGATGACAAAAACCCTCCAGGATTCCTGGCCAAACTGGCCTGGAGAAAAATTGCTTTGTAACCCCAAAGTTACAATCAGCATTTCACTGGTTGTGTAAGAAGGGCCACAAGAACTAAGTACTGAGGCAACCCTTCCTGCCCTCCCTCTCATGATTTGCCTGTGTTCACACAATCAGCATTGCTGTCAGATGTCCATCTAGCCTCTGTTTGAAAACCTCTAAAGAGCCAGTTTGGTGTAGTGGTTCAGTGTGTGGACTCTAATCTGGGAGAACTGGGTTTGATTTCCCACTCTTCCACATGCAGCTTCTGGGTGACCTTGTGTCAGCCACAGTTTTCACAGAGCTGTTATCTCAAGAGCAGTTCTCTGAGAGCTCTCTCAGCCCCATGTACCTCACAGGGTGTCTGTTGTGGGGAGAGGAAGGGAAGGAGACTGTAAGCCACTCTGAGACTCTGAGTGCAGAGTGGGGTATAAATCCAGTTTCTTCTGCTTCTGCTTCTGCTTCTTCTCCCTCCCCCTCCCCTGCCTTCTTCTTCAGAACAAGAAAGATGTTTCTAGTGGCTTGATAAAAGGAAGTGACTATCTGTTCCAGAGTTTGTCTTTGTACACAGTGAAATACATCATGCCACTGCTCTCTAATTGCTTATGATATTTGCTGATGGGATAACTGGCTGCTACCTTTGCTTTTAAGTACATTCTTTAACAATAACATTATTGTACCCAATATTTCCTAAATGGAATGGCAGAAAACATCTGCATTATCATAACTGACAATGATATTTCTGGACACTTTCTTAAACCTACAAGGTTTCAGGCCTTTTTCTCTAATTTATTGTTGGTTCAGATTAAGTCGTCAAGCTTAAGTGTCTACTGATCAGCCAATAAGCCTGTCCTGCCTGGTGTCCCAATAGATGCCCAAACATGCATTATAAATAAGAAATGAGCAGAGTCCAAGAAAACTAATAGCAGTGCCAGAAAACATTAAAACATCAGCAACAGTTAATAAAGCACAATGGTTTTAAGTGAGATATATTGACAAGTCCACTGACACAAAGATGTTGTCCTGCATCAGTACTTCAATACCTCAAATGCCTGGGCACACTGAGAATAGGTTCATGATAAGACAGATCAGAGGTTCCAGCCTCTCTCTCGTGGGGTGCAGATAAGTGTCCCATTATATATAGCAACCTAAGCTTCTCGGGAGAGTGGTGCCTGGGAAGAAGGAATAAAAGGCCTTTCCCCAAAGTGGAAGGTGGTTCACTCCCAGAGAGCAGAGCTGGTGAGACTGCTGCAGAAGGAGGGATCCCTCATCCAAAAGGGGTGAGTCAAGACTGAGACCAGGTACCTAGGGAAGGCTAGGACCGTATAGTCAGACATGTTAGGATTTCTTATTTTGCTGGTTTACCTACCTTTACTATGCTCATTTTTCCTATATGTTATTGGATTATAGTTGTTATTAAATCTCCTTAATAAAAATAGTTTGTTACTCTGCCTGGGTCCTCACACCTCATTCAGTCACTTATAAGGGGCAACCTACTGGAAAAGGAGTGTACAGAGGGATAGGGTGGGTGCTCTGGGCCCTCCTGAGGAGAGCCATACCAGAGTGGTGGCAGCCATTAGAGAACTTTTCTAGCTGCTGCTTGTGACAACTTCATTTTCAGATTCAATTCCATCTTGTTTATTCAGTCCATCACTAATTTCAGATATCTGTTCTGGACTTCTACTACTTACCTAAAATTCAATGGGGGGGAGGTGAGAACTGCATAGTGATATAGCACTGTGATACATATTTTCAGACAACCTTCCCTGGCAATTTTATGTAAGTATGCAAACCCAAGCAGTTACACCCGTCTAAGTTAATGGAAGTCAATACACTTAGAAGGGCGTGACTCTGCTTAGGATTGCATTGTTAACATGGGAGATTTTGTTTTTTCAACTATCATCCCAACAAGGTGTTTATGATCAATTGTATCAAAAGCTGCTGTGAGACTCCAGCAGAACCAACTGAAATGCATTGTTCCTGTACATTTCCTTGTGCAGGTTGGTCACAAGGCTGTCCAAGGCAATTTATGTCCCCAAACCAGGTCAGAAGCCATCTTACAGAAGGATCCAGGTAATCAGTTTCGTTCCAGAGAACTTCTGGACCCATCACCATCCTACAGCTCTAACACCCTGGCTAAATAATTGGCTACAAGCTATTAAGATCTGTGGGGTATAGTGAAGGCTTCTTTTGGAGTGATTAACACATGAAATTCACTACCACATGAGGTGGCGGCGGCTACAAGCATGGACGGCTTCAAAAGAGAATTAAATAAACATATGGAGCAGAGAGCCATCCGTGGCTATTAGCCACAAAGTATAGAAAGGAACTCTGGGGCAAATGAAGCTCTGTATTTTTGGTGCTTGGGGGGGCAACAGTGTGAGAACTTCTAGTGTCTTGGGCCCACTGATCAAGAATACCAGTGGTAGGTTTCACTTTTCCAAAGTCTTGTTTGTAAGCTCTGGTTGTGCAAGTTGAAGGTATCCAACAGCATTAAAGAATCAGAAGCTCTTGAATCATATGGAACACCATCTGTAAGTTGTGTGGTATCTGTCTGACATGATACAAATGATTTCATCTGTAAAGTCTTAGAAAGTTTATTGCTGCCCAAGAGGAGTAGCCCACCATGTGTCAGGCCATCTCTCAATTTCAGAAGATGATTAGTGTAACAGAACTTGGGCACACATTACATACAAGGCATGGATGTACAGCAGAATGGAGACGGGATAGACTCACATGATTCTAGGTTTTTATTAACTGGATTTTTGACAATCTGTTAATTCTAGTGATTTCATGCAGTCTTATGATTTAATTGTGTTTTCTGAGCTGCCTGAAGCAGGTGTCTGGGGAGGTGCCATTATACATATTTTAAATGAATAAATAATCCCCCCTCCACACTGTATCTACCCAGATACACAGAAAAACTCAGCTAAGCCAGACATACATGTGACAAAACTACTGGCTTATTTCATATATCTGGTATGTATAATATATGTATAATAGGCTTATATTATATAATGCTGATTTGTTATCTCACAAATTACATTAAAATGCATGCAGTTCACAGGAAAAATGTACAACAAAACAGGGAATGGCACAAAATAAGGATTCAGAGCAATGCTCCCTTTAAGCTGTGGAGTCTTGTGAGCAAAATTCTACTTTGTGAGTTACTGGGATTAAAGTTGTGAGTGAGTAATTTGGCTACTGAATAAATTAATCTGCTCTGGAGCCATCCTTCCTGATCTAAGACAAAAATGTGTGAGCTGGAAGCTAAAAAACTGTGAGCACACACTAACTCAGCTTGGAGGGAACACTGATTCAGAGGTTTGAATTGCACAAGGAAAAGGTGAAATCAGATGGAGCTTTTCAGTTGAAACAGCAGGGATGAGAAATTCGAAATCTTTCTTAATCACAATTTATTCTACTTTTGGTATACTGCATTGGCTCCATGGTGTTTCCCGCCCCCAGCCAAATAGTCTGAAAATGTTTGGTTTCAGAAGTATGGCCAGTTCTATCATAAATGGCTTATCTATTTTTTTTTTAAAGCCAGCAACATGGGTACGTGAAGAGGGTGGTAGACTGCTGATCTTAACTCAGTCTGGGGTGGGGGGAGATTATTACTTTATGTTTTTGGCTTTCTTTCAGGGAAGGCTTTTTCACCTGTATAAATATTTCATTTTCCCTGATGCAAGAGTGTTCTTGCACTGTGTGTGCAATAAGAGAGAAAGCTGTCAAGAAAATCACAAAGAGCAACAAAATGACCCAAAACTGAACTCCAAAAGAGATGGAAAGAAGAAATCTACTAGGTGCCAAAAAAGGAGCTGGGCAACTAGAGAGATTCAGCACTCATGACTTATATGGATTGCATTAGGTTTGCTTGGCTTCACTGCCCTTACAGTTCTGCTCTTCTCTTTGCTTCTTTCCTTGTCTCGTTCCTCTTTTTGCTTAGGGGACAGGGTTAGGCTAAAGTAGAGGGGTCGTTGCCTGGGCGAAGCAGCAGGAATGGACTGGGAAGTCAAAATGGCACTGGATCAAGCCAAACTGAGCAGCTCCCATGGTAAGCACTGAAGGGTCCACTAAGCTCAGCAGGGCCAACTCTGGGCATCTGATTGCTCTTGCCCACTAGTGGCCCTCTGATGCAGTAGCCTACTGTAGCATTTCTCTTTAAGTTAAATGGTCCATCTGCCCCTACTAAGAAAAGGGCAGGGTTATTGGGATGTTGCTTAAATGGATTGTTAAAAACTATCTGAAACCTTAAGAAGTGCTGACTCCTCCACAGAATCACTGTGGGTGAAAATACTGGGGATGTGCTCCTGGCCAAAATGGTCAGGGTGCTCTCTTTTTTTTTTAAACAAACTTTATTAGGATATACAGTGCTTCACAACTTGGTCCAATAATATATCATATCCTTTTTACAAAACTCCTCTTCCCCCCCTGTTGGCTCCCAGCATTGTTTCCACCGTTCAAACCAAACATAATACATGTTAAATCCTTGTTATCGTACTAATACAACAGGTAACTCAGTTTAGCTAATTGTAACTACTATAAACACTTACTAACTGTTTACTGTTAATACATTATTAGTAGTTTCCCAGACTGAAAATACTATCCTTCATTTCCCAGTACTTCTGTATATATTCTTTAAAATTGCTCCAGTCTGCCAAGAAGGTTTCTTCTTCTAAGTTGTTAAGTTTTCTTGTCCATTTGTCCATTTCTGCCCTAAATAGCAATTTTCTCAACCAGTCCCAGAGATCAGGAATCTTCTCATTTTTCCAGTTTTGAGCATAGATCATTCTAGCAGTTGTTACCATGTACCATATCAATGTTCTTTTACTCACATTTATTTCTTCTAGTTTAAGACCTAAAAGAAACATTTCAGGTTCTTTCTTAAAGGTACATTTCAAAATTTTTTCCATCTCTGTATGTATTGCAGTCCAGAATGTTTTTGCTTTATCACAAGTCCACCACATATGGTAAAAGGAACCTTCAAGATGTTTGCATTTCCAACATTTGTTAGATAAATTTTTACCCATATTAGCTATCTTTTTGGTGTCATATACCATCTATATATCATTTTAAAACAATTTTCTTTAAGATTGGTACATGTAGATATTTTCAAAGCATTTTTCCATAAAAATTCCCAGGATGACATAGGTATTTCCATATTCATATTAATTGCCCATTTAATCATTTGCTCTTTAACCACTTTGTCTTCTGTATACCATTTTAACAAAATTTTATACATTTTCGATATCATTTTCCTCCCTCCCTCCAGCCATAAATTTTCAATTTCATTATAATTTCCCCTGAATCCCACCATCCTTTTATCTGACTTATTGGATTTTTACGTCTGTCTATAACGTAACCAATCGTATTTAAAATTAAGTTGACTTTCTTCTTTCAACACATATGATTTCCCTTCATGTCTCAACAAGTCCTTATATTTCAACCAGTCTTGCCACTTGTAATCTGAAAACGGTTTTATCACTTCTGCAGGTATAATCCACAATGGTTTTTCTTCAGGAAAGAAATCTTTATATTTAGTCCATGAGTCAAAAAGGGCCCTTCTAATATAATGATGCTTAAAGAAATTATCAATTTTTGACTTGCCATAATAAAGATATGCATGCCAACCAAACCTGCAATCATGTCCTTCTAATGCCAACAATTTCCTGTTCTACAATGTAATCCATTGTTCTAACCAGTTCAGATAAACCGCATCGTAATAAAGTCTTAAATTTGGTAATTGGAGGCCTCCTCTTTCCTTTGCGTCACACAAAATTTTCATTTTAATTCTCGGTTTTTTCCCTGCCCAGACAAATTTAGAGATTTCCTTTTGCCAACAGTTAAATGCCTTTGAGTCTTTTACTATGGGAATCGTCTGAAATAAAAACAAAACGTGGCAAGATATTCATTTTGACCATCGAGATTCTGCCCAGCAAGGATAAATTTAATTTGTTCCATTTTTCCATATCTTTTAAAACTTGGGCCCACAATCTTTCATAATTGTTTTTGAAAAGATCAATGTTCTTCATTGTCAAATCTATACTTAAGTATTTAGTTTTCTTCACCACTTCACAGCCTGTAGCCATCTGCAACTCCAATTGTTTTGAGGCCAAAATGGTCAGGGTGCTCTTGAGATAAAAAATGAAAGCAGGGAGATATCCAAAGGAGAGGGAGTTGTAATAGTAGCTGACTTTAACTACCCTCATATTAACTGGATAAATGCAGTTTCTAGATACATTAAATGACTGTGCCCCAGAACAGACGGTCATGGAACCAACAAGAAGGTAAGTCACTCTGGACTTAATTCTTTGCACGCTTTCAGGAGGGGAGAATGTGAAACTTAGACAAATAGGGGTGACTAGGGATGGGCATGAACCAGGAAAGTCTGGCTGAAACATGAACTGAACCCCAAACGAAACCATACAAAATGAAACCAAACCTGGAGGCTCATTTATGAATTGAACCTGGGGTCTGCAGAAAGCCAAAAAGCAGCTGAGCGGCAAGGATTTCAAAACAGCATGTAAAACCTAAGCCAGCCGAAAGGGGAGGGATCTCCTGGGAAGGGACTTCCATTCCACCTTTCTGCTAGCTGCAGCGAGCTCCAGCCAGCAGAAAGTGGGGAAAATCTCCCAGGAAGGGACTTTACTCCCATCTTTCTGCTGGCTGCGGCAAGCCCCGGCCAACAGAAAGGGGGGGAGATCTCCAGCTATTTCAGGCTGTCTTGTGCAGTCCCTTTAAAGTTTACTGCAGAACAGTTTGAAAAACAGCAGCCAGCAGAAAGGAAGAAGGATCTCCGAGGAAGGGACTTCAATTCTATCTTTCTGCTGGCTGCAATAAGCCCCAGCCAGCAGAATAAAACTGCCTCTGTCATACTGCCTCCATCCAAATCTATGGTGAGATCACACCTAGAGGTAGCTGGTTGGGCAGTCTTTGAACAGAAAGCTGGGCTTGATGGACTTTTGGTCTGATCCAGCATGACTCCTCTTCTGTTCTAACTTTGTGGAAAAATAATAACATTTAAGTTGAAAAAAAGGAAACGTTCTTAACGACAGAACATTCTATCCCTGGAAGTAAGTATGACTATTAGCATTAGATTTGTACCAGAGATGCTTAATGTTGAATCCCCATTTGCCATAAAGCTTGCTGGGTAACCTTGGGCCAGTCACACTGTTACCCAAAGAGGCAGTCTTCTTTTTAACTGGGGGAAATTAACTTTAAAGGACACAAACAAGAGGGGTACCTGAAGAAGAGGTATCTGAAGAAGTGAGCAGTGACTCATGAAAGCTCATACCCTACAACAAATTTTGTTAGCCTTTAAGGTGCTACTGGACTCTTACTCTTTCCTAAAGCGAGAGGGGGTAATTGGGATTCTCCAACAATATTTATGGTGATTTTCCCCCTTAAGAGAACTCTCGAAATAAACTAGGCCTATGTTCAGCAGGAAAGGTTTTATTAAAAGAAATAGAAATGGACAAAAGTCACATGCATAGACACTGAAAACACATACAAGGCTAGCTAAGAGGAAATCAGGGAGGAGAGGGGAGAGAGCAATTTTGGGGAAGGCTATAGTTACTAGTTTAGCTGGAAGAGGTCCATGGAAGCGGCAGCAAAATGACCAGAATTTAATGGAGAAGAGGAGAAGGCCCGCACACAAGTGGAGGTGTGTGGAGGATCCAAGAACACACACACTGCTATGGAGCAGGATGCCATACTTTAAAGGGCAAAATGCTCCCTGGGGCAAGCTGACATAATGGTCCCCAAAACAATAACTTTATGGTTTGTTCGGAGTTGAACAAAGATTTGGGAGAAGCTTGATGTTTTTTTCTGAGGTGAACTATAGGTGCTAATGGTGCTTGATGACTCTCTAAGTACCAGATGGGAAAAGCTACCAGGTTTTGTGAAGTGTTGCTTAATGAGGGTAAATGGGTGAGGGGAAGTGAGGCTGGGTGTGGATGAGATTAATCCATGGTGAGGAAAATGTTTTCTTGGGAGACCCATTGTCCTAAATTATACATCTCTTTAGGGTGGGGAGGAGATTGTTAGCTGTCCAGCCTCTCTTTCCCCACTACTAAACTATACGTCCAGACTTGTCCCTTGCTGGCATCCATTTTCTGTCATTTTAGGCCAGGCAGTACATTGCAGCTTATGATATTTGATGTTTGCCACTATTCCCTGCTTCCTCCCCTCCCCTCCCCCTCTTCAAAACCCTGTTGGTTACGTACTTACCTTCCCTCCCTGCAATTGTGCCAATCCCATGTTCACCCCAACCTTTCACACTGCATGCTTTTCTTTCCAGTTTTTCCAGCCCTCTCCATTGCTGCCCCCTATCTGCTACAGCACTTGTCTTCTTCAACTCCTTCCCCAACTCTCCTGGTGGCTCATTTATTGCCCCCTTCAACTGACCCCTTTTCTTTCCTACATTCAGGGGGAATTATTTATTTATTTATTTATTATACAAGTTATTTGATGGGGGTTGTAACATACATTTTATGTTTTCCAGCAAACCTGAGGATTATCCCAGGTTTGCAGAAACAGTATGTTATCCCTGAGTGGCTTCCTATTTGCAGATTCTTTCAACGTACACCACTGGGAATTCGATACATGATAATACTGTTTCCATACTGCTGCTTTAGACCTATTCTGGTACTATCTTGTTATTCTGGTATTATCTCTGAGCAACCAAGGACTTAGATATATTTTTCCTCTGAGAAACATCTCTGTCCATATCTACTGAGAATTCTAGGGTACTTCTATCACAGCCCCTCTGTAAGTATTTGAGCAACACTTTGTTGGTGTCACTGAACCTCCTGAACCTATAAAGGCTCTGTGTACCAGACGTATACCACTTGGCACAAATTAAATATAGCACAACACTTTATTTCTCTACATTTCATTTCTGTACATTTGATTACTTGCATCTGAATATGTGAACTGTTTGAGGTGCTCTGAGGTTATTGTATTTTGTCTGTGACTCCAATTTGGCCACCTGGATCCATGCCACAGTAATGTTAGGAGTAGACTGTTGGAACATACTTTACATGGGCCTGCCCTTGAGGTTAACTTATAAACTACAGTTGGTATGCCTGTTGTAGCTCAGTTATATCAGGTGTTAGATGGAGTGTGCACATTACACCCATTCTGTAGTCAATCCAGTGGCTGCCCATCAAGTACTGGGTTCAATTAATAGCATGGATTATCACAAAGTCCCTCATATCTGTAGGAGTGTCTCTCTTCTTATATTCTGGGATGACAGCTTTGCGCATATGATAAGAGTCTTCTGTGGGTACCATCCTGCAAATGTGCAAGATCAGCAACTGCCCAGACACAAGCTTTCTCTGTTGTGGCCCCTACCTTGTAGAATGGCCTTGCCTAAGGAGGTCAGAAGGGCTTCCCCACTTCTGTCATTCTGCAACTATGCAAAACAGAGCTGTCCAGAATGGTTTTTCAGTAAAAGTAATAGAACTATACTGTAATGAAATGTTTCAGGAGAGGGCTTTATGGGGAAAAGGGACCATGGACTATACCATTGAGTTTTAGGGCATGTTATCTGTTTGCTGCATGTATTGCACTGTAGTTACTGCATTGTATTCTACTGCTGTAATACTTTCTACATTATATCTGCACTCTGTGTCATGTCTAATATGCTATGCTTATTCAGATTTCTGTAGTCTTTGTACGTTTCTCATTAGATGTCTCTTCATGCTGATTATATCAAATTGCACTGCATAATCACCTTTGAGTCTCGGTGAGGAAGATGGTGTATAAATATAGTAAATTAATAAATAATGGCTCATTTACATATGCAAGGCTGCAAAGTAATTATATTATGAACATACATGTATGAACAAGATGAAACATTGTTTCATTCTGCCTGGATGCTGTCAAATAACTGAGCTCACATTAGAAGAATTATTGTGAACTAACATCACAAAAATGAGTTTGGGATATTGCCTACACCAGGAGTCCCCAACATGGGGCCCATGCTTGCCATGAGGCCTGTTCACACCTTTCCTGGTGCTCATGAAGTGTTTTTAGAAAGTGGGCTGGGGCAGATGGGACTTTTGCCCAGCAAGGCTTCTGACTGGCCACTGGAGATCTGATTGGCTCTACAGATTTTTAAAAACACTGCTTTGAGAACAGCTGCAACTACTGCATAAGAATCTTCACTGTGTTACTGAAGGTAAGCTGTGTGTATGCAACAAAATATTTTAAAACAATATGTTCATTTTAAAACGCATCCTGTCAAACACAGCTTCTGGTTGAAATCTGAAGATTACTTATTAGTTATGTATAACCTCACTCCCTGACATATTGTGGCTGCCTCCTGCAACAGTTATTTTGTGGTTGAATCCAACACCCTATGTGAGAATTTGAAAGGTGCCCTCAGATTCAAAAAGTGTGGCCTACACACTTCCTCCATTCTGGAAAGCCAGATATAACAATCCTCATGCTGCTCACATGATCCTATACATATATAATCCAAGATGAAAGTGAGGATAGCCAAGAGACACAGATTTTGCCAGGGGCTGCTAATGCTCCTTCAATTTTTTCCCAGCATGTGATTCACTCTTTGAGCCTGTGTTATTTATTTAGACTACTGGAAAGGTTGTTACCTGGACCTTTAACAGCTGTGTGACAAGCAGAAGTTCAGCATGTGAAGTCCATCCAATCAGTGCATCTCCAGACTGGAAAAAGTTCCACCTGAAGAATGTCTGCTTGTTGTATAGCTGTTAAAGACTCAGAAGCTCTCATAAACAAACAAACAAATCTGGCTGCCATCACTGCAGGATGACCTTCTTAACATGAAGGATGACACAAAATTCTCTGTAGAGATGCAGGGCTGAAAAGAATTTTGGGTTCTTAAGGAAAGATGAGTTGGGGCCCTTTGCCAAATCAATGAGGTGCAATGCCCACAACTTATAATGTGAATGATATTCCCTCATCACCCAGGCCTTTGCCCCCATCCCATGATGGTCCTAATTCTATAAAATAAAAACCTTTTGAGCTAATCTGGGGGTTGGTATCAGGGGTCAGCATCAGTGGCCAGCTCCTGAGGACCCATCATGGACCCCTGACTAGGAAGGCCCAATGCATAGCAGCCGTCATTATGGTCTGCCCCTCCTCTCTCTGTGGGCAGGAGCAGTAGTGGCTTGTCTGAGTCCCCAAAGAGATAAAGCCATCCTCCCTTCCAGGATCTCCTCCCTCTTTAGATGTGAAGCTCTTCATCCTTTTCCAGAAAGTAGAGGGCAAGTGGCAACTGCTTAACTGTCATTTGCCCAGTCATGTGAGCAACAATAGCATCTAGATGAAGACACAGAAACAGGCATGCAATCAGGCAGGTAAGAGAGCAGCAGGGACAGCTACCCCTAGGAACGCTTTCGGCTTGTGCATTTGCCTGGGTGGGTGAAGAGCAACAGTGGCTTGGAGCAGCTTTTGCTACTTGCTTCCCTACCCTACCCCTTTGATGGCATCAACAGTTTACATTTTCATGTGTAAAATAAAGACTCATGGATCACACCTGCAAAAAAAGTCTATGTCTATGTGAGATTCATTAGAAGGGCATATGTGTAACTCACACTTCCAGAAATGCCTTTTCTTATAATGTGCATTTATTTCTCTCTGTTTTTAACTATTTGGTGTATACCACAGCTGAATATTTCACTGTGCTTAATTCCTCTCCCATTCTATGCCTTGATACAATCACCCAAACTTTTATAAAATACCTAGATTTCCCATTAGTGAGTGATAGTCATGGCCCCCTGTATCGAAAGTATCATGTTTTACTGTATAATAGCTTTATTTAATGGCATTTTTGATATGGTTTTGCTGTATTTTTTTACAATTTTATATCTGGAAGAGACTGGGAAAAATGCATGTTGGACTGGGTAATACAGGTGTATGAAATGCACAGGAAGCAAAAGGTTGATGGCCTAATGCTAATAAGAGAATTATCTTAGAGTTACAATATGCATTAATTCATTCTGTGTTGCACCTTGAAAGTATAATTATATAATCTGACACACATCCCAGAGCAATTTCAAGGGAGATATCCACATCATGTTTTCCTGCAAGCTTGCCAATCAGGGATGAAAAGAACATAAAGATAAGCCCCTGCAGAGGGCAGCAGTACTTTAAATTTCAGCAGCAATCTTCCACAAAACTAGTTACAAATGGAGTGTGGCTGTCACAGTGTATATAGCATGAATACTAAAGGCTTTTTAACAAAGGTAGTAGTCACAGAATCTGCTAGTAGTCACAGTAGTCACAGAATCAGTGACCTCTTTTGCTACTAGTCACTGAACTAGAAAGTTCTACCGTTCAGCATTGCCCAACATCAAAAGAGTTCTAGGTTTAAATCCTAGACCCTGCAGCAGGAGGATGATTTTATTTGTTTAGTACATTTTTATCTCACCCTTCCTCCAGGGAGTTTCAGGAGGCATATACCGTCACAGAATTAGGGCCTGGATTGAGCCTCAGTCCTCTGTTAAGCCTATGTTACTTAAATTTCTATAGTAAAGTATAGTTGAATCTTTGGTTCTGTTTCCAAGGAGGCTTCAGAACTCTGCTAAGTGCTGTGGCCTTCTGGTACCAATAATGCTGTATATAACTTTTGCCTTATGGAATGTTTATACACTATCAAATTCTAAATAGATAGGGTATCTGAAACTAGCTTCCATGATTCTCCTTGACTTTTTGTGAGCTTCCTGAACCTAGAGATAGAGAGAAAGGGGAGGGATTTGGGTTGGTACATTGGTTCAGCTCTAGTCAATTCTAGTTTGACCTGCTTCACGTTCATGATAGTCCTATGCAATAGATACATCAGCAGATATAGGTCCAAGAAAGATATACACCTCTGGGTTACTGGGTTATTGACTGGTCATCAATAGTTCCATGTGAGGCCTTGGTAGCTAGTCCAGAACATTCTGAGTTTTACACAAATGCATGATTTTAAGTATTGGGTTTGTGTTGAAATCTTAAGAGAGTGTATAATGGAATAAATTGAGCTTTGTTTAAGAACCGTTGTCTCCCTCTATACTAGAGTCAGTCCCTTGCCAGTCTCTACCCAACCAATGAAAGAACTCAGGGGAATGGGGTGTGTGTCCCAGGAAAAGGACCTGGCCCCCAGAATCCCTCAACATATGCCATTTTCCCCTCTGTTGGCCGAAATGCTCTGCTCTATAATTAATAGAGCACTTGGAACAACATTTAATATCGGGATTCTTTGGTCTGTATATACGGAGGATGGGCTACCACGCTATTTCCCAGTAAAGAGGCGAGAGACAGGAGTAAAATAAATCTTTTGTTTACTGTGTAGTAATATCAATCAGAACATACAATCACACACACTGGCATACAAGAAACTAATACAAACAGGAAGGAAATAAATAGCACATTCGCATGAGCGGGTATTGAAGCGATGAGGGGCAATATTTACCTCAGGGATGCGTAGCTCCTAAATCTTCCAGCGGGAGGTTCAGGGTGGGAAGGAATATGGAGGAAAAGAATGGGGAACACGTGTACTAGACCTGCTAGGGACACGTGTGCTGCTTCAGCTGCAGACTCAAGCCTTAAAGCGAGGTAAGGGTTTGGGTAGAGTAAGCTGGGCGTAAGAGGTAATAGCAGGCTGAGAGAGGTTGTTGGTAGGGGGTAGGCAAGCCTAGAGCTTGAGAAGCGTGTGCAAGTGTTTTTAACACTTCTCGAGCAGTAGGCGTGGGAGGCCAAACGGCTTACACCTGGGGACACTCCTGCTGGCTAGAGATTGGTTGTCAGGGTCAATTTCAAATACTAGTGACTACCTCGACCGTTGGACACCTGGGAGCGGGAAAAGAGGAGGTTGGGAACAAAGGAGGATGACTCTTCAGTATCCGGGCAGATTCTCCATGAGGAACGTGTGAGTTGGCACGTGGGGATGGTTAATACATTTGTCCCTTTATTATACGGAGACCAGGAGTCTGGGCTGGTATGCAAGAGTCTTTTGTTTGAGTGTAAACCTGTGAGTGTAAGACGTGACAAGCAGCAGGCAGGCTATGGAGCACCTCTGGAGTGAATTCAGCCAGCATCTCATCGTCCTTGGCTGGCTTCTGTTTCCTCTCTGGGTTTCTCCCCGTGGCATCTATCTCACAGTCTCTCAACTGGCACACTATCAGGTTTATAACCACATAAAAACAGTCCAGAAATAGCCCAATAAAGGCAGCTGGGCTAACACCTCCTCCATTTTAACCTTACAACAACCCTGTGAGGTAGGTTAGCCTGACAGAGAGTGACTGGCTCAAGGTTACCCAGTGAGCTTCAACTCTGAGTCTGGATTTGAAACTTCATCTCTCAGCTGTCCCTCTGATATTATTCATATATAGGCATTTGATTACTTATTTAGTTAAAACATCTATAGCTCACTTGTAATAAAGTTAAAACAACTTAAGTTCACAACATTTATTATTTTGTTTATCTCTTTTATAGCCCACCTTTCTCACTCAGACTCAAGGTGGATTATAAAGTATTTAAAAAGTCAATAAAACGGCACAAAACATCCAATAAACAATGCAATAAGACTGGGATTACAGAATTAGAAAACAATGCAAACAACAACAGCACAAATATTTAAGGCATACCATAATGTGGAAGGTGGAAGAAGACAATGCAGTAAAAGCAATGAAATACATACAGTAAAGACTGCAATAGACTACAATCCTGTTCCCTTTATAAAAGCACCCTCCTGAACGATTTCAGTATTCAACAGCAATATTCTATTTATAAAAAATGTCACTCTGAGCAATTCTGTTTTGCACACTATGTCTAATGATAGAACTGCGGGGGCCTTCTTGATCTCTTCAGGCAGGCCATTCCATTAGCTGGGAGCCACAACAGAGAAGACACCTGTAGATTCCTTTGCTGATCTTACTTGTTTGCAGGGTGGCACCCTCAGAAGGGCTTCGTTTAGATGAGCTAAACTCACGCAATGGCGCTTAGTAGGAGAGGTGATCTATAGTTTAACAACTATATAGTAAAAAACCTAATCTATTGTACAGCACCTGTCCTAGAGCGGCCACCAATTTACAAAATGACCATTACCATTAAACATTAACTGGCATCATAAAGAATGGACCTGAAGTGAATAGCTCCACAATTCCATAGGTATTGAGTGAGACTATAGGCCCATCTTGCATTATCTCTTCTTGTGTAACAGCTTTCCAAGGCCTCAAGCAGAGCCTTTTCCTTTAACTGGAGATGTCTGGTACTGCATGTTGGACCTTAAAGCATGCAGGGCAGGTGCTCTACTTCTGAGCAATAGCCTCTCCAATAATACCTGCTTGATAATTCTCTGTAGAACACATACTGACTGCAACAATAATACCCCCCCCCCAAATAAAACCCGAGACAGGAGTTTGCAATGGTATTTTATTCTGGAAAAGTCATAATTTCTTCCTTTAACCCTGCCATTCTTGTTCTGTTCCTGTCGTGTACCGATGCAGCAAGTTTCCTCTTCAGGTGGGCTCACCTAATCCATTCATTGCATGAGCATTGACACACAATTTAGGAATGATTTGAACACATGAGCCTGCCTTCTAGTAACCCAGTACAGACAACAACCTCACACATTTTCTGAATGTAGGGTTGCCAGACCTCCGGTCCAGGTGGATTTCCCCCCACTTTCTGGGGCTCCAGCCTGCTGTCAGCCAGCTGGTCAGTAAGGGAAGCCTCACTCCTGGAACAGACACATCACCCTGCAACATCCCTGTCATGATGACATCACTCAGAAGTGACATCATTGTGTTGGGAATGTTGGGGCATGATGCTTTAGTTTTTGGGCAAACACTATTGTTTTGAAGGCAAAAAACCATAGAGTTTTGCCCAAATACTAGAACGGCACCCCCAACATCCCCGACATGATGATGCCACTTCAAGGTGACATCATTGCAGTGTGCACACCAGAAGATTCTGGAAGAGAGGCAGGATTCTCTTGTCGTCAGTGTCCCTCAATCCCAGGGAAAATCCATGGTGACCTTTGTTGTTTGATAACAAGTGAAAGAGAATACTGTGCCTCTGACAGGAGGGCCTGGCATGATGTTGTCCATGGGGTCGCGATGAGTCGTACTCAACTGTGCGACTGAACAACAACAATGATGACAGCCAGGTAACCCCTTGATGGCTGTGAGGCAAAAGGGAAATAATATGAGCAGGGCAGACTGGGATGGAAAAAGGGCCCTGTCCCCAGCTTGCCCTGGCCCCTCCTCCCAGAGAAGGGAGGGAGAGGAAGCCTACCTGCTCAGTAAGCCATCTCTTTCCAAGCCTTGCAAAGGACTCAGACAAGCTGGGGCCATCTCCCTTATGCAGACCCTTCTAGCCACTGGGCTGGGAGAAGTCCCATCAGCTATAAGAATGGTGAACATGAAAAGCAAATTGGCTGAAAATTACTGCAGCAAAAAGTTGAAAAAAGACAACACTGAAATTCTGTTATACAGCAGTTTCTGCTGCAGCTTTGGATAGATGAAATTCCAGATAGAGAGCCCACAGGAAAAAATTGATAACTCTATATGTTGCTTAAAGTATTTCCAACAATTTGTTTAATGTTTGTTTTATTCATGATTTTACCCTGTATCTTTTGGTATTTTGATTGTTTTTTATGCTTGGTTTGTTAGAAGCCATTTTGCAGCAAAGCTAACAGTGCAAGGTATAGATCTTTTAACCTATACCATAGACCCACTGGTGAATGAGAAAGGCAGACTATATATAAAGTAAACAAACAAGCAAACAATTCTGTACTGCTTTTGGGTATCCAAACATTGTTCTGAGAATGATCTGAGAAGCTAAGAAGTGTAGGTGGGCTCTTGGGAAGGCAAAGGGTGGCTTTTAAACAACTCAGTGTGGGATCATTGCATATTAGTCAGAAGTTGCCTGCAGTGGGTTTCTCCTCTTCTTTTTTTTTTTTATTTTTTTTATTTTTTTTTTTGGTTTCTCCTCTTCTTAACGTTGCTGGTCATATTGCATCCCAATCTCCTGAGAATAGCTACTAGGTGAGGCTCTGCCAAGAATATCACACAAACAAAACACAGTCTTATTCAGAAAACAAAGGGTACCTAAGGCTGACTAGAGGCCTTACCAAGATTTATATAGTAAGTGCAACAATCTCATATAATCTCCTGTTTTACAATGCAGAGTGTGGGAGCCATCCAGTGGGCTTTGGGATAGATTACACAGCACATACTTAATGGATACCGTATTCAAAATAGTAGTTTGAAAGATCTCTGCTGAAACATATGGCCATAAACAGAGTGCAGATGTAAAAATTAACCCTCTCTAATACTGAAAATTAGGCAAAGTCAGCACCATAACAAAGCCAAAGTGAATTGTGAAGAACTGCTAGATAAGAATAAACAGTAAAATTGGTTCCAACTGCGAGAAGAACATGAAGAGAAGGCACATACATTCTTCTGTATAATTTCAGATAATGCATAATAATACTAATATAACATTTCTGGGCTGTCAAAGATATCACAAACAAAAGTGCACAAGCCATAAGCAGTGACATATTAGAACTGAGGTAACTGAAAATCACATTTCACTGAAACATACCTTTATCCAGCTGAGATAGCTAGGCAGATCAAAGCCAATATTGGCTCATTAAAAAGGCATACTGAAGAGAAATTATGGAGTGTTTCATGCCTTATTTAAATGTGTCTCATGAGTTGATCACACATTGTGTGATAGATTTTTTAAAGGACATGTGGTATGTTTTGTGAGGCAGTCATATAAAGCACTTGTTCATGTGGCCCATTTTCCCAATTAAAAATTGTGTGATTCATCATAGGGACATCCTAAGCAGAGTTGAATGAGGGCTGAACGCATACGATGATTGAAAACATCTGAAGCTGTCTTATACTGAATCCGATCTTTGGTCCATCAAGGTCAGTGTGGTCTACTGAGTCTGGCAGTGGCTCTCCAGGGTCTCAGGCAGAGGTCTTTCACATCACCTGCTGCGTGGTCCTATTAAGTGAAGATGCTGCAGACTGAACCTTGGTCCTTCAGCATGCCAAGGAGAGGCTTTTCTACTGAGCCATGGCCCCCTCATCAGGAACCTTCAGTGTTGCTTGAAGTTTCACTTTAAGCAAAATTCAGTGGTATTGCTTTAAAACTGTTCCTTAAAATTAGGATTATTAGTAAGATAATTCTGGGGAAGGGGAAAGTTCTCTCATAATGTAGGACATTTGGTTCCTAGGATTCTCTTATAGTTTTTATCTCAGCTTTTTCTCTGCCAGTCATGCAAGAACTGAGAGGTGCAGTAGGTTGAAAGGACAGGCAGATATTTTTCAGAGTTTTATGAATTAGTATTCTTGTGGGACAGCTATTTTCACACATCCTAAATGAACCCAGAAAGACCTTTCTTTGACTGATTTCAGAGCAAATTCCTAACATACAAAATGGTGCAACAACTCCTAACTCAGAGCCATTTCATATATTACTTTTTGTACTTGGAACCTATACCCAAGTTCCAAATAAATGTAATCAGGGCCATTTATGAATGGCTCAGATACACATAAATTGCAGCTTTTACCAGTAAAATATTTGAGTGGAGCCCAAATAAGAACAGAGGCTTCTGAGGAAGGAAAAGTGTGCCAGACTGCTGTGCTGCATATGAATCAGACAACAAAGTCCTTGTAGAGACAGTTTAGAGCTCTAATGCTAATCTGTCTAAATCTTTCTAAATCTTGCCAGCTAAATTTGGGGCCTTGCAGGGCCTGCAAGACAGAGCTGTTCTGCCAGGCTTTTGGCTGAGGCAGCGGGCATCCACACATGGCCCCCGAGGTTGCTGTCTCCCACCCACTGATAACCAGCCATATCTACCTACATCAATGGGCTGGACTCTCCCTACAGCAAGCTATGGTTATTGATTTTATATGCTTATAATGTATTTTAAAATTTTATTGTATTTATGGAAATGTTGTAAACTGCCCTGAGCCCGTTTATGGGATGTGTGAGATATAAATGTGAAAAATAAATATATTTTTTTAAATTGCAGTGTTATAACATGAATCTGCCTTTTCCACACATTCTAGAGAGACAAACCCAGGTTTGCCAGTGATTATATAACTCCCTCATAAATTTACTTTTATGAAGCATGTGTTTCTTGTATTTATTCTTTATATTTTTAGGTATATATTTACAATATTTTTGGTGTGCACAGAAAAATGCAGTAGCCCTTCTAGATCAGCTACTGCAGCTTTGGTTCAAGCTGCAGCTACATGTTGCTGCAGGGACATCTAATCCAATGCCAGGACCCTGAGAAATTTCCCAGGCTACTTTCCCCATTCCCTACAGTCTCACCAGCTTCCTTCCATGGCTATTTGGGCCCCCAAGCAAGTAGATCATAAGGGCCCCTGTCCTCTCCCTTTTGCCTGTGGAATTCCTTCCCTGTAAGTGCTGTACATGTATCCTTTTTTTGGGGGGGGGGGAGCTCTTTTATGCAATATCAGGTGCAGCGGGGCAAACACCAGCTGTAACAATAGATATTTCTGTGCTCATGATGGCCTGTGCCCTTGTGCTAGAGTCAGGAGTGCTCTTCCCACTTTTATTAGCTGCCCTGATTTCCTCTGCTACAAAATATGCTGAGATATTTTGTGTGAGTTTTGAAATGCTGGCTCTTTGCCAGACAATACTGGCATTTTGTCACCCTCATGAAATGACTTAGTCCCTCCTGATGGCTGATAGCCTTTCAGTTAATTAAAATGTTTCACTGTATAATAATAGATGCTGAGGTGAATTCGTGGCCAAAAATGCTTCCTTTCTCTGCTGACATATTTATTCTCACTGACAGGTTCTTAGAAAAATCTGAGAAAAGCTAATTACATGTCTCATCTCTCATTTTTAGGGACACAGAAGCATCACAGAGAGAGAGAGAGAGAGAGAGAGAGAGAGAGAGAGAGAGAGAGAGAGAGAGAGAGAGAGAGAGAGAGAGAGAGAGAGAGAGAGAGAGAGAGAGAGAGGCTGTCTGCCTTTTCTGTTTTGTTGAGGAAGAACTAGGGAACAATCACAGTAGGGCCAACTTTTTGAAGAATTAATTCTAGGTTGTGCAAAGAAGCCAGTGAAGCCTTGTACAAGAATTACTTTTGGAAAACTACCACTGACACTGGATTTATAAACTGTTAGCCCTATCCTTTATTGCTGAGTCTTATATTAAATAACACTCCTGATGATTCAAGATAAAGCAATCCCTTCTTTCTTGAGGCCACAATTGTGTTTAATCTCATCCTGTAAATGGAGTTAAGCTGAATTACCTCATGGACAAGAGACCTCTGTCAGCTAGTAGAAGGCATAATGGTAATTCAGTAGACAATCCTTCCTTATGGCACTGTAGCATTGTGAAACAATGCACTGATGATGGGATTCAATTATGCAGACAAAGCACCAAGCAATGTTCAGATAAACTGCAATTTTTATTGCAAACAGGGCAAGGATGGGGTACATCTGTGTGAATGATAGTTTCCCCTTATACTGTTTGTCATAAGTCTTTGGTCTTTCAAAGTGAATCTGAACAATGAGTTGGCATAAACTGAACACTATTGTTAGAGCATTATTTCACAACACTACAGTACCCTTCAGGGAAGATGTACAGCAACCGATGCAATATGTGTCCTCCCAGCCTGTTACTCCTATATTTAACCCCCCCCAATTGACACTCATATATATCCTGCATGCAATAAAACACTAAAATGTGTGTGTGAGAGAATGCACCCATTCTGTAGGACCAAATTACATGATGCATGAGATATATGTAACTGGATAACCTAATGAGGGGTGTTACCCCTTTCCTCCCCCACCTGAGTTTCTATTAACCTCAGTAAAGGAAAAGTCAGGAAACCCTTTGTATTCCCGTTTGGATATACATAGAAGGACTCCATGTACAGACTGTGGCGGAGTACAGACTGGCAGTTTGCTGTGGTAGCCAGTCGTAGCAAAAAAACCCCAGATTAAACTATACCGGGTTTTCCCGTTCACACTGCGGGGGCCGCTGCTGGAAGATACGGGATGGAGGCGCATGGGAGCGTTCAGACTGCTGTGCCGGAGGCGTGCTATATTCGCTGTTTCCCCATTAATTCTGCTGTGGGTGTATGGGTGTATGTGTGCATGAGTGTTCATGCGCTCATGCGCATAAGCGCATTTTGCCGATTTTTTTTTTTGGCCCTGCAACGCCGGCACCGCATTGGGCAGTGGAGTGGAGCACAGCCAATCACACCGCTGCTGCCTCCTGCCCAATGCGGGTTGCTCCCGACTTTTCGGCTGTGCATTCAGACTCCCCGGAAGCGGAAAAAATGTGCAACACATGCGGGCTTTCGGATTTGCTACAGCTTTTATCAGGTATTTTTTTTAATCCGGCAGTGAAGCGCAACAGCATGGGTTGGCTACGGGTGGGGGACGCCAGGCAGATGTGCCTGTGTGAATGTCCCATTTACTCCGGGATTGAATCGTCGTTGGCCCGGGGTCCCTACCGGGGCAAATTGCCAGTCTGAACTCAGCCTGTAAGACAGCATCTGGAAGCCCCAGCTATTTATTTTATGCTTTGATTTATTTTATTAATTTGTATTGATTTTATTTAGCTGATTTGATAAAAATGACATGCTTGGAACCTAGCCTGGAAAACCAGTCTGAAGGCAGCTTTCTACAGTCATAAGATAAAATGCTGCAGAGGCCCATTTCCCCCCTTTTTCAGCTTTGTAAAATGTTCCCAAGGGAAATATTAAGTTGGATCCTGTGGGTCCATTCTGCTAATCTAGTTCAAGAAGTCCTCCCCAGATGCAACAGGCTCTTTTGCCATCAGAAAAACCTCTTGTGCCAGGGGAAGGAGCTGGGGGAAAGAAGAAGGGTGTTGATACCCTGCTTTTCACTACCTCAAGGAGTCTCATGATGGCTACAGTCACACACACTAAATAATCCACTTTCAATTCACGTTCAGTGCACTTTCCATCTGGATTCTTACTGTGTGAACTGGCAAAGTCTGGTTGGAAAGTGCATTGAAAGTGGATTATTTAGTGTGTGTGACTGCAACCTCAAAGCAGTTTACAATTGCCTTTCCTTCCTCTCCCCACAACAGACACAGCAATGTTCCCTCTAAGCTACGAAGTCTCATGGGCCAAAATTCTATTTTGTGAGCCAAAAGACCTACTAGAATTGAAGTTGTTGGCAAGCCTACATTTTAATTTTTTAAAAAAATTTCAGTTTATAAACATACAAAAGATTCAAGCATAAAATATAAACTATTATCATTTGTATTATAAATCATATATTTATATGGAACTTACTTATATTTGCTTTTAATGCTTCTGACTATTGCATAAATTATTTTTTGAAGAACAAGAAACTCAGAATAAGAACAAGAAACTCATCATACAAAAATTGCCAGCCTTGAAACACTCACTTGTTCAACTAATTAAGCCACTCCCTTTCAGAAAGAATCAATGAGTTACAGACAGTGTGGAAGGGAGGGAGGGAGGGAGGGAGGGAGGGAGGGAGGGAGGGAGGGAGAGAAGAGAGATAGAAAGTAAGCATATAAATGTGGAGAGAGGAGTGAAAGAAAGAAAAAAGGAAAGAAAGAGAAAGAAAGACATCCCCCCCAAAGCCTCCCATGGCACAATGCAAGCCTGCCTCCGCAACCCCCCAAGAGGCCCCAGGAGTGACTCACCTCACCTCCTGCTCTAAAGGTGGTCAGCGGGGCAGGGAAGGAGGCAGGACGACAGTGCAGGCCAGGTGGGAATTGGCCTGGGCCATGGCTGGGCTGCAGTGGCACCTCAGCAGAGGTTGCCCCCATGCAGCTTGGGCCACCTGGCTGGCACAGGTGGGTGTGTTCTATGCAAGCGCCACCATAGGAAGAAGGGCTGCTGGGCATGGGTGCAGCCCTTTATAGGGCCTGCAGGTGCCAACTGAGCAGGAAGGCAAGGCCACTCCTAAGAAGAAGCCCCTCATGTCCCCGCTAAACTGTGTCCCCCTGTGCTGAGATGAAAATCTCTGCACTGGGGGTTAAAATTCCCTGTGCCAACTCAGGGTACCGCAGCTTACTGGGAACACTGCTTGTGAGGTAAGTGGGGCAGAAAGAGTTCTGAGAGTACTATGACTGGCCCAAGATTACCCAGCAGGCTTCACATGGAGGAGTGGGGAATTGAACCTGGTTCTCCAGATCAGAGTCCATTGCTCGTAACCACTATACACACACACATTGGAAAGTTCCACTAGTAGTGGAATGGATCCATGGGTTCAAAGTCACTGATGCAGAGCCTGGATGTTTAGCCAGCAGAAGGGACAAGCACACCAGCATACGGAGCATCATCCTGCAATGCATGGTCATTATTTGCTATATCTTTTTCCATGTCTATGTTTTGGAACCAGGGAGCAAGGATTGATCTGGAGACTCTTATCCACAGACAAGCAGGCAGCACAATTTGGGTCCATTGACGCACATAGGATACTTTGTTTAATGACACTGGCAGGTTTGCTTGGGCTTCTTTTATGACATTAGGATCTATTCAGCTGCAAAAGATTTCTTCTCCATTCTCTTTCCTCAGGCTCAATTACAGTCAATGAAATGGAAGTAATATCTAACTAGAATGTGAAAGCCACTCACTGAAGGGACACAATGCAAATTTCAGCTCAGTGAAATCACTGTACTAGGAAACAATTGGTCCAGAAACTGAATGAAACTAACCAATATTTTCTCATGTGAAGTAGCCAATCATACCATCACTATGATGTGGGGAGCCCCATTGATTGCCTAAGAAATTAAGGGTAAGGATGCCAAGCAGCTAGCCTAACCCAATCCTACATGCAAGCATCTGGGCATATTAGAGGATATATTCAAAAATCTTTAAATAATACTGTAAGAAAGTATGACTGGTTTGGTTAAGCTGCAAGACTGGGAAACACCACTATTCCAAGATTGGATGCACCACACCATTTTGTGAAAGTCACACTAGTTCAGCACAGTTTCTGTACTGGAACATCCAATAAGAACATCAGGACTTGGACCATGACATAGGCGAACACATTAGTACTCCACACAACAAAAGACCAACAACGGCCGGAGGCCAACTATATACATTGGGGCGGGAATGCCCCATAGTTCTATTGGCGGGTTCAAATCTCCCGCCAATGTCCCTATTGGCTCCTTACTCCGAATTCAAGAGCCTAGTCCCTATTGTTCTCAGGATTGAAACTTGGCAGCCTCTGGCTGATGCCTGTTCCTAATTTCAGGACATAACACTCCTCGCCCCATGGTCCCATCCCTCTTATGTGACGTAGTCCTTTAGATAGGATGGTGCCCGGCACTCCCTGAGCGACCTTCGGGGGCCAGCACTGGGTCAGTGGCAGCCCTTTCAGGCCAAAGTTTGGTGATTGGAGCCAGGGGTGGTGATGGCTGTGACTGCTGAGGTTGCGGCGGTGGGCTCTCCGCGTCCTCTGCAGCAGGACTGGCTTCCCCTTGGGGCACAGGCTCTCGTCCCTCCACGGTAGAGGGCTGCTCTTCGGAGCGGGGACGTCGGGGTTGTTGGGTCGCGGAGCAGCCACCCTCACATCTGGGTCTTGTCACCGCCGTAGTTGGTCGATGTGTTTCTGTAGTACCCTGTCACCGTCAGCAACAACCTCATAGGAAACAGGTCTGGTGGGTTTAAGGATACACCCAGCCAGCCATTGGGGACCTGCTCCGAAGTTTTTAAAATACACGGGTTCCCCTGGGAAGAACCCCCTAGGTGCCTCCCTGTCTTTGACCAGCTTTCGGGAATCGGGACCACGGTTGGGGTGGATGGTGGCCAATCAGCAGCTCGGCCAGGCTGTGTCCAGAGATGGGGTTTGGGGTGGTTCACTAGGCAAGGAGGAAGCGGGCGAGCTGGAACTCCCAATCCCCATCCTTTATGCTTCCTTAGCCGTGTGGAGCATCCTTTCTGCCTGGCAGTTTGTCGCAGGGTGAAAGGGGGCAGATTGAATGTGCCTAATAAGGTTTCTTTGTAGGAATGTCCGGAACTCGGCCAAGGTAAAGGCGGCCCTGTTGTCTGACACAATTTTGTCCGGTAAGCTGTGGGTGGAAAAGATCCTGTGGAGGGACCTAATTACTGCTTTGGATGAGATAGTGGACACCGGGCTGATCTCTAGCAACTTGGTGTAAGAATCTACAGTTATTAGGAACAGGAGGCCTTGGAATGGCACGGTGAAATCCACATGTAGCCGGGACCAGGGTTTGTGTGTAGATTCCCAGTGTTGTGTCGGAGCACTCGGAGGGTTGGGGCAGACTTCTTGACAACTTTTGCACCCCCTGACCCATGTTTTGATCTCCACATCTATCTTGGGCCACCACACATAACTCCATGTCAGCGCCTTCATGCGGACTATGCCTGGGTGTGCCTCGTGTAGTGTGTGTAGGACCCCCTGCCTCATGGATCCTGGTAGTACCACCCTATCCCCCCATAGCAAGCACCCTTTTAGGGCAGAGAGCTCGTCTTTCCTGGCCCTATATGCCAAAAACTCTGTCCCTGTAGGCACAGGCAGCTTACCACCCAGCTTAAGACCCGGGAGAGGACAGGGTCCTTGGACATGTGGGTGGCCACGTTTGCCGCCTGCAAAGGGGGATCCAGGAGACCTTCTAGCATAAGCATGCCCGGAGCGGGAGCCGGGTCCTCCCCCATCAGAGGGAGCGGAAGATGACTCAGGGCATCGGCGTGCCCCATCGCCTTGCCTGGCCAATGCTCCAGCCTGTATTGGTACCCTGCCAGGAACAGAGACCAACACAACACCTGGGGTGACAGGATCTGCAGCATTTGCTTGTCGGCCGTGAATAAACCCAGGAGCGGCTTGTGGTCCATGACTATTGTGAAGGGCCGTCCATATACAAAATTGTGGAATTTTTTTATGCCGGCCACAATGGTGAGTCCCTCCCGGTCTATTTGTGAATAGTTCTGCTTGGCAGGGGATAGCGTGCAAGAATAATAGGCTACCGGAACCTCTCGCCCATCCGGTAGTAGGTGCCCCAAAACTGCCCCGACCTCATAGGGTGCCGCATCACACGCAAGTTTACAGACAGATTTCCAAGCGGGCAAAATACTGCTTGTAGCCTACAGGTATTTTGCCCGCTTGGAAATCTGTCTGTAAACCTTGTCACCATGAAGTTGGGATAACTACAAATATTTATGCTGATGAAACACAGAACAAGAAATTGACTCGAGACAAGTTGTTTGTAAGGTTCTTCAGTATGCTACTTGTTGCTTCATTTCTGTTTTTGTCTTCATTCTGAAGAAGAGAGAAATCAAAATGGAGATCATTTCAGAGACCACTGTTAACGCCAAACAACATCTACCCTGTCTTGGAACAAATACCAAACAATCTCTATTCTGTTTAAGAACAAACAACCTGTAATTTGTACTTATTTGTATGCTAATTTTGTGTATTCAAACCAGGTCACTCAGATAAACATTACGTTAGTGTGACGTTCACAGTTCTTTGTTGTTTTACAAAAATACCAGGTGCCATCAGGAGGTCCAGTAGTGGGGCCAGGACACTAGAAGCCCTCCCACTGTTGCCCCCCCGAGCATCAAGAATACAGAGCATCACTTGCCCCAGCCTGAGAGTTCCTATCTATACCTTGTGGCTAATAGCCACTGATGGACTTCTGCTCCATATGCTTATCTAATTCCCTCTTGAAGCTGTCCATGCTTGTAGCCACTACCACCTCCTTTGGCAGTGAATTCCATGTGTTAATCACTCTTTGGGTGAAGAAGTACTTCCTTTATCTGCTCTTCATTTCCCCACTGACGAATAGGCTGTATCATTGCCCACCTACCCCTTGAATGAAACATACAAACAAGTAATGGGTTAAACTGGGTATTTATTTATGCATAAGCTGATCTGCCTTGATTATATCCAATTAAGCATGGCTTCCTTAGGGCAAACCCACCTCGGCTCAGCATAGAGGAGATGTGGGAGCACACCCCAGCCTCCGACTGCTAAGCCTTAAGGCTTGATGTATGCTCCCCCATCCCTGAAGAGGCCCTAGTCCGGGCATCCCGGACTGCTAAGCCACTAGGTGCCCAGTCCAAGGACCCTCCTATTGCCGGTATTTAGGGGTGCTTGCCAACACAAATCCCCCCTCAACCTGTGCTTTCCTGCCTACCCAGAATGGGCCTAACCAGGTTACCAAGCCTATTTACATCCTGCCCTCCTGGACCATGTGAAGCAGGCAGAAAAAGCCCCCTCCCGGCCAATTTGAGGGAGCCCAGAAAATTCCTGCATAGCCCCAAAACCGGCGACTGGCTAATCCCACATGGTCTGACAGAGAGGGTGGGTGGGTGGGGAGCTCTTCCTTGGCTGGAATGGCCATTGCCTTGCTGTGGCCACCTAATCTAACCAGCCAGTCCCTTCTGATAGGCCTGCGCTCCTGCGCTGGCCCCTGATAGGCTCCACCACTCCCATACTTTCATTCAAGTATGTATGAGGGGTGGGCAAAAGCCTGCACTTGCCTATGGGCAAGCACCAGTTTTCTTTAAACTGCAGACCATTCAGCCAAAAGAACACACAAGCATTGCACATCTTGTGCTTCTTGTCTTGCCCTGCCCATCACCTCCATTTCCCTACACTGGTAATGCTCCACCCTCTGCATCCCTGAGTGATGTTATCTCAGGGTATTCCAGGAGACAAGTGCACCTGCGAAGCCCAGGAACGACAGATTAGGCAAAGCATCAGGTAAGCTACTATGCCCACTGCACTCAGATAGAAAAAAGATATTGAAACCAGTTTCCATATTCTTTAAGAGGAATGTACTAATATTGAACCCAAAGCTTTAAGATCCAGGATTAGATATTATCACTGAACTGTGTAGCACTTATCTTTTACTAAAACACAGGAGCTTGTGGCTGATATTGTAGTAAATGTGGGTTGTAGGGTGAGGTTGGTCACCCTATCACAAATGGTTTGCATTACTGAGCTACTGTATATGAAGAGCTTTTGAAAAAGATTCTATAAATGCTATTATTTTTACAGCACTTGCAGAAGGCTCTAAAGTCTGGTTCTACATGCTGATTTAAATGTAGAGTACTTCCTGGAATTAGGATCCAAGCCCTGGCAAATAAGTTTTTCCTCAAGACAAGAATCTGCAGCTTTGCCATGAAGGCCTCCAAAGTCCTAAATCCACCATCTCTCCTTATAAATAATTATCTTTTGGTTTCGCAAGATTCCATGTGCTCCCATTGGCTGTAAAATGCCCTCCCTCAGCCATTGGCCCATCAGCCGCCACTCAAGAGTACTCGCGTGCCATTGGCCGGGTGCTGGGTCTGCTCCTCTTCCCCACCCACTCCCCCTGGCAGACAGCTCTGTCTCCTGAGGAAGGCAGTTCTCTTGACTCCTGTGAGGGACTGTCCCCTCAGTGGCTGTTGGTAGGCAGCCAAGCTTGGTTCTGTGAGTAAAAAAACAAAGGACTTTCAGCATAACCCCCTCCCCAGTGGCCACTTTCCTGTCAGAATAAATGGAAAAAGGAGTTTCGGTTTCGGCGGAGCGAATGGTGGCCATCTCTCGGGACACTCCCAGAGATGGTTAGCCCACGCACGGTTGGGGGGGTCTTCGCACATGCGAAAGACCCTAGTGAACCTTAGGTAAAGGCTCCGAACCGGGGGCGCTTGGGGAGTAGCCTCTTTGCCGGCTTGATAGCCGGGAAATTGAGGCTTTCTCCCCACCCCAATCGGCCCCGCTGTGTTGTGCCCGTATGGGAAGTAGCAACACCACCGACTTCCAGGAGTGAAGAAGTAGCGGAATGAATTAATAAAAGAAGAATTGGCATCGAATCGTGAGTTGAAGATCGGTTGTGAAATGGTATAAATGCGCTCCCCCCCACCTGTACTTTCTCCTCTGTCAGCAAAAGGCCCTTTCCACACCTATGTTGGCCTTCGGGAGAAAACTCATTGGGCCCAGTCCTGATCAGGTTGCCAACTCCAGGTGGGCAATTCCTGGAGATTTGAGGGATGTAGCCTGGAGAGGGTGAGGTTTGAGGAGGGGTGGCACCTCAGACAGGTACGATGCCATAGACTCCACCCTCCAATCCAGCCATTCCCTGATGAGGAACCATTGTTGCCAATCTCCAGGTGGGGGCTGGAGATCACTCAAAATTACAACTGCTCTCTAGGAGGGAGGGGGGAGGAGATGGAAAACTAAAGGTAGGTTGATGGTTGGCTGGGAGGGAGATAGGGTTGTCAACTCCAGGTTGGGAAATTCCTGGAGATTTGAGGGGTCGAACCTGGAGAGGGTGAGTGTTGAGGAGGGGTGGGACCTCAGAGAGGTACAATGCCATAGACTCCACCCTCCAAACCAGCCACTCTCTCCTGGGGAACCACTGTTACCAATCTTGGGGGTGGGCTGGAGATCACTCAAAATTACTACTGCTCTTTAGGTAGCAAAGATCAGTTCCTCTGGAGAAAATGGTGGACTCTGTCATTATACCCTGCTGAGATTGCCACAGCAAATTGTCACTGAGTGCCCAAAGCCGGGGCACTCTCCCAGAGCCTCTTTCTAGAGCCCGTTGTATTTATTTCCACAACAGGCCTTATTTCTAGTTTAAAATATAAAACAGGTTTAGTTTAACATTCCACAGTTCTTGCTTTCTGTAGTTTGCATTGTTCCTGTTAATAAAAAATTCATATATTTTGCCATCTACCATGATTATGTCAGTGTATAAATATGTGTCTGTTGCTTTTCCTAGGCTATTCCCATCAAGTCAACTGTCATGTATCTATCAACTAGTGAACCTGAAGTTCTACAAAATATTGTTTCATCCTCCCAGGCTTCTCCCAAAGGAACACTTTACAAAGTTGGTATCCTTTGAGAAGTGGATTCAAAATGCCCCGGGACAGCCTCTCCCAGGCAGAACACTAGTCTACAAATTCAGGATAGGATGATCTACACCAAACGAGGAGCATTCTAAATGAAGTAATGTAAGAAAAAACTTCTTATAATTTATGTATTAAATTGGTATATTTATATATTCAACTACTGAGAAGGCCCTAACCTGAATAGATGTCAATCTTGCAGCCACCAAGGATGACATCTGGAACTAGGCTTCTTTGGCAATTTTTATACCTGTCTGTTCTTGTAGGAAAGGGCATTCATTGAAATGCTGTAGATCCAAACCATTTAGTGATTTAAATGTCAAAACGTGCAATTTGAATTGGGCATGGAAATATATTGGCAGCCAATGGAATTGTTAGGCAGGTGTAATATGTTGGGGAGGGGCTATGTCTCAGTACTAGAGTATGTTTGGCATTCAGAAAGTCCCAAGTTCAATCCCTGGCATCTCCAGTGAAAAGATCTGGCAGCCGGTCAGACCTTGGCCTGAGTCCCTGGAGAACCACTGCCCATCTGAATAGACAATACTGACTCTGATGGACCAAGGGTCCGATTCAGTATAAGTCAGCTTCATCTGTTCCCATTGGCCAAAAGATCATCCAAAGCATTTTCACTTAACTGAAATTTTCACACTGTACTTAGCCTCCTGAACCACTGTCTTAGTCAAATCTGAATTGAGTTTTAAGTTTATTCATAAGATTTCTTCATAAGAGTATTGCAGATCTCATTGCTAATGGCTCCAATATGAAAACAAATGAAAAAACAAACAATCTCTAGATCTCTTGCAGCTAGCAGAGGCTTTGTGCTAGGGACACCTTTTGGAGGTTCTGTTTTTCTCTGCTCATCCTAGTAGAAAGTTTGCATTTTTGCTTGCTTGCTTGCTAGAAGTATTCCATCGTCCCTGTGGGAGACTTTGACAATGAGATCTTTAATAATCTTATGGAGTTCAGATTTTTTAAAACAAACATGATGGTATTTAGTAACTGGAAGGTTTTCTATGGACGACAATGATGATGATGATGATACTAATAATAATCTCTCCTTATATATAAAGCTGTTTTAAAGTGGCAACATACCATGCGCTCCCATTGGCTGTAAAATGCCCTCCCTCAGCCATTGGCCCATCAGCCGCCACTCAAGAGTACTCGTGTGCCATTGGCTGGGGGCTGGGTCTGCTCCTCTTCCCCGCCCACTCCCCCTTCAGCCCCTGCTGCCTGTCAGATTTACTGGCAGACAGCTCTCTCTCCTGAGGAAGACAGGAAAGGATACTGAGGAAAAGATACTACAGAGCTGGAAAACAGCACAGAAGAGGACAGATTAAGGGATTTGGAGCACCTTTCTTGCAAGGAAAAACTAAAGTGTCTGGGTTCTTTTCAGTTTAGAAAAGAAACAACTATGGGGGGCATGATAGATGTTTATAAAAATACACACAGGGTGGAAAAAGTGGATAGAGAGCATTTTTCTTCCTCTCCTGTAATACTAGAACTTGGGGGCACCAAGTAAAGTTGATGTGCAATAGACTTAGGACATATGCTTCTTTGGAATTCATATGGAATTCACTGCCACAACCACCTATGGCTTTAAGAAGAAATTAGACAGTATGGGTCCATCAATGGCTACAAGCTGTGGTGGCTGAAGGGAACTTCCATATTTGCTCAGCAAACCTGTGAATACCAGGCAGGCAACATTAGGGAAGGCCTCTATGCCCTGACTGTTGTCCCTCCATGGCAATTGGTTGGATTCTGTGTGAAATAGGATGTTAGACTAGATGGACAAGTTGTCTCATCTAGCAGGGCTCTTCATATATTCTTATGCTCAAAAGATATCTGTTGTAACAAGAACTACTCTAATACAGTTAAATGCAAGTAATGTATTCAAACAAAGGCCACATATAAACTGATTACAGTGAAATTACTGTCCATAGTAGAAACATCTTTTGGTATCATTATTGCTAAAATTTCACCTTAATAGATTGTTACTAAGCAAGAACAATAGCTGTACATATGATTATAAACAGAAAATATTAATTTTTTAAAAGGACTTTTCACTCTGATAGCTAGAGGTTTTCCAGTGTGACATTTCAGCAACAAGTAGGCTGAGTTCAGACTGGCAATTTGCCCTGCTATAGCCACGTTCAGCCGCATTTCCCAAGTGGATTAAAGGGGGCGTTCACACAGGCATATCTGCCTGGCGTTCCCCACCCATAGGCAACCCATGCTGTTCTGCTTCGCTCTTGGAATTAAAAGATACCTGTTGAAAGTGGTAGCAAATCCTGGAGAGTGCCTTTATCCCACTGCATTCCGCTTCCCAGAAGTGTGAACGCTCAGCTGAAAAGCCAGGAGCAACCCGCATAAGGCAGCAGTGATATGATTGGCTGTGCTCCGCTCTACCACCCAATGTGGTGCCAGAGCAACAGGATCCTCCCCAAATCGACTGGATGCCTATGTGTGTATGAGTGCATGGGCACATATGCTCTCATGCGCTCATACACACATAGGCATCCAGCCGTTTTATCAGGAAAAAGCCGTTTACAGCCGCGCCTCCGGGCCAGCAGTCTGAACGTTCCTGCGTGCCTCCTCCTGGTATGCTCCCACATCAGTCAGAACAGTTTGTTCTGGGGCTTTTTTGCCACGACTGGCTCCCGCTTCAAACTGCCAGTCTGAACTCAGCCATAGTTAGGCTCTTGAGCATGAAGCAAACACTAACAAAGAGTTCATATAACAACAGCCCCAAGCATTCTTGGATGTGCATTTGCATACAGAATGCAATGTTTGAACCATCTGACCATGTTAAACCCATCATTATAAGAATTATGTATAGCTGCACATGTGATTGCTCGGTTCACATGAATGTCCACATGGGTGCCTGTGGGGATCTGAGTGGAATACAACTCCTTCCGTCAACAAATCACATCTCTACTTATCAGCAATTCTTGATACTGCAGAGAAAGTGGAAAAAACTCTCATGATCCAGGCTTGACTTCCAGGTTGGCAAGCTGATGGCAGCCATTTTCCCCTTCTCCCGGGGGCACAGACTGCAGACCAGTGGGTA
Organism: Gekko gecko; assembly: GCA_029375565.1. Classification (NCBI taxonomy): domain Eukaryota; kingdom Metazoa; phylum Chordata; class Lepidosauria; order Squamata; family Gekkonidae; genus Gekko; species Gekko gecko. The sequence continues at coordinate 158,895,467 of JAPDNY010000003.1, read as the reverse complement.
GAGAGGGGGGACGATTGTACGCTTCTCCCCAGGGTTCAGGATGAGCCCTGAGTCTGGGAGCGCTGAAGTTCGCCACCCCCCTGGCTTCTAGCCTGGGGGTGGGGGCGTCCTTTTGCCCTGACGGTCTCTCTGCTGTGTTCCAGTAATGGCTGAGGCTTTGCGTACTGGAAAACCAAGTGGGCGCTGATGAAGTTTTAATGAAGAGACTGGCTGAATGGATGAAGCAACCGAAGAAGTGTGAGTACGAGTTAACGAAGCACTAGAGGGAAGAGTATATCCCTGCAAGCATGGGTGGGGAAAACAATTGCAGACCCCCCCCCCCGGATGACTAGACAAAGGAAACTAATACTGGATAAATGGAACATGAAGGGACTGTGACGGAGGAACACTGAGATCTAAGAACCGAGTAACACACAAGCAAACATTTGGAACTTTAAAAACAGTAATTGAAAACGCTTTATATGGCTAGCTTGAAATGGCTAGAAGGAAGAATTAGAATTTTCTTCTTTAAAGACTTTTAACATCACAGTAAGAGACTGAGTGGAACAAAGTCCTCCCCTCCCCCCTTAAAAAAGAAGTGGGGGGGAAAGGGGAATTCCCTCCTCCCGCACAACAATATAACAATATAAAAATAAAGCTTTTAGGGGGTAGGGGGAGTGAAGAGAATACCAGAAAAGAGAGAAAGCAACAAATGGGAAACTTATGATAGTTTGAAGTGTTTTCTGAAGATTGGCTGGAAACGATGTAGAACCCTCCTTTAGCAGGCAGAGGGTGGGAAATCCCCCCTCTCGAAAGACAAAGTGACTGTGTAAACATCTGAAAGCAATCCTTTTAGGCATTGAAGAATCTTTTTCCTTCTTAAAGAAACTCTAAGCATTTCTCTGAGTGGTGGCTGTGAAATGTTGAATGGGTGGGAAGTCCCCCCCCTCTTAAAAATAAAATAATTTGGAATGAGTTGGAAATAAGATTGACAGATTTAGAGAACTTTTAGAGGCGACGGAATGACTTGATGGATTTATGGGACCCTGACGATATGGTAATAAAAAGAAGATAAACAGACCCTCTGGATCTGGGAATGGCATCTTTGGAAATGTCGTCTGTTGCGTAGAAAGAATTAAAATGAAAGTGAGTCTTCTTCAGGAATTCGAAAGTAACTGAGCAATAAACTATACTGAGAAAGACTGATGGGACAGCAAAGCAGCTATGTTCTCCTACGACAAGCAGGGGGGAGGGGAAACTCTCCTCCTAAAAAAATAAAGTTATTATATATTTTGATGGGGGGACAAAGCTAATGGAATGTTGGGTGAAAGGTGGTTATGTGAACAATATGGACTATGAGCTAAAGAAGAACGAGGAGAAGATTCTACAGTGAAGACCCTTTCCAGAGATAAGATTTTTGGCTGAGGGGGGATGTTGGGAAAAATTAAGGGGAAGGGTTTATACAGAAATTGATAATGAATGTTTAAATTAAATTTTATTAATTTAGGCTAATTCTATAAAAGGAAGAGGGAAAAGGGGTGCTATTTGATGCATATTGAGGTTCCTTTTTGCTTGTTTTTTTCTCTTTTTTAATAAGAGGGTAAATAGAGAGTTTTTAAGAGAAGTATACTTAAGCCTAACTTGAATGTTTTTAACAACTGTACTTAAATAATGCTGGATTGCATGTAATGATTGATAAAAACTTTAAAGAGTTAGATGGGCAGAAAGTAATAACCAGATAGGCAGAAATTACTGTAACTAGATGATGAGAATGCCTGATGTTTGCATAAAAGAAATTTTAGTGTATTGTAGAAGTATACTCCAAACAGTCTGTACGAGCTAGAGCTTCATAAGCGATGTACTCAAATGTCACCTTCAAGGTTAACAACTGAAAGTTTTTATTTGTTAATGCCACATTTGTAAGCATTGTATACAATCATCACGTCTTGGATTTTCTTTTCTATCATCCCTTTCTGTAGATATTTAGAAAATGCAATAAAAAAATCCCCTTCAGGGGGCCAAAAAAGAAAAGAAAAGAAAAAACTCTCACGATCTTAGGTACAGTTAGAAATCCCAGTGGGCCACAAACAGCTGAACAGAACCCTTCCATTTTGTAGAGGTTTTCAGTTTAGTTTACCACTTAATCTTGCAGCATAGCATTAATGTTAGACTGCAGATACTGAGGGCAGAAATTGCTTAGTTTTGCGTTTTCTTCCTTCTTGGCTTTTAAATTGTCCTGATCTTATGGCTTTGCACTTAATAGACTTTTTTGCCGCTGAATATTTATGCAATCATAACTGTATTTCATACCATTTGTGCTAAGCATAACTTGTCAGAATAGTTTTCTAGGATGTAGAATGCTAATCTTACACAGCAGCACTATGCAATATCCCACCTGTTCCATTGCTTTGAGATGTCTCAATAAATCCTTCGCTATTAGATAGCTACTACCTTGTGAATCCCAAGCCAATAATCAATTGGCTAACACCCGCTTTATGGTAATTGGTCTGTAATTAAACCATTAACAGTTAGAATAGGCCTAATGTTGAAGTTCTTAATCAAATATTTCCTCAAGGCTTCCTGTCAATAAAAAGGCCTTACAGTACACAATGCTTTAACTGTGTAATTAAACTATCTTAGCTATACTGCCCTTATTACCCAGACATAATGTCATCTTATTATGATGACATTAAAAAATCAGCAACACTTCAGAGAAGTCCCAGTTACATCTCGCATAAATGAATCAATGCAAACCTATTCCTCTGCAATGAAAGCATAATTACTCCCTCTGTCACCCAGATCAAGAGCTTCTGTTTCCTAGAAACTGACATTGTGCAATTCCTATTTACCCCTGATTCTTAAGATAACTCTTGTTAAAGAAAATGTCTTTCCTCTTCATTATTGTCCTTGAGTGAGTTCAGGTATATGCAGGAAGGCACAATCAATATGAACTCTCCACAGCTCTGTCTCAGGCTCATGTACCTTTCTGTGCAGCAGGCCTTTGAGAATAGAATCCATTTTGGAAGCCAAAGTGAAATCTCCTAGCTTAATGTACTTTACAAAAAGTGTTGTGTATTTCCTTAACAAACTAGAAGCAGACTGAGAAATGGATTCTAATATCTCCTGGCTATTTCTTTCTTTTTTGGCTTGGTCATGTTTAACATCTACCAGTCTATAAGACTTTTTTATAAGCACATTCTATTGTGTAGAAAGAAATAACAGGGAAGATGCTTCTTTGTCATTTCACTGGGGTTGCCAGGTCCCCCCTAGCCACTGGTGGGGGATGGGTGGGTAGGGTTGCCAGATCCAGTTTGGGAAATTCCTGGAAATTTAGGGATAGAACCTGGGGAGGACAGGGAACCCAGTGGGGTACAATGCCATAGAGTCCACCCTCCAAAGCATCCATTTTCTCCAGGGTAACTGACTTCTGTAGTCTGGAGATGAGCTGTAATTCTTGATGATCCCAAGGTCCTACCTGGAGGCTGGCATCCCTAACACTTCAGATGTATAGAATCAACCCATGTTAGGCTCAAAACTGAAACCAGATTCTGGAGAATATTGTAACTTTTTAAAAATGGTGGTAGATTTAATTGGGAACCCTGACACCCTTACAATGAAAGCCTGTCAATGGTTCCAGTCACACTTGTTGGAAAATGCCGGGTGGGGGGGAAGCGAGGCTATTTGTGCCGCAGTAATTTGATCCGCCGCTGCATGATCTGACACAACGGCGGGTGAAGCGGGTGTTTTTCTTGCAGCCAACTTCTCGTGTGCTTCATCCAGGAACCGGTGACGTGATCGGAGCACACCAGAGCAATCATACCGGCAACTCTGTCCTCGGCCTGTCGCAACCTCTTTGATACTGGGTTTTCCGTGGTGTTTTTTTACTCCGCTTCTTTGGCTGTCTGCTATGAGTTGGCAACAGGTGTGGGACACTTGCCAGATGTGTCCATGTGATCGCGCTTGTTAAATCTGCCCGGCATTCGTCCCTCTCGCGTGGCTAATTATGTGTGTGATTGGAGCCAATGAAAGTGAGAGTTTATCCGTTTATCAGTTGGAAGGGAGTACAAAAGGGAGGTTAAAGGGTTCTTAATAACTAATTGTGTTAAGAAATATTCAGCACATAGTTCTTGGTGTTCATCCCCAACTGAAATTTTCCATGACTGTCTTATGGCTGCAAGTCCCCACAGTGCTCGTAAGATAGAGGTAATGTGTAGCTCAAACATTCTGCTGTCAGTAAAACATAAAAGAGCATATATTGCTTGGGAAGAAAAAGAAATAAGGCAACTCAGTAAAGAGCATAAGAATCTGCTGTAATGAAAGTTTATTCAACTTAATGACAGCTGCTGTTGTCCCTTTACCTTTGTTGTGACATAGTTGTGAGTGACTCTAGCTTCCTTGCGCAGCTTCCTGTTAACATATAAAGAAGCCTTATACTCAGTGAAGCAACTGATCAATCTAGTATATTGATCTTTACTCTGTTGGCAGTGGCTTTCCAAGGTCACAAAGAAAGGATGTTCCCAACTCTGCTATCTAAGGCCTCAAGCAGAGGAGGCAGAAATCATGTATTTCGGTCTGCCCTCAAAATTTAAAGTGCTGGCTTGTACAGCCTTATTTGATCTTGATACCATGCAGGGAAGGCAAGTAAGTATTTAATCCTACAACCTCCACTAGGTCTCACTGTTCATTACTGCCCCCTGCCCCAGTCTGCTAATGGCACTTTGCCTTTTGAGCTCTACAGTCTTTTTTAACATTGGCAGTATTGGAAAATATTTAGAAATAGTCTTTTCCCCTAAGAGTACTCAATAACTTCTGACCCTTCCAATGAGCCACAACGCTCTTCCCTAAAACCCCTTATTTAATAATAGGAGTACTTTCCAAATTGGAGGAAATTTGAATCTCTGAAATTTCACAAGGGGTTGACCCTGTGTCTTTTCTGTAATGATTGGCCAGGTCTCCCAGATCTATATCTATTATGTGTTTTCAGAAATGAAGATGGCCTGCCAATATTATCAGAAATAAGTCAGAAATGTGTGCTTACTGACTTTGTTAAATAGCCCTGACCAAATCCCATGCAGTGCTCCTGGCAGCTAAATTGGACAGACCTTCCAATTATGTCTGTCTTTAAGTACTAGAGTCTATTTAGCTTTTTGTAGCAGGAACTCCTTTGCATATTAGGCAACACCACCCCTAATGTAGCCAATCCTCCAAGAGCTTACAGTAGCCCCTGTAAGAAGAGCTCTGTAAGCTCTTGGAGGATTGGCTACATTAGGGGTGTGTTGCCTAATATGCAAAAGAGTTCCTGCTACAAAAAGAACCTCCGCACACTATTGCTATTCGGTATGAGATTAAACTCGTTTCTCCCAGTGGCTATTTGCAAGCTATTTGCAAATTTAGTTTTTATATTAATTTAGTTTTTATATTATTTCAATTCAAATTGAAAGCAGTTAATCAAATTATTCAGATTTGCATTAAAATTACTTGGCACCAATCATGAACAACACTGTCCAATCGGCACTATCTGATTCCCATGAAGCAAATCAAAACATAAGAACATAAGAGAAGCCAATGTTGGATAAGGCCAATGGCCCATCCAGTCCAACACTCTGTCACACAGTGGCCAAAAATACCAGGTGCCATCAGGAGGTCCAGCAGTGGGGCTAGGACACTAGAAGCCCTCCCACTGTTGCCCCTCCCAGCACCAAGAATACAGAGCATCACTTGCCCCAGCCTGAGAGTCCCTTTCTGTACCTTGTGGCTAATAGCCACTGATGGACCTCTGCTCTATGTGTTTATCCAATTCCCTCTTGAAGCTGTCCATGGTTGTAGCCACCGCCACCTTCTGTGGCAGTGAATTCCATGTGTTAATCACTCTTTGGGTGAAGAAGTACTTCTTTTTATCTGTTTTAACCCGACTGCTCAGCAATTTCATTGAGTACCTACAGTTCTTGTATTGTGAGAAAGGGAGAAAAGTACTTCTTTCTCTACCTGCTCTATCCCATGCATAATCTTATAAACCTCGATCATGTCACCCCTCAGCTGTCATTTCTCCAAGCTAAAAAGCCCCAAGCATTTTAACCTTTCTTCATAGGGAAAGTGTTCCAACCCTTTTATCATTCTAGTTGCCCTTTTCTATACTTTTTCCAGTGCTATAATATCCTTTTGAGGTGTGGTGACCAGAACTGTACACAGTACTCCAAATGAGGTTGCACCATTGATTTATAGAGGGGCATTATGATACTGGCTGATTTGTTTTCAATTCCCTTCCTAAGAATCCCTAGCATAGTGTTGGCCTTTCTTATTGCAGTAGCACACTGTCTAGACATTTTCATTGAGTTATCTACTACGACTCCAAGATCTCTCTCTTGGCCAGTCTCTGCCAGTTCAGATCCCATCAATGTGTATTTATGTTTAGGATTTTTGGCTCCAATGTGCATCACTTTGCACATGGCCACATTGAACCCCATTTGCCACGTTGACACCCACTTGCCCATCCTTGGCAGATCCCTTTGGAGTGCCTCACAATCCTCCCTGGTTTTCACCACCCTGAACAACTTCGTGTCATCCGCAAATTTAGCCACTTCACTTCTTACTCCCAATTCCAAATCATTAATAAACAAGTTAAAAAGCATCGGACCTGGTACTGATCCCTGCAGTACCACACCGTTTACCACCCTCCACTGAGAAAATTGCCATTTATACTCACTCTCTGTTTCCTATTAATTAGCCAGCTTTTGATCCACAAGAGGACTCGTCCTTTTATCCCGTCACTATTGAGCTTACTTAGGAGCCTTTGATGAGGAACTTTATCAAAAGCTTGCTGGAAGTCAAGGTAAACTATATCTATTGGCTCCCCCTTGTCCACATGTTTGTTCACTCCCTCAAAAAACACTAACAGGTTAATGAGACACGATCTTCCCTTTCAGAACCCATGCTGAGTCTGTTTCAATAGTTTTTGTTCATCAATGTGCCTACTAATTCTTTCTTTAATAACAGTTTCCACCAAGTTACCCGGTATCGACGTCAGACTGACTGGCCTGTAATTTTCGGATCTCCTCTGGAACCCTTTTTAAAGATGGGAGTGACATTAGCTACCTTCCAGTCCTCAGGAATGGAGACAGATCTTAATGAAAAATTACATATTTTTGGCAGGAGATCCACAAGTTCACATTTGAGTTCTTTCAGAACTTTCGGATGTATGCCATCCAGGCTTGATGATTTATCAGTTTTTAAGTTGTCTATCAGTTGTAGGACCTCCTCTTGTGCCACCTCAATCTGACTCAGGTCTTTCAACACCCCTCCCAAAATCAGTGGTTCTTGAGTGGGCAAGCACTTCTCATCTTCCACAGCGAAGACAGAGGCAAAAAATGCATTCAGCTTCTCAGCCATTTCCCTATCATTCTTCAATACTCCTTTTACCCCTTGGTCATCCAAGGGCCCCACGTCCTCCCTGGCTGGTGTCCTGCTTTTAATGTATTTGAAGAAAGTTTTATTGTTGGACTTTATGTTTTTTGCTATATGCTCCTCATATTCCCTTTTTGCCTGACTGATCACAGACTGCATTTTATTTGCCTCAGGCTGTGTTCCCTTTTATCAACCTCACTGAGGTTGAGGTCAGACTGGCAGTATGAAGCGCAAGGGAGTTGTGGCAAAAAGACCCGAAACAATGTTTTCTGGATATTCCTGGTCACACTGCACTGACTGATATGGGAGCATACCGGGGAGGAGGCGCAAGGGAGAGTTCGCACTGTTGGCCCCCCCCAGCAGAGGCGCAGCTGTAAGCGGCTTTTTCCTCACTCTGCAGCAGGCGCCTATGCACATGGGTGCATAGGCGCATAGGTGCAGCAGCAAATAGGGCAGGATCCCATCTCCCAGGAGGCTGCCTGGCCAGAGCTTTAACTCCATGAGGCAGAAGCGTCCCACAGGCACGGTTGTGTGTGCCAGTGTATACCATGCATGGGTGCTTATGCGCATCCCTGCAGGAACAGCTGGTGTACATTATCAATGCGGGTTGTTCCCGGCTTTTAGCGTTTACTGTGCACACATCCAGGAAGCGGGATCAAGGCGCTCTTCAGGGTTTGCTATCACTTTCACCAGGTACTTTTTAAACTCGGGAGGGAAGCGTTACAAGACGGGTTGAGTACGGCTGGGGATCGCCTGACAGCTGTGCCTGTGTGAACAGGCTCCTTTAATCCATTTGTGAAACGTTTCTGAAACATGCCTATATCGGGCCAAACTGCCAGTCTGAACTCGACCTGAGACTAGCTTTCCACCGCTTAAAGGAATCCTTCTTACCTTTTACAGCTTCCATTACTTTGTTTGTTAACCAGGCAGGCTTTTTTCTATACCTATTTGTGCCTTTCCTAACCTGTGGTATATATTTTTTCTGAGCTTCTAGGATTGTTGTTTTAAATTGTCTCCAAGCTTCCCCAACGATTTTGACCCTTTCTACTTTTCCTTTCAGTTTCTTCCTCACATGTCCCCTCATATCAGAGAAGTTACCCCTTTTAAAGTTAAAAGTAGTTGTGTCAGTCTTTTTGGGCAACTCCCTGTTTATACTAATGTTAAACTCAATAACATTATGGTCACTGTTCCCAAGCAGTGCATTCACTTTTACATCTCTCACCAGGTTTTGGGTGTTACTTAGGACCAAATCTAGGATTGCCTCTCCCCTGGTAGGTGCTGTGACCATCTGTTCCATAGCACAGTTATTAAGAGTGTCTAGAAACTCAGGACCGAGGAATCAGTTCTTAAGCCTTGGAACACGACTGTTGCTGCTTTGATTCACTTCTCAAAGTGTTGGCTTTGCCATATGAATGCAAGAATAGCTGCTTTCAGCTTACCTGAGGTAACAGCTTACACCTATGGCTTTCTGAAGGCCTCGGCTTAATTCTTGGCAGAATACATGTTCAAGCTGCTCATCAGAGATACCTGTCCCACTACAAAAGAAAATATAGATGATTACATAAACATCAGGTTTTGTTTTTTTAAAAGCTGCATGTAAAAATTGATGGAAAACCTGAATCACATTGCAGTAGTCCTTTTCCTCCACTAAGGGGAACCATTTCTCACACTTTTAAGTCACATTCTTCTGTTTCCTTCTCTGAATGTTGTGTAAAGTATATGCCGCAGAAGCTTCTTTAGTCCCTGGCAGTGCAATACTGGAAGTAAAACCCACAGTATTGAATTAAACCACCTCTGTAAGTGTGCTTAGTATGCAACTTTCAGCTTGCAAGGGTTCTGAAAAGCCCTTAAATAAATTCATTATGCCTCTTTTCCCAATTCTCCCACCTTTGTATATATTGCTGTTTTTGACACATGGCTGCTAGGGAAATTCCTAATGCCTTATGCTGCTTTTATCATCTATATATGCAGGACTTTTTTTTGTAGAAAAAGCCCAGCAGGAACTCATTACCATAATAGGCCACCTCCAACAGCAGAAACTCATTAGCATATTAGGCCACACCCCTGACAGCACAGCTCATTAGCGTATCAGGCCACACCCCCATGTTACCAGAAGCATGGTCATCCAGCCACACCCACCTTTTGCTTCTTATTCTGTTAACCTTGTTTGTTGTAAAAAAAACAGGGCTTTTTTGTAGCAGGCACTCCTTTGCATGTTAGGCCACACACTCCTAATGTAGCCAGTCCTAATGAGTTCCTGCTGGGCTGAACTTTGTATCTGCCAATATATACCTTGGTGTGACTCCGACCCATGTCTCCTGCTTGCTACATGGGGTTCTTTTCCACAGTGAGCTATTGGGGAGATGCATTTGTGTGTTCTTTTGTAAGTTTCTTCATCCCCCTTGCCTGGCAAAAGGCTGGTGCACTTTTGTTCCTGCCCGTGCTAGGACCTGAACCTATAGGGATGCCAGCCTCCAGGTGGGACCTGAGGATCCCCCAGAATTACAGCTCATCTCCAGACTACAGAGATCGGCTCCCCTGGAGAAAGGGAATGCTTTGGAGGGGGCACTCTAGGGCATTGTACCCCATGGAGGTCCCTGCTCTCCCCAGGCTCCACCCCTAAATCTCCAGGAGTTTCCCAACCTGGAGCTGGCAACCCTATGTGTGTAGGCATTCTGTTAGGGTTGCCTCTGCCAAGCAAGCTGTGGAGACGTAAAGGAGATGTGGTCAGAGAGGTCAGGGTTCCTTCCCTGTGTGTTTACCCAGCAAAAGGAAACATGGTTGCAGGAGGGAGCTTGAACCCACAACTACAGAGCATGTGTTCATTCCAGGTCTCTTCCTAGTCATGCTACAGTCCTCTTTGCACTGGAGGTCACTGTAGTTCCCTTGTTCCATAAGTTATTGCATTCTGTGTGTGGATGGGAGAAAGGATGATCTCAAGGATACAAGCCAGCACTGCCATGCATTGGTTCACTGATTCCATATGTGGCTGATGTGGGGGCATCATTGGCATGCTGCATTGTGATTGGTGGGTTGTGGCAGGGCTGCTATGAACTCCACTGCAGTTGCTATGCTCTCACCTCCATGTAGGTGGGTCTTTTTTGGCCAATGTTTTCCATCTGTTGGGAGGTCATAGGATACTGATTAGTATACTGGTGTTGTATACTGCACTGGCATTGCTGCTACATCAATGCATGGGATTTAGGCTTGGGCCTAAAAATATACATTTGGATGCATATGCAATCACATTTGTTTATTTATTTATAATCTGTTTTTCTTAGTGAAACTCACAGTGGGTTATATGGTGTAAGTCAAATACGATTATTAGAATGGGACATCCAGTAAAACAGAGCAATATGGGTTGGACTGCAGAAAGAAAGTAAATAAACAAATTGCAGCATTGTTTAAGGTCCCTACAGAGATACTGCTGGGAGGCAAAAAAGGGTGTGGCCTGGAGGTGCTCTTAGTCAGCCAGAGGGCAGGAACACAAAGCCCAGTAGCAGGATCAGCCTCCCGTCTCAGCTGGTATGTACCTGTACAACCAGATGGGGAAAACTTGCCTGTCATCCTGCAAGGTCACAGGGAGAGGCTCTCCTGACTGTCCCGCCAATCAAAGGGCACAAGAGAGAAGGTCTTTTCAGTGGCTGCTTTACAATGATGGAACAGCGACCCCAGGGAGGTGTGCCTGGCCCCATCACTTAATCTTCCAGAGGCAGTTGAAGAGAGTTTTATTTAGGACTGCATTTGACTAATTTAGTTTTTACTTATTGGCAGTCCTAATGGAGATTTTAAAACTGAAATCTTTTATGTCTTTTATAACTGTTGTTTTACTTCTTTTGTAAGCTGCCATTAGGGCTGCAAGGTAGAAAGGAGGCGAATAAATGTTTTAAATAAATAAATCTGAAAACAAGAATAAATTTTAAACAGAGCTGAAACAAATCTGAAGCAAAATGGCAGCATTTAAGCATGACACATTAAACACCATTTATAGTCATATAATGGGAATGGAGAACATCTGTATGCAGAGGCACAACAGGATGTCCATCCATATTTCATTACTTTCAGTGGGAAGTGTATGTGGCTATGGAACTGAATGTGCATATACAACTGCCCCATCCACATTCTGCTTTAATTACATTGCCATCCTAAGCATAAGAACATAAGAACATAAGAACATAAGAACATAAGAGAAGCCAATGTTGAATCAGGCCAATGGCCTATCTAGTCCAAAATATACTAGGTACCATCAGGAGGTCCAGTAGTGGGGCCAGGACACCAGAAGCCCTCCCACTGCTGCCCCCTCCAGCACCAGGAATAGAGTGCATCACCTGCCCCAGACTGAGAGTTCCCATCTATACCCTGTGGCTAATAGCCACTGATGGACTTCTGCTCCATATGTTTATCTAATTCCCTCTTGAAACTGTCCATGCTTGTAGCTGCCACCACCTCCTGTGGCAGTGAATTCCATATGTTAATCACTCTTTGGGTGAAGAAGTATTTCCTTTTATCTGTTCTAACCTGACTGCTCAGCAATTTCATGGAGTGCCCACGAGTTCTTGTATTGTGAGAAAGGGAGAAAAGTACTTCTTTCTCAACCTGCTCAATCCCATTCATAATCTTATAAACCTCGATCATGTCACCCCTCAGCCGTCGTTTCTCCAAGCTAAAGAGCCCCAAACATTTTAACCTTTCTTCATAGGGAAGGTGTTCCAACCCTTTTATCATTCTAGTTGCCCTTCTCTGCACTTTTTCCAAAGCAGAGTTACACCCTTCTAAATTCACAGAAGTCAATGGGATTTCAAGGGTGCAACTGTTTTAGGATGCCACTGTTACCCACTCAATTCTGTATGAATGAATCCAGGTCAGGGTCCTGGCTGCCTCGGCAAGGCAGACCCATTCTTTCTTCTGCCTAAAAACTACCTTTTTCTGAACAGCAAGAGCAACAATAGCTGAAAAAGGGCAATTGTGTTTGTAAAACATTCCCCTGTTTCTTCTCAGCAATAAGACCTTACATGCAACTTCTGATACAAAGCTCTAAGATTTGTTTTAAAAAGTTAACAAAATACTACAAAGAGTGAAAGCATATACTTCTCCTGTGTCAGTACAAATATATTAAATCCCCTAATAGGGCTGTAGCTAACAAAAACAATGAATTTCCATTAAAATTCTACAGGCTATTATCAAAATCGATAGCATGGTACTATAGCTCCACAGTTGGCAAAGAAGCAAACAAACAAAATATATATTCCAAGAAGATGAAATTTGCAGAAAAAAATTCCCACACTCCTAGCAGCTCTGCTGTTCCCAAATGCCTACTTCAGGAGAATATATACTTCACACTGCTCCATGGGCTCTGAAAGGAGTGGGACATGAAGGTGCATAGCTGTCGTGCTACAGCCAGGAATAATAATAAGTACTAATGAATTCCCTCTGGCTGCAGATGCTGAAACTGAGTACATAGTAAGCAGTTAATAAGATCCCCTTCCAAGCTGGCATAATCAGAATGTGATGGCAATTCTAGAGCTGCCCTGCAGAGCTGTGCGTTCCCCCAACCGGCACCGCCTTGTAGTCCCTGGCCTGAAAGATGCCCATCTTGCCTCAACCAGGGCCAGGGCTTTCTTGGCCCTGGCCCCAGCCTGGTGGAACATTCTCCCAACTGAGATCAGGGCCCTGTGGGATTTGTTGCAGTTCCACAGGGCCTGTAAAATGGAGCTGTTCCACTAGGCTTTTGGTTGAAGTAGCAGATGTCAAATAACAGTGGCCTCCCCTGCTCTGGCTGCCTATGGCACTTTCCTATTATTGGTGCAAGGAGCGACTGAGCTAATCCATCCTGATCCATTGCCCTTCTAGCATGGGGCTAGTGTGCATAGAAAGACACCAACCACCAAATTGTTGGCTAGGAAACTGAGATTATTTCTTTAGATTAAATTTTAATGTTATTTGTATGGTGTTATTTGATGTTTTTAGAATTGTCTGTTGCTTTATGATGTGATGTGAGCTGCCCTGAGCCCATTTGCAGGGTAGGGCAGGATACAAACCACAATAAATAAATAAACACATACATAAATAAGTTTTTGTGAAAGGCCAAATTTCATGTGCCAGCTGGGTAGTAAGGACAGCATTACTAAATTGCTGCTCCCCTTAGCACACTCCTGTTCTATATTGCCCACGTCCTTAACTGGTTTTCTGATGATGAACTATAAACAAACAAACAAATAAATAAATAAGAATACCCTTGTGCTTGACTAGAATTTGCTGCTCAATGGTTTTGAACTCAGGAGAAAATAGTTACCCTTCAGCCAATGAAGATTTGCTACCACTTGCCAGGATGCATGCAACCGTTATCAGTTCCAGTTGTCCTTTGAGAAATCTGTTGCAAAGACTTACCTTTATAAAGTAAAAGTGAAGGTGAGAGAATTGTTCTTACAATTAACCAGATAGATTTGAGACTTCAGTCAGTCTATTCAGTTTCACTGTTATTGCTGGAGGCTATCTAAATATGTATAAAATGGGTTATGAAAAATCAATATTGAATTCATACTGAGACTGCCCTAATGCCCTGTATTATACAAAATGATCCTTGAGAAATTGATCTTTTTTGATTGTGAAGGGATGCAAGAGCTTTGCAATTCTCCCTTGTTATGTTATCATAATTAACTATTATATTTCTAGAACTGAAGTTCATGCTTGGTTTATTATACTCTCCCTTTCCTGACTTTTCTGAAAATCTCTCCATACTTCTTCCTCATTTTTGCCACTGCATTTTCCCCAGAACGTTTTCCACTGATATCTCTAACCTTTTCCTCTGGATTACCTATGATTGTCTTAAGTAAGACACAACCTAGCCCGATTCTATGCAGCAAAGATTTTCCATGATGTTTTCATTGCCATTGCAAATGTAGAGGTGTATACATTGGCACACCAGAATTTTCCGTGTTCAGTTATCAGTTCAGTCCCCATTTTTGTGTGCATTTTTCCTTGCTTCACCATTGGGGGATTTTTTGATGACTTTCCAAAATTGGTAATTGCGGAGTAATAGCACTCTAGCAATTACTGGTAGTTCTTAAAGCCTCCCAGTGGAAATGGCAGGAATGAAGGTGTTGGAGTGAGCGACTCAGGATGCCTGGACATTTGGGGGGGGGGGATGTGCTACAACACTCTTAAGTGTGTACAGATGTTATCTCCTTGAATGGGATGCCTCTCTTTGTCTTAACCTGGGAGCTGCCCTCTGACCCCTTCTCTGACTTTGTCCTTCACAATCTCTTTACATGGCATGCCACAGAGTCATATGTCTGCAGGTCTCTCCTGTAGATACAATGTCCTTATATTCCCACACACATGATGCCGGACAAGCTGGCCATTTGCGACAGGGAAAGTACTCTTTAGATTAGGCTTCTTTCTCTTATTTTGACAGCATCCTGAACTGGATATACTTGAATAAATGTAAGTTTTTACCTTTTGTAATATACTTATTGGGAGATTTATTTACGGTACTCAGTATCTCATTTCTAGTAAAAAGGTAAAGGTAAAGGTTTCCCTTGCTTGAAAGCTAGGGAATCCGACTCTAGGGGGTGGTGCTCATATCTGTTTCCAAGCTGAAGAGCCAGTGCTGTCTGAAGATGTTTCTGTGGTCATGTGGCCAGCATGACTAAATGCCGAGGCCCACGGAATGCTGTTACCTTCCCACCAAAGAGGTACCTATTTATCTACTTGCAATTTCTTGCTTTCAAACTGCTAGGTTGGCAGGAGCTGGGACCAGAGATGGGAGCCCACTCTGTCACGTGGCACTAGGGTCTCAAACTGCCAAACTATAGACCTTCTGGTCTGCAGCTCAGCATTTTAACCTCTAAGCTACCGTGGCCCCTATCTCACTTCTATGACTGGGCAAAACTCTGATGTATTAGCCAAATATCCCAATAGAGGGGCTAACAGCAGAAAAATGGCACTGATGTGGGTGGGGGCCTTTGCACCCAGATAGCAAGATAATGTGCTTGGACTGCACTCTTTCAAAACAGCTAGCAGCAAAGGAGGTTTGGGAAAGAGCATGCTGAGGATGGGAAAAAGATGATTAAAGCACAATTAGAGCATGACGTTGTAGATGCTCTGAAAAGGTGCTCCAGCCTGGAAGATTATGCAGAGAAAAACCTCCTGTTTAAACAGACCTACCCTTTTGCACTCTTTTTAAAAACTGTGTTTATAGATAAGATTTTTGTTTAAATAAGAACAAGAAAAAGCAATAATTATTATAATACATTCAACAAGCATTTATACATACTGCCGTTGGTCATATGAACAGTGAAAGATGCCTGCATGACTGGGGTATACATGGATCTTAGTGTTCCTAGGTCTATAATGGAAAAATCTAAATTGTTTGTGGATACCAGAGAGAGTGCCTACTCCCAGTCCATATGATGGTATCTTTCTCCCTACCTGGTGTAATCATTATTTCATCAGTGTGAGACCCTGCAGTGGAAGCGTGAGCCATAAGAAGTTAGGGTGGTGAGTATAATGAGCCAAATTTTCTGAACCGTGGCTCATATTCTTTGAATTCTCTCTGGACTTTTTGGGGGTTTGGGGGTTTCAGGTATTCGCAGAAATCTCATCTGTTTTTAAGCATTTGGCTGGCTTGATATCACTCTGCTGGTTTTGGATTATGTAAGAACGTTATTGTTTTTAAGCATAGTTTTCTGTGGCTTTTTTTTTTTAACCTGTGGTCTAATTTTCTCCATAGTGGACAAGTGCAGAACACTCTAGAATATGTTAGAGGAGATCTTACTACCCTGCTTACCCTTGATGTTCTGCTCTGTAATGTCACAACCACAGGGACATTTCACACTGCTGTGATATCAAAAGTAACACAAGTTGATCACATCATGTAATCTAAAGCCAGGCAAATGATTTATTACCAAGGGCAAGAATTTAAATTATAAATCAACCGAATGTGACAAGCTATATCATTCTCCCCAAAAGGAACCCATGACAAACAAAATCAGCCTGGTAAGCATTTTTTCCCTTTTTTTAAAAAAAAATAACTCAAGCTGATCACTATTAAACTGGGCAGGTAATGTCAGAAAGATCACCAATTCTTTCAGCATTATTGGATTCCCTGGAAGAGAATTTTGGAATGGAGGCTGACATTTCCTCTGGAAAGTCAGATTCTGTCACCTAGTGTTCATAAGTAGCAATAGCTAAACCCATGCTAATTAATAAGAAGATTATTGCAATTTGGCAAGGGGTGATTCCTCCTGAGAACTCCTGGGTGAAAAAGTTAACTACCATCCAAGATTAGTTTTAAACTTGAGAATATAGGAGAAGAGGTAGACATTGATGCAATCATGTTAATACTCCAGTCTATATGTCTCTGTTTTGTAACTAGTCAGATCATTGGTTCACAAGATCCAGTGGGCAGCAGTTCCCCAAGGTTTTAGGCAGTGGTCTTCCCATACCTGATACTTTAGATAATTTTAACTGGAAATGTCAGAGAATTTCTACATAAGAATTAACCCTGTCATTGAAAACGCTGGAGAACCTTTGCCCTAGAAGCAGCTCAAGAATTTATGCTGCTGCACCAGAAGAAAAATACTGTTCCTAAATGCACTGACTACTCCATGGGAATCATTTTGAGGCAAAGCATTCAGTTAATATCAGCATTACTATATTATGTTCTGAAAGAGACCGTCCTTTATGTGGTGGTATTTGTGGTAATACATTTCACAGGTCCAATGTGAAATGATTGTTCTGTGTTATGAAAAGAAGAGGAGGAGGAGGAGGAGGAGGAGGAAGAGGAGGAGATTGGATTTATACCCTGCCCTTCACTCAGAGTCTCAGAGTGGTGTACAAACTCCTTTTCCTTCCCCTCCTCACAACAGATACCCTGTGAGGTAGGTGGGGCTGAGAGAGCTCTTTCTAGAACTGCTCTTTCAAGAACACCTCTGACAGAACTATTGTTTGCCCAAGGTCATCCAGCAGCTGCAAGTGGCGGAGTGGGGAATCAAACCCGGTTCTCCCAGATTAGAGTCCGTGCACTTAACCACTGCACCAAACAGGCTCTCTTTCAGTTTTCTTGGCTAAAGTGATAATACATACAGGAGGGAAACATTGTAAGTCAGGAGTTCACAACATCATGACCTATGGGTGCCACGATGTCTGCCAACAACTTTCCTGGTGCCCATCAAGTATTTTTAGAAAGTGGGAAAGGCCAGGTGTGGTTTTTGCCCAGCCAGGCTTCTGACTCACAACTGTAGGTCTTACTAGCTGTAGGGATGGGCACAAACTGGCTCACAAGCCAAAATTCAGGCTAAACTTGGGTTGGTTTGGGGCTTGGGAAGTGATGTTTGGAGAAGACACACTCCCCAAACATTAACTAAAATTTGGCCTGTTTGGTAACTGTTTGGGGAAGACACACTCCCCAAATATTAACCAAAATTTGGCCTGTTTGGTAACTGTTTGGTAACTGAGAGTTGTTCAGTCTCTCTCCGTGGGCTCAGCTCTCTTGGGTTCCCTTAAGTCACCCCTTTAAATGGGCTGTGGGAGGGAGCCTGAGACAGCTGGGCCAGCAGAAAAGGGGGGGTGAAATGCCCCCTGGGAGGCACTTCACCCCCATATTTAACCTTATGTTTTTGCTCCCCACTGCTTTGCAAAACCGAAGGGTAAAATGGCTGGCAGACATTTAAACCTAACAGCTGAATGGCAGGGTCCACAGCACTCAGCACTCCATATGAATTATGGCATGGATCAAAGCCAAGCATCAAGCACATCAGAGTGTTTGGATGCAAAACCTATGGCTTCATTCCCAGTGAAAAATGCTCAAAGCTGGACAATAGAGTTACAGAAGGAATACTAGTGAGTTACAGTGATCACTGTAAAAGGTACCAAATTCTATTCCTGAAGACAGACAAAGGTGCAATAAATGGTACAGTATACTTTGATGAGACCCCAGGACTAAATCTGATGCAACCCACAGAAGTTAAAGAAAGCTCATCAACAAGTGAACAAGAGACAGCAAGACCAAGTGAAATAGAGGTGGAATTCAGCACAGACTTATCAGGGTTCCGAGAGGAAATGGGACCAGGCAAAATTACAAGCCTCAGAAGCTCAACTTGAGCAACTAAAGGCATATCACCCCACAGACTATCCTGTATAGCCAAAACTGAGAAAATACCTGAGCCCTTGTCTTGGGAAGATATCTCCGATTTGCCTGAAAGTGAAGCCAGAAAATGGAGAGAGGCAGCAGCAGAAAAGATACAATCAAGATACAAGATGCAAGAATAAGACTTCAATACTTACCAAATTGTCACCTGGGCACAAAACTATAGGATGCAAATGGACATTCAAATTAAATATAACACAGAAGGGGAAATTGAAAGGTATAAAGCAACACTCGTCGCAAAAGGATATTCCCAAAAATATGGTGAGGATTACGATGAAACATTTGCTCCAGTAGCAAAGTATCCCACTATCAGAACCTAGTTGAGGTTAGCAGCTGGAAAGGGAATGCATGTCAAACATTTAGACATAAAAACCACAGTTTTGTATGGTGATATGACAGAAGACATTTACATGGACCAGCCACCTGGCTTTGAGGAATCAGTAGACTACACCCTTGTATGTAAACTCCAAAAGAGTATTTATGGCCTAAAGCAGACAGCCAAAACATGGAATGAGAAATTAAACAAAATGCTCACTAGAGAAGAATCATGAGAGGCAAAGCAGATCCATGTTTGTACACCTGAAAGCAAGATAACCAATGGGCATACATCCTGATTTATGTGGGTGACATAATTCTTTGTTTTGAACAAGAAGGGGACTGTGATAGGAAAATGCACCAGTTGAATCAAAATTTCAAAGTGAAACAACTGGGAGACATCGCATACTACCTTCGTATTCAGATAGAAAAAGAAGCTGATGAGACCTATCTCCTTACTAAGAAACAAAAAATAACTGAGATGCTGGAGCATTTTGGAATGAAAGATGCAAAATAAGTGAGAACACCCATGGAAGTAGGATACCTGAAAAATGACAGCAGTCAAGAAGCATTGTCAAATAATAATATCATGAGGCAATCGGAAAACTATTGTATCAAGCCACAGTGTCTAGGCCAGATTTAAGTGCTGCTGTAGAATTTCTGAGTAGGAAAGTTTCTATACCTAGCCAGGCAGACTGGAATAAAATGAAGAGAGTGATGTGGTATCTGAAGGAAACAAGCCAGTTGAAGCTGTGAGTCCAGCATCTGCAGATCCAAAACTGAAAGGATTTGTGGACGCTGATTGGGCTGAAGACGCCACTGATCGGAAATCCAACAATGGATATTTGTTTCAATATGGAGAAGAGACCATTAGCTGGGCAAGCTGAAAAAGACAATGGTAGCACTCTTCAACAGAAGCAAAATATGTTGCAGCTGCACAAGCATGCCAAGAGAATCTCTGGATATGCCAGTTAATTTTAGACTTAGGACTGGATAGACCTGAACCAATAACAATCTTTCAAAAGACTATCAAGGGTATATAAAACTGTCACAGACTAAAAAGGCCAACCTCTGGTCTAAACACATTGATGTTAAGTATCATCTTCTGAGAGATATGCAGAATCAAGGACTCATTAACATGCAGAATTTACCAACTGAAGAAATGACTACTGATACTCTCACAAAACTATTGCCTGGAGAGAGCCATTGGACCCTTCTAGCAAATTTAAACATGGTGGAATAGTACACATGCTGTCGAGAAGGGGGGTTGGAGAAGTGACAGCCTGCCAAGAGTAATTACTGTAAATATTGCTGAAAGAGTAGTTTAGTCCACTTGTACCCTAAGGGGAGCTGTGAAGCATTCTCTAGTGTTTAGGGTTTATTGAATGTTTTTCTCTTGCAGTTCAGCCTACCTCTTGTTTTCTGTCTCTGCTGTGCTTTAGTCTGTGTTGGTGCTTGTGCTCTGAAGGCCTCTCTGTTGCGTTAGTGGACTGCAGTCTGTTGCTGCCTTTCTGAAAAATCCTGTTGCAGTAAATTCTTTGAAAGCAAAACTCTGAAGCGTGGATTGGGTTATGTTCTGAAGTGGTAAGAACAAATATCTAAGTAGCATCCCCTCCCACTGCCACTTAGGACCTTATTTTCTTTGCAGCAAGGGCAAATAATGCAACTCTACGAGACACATACACATTAATATCAGGGAGCAGAAATGTAATTTTCTTAGCAACACGGTATAAATTTATATTGGATAAGATCTCTGCTAGAAATTTGACTCTGGGATTAGAATATAATGGACAAAAAGGCTATAATGAGGTAGTACATGAGATCCACAAATACATACAAATTGGGCCATTGGAAT
The DNA here is from genome assembly GCA_029375565.1 of Gekko gecko. NCBI lineage: Eukaryota > Metazoa > Chordata > Lepidosauria > Squamata > Gekkonidae > Gekko > Gekko gecko. Next base: position 158,874,768 of record JAPDNY010000003.1, on the reverse strand, counting down.
TTGATCAAAGTGACTCTCTGAAAGTGCTGTTGGCATTGCTTGAAAGTGTAAAGAGGTAAAGGTCACTCTAAGTACATGGTTAGAGATGTTGACTAAATAAGGAGTTCTAGTATGGTCAAATTTAATTAATTTGTATCATAGTGCTGCTTTAGATTTTAATGTTAGAGGACGGTTGATCCCTGCATCAGAGTTATAAGTCCAGTTCCTGAGTTGGGAGTTATCCATTAATGTTCCTAAAAGATCATTAGGAATGGAGTACCTTGAGAGTATGATGCTGAGAAATATAAGGCACTGTGGGTCTTTGGATAATAGCAAGTTGAAAGATTGTTGGCTGAGCGAGTGGGATCTTGAGTTTCCAGTTCTTTTCCAATGTTTTATCATTATTAAATGCACCCAAGCCTTAAGAGAGGGTATACCAGTTTCAACTCTCATCAAAGCAGCTGGAGACCCCTTGGGAAGGGCCAAGATGCGCCTTACACATTGATTCTGAATTACTTCAAGGCTGGCCAAATTATCATCGTTCCATCCCCACACTTCAACTCCATACAGGAGATGAGGTACAGCCTTGCTATTATATAATTTCAGAGCAGGATCTATAAGTCATCCGCCCTTTGAGTAATAAAAACTCAAGATGGATCCAATCATTCTCAATGCTGACGATTTAGCTGTTGCCACATGGGTGGACCAATTTAGGGTCTCTCTAAATGTTACAACAAGATATTTAAATGAACTACATTGTTTAATTGGATTACCCACTGAGGGAGGGACAAAATGGGGACCTGAAAGGCTCCCAACTATGTTGTTACAGGTTGAAAAGTAAGGAAGCCAACACACATTCCTGCTTCATGCCCTTCTAGACAGGAATTTTGTTGGTTAAAAATCCAGACTTGACTCTGACGTGGGCATGGGTTTCTTTATGTAACTCTTGAAGCAGGAATAATAGTTAATTATTGATGTTCATGTCCACCAGCTTTGACCACAGTTGGGTTCTATCAATATAATCAAATGCAACAGCCAAGTCAACAAATGCTACATATAGAGCGTTCAGAGGGCCACATATACCTGAGAAAGCAATTGATGAAGTGTTTGCCAATGGTCAGTGGTCCCTAATCCTTTCCTAAATCCTGCTTGAACAGGATGTATAATTTGCTTCTCAGTTCCCCTGTCTTCTAGTTTAGACAGCAGATATTTACCACATAACTTGGCAAAATTATTGGTCTGTAGTTTTGTGGGTCAGATTTAACTCCCTTTTAATGTATAGGGTTGATAATAATTAGTTTCCAACCAGAAGGAATTGAGCCTGTGTCATTAATTTGTGAAAAAAACTCTAGCCACCACAGGGGACCACCAGTCTGGAAAAGCTTTTCATACATCTGGGGGACTCAGACTTTCTCCAGGAGATCTCCCACAGGCTAAAGAGGCTATTAAGCCTCTGATCTCAGATTCTGAGACATGGTCCCACTTTGGGAGACTAGATAAGTCTACAGAAGGACAGGGAGGTTGGGATCCAAAAACAGAACTAAAATATGTAAACAGTTCTTTGCCTGATATGAATGCATCAAACTGACTAAGAGAACCACTTCTTTTGTTAGAAACTAGCTCCCCAAAATGAGGCTCATTCTTTTCAATAACTGCACATTCCAACTCATCCCATAATATTTCATTCATTCATTCATTCATTCATTCATTCATTCATTCATTCATTCATTCATTCATTCCGTTTCTACCCTCCCCTCCCTGCCAAGGCAGGCTCAGGGCGTCTTACAGTTTGGCACAATTGGTATTCTTTTGCTTAATTAGATTTTATATTGAAATCTTAATTGTAAAAGATGAGGCATCAATGTCCCATGAGTATTGTGTCATGTTTGTCTCATAGTATGCACTAAAACCTTTTTAAGCACATTACATTCATGATCATACCATCCATTCTTTGCAAATGGTGAAAATTTTTGGCCCATAGCATAATGTGGGTTCTTTTCAAGAAACAAAAGATTACAACAGAGGATAACAGAATACTTGGGAGCTGGGCAACTTATCAAGAGAAAACTATAGAACTGACTAAAGAGCACCAGGGACAGGCAACAGGAAGGGAAGTTTTTGATTGAATTATAATTCAGAATTACAAAACTGGAGGCATGAAGTTGAGTCATATACTTGGCAGGAACTTTGGGGACAATGGGAAGATATGAATTGGAGGTTCCACACTGTCGCAGGCACTTAATTTTTGAATTGTGTTACTGGTCAGTAACTGCATACCATGTAAAAGACAATACAGGAAGAGACATCTTTGTCTTCAAGCCTGGCATGGCTGAATTGCTGTCATACTGTTGGCACTCCCTGATTTTTCCCAGTAAGGCTTCCTTGGAGACATTTGCTGTGGTCATTGTCCCAACATCACGGCTGCAAGATTCTCTGTGAGACACAAAACATGGCAGTTGGTCCCCATGTTCTGTGTGTGCCTCATGGGACTTGCTCATGGTGTTACATATGCAGTACATACATTCATGCTGGGATGGAGGGTGTGCAGATGAAAGTGGGAACAACATAAGAACATAAGAGAAGCCAATATTGAATCAGGCCAATGGCCCATCTAGTCCAACACTCTGTCACACAGCGGCCAAAAATACCAGTTGCTATCAGGAGGTCCAGCAGTGGGGCCAGGACACTAGCAGCCCTCCCACTGCTGCCCCCTCCAGCACCAAGAATAGAGTGCATCACCTGCCCCAGACTGAGAATTCCCATCTATACCCCGTGGCTAATAGCCACTGATGGACTTCTGCTCCATATGTTTATCTAATTCCCTCTTGAAACTGTCCATGCTTGTAGCTGCCACCACCTCCTGTGGCAGTGAATTCCATATGTTAATCACTCTTTGGGTGAAGAAGTATTTCCTTTTATCTGTTCTAACCCGACTGCTCAACAATTTCATGGAGTGCTCACGAGTTCTTGTATTGTGAGAAAGGGAGAAAAGTACTTCTTTCTCAACCTGCTCAATCCCATTCATAATCTTATAAACCTCGATCATGTCACCCCTCAGCTGTCGTTTCTCCAAGCTGAAGAGCCCCAAGCGTTTTAACCTTTCTTCATAGGGAAGGTGTTCCAACTCTTTTATCATTCTAGTTGCCCTTCTCTGCACTTTTTCCAATGCTATAATATCCTTTTTGAGATGTGGTGACCAGAACTGTACACAGTATTCCAAATGAGGTCACACCAATGATTTATACAGGGGCATTATGATACTGGCTGATTTGTTTTCAATTCCCTTCCTAATAATCCCCAGCATAGCGTTGGCCTTCTTTATTGCAGCTATACACTGTTTAGACATTTTCATTGCGTTATCTACTATAACTCCAAGATCTCTCTCTTGGTCCGTCTCTGCCAGTTCAGACCCCATCAACATGTATTTATATTTAGGATTTTTGGCTCTAATGTGCATCACTTTGCACTTGGCCACACTGAACCCCATTTGCCACGTTGATGCCCACTGAGGCAGGGCTGGCACCACCTGATCAAACTTCACTGGGAAGTTTGGGGATATGAAAAAGGATTGGAAGATTACTTGAGCACTGATGACAGAAAATGCATGCCAAGTCAAACAGAACACATTTATTTATGTAGAAAATGTATATGCTGTCTAAGACCTAATGGAAGTATTGGTTTACTGATGGTTTGGTGTAGTGGTTAGGAGCGTGGACTCTAATCTGGGAGAACCAGGTTTGATTCCCCACTCCTCCACATGCAGCTGCTGTTGTGACCCTGGGGCAGTCATAAGATCTTTCAGAACTGTTCTCTCAAGGGCAGTTCTTGGGAGAACTCTCTTAGCCCCACCTACCTCACAGGATGTCTGTTGTAGGGAGGGGAAGGGAAAGGGAGGTGTCTGTTGTGGGGAGGGGAAGCCTCTGTGAGGCTCCTTCAGGTAGTGAAGGGCAGGGTATAAATCCAGTCTCTTCTCTCTATTTGCAAAGTAAAAACAATACAATCAAATAATATAAAATAATATTCTAAACATTTTTAAAAGCCATAAAAACAACATAAACAGCCCAAACAGATATCTAAAGAACAGTCCTCAAGCTAGGAGCAGGCCATAAAACATCAATACCACCACTGGAACAGCTTCTCCCAGCATATAAGAACAGCACCTCCCTTGAAGAGTTGCAGCAAGGCCAATAAAGCCATTGCTTTTGGGGGCTAATAATTTAAAAGTCCCAGGACCCAAATATAAGGTTGTGCTGATTTCCACCAATTTCCCACTAAGAACTCGGGACAGCCTGCACAAAAGATGCCAGTACTGCTCAGTACCCCCACAAAAAATGCTGTGAGTAAAGCAGTTCTCTTTTGACTGGCTTTCTGTTTAGTATCTCGCCTATCAGCTGCTTGGTGGAGAAGAGTAACTGGAGGGACTGAAAATACAATCCTATGCAGAGCTATTCCAGTCTAAAGGGTGATTCTGCACTAGACCTTAAATACCGGTTCAACCCTATCCCTGAACTTACATTCTATACTACACGCAAGTTCACCCCTGTAATTATCTCAGAGTATTTTTACATTCTACACTATACTCAAGTAGACCTCTGCACTATCTTGGAGTATTTTTTGTTCCCACATTCCACTGAGGTCACCCTGGTTTCACCCCACACTTGTCCTGGGATAAACAGATGCTGTAATAACCAGGGATCAATGCAAGGTATTGTGTCACAAGTTGAACTCTGATAAAATCAGGGATGAGATTGTCTATAGAAATCAATGGAACTAGACTGGAGTAACCCTGCAGAGGATCGCACTGTATATCTGGTCCCCTAAACTTTCTCCTATACAACTAATCAGAAAGATGCAAACTTTTTGAAAGGGTTGTGCCCCCACAACGCCAATTGAGTGATGAAGCTGAAGATTCATGCATGGATCACCTTGTTCCACAAACCATTCTTCATATAACTAAGTTTGAGTCCAGTGGCACCTTTAGTCCTACATGGCTACCCACCTGAATCATTCTCTATATAGACAGAGACCAGCAAGTTTTGCCTCTAGATGGATCAGGGTGTATATTCAGGGGAAAACTCTTTCTGTATAAATTGCAATGCAATCCTAAGCACATTTGCACTGTCACTGGGTTTAGAAGTGTACAGTTTGGGGTCGCGCTGTTGGTGACATATAAATTATTTAAATTATTCTTCTCTGCATTTATTTATACATATATGCATTTGTACAGCTTTATCAATGTACATAGCACCTTATAGTATAAACAAAAAGAGTCCTTCCCTCAGAAACTTCTGTGCTAAAGTCTGACTTCCCCACTAAGCAGCTTTTCAAAAGGGTTCAGTTGGATGGGCTCAATTGCTTACAAAACAAGGTATCTTTTTGATATATGTCACAAAATGCTAACACCACCCACAATTAAATATGAAAACAATTAATTTTGAACTTGAAGCAGTGCTAAAAGAGTATAGAGATGGCAAGTAGTCCCTGATGTGTTGTTCATTTCCCCTGTTGGGTCACCAGGGTGGATTTCTCTGCCTATAAGTGAACATTGGATGGCCTTTGTTGCCCCTTTCTAAACCTTTTAGCTTCACCAAAAGTAGAAGGCTTTGAAACCCTGGTAACTTGCCCTACAGATATTTTGACTCCAACAGTCAATATCTTCTTCATAAATCTTGTGTTTGTTTAGTTTGCTTTATTTATTTTGTTCTCACAGCCCTGATTTTTTAAAATTTCAAATAACATTCAGTGGTGTGTTCACAGGGACAGAACAAATAGAACTTTTGATTTGTTTGAAACAGTTTATGGTGGGGTAAAAAGCCTAACCCAAAAGGATGTTCTCCAGCACAAGGTGCATAAAAGCCATTCCTCTTCCTTCCAGACAGTGGCTCTGTTTGTGCACATGTAACTTTTCCTCTTTTGTGCCACCAGAGACTCTTCAGAGAATGCTTAGAGACAGCTTTTGCTTTTAACAGAAACTTTATATAATTTCAAAGGTGTATGTATATTTGTAGCAATTCAGAAAGTTGTGCAACAATTTCTACTGTTCCCCACAACTCACAGAATTCATAGAAAGAGTAATAGAGAAATAATGTTATGTATTTATAAAGTTTATATCTTTCCATTCTACAAAAGCTACTCAAGGTAGTTTATAACAAAATAAAAAATAACATTGAAGCAATATGCATATATATATATAAATAGAATTAATAATAAAAATAACATAACAAACTTTATCAATGAAGACCTACAGCAACCAAACAATAACCCCACCAAAGACAGAAAACAGCAGCAATATTAACAATATCCATTGTACTACACAAACCCAACTGTGAGGAACTCCCTTATGCTTGAGTAAGTGGGGTTTGGTTTCTTTAACCTTTCACAGGCTGGAGCAGTCTTATTTTCCACGGACACTGTCTGCCAGCCTCTATTTCCCAGGAATATACATTCACTCTTCTGTCACAGACTAAGCCACTTATTGTCTCTGGGGCTTTTCATGAACTTTTAAAATCTTTTTATAGGATAGAACTTAATGTTTAACTTAGTCAAATCCTGTCAGACACTGAGGCACATGCAATTTGGAACAGTAAAACCAACTGAAGATTTTATTTACAAAGACAGGCAGGCAGGGAAAATACATACATGGGAAAAATTTGATGTTTGTGGATATGTAGTTGCAGATGGTATATTTCAGCTTTTGCTTAGTTCCTTATAAACAGTCAGCTCAGATGTCACAGTACAAAACATGCTTTTACTCTTAACTCAACACCTATGCTGTTTTAGATGGCCAGGTCTTGGGTGGATTCCTCAGGTATTCTCCTCCTTCACAGAGAAACCCCTCCGCTGTGCCTTAGTTTAGATTTTGGAAAATCATTAGTCCAATAAACACTTCTGGCATACACTAAGGCTGAGTTCAGACTGACAATTTGCCCCGCTATAGCCACTTTTCAGCCACATTTCCCAAGCGGATTAAAGGGGGTGTTCACACAGGCACATCTGCCTGGCATTCCCCACCCGTAGGCAACCCGTGTTGTTCCACTTTGCTCCCGTGTTAAAAAGATATCTGACAAAAGTGGTAGCAAATCTCAGAGAGCGCCTTTATCCTGCGTTATTCTGCTTCCTGGAAGTGTGAACATGAAGCCAAAAAGCTGGGAGCAACCCACTTCTATAGTGTGCGCCGGGTGTTTCCACGCATAAGACAGCAGCAGATTGGCTGTGCTCCGCTCTACTGCCCAATGTGGTGCCAGTGCAACGGGATCCACCCCAAATTGGCCAGATGTGCTTATGAGCATGAGCACATATACGCCCATGTGCCCATACACACATAGAGAAAAAAGCTGTTTACAGCCACGCCTCCAGGCCAGCAGTCTGAATGCTCCCGCGTGCCTCCTCTCCCACATCTGTTGGCCCCATGTGACCGGGAAAACCTGGAACAGTTTATTCCGGGGCTTTTTTTGCCACGACCAGCTCCCGCTGCAAACTGCCAATCTGAACTCAGCCTAAAATCCACTAAACTGGTCTCCCACTCCAGCAGGGTATAAATTCTTAGTGAGATGAATGTGTATCTTTTGTTTCACCACAAGGAGTTTTTCTTTTAAGACTCCTTAGTTGTCACTGCAGTATATAACTACGTTTGGCTCTTCTCAGGTTCCCTTAATATTGGGATCTGTAGAGAAGGCTCATTTGCTCCTTGGGCTCAGCGATGTTCAACCAGACTTCACAGTCCCCTGGCACAAAATCAACATACTAAAATCAACTGCCAGTCTCAACTGCCAGTCTCAACTGCCAGTCTCAACTGCCAAACTCAACCATCAAGAGGGTTTATTTTCTTTCATTAAAACCCTTCCCTGAGTTCTGCATCAGGATTACATCATTTCTGCTAGCAGGGCCGGTTCACCCATTAGGCGAGCTAGGTGCTCGCCTAGGGCATCGGCCCTGCAGGGGCGCCAAAATGCCCCCTGCCCCCCCGTGAAAAGCCCCCCTTCCCGCTCAGCGCTGGCAGCCCTGGCTTTCCTGGGCGCCTCGCAGCCAGCCGGCTCCGGCGCTGGGAGGGAAGGGGTGGGCGTTCTAACCCTGCCTCTTCCCTGGTTCTCCTGGGCACCTCGCAGCTGCGAAGCACCCAGAAAAGCTGGCGCTGGGAGGGAAGGGGTGAGGATTCTAACTCTGCCTCTTCCCCGGCTTTCCTGGGCTCCTCGCAGCTGCGAGGCGCCCAGGAAAACAGCGCTGGGCCATCTCCAGGCCCCACCGGGAGGTGCTAGTTACGTGACTACAGGTCTCTTGTCTTGTGGCTGATCCCAAGCCTGGAATCCATCACACCAACATCACTAAAAACCAAAGCTAACAAACACACAAAAAGCCTGAGATTAATTCCTCTTGAAGATCTTCCAGAAAGGATCTTTACAGTTTTCCTGAAGACCATCTGTGAAGAGGGAAGCAGGGCCTCCAGGAGAAGAGTGTTTCAAAGCTTGGGGAACCATAGCTGAGAAGACCCTGTTTCCGATGCCCACCAAGCTCACTTCTTGTCTTTCTCCACACCTACAAGGGCCCAAAGCAGGTTACAGTAAACTTCAGGAGGCTAAAAACAGTATACAGGTTGCCAACAAATCTGGTGGTCTCCTCAACGACAAGAGAATAAGGTCATCAGAGAGTCCATACACTATATTAGCTGACTGATTTTAACCAACATTTCAGACATGAAAATATAGACACTGTTAAAATAGCAACTGTTTATTTAGTGGAGCTCACAGCAGGGATCATATTTCCCGCATTTGCAGCAATTACACTGGCTGCTGCTTTGTTCCTGTGCCCAATCAAATGTGCTCATGTTGACTTTTAAAGTCCTAAACCACCTTGAGCCAGAATATCTGAGGGTCCATCTATGCCTATATTAGCCAACCTGTGACCTGAGCTCCGCTTGTAGCCCAAGCTCTGTGTGTAAAATTGACTTGTATGGTTCACTCATCTGAATGGAAGCCAACTGGTTAATTGGTATTGCATTGCATATTGTTTTTCAGAATGCAGCCTCCTAAAATGTGTGGTTAACCTGCTTTGGGCTGCTGTAGGAAGGGAAAAGGGCAAGACACAAGCATTACATTATACAAATAAATATGTGTATAGAGGGGGGAATCACATGACCTGCTCTGGCCCATTGGTGTTTAGAGGCTTTCTTATTGTTCCTTCTGTAGACCCCTACTTTGGCCAGAATTGTGTTCTTGATAGACTGTGGCCTCCATTTCAGACAACTGGATAGAGACAGTCTTATTAAGGCTTTACATTAGAGGCTGACTCAAAAGCCTTTTTTTAAAAAAAAGACTTCCAGATTTGGATTGACTTGCACTATATTGCTGCTCCCCTGCCAATCTGCCCTCTGGCTGAGGACAGAGTTGTTTCCTTCTTGGCTGGCACCCTTCTATGTTCTCTGCTATTTACATCTACCCCACCCTCTTCCCCCCTGTCCATGAAGTAGCTGGCAGTTGGAACTGGGATTGGTTAATTATTTGCCATTTGACTGTTTGAAATGTTTTATTAATGTTTTAATTGATTTTGCCTTGTTTTGTTTTATGGTTTTTGTACATCACCCGGAGCCCTGCTGTGGCAGGGGTTGGGTGATTCATAAGTATAATAAATAAATATAAATAAATAAATCATGAAAACAACACAATCTGCCTCTCCAGAAATAATTCTGGGGAGAAATGAGCAAGATAGGGTGTATGGTACATAAATAGTGGACTTTTCAGTTGGCAGAAAAATATGTAAAGTGATCCCCAATGACCTCCCTCCCCAGAAAAAAAACAAAAACAGGTGGACTAAATATGCTTCAGAGCATAGCATGTTGAAAGGTGACTCTTCTTAGTTAAAGCAGGGGGAAATAATGGTGTGTGTTTTTGTGGAGGCAGGGAGAGAATCCAGCTTGGTTAAGCCCCTGAGAGCTCACAGAATCCTGGAGTGGGAGAGCTGAATGAGTGAGTTCCACATTGTTTTCCCTTCCACAATGCTTTGCGACTCACTCCAGCTTGTAGAATACTTCTATCAAAACACAGTGAATCGGGGGAGGAATTGGTTCAATCTGAAGACTGGCTCTTTGTGGTCTTTATTATTTTATGTATTGCTCTAATACCAACATTGCAGACCGGAAGGTCGGTAGCTTGGCAGTTTGAGACCCTAGTGCCACATGATGGAGTGAGCTCCTGTCTCTGGCCCCAGCTCCTGCCAACCTAGCAGTAAGAAAGCAAGAAATTGCAAGTAGATAAATAGGTGCCGCTTCAGTGGGAAGGTAACAGTGTTCTGTTTGCCTTGGCGTTAAGTCATGCCAGCCACATGACCACAGAAAAAGTCTATAGATGGCGCTGGCTCTTCAGCTTTGAAACGGAGATGAGCACTGCCCTCTAGAGTTGGATTCAACTGGCTTTTGAGCGAGGGAAACCTTTACCTTTACTTTGACATTAGCAACAAATCCCCTGACAAGTTGTGTGAGGGAGCCTGTCCCAAGTACCTTACATGCAAACCAGTAATTTCTGTTGCCTTGACAAGTGCAGAAGTCCTTTGGTGGTTGCTGATTCCAATTACACATAGATACTCACTTTCCATTTTTTTGTCATTTCTAACCTTATTACCAAGTATGCTTTCTCTCTCACAGGAATCTGAGGTGTCGCAGCCTACAGTAATGATTCTGAACCCAATGTACTAGACACCTTTTTTGATGATTGTCTAAAAATCTTATATGCACTGGACTAAAAGCTTTTCAGAGACAATTTCACCCATGACATTTCTAGTACATCCTTCATAGTTTAGTTTCATTAGTGTTGAAGGGAGGGGGAATCTAAGGAAGACACAGCATTCAACAATAGTTGAAAGACCTTTATGTTCCCTGGAACAAATAGTGATGGACAGGCTGCAACGCTGCTCTCAGGGTTTAAAGTCTCTGCACTCCAGTTAATTACTTAGTATGCTGCTTGCTTTGCATGACGTTCTCTCTTCAGTAATTGAATATATTGCTGAGCAGCTTCAATGTAATTCATTGCCACTGACTATGTTTGCTTCACGTCATCCAGTACATTTGGTCTACAGCTCATTTGGCTCCTGCCTGGTGACTGTTGTGCAGAAAATTCCTTGCTAGTTTCACATGTTGAATTTACTTTGAGTAGTCAGTAGGAAGTAGATAATTTTCTGGGGCCTAAGGGACCCACCTTCTGAGATTCCAGCAGTGATCCTGGCATGGGTGTGGGTGACCACACAAGAGGGAGGCTTAAATATCTCTCTTTTTCTACGATTCCAACAGCACTGTATTCTGGAACACCACAGCCTTTGTATGCAACACAAATACATGAATGCTTTGTGCAGAATTTACAGTGCAATCCAAAGAACACTTTCCTGGAGTAAGTCCCACTGAATAGACCTGATTCTGCGAAGATCCACTTAAGATTCCACTCTTAGTGTAAGAATTCTAGTAATCTAAACACCTCAGCAATAGTTTGGGGAACTAGGGGAATGTTATGTCTTTCTCTTAAAATTTATAAAACATATAATGAGGTCCTGAAGGTTTTCTGTATGACTTTAAAATCTATAGGTTCAAACTGGCTGCTGACAGAGCAGTATCAGGGGGAAAAATCTTTCCCACTTTACGATAACTGAAGAGAAGCCATTATGCTGACAATAATAGATAGCAATAATTGTTGATGGCAATAATAACTTCTCTTTTCCATTACTGGAAAATAGTTTACAGTTTAAAGTAGAGAATGAAAAGGAATCTTATTAAGAGGTTTGCTGCTCCTCATTTCAGGTCCTATTACATTGGTTTGGTTTACACATCATGGTGAAATTATCGTTTGACCATTCATACTCGAGTTCAGAAGCTTCCAGTATCTCATTCACTCATGTGTTTGCATTCCCTCCCTCCCTCTTTCACAGCAAACAATTGTTTGCTATTACATCCCAGTGGGGCAAACGATGGATTGGATCCTGCCATGTGGATAAGGGCAGTCCATGACTGTCGATATTGCTGGGCCTGTCGGCAGCATTTGATATGCTCAATGATGTTATTTTGGTGGATTGACTGCAACCAATTTTGGGGTTTAAAGGGACAGTCCTCTGGTGGTTTTACTCATTTCTAACTGTCAGAAAGCAAGTGGTTTCCATAGGAGAGGCGGAATGAGCTAGCTGGGATATGATGTGCACCAAGGATCCATTTTATTCCCAATGCCATTTAATCTAAATGTAAAACTTTGAAAGAGATCATCTGTTGGTGTTAAAGGTGCTGCTGGACTCAAACTTTGTTCTGTTGCTTCAGACCAGCATGGCTACACAGTGGCCAACCAGATCCCCTGGAGGTCCAACAACAGGGCATAGAGGCCAAGGCCTTCCTCCGATGTTGCCTCCTGGCATTCAGAGGTTTACTGCCTCTGAATGTGGAGGTTTCCTTTAGTCACTATGGCTAGTAGCTATTGATACACCTATCTTGCATAAATCTATCTAATTCCATTTTAAAGTTGTCTGTGCCTGTAACCTTCACTACATCTTCTGGCAGCGAATTCTACATTTTAATCACTCACTGTGTTAAAAAGTATGTCACTTTGTCCATCCTGAATCTACTGTCCATCAGCTTCATTGGATGCTCTCAAATTCTAGTACTGTGGGAGAGGGCCAAATTAAATGGGCCAAATTTAATGTGACAGAGAACTCATAGCTGCCATAAGTTTGCTGTTGCCATTTTAAAGTGATTTTAAAATACTGTGTGGGCCCAGTCATTGGGCCCAATGTGTGGAACTCCCATCCACGTGTTCCTTTTCAAGGGAGAAAACAGCTGTGTGTGTGTGTACATGCACGGGCCCTCCCATGGCAATTTTGGCACTTGAAAAGCCATGGGGGAGAAAGGTCTCAGGCCATATCCCCCTCTCTTGTGGAATTTTAAAATCACTTTAATCTGGTGGCCATGGATTCTGTCATGTTAGTTTGGCTTCAAGCCTCCAGAGAAGCCTCCAGAACTAGTGGTGATGGCTCTCTTGGCACTTGAAATGTATGGGGTAGTGAGAGCCAGTTTGATGTAGAGGTTTAGAGCACGGAGTCTAATCTGGGAGAATCGGGTTTGATTCCCCATTCCTCCACATGCAGCTGCTGGTGTGACCTTAGGTCAGTTACAAGTTCTTTCAGAACTGTTCTCTCACTAGCAGCTCTCGAAAGAGCTCTCTCAGCCCCACCTACCTCACAGGGTGTCTGTTGTAGGGAGGGGAAAGGAAAGGAGATTGTAAACTGCTCTGAGACTTCTTTGGGTAGTAAATAGGGGTGGGCAAAAAAAAAAATCAGCCCAATTCGGTTCAGCCAAATCAGGTCAAATCTGGTTTGGCTGGCTGACTGACCCCCCAATCCACTTTTAGCTATTTAAGCCAATATCTGGGCTCATTCGGCCAGCCAAATCAGATTCGGCCAGGGACCTCCCTCAATGAAGGGAGCTTGCCACCTCTGCGGTGCGACTGGAGGTTTAAAGATTAAATCTCCCCAGTCGTGCCGCAGAGGCGGCATGCTCCCTTTATTGGGAGAGAGAGGGGAGGCATTTAAATGCCTTCCTGTTCCTTCCTAGGCTAGCCCGCGCAAGCTGAGGAAGGCTTCTAGAGCTCCCCTGCTCTCTCCTGGCTCACTTGCCTCAGCAGACGAGCCAGGAAGGGCCGGGGAGAGAGCGGGGAGGCATTTAAATGCCTCTCTGTGCTTTCCCTGGGGCCAGGGCTGCTTTTTGGGCAGTGGCTTTCAGCCGCAGGCTGAATCAGATTAGATAATATGATTTGGCCCGCGGCTGCCTGAAAGGGGGCCGAATGGTCCTTTTTCGGGTGTGCATTTGGTTCAGATGAACTGAATGCACATCTCTAGTAGTGAAGGGTGGGGTATAACCCCAATCTCTTCTTCTCAAGGCTCTTTTTGTAGCAGGAACTCATTTGCATATTAGGCAACAGACCCCTAATGTAGCCAATCCTCCAAGAGCTTACGGAGCTCTTCTTACAGGGGCTACTTTAAGCTCTTGGAGGATTGGCTACATTAGGGGTGTGTTGCCTAATATGCAAAGGAGTTCCTTCTACAAAAAGAGCCCTGCTTCTCTTTATGATATTTGCAGCATTTGCTGTTTCATTTGCTAACTTGAGTTTGCAAAGATAAGGCAATGTATAACTATTTTAAATCAATAAACCAAAGAAATGTGAGTGTTAGAGAAGTTTTACTTAATGCAGTTCTGTTTGCAAAACATTGTTAAAGAGTTATTATAAGATTAAGTGCTGATTTTTCGTTTTTGATCAGTGTCAATGTGTACAAAAAGTCAAAATGGAAAAGATTCTTTGATGCACAGATTACACTTCAGTTTGAAGGTGCAATATGATTTGAAGGTCATTGTCAGTGGAGCAGGTTGCTGAAATATATCTCATGCAAGCAGAAAACACAAGACAGGATATGGTCAAGTTGACTTAGCCCAAGGGTTACCTGTGATAACTTTCGTGTGTCTTCTTTCCCAAGAGCTTTTAGGCAAGTGGAAGTGTTCTGTGAGATCCAGCCCACTGATATACAAAAATCATAATTTGCCTACAAATGGGTACTGGAAACTACAATAAAACAATGATTTCCAGTGCTGGTTTCTGGACAAACTATGTGTTGATTCTCACTGGAAAAACTGGAAGCTGCAGACTACTGTGGTATACGTAGCTCATCTCTGGCTTGGTGGAGGCAGCAAGACAGAATTGTGTTTTGGTCCTGGAAGGCAGCATGAGGCGAAGATGCGGAGATACTAGTCCATGCATAGAGGGTAGCCCCAGGAATATTCAACCAAGAAGGTCTGGTGGTCAATCTTGGCCTTACAACAAAGCTTTTGACAGTGTGGCTAATGAAAAGCTATAGTAGGTTTAAGAGAAATGGGTGTGCCACAACATTTGATTGTTTTGATGTACAACCTGTACTCTGGACAAGAGGCTACTGTTAGGACAGAATAAGGAGAAACAGGATGGTTTCCAATAGGCAAAGCTGTCAGAGAAGGATGTATTTTATCTCCTTTTCTCTTCAATCTATATGCAGAACATATCGTAAGGAAAGGTGGATTAGATTTAGATGAAGGCAGAGTGAAAATTGGTGGAAGGTATATTAACAATCTGAAATATGCAGATGACCCTGCATTAACAATTTGAAATATGTAGATGACCCTAAACACACACAGTGCCAAAAACAGTTTATGCTACTTTTCTGCTTCAAACTCTGACTTTATGTCTCAGGAGTTTAACTTTGTTGCAGGCCACCTCACAGTTTCAAGAGCTATGTATAGCAAACATTCTCCCACTTAGGTTGTCCACAGAAAGAAGGGGGGGAGAGAGCAAATGTTTGTGTACAGTCCTAACTACCCTCCCTTCTCCTAAATGATGGAAACAACCACCCAATTGTTATGTGCCATGTCTTCTTGCTGCTTCACCAGCCACCCCTTTTCCCACTCACTGCTTATGCTTACTATATAGACTCATAGTTCAAGGCTGTCAGGGATGCTTTCCAGTGGGAACCCTGAGGAACCATCAATGCTGGGGGAGATATGCCAGGTTGTGCCCCAGGCCGTGGTAAAGTTACTAGAGGAGGAGGAGTGATATGTCAGTAAATAGGTGCCTTGCCTTGTGCACCTGGGTGGTGGTGCTTGCTTCATGATCCTTTTTACTTGGGCAAGGCTGTGATTGGCCAGGAAATGCTGTCCTGATGCCTCCTAGGGATCCCACTGGAAGGGAGAAAACTCTTCTCCCATTGCCCAGGAAATCAGGCGATTCAAAGAGAAATAGAGACCCTGACTTTGGAAAAAACAAAAAACACTGCAATTATACAGGATGAATTTCTGTAACCCTGAATACTTTCAGAATTGTGTTAAACATTTGAGAAATCCTGGAAATGTCCCCAAAAGGCTTTTTCTGGGTTTTTTGGTTCAGGGATTTCCAGATGCTCTCCCATATTGTTTACCATTGCCCAAAACTTAACTCTCTGCATTAGAAGGAGAAGCACTGCTGCAACTGGCTCTTCAGTTCAGCTATTTTTTGTAAAGAAACTGTTCATTGAAAATATGGAAGACTAGGTGGGTTGGAGGGGCACCATGTATAGTGGAGTAGCAACTTTTCTCTTCCAGAGCAAGTGCATGATGAATGATGGGAAACAAACAAGGCTGTTATTCTAGGTACACTGTTATTAGCCCATCTGACTCACCGAATGAAGTGGGATTTACTTTTGAGCGATCATGCTGCTTGCCTTTCTTTTCCCACCAACTATTGAGAATGCATGTGGACAGAAGCTTGCAAAACTTCATGCTGACAGAAGATGCCTGTTTGTATGGAAGAATGAACATTTGAGCTAGATCCTAGCCAGTTACACATGAAGCCGTGGCTAGAGCATCTCCTTGGCCTGCAGAAGGTCCCAGGTTCAATCCCTGTCATTTCCAATTAAGGGATCAAGTAGTAGATTAGTTAAGGGATCAAGTAGTAGATTAGTTAACACCATGGAAGGCCACTGCCAGTGTGAATAGACAATACTGATCTTAAAGGACCAATGGTCTCATTCAGTATAAGAAAGCTTCATGTGTTCACACAAACACAATCTAATGCTGTTTGGAAAACCTTTTTATTTATTAAGTAGGTGCAGGGCTTTTTTCTTTTTCTTTTTGGAAAACGTTGTGCTGGAACTCTCAAGAGGGAAATGAAGTTTTAATCTATATACTGAAAACTCATGAACTTTTAAACATTTTAAAAAGAATTTTGTTGAATAGGTTCCAGAACCCTGTTTCTGCGTGTTCCTCCAGAAAAAAGAGCCCTGAGTAGGAGTATGTATCTGGTTGACCTGGATAGCCCGGGCTAGCCCAACCTTGTTAGATCTCAGAAGATAAGCTGGGTTGGTTCTGGTTAGTATTTGGATGGAAGCCCACCAAGGAATTCCAGGGTCCCTAGACAGAGGCAAGTAAAGGCAAACCGCCTCTGAATGTCTCTTGCTTTGAAAACCCTATGGGGTTGCCATAAAGCAGCTGTGACTTGACGACAAAAATCAAACAAACAAGGTAGACCTGGTCAGGAAAATATGGAGAAATGACCTAATTTCTATTGATTATCTACTCTATGTTTAGCAAGAAACTCAGATCTTCTCAGGTGTAGGCAAAAAAGTAGCCACATAGAGCCATATCAAATGATGTGTATTATACTATAGAACTGAATGTTATCAGTAATAACAACTGATAATGTCAACATTTTACTGTCCTTAACACTTATCCTTTATTTGATAAACAGCGGCATACTGTATGCCATTGAGTGAGTTCTATATTGGGAAAAGACCTCATATTAATCACATCAAAGCCCAGCATTCCACCTTACTACAGAGATCACTGATCAAGTATCTTCAAACTGAATGTACTCTTCATTTAAAAAAATTGAAGCATAACCCAGATTTTGTGCTAAAAAAAGCTCTGTCTCCACTCTCCATCGATAACTATCTGGATTATTTCAACATCTTTCTTATCGTATATTCAGCAATACAAAATCTCTTCAGATCAGAACATTTTCTTCTGAAATAAGCAGACAGTGATACATTGGGGGCAATATGGATTTAACTCCCAATATGCATTATTTCTTCAGGTTATCATTTTTGGAGAGCATCCTAATGCATTACTGTAGATTTTTCCTAGGCTAGTAAATAAAAAAGTGTGAAAGAATGGGACATACTAATCTGCTCACATATTGTGCTATGAATATGTGAAATATACTCAGGCTTCCAGCCAAGTTCATAGTAAATGAAAATCATTTTGCCACTTATGCAGCAACTGCAAAGATCTCATGGTAGGGGTTCCTGATGGGCTGCCATGTTCTGGGGCAGCTGAAGTTTCCAAATCATCTTCAAGGACAATCATAGGGTCATACTACATGCTATAATGTATATGAGTCCATCCTGGGGACTCGAGCCATATTGCAACTGCAGGATTGTTATGGTGAAAGAGGAACATATTTAAAGTCCTTTCCCAACAAAGCCAAAAGTAAGTGTAGGTAAAAAGTGACTAATGATAGAAGTTGCAGAGTTCTCAAGGCACAGGGCACAGTGGAATATGTTAGGCTGTTGCTAGAGAAAATAAAGTTCACACAGAGCCACCTTTATCTTAGCAAACTAATATGTCCTTTATTGTAAGGAACTCCATTCTAAACAGGATAGGGGTAGTATTCTAATCTAATCTATTTTACTAGGATGGATGAAGATGCAGGAAGCATGTCTGGCTTTCATGGTAGCAAGATGGAGGGGAGACAGCGAGAAGGAGGGAAGATTCCCTGAGAGCAGCAATCTACAATTCAAAAGGATAGCAGTAGAGAAGTCGAAAGCAAGGAGACACAGGGTCCTATCTGCCTCTCTGGGTCTATAGTACCCTCTGATGTCTGAGGCTAGCACACAGTCCTTCACTTCCAACAATTAAAATGTCTTTTTGGCCCAATTAATCATACAGTTGATCCAGTAAGTATATGAACCAGGCCTTAGACCTATCCGCCACTCAACATGTTGTCAAACTCAGCACCTCGTTTGCCATGGGAAAAGTATAATGCTGTCAGACCACTGTGGGGGCTTCTCTGTGTGTGTATGTGTGACTGGGGACGCTTTGCTGTGCATCTGTAACTCTTTTCTAAGATACCTCCCTGTCTCTCTGACCTTGGATGCTGTCTCTGCTTGCTCTGCTGACATAGATGACATAACGGGTGCCTCATAGGTGAAGAGCACAAAACCTAGGTAGGCTGAATGAATGGACTGATGGGGGGGGCTGGTTTGAACTCTGTATATCTTTGGGCATTCCGGTTGCAGTGTAGCAACTTAGGTGGGCTCAGGGACTAGCTCCCACATAGTGGCCAAATCTCCGGGTCCTTTAGAGGGGTCCAGGGCTACCCAGACTCCATTGGGTTTTTCCCAGAGGGGGGCTCAGCAAGGAGCTAGATCTGGGACCCCCGTGTGCGGTGGTAGGCAGGGAGAGCTCATATCACTCTGAAGCAGGGACCTGAGCAAGTGCACTCAGTGGCAGACATTGAGTGCCCAGCTGTGATCACCAGGACGAGAGGGAGGCTTTTTATTCTACACAACGTTAAGAGGAGATTGGCAACACTGTAACTGAAATGCGCAACTTCAGCAAAATCTATATTGTCTATATGCCCTTTTAAAATTTAAAACTTTGAACTATAAGAAAAGGAGGGGTGGAGAGTTCCCCCCCTTTCCCTGAAGCAGCTTGGAAGAGTTTTCTCTTTTTTCCCCTTTGAACAGAACTACAGTGGGGCATTAAGAGACTTGGAGGTTGTTTAATAGTTAACTTTATAACAGGTCTACCATAAGAATATATCTTGGCTTCCCCTGATTTTGGATAATTTTTCATTTAAGTAAGAATCCTCTTTTTTGCCCTTCCTGTTATTTTTTGTCTCCTTTTTTTGGGGGGGGAATTAACTCTATGTGGATTATCTGTTGTTTCTCTTTTCCTTGATATATGAAGATTTCCAATTGGATTACAATTATATAATTACTTGGATTATATTATTTGAAATATTTGCACCCCATTTGCATGTTAAGACTCTTGGGAATAGATTAACAGTAAAGAAGTTTGGTTTGGATTTGAGTATTCTTCAAGTAAAAATTTCCCCCTTTCAGTGTAGATTTATAAATAGACTATTTGGTTTAGCTGCCTTGTGAAGATTCCAGATTGGATTACAAATATTTGATTTTTAGCAGGTGGAATACAGAATTGAGATAATTAATTTTTTACCAGAAGAAAGAAGAAAGAGAAAGACATTTCTTAAACATCACTTCTGTGGAACAATAGTTTCAAGTTGATAATGTTTGGTCTAACTATGATGTAACTGTTAAGTATAAACTGTTCTTTCTGTACTGAAAACAAGTTGATAAGGTCCTTTGCTGCCACAAATATTATAGTGACATTGTACTGTAAATAATAAGATAAGGTTTTTCTTGTTCACCCTGAGAGAGTCCTTAACATTATAGTGACAATACAGTTTAAACAAAACAAGGAGCCTCTTACTGAAAGGGAGGTGTGAGTGATTCTTTGTTGTTAATAGAATACTCCAACATGTCTAGTGGATTGAGGAAATGCTCTGGAGGCCCAACTCTAGGGCAACTGAAATCGGTGACTACCAATTTAGCCCAAATTTCTATAAAGGATTTACAAAATCTGATCCAGGAGGTGGTCACAACATCTGTGAATACATCAGTGGGGGCTGCTGTTGAACCCATTCAAGCAAAATTAGATCCTCTCACTCAGCAAATGACTACTCAGACTGAAGAGATTAAAAAGCAGATTGCAGATAACAAGCAAGAAATCTCTGGTCTGGTTAAAACAACAAGCAAACTGGAAACTAAATAAGAAGAAGTAGACCTCCAAATGCAGGCAATGAGGTCTAAACAGAATGCTATGGAAGATACACTTATAAAATTGCAAACTGACAAAGCTGCTTATGTATTAAGATTCCAAAATATTCCAGAGAAAAAGGATGAAGATATTAAAATAGACATGGCACACACTCTAGCAAATATATGGATGTAGAAAATGCAGAAGAAGTTTATAACAAAATCGATGTGGCCTATAGAATGAATTCAGCATATGCAAGAAGAAATAAATTACCCAGAGAGGTGCATGTCAGATTTCACAAGAGAGCTATGAGAGATGGAATTCTTAAAACAGAAAATGAAACAGCTCTACAAATAGAAGACACAGAGATAAAAATACTAAAACAGGTTCCCTGTAGAGTGAGAGAGAAAAGACAAGACTACATGGATCTTACACGTCTTTTAAGGAAAAATGGAACCACATATAGATGGCTACTACCAGAAGGCATTCTTTTCACCTATAAGGGAAAAGACATAGAATCAACTCAATTTTTAAAATAGAAGATGTTATCAAAACTTATGAAGAGGATTTGGAAACTCAAGAGGAAAATTCAAAGGACACAGAAGAAGAAGCTCAAGAATTACAAGGAGCATCAGGATTTACTGAACAAAACCAAAGACATAAAAGAAAAACAGTAAAGATTGTACCATCTCAAATTGTTATGAGACTCCAACAGAAGAATAAAGATGATACCAAAAAGCCTTTACAAGATGGATAGAAGAAAGGTAAGAATAATTTCAATAAATATTAATGGACTGAATACACCCCCAAAAAGAAGACAAGTATTTCAACAATTGAAGAAGATGCAACTAGATGTTATATGCTTACAAGAAACTTATATTAAACATTCAGGTCAAAAATACTTGGAAATGAAGAAATTTGGTAAAGTCTTTATTTCTGAAGATAAAGAAAAGAAAACAATACGAAATATGTTAAAGAACATTTACATCCTGAATTAATATACAGCTCTGAAGATGGTAGAATTTTGATGGCACAAACACAAAGAAGCCAAAACAACCATGATTGTTAACATATATGCACCTAACCAACACCAAGAAAAATTCTACACATTATTGCAAGATCTTGTTTCAAAACAAAAATTTGAAGAAATTTGTATGATTGGAGACTACAATGCAGTATTTGATAGATCTCTGGATAGAAAAACAGAAACTGGAAAGCAGAAGCAAGGTAACGAACTGCCTAAGACGTTTCTGCAATTTGTAGAAAAACATAATTTGGTGGACTCCCGGAGATATAGAAACCTCAAAAAGAAGGGTTTTACATACTATTCAGCAAGACATAAGTCATGATCAAGAATAGACATGGGATGGATTTCAATACAAAATAAATGACTTATTGGAAGTGGAGATATTACCGGCAACTTTGCAGATCACAACCCTCTACTTCTTACTCTACAAGATACAGCAAAGAAAAATAAATGGACTGTGAATATGTTTCTTTTGAAAAATGAAAAAATTGTAGCAAATACTAAAAAGGAATTTCAAATGTTTTTAAAACAAAATATTCAACCAGACTTTTCTATCAGAGTAGTGTGGGATGCGTTTAAGGCCTATGCTAGGGGTTGGATAATTAGAGAAGATGCATGGATGAAGAAACAAAAGGAGCAAACATATATTCAGGTTGAAGAACAAATTAAAAAAGGGGAAGATAAGATGAAACAGGAGTCCTCAACTGAGCAGGCAAGAATTAAAATAAAGAGTTTACCACTCCAAATGAACTGTCTCTTAACACAAGAAATAGCAAAAAAAAATTATTTTGCAAAACAAAACTATTTTGAAAGTGCAAATAAATCAACTAGATGGCTAGCATATAAACTACAGAAGAGAGAAAAGACACATAAAGATATTGAGAGACGAAAGAGGAGAGGAGAAAAATATCCCCAGAGACCTGAAAAAGATTACTGAGACTTCTTACTGTGTGTGTGACTGGGGATGCTTTGTTGTGCAGCTGAAACTCTTTTCTAAGATGCCTCTCTGTCTCTCTGGGAAGAAACTGACCTTGGATGCTGTCTCTGCTTGTTCCGCTGACATAGATGACATAATGGGTGCCTCACAGGTGGGGGGAATGAAGAGTGTGAAATCTAGGCAGGCATTGGCACCAAACCTTTAGTTCTGACACAAAGAAGTCTTAGCTTTATTCATCTTTACTACTCAATAAACATATCACTACTGAGGGAGTGTTGTTGAGGGTAACTTTGTTCAAGAGTCTGACAGAGTGTCAAAACTAATATCCCTCTTTGGCCGTCGCACCACTGCCATGATGAGCGATGAAGGCGAGGAAATTGGAAAGGGGAGGGGCTGGTTTGTATATCTTTGGGCATTGGCAGCAAACCTTTAGTTCTGACATGATGGTCTTAGCTTGATTCATCTTTACTACTCAGTAAACATATCACTGCTGAAAGAGTGTTGTTGAGGATAACTTTGCTCAAGAGTCTGACATAGTGTCAGAACTAACATCCCTCTTTGACCGTCACACCACCACCATGGTGAACAATGAAGGCGAGGAAGTTGGAAAGGGAACTGGAACGCAGTCTGACATCTCTGCCCATGAACTTCCCATACATAAAGATGTGGGGAAAGATGCACAACCAAAAGAGAAAGGAGTGGCACTGAAGGAGAAGGGAGTGAGGCCAAAAGAGTCCCACCAGGACTATGTTAGATGGGATGACCCTGACTGGCTGCTGACCCTGGGGCTGTGAGTGTGGCGAAACTGACCAGAGATAGACTGGAGGCAGGCCTCAAAATCGTTCCATGACAACCCAGACTGACTGCGAGTGGCTGGAGCAATGATGGAAGAGCCATGTCTTGAGTGGCTCAGGATGGAGTTCAGAGGAGAGTTAGATGAACTGTGGCAGGACACCCAGGCAGTTCTGGAAGACCTCCCTGCAGCCATATGGGAGATTTTGCAGCAAGAATTACTGGACCGGCCTGCTCCATGACCTGCTTCTATGGAGGCCCCTTCTGACCAAGTGCCACCACCGCCTCCTGTGGCATCCCAACCCAGACCAGGCCCTGCTCTTGAATGGCCATGAGATGCCTTGGAAGCAACTTTCAATGGGGCCCCAGAGAAGCTGGCATTCTTCACGCTGCAGGTGTGAAAATTCTTGAGAAAGCGAGGCCACATGTTCGCATCTAATGAGCATTGAGTGGACTATGTGGGGTCTCGGTTGCAGGATCGGGCAGCAGCCTGGTTCATGGGGCTGTACAAGATCAGGGTCCTGGAGCTCTGTGATGTGGATGCCTTCATGCGGGCCCTGCGCAGGCAATACAAGGACCCACTGGAGTTGGAACAGGGCCTGAAGCAGGGGAGCCACTTGGTCTGTGAATTTTTGGACGAGTTCAAGACACATACTTGCAAACTTCAGGGGTGGCCCAAAGAGGTACTGAACAAGTTCTACTGCACGGTGCTCAACCACACCATACTCAATAAAGCACTGGCCCAAGACAACCCCTTGACCCTGAATGCCTGGATTAAGGTGGCCTGCGAAGTGGAGAACCATTGCAACCTGTTGATGATGCACCACCCCAAGACAGTGGTAAACCCCTCGACAGGCGTGTTGAGGGGGAATTGGAGCTAACCTCAAGGAGGTGGGGGTGACCATGAGCAGTGGATGCGATAGGGTCTGTGCCTGAAATGTGGAGCCCCAGGGCACTTCGCTGCCAACTGTCCTCAGGAGAAGAGCCTCAGTGGGTCGAAGAAAGAGGAGCACTGGGGACCAGAGAAGAGGAACAAGCCTCTTGCTCTGAATTGCCCCCTCACCAAAAGACTGACTGTGCTGTTGAGATACTGCCGGGGCATCAAATGCCCAAGGGGAAACTTCATTCCATGAGCCCAGCTGAGAAAGAGGAGTTGTGGAAGTTTATTAATAAGAACCTGGCTAGAGGATTTATCTGGCCAGCGGTCTCCCCATTTGCTGCTCCGGTGCTCTTCTGGAAAAAGAAGGATGGGGGTCTGAGGCTGTGTACAGACTACTGGGAGTTAAATGCAGTGCCTGAGTCAAATGCCTACCCCCTCCCATTGATCAAAGACTTACTGGCCAAGGCAGCCCACAGGTGGATTTTTACTAAACTGGGCTTGATGCTTATTTCTGGGTACACATCAGAGAGAGGGATGAATATAAAACAGCTTTTAACACCCTGCTTGGCCAGTTCGAGTACCTGGTGATGCTGTTTGGATAGGCTTGGGCCCTGGGGGTGTTCATGAATTTGATTAACGAAGTGCTGAACAAGTGTTTATATAAAGGGGTGCTGGTTTATCTGGATGATATCCTGATCTATTCAAAAGATAAGGAATCACACATGCAATTGGGGCAGGACGTATTGAAAGACCTCTACAAAAACCACTTGTTTGCAAAACTATCCAAGTGTGAATTCCATAGGGAGAATCTGGACTTCCTTGAGTACTGTATTTCTGGGAAGGGCCTGGGCATGGATCCCCGTAAAGCACAAGATGTGGTGGGGTGGAAAGCTCCTTGAATGAGAAGGCAGTTAGAATCATTTTTGGAGTTCACCATTTTCTAGTGGCCATTCATTCCCAGCTTCTCCCAGGTCACCCTACCCCTTACAGACTTGTTGAAAATGAAGGGAAAAGGGCCAGACTGTAAAAAGCTGGGCAGTAAGTTGCAATGGTTCCCTGAGTGTCAGCAGGCTTTTGACCGACTAAAGGATTTGTTCATCTCAGAGCCTATTTTACAACACCCCGATGAAAATATGCTGTTTGTGGTCCAGGTGGATGCATCAGATGTGGCTATGGGGGGCATTTTGCAGTGGAGGGAGGATGGTAACCTGCATCCCCTGGCTTATGTGCTCAAGAAATTCTCAGCCACAGAGTGGAATTGGGTAGTTTGGGATAAAGAGGCCACTGCCATCAAGTTAGCACTAACTACCTGGTGACATTGGCTGGAGGGAGTTTGGGTGCCTTTCGAGGTCTGAACTGGTCATAAAAACCTGGAGGCATTATGGGCCCCTTGGCGCCTAAATACCAAACAGTTGTGATGGGTGAAGTTCTTCTCCAAGTTTTGATTCACCCTGAAGCACCTCTCTGGAAAGTCAAATTTCCTTGCTGATGCTCTCTCACACCTCCCCCCAGCATGCTAGTCAACAGGAGGAGGTGGTGGACTAGACGTTCACACCTACCCAGCTGGAGGGAGTGGTGCTGACATGCAGCCATGCAAAGCCTCTCAGACTTCTGAGCCATGGGTGGAGAAATTCAAGGCTGCCTTCTCCAAAGTGGACCAGGAAGAAATAAACAAAGAGGGCACCCTAGAGCAGTGGGAGGATGGCTGTTGGTACCGTCAACATAAACTGTTTGTGCTATGTTTGTTGAGGAGGGAGGTCCTCTCTTGGGACATGACAACAAGCTCGCTGGCCACTTCGGGTACCTAAAGACTTTATATCTCATGCAAAGGCAATTCTGGTGGCTGCACATGTGGGCCAATATTTCTCAATATGTGTCCTCCTGCCAAGTGTTTGTGCTATGTTTGTTGAGGAGGAGGTCCTCTCTTGGGACATGACAACAAGCTCGCTGGCCACTTCGGGTACCTAAAGACTTTATATCTCATGCAAAGGCAATTCTGGTGGCTGCACATGTGGGCCAATATTTCTCAATATGTGTCCTCCTGCCAAGTGTGTCTAATGGGTAAAAGATGGACTGGTAAAACCCCAGGGTTGCTACAGCCTTTGGAGAACCCTGAACAGTCACGGGCAAAGTTCCTTTTAAGCTGAGTTAGTGTGAGCTAGCTCACTGTTTTTTAGCCTCCAGTTCACAGATTTTTGTCTTAACTCAGGAAGAATGGCTGCAGAGCAAACTAATTTATGCAGTAGCCAGATCACTTGCTCACAACTTTAATGCCAGTAGCTCACAAAGTAGAATTTTTGCTCAAAAGACTCCATAGCTTAGAGGGAACATCGGTCATGGGCAGTTATTTCAATGGACTTCATAACTGATTTGCCCCTTAGTAAAGGAAAGACTTTTTTTAGGGGGCATGATCGACCCATTTTCCAAACAGGCACATTTCATTCCATGTAAACAATTGCCTGTGGCTAAGAAACTTGCTCAGTTGTTCCTGCAGCACATTGTGAGTTTCCATGCGGTGCCCTCGAAGATCATATCCAACCAGGGGTTGCAATTTGTAGCTGGGTTTTGGAAGGAACTGTTAAAGCTGCTGGGGGTGGAACAGGGGCTGAGTAGTGTGTACCACCCAGAGAGGCTGATGGCTAAACCGAAAGGACAAACCAAATCCTAGAACAGTTTTGAGATGCTTTTTAAACTACTAGCATGATGATAGGGTAGACTTACTTCCTTTTGTGGAATACAGCTTTAATAATTCGGTGCATGGATCCACTGGTGCCTCCCCTTTCAAAGTGATTGCATGGGTATGAAGGAGGACCCTTTCCCACAGTGACCATGGAGGGGACGGGATCCGGGGGTGTGCAGGCCTGGTGGACCAAGCTAACCCATGGATGGTCCTCAATTCAACAAACTTTGACCAAAGCTAAGGAGGATTACAAATGATATGCTGACAAGGGACAAGGATCCGTCCCTTCCACGATGCCCAAGGACTGCCACTTGAAGCTGTGGACATGGGAAGTGACATAACACTTTCACCACACAAGAGGCCTCAGGAAGAGGTGGAACAAGAGAGGGTGGAGAGCAAAGAGCTCAAAATGGGGACACGGGAACATGCAGTGGCTCAACTTAGGCACCCAGAATGTTGAGTGGCAAAGCTTGGCTCTTGTCCATTTCAGTCTACTGAAGAAGGATCTGGGACCCTCAAAATGGAAACCTGATCTTACAGGTCCCCCTCCCCTAATTGTGGATGGGGAATTCCACAAGGAGTTGGAGGGGATATTAGATTCTAAAGTAAAAAGGGGACAATTGTACTATCTCATCAAATGGCAGGACTTTGACCCAAGTCATAATGAATGGGTGCGAGAAGATCATGTCAAAGCCCCTAAGATTCTCCGTGCCTTTTACAAATGCCACCCGCTCAGACCTGGAGGATGAGGGGCTTGGGGGGGCAGAATGTAAAATTTGGCACCTTTTTGCCATGGGAAAAATGTAATGCTGTCAGACCACGGGTGGGGGAGGGCTTCTCTCTGTGTGTGCGCGTGTGACTGGGGATGCTTCACTGTGCAGCTGTAACTCTTTTCTAAGATGCCTCCCTGTCTCTCTGGATGCTGTCTCTGCTTGCTGCACTCTGATAGATAACATAAAGGGTGCCTCACAGGTGTGGGGGGGTGAAGAATGCGAAATCTAGGCGGGCTGAATGAATGGACTGATTGGATGGGATACTGGGGGGGGGGCTGGTTTGAACTCTGTATATCTTTGGGCATTGGCGCCAAACCTTTAGTTCTGACACAAAGAAGTCTTCGCTTGAATCATCTTTACTACTCAATAAATGTATCACTGCTGAGAGAGTGTTGTTGAGGATAACTTTGTTCAAGAGTCTGACAGTTAAATGGGAAGATGACTGTTTAGACTCCCAAAGGCTGTAGTTGCACAACTTTCCCAACAAGAGCGGAAACTAGAGTGTCCTCGAGTACTCGTTTATCCTGCCCTCCAGAAAGGAGAAAGGAACAAGTATCCTAGGTAAGCCAAGAAATACATTTGAGAGAAGAGAGTTATGTTGTTGCCTGTCTTGCACATTATTGGGGGGGGCACTTACTAGGGAAATAACAGGGAAGATTTGGAATCTAAGAATGAAATGCCCCCACCCCCCGGTGGTAAAAAGCCCAACCAGCAGCAATGTGAACTAATCTCAGCAACTCTAGCTCTTATTTTAATGGTGCACTATAGGCATGTAATGTAATGTAATGTAATGTAATGTAATGTAATGTAATGTAATGTAATGATCATGCTTCTTTTTACCTTATTGTGACAATAGAAAGGAAAAAAGGATATAAAGAGGTTCCAATAATTCTACATTCAGGGCCAAAATGAAACTGAAGGGCTGTAAATTACCACCTTGTGCTCTTCTCAGGCTAAATTGACGAACTCTGTATGATACCTCCAGAATGAAATCCACAGGAATTAATGCATTATGTACATTTTTTATCACAAACAGCTAAGTTATGACCTTATGAAGGTGAGTGCAGTTAAGAAGAATCTATTAAATGGTTTAAGGGAAGATGATATTTCTCACATTACTGGAACTGAGAATGCTGAAAACAAATTATTTGGGTAGACAAATAATAAACTTCTATATTCCTGCAGGCTTAAGCTCTGATATGTCAGCAATGGAACTGAAAAATGAAGAGCACTGACGTTTATTGTTAGAACTTCGAAATGAATTTAGGCATCTGATACCTATCAGGTGGTCTATGTCTATTTGTATACAAGCAAAGTTTTTCTTCCTTCCTTTCTACCTCTATCTGCAGACCCTAAGACTAAGAACATTTTCTAATATGATCTGATGATTCATTTACATGACTCCATTATTTAATAACTCTGCCAAGAAGTGTTGTTGTGAAGATCCACGTGAAATGTTGTCTTACAAAGGGATTCAACACATGTTGGACACCTGCACTATATACTCAGCAGGTCCATTGTCACACCTGGATTTATGCACAAGCTAAGAAAGCTTGCATGGATGAGAAAGTGGTGCTAGGAGGAAGGGTTAGAACATAAGACAACGTAAGAGAAGCCAATGTTGGATCAGGCCAATGGCCTATCCAGTCCAACACTCTGTCATACAGTGGCCAAGAATACCAGGTGCCATCAGGAGGTCCAGCAGTGAGGCCAGGACACTAGAAGCCCTCCCACTGTTGCCCCTCCCCCAAGCACCAAGAATACAGTGCATCACTTGCCGTAGACTGAGAGTTCCTATCTATACCTTGTGGCTTTTTGCCTGGCTGATCACAGACCTGCATTTTATTTGCCACAGTCTGTGTTCACTTTTATCAGCCTCAGTGAGACTAGCTTTCCACTGCTTAAAGGAATCCTTCTTACCTTTTACAGCTTCCATTACTCTGTTTGTTAACCATGCAGGTTTTTTTCTATACCTATTTTCTGAGCTTCTAGGATTGTAGTTTTTAATAGTCTCCAGGCTTCCCCAATGGTTTTGACCCTTTCTACTTTTCCTTTCAGTTTCTTCCTCACATGTCTCCTCATATCAGAGAAGTTACCCCATTTAAAGTTAAAAGTGTTTGTGTCGGTCCTATTTGTACAAATGTTAAATTCAATAATGTTATGGTCACTGTTTCCAAGTGGTGTAATTACTTTTACATCTCTCACCAGGTCTTGGGTGTTACTTAGGACCAAATCCAGGATCGCCCCCCCCCCCGGTAGGTTCTGTGACCATCTGTTCTATAGTACAGTCATTGAGAGTGTCTAGAAACTCAATCTCTTTTTCCCAACTTGAACACATATTGACCCAATCAATGTGTGGGTAGTTAAAATAATCTATTATGACACAGTTATTTCATCTAGCCACTATAATTAATTAATTCATCATTTTATAATCCTCCTCTATCGTATGATCTGGTGGGCAATAACAGTGTTAAGCTTCCTTTTGGGCCCACTAATTCAACCCATAGCATTTCCAGAAGTGAATCCGATTCTCTTACCTTCTCAGTCTTACTGGACTGTATACCCTCTCTGACATATAGTTAAACAATGACCCTTTCTCACCCTATCTCAGGCAGCCAGGACTCTGCAACAACTCACAAACTCACTATACACTCCCAAACACAGTCCCCTCACACAGTACCCTCAGCTAAATCATCTCAGCTGAAAGCAAATTAAAAGCAAAAAAACCACTCACCCCTCAAGCAGCTCTATCTCCTGCTGCTTCTCAGAGCCCAGCTGGATCAGTTCTGCCTCTCGCAAGGTGCTGCCTTAAATAGAAGCCTACCCTATCTCCTGTTGCTTCTCAGAGCTTAGCTGGTGCTTCTCAGAGTTCAGATTTGTTAGGCACTGGGGAACTTTCTGGGCCAAGCCAAACCTATACAAAAGAGATGGGCTTCATTTGAACCAAAAGGGAATCAGGCTGTTAATGGATGGCCATCTGTCTTCTGCCTCTGATATTCTGACTGAGGCTCTGGAGGTTGTGGCTGGATGATTGGGGCACAGCCAGCTGAAGATTAATCCATCAAAGATGGAGGTCCTGTACCTAGTGTGTGTAGATGTGGGTATGAGACTCCCTTCCCTGAAAGGGGTGCCTTTGGTGCTGGCCCAGAAAGTGAGGAGTCTGGGAGTAACACTGGATGCCTCTCTCTCTACGGAAGCCCAGGTTACTCCAGTTGCTAGATCTGCATTTTTTCCATCTTAGGCAGATAAGATGAGACCATATCTCTCCTCCCAGGACTTAGCTACAGTGATGCAATGGTCACTTCCAGGCTTGATTACTGCAACTTGCTTTATGTAGGCTTACCCTTAAGGCTGACCCGGAAATTACAGCTGGTGCAAAATGTGGCGACGCATCTGCTGATACTGATGCCTGTGCAGACTCACATCTGGCAGGTGCTCTGCCAACTGCATTGGTTGCCAGTTGACTTCCAGATTTACTTCAAGGTGCTGGTAATTACCTTCAAAGCCTTATATGGCTTGAGACCCACATATCTGAGGGACTGCCTCTTCCCATTTACGCCCTGAAGTGTGTTACGCTCTATGGGCCAACATCTCCTGATTGTCCCTGGCCCAAAGGATGTCTGTCTTGCCTTGACCAGGCCAGGGCCTTTTCTGCCCTGGCCTCTGGCTGGTGGAACATGCTCCCAGTTGAGATTAGGGCCCTGTGGGACCTTCTTCAATTCCGCAGGGCCTGTAAGACAGACCTGTTCCACCAGGCCTTTGGTCGAGGCAGCAGAGCTCTCTATATGACCTCCCTGAGATGGTTGTCACCTATCAATCTATTAATCCAAATAATATGCTAAAGAACCATACAACCAGTGATAGTCAGAAGTGTGATTGAGTTTTAATGTTTATTATTGTTTAAATTTTCTAACTTGTTTAATTTTAATCATATTTATTGTACTGTTTTTATGATGTTACCTGCCCTGAGCCTGCTTGCAGGATGGGTGGGCTATAAATACAAATAATAAATAAATAATATTAAAAAGGTGGCAGAACAGCTTTTAAACTAATCTCAGGGTGAAAGCTGACAGGAGCTGGAGAATCCTCAAATTTTGGAAAAGTCAGTCCAAAGGAATGAATATCAGGATAATATTGATAGCAGCGTAATAGAACTTGGGAGTGAGGGCACGATGGCAACTGAGGGCAATGTGTGGCGACTAAGGGGCTGAGGAAGGTGAGGGTTACTGGAGAGAGAAACACACTATAGGTATCTATACACCAATGCTAGAAGTCTCCAAGCCAAGGTGGGGGAGCTGGAGTGCTTGGTATTCATCAATGACAATTTGGATATAGTAGGTATCGCGGAAAGAGAGTGGAATGGGGAAAATATTTGAGATACAGTCTTTCTTGGGTATAAGCTCTATAGGTAGGACAGGGAGGGACAAGTTTGTGGTGTTGTTGAGTTGTACATCAAAGAGGCCATAGAATCAAATAAGTTAAAAAACATCAGGGGAATTAACACCCCAACAGAAGCGATATGGGTAGAAATACTGGATCCTAAAGGATACTTAAAAGTGGGTATGTACCGTCATCCACCTGATCAAACCCTTGAGGCTTATCTTGAGATAGAAAAGGAAATAAGGGAGGTGACTAAAGCAGATAATGTTATTATACTGGGAGACTTCAACTACTCACATTAAGGGGTAAACATGTGCTTAGTCATGCTATAGAAATGAGATTCCTAGACATCATAATTGACTGTGCACTGGAATGTTGGTCACAGAGCCAACCAGAAGGGTAATGATCTTGGAGTTGGTTCTGAGAGGGTCTGAAGATGTGGTGAGAGATGTAGAAGTTGTAACACCAATTGGGAACAGTGACCATGATGATATTGAGTTCACCAATCAGGTCAATGGAAAGTTACACCTGAAGTCCAAAACTATCACATTTGATTTCAAAAGAGAGAACTTTACAAAAATGAGGGGGAAAGTAAAAAAGACACTGAAGAGGAAACGCAAGAGGGTCAAATCCCTACAGGATGCTTGGAAGTTATTTAAAACTACACTAATTGAAGCCAAAATAGAATGTATTCCACAGATTAGGAAAGGAACTGCCAAGTCTAAAACACCTGCATGGTTAACAACAAAAGTCAAAGAAGCTATAAAAAATAAAGAGGCTTCTTTTAAAAAGTGGAAGTTCTGCCCCAAAGAATTCAACAGGAGGGACCACAGGCTCTGACAAAAATAAATGGAAGTCAATACTTAGGCATGCAAAAAGAAATTGAGAAGTGGGTTGCTAAAAACTTCTAGACAAACAATATACATTTTTAAAGATATATATGGAACAGGAAACCAGCCAGAGAACCAGTGGGGCATTTGGATGACAAAGGAATAAAGGGATTGCTAATGGAAAATGGGGAGATGACAGAGAAGATCAATGTGTTTTTTGCTTCTGTGTTCACTGTGGAAAGTGTGAGGAACATACCCATGCCACAGACCCTGTTTTCAGGAAGGGAGTCTGAAGAACTAAGTCAAATTGAGGTGACCAGAGATGAAGTTCTAGACCTACTAGGGAAATTAAAAATGGACAAATCTCCAGGTCCTGATGGCATACATCCAAGAGTTCTTAAGGAACTCAGATGGGAGATAATTGATCAACTAGGCTGTAGATAGAAACTATCACTCAATTCAGCCGTTATGCCAGAAGATGGGAGGGTAGCAAATGTTACACTAATTTTTTAAAATGGATCCTAGGGAAAAATGGGCAAGTACAGGCCAGTCAGCCTAACGTCTGTTCCAGGCAAATTAGTAGAAGCTCTAATCAAAGATAGAATTGTTAGGCACATAGAGGGACAAAGCCTACTGAGATAAAATCAGCATGGCTTCTGCAGAGGGAAATCCTGCTTCACCAACCTTTTGGAGTTCTTTGAGAAAATGAACAAGCATGTAGACAACAGTGACCCAAAAGATATTATATACCTGGACCTCCAAAAGGCTTTTGACAAGGTACTTCACCAAAGACTCCTGAGTAAATTTAGCATTTATGGGAGAAGAGGATGGGTTATCTTATGAATTAGAAACTGGTTACATGGCAGGAAGCAAAGAGCAGGAATCAATGGACAGTTCTCACAGTTGAGGAAAGTAAGCAGTGGGCTCCCACAAGGATCAGTAATTGGGGCCAGTATTATTTAATTTATTCCTCAGGGATCTGGAACTAGGATGAGTAGTATAGTAGCCAAGTTTGTGGAAGACACAATTTTTAAGGATGGTAAAAACCAAGGCTGACTATGAAAAGCTCTAAGAGGATCTCCACAAACAGGTGAGCGGGTGACAATGTGGCAAATGAAGTTCAATGTTGGTAAGTGTAAGGTAATACACAATGGTACAAAAATTCCAGCTTCAAGTATAGGCTAATGGGATGTGAACTTGCTGAGACTGAGAGGAAAAAAGATCTTGGGGTGGTAGTGGATAGCTCAATGAAAATGTCAACCAGTGTGCTGTAGTGGTGGAAAAGGTAAATTCTATGTTAGGGATTATTATGAAAGGGATTGAGAATAAAATATCCAATATTGTAATGCCCCTTTATAGATCTGTGGTGCAGCCTCATTTGAAATAATTTGTACATTTCTGGTCATGGTATCTCAAAAAGGACATTGCAGAGCTGAAAAGGTACAGAATAAGGCAACCAGGGTCGAATCTGCATTGGTATCTTCTGCTGGTTTGGGGACGCTCCCACTCCGTCTCCAAAAAAGATGTCCACATCTCTTTCAGATTTGCTCCCCTACTGTACCGTTATCATTTCTGCTGTCTGCATTATTTTATTGCCCTATGGTTTTGACTTCATTGTGATTGCAGAGTCTCACCGGCTCAACTGCATCTGGTTACAAAGCACTCTAAGCCCCCCCCCAAGCGTTAATCGGAGGCTTATCTGCTCCGTTTACCTTCTGAAAGCACATAGAGGAATGTAAGAAACTTTTCCCTTGCTTGGCAAGCTAAGAGTGAATGATTTTATCTTGTTTTGTGGTTTTTATATTGTCTGAAAATTTAGAGAGAGATCCCTTCTACATACATACATACATTCTGCAAACTAAACACCAAGTCTTTACAGTTTTTTGGCCATTTTTGCTTTCTTGTTTAAAACAAAAGCTGGGCAAAACTGAAAGCTGAGAAAATCCTTCTCTTTGAATTTAAAGAGAAGTTTATGGCTTGTTGGCTTGTTGCCTTAAGTAATTTATTGCCTTTTGTAAAATGGGTGCTGGCAAATGCCGGCATGCTAGAGAAGAGGAGGAGACAACAACAACATTCCTGGCCAGCAAGCAGAAAAAAATAGCAAATTGGAAGAATTCCTTGTACCATTTTGAAACAAGCATCACTCCAGCATAAAGAAAGACGGCATCAAGACTGCTTTAAAAATAAAGATGAAGACATGACCCAAGATGATTACAGAGTTGGAGCACCTTCCCTATGAGGAAAGGCTGAAGAGTCTGGGGCTTTTCAGTTTAGAAAAGAGATGACTAAGGGGTAACATGATAGAGATTTATAAAATTATGCATGGGGTGGAGAGAGGTGACAAAGATAATTTTTTCCCCTCTCCAAAAATATTACAACTAAAGGGCCTCCAATGGAACTGATGTGCAGCAGGTTCAGGATGGACAAAAGAAAATTTTACTTTACACAAAAAGTGATTAAATTGTGGAATTTGCTGCCAGAGGATGTAGTGATGGCCACAGGAATAAACAGCTTTAAAAGGGGATTAGATAGATTCATGGAAAATAAGCCATGGGCATCTGAGACAACTATCCTTGGCCCTGCCCTGGGAGGCAGGTGCTGGGCTCCCGTACTGCTCTGCAGCCAGATACCTCCACCACTACCCAAAAGACAGAAGAAGAAGAGGAGGAGGAGATTGGATTTACACCCCACCCTTCACTCGGAGTCTCAGAGCAGCTTACAAACTCTTTTCCCTTCCCCTCCCCACAACAGGCACCCTGTGAGGCAGGTGGGGCTGAGAGAGCTCTTTCAAGAACTGCTCTTTCAAGGACAGCTCTTGTCAGACTATGGTTTGTCCAAGGTCATCCAGCAGCTGAAAGTGGAGGAGTGGGGAATCAAACCTGGTTCACCCAGATTAGAGTCTGTGCACTTAACCACTACACTCAGGTGGCTGGGGTGGGGGGCACATGAAGGGAGGCAATCATCTGTAGGGCAGGGGTTGTGAGCCAGCAGCCTGAGGAAGCTCCATGGAGAAGGAAAGGAGGCACCCACTCAGCTTGGCCAAGCTCTGCACTTTGTGGGGGAAATGGTGCCTGGTCAAAGGCTATGCCACATGAGGAATGGAGAAGGGCACTTGGCAAAGCCCTCTGTCACAGGAGGACATTCAGTCAAGTTCCAAGCCATGTGGGGAGGGCCTCTGGACAAGCCCCATGCTGAGAGGGGAGGAGGGCACATGGCCAAATCCCAGTCTGCATGGATAAGAAGGCACCCAGCCAAGGCATGCACAACTGGCTGGGCAGGCTGTCTGTCTATCTGTTTCTCCCTCTCTATTTGGAGAAGGGTCCAACTGCTCTATCACTAGCCCCCTATGTTGCTTGAGACTTGGAAGAAGGCTTATAAGATTAGGGTGGTGGGGACCCCTCCCTGATTGTGGTGCTTCAATACAATAACAATACAATACAAATTTATTAAAACAGTCATAAGACCAGCAAAATAAACTAAAATAATACAACACAGAATCTTACAACAAAAGACCCTTCAGCCGTATTTTCTAAAATACCAGATAGGTCATTTTCGTCATTAGTGGCTCGAGTTACAGTACAATCTGCGCTTTTTTATTACCAGATAGCAATATTTAGCAACATTGCGTGAGACGGATTCATAATTATCAGCCAGTAAAAACTTCATCAGGCGTTCCTCGGCATATGTGAGATAATTTGCCAAAGGTTTAAAATGTGAGAGAAGGGGTATCAACAGGTGCTGCCTCTCTTCTTCATATATAGGGCAATGGAGTAATATATGAGAAACTGACTCCACCTGATCTAACAAGCAAAAACAAATCCTCTGATGCATGGGAGTCCGGGTATATCTACCATAAAGGACTGCTGAGGGTAGCGCATCAAGACATGCTCTAGTGAATGCCCATCTATGATTAGGATTTTTTATGAGTCCAAGGTAAGATGCAGCACTGAAGCTAGGTCCCAACTTCAGTCTCTTATAATAAGAAGGTAGGGCTGCATAGTCGTTTTGTGCTTCAATATCCATAAATCTTTGTGATATTAAAATCTTTGCATGCTTCAAACCTCCCTCTAATAAATTTTCAGGATCTAGCCCGATTGATTTCAGTTTATCTACTACCCTAAGAGCCCATTGGGGATATGGTGTAGATGTCAAAAAATTAGGGATAAGTCCCACTGGATTCAGATGGGACTTAACCCAATAATTACACCTCTGTATCCAGACGTTCAGTGTCACAGTTGATAAGCCTGCTTCTTGTCTTAAACTCAGATTTGCCATACCTTTCGGGGCATTGAACAGTGCTCTAAGAAATTTCGATTGTACTAGCTCTAGTTCTTTACATTTACTCTCTGCCAGTATTTGTGTTCCATATATCATTTGTGGAAGAACCTTGTTCGAAAATAGTTTAAGAGCAGCCGGTACATACTGAGCTCCCTCTTTCCTAAAGAAGCGCAATATAGCATTTGCGCTCCTTTGTGCTGAGCATGCTGCATATTGAAGATGTCTAGAAGCCCTTCCATTAAATGAGTATGTTAGTCCCAGGTATTTAAAATTTTTAACCTGAGCTACCGGGACCCCATCCATTGACCATTTCATCTCTATATTTTTTATGGAAACGCATGATCTTTGTCTTTGAATAATTTATAGTAAGTAACTCTTTTTGGCATTGTGCACTAAATTTTTCCATTGCCCTCTTTAGTCCTCCTCTAGATAGTGAAAGGAGCACAGCGTCATCGGCATACATTAAAACAGGAATCTTTTTTCCCATGCCCAAAGTGGGGGCTTAGATGTCAATGTCATGCAGACCAATTATCAAGCAATTTACATACAAGTTAAATAGAAAAGGAGCAAGAAGGCAGCCCTGTCTAACACCTTTTTGGACTTGAATGGGTTTTGATAGCTTACCATCAGCAGTGTATTGTATTTGTACAGTTGTATTTTTATATAGATTAGACATCAACAATAGTAATCTCTTATCTATAGTTAACTGATCCAATTTAGCCCATAACCTTTCCCTCACAACCGAGTCAAAGGCCGCTTTCAGATCGATAAATGCAGCATATAAAACTCCCTTATGGTTATGCGTGTATTTTTGAACTAAATAATCCAGGACCAAACAGTGATCTAAGGTGGAACGGCCTTTTATAAACCCGCCCTGTTCAGTTTTAAGTATTTTTTCTTGTTCTAACCATCTGCAGAGTTTCAGACACAGGTGTTTGGTATAAAGTTTGCATATAATATTTATCAAGCTAATAGGTCTATAATTATTGGGGATTGTGGTGCTTCAGTTTCAAGAGTCATAGGGCGGGGGGAGAAAAGCCTACAGCTGTGGCTCCAAAGGTTCTGGAGTCATGGCAGTAGGCAGTAGGCCTGGGGCAATCAGCTGCACAGTAGGAGGGGGTGGTGATTCTGGAACTCTGTCCTTGAGTTTTGCCCGGGGCCATCCCTGACAGGAAGAATTAACAGTCAGAAAAACACAGGGGAAAACAAAGAAGTTAGTGAAGTCAGTTAAATAAAAGGGAAAAATAGAGGTGATCAGGTAGATTTGCCCTGGCTGATAATGAATTCAATTAGAACAAAATAATGAACTGCAATTTCAAATAAAAAAAATGTAGACTTGATTTGATTACATGGGAAACACTGCTAGGAGAACTTGAAAGCAACAGGAATACAGGGAACTAGAGCTCATGGAACTTAATCTCAAAAATGAATTTTGACAGCCTTCACAGAAGTTTTGACAACTCTGTTCCCACTTTATGCCTCACTGGTAGATCTCATGTCCATTACTGCTTTCCAAGGTAACTCCTGCTAATAGCTAGAGGACCCTATGTGTCAAATCACATTACTTTGTGAGTACATACTCAGCAACTTTAGTAAAACAGGGTCTCAGTATCATCAGTCTTCTTTGCTCTTCAAGGGGTTGAGAAGAAAGGCATCAAGAAATCAGGTTAGTCCAGAATATACAACCAGAATTGGTTGGGATGACCAAACATTTCCAGGAGTAGAATAAGCAGAACTGAATGAAATAACTGAACAAAGATCATGCACTTGCAGACTGCAGTCTTACAGAAGGATGGGCAGACGGGCTATCTCTCATTCTGAATGCTTCATTGGCTTTCTGCCATTATCTAAACCCCAGGGAAGCCAGAAACCCTTCTGCTTTCAGACAGCGGTATAATTATTCTGTTTAAATGACTCTCCGCAGTGAATACAGCACTCTGGAACACAGGAGCACTGGGATAACAAATGCCCCCCCTTTATTTTTTATTTCAATCTACTAACACAATACTGTAAACAAAAGTGGCCCGCTGAGCCCCCTACATGCTAGCTGGACTCCTAACTGGATCCCATATTAGTCCAGAAATAGACAGGCAGATGGCAAGCCCAGTGACACTTGTTTAATTCTGTATAGCTCCACCAAAGCTATGAAGTATCTGGTTTCACAACATGATGAGAGATTTCGTGCATGACAATAGTTATGATACGAAGTTTCTGCTCCCCTGAGTCCCCTGCACCGCAGAACATGGAAGCTCCTTTGATGCTATATCAAACTGTTGAAGGATCTACTGTCCAAGCCAAGACAGCACCCTTTGAATTCAAAATTGTCTTGTTTTACTAGAGACAAAAGTCTATAAAGTCCACGAGGCACTGAGGGTGAAGGTCCCACAGCAATTGAATATACAGGGGCGGGGTGTGTGCCAGAAGACTGAGCTTTGGGAATGACCAGAGCTCTGCCCCCAGCTACCCAAGTGCTGCATCACCACTGAGTCATAGCTGCTGCCCAGACCCCACTCCCCACCAGAAACCATGAGACCGGCACAAACCGGAAGAACCTTCTCACTGCTGCTCCCAAACTCCAGGTCACATATTAGAATCAAATAATTCCTTTGCCACGGCTTCTTGCTTGTACCCAGAACACGGCAACTAGGGTTATGCTTCCTTTCAACATGGGGGTTCCACTTGACTGATATGACTGATAGCCACTGATGGTTTTATCTTCACTGGAGTTCTCTTATTTTTTTTAAAGCCAACCCAGTTTGTGAGCAACCCATTCTGCATTCCATAGTGTAATACTGATTGTGTAGGGAGATGTCTGTTTCAGGGTTCCATGGAACAAATATCAAGACCATAAGTGGTGGGATACAGCTTTTGAACTCAGTGCAAATGAACTTTATTGTGTGACCCTGAATTATGAATTATGAGCCTGCTCTGGCAGGGAGGGTGGGGTATAAATTTGAAAACTAACTAAATAAATAGAGTAAAAAAAGTATTCTCTATTCTTTACCTTGTTCATAATTTTGTTAACACTTATTTTAGTAACCTTTATAGTATTACCATAACCTTTGGACATCTGTTTTTTATAGGGCATGGTATAGTAGGAAGATGCCTCAGCCACCTTATCTTTTTCAAGATGGGGTTCAGTATTTAGAATAAACAATATTCTGAATGTCAGCAAACAGCACATTATGATAAGCCTTACTGTTTAATTTCTGCCTAAGTTTTTGAAAAGCTAACAAGTTTTTGAAAAGCTTCCTCAGTCAGCATTGAAGGCTTTAGATGGCTTGCTATAACTAAGTACTGAACATACTTCGCTCACTTGGATGGGTGCTGGAGAAAAACTGTTTAGCATTTTGAATGTAAGCAGTAAAGAAGAAACAAGATGTAATTTTACATTTGACTTGCAAGAAGGGGACTTGAAGAGCTCCAAGGGTATGTTGTTGGTCTGAGGAGCTTTACAGGTAGGGATGGGCACAAAAATAGAAAACGTGGTTTGGTTTGTGGCATGCCCAGTATGAGAACCACGGGCTGTCATGAACCTTCTGGTGC
This sequence comes from Gekko gecko, assembly GCA_029375565.1. Taxonomy (NCBI): domain Eukaryota; kingdom Metazoa; phylum Chordata; class Lepidosauria; order Squamata; family Gekkonidae; genus Gekko; species Gekko gecko. The sequence continues at coordinate 158,834,313 of JAPDNY010000003.1, read as the reverse complement.
TAAATGAAGCAGTTCTGTTTGTGAGGTTCATGGTGCAGTGGAACAGCCCCCTGGCATGCTAGAGGCACTAAACTCACAAATAGTTTCTATCAGACTGTCCTCTACCAGCCCTCCAAGTTTGGTGATGATTGGATTTACAGGGTCTGAGTTATGCCCCCTCCCCCAAAGAAGGTGCCCCTAGGAAAGTGCATTCTAGGGAAATGACAGGTGCAGGTTCAGGAATATATAGAAGAGATACTGTGAAAGCTAGAGACACCAACCTCTCAGTGATCCTCCAGCTGACTCTCCTCTACCTACCCTCCACATTTGGTGAGGACTGGATCTATAGGGTCTGAGTTATGCCCTCCCAAAGAAGGTGCCCCCATCTTCCATTGTTTCCAATGGAGGAAAAAACAGCAAGAAACTAAGGGCAATAGAAGACCAGCAGAGCAGAATCAAAGTCCCCAAGAATCTCTGCAGTAGAAACTGAAGGTGGGGGGCATTTTTGCAAGCCCAGCAGAACCAGTGACACTGTGTCACTGCAAACCCAATAGGACTAAGTTCAAACTAGAAAAGTGCTTCTGGGGGAAAAGTCAGGTTCAAAGGTATATAGATTAGACCCCCTGCAAGCTACACACACCAAACACACAGGGAACCACACCCAGTCACCCACTCCTCTACAATCTCTCCAAGTTGGGGACAGATTACATTTCTGGGGTCCCAGTTATGGACTCCCCTCAAGTTCTTCCCAGTGCTGTTTCTGGAAATGACAGCTACAGTTACAGGAGACTATGGAATAGCTCAGGAATAAACCAGTGACACCAAACTAACAGGGTAAATTCAGAAGAGAAGAAGAAGAGAAGAGATTGGATTTATACCCTGCCAGTTTGGTGTACTGGTTAAGTGTGTGCTCTAATCTGGGAGAACCAGGTTTGATTCCCCACTTCTCCACTTGCACCTGACTGGATGACCTTAGGCAAGCCGTAGTTCTGATAAGAGCTGTTCTTGAAAAAGCAGTTTCTGTCAAGAGCTCTCTCAGCCCTACCTACCTCACAGGGTGTCTGTTGTGGGGAGGGGAAGGGAAAGGAGTTTGTAAGCCGCTCTGAGACACCTTTGTGTAGTGAAGGGCATGGTATAAATCCAATCTCTTTTCTTCTTCTTCACTACCCAAGGAAGTCTCAGAGCTGCTTACAATCTCCTTTCCCTTCCCCCCCCTACAGCAGACACCCTGTGAGGTAGGTGGAGCTGAGAGAGCTCTTGACAGAAACTGCTCTTTTTCAAGAACAGCTCTTATCAGAACTATACTATATCCAAATTGTCATTGAACACCAAGCACTCCAGCTCCCCCACCTTGGCTCAGAGACTTCTAGCATTGGCATATAGTGTGTTTCTCTCTCCAGTAACCCTTGACTTCCTCAGCCCCTTAGTCACCACACATGGCCTTCAGTCAACCATTGTGCCCTCACTTCCGAGTTCTATTATGCTCCTATCAATATTACCCTGAGCGTTAATGCAATCATCCCTTTGGCCTGACTTGTCCTGAATCAGAGGCTCCCCAGCTCCTGTCGCCTTTCTCCTTGGAATTTGTTTAAAAGCTGCTCTGCCACCTTTTTGATATGAATCACCAGCAGCCTGGTTGTCCTTTGATTCAAGTGAAGCCTGTCTCTTTTGTACAGGTTTGGCTTATCCCAGGAAGTCCCCCAGTGCCTAACAAATCTAAACCCTTCCTCCCAGCACCACTTTCTCATCCACTCATTGAGGCCCCTGATCTGTGCCTGTCTAGCTGGCCCTGCATGTTGAACTGGCAGCGCTTCTGAGAATGCTATCTTTGCTTTCTTTTCACAAGGACACAGACTTTGTAAAAGATTGCCCCATATACCATCAGTGTTCTGCCAGTGTGGTGGTTATGCCAATATAATATCGTGTTTTCCTGGTGCAGCTGAATTTAGCAGCACTCCTTCCCTCTGACTGCAAGCATAACACAAAGATAGGATAACTGTGCTGTTGAGCCCTTATTTCTAGTGAATTCAAAAGATCAGACATTGCTAGTTAAAAATCTCCACAGAAGACCTGATTAGGTTTTGCAAAGTTTCTCAGTTCTTGCATACTCTGCTTAGTACATAAGGTCATTGTCTTGTCAATAGACTGAATGCTTTGGAAGTTTTGGTCTTAGATTAGATTCACACACCACATATATGAGTAAGAGGCTCAGAGGGTAAGTCTCTGTCATTCTCTGCTTTGCAGTCTAAGCATCCCTCTGCTACTCCTGTTCAGTGAGTAGTAATCTCTTCCTGTCAGACCTTGCCCACATCTACACAGTATTGGAACTGTGCTTGAGAATCCTATTACAGCTTCACAGGTTTGCTGTAGGCCTCTGCCAAGAAGTGTGCAAAGCAAAGTACTCTGGGACAGTACCTATCTTTGCTAGAGGAAGCCCTATTGAACGCTGACATAAAGTAGGCCAGAAGTAAACTACCTGACTGCTTACAAGTTCACTGCAAATCCAAACTGTAAATATTCTCTTTAATTCTTGCAGTTATTGCTCCCATTTTTTCTCCTGAACTATCATGCTCCCATAAGAATTGAGAAAGCTGATAGAAAGTCTTTAGAGAGATTCCACCATGATATCAACAACTTCCATCCCACCATCAACTTGAGCCTGGACCTGTTCACATACCAGGTTCATTTCTTGGATACCACTATATTACATGATGGACACAGAAGAGGAAAGCCCAGATTTACTAAAAAAATAGAGTATGTATTCATCTATCGGGTCAACGTCATTAGATATTGCCAGGGGGTAAAAATGCTATCAAATCAAATAAAATTGACTTAAAGTAAATCTGCCTCTCTTCCATCCCTCAAACAGCTACCTCTCTCTTAGGCAGTGACTTTAATATATATGAACTGACCTTCTCTCCCAGATAGACTTTTCAACTTTATTTTTTTTCTGATCTTCCTGGAATCTTTTCATACCACCAACAACAGGGTCCTTCTCTTCTGTGCAGAGTGTAGCATTGTGGCCTTTCAGACATGGTGACTGGCCCCTATTTTCATCCTCAGCAGTTTCAGAAGTGGCAGGCTGTCACCAAGAATAAGGGCCTTTGTAACACCTCACTGAGGAATTGTTTCCAGTCATTTAGTTTCAGTTTGAAAAAAGTTTGCAAGAGGTTAAATGGGGCAATGCTTTCACTAGGAAAACTGTTCAGCAAATGGTTACACAACTGGTTTTCTGGCATGCTGGCAAGATATCACCTGGCTCCATAGTGGTCTCTTAATTGATCTCAGTTCACACAACTACCCGCTGAGCAGCTGGAGATAATACATCACTCTTCACTATGTATTTCTTTTGCCCTCGGATAAAAACTACTAGGAATACACAGATGAGACTTCTGGATTACTTCCAATGTATTATGCTTTCCGAGACTTGTTTATATACTATTTCCTTTTCATGTAAGAGATATTTAGGATCCTCGAGTTTTGTGATTCTCAGGCTTTTAACCTCAACATGTTTGGCTTCTATGAGAGAAAAGAGATGAGAATACAATCATTTTCTTCAAAGTTTATCAACAGTGGTTTGCCAGTTAACTAGTACATGGCTTCTAAACTTTGTTCTGGGGAGTTCCTTTAGAAACTTATCAGAATTGTCTGCCCGTCTTACTTATGACAAGATCACTAATGATGGATAAGCTTTCCTCAAAGTCCATCTTCATCAGTTTTCTCAATGTATTTGGTGTACTCTGGTGCATTGCCAATTCATACTATAATATTAACTGGCCTGTCCAGCAATTCACGTTAACAGTGCTTTTATTGTAGAAAACTTCCCAGAATCCTCTGAACTATGCCAGAGTTTTATGGCAGTTGTGCAGGGATTCCTTGGGATGAAAAAGATGAAAACAGAAGATAGGAAAATCCATGAACTACAGTATCTCATTCCCCAGTACCCTGTAGATGAACTGATAGTAAGTATCTGTCAGAAATGTTTTTGGTAACAGTAATTGCTATGTCCTTAGCTTGATTCCATCCTCATTGACAGGCTGGTATTGAGAATGGCAATACCTGATTGGCTACTCTGCATAGCAGGCCAATCAGGAGACAAGGATTGTACTGGAGGGAAGCAAACTGATTAGACTTTATTGTGACAATACTATTGGTTGTTGCCACCGATGTGGGCATGGTTATGCTAGCCCGCACAGTTTAAATAAGAGCCTGTTGCTCTATGTTGTGTTGTCTGTTCTGATCTGTCCTGAGCTGTTGAATCACTACCATTAAAGCTGAATCACTTGTTGGAACACTGCCTTTAAGTGTCATAAAAGGTAAAGGTAAAGGTTCCCTTGCTCGAAAGCCAATCGAATCTGACTCTAGGGTTGCGGTGCTCATCTCCGTTTCAAAGCCGAAGAGCCAGCGCTGTCTGAAGACGTTTCCGTGGTCATGTGGCCGGCATGACTAAACACCAAGGCGCACGGAACGCTGTTACCTTCCCACCAAAGTGGTACCTATTTATCTACTTGCAATTTCTTGCTTTCGAACTGCTAGGTTGGCAGGAGTCATACTTAAGTGTCATACTTATCAGTAATAATAGTTATATGCCCATGGATCACCTGTGTTGGTGAATTGTAACAAATTGGTCTGCTTCCATCACACGGAAATACATATCACAAAACCCACATGTTATGTACTGAGCTGGGTTATTGACAGGAAACTGACTAGCTTGCTTCGCCAGAACAATAGATAGTCAGGATCCTGGAAGGAACCTACTGAGTACGAGCTGCAATGTTAATATCCTATCACGGGGAGTGGATGTGTGTAGGATGTGGTATTTTGCACGCATATAAGCAGGGCTTCAGCCCTACTAGAGTTGTCTTAGAATTGAGCTGAATTACTAAAACTATGAGCTGATCACTTTACGCGTCTCGAACCCAGTATATTGCACTGGCGATGAGGATGGGGTCCTGTTGAGCCAGCCCAGCACCGCATCGCACCCTGAGCTCCAGAGCCACACGCATTGCATCGCTATCAGGCCCATGGCTGCTGCTCCAGGACACTTCGATGCATTTGGTGCCACCGCAGAGGACCGGGAGTCCTACATTGGCCGGTTTGAGTTCTTCCTTGAATCCTCTGGGATTGAGGCTGCAGAAAAAAAGCACCACTTTCTTCTGAGTATGTGGCCACATGACCTGCAAGATCGCCCGCTCATCGCTCCCACAGCACTCAAGGACATGGCCTACCAGATGATTATAGACTGGCTTAAGGATCATTTCTCCCCTAAGCCATCCATCATCACTGCCCAATACATATTTTACACGAGGTACCAGGCCACCAACGAATCCATCACGGATTTCGTCATGATGCTATGGAGGATCGCCCAGCACTGCAACTTCGCGAACCTCGAGGAAGCCCTCTGGGACTGGTTGGTCTGCGGAATAAGGAATGAGCAGCTCCAGAGGAGGATCCTCATGAAAGGTGATCCTAACTTCAAGAAGTCCATGGAGATGGCCCTCGCCGCAGAACCAGCTGAGCAGTTCACCACAGAGGTCCGGATTGCGAGAAGTCTGCCATCTTTAGTGAAACCATCCACAGCCACCCACCACATGGACACTTCAGAGGATGAAGTCGACAAGGTCCTACAGCTTCAGTGCCCTGCACACCAACATGCACCAGCGGGACAATGACACCTATCCACACAGCCACGCACCACCACTGCCACATCCACGTGTGCCAGCTGTGGGGAGCCCCACGAGAGGAGGTCCTGCTGATTCCAGAACACCATGTGCAGGAACTGCAGGAAGGTCGGCCACATCACCCGCGCCTGTCACACAAAGGGAAACCGGAGGCGGCCAACAGCAGCCCCCACATCAACAGCTGAGCCAACAGCTGACCCAGCTGAGCTCTGAGAAGGAGCAAGGTGTTTGAGCTGCCAGAGGGGTGAGTGGTATTTTTATTTATTTACTTTCAGCTGAGGTGCTTTAGCTGAGAGGGTACAGTGTCAGGGACTGTATTTGGGAGTGTGTGGGTGAGTTATAACAGACTCCTGACTGCTGGAGTTAGGGTGTGAAAGGGTCATTGTTTGCCTGTAATTAAGTGCCTGGGTGAAATTGAATAGCAGACTCCTGGCTGCTGGAGTTGGGGTGTGAAAGGGGCTTTGTTTGACCGTCATTAAGTGCCTTGGGTGATTTGGAGTAGCTGCTGGCCACGCCCTCTCCTGGGAGACAATTCCATTTAAGGCAGGAAGTTTGCAAGAGGCACGAGCCTCTGGCACGAGCCGAAGGGTGAGAGCAAAAGGGCGAGGCTCTTGGCCTAGGGGCTCTGTAAGAAGCCCAGGAAGAGCCAGAAAGCCAGGACCTTGGCTCCTTGGTAAGGTAAGTAGACTCCTACAACAGGAACCATATAAATACAAAGTGTTTTAAAAGGGGGGTTATAGAAAAGTATTTGTTTAAAAGCAATTATGAAGCCAGAATGCCAGCAGGGGGTTGGGGGCTATCCAGTGTTTTGCATGGAGTGTCACATGTATGACTATCTGCCCACTGGTCAGATGTCTTGGGTGTGTGCTCGGTGCAAGGAGCTCCTGGTTCTCAGGGAGCGAGTTTGCTCCCTTGAGGCCAAGGTGGCTGACCTGGAGAAGCAGGGACAGTCAGTTAGGTGCATGGGGAAGACTCTCGGGGACTTGTTAGATATGTCTCACTCTGGATCTGGCAGCCCGGCTGCTGCCAGGGAGCATGAGGGTCAAGGGGAAAAGGGGCACCATGCTGAGGATAAGGGGAATGTGCCCTCAGAAGGGACCTCTTCTTCAGCTGGTGAACGGGTATCCTTTCGTACCAAGGAACCGTCCCTGGGAAGGGTGGGAGGGGGCTCTTGGTAGTTGGTGATTCGATCCTTAGGCAGGTAGACAGCTGGGTGGCGAACCCGCGTACTGACCGTATGGTGACTTGCCTGCCTGGTGCGAAGGTAGCGGACATTACGCGTGTTTTAGATAGGCTGGTAGATAGTGCTGGGGAGGAGCCAGTGGTCGTGGTGCACATCGGCACCAACGATGTGGGGAAATGCAGTCGTGAGGTCCTGGAGGAGAAATTTAGGCTGCTGGGCAGGAAAATCAAGGCCAGGACCTCCAAGATAGCCTTCTCAGAAGTGCTACCTGTTCCACGCGCAGGGCCAGAGAGACAGGCACAGATCAGGAGTCTCAATGCGTGGATGAGACGGTGGTGTAGGGGGGAAGGGTTCAAGTTTGTTAGGCACTGGGATGCTTTTTGGGACAAGAGGGAGCTGTACAAAAGGGACAGTCTCCACTTGTCCCGAGAAGGAACCAGGCTGCTGGCGCTCAAAATCAAAAAGGTGGCAGAGCAGTTTTTAAACTGAATAATGGGGGAAAGCCGACAGGAGATGAAAAGTCTCTGGTTCGGGATGGCTCATCTCAAAGAGATGAAGGGGTAGCTATTACTTTTGTACAAGGAAATGGATTACAATTGTCCACTGAGACTGTGGCTAATGATAGGAACTGTCTGGCAAGGTCTCGAGGCAGCAAAAGGAAGACTGTGGGCTTAACAAACGTGGGAAACTATAAGTGTTTATACACAAATGCTAGAAGTCTCCAAGGTAAAATCGGGGAGTTGGAATGCTTGGTGTTGGGGGGGAAATAGACATTGTGGGTATTTCAGAAACTTGGTGGGATGAGGAAAATCAGTGGGATACGGTGATTCCTGGTTATAAATTATATCGGAAGGATAGGGGGAAAGGGTTGGAGGTGGGGTGGCTCTGTATGTCAGAGAGGGTATACCGCCCAGTAAGATTGAGAGGGTAAGAGAATTGGATTCCCTTCTGGAAATGCTATGGGTTGAAATAGTGGGTCAAAAAGGAGGCTTAACAGTGGGAGTTTGTTATCACCCACCAGATCAAAAGATAGAGGAGGATTATAAAATGATAAATGAATTAAAGATAGCGGCTAGACGAAATAACTGTGTTGTAATAGGCGACTTTAACTACCCACACATTGATTGGGGCAATATGAGTTCTAGTCGGGAAAAAGAGATTGCGTTCTTAGACACTCTCAATGACTGTGCTGTGGAACAGATGGACACAGATCCTACCAGGGGAGAGGCGATCCTGGATTTGGTCCTAAGTAACACCCAAGACCTGGTGAGAGATGTAAAAGTGATTGCACCACTTGGGAACAGTGACCATAATGTCATTGAGTTTAACATTTGTACAGATAGGGAGTTGCCCAAAAAGACTGACGCAACCAGTTTTAACTTTAAAAGGGGTAACTTCTCTGGTGTGAGGGGACATGTGAGGAAGAAATTGAAAGGAAGAGTGGAGAAGGACAAAACCATTGGGGAAGCTTGGAGACTATTTAAAAAGACAATCCTAGAAGCTCAGAAAAAATATATACCTCAGTTTAGGAAAGGTACAAATAGGTATAGAAAAAAGCCTGCATGGTTAACAAATAAAGCAATGGAAGCTGTAAAAGGTAAGAAGGATTCCTTTAAGCGGTGGAAAGCTAGTCTTAGTGAGGTTGATAAAAGGGAACACAGACTATGGCAAATAAAATGCAAGTCTGTGATCAGGCAAGCAAAAAGGGAATATGAGGAGCATATCGCAAAAACATAAAGACCAACAATAAAACTTTCTTCAAATACATTAGAAGTAGGAAGCCAGCCAGGGAGGCAGTGGGGCCCTTAGATGACCAAGGGGTAAAAGGAGTAATGAAGGATGATAGGGAAATGGCTGAGAAGCTGAATGCATTTTTTGCCTCTGTCTTCACTGTGGAAGAGGAGAAGTGTTTGCCCACTCCAGAAGCACCGATTTCGGGAGGGAGTTTGAAAGACCTGAATCAGATTGCGGTAACAAGAGAGGAAGTCCTCCAACTGATGGACAATTTAAAAACTAATTAAATCACCAGGCCCGGATGGCATTCATCCGAGAGTTCTGAAAGAACTCAAATGTGAACTTGTGGATCTCCTGACAAAAATATGTAATCTTTCTTTCAAATCTGCCTCCATTCCTGAGGACTGGAAGGTAGCTAATGTCACTCCCATCTTTAAAAAGGGCTCCAGGGGAGATCCAGGAAATTACAGGCCAGTCAGTCTGACATCGATACCGGGTAAGTTGGTGGAAACTGTTATTAAGGAAAGAATTAGTAGGCACATTGATGAACAAAAACTATTGAGGCAGACTCAGCATGGGTTCTGTAAGGGAAGATCTTGTCTCACTAACCTGTTAGTGTTTTTTGAGGAGTGAACAAACATGTGGACAAGGGGGACCCAATAGATATTATTTACCTTGACTTCTGGAAAGCTTTTGATACAGTTCCTCATCAAAGGCTCCTAAGTAAGCTCAATAGTCATGGGATTAAAGGACAAGTCCTCTTGTGGATCAAAAACTGGCTTATAAATAGGAAACAGAGAGTGAGTATAAATGGGAAACTTTCTCAGTGGAGGGTGGTAAGCAGTGGGGTACCACAGGGATCAGTACTCGGTCCAATGCTTTTTAACTTGTTTATTAACGATTTGGAATTGGGAGTAAGCAGTGATGTGGCTAAATTTGCAGATGACACAAAGTTGTTCAGGGTGGTGAAAACCAGGGAGGATTGTGAGGCACTCCAAAGGGATCTGTTGAGGATGGGTGAGTGGGCGTCAACGTGGCAAATGGGTTTCAATGTGGCCAAGTGCAAAGTGATGCACATTGGAGCCAAAAATCCTAAATATAAATACACGTTGATGGGGTCTGATCTGGCAGAGACGGACCAAGAGAGAGATCTTGGAGTCGTAGTGGATAACTCGCTGAAAATGTCTACACAATGTGTAGCTGCAATAAAGAAGGCCAACGCTATGCTGGGGATTATTAGGAAGGGAATTGATAACAAATCAGCCAGTATCATCATGCCCCTGTATAAATCATTGGTGCGACCTCATTTGGAATACTGTGTACAGTTCTGGTCACCACATCTCAAAAAGGATATTATAGCATTGGAAAAAGTGCAGAGAAGGGCAACTAGAATGATAACAGGGTTGGAACACCTTCCCTATGAAGAAAGGTTAAAATGCTTGGGGCTCTTTAGCTTGGAGAAACGACGGCTGAGGGGTGACATGATCGAGGTTTATAAGATTATGAATGGGATTGAGCAGGTTGAGAAAGAAGTACTTTTCTCCCTTTCTCACAATACAAGAACTTGTGGGCACTCCATGAAATTGCTGAGCAGTCGGGTTAGAACAGATAAAAGGAAATACTTCTTCACCCAAAGAGTGATTAACATATGGAATTCACTGCCATAGGAGGTCGTGGCAGCTGCAAGCATGGACAGTTTCAAGAGGAAATTAGATAAACATATGGAGCAGAAGTCCACCAGTGGGTATTAGCCACAGGGTATAGAATGGGAACTCTCAGTCTGGGGCAGGTGATGCACTCTATTCTTGGTGCTGGAGGGGGCAGCAGTGGGCGGGCTTCTGGTGCCCTGGCCCCACTGCTGGACCTCCTGATGGCACCTGGTATATTTTGGCCGCTGTGTGACAGAGTGTTGGACTAGATGGGCCATTGGTCTGATTCAACATTGGCTTCTCTTATGTTCTTATGTTCTTACATGCTGTGGAGCTACACACCACCTCCATCCAGAAGCAACAGGTACTGCACTTGCTCTGGGACACCCTAGATAAAATAACATTAATGGTACTGACAGAGGAGAGCCCCTGCATGATGGAACTTGACACTGGGTCCTCCATCTCTATAATCTCTGAAGACACATTCAAGCAACTTTGTCCCAAGGGGGGTCCTCCCCTGTGGCCTGCTGGCTTCACCCTAAGAGACTTTTCAAAAAATGAGGTATCCATCCTGGGGGACGGCAAGTTCTGGGTGAAGTACCGGCACTTCAACTGACTTTTGGACTTCTTGGTAGTGAGAGGCAGTCGCACAAGCCTCATTGGACTTGCATGGTTTGCGCCACTCGGGTTCAGAGTGACTGGAGTGCACCATGTAGCCACTAGAGACTTTCAGAGGGTGTGTGATGAGTTCCCAGCGGTATTTGATGGGACACTAAGTCACTACACCAGGCCCCCAGTCTCCCTACAATTCAACCCCAGGGTTCGGCCCATAAGGCTGAAGGCCAGGCCCAGGGGGGGTTGGAATCAGTACCTCACGCCCTATGGGAAGCCCCTATTGTGACCCCGGTAAAGCCCAACGGAGACATCCGCATCTGCGCAGGCTACAAATGCACGATAAACAAGGCCCTCCAGGACTACGCTTATCCAGTCCTGGTGGTCAGCCACTTTCTGGCATCCCTGGTAGGCACCCAGATCTTCGGCAAGCTGGATCTAGCTCAGGCTTACCAACAGCTGCCCGTGGACAATGTGACCGCTGAGGCCCAGAGGATAGTGATGTACAGGGGAGCATTCCGGGTGTGGAGGCCCTGGAAATTTTCCAGAATTGAATGGACTCTCTCCTTAAAGAAATTCCCAAGTTATAGCCCTTCTTCGACGATGTTCTGATTGCTGCATCCACGGAAGAGGAGTTTGCCAAGAGACTGCGCTCCATCCTGCAGTGATTCCAAGCCACCGGTCTCAAAGTAAAGTGGGGAGTGTCTCCTGGGGGACCTGTGAGTCAAGTTCCTGGGGTCCTCTATTGAGGCCCAGGGTATTCAACCTACTCCCAACAAGATCCGTGCCATCATCAACACCCTGGCTCCCACATCCAAGCTGGAGCTCCAGGCCTTCTTGGGGCTATTGAACTTTTATCATTCATTCTTGCCCCACAAGGCTGTGGTCATGGAACCGCTGCATCGACTCCTTGACAAGAAGGCTCCCTGGGTCTGGGGTCAGAAGCAAGACACTGCATTCCAGGCCATCAAAGAGCTGCTTACTTTAAATGCCATCCTAGCACACTTCAATGAAACACTGCCTGTCGTTTCACCTGTGATGCTTCCCTGTACGGGTAGGAGCTGTCCTCGGCCATCAGCTACCCAATGGCAGGGAGGTTCCTGTGGCATATTACTCCCACACCTTGTCCTCAATCAAGTGCAATTGCACACAAATAGACAAAGAGGCCCTGGCAATTGTGACGGGAGTCAAGAAATTCCACGATTACCTCTATGAGTGGCTCTTCACAATCATGACTGACCACAAGCCCCTGCTGAGCATGCTGGCTCTGGATCATCAAATGCCACAGATGCTCACTCCCAGGGTGTTGCGCTGCTCTATCTTCTTGGCAAGCTACCATTACATGCTCCTCCACCACTTGGGGAAGGCGATGGGTCATGCCGATGCCCTCAACCGACTGCCGCTTCACTCCTGCGACCCAGACCCTGCCCCAGCACATCAAATCCTGCTCCTTAAGGACCTCCCTGACCGTCCTCTTTGGGTGTCCAACATTGCCCACCACACCACCAAGAATCATGTCCTCTCCCACATTTTGAACTGGGTGGGGAGGGGTTGGCCCACCAGGCAGGTGGGCCCAGAATTTGTAGCATTCTCCTCCAACCGAGATGAACTTTTGGCACACAAGGGGTGCCTGCTGTGGGGCAGCTGAGGGGTGGTACCAGCACAGTTGCACCAGCAAGTACTCATGGCACTGCACAAGACACACCCGGGGATTGAGCGGATTAAGGCATTGGCTCGCAGCTATGTATGGTGGCTTGGCTTGAACAGCAAATTGAGGACTGCATAAAGCGCTGCCAGGCCTGCCAAGAAACCCAACCGGAGCTGCCAGGGGCCCCAGTGCAACAGTGGGAATCCACACACAAACCATGGTCCCACTTACACATGGACTTTGCGGGCCCCTTCCAATGACAAATCTTCATAGTGGTGTACTCATACACCAAATGGCTGGAAGTGGTGCCCGTCTCCTCCACTTCTTCCAAGGCAGCAATCTGGGCTCTCTGACAGATTTTCTGTACCCACGGCCTACCGGACACCGTCATGGCAGACAATGGGATGGCCTTCACATTGGGAGAGTTACAAGAATTCATGGGCCACTAGCTAATCCTGCACATCTGATCCACTCCATTTCACCCAGCCACCAAGCTGAATGGATTGTGAGGATCACTAAGGAATCCCTTCGATGGATCATCCATGGGAGTTGGTACCACCGGCTCGCAGCCTTCCTCTTCAGCCACTGGGTGACCCCAAGCACCTCCACTGGCCACAGCCCTGTGGAACTCCTCATGGGCAGGCACCTTAATCACACATCTAGATTGGCTGCACCCCGACCATGCTCCAGAGCACCATCTGGCCCCAGAGAGCCAAGAGGCACCTTGGGGATTCTTTCTGGGCAACCTAGTATATGCCCGGAATTTCTCCAGTGGCCCCACCTGGATTCCAGCCTGGGTAACCTGAGTTACAGGCCCCCTGTCATATGAGGATGGCCAAGTGCTGCAGAGGCACATCAACCAACTCTGTTGCCGTTTACTCCCAGCAGAACCACAGCTCCATCCGGCAGTTCCAGATGTCGGTGACACATGGCCACAGGCACCAGAGCCCGCAGGAGACAACACAACCCCAAATCACCAGGAAGGCAATGCCCACAACCTAATGGCCACAGAATTGCCACAGATGCCCCACCAGCTCCGCAACAATCCACCAATGGACCCTGATCCAGAGACCCTGGCCCTGCAGACGGAACTGCGCTGCTCAACCCGGGAATGGCACAGACCAGCCTACTTAAGGGACTTTGTTTGTTGAGGTGTTCCTGAACTTAGAGGGGAGGGGTATTATGTACTGAGCTGGGTTATTGACAGGAAACTGACTAGCTTGCTTTGCCAGAACAATAGAGAGGGTCCTGGAAGGAACTTATTGAGTAAGAGCTGTAATGTAAGAGTGTGTGTGTGTAGGATGTGGTGTTTTACACACATATAAGCAGGGCTAGAGTTGTTTTAGAGTTAAGCTGAATCACTAATAAACTATGCGCTGATCTCTTTATGCATCTTGAACCCAGTATATTACACCACAGAACTACCATAAAAATGACAGCACCACATCAGGGTTATCTCTTGCCTAGTTCTATTTATCCCATGTCCTGAAGTAACTGGTTGCCTCTGACAGAATAATAATAATAATAATAATAATAATAATAATAATAATAATCAAGAAAAAGAAAAGCATGTTGTAATTATGTTGAGACCTGGAGCAAGTTGAGGTAGACTTTAGAGGGACTAGTAATGACTTGTCATAGGGCATTCTATTTTTGGGGTCCACCTGTGAAATCTAACCATGGGACAAGCTATCCAGATCTGTGATTGGAGATAGGAGATAAGAGATTTGTGACTGGACTTTTAAAAACTTAAAAAAATAGCAAGAGACCAAATTGAATTGAGGCTTTAGCACTTGATGAGGGCTTAAACCACGTGGAAGCAAACATATCTACATCATTTGAGAAAACAGAAAGGAATAATTTGCATAAGACATTGTCCACCAACATGTCTATTTCAGCCTTTAGATTGTTTTCTAAAGTAAACATTTACCACATGATGTGCATATGTGCTAAATGCATACTGATTAAAATTGTTAGCTCCCTTCTCTGTGCACAGAGACTGAATTCCTGAAGCATATACACAGCACATTTCCCCCTCATAATATTCAATAAAAATCAACTTGGCTAGGAAGCATCATTGGGTGAGGGGAGGAAAAACCTAAGGAAAAAAAATGCCAATTGTAGTTTCTTGCAGAAACCCAAGAGATGCCTCCCCTGAATTTTATTTTATTTATAAAATTTGTTTCTAGACACAATGGGAAGCACATCCATTTCCATCTTTGCTGATGTGTAAAAACTGCTACAGTACTTTACACTACCAAATAAATTTACTGGAGAAATTGGAAGGAAATTGGCACTTCAGTCAGGCTACAAATCTATGTGTATCACTCACACTACAATGATTGAAGAAATTAGTTAATTCAGGAGGAATATAATCCTTGAACCCCAGCATAAATCTTTCCAAATCTTGCATGCATTACTGCCATTGGGCTGGAAGATAGATATTTATTAGCCCGCTCAGATCTGTGCTGTCCCTGATTTAGATGCTAGTCATTCCACTGCTTTCACTAAAATGGATATATATCCCTATTAAATCTGCCAAAAGAGAATCTAAATGGCAGCATTCAATAATATTGGGGTAATCTGTTGGGTTTATTTACTGAGCCTCTTCTAAGGGTCATAAATCCCCAATTACATGGACTTGTCTCCCTCATTATTTATTTTAATGAGAACTAATGACAATACATCCAGATCTTTCAGAGCACCTGATCACAAGGGCCCCCAGTTTGGGTATGTGTGGAGGATTAAACACCCTTATAAAATGGATTTCTTGACCCTGTTTAAAAATATCACTGCTGCCATGTGCCATCTTGGAGACTGAAGGCTGCTCTTTGCGTTGACCCTGTCAAAGCAGAGTATATTTTACATAGTCTAAAGTGCTGGAGACACAGGCAACATTTTAAGTGTCTGCTGTGCTTGTAATTCAGTTTATCTTTAAAATAACATGATATTTTTAGGATGGTGGTGAAGCAAAACTCAGTTTACTGTGAAATCCAAACATGCACAGTGCACAGCCTGAGCTGACCCTGCTGCTGGACCTCAGTGTGAGGCAGCAGAACGCACCCATTCTTGCTGTCTCCTTTACTATGAACTGTAGCAGGAACTCATGAAGGACATTCCTAGCTATGGTGACTGGAGGGAACTACCATAGTTAGAGGTAGCAAACCTCTTAATACTAGTGCTAGAAGGCACCATGATGGGAGGAGGATAGTGTAGCTAAGTTCCTACTGAGGGCAGGAGAAGGATGGGCCTTGCTTGCTGGCACACCAGCAGCCAGTGGAGAAAAGGAAAAAAACAACCCCTCTGTAGGAACTACCAGAAACTCTATAGTAAAACCACAGGATTTTGGGTAATTCCTGGAGTAGACTAAAGTCATTTCCAAGAAAAACCGAGAAGTGTTGTCAGTCCTCTCTAGAAATCACCCTCCCCAAGACCTATGGCTTTACCATAGTTTTTATTCAAAAACCATAGTTTCTGAAGAAATGAGCAGTGACTCACAAACTTCATACCCTGCCATATTTTTTTTAGTCTTTTAGGTGCTACTGTGCTCTTTACCCATCTTATTGATTCCTAGTGAGGCATGACATCATGTCCCAGTTTTCCTGGAAGTAATGTCATGCTGTTGCTTACAGCCATTTAACCATGTCCCTACTCCCTGTCTCCCACTGGTTGCCAGGCTGGGTCTGGCAACACTAGAGGAGGACTTAGGTCCCTATACCTTGTTTTTTGGCCATCCAGGGCAGTCAGTTGGTTATTGTAGGAAACACTGTAGGATGCTGGATCAGATGGACCACTGGTCTGATCCAGCAGGACTTTTACTATGCTTTATACCTGAGGGCTTGGCCATGCCAGGTGAGATTTTTGACTTTTTCTTTGAATAACAGACCCTCACATGCTATCAAAAATTGTTTTTGAATTCCCATCAGCTTCAAATGTGGTTTGCCAGGTCACATGAGGAATGAGAGAAGCCTGATGTCTTCTTGGATACAGACTGCTAGTTAGGGATGGGCACAAACCAGAAAAATGCAGTTTGTGTTGGTTCATGGTTCATGGCTGAACCACGAATAAAACCACAAACTGGCCTCACAAATCCCATTTGAAAGTGACTAGAGTCCCTTTATATGGGGTTCACAGAAAGCCTGAAAAGCAGCTAAGCGATGGGGAGCAGCCTACTTCCCACTGCTCAGCTGTTTTGGGCTGCAGAATACAACCCCAAACAGCAGAGTGGCTGAGGAGTGTCTCCCCATTGCTCAGCTGTTTTTAGGACTTTTGCTAGGAACAGAAAGCAGGCGTTTAAATGGTCAGAGACCATTTAAACCCCTGCTTTCTGCTCTATCTAGCTTTAACAGTTCAAAGAAGTTTGTTATGTTAGACCTGTCATGAACTTCGGTTTGTGAAACACTAACAGGGCTTGGTTTGGTTCATGCCCATCCTTAGTGCTAGTTGTACAGGCATTTGGATCTGACCTTTCTGTAGAACACTGTATCTGGGGTAGCATTCTCTCAGTTAATAGAACAGTCCATTTTATACCAGTTGGAATATAGTCACTGGTTGAGATTGTGAGAGGAAAACAAAAGCCCTCTGGGCCTATTATCATCTAGGGAACAGGATTCCACATACAAATGTACATATTTGTAAGTTGCAAGGAGCTGTAGCTCGTTTGAACAGCATCTGCTTTGTGTGCAGAAGCTCTTAGGTTCAATCCTTGGCATCTCCAGTTAGAATGATTAGATGGTAGATGTGAAAGATCTCTACACAAGATCCTGGACAACTGATACCCATCACAGAAACTGTACTGACTGAGGCACACCAATGATCTGACAGTATAAGGCAGCTTCATGTGTTTGTGTTTATTCAGCACTGAGTGGTCAATATTTCTGGTTTGGTGAAGGAAATTTGAGCTGGCTGAGCAGTGAAAAGGCTGCTGTATAGCATGCTGGTGGAAGTGGCGGAGGCTCTGGGGTTCTGAGGAGGAGGAGGAGAAATGGAAGAGAAGGAAGACTCATGAAGCCAGCAGGAGAGATGTTAATATTTCCCAGGAATTAACACATTGTTCATGGCTCCATCTCTGTGGAAACACTCATCACCAATGTCACCAATATTTTCCTTAATAAACTTTTCTTCTGAGTTACCAAGTTTTTTTTCTATCCTAGAAACAGAAACTCCCTCATGGATCACTGCCTTGTCGTGGCGAGGGGGTTTGCGTGGTTCGATGAGGCTGTGGGCTATGCCGTGGAGGGCCACCCAGGACGGACAGGCCACAGCAGAGAACTCAGACCAAGCGTGATCCCCTGGAGAAGGAAATGGCAACCCACTCCAGTATCTTTGCCAAGAAAACCCCATGGACAGTAACAAAAGGCTAAAAGATATGACGCCGGAAGATGAGCCCCTCAGGTCGGAAGGTGTCCAATATGCTACTGAGGAAGAGCAGAGGGCAAGTACGAGTAACCCCAGAAAGAGTGAAGCGGCTGGGCCAAAGCCGAAAGGACGCTCAGTTGTGGATGTGTCTGACGGTGAAAGGAAAGTTCGATGCTGCAAAGAACAATACTGCATAGGAACCTGGAATGTAAGATCTATGAATCAAGGTAAGCTTGACGTGGTCAAAAATGAGATGGCAAGAATGAACATTGACATCTTGGGAATCAGTGAACTAAAGTGGACAGGAATGGGCGAATTTAACTCAGAAGACCATTATATCTACTACTGTGGCCAGGAATCCCGTAGAAAAAATGGTGTGGCCTTTATAGTCAACAAGAGAGTGAGAAAGGCAGTATTGGGATACAATCTCAAAAATGACAGAATGATCTCGGTCCGAATCCAAGGCAAACCATTCAATATCACAGTAATCCAAGTGTATACCCCAACCACTGCTGCAGAAGAGGCTGAAGTGGACCAGTTCTACGAAGACCTACAACAGCTCGTAGAACTAACACCAAAAAATGATGTCCTCATCATCATAGGGGACTGGAATGCTAAAGTAGGAAATCAAAAGGTAACCGGAATAACAGACAAGTTTGGCCTTGGAGAACAAAATGAAGCAGGGCAAAGGCTAACAGAGTTTTGTCAAGAGAACACGCTGGTCATAGCAAACACCCTTTTCCAACAACCTAAGAGGCGTCTCTACACATGGACATCACCAGATGGGCAACACCGAAATCAGATTGACTATATAATTTGCAGTCAAAGATGGAGAAGCTCTATCCAGTCAGTAAAAACAAGACCCGGAGCTGACTGTGGCTCAGATCATGAGCTACTCATTGCAAAATTCAGACTTAAATTGAAGAAAGTTGGGAAAACCACAAGGCCATTCAGATTTGACCTAGATTGCATCCCCGATGAATATACAGTAGAGATGAAGAATAGGTTTAAGGGACTAGATTTGATAGACAGAGTGCCTGAAGAACTATGGACAGAGGTCCATGACATTGTAAAGGAGGCAGCACTCACCGCCATCCCAAAGAAAAAGAAATGCAAAAAAGCAAAGTGGCTGTCTGATGAGGCTTTACACATAGCAGAGGAAAGAAGGAAAGCTAAAGGCAATGGGGAAAAGGAAAGATTTGCCCAACTGAATGCAGATTTCCAGAGAACAGCAAGGAGAGATAAGGAGGCTTTCCTGAATGAACAATGCAAAGTAATAGAGGAAAACAATAGATTGGGAAGGACTAGAGATCTCTTCAAGAAAATTGGAGAAATCAAGGGAACGTTCCACGCAAAGCTGGCCATGATAAAGGACAAAAACGGTAGGGACCTAACAGAAGCAGAAGAGATTAGGAAAAGATGGCAAGAATACACAGAAGAACTATACAAGAAGGACCTCGATGTCCTTGACAACCACGATGGTATAATCACTGACCTTGAGCCAGACATCCTGGAAAGCGAAGTTAAATGGGCCTTAGAAAGCATTACTAACAACAAAGCTAGTGGAGGTGATGGTATCCCAGCTGAGTTATTCAAAGTCTTAAAAGAAGATGCTGTTAAAGTGCTGCACTCAATTTGCCAACAAATTTGGAAAACACAACAGTGGCCACAGGATTGGAAAAGGTCAGTTAACATTCCAATCCCAAAGAAGGGCAACGTCAAGGAATGTTCAAACTATCGCACAATTGCACTCATTTCACACGCTAGCAAGGTCATGCTCAAAATCCTACAAGCTAGGCTCCAACAGTACGTGGATAGAGAACTGCCAGAAGTACAAGCTGGGTTTCGAAGAGGTAGAGGAACTAGAGATCAAATTGCCAACATTCGCTGGATTATGGAGAAAGCAAGAGAGTACCAGAAAAACATCTACTTCTGCTTCATTGACTATGCTAAAGCCTTTGATTGTGTGGATCACAATAAATTATGGCAGGTTCTTAAAGAGATGGGAGTACCAGACCACCTCATATGTCTCCTGAGAAACCTGTATAAGGGTCAAGAAGCAACAGTTAGAACCGGATATGGAACAACTGATTGGTTTAGCATAGGAAAAGGAGTACAACAAGGATGTATATTGTCACCTTGCTTATTTAATTTATATGCAGAGTACATCATGCGAAATGCTGGCCTGGATGAATCACAAGCTGGAGTTAAGATTGCTGGGGAAAAGATCAATAACCTCAGATATGCAGACAATACCACTCTGATGGCAGAAAGTGAAGAGGACCTGAAGAGCCTCTTGCTCAAGGTGAAAGAGGAGAGCGCAAAAGTGGGCTTGAAGCTCAACATCAAAAAAACTAAGATCATGGCATCTGGCCCCATCACTCCTTGGCAAATAGAAGGGGAAGTCGTAGAAGTAGTGACAGACTTCACGTTCCTAGGATCCCAGATCACTGCAGATGGTGACTGCAGCCATGAAATTAAAAGACGCCTGCTCCTTGGGAGGAAAGCGATGGCAAACCTAAACAGCATGATAAAAAGCAGAGACATCACCTTGCCAACAAAAGTCCGCATGGTCAAAGCAATGGTATTCCCCATAGTAATGTATGGCTGTGAGAGTTGGACTATAAGGAAGGCTGAGCGCCGAAGAATAGATTCTTTTGAACTATGGTGCTGGAGAAGACTCTTGAGAGTCCCTTGGACTGCAAGGAGATCAAATCAGTCAATCCTAAAAGAAATCAACCCTGACTGTTCCTTGGAAGGCCAGATCCTGAAGCTGAAGCTCAAATACTTTGGCCACCAAATGAGAAGGGAGCATTCACTGGAGAAGACCCTGATGCTGGGAAAGATTGAAGGTAAAAGAAGAAGGGGACGGCAAAGGATGAGATGGTTAGACAGTGTCATCGATGCAACGAACATGAAATTGAGCAAACTTCAGCAGACAGCGGAAGACAGGAGGGCCTGGCGTAAACTGGTCCACGGGGTCGCGAAGAGTCGGACTCGACTGTGCGACTGAACAACAACAACAAAAGAAACAGAACATGGACTAGTAAAGTCACCAGAAATGAAGCTATTTGCTGAACAAAAAATCCTATGAAATAAGTAACCCCCCCCCAAAAAAAACCTAAACCAGATCTCTCTGTGATCTTTTCCTGGGTATCTAGGGGATGAATGAGCTACTTTGCAGCAGCTGATAGGCTACCTGTATCTCATGTGCTACATATTGGAGACCTCTGATCTACTTTTCCTGGCACTTTTTAGGCCCAGAGAGTTGTTGTCATTAAACCCTTTCTGCCTGTCCACATGCTATATTTCCTGAACAAGCAGTGTATTACAAAACTTAGCATATATTAAACAAAAATAGAAACATTACAATATGGTTCTCACAGTTCTAAGGACTGGCAACCACAAATTCAAGGACTGTCATGCAAAACAAATCAGTTCTCCCCTCCCTCCTCACACTAAAGAGTTAAGGAGCTTCAACAGTCATCTGAGACTGGCCTGAGCTCCTGCCAGGTAGCTGATAAACCAGCCAGGAAGTTAGGGTGACTCTTTGTGGCTGAGATTAATTTATTTTTTGTTCTCCTGTTCCAGGCTGGCTTGTCACTCATATATTCTATTATAAAAGGCATGTTGCTGTTCAGTTTTAGATCAGCAATGTATGATTTTGGTGCTCAGCCAAAGCTGGAAGAGAGAGCTGGTCTATGATATGCATGGTTGCATTGGGGATAATCTGCAAGTGAAATAGCTCATTGACAACATCTAGATAAAGTTTCATATCATTAATCTCAATTGTACCCCATTTTGTAAAAACCTGCTATGACAGCCCTGTCCACTTCCCTTCCTCAGAGGCAAGATTTTCATCAATTTCTCTTTCCTTCTACTGACTGAGCTGCCCGAGTAATGTGCTGTTTTCTTTTCTGAAGAATTCTAGCAGTCCCACCCTGTCACAGTATGATATTTTGGCTGTTGGCTCAGCCGAGGAACCTGAGGAAAGGATCGGGAGTCTGCTTTAACTTAAACAACTTAAGTGGCACTTGAGGCACTTTGAAATAAAAAACAAACAAACACCAAAATATTTTATTTAACATAGAGGGGAAAGGTCAGGTGAAATCAGGGGCTGAAATTTCTGAGGTAAAACCAGAAGATGCACAGACTTTAGTTGTTATGTTTCAGGCTAATGCGAGTTTCTCAAGCTTTTCACAGTGACTTAAATTTTGATGTTGAGAGGTTTTTGTTCCAGTGTTTTCTCCAAACACTTCAGTACATTTTCTTTGAGTATTCTCTAACTCTTTTGGTTTCCAGAAGGCTGGTACACTTTTTCCAGCACTCAAACTCCTTCTCTTGAAACACCAATACTTCTCTTGAGTTTTTAGCTGACTTTTGAGGTCTCTCAGGGCAGTTTCTAACCACACCAGACCATGGGTCTCTGTACTCTTCAGAGCTATCACCTTGTTTAGACTGGGTAGGAAGATCTCTCAAAAATCTATTCCCTTTCCTTGGGTCAAATGGGAGTCTCCATCTAACTACCCACTTATTCTTGCCAACTTTCCCCAATTCTCCTGTCTGTGTTAAATCACTCTCAGTCAGGGCTGCATTCTGAAACTGTCAGTACATGACTCTTCTCAGCTGGGCTGAAATCAGACTCAACTCAGTCTGAAACTCTCCTCAGCATGCAGTTTTCTCAAGACTTTTTCTGCTCAGCTGATGCTAACCAATCAGATTGCTTGGAGCAGCCTGTCACTCAAAATGCTCTGTTTCTGTGAAGATTTAACACTCCACAGTCTAAGCTTTTAAAAAATGCAGTCCATCACAGCTTCTTACTGCATGGATGCATTTCCAGCAGTTTGGTGTAGTGGTTAAGTGTGTGGACTCTAATCTGGGAGAACCGGGTTTGATTTCCCACTCCTCCACTTGCACCTGCTGGATGACCTTGGGCAAGCCATAGTTCTGGCACAGCTGTTCTTGAAAAACAGCAGTTTCTGTCAGAGCTCTCTCAGCCCCACCTACCTCACAGGGTGTCTGTTGTGGGGAGGGGAAGGGAAAGGAGTTTGTAAGCCACTCTGAGACTCCCTTGGGTAGTGATAAATCCAATCTCTTCTTCTTCTAATATCTGTAATCTGTTTGACAGTGCAAATAACACTTGCAGACTCTCTGCAGTCCTTTACAGAGCCCCTGCCCACATGTTAGAATCCTCCAGGCCATTGAGGCATGGCTCACAGACCTGTGTGCAATTGGATTGGCATATGCCCCTCTCTCTGCTCTCAAGTCTGCCTTGTTTGGCAGACTATGGTTCAGTGGAGGGAGAAGAATGCCTTTCTGACTTTCTTTCTACAACATGCAAAGTTCTCCTGTGTTTTAGTGATGGAGTGAATGAGCAAACATGTACTCCAGGGTAAGCATCTTCTCAAAGATATGCCAGGTTTTGTTCTTTTTCATTTACAAAAACCAAAATGAAGTGACAGATTGGAAAGACACTGACAAATGCACTGAATTGCACCACAACCTGGAACAGCAGGGCCAGGCAGGGAAAAAAGAATCAGTCAAATAAGGATAACAGATATATTATATATTTATGCTGATGACAAATGGCTTGAAATATGGAGGAGCCTGTACCTGACTGAAAAATGGTAAACATTCCTGCAGGAAACTTAACACCAATAAATTGGATGAAACTAGGGTTTGATTTGCCATTGGGAGCAATAGACTATTCTGTACCCAGAGATAAATTGTTTCAAAAACAAAATATGTACTTTATATTAAATAATAATAATTTTGATAGTTTAGCAGGCTATGGAATGAGATTGTCAGTTTCATATTAGTGATCTGAAACTGTAGGAAGATATTCCCAAACTCTGTATTATTTTTGTCAAATCCATTGTATCCTATCTCTAAACTTCTTTCCAAACATTTTGATCCCACCATTCCTCTAAGGAGCTCCAGATGGCATACATAGTTCTGTTCCCCTGCTTTAATGTCCGGCTCTGCAAACTTGAAGCAGAGCAGTAGAATAGCCTGCTGTTGGCAAGGATTCTCTGACAGCACTGCTTGGGATTCAGTTAACTGCCTGAGGTTATGGATATTAAGCATGAGTTTTGTAATCAGTTTCTTAAATGTTTGTTCAGAGAAACTCTTAGATTCAATATTATTATTGCATGTTGGTGGGACACATTGAGATGTTCATGGAGACATGTGTGGAAGTTAGTCACATTTAAATTGATACATAAAAATACTTGAGCATATATTTTATATGTACATTTTACAGTTATGTATGTCAAGAAGATTCATTTACCAGCAGCCCTATTAATGCAAGCCCTATTCCACCCTGCCTTCCAAGGTTTTCCTAACACCTGGAGAAGCTTTTCTTTCTCTTTCCGGTAATGTGCTGCCTCCACCTGACCTTTGTACAGAATAGCCCACTGGGCAGGTCAGGGCTCCCAGTTCCCTTCTAAGTTCTGAGGCCTTGTGTCTGTGTCTCCCACTGCCCAGCATCTGGTCACCAGGGGGACCATTTACTGTCTTGGGTTCCCCTTGCCAACTGCCTGCCTTCCCTCTGGCACCCCATTTAAAATAGCATGTCTGAGATGGTGGAGGTCTATGTGGTACAGAGAACCACTACTAGTATCAAAACTTATAAAATACTTATTAACAAGAAAATGTTTACAAGCATACTGTAGCACAGCACCAAATTGAACAAGGGAATAAAAAGAAATAGGTAAAATGCAAATCTTCTGTCCCTTCCTACCAGGTGTTAAAACAGGACAGGCTGTTTGGCTTAGGAGTTCTAGATCTCTAAAGAATTTCCCTTACCTCCAGCTCTGTAGTTAGAGCACATGGTCTATGGCTGCCCACTACAGATCTCAGCTAAGAGGCTTCTCTGCTGCAATGGACTCAACACCCAAGGAAAAAAGACCTTCTTCCTCCTGCAAGAATTTTTTTTAATAATATATGTTTCCTCTCCCACTGACCTGGCCAGGCCAGGTCATAGAAGTGATTCCTGCAGCACCTTCCTGGAGTTTGTTCCTGGAGATTGTCTAGAACGGTGGTGGTGAACCTATGGCACACATGCCAGAGAGGGCACGCAGAGCCCTCTCTGTGGGCACACATGCCATCAACCCAGCCACCGGAGCACCCATAAGGTGGGGTACTCTGCCTCCACTCCTCCCTGCTCTGGGACTCCACTGCCTGCCAGCCCGCTCCCCACCCATCTCCCATCCCAGTGGCCCCTGGGAAGCCCTCCCCAACCCCCACCCTGTCTTTGCAGGTCCATGCTAAAGCACAGGCCCCTGGGAAGCCCTCCCCGACCCCCACCCTGTCTTCACAGGTCCATGCTAAAGCATGGGCCCCTGGGAAGCCCTCCCTGACCCTTCCCTGTCTTTGCAGGGCCACACTAAAGCACAGGCCCCTGAGAAGCCCTCCCCAACCCCACTCCATCTTTGCAGGGCTGCGCTAAAGCACGGGCCCCTGGGAAGCCCTCCCTGGCCCCCCATTTTCTCAGGTCCATGCTAAAGCATGGGCCCCCAGGAAGCCCTCCCTGACCCCCCCCTGTCTTCGCAGGGCCGCGCTAAGTGTTCCCCCCCAGGTAGCAATGCAAAGAGTCCAGTGGCATCTTTAAGACCAATCAAGACTGATTTCCCACAAGCTGCTGCTCCATGCTTGCTCTTCCCTTTGCCCCACCGTACACACAGATCTGCCAAAGAGAGAGCTTTTACCTAAATAAGCCTTGGTCTTAAAGGTGCCACTGGACTCTTTGCATTGCTACGGAGGGGAACACGCAGATCTGCCCTCACAGAGAGCTTTTACCTAAATAACCCTTGGAGTGATTTCCCACAAGCTGATGCTTTGCGCTCCCTCTTCCCTTCGTGCCAATTTCACACCATGTGCTGGGCGGCGGCATTTTGCCCCACAGCTTTGCCCGATTTCCCCAGCGTCTCAATCCTGCTTTTTGAGGATTGAGTAGACGCGGGGGAATTGGATGAAACTGCGAGGCAAAATGCCACTGCCCAGCACATGGTGTGAAATTGACATGATCGGGGCAAAGGGAAGAGGGAGTGCAAAGCATCAGCTTCTGGGAAATCGCTCCAGGACTTATTTAGGTAAAAGCTCTCTGTGATGGCAGATCTGTGTGTTTCTCACCCCACCCCCTCTGTAGCAATGCAAAGAGTCCAGTGGCACCTTTAAGAGAGAGAGAGAGAGAGAGAGAGAGAGAGAGAGAGAGAGAGAGAGAGAGAGAGAGAGAGAGAGAGAGAGAGAGAGAGAGAGAATATCTCAAGGCTGTCTTAAAATGCTGGGTTGGTTCTCTGCTCTTCTTCTTTACAACCCTTTGGCTTAAATTGTATTTTCAAATGGCCATCCCTATTAGAACTTTACACTTCAGAATCAGTGTCCTTATTAAACCTGTGTACTGGTGATCAGTAACTACATTTGCTAGTGAGGCAACTTATCTCTTTCTCCCTTCATGTTTTTCTTTTAAGACAAAAGATGTTAATGTATGAGTTGTTTTTTCTAAACTAAAACCTCAGTATTCAGGTTAAATTGCCGTGTTGGCACTTTGTGATATTTAAGTGGGTTTTGGGTTGCAGTTTGGGCACTCGGTCTTTAAAAGGTTCGCCATCACTGGTCTAGCATTTAGTCTTCCAAACCTCTATTCCCTGCTGGGAGGGGGGAGCTTGACCATCCCATTGTCTCTCATGCTTCTACTATCAGCATATGTATACAGGTAAGCTGGAAAGCTATTGGACTGACTTTCCCCCTTCCTGGCTGCTCTCTGCCCAGAGGGAGAAAAAAAACCTCTGTTAAAATGCAAAGTGGAGGTTTTGCTCACTTCAGCCTCCAAAGAAAAAATGCATTTCTTCACAGACTAAACTAGATACAGTATCATGGAAACTCAGGTTGCATTTCAATTTGCATTAGCAGATTATATTGAGCATGGCAGTGTTATGTATAGTTAAATAAAACCCACCAGTGCATTTTTACTTCATGTTTTTCTATAAATCAAAACAATCAGTATGTATCAGAAATTTATGAAGATTTAGTTGACTAAAACCAAGATTTTCAAGAAACATTACATGTCTTCTGTAAAAAAAAGTTCTGGGGAATATTAGTTTTGCTAGAATCTAAACAAAGTTGGGGGAGTCACACTTCATTATTCTCAAGAAACTAATGAGGGAGGATTAAAAGGGAAAAGAGAATATAAGCTAATTAACCTGCAGCCACTTCAGCATTCCTGCTAAGACTGAAATTAAGATAAAAATGCAATTAATTAAAAGCCTTGCCCACATTGGAAAGTTAAATTGTTTCCCTAAACTCTTAAATTAACAGAATGATGCCATTTATATGAAAAAATTGAAGGGGAATATCATTCTCAAGCTGATTGTATTCAAAGAGTTTGGAAAAATGTGTGTCATGAATGACAGAAAGATTATGTGACTCCGAAAGTAGAAGGAAGATAAGTATGAATGATATCCAGCACCACTTCCAATATGAGGACATTGTCCATTTTTGTTGATAGCAATCCCAAACTGAGAAATCTTTTATTTAAGTCATGGGTGTCAAACTTAAGGTCCACAGGCCGGAACTGACCCACCAAAGGCTTTAATCAGGCCTGCAGATCTCTTCTCCACCCCTCCCCCTTCCCTGCCTGTTCTCACCCTTCCAAGGGAGATCAGGGCTGCTGAACTTTCCAGCTAGCTGCACCTTGTCTTCACTGATTTCTTCTCCAGCAGGAAGCTCCTTTGGGTTAAAGCACAAAAAAAGTTGCAAAGAGACAGGGTTGCCCCCTGTCACCATTGCTATTTATCTGGATTTTGGAGATTTTGCTGCAAATGGTTAGAGATGATGATAACATAAAAGGTTTGAATGTTAGAGGTTTTTCATATAAACTACGAGCATTTGCGGATGATATTATGTTTATTGTTGAAGATCCTGTTAATAATATGCCTAAGGTATTTGAAAAAGTAAAAGAGTTTGGCAATCTCGCAGGGTTCTATGTAAATAAGAATAAGTCCAAGATATTGTGTAAAAATATGATAGCTACAAAGCAACAAATGTTACAAAACGTGACAGAATGTGAAGTGGTTAAAAAGGTTAAGTATTTGGGAGTTGAAATTACAATGAAAAATATAGACTTGTTTAAGAATAATTATGAAAAACTGTGGGTTTCGATAAAGAGTGACTTAGAAAAATGGGAAAAACTTAGATTATCTCTTCTTGGAAGAATTGCCGTTGTCAAAATGAATGTACTGCCCAGGTTAATGTTTTTGTTCCAGACAATACCAATTGTGAAAGATGTGAAAGTGTTGGTGAAATGGCAAAGAGAAATCTTTAAATTCATCTGGGCAGGAAAGAAGCCAAGAATTAAAATGAAGATAATGTACGATACTAAAGACAGAGGTGGCTTCCAAGTCCCGAATTTGCGTTTGTATCATGAAGCTGTATGTATGTCTTGGTTATCTGATTGGGTCAATTTGGAAAATAGAAAACTCTTAGCTCTTGAGGGGCACGATTGCAGATTTGGCTGGCATGCCTATCTTTGGTATGGGAAAAATAAAGTTGATTCAATATTTAAGCATCATTATGTAAGGAGAACATTGTTTGATGCATGGACCAGGTACAAGGATACAGTTTCCGACGAGAGGCCTTTGTGGATTGTTCCAGCAGCAGTTATACATCCTTTTTCAGAACATAAAGGTAATGATTGGTTGAAATACCAAGAACTGTTGCAAAAAGAGGGGAAAAAATATGTTTTAAAACCAAATAATGAACTAGAATTTGAGTATGGATGGTTACAATATTGTCAAATAAGGGATATTTACAAAAAAGATTGTAAAGAGGTTGGTTTTAGAGCTAAGAATGATGAGTTTGAAAATATATGGTTGAAAAGAGAGCGAAAAATGATCTCAAAGATGTATAAAACTTTGTTGACTACATATACTTTGGATGAAACTGTTAAAGAGCAAATGATAAAATGGGCCATAAACATGAACAAAGAAATTTCTATGGAAACATGGGAGTTTTTGTGGAAAAGATCCTTTAAAATGTCTACCTGTGTTAATGTAAAAGAAAATTGCTACAAGATGATGTATAGGTGGTATATGACACCAAAAAAGATTGCTAATATTAGTATGGATAAGAACTTGAGTAATAAGTGTTGGAAATGTAAAAAAACAGAGGGTTCTTTTTACCATATGTGGTGGTCATGTGATAAAGCAAAGGTATACTGGTCTAATATACACTGTGTGATGCAGAAAATATTAAAAATCCCAATTGGGAGAAGACCGGAACTTCTTCTCTTAGGTTTGACAATGGAAAGAATTCCACAGGAAAAAAGGACATTATTATGGTATATGATTACGTCGGCGAGAATGGCCTTCGCTCAGCAATGGAAAGCGGAGAAGGTGCCGGATATACATGACTGGTTTAGAAAATTGCTGTTTTTAGCGGAAATGGACAAAATGACAAAAAAGCTAAATGGACAAATGGCAGAACAGTATATAAAAGATTGGGAAGGTTTGAAATTGTGTTTGGAAACTGAATACAGAATGAAGGGGAAAATGTACAATTTAGATCTGTATGGATACTGAATGAGTAGTGAAATGAATTCTGAATTGTATTATACTGTTATATGAAAATATGTTGAAATTAGTTAGATGTTTTATATATTTGAAATGTGTTACCTGGTTTGTCGATTCATATAAGTCTAAACCTGATTACCATCTAATATATACTTTTTTTGTTATTAGCAGTGTTGGAAGCCTATTAGGGGGGATGGGGGGATGGGATGGAATTTTTTTTCAAATTGTATTGGTAATGTTGTTGAAAATGTTGAGCGCATCCCAATAAAATTTTGGTTTTTTAAAAAAAAAAAAAAGTTGCAAAGAAAATGCAGAACAGATTTTTCTTTAACGTCTCTAGGCCCATATAGACTACTCTGGGACTGGAATAACAACCCCCAGAGTGGGATGACAGTCCCTGGTAGTAGCAGCTATGTTCTGGAATGGAATTCCACTCTGGGGGCTGTCATTCCAGTCCCAGAGTAGGCTATATGGGCCCAGAAACCTTAATGGAAATTCATTCCGCATTTCCTTTTGTAACTTTTTTTGAGCTGCAAAATATTTCAATGGAGTGGAGTTTCAGTTTTTGTATGCCAGCTGAAGTTGTCTGCTTGCAAATGAAGGGCTGATGTTTTGAGCCCGCTTGTCTCTGCTGAATGGCCCTGAGAATGGGTGCCTGAGTGAGTATTCTAACCTGGGAACCCACAGCCAAAGGGGACATTACACTGGAGAGCCACTACCACTCTGAGTAGACTGGGGGGCGGGGGCGGGAAGAGAGCTCGCAATGTCCAGCCACTTCATGTTTTCCCAGGTTCAGAGAGTTTCATATTTTCTATTTTTAGTTTTTATTTTCAGTTTCTGCTGTGATTCTTATGCTTTTTCTTGATGTTTTATTTAAAAAATTGCATTGCCAAATTCCACTATCCCCCTACCTTTCCGTTTTAGGTAGACATCTTTTAAGGGTGGGGACAGAAGGTTTGGGAGGTGTCAGTTATCAAAGATTGTTAAAATACGGCAAGAGTGTTACTGTTTTAAGCATGTTTGTATTTTAAGCTTTTAAAAAACCTTTAATTGTGTTTGTCAGTGTCCTTTATAAAATTAATATCTTTGCTACCTGGCATTACATTTTATTACACACATGGCCTGGCTGAACAAAGTCCTATTTATGCCGTATCTGGCCCTTGTAACAAATGAGTTTGACACCCCTGATCTAAGTCATTTTCACATCACAAAAATTATGACATATTTTGTTAATATGTAAGCCAAATTTAAAGTGCACTATAGAAATATTCTTTTCAAGGCCAGTTGGTAACGTTCTTTGGTGATTACAAATGTGGGAGACAAGCTTACACCAGTAGAAAAGAGCAAGAGTCCAGCAGCACCTTAAAAACTAACAAAATTTGTGGCAGGGTAGGAGCTCACGTGAGTCCCTTCATCAGTAGAAAGACCAAGAGTCCAGTAGCACCTTAAGGACTAACAAATACTTATCTGAAGAAGTGAACAGTGACTCATGAAAGCACATACCCTGTCACAATTTTTGTTAGTCTTTAAGGTGCTACTGGACTCTTGCCCTGGAAGCCCTCAGGAGAGTGAGAAGTGGTTCTTCTCCTTTGCACTGAGCTTTTGCAAGGAGAACTGAAGACCAGAGGTGCTGTTATCTTCCACAGGTAACAGAACCTAGAGCAGTAAAAAAAAAAGTCTCCTTTTCATTGGACTTTTGTAGGTGCCTGCTTACCGCTGGTTCCTCCTGCAAAAGACACGCGTAATAGAGATGGAATTTATACTTCCTCTCCTCCATGGAGAACCTGGAAGAAGATTTACGCATTGGATTCTATCTTTTCCTGCTGGGATTTTGCAGGGCACTGTGGTGAACTGTTGCTTGTACCTTCCACAAAAGGCTAGAGTAACATCAGAGAAAAATCCTTCTGTTCCCCTAGGCTGGCTGCATAAAATATAGGATTCTGGGGGAAGGAGGGTTGTTGATGACTTCAAAAAATATAGGTCTAGGAAGCCAACACAAAATATGTGGATGTGTATATCGTAATACGTGGCCATGGTGGGCTTAGAGGTTAAGATGCTGAGCTGCAGTTTGGCAGTTTGAGACCATAGCGCCACAAGATGGAGTGAGCTCCTGTCTCTGGTCCCAGCTCCTGCCAACCTAGCAATTCGAAAGCAAGAAATTGCAAGTAGATAAATAGGTGCCACTTCAGTGGGAAGGTAACAGCATTCTGTGCACCTTGGCGTTTAGTCATGCCAGTCACATGACTACGGAAAAGTCTTTGGACAGCACTGACTCTTCAGCTTAGAAACGGAGATGAGCATCCCCTAGAGTCAGATTCAACTGGATTTCGAGCAAGGGAAACCTTTACCTTTATATCATGGTCTTTGGGGCCTATGTGAAGAAATGCATTATTTCTTTGGAGATTCGAGTTGAGCAAAACCTTCACCATGAGTTTTAAAAGGTTTTTTTTTGTTCTGATTCCGTCAGGGTAGACAGAACTCTTAACTGAGGTCTGTGAGAGGCAGCCATTGCCATGTGCTGCCTGCACACCTGAAAGAGGCTTCAATGTAATGGAGACCTTGTAGAACATCTGGTAACTTTCTAAGCTAAGGAACTTGCCTTATATTTAACATCTGGTAGGCATGTTCTAGAGGCGGGGATAGAGGAATTTTTTAGACCTTTTCTTTTGAATCCTTTGCTCAATCTGGTGCTGTGCTGAGAGTATGCTTGTGAAAATTATCTTTTAAATAAATGTTTTATAACTTTTGATATGGATAGTGGTTCTCTATATCACATAGACCTCCACTGTCTTGCACATGCTATTTTAAAAGGAGCACCAGGAGGAAGGGGAGGGCAGTCAGTTGGCAAGTGGCTACTCCCGCAGTCGTGATAAGACAGTAAGTTGTCCGCATGATAACCAGACACTGGATAGCATGAGACACAGCAGCAAGGACTCAGAACTTGGAGGGGAAGCTAGAGTCCGGGTCCTGGCCTTCCCAGTGGGCAATTTCCTACAGAGGCCAGAGTGGCAGCGGGTGAACAAAGAGAGAGAAAAGCTTCCCCCCCCCAGTCAGAGCAGGTCTGCTTCACCAAGCTTGTTATTTATAAAAGTGCCTAAATATACTAGCTGTACAGAAATAAAATGATCAAGTCTTCAACCTCACATTATGAAAGAAAAAGAACAAAGCCCCAGACAAAAGGCAAAGTCTATGCTAGGGATTATTAGGAAAGAGACTGAAAACAAAACAGCCAGTATCATAATGCACATGTGTGGATCTATGCTGCAGACACATTTGGAATACTGTGCATTGTTCTAGTTGCTGTATCTGCAGCATTAGCAAATGTGCAGAAAATAGGAACCAAATGATCAATGTTCTAGAATAACTCATATGAGCAAAGGCTAAAGATTTGGCTTTTAATTTTAGAGAAAAGATGGTTTAGCAGAGGACATGATATATAAAAATTATACATTATAAAATTATTCATAGAGAGGGTTTTCCCTCTCCCATAATGTCAGAAGTTGTGGTTACCTAGTGAAGTTGATGTGTAGTAGATTCAAGGCTGACAAAAAGTAAGTATTTCTTCACTCAAACAGGCGTTTATTACTAGAGTTGTTTTCAAAACAGGTTCACACAAATTTTTGAGATTGTATCAATTAATAGTAAGTAGTAGTAATTACCTGCAGTGAGCAAATGGAAACATGTTCGGAGTAAGTAATCCTAGGAAACTGTGAGGGAAGGGATAGAGGTTTCGACCTCTGTGCCTTGCTTGTAGGCCTTTCCAGGGTCGTCTAATTGGGTATTATGTGAAACAGAATATTGGATTAGATGGATTTTTAGTCTACACCAACATGGTTTCTGTGGAGTTTTAACAACTTTGATCCTTTGATCCAGGTCAGTACTTTAGACTGTCCTAGTCCGCTCTAGGATTTGGTGCTGGCAGGAACAGGGGAAAAGGAAGTTGAACTTACTGTAACTCCAGACATAAAAAGAAGTGTACCTTTTAAATTGTGCTCCTGCTGCCTCTTTTTTGATACCTAGCATTACGAACACAACACTGGCAATGAGAATGGGATAACAAACAAGATGACCGCAAACAAACAAACAAAAGCAGAAACTAAGGGACAACATACAACAAGGTATTTTCCCCTTTTCCCCAAAGAGCACTTCTTTACTCAAAAGTATTCACCCCTGTTGGCAAATGAACAACCATAAAAGCTTTTGAGCTGAAATATCTGCATCCCTATTTATGCAGATTGCATGTTGTTATGCTGAATCATTCCAAGTACTGCAGCAGCCATTTTGAAAACTCTTTGTCCCACGGATTCAATCCAGCCCACAGAATATATTTCTACTGCTTTTCTAGTAGCAATTGTGTTTTCAGCATGTTCTCCACATTTCCTGAATTTCTAGTCCATGACTCTAATAGTATATTGGGCCCACAAATTTATTTCTTGTAATGAAAGATGACCCCAGCCCCAAGGGTAATGTTATTAGTGAAGTAGTGAAGTACACCAGAGTTTCAAAGTGTTAACTGATACAGGAGATAGCAATGATTATGAAAAAGCAAAAATAGTGCTTAACAAATACATTTTTTGACAAGCACACCAAAAAGAAGGTGAAAGTATAGATGCGTATCATACTGGGTTACATCACCTTGCATGTTCATGTGAATTTGCAAACACTGACCATGAGATAAAGGCACAAATAATACAAAAGTATTCCTTAGCCAAACTCTGGAGGCAAATTTTATGAGAACCTCAGATGACTCTCAGAAAAATACTGGACATTGCTCGAGCAAATTAAATGTCTGAAAGCTCAGGTAATAGAAGAACACTTTGCGCAAATAGAAACTGCAGATGCACTGCAGAAACAGTACAATATGTCCCCAAGGTGGCAATAAATGTCTCAGTGCACTACGACTGGCCTTGAAGACAACCTAGATAACCTGCTACAATTGTGGAGGATCGTAGCCATCGAGGAGCACTTACCCTGCCAAAAATGCTGTTTGTCAGAATTGCAGCAAACAAAATCACTATGCAAGCATTTCTAGATCTCCACAGTATGCCTCAGACATGCACCACCATGGCCCAAACCAAGTGAACTCTGTTCATACTGATCTTCCAGAAAAAGACAACTCATGTGGGTATACAGTGTTTTCCACACAGGCCATTGGTTCCATACAAAATAGTCTGCCACATCATCATATCTTAATACAAGAATCTAAGTTCTAACTGACACGGGTACATCAGTCAACATGATGCTTCACAGTGTCTATGCTGAAATCCGCCAGAAGCCACCTCTGCAAACCACAGCCATAAAGAGATGCCTATGGTACTTCACAGCCATTATCAACATCTAGCATGTTCCAAGCTCACTTTGCCTTCAAGGATTTATCAGTTGCATGCCCAGTGTACATAGTGGCCAGAGGCACTGATTAGTTAAGATATGACTAATACATTAGGACAAATCAAAATGATCAGAGCTGTACAGTCTGATGGACTATCTCAAAGCCTCTAAGCTTATTGCAGCCCTGTTTCAAGGAACTGGCAATCTTCATGTACTGGTGTAGCTTCCCCAGTAGGCACAGGCTGGGGTCCAGAAGGGCAGGTCACAGGCAGGGTTGCAGAGAGTAACTAAAGTCCAGTCCAAGGTCAGGGGCTCCAGAAAAGCCAGTTCTCAGGTCCAGTAGCAGCAAGCTTGGTGACTCAGTGACAAAGTATAGTTGTTGTCTCCACAAACTACTTCTCCTGGCTGAATTTATAGCCAATTCCCAGCCAATTCCTTGGCAGTCATCCTGAAACTACTCACTCGTCTCTTCACTTGACAGCTGATGGCAGGCCATGAGTCTCACACTTCTCCTTTCTTGCAACTCTAAGCATAACTGACAGCGTCAGCACTGCATGGGTATGAGTGAACTATGTGGGCTAGGAGCAGTTTCTGAATACTTGCTTACTGCTTCAGAGCTACAAGTCGTTGGCTCAGTTTCAGCTGTAGGCTGTGACTCCTGATCAGCCGGTAACCTGATCTGTTGTTGTTCTCCTTCTAGCTCAGAACCAGCTGCAGCTGGCTGTTCAATTACTGGCTGAGGACTAGCAGTTAGCTCTTCATCTGAAAAATCTGAGCCATCACTCAGCACAGACTGACTTACAACACTTGGTGGCAAACAAGTAAAACTCTGCATTGATGATACTGTCCAGCCAGTTCCTCTTCCCGATAGATGTATTCACCTCTACATCAGAAAACTAGTTGAAGAAGAACTATTGCATCTGGAACAACTTGACACTATTGAACATGTCAGCTTCCTTCTCTCACATGCAGTCCCCAGAGCACTTTCATTTCAGGACATAGAGGCTGCTGCATGTGTTGATTCTAGCTTCCAAATCATTCTCAAGACTGTCCATAATGGCTGGTGGAAAGATCTCCTTAATAATCTGCAACATTTGATTTCTGAGGCCCAAGTATTCAGAGTCTGCAATTTTCTCCATTTTCAAATTATCTTGGGTTCAGACATTAAAAAAATGATACCACATTAGCTACAAGCAAATAGAGAAGGTGAGAGTAGGAATGGGCATGAACTGGCTCCTGAACTAAAGTTTGTGAGGAATTTAGGCTGGTTTATGGTTTGCGAAGTGAAGTTCATGGAAGGTCAATGGGCACAAACTTTCCATAAGCTTTCAAAATGTTCATGGAGGTTCATGCCAGTTTTTTCATGGCTATGTTTCCAGACAGTCTGTCTCTGCTCAATCAAAATATTTACCAAACTTCAAAGCTATGGGGAGGGGCAGAATTCTCCAGCCTTGGAAACACTCTGGTCAGTTTCAAACTAGCCATGTCTGTTTCAAGAGGTCCCCCCACTTTTCCTGCCTTCCCTTCCCATTTTCTTGCACAGGGCTTGCAAAATCCTCCCTCCCGCAACTTGGATTTGTTGTGACTCTGTGCTTCGAGAGCAGTCCTTTTAAGCTTGCAATGCCTGTGGCACTAGGTTCTGTGGCACTGCTGGGTGTTCTGGACATTGTAACAGCAGTAATTCTCTGGTTTGGCATTAATTCTCCTTTTGCTTGCATTGCCATAGTGGCACTGGGTTCTGCTGGGCACTAGTACATTGCACTGGTTCTGCTGGGGGATGTCCAAGCCCTATGAGGAAAGGCTGAAGGTACTGGGTATGTTTATCTCGGAAAGGAGATAACTAAGATGTGATATGATAACCATCTTCAAGTACTTGAAGGGCTGTCATACAGAGGACTAGCCTGCTACCCATGCTTCGCTATGGTATTTAAGTTCCATAAATCCAGTTATAATACTGATGATGTGAAATCTGAAATGTGACATTTGTTGTAGGAATTCTAATGGAGAAGATTGTAGTGTAAGAAATGAAGTGAGACATACGTACTTTTCTCTCTCTCTACTCACTCTCTCTCTCTCTCTAGACCCCATTGGTGGTTCTGCCCTCAGGTGCTAGGATCACCAGGCTGCTTGATGAGCTCACTCTGGAGCAGACCACATAGAACTGTCCATTTAAGAAGCAGTTGTCT
Source organism: Gekko gecko (assembly GCA_029375565.1). NCBI lineage: Eukaryota > Metazoa > Chordata > Lepidosauria > Squamata > Gekkonidae > Gekko > Gekko gecko. The sequence continues at coordinate 158,797,385 of JAPDNY010000003.1, read as the reverse complement.
GTTAAGTCAACTCCTGCTACCCTCCACAAAAGTGATGGCCTCTACTTTGTGTTCCTGGATTCTTCTGCCATACTGACTGCGATGTCACCCTGAATGGCCATAAATCTATGCAGAAAGTACCATAAAACCCATTGAACAAAGAAAGTGAAAGCGGCATGCAGTGTAGAGGGAGGTTAACATCCCAACGTGGAACTGCGGGGAAACAGATGGGTGCAGACTCAGCCTCTGTTACTTAGGATCTGTTATCTTAATGATCTGGACTGCTGTTACAACCTCACCCATGGAATTGGCCATTCTCCATGCAACCAGAAATTAGCCAAGTGTTGAAGGGACAGCCTTGGTTGAGCAAGGCCAGTAAGGGGAGGGAAACTAAACTTCATACGCTCCAAATCCTCATAGTGAAAAAGGGCACAGAAGAGCAGACAAGGAGAGGGGGCCGTGTGGCACAACCTGGCCAGACTTTTCCCAAGGGGAAGCTGCCAGGTGGAGGGAAGGAGGGAAAGCTGAAGACAGCGGGTTAGGTAAAAGTTAAGTTGGCTGGGAGGTGGGCAGGATAGAAGAAAGCAGGAAAAGGAGAAGCTATGGGGGCTTTCAGGAAAGGGAATGTGGCAGAGATGAAAATGAGATTACTCCCACAAGTCTTTGTGGGTCCCCTGCCTCTATAATATAATTGCAGCTTTATAAATGTACACACAGATGTATGTGTGTGTGTTAGTGTGTGTATATATGAATGAAATGTTGAACTAATCTATATTTCTTAAATAAAGAAAGCTGCTTTGCTATTATAATTTTTCTTACAAGATCATTTTTCATTTCCAAAACTTCACTATCAACATTTTTCAGTGTCAGAATGCCTTCTGTTTTCAGAGCTTTATTTGGGAATAAATATTAATGAAGAAAACAAATTATGTTAAATCAAGTTATTTGTTCTGTAAAACTCAAATGATTTAATAAAGACAGATTAAAAATTCTTTTCACTTATGGTAAGCCAATTCATTAAAAAATATCAGGAGGAATATAACATAAGGGTTCACTTAGAACAAATGAACTGATTATCACTTTCCCCTCTGCAGAACAAATACCTTAGTCATTTAGGCGCTACAAATCATGCTTGCCTTGCCAAAATCCATTTGAAGTACAGAAAGAGAACAGGTATGCAATGGCTTAATTAGTCAAAAGGAACAGTAAGCTGTGCAATGCTGTAAAAGGGGAAAGGGAGGAATGAAAACCATTTTTCTTGGCTCATTTTCTTCTGTTTCTGCTCTCATATCACATAACACCTGGTTGCTGTCTCTCCATTTTAGTCATTATTATTTATTTATCTGATTTCTTTTTTTTTTTAAGAATTTATTAACAGGATATTTTAACATGTTTCATAATTAAAAACAGTTCTTAACATATCCTTTTTCACAGCTTTCTCCCCCCACCCCCGGCTTCCAACGATGTTCCGCCCCATTATTATTTCAGTCAATATTCTCTTACATTAAACACTTATTCAATAATCAAATCTTCATTTTAAACATTTTCCTTTTCTATTTCTCTCTCTTAGGTAACATTTTAAATACTATTTACATATTTATCTGATTTCTGACTCACCCTCTCCTGCTAATGCAGGCCTCATAAGAACATAAGAGAAGCCAATGTTGGATCAGGCCAATAGCCCATTCAGTCCAATGCTCTGACACAGTGGCCAAAACTACCAGGTGCCATCAGGAGGTCCAGCAGTGGGGACAGGACACTGGAAACCCTCCCACTGTTGCCCACCCCCCCAGCACCAAGAATACAGAGCATCACTTGCCCCAGACTGAGAGTTCCTATCTACACCTTGTGGCTAATAGCCACTGATGAACCTCTGCTCAGGGCAAGTAACAACATATTACAAATCCAATAATAAATACATTAAAAACAGTTTAAAAATACTAGTCATAATAAACAGATGGCACATAACAATACAATTTCTTAAGAAAAAAATTTGGTCATGTCAGCACTGGTGGAAGGCCAAAAGAAAAAGGCAGCAAGAGGAGGGCACATCAGAGGAAATTTTTATTCTCCTCTGTCAAGAGCCTCGACCTTAGGCCTGGTGGAACAGCTCTGTTTTACAGGCCCAGCAGAACTGTGAAAGGTCCCATAGGGCTTGACTCTCCACTGGAAGAGTGTTCCACCAAGATGAATGGATTAGCCTCTTCTTTACCACTTATAAGGTGCGTTCAGACGGGCCGTTTAGTCCGCTTTCCGCATGCTTCAGGAACGGATTTTATGTGCGTGTTCACACACCCAACATCTGTGCACCGTCTCCAGCCATTGCTTTCTGGATCAAACCCCCTTTAAAAAGGAGTATTTTGATACCACTTAAAGGGTCCGGTCACACTGCCGTTTTGATCAGGATTCGCTGCTGTTTCTTTGTGCATGTCAGTTTCACATTCACACGCACCAATTTGCCTCCCGCCCCGAAGCAGGCTCACTCGCGCAATGATGCCGGGTTTTCCTGACCCCTGGAAAATCAAGTGTTTTCCTTGCACTTCCGCTTTGAATGCACGATTTCGCCTATCTGCGATTAGGGCCGTCTGAACGCTCTTTGTGCTTTAAAAAAAAAAAAAAAGCTTCCGGTTTGAGCGCTTGAGCAAACATGTGCTTAATAAATCCATTTAACGTTTAATAATGGATTTATTAAGCGCATGTTTAGTCAAGCACTCAAAACGGAAGCTTTAAAAAAACACAAAAAAAGCACAAAAGACGGCCCTGGAGGCGGGAACGAGAAGCGGGGGCTCCAGCAGCCTGGATGGGGCTGGCAAGGAGGATGGCGGAGACAGCGGACACGGCGGAGCCTGTTTTCGTGGGGCAATGGCAGCTGCGGCGGCGATGGCACCCCCCCCAAAGTGTCGGCAGAAGCAGCAGCCGCCCGAGCCTCTCCCATGGCCAGCAGGATCGCCTGGAGGGACGGCGCAGCAGCAGGCGAGCGGGTGCTGTAAGAGAGGGGCTGGCTGCATCTAGTCAGCCCAATGCGAAGAAAAATGTTCCTGATTTAAACAAAGCAGGAACAAAGCGCAATTACCTTTGCAGTGTGACCAGAGCCAAAGTGGTATTTTCCCGATTCTCCGTTTTGAGCCGCACTTTTCTGTCGTCTGATCGCTCCAGTGTTGAGCCACTTCTGGGTACTTCAACCCCCTCCCCTCTGGAAAGCTGCCGTGGAAGCCTCAGGCTTCCGCTTTTCATCAGCCTTTTTTTAAGCCTTGGTGGTATGCGCATGGGCGGAGCTCCGCTCCTAAGTTAGTAAAAGCAAAGTTTGAATGGTGCCTAGTTTAAGCATTTAGACGAGTTCGGGATCTCACGGAGGCCAGTTTCGGGGGTAAAAGTTTCATTTAAAGTGTCCATTTAAAGTTTAAAGGGAAGTATGGAAATCGCTGTTCTTCGCATGTGCGAAAATTTTAGTTTTAAGGATGGATGCCTGTGTGCATGCTCAAGCTGAGAGGGAAAAAAAACCCACCGATGCATGCTCCCGGCGGGGAGCAATGTGGCTGTGCAGGGATCCGGAACAAGGAGGTCAGTGTGATCGCGATTCTCCGGGTTAAAAAAAACCTGCATCGGACCGGAGCAATTTACACCGCTCCCAGCACACTGTCTGAACGCACCCATACATTGTGTTTCCCTACAACAGAAGAGTGGTAAGCAGGGTTACCAGGTCTGGGTTGAAAAATGCCTGGAGAATTTGAGGATGGATCCAGGAGAGGGCAGGATTTGGGGAGGGGAGGGGCCTCAGCATGGTACAATGCCCTAGAGTCCACCCTTCAAAGCAGACATTTTCTCCAGGGGAGCTGATCTCTGTCAGTTGGAGATCAGTTGTAAAAGCGGGAGGTCCCCAGGCCCCACCTGGAAGCTGGCAACCCTAGTGGTAAGCAAGATCCAAAATTCCTTAAGACCCAATTAAGAGACAAGAGAGAACACATGGCATGCAAAACTTTCTTAACATAAAACCAATGAAAACAGAGAGGAGCAACTTTGATTCATCCAGAGGCTTTTGGGCCCATGTGGGATTCTGGACTTTCTTCTTGTTGTTGTTTGAATAGTAGGTTCAACCCCCCCGTACTATATTACAATCAGCTCCAAAACTTCCTGCAGTTTTCAAAACAGTTTGCTATGTGGTGTAGGGGGCTAGTGTGTGAAGCCACTTTGGGTAACTGAAGGTAGTTGTTTGGTTATTTGAATCTGGCCTGCCATAAATGGAAAGTTTTAAAGCTGCCACCTCTGGAAGTACATCACCAAGATGGAGTTTAGGGTATCTGAACATCTGGTAAGACATTCCTATCTCAGGCCACAAAACACTCTTTGCATCAGGAGATGCCAGTGTGTTTATACTTCATTGTCATATGTTTTAGTTGATAAGATGTGTTGGACTGCTCTGTGGTTGCTTTTAGAGAGAGGCAGAACCCATCCTGTCCGTAAAGCCATCTATACATTACTAGCCACCTGTGCCCCCCATCTGAAGATAGCTAAATCCATGGATCAGGACCACATGGAGGCTAAACAGATATTTCTGCAAACTTCAGGAACCTCCCAAGCTTGCAGAAAAATCTGAAATGTTTAAATTTCCCCCAAAGTAAAATTCAAAATTCAAAAATTTGCTTCTGTGGACCTTGAGAACTCTGTTGGAGCCCAGCAGCGGCTGAAGCAGAGTCCCAGAATGGCAGTGGATGTAGAGAGATGCTTGTGGCCTGGCTGTGGTGGACATGGGAGTTGCTTGGGGCCCAGCCATGGTGGCGGCAGACAGTGGGAGCTGCTTGGGGCCTGGCCACCACTGCAAACACAGGGAGTCGTTTGGGGCCCAGCCACTGTGGTGGCACAAACTGGGATCTGCTGGGGACTTGGAGAGGCTTCCAGACACTGCCGCAGTGAGGCCCTGAGGTGAGCAGTTTGGCCTGGACATACTGGCTCTGCAATGGGGAGGAAAAGATGGGATTCGCCCCATGAGTTCCACACTCCTCCTTGTACGTTATAGTTCTCGTTAGTTATTTGTTCTTTGAAGCATATTTACCACAATGGAGCAGAAGGTATCATTGGCAGCACGTTAAAAAATCTGTACCTTGTAGCTTGGTAGGGAGAAGATGAATATTACTGGAACTTTGTTTCCAGTGAAAAAGATTTGAAGGCCTCCTACTTCTTAGAGAGGCATTCTGAGTAAACACTGCCCTGGAATCAAGGTGCTGTCTCTCAGTACTGTAACAGGTCAAAGCCAAATAGATTTGGAAAGTCAAAGTTATCACAACCAGTATTGCTGGATGAATTTCTACTAAGGTCTATCACAGAGTTGCCATTAATGCAAAGATTACATCAAGAGTACAAAGCTCTTTTTCTATTTCGTCTTCTGTTTAGTAATTACTGATTTCCTATAGGCTTGAGAACTGACAAATGTGGGGTTGCCAGGTCTGGGATGGAAAATACCTGGAGACTTTGGGGGTGGATCCGGGAGAGGGCGGGGTTTGGGGAGGTGAGGGGCTTCAGCGTGGTACAGTGCCATAGAGTCCACCCTTCAAAGCAGCCATTTTCTCCAGGGGAGCTGATCTCTGTCAGCTGGAGGTCAGGTGTAAAAGTGGGAGATCCCGAGGCCCTACCTGGAGGCTGGCAACCTTAGACAAATGGCTTTGAAGTCCATTGAAGTGTGCTGTTGTAAAATGTAACATCACGTAGACACTTCTGAACCATGTTCCCCAAAGCATGGGATCATTCTGGTGCCCTGAAGCACAATTTGAACTCTTGTGAATATCAGCTTTCATTCTACATGTTTGACCCACTAAATGGCTTTGGTAAAATACCTGGAAAATTGTTTCTACCTGTATTTGTTTTATTTAATTCATTTGTCCCCTCGCCTTTCTCCCTAAGGGGGACCCTAAGCTGGCTCATACTGTAAGAGCAGCTAAGGAAGCCTAACTGCAGGAATTGTCTGCCAGAGAAATTTGATCAGTGGGATGCTACATGAGGACTTCCTTGGCAGGTAACTCCTTGCATCTAGGTATACTCCTCCTGCCTTTTTTCTGCTGTGAAAGTGGTTCTATTTGTCATAACATGCACATTGATCAACATATACGAGGCACTTCGTGTGGTTCTTTTCATGCAGCCTACCACAACAGCAACTCACAAAATGTACAGGACACTGATCGCTGTTTTCATGTGGTTAGTTTTCCCTTCTGACCATGTGCATGATAGAAGGTGATGGTACTCCTACCATTTTTAGTTTGCACCAGCAGACATTTTGTTGGAGAGAGAAAAAAATTCTTTATTGGAAGTCCTTATTGTAGTAGGTGCAGTGAGGGAGTGGTTTAGGGTTGTCAACCTCCAGGGGGGTCTGGAGGCCTCCCAAAATGACAACTGACCTGTGGACTACCAATATCATCTCCCCTGGAAAAAATGGCTGCTCTCAAAGGTGGTCTCTACGGCATTATACCCTACTGAGTTCCTTCCCCTTCACAAATTCCATGCTCTCCACAAGCTCCACCCCCAAATATCCAGGAATTTCCCAACTTTAATTTTGCAGCCCTAGGTGGCACCTAAATTAGACTTCCTGCCCAACACTTCCTGGAGTTTTTATCCATTTCTTCATCCCTGAGGAAAAGGTTACCCTCTGTGATTGACTGAGCAGAAGGGGAGGCATGGAATAGAAGAAAAGGCTTCTAAACTGCCAAGATGGGCAGTGGGTGGCTGGGGGGAAAAAAGAAGGGAGAGATGGACTATGAACCCTGAGAGAGGGAAAGGCTTACAGTAGATTGAGAATAACAGGATAACATAATGTTCGCTATTATAAAGTCTGTCATTTATATTCAACTAAAGTATCAATCAAAACTATACGCTTTCACCTTGTTCTCTATAAAGTTGTGTTGTATGTTTGAATTTCCCTCTGTTGAATATCTCTGTCCCGAACTACTCCAAAACCATCTTATGCTACACTAGTTAACCAGTGCCTAAACTAAAAAGGGACAAAGGACTAAAAGAAATATTGGAAAATGTTACACAACCACTCCAAACCCTCCTCTCTCTATATCACTATCCTTCACCACATTCCAAGCTGTTTCTCCCTCTGGATTCACTTTCAAATGCATCTTCAACATGCCCCTGGTTTCACTCCTATTCTGTGCAGTAAATTACTTCAGGACTTCTGGATGCCATTCTCCAGTGGAGCCTTTAATTTAAATCTCCTGACATTACAACACAGAGATGAGTTCCCCTGGAGAAAATGGCTGCTTTGTAGGAAGGACTCTATGGAATTCTACCTTCCTGAGGTCCCTCCCCTCCCCTCACCAAACCCTGCCCACTCACCCCTCAAATCTCCAGGAATTCCCCAACCCAGAGTTGGCAACCCTAACAGGATTACTGATCTTGAGTAATCTGACCTCATCTTTGCCTCTTTCTTCAGGCACCTTTGCTACTTATTCCCAGCCTTTTTAGCCTGTATTCCGGATCTCAGAATGGATCTTACAGTTATACACAGCTGTAAACAATAGAAAAAGACATAATAGGAACAAGACATATTATTGAGTTTTGCAACCAGCTGGAAGAAGGAGACAGAATATTGTGTGTATCCAAAGCTCCAAATGGATACTGGTTGCTTTAGTCTGTCTTTAAGGCAATGACTGTCTGCTTAGATGCCTGCTTGTCTCCCTGTGTACAATGGGTATATCTGAAGAATATCACAAAATATCACAGAAAAATGACCTCTCCAGTGTTTCCTCCTCATTAGGAATCATGTCTTGTAGCTGATGCCCCTGGAACTCCCTACTGGTTCAAGGAAGTGAGCAGATATCCATGCTAAGCGATACGAAAACATATAAAATGAAAAAAAAATCTTTATATAGTTTTGTTTTTCTTTAAATTTTGGTTCAAAGGTTTTTGAATGTATCTAGCCCTTTCTTACACAGTGTGGGTGTTCAGAAATCAAAAGACTATGTGCTAAGTGTGTCTGTGCCCTCCCCCCGATTTGTAGGAAGCTGCCACCAGCAGTGTAGTTTTTAAATGAAAGGAGCAATCACCAAAAAGATCTAGATTGTTCAAAGCACAACTAAACACATTTGTAGGCAACGACAAATATGAACTGCCTGAAGTAACTAGAAGAAACAGGAGCCCTTGATTTGGGCTATGCCATTGCTTTGTTGTGCAGTCTAGGCAATATATAGTTTAAATTAAAGCAAATGGCAACAATGGCATTTCATAAACCAAGATGCTGAGAAAAACATGCGGTCATCACATACAAAAAATCCATTTTGAAATCACCTGCAGGAAAATCCCTTCCACCTTTTTTTTCTTGCCTTTCCCCTCTCTTCCATTTACAACCTAATACCACTTGGAATAATTAAGATAAAATAATGAATGAAAAGTTATCCAAAATTAAGGGATGCTCAAATACCTGCCTGTTTGTCTGTTGCAAACAGCAATCTGATTTTTCAACAATTGGTCCTATAGGTCGCCGATCTGTTCATTGGTGTTCAAAAGGTTGCTTCACTGTATTTCTTTCTGACCACACAGCATAACTGGCTTTTTACACATGTAGGTGCTTATAATGTGAATGCCTGCCAAATGGAGGCTCCCCCCCAAAATCGATTAGAAACTCACTATGTAGAAGTGGGCTTCTAATCAATCTCTCGAAATCTCTGTGTTTGGGGGGGGGACTGGTAAAGGACATGTCTAGATGATTTTAAATGGATCCTCATGAATTCACAAGATTTTTACTCTGAAACAGACATGGTGGGGGGCTTACCCCCACGCTGCTTTTGTGGGCTCTGGGGCTCCAAGGCTGGGGATGGGCTCTGGTGTGAGCAGTTGGATGCCTCCCTTTTTGGGCATGGGTCACGCCAGGTGGGCCAGGAGGTGGACGGTACTGAGGGCCTTACCTGCTCTCCCCTCTGTTACTTAAGTCACTCTCACTCACTCTCTTTATTGGCATATATTGGATTACAGGTAAAGTCTACTTATGTCAACGCTGCCCGATCCTGGGCCTTGGATCACAGTGGCTTCCCCTTCCCCTGAGATACTGTTGCTATGGAATAGCGATTTCTGGTTTTCATGATTGTCACAGCTTTGCGTGGTTTGGGCATGGGATAGATCCTATTGGTTAGGAAAGTGGTGCATGTGTGCCTGCATCCCACAGTTTTGAGGACTCCCTTAAGGACTCCCTTAAGTGGGGCCCTTGGATGACCAAGGGGGAAAAGGAGTAGTGAAGGATGATAGGGAAATGGCTGAGAAGCTGAATGCATTTTTTGCCTCTGTCTTCACTGTGGAAGAGGAGAAGTGTTTGCCCACTCCAGAAGCACCGATTTCGGGAGGGGGTTTGAAAGACCTGAATCAGATTGCGGTGACAAGAGAGGAAGTCCTCCGACTGATGGACAATTTAAAAACTAATAAATCACCAGGCCCGGATGGCATTCATCCGAGAGTTCTGAAAGAACTCAAATGTGAACTTGTGGATCTCCTGACAAAAATATGTAATCTTTCTTTAAAATCTGCCTCCATTCCTGAGGACTGGAAGGTAGCTAATGTCACTCCCATCTTTAAAAAGGGCTCCAGGGGAGATCCAGGAAATTACAGGCCAGTCAGTCTGACATCGATACCGGGTAAGTTGGTGGAAACTGTTATTAAGGAAAGAATTAGTAGGCACATTGATGAACAAAAACTATTGAGGCAGACTCAGCATGGGTTCTGTAAGGGAAGATCTTGTCTCACTAACCTGTTAGTGTTTTTTGAGGGAGTGAACAAACATGTGGACAAGGGGGACCCAATAGATATTATTTACCTTGACTTCCGGAAGGCTTTTGATACAGTTCCTCATCAAAGGCTCCTAAGTAAGCTCAATAGTCATGGGATAAAAGGACAGGTCCTCTTGTGGATCAAAAACTGGCTTATAAATAGGAAACAGAGAGTGAGTATAAATGGGAAACTTTCTCAGTGGAGGGTGGTAAGCAGTGGGGTACCACAGGGATCAGTACTTGGTCCCATGCTTTTTAACTTGTTTATTAATGATTTGGAATTGGGAGTAAGCAGTGATGTGGCTAAATTTGCAGATGACACGAAGTTGTTCAGGGTGGTGAAAACCAGGGAGGATTGTGAGGCACTCCAAAGGGATCTGTTGAGGATGGGTGAGTGGGCATCAACGTGGCAAATGGGGTTCAATGTGGCCAAGTGCAAAGTGATGCACATTGGAGCCAAAAATCCTAAATATAAATACACGTTGATGGGGTCTGATCTGGCAGAGACTGACCATGAGAGAGATCTTGGAGTCGTAGTGGATAACTCGCTGAAAATGTCTACACAATGTGTAGCTGCAATAAAGAAGGCCAACGCTATGCTGGGGGTTATTAGGAAGGGAATTGATAACAAATCAGCCAGTATCATCATGCCCCTGTATAAATCATTGGTGCGACCTCATTTGGAATACTGTGTACAGTTCTGGTCACCACATCTCAAAAAGCATATTATAGCATTGGAAAAAGTGCAGAGAAGGGCAACTAGAATGATAAAAGGGTTGGAACACCTTCCCTATGAAGAAAGGTTAAAATGCTTAGGGCTCTTTAGCTTGGAGAAACGACGGCTGAGGGGTGACATGATCGAGGTTTATAAGATTATGAATGGGATTGAGCAGGTTGAGAAAGAAGTACTTTTCTCCCTTTCTCACAATACAAGAACTCGTGGGCACTCTATGAAATTGCTGAGCAGTCGGATTAGAACAGATAAAAGGAAATACTTCTTCACCCAAAGAGTGATTAACATATGGAATTCACTGCCACAGGAGGTCGTGGCAGCTGCAAGCATGGACAGTTTCAAGAGGAAATTAGATAAACATATGGAGCAGAAGTCCACCAGTGGCTATTAGCCACAGGGTATAGAATGAGAACTCTCAGTCTGGGGCAGGTGATGCACTCTATTCTTGGTGCTGGAGGGGGCAGCAGTGGGAGGGCTTCTGGTGCCCTGGCCCCACTGCTGGACCTCCTGATGGCACCTGGTATATTTTGGCCGCTGTGTGACAGAGTGTTGGACTAGATGGGCCATTGGTCTGATTCAACATTGGCTTCTCTTATGTTCTTATGTTCTTATGTTCTTATGACTCTTGGGAAGAGCCAATTCAGTGGCATACCCAACTCAGGGGCTGTCAGTGGGGCTCTCAACATCAGGTGGCAAGGGAACCATGCAGTGGTTGATGCCCATGGGGCTTCCTCGGGTTTGCCACTTCCTGGTAGCTCCCCAGCAGGTGGGCTGGGAGTGTGGAGGTTCATTGGACAGTAGGTGGGTCACCTGATTCAGAATCTGTCCCTATACAGCATCAATGCTCCTGCAGTGTAATCAATAAAAGCTGTGGCCGTTGTATTTCTCCAAATCCAAGTGGTACATTTCATTATCTCACCAGCACCCCTCAATGTCCTTGGGCCCACAAACAAAACTGCTGTCATACTGTAGCCAGGGCCACTATGTCCACAGTCAAGGCAGAGGATCTCTTGTCTCCCACTCCTGTTACCTGCCACTGCTCTGAGTGGTGGTGGTAGGAAAATTAAAAAAAATTGCTCTGTCTTTTTCATTTCCAGAGCAGCTCTAGGAATTGCCAGAAAGTCTATGACTACCTATGTCCCTTCTGTTTTATTACCAGAATGTGCCCCCTTATCCCTACCTACAGCCCACCTACTAGTTGCCAGGCACTATCAGGCAAACTTAATTGTAGTGCATATCAGACTTCCGGTCTTGGCGATCGCCATGGCAGTTGTCTTCTCCCGGGGCTCTGGGAGAAGCCCGCCAGCACCTGCAGCTGGGTGGGGGCGCAATCGTCCATGCCACCCCAGGAGTCCTTGGGTTGGACTCCAAGAGGAAGAAGAAGAGGAAGAGATTGGATTTATACCCTGCTCTTCTCTGCCCAAAGGCGTCTCAGAGTGGCTTACAAACTCCTTTCCCTTCCTCTCCCCACAACAGACACCCTGTGAGGTAGGTGGGGCTGAGGGAACTCTAACACAAACTGCTCTTTCAGGAACAGCTGCGCCAGAGCTTGTGACTGACCCAAGGTCACATCAGCAGGTGCAAGTGGAAGAGTGGGGAATCAAACCTGGTTCTCCCAGATAAGAGTCCGCACACTTAACCACTACACCAAACTGGCTCTCCAAGCCATGGGGCGCTAGAGAATCCCCCCTGGCAAGACAAGCCAGAGAAGGGGGGCTCCTCCAAGCCCTGACAGGCATGCCATAGTGTGTCCCGAATGGGAACAAGATCAGCACACCGAAGCAAGCGTACGGTGATCAAGTGATTATGAACGCAGAGAGACAGTTGCTAAAAATGTGAGTCAGAGTATAATCGAGAACCACCCACAAATACTGTGCTCCCCTAAAAGGAAATGAGGGGGGAAGGGATTCTAGGATGCATTCAAAGTCTAGGGTGGTGCAGCAGCCGCTGCCACCAGATGGTACACAGGCCTTCCTTGTGCTCTGTTATTTTGCAGTCTGGCTACATAATTCATCAATCAATGTTTCAATAATCTATAATGCAGTTGTTTTCAAAATGTTATTTTTAATTTTTTTTCTTAAAATGTTATTACGTATTGTAAGACTTTGAGGACAGAAAAAGCCAGCAGCCTAAATAAATGAACAAATAACTACATTATTTTAAATAAGTAAATGCAACAAGGTCAGATTTTCATCATCCCCATGCCGTGTAATCAAGTTCTTACAACAACGTCTCTGGGCAGCTCATTTATCCTGCTGAGGATCAGAACAACAGAGCTTAATCAATAAAACATATTCCTGAGGGAAGAAGAATTAGTAGGAGCTATCTGTGGTAAACTTAGAGACCAAAAAAGGTGAAGGAGAAAAGTCACTTGGGGGGTAAAGACAAACTGAATTAATATTTATGTATTCCAGATATTTGAATAACAGCCAAGGCACAAATTCCATGTTTTGTTTTGAAGAAGAAGAAGAAGAGGATTGGATTTATACCCTGCCCTTCACTGTCCAAAGGAGTCTCAGAGCGGCTTACAAACTCCTTTCCCTTCCCCTCCCCACAACAGACACCCTGTGAGGTAGGTGGGGCTGAGAAAACTCTAACACAAACTGCTCTTTTTCAACAATAGCTGTGCCACTCCCTTCCCTTCCTCAGTGCTGTTTCTTCAACCACATGGCTATTAGTTCATGTAGTTCTTGGGATCCCGGAAACTAACTTTTTTGGCTGGGGGGGGAGTATTCTGCGTCCATCAACAACTTATGCAGACAGGTTGCTGAATCCAACTTAAGGAATTGCATGTTTGTTATGGCAGACTCCAGTTAAATCTTAATCACCATATTCTGAATCAGTTGAAGTTTCCAGACTCTTCAAGACATCCCCATATGCAACATTACAGTAGGCAAGTCTAGATGTTACTAAAGCATGGATAAGCTTGGTGAAATAATTATTTATTTAAACACATGTAAACTATTATATCCTGCTACTCTGTCTAAAAAGGCTCCCATATAAGACACAAACACAATAGAAATCATAATAAAACCATAACATCAAGATATACATGCTTCTGTGGGCAGAAGCACATCATAGCCCTCCACTATCTTGCTCACAAAGGCCCCGGGACACGGTTCTCACCTTGCAGCTCTTTTATTCTGTCTTAATGCCAATGAGACAGGTCTCATAGTTAACAGCACCCAAGCCTGCCTTCTCCATACCTCTCCCCCAAAGCCACTGTCAACTGTGCGATTTCTTAGCATTCACCCTGGAATAGAACTGTTGTTACTTGGGTGTCTCCATAGCCTGTAGCTTCTGCCTTTCCTTGTCATCTTGGGCCCCCTTCTTACCATTCCCAGCCCTATTTCATGGCTGGGCTTACCTCAGCCCTGCCTCCCTGCTCATTCTGTGCCACTTAATCCTGCCCTTTTCCCAAGACCGAGGGCTTATCACTTTAGGCTGGTATCAGTCCAGTGGCTCTGACCAGATAACTACTTTCCTTCCTTCTCCAAGCCTGTATCAGGCCCTGCTGAGATGCTGATGCTTTCTGTGTCAGCAGCCTCACTCTCTTATCCACTGATTAGATGGGTATCAGGCCCAACCCTCAGCCCATTGTGGCTGACCTGGGCTCAAGTGAGTGGGCCCAAGCTAGGCCTGGGCTTCACACAAGACATATTACACAGACTGTGATTTCTGTTGGAAAGCTAGGGGTCTAAAACAGAGCCATGCAGAAACACCCATAGGACAAGGGCCACAGGGCACTTGGGAGCAAGGCTATGGCTTCTATTTGTTGATGGATAAGCAGGTTGGTGCTGTTGCTAGGAGTGCCTCCTTTCGACTTTTTCTCTCTCTCCCAAAATACTAGAACCTGAGGATATTCAATGAAGTAGGTGGGCTGTAGATTCAGGATAGATGACAGGAAATACTTCTTTATACTGCAAGTGAATAGAAGGTGGAATTTGCTGCCAGAGGTTGTAGTGATGGCCATAGGCATTGATGGCTTTAAAAGGGGATTAGACAGATCGATGGATAGATCTATCAGCGGCTACTAGCCATGGTGACTAAAGGGAACCTCCACATTCAGAGGTAATAAACCTTGGAATACTGGTGCCAGGAGGCAACATCAGGGGAAGACCTCGGCTTCTGTACCCTGTTGTTGGAGCTCCAGAGGAGCTGGTTGGCCACTGTGTGAGACAGGATGCTGGACTATATGGACCACTGGTATGGTCCAGTAGTGGTCTTTTATGTTATTAATTACATCTGACTTGTAATCTGGCCCCGGTCATACGGGCCAGAAAATGCGGGGAGGAGGTGTGGCAGTTCACCCCGGAGCAAACTAAGGCGTGGTAGCCTGATCACATGGGCCACTGGGTTGCCATGCTCCAGCTCCGAGTGCTGATCACACCGCGCTGCTGCAGCACGACAAAAAAGCGGCGCAGCAGACCATGCAATGGGGGGCGGGCTGCTGTCAGTGTTTTGTGTGTGCGCATGCGCTATTCACTGTTGGTGCGCATCCCATGGAAACTTACAACATCCAGAAACCCCGGGACATGGGTGGGTGTTGGAAGCCGCAGGATACTGGTGCTCCCGCGATCAGACGCTGGACTTTGCCCCGGGGTTTCCAGAAACTAGTGCTTCAACCCTAGTAATTTTTTACTCTGCGTTTTCCACAGGAAGCTGCGGGTTGGCCATGGGAGTGCTACGCCTCCGAGATGTGCTGGTGTGATCACGCACGGAAAGCCCGCAGGGCTACCGTGCCTTCAGTGGGGCAAATGCTCCATGTGAACGGGGCCTCTGTAGACTTAGCTATGCTGATCCATACTACTGTAACCTCCAAACTGGACTACTGTAAAGTATCCTTATGTGAGACTGTCTTTGAAGATGTCTCAGGAGCTTCAATTGATGCAGAATGCAGCACCAAGACTCTTGTCTGGGGTTAGCTTCTTAGAACATGTAGCATCAGTGTCAATTCCTTCCACTGGCACTGCATGGGTTGCCTATTTGCTTCCAGGCCCAATTGAAAATGCTGGTCACCATCACCTTTAAAGCCCTTCGTGGTCTTAGAACTTATAGCTCTTGAACTACATCCCCCAATATACTCCCATGCACCAGGTGCAATCCTCAGGCAGCCTCATGGAGGATGGTTCATTTTGCAACAGTTAGGTTGTGGGCATTCTCTATGGTAGGTCCTTTTGTATGGAAAGGTCTAGTGAGGTGACTGTGGCAGGTGGATTCACTTGCCACACTCTGGAGTGCATGTAAGACTGTTCTGTCCTGCTCCAGAGGGTATTTGGTACAGGCTAATTTATTTGAGGCTGTGTTTTAAACTTTGTGTATATTGGCTTTTAATTGTGTTTCACTTTGTTTTTTCTTTTAACCTGCTGGATGCTCTCAGTGTTTTGTCCTTGTCGCTTTTCTGTTTTGTTAGCTGCCTTGAGTTTGCAAAAATAAGGCAGGGTGTAAATATTTTGAATCAATTAATAAATTAATACACTGTGGTTGCAGAAACAAATATGAATATGTCCTGTTTTCCCTTATTACTTTCAGACTGCATACATTCACTGTGCAATGTGTCCTCACAATCTGGACAGAATGCAAATGAGTACACAGAGTTTTTTAAAAAATTATATTTGAAGGCAAGCGGTGAGTAGGGTTGCCAGATGGTCTCAACAAAAACACTGGACAACAAAAAATTGTCAACATATATGTGTGTGCATGAGAGACAGAGAGATAAAAAAGAAAAATGTCCTGTCCTTTGAATACAGGCTGCACAAAAGATAAAAATGCAAGGCAGACACCCTATCCACATACTGCCCTTCTCAGGACTTTCTGCCAGCAAACTCTTCAGAATTTTTTCCGCTGTGATGTCCCTAAATCTCCTTTTCACTTGTCCTGAGAAGATTGAATCCTGCCACCATCTACCCCCACAATCAGCTGGAACCAGCACAGCAAGCTGATAGGTTGGCTGTGAAAGTTCCCTTTGAGCTTTCTACAGTCAAACCAATAGAATTTCTCTGGGAGCACCCTGCCTGGCTGTTGAAGGGTAGATGTCGTTCTTTTCCAACCTTGCTTGCTGCACTAAATAACAAGAAGACAGGGATGTTGCTACTTTATCAAGCCATAGCAGAAAGAAGGAATGCATGCATGGAGCTTGCAAGATTCCTTAATTAGAAAATACTGAATATGTACATGTCTAGTATTTTCTCTGTTTATTTACTGGTCTTATGATCTTCTTTCCCTCCCCACAACAGACACCCTGTGAAGTAGGTGGGGCTGAGAGAGCTCTTTGAGAACTGCTTCTTCTTCTTGAGAGAACAGCTCTGAAATAACTTGTTACTGACCCAAGATCAAACCAGCAGCTGCATGTGGAGGAGTGAAGAATCAAACCTGGTTCTCCCAGATTAGAGTCTGCTCTCCTAAGCACTACACCAAACCATAATAGTAGCACCCCCCCGTCCAGCTGAGCCGCCACCAGAAAAGGTTGCAATCAGTGATAATCAGTGTCTCAGGAGCCATATCTGGCTCCTCCGAGCACAGTTCCCTAATGTGGCATCTGTCCTATGTCCTAGGAAAGTGAGAAAGGCCATTGCTAAGTAGGGCTTGAAGCTTCAGTACATGTGCAAAAAAATGAGAGAAAGCAGAAAAACAATCCTCAAATGTGAATTTGAACCGATAGTGCAATCATCAGAACTGCCACGACACTGACAAAAACACAAAAGGCAGCTGCAGTCTGGAAAACACCCCTATCTGCTGGGTCACCCCCTGTCCACATGTTTGTTCTCTCCCCTCAAAGAATTCCAAAAGGTTAGTGAGACACAGTCTTCCCTTACAGAATCCATGCTGATGCTTCCTCAATAGCTTTTGTTCATCAATATGCCTTCTAATTCTATTTTTGATAACGAATTCCACCAAGTTACCAGGTACCGACATTAGACTGATCTGCCTGTAATTTCCCAGTTCTCCTCTGGAACAATTTTAAAAAATAGGGGTTACATTAGCTACCTTTCAGTCCTTGGGAATGGAGGCAGATTTTAGTAATAAATTGCATATTTTTGTCAGGAGATCCACAAATTCCCATTTGAGTTCTTTCAGAACACTTGGATGTATGCCATTGGGCCTGGTGATTTACCAGTTTTTAATTTGTCCATCAGTTGTAGGAACTCCTTTCTTGTTACCTCAATCCAACTTTGGTCTTTCAACACCCCTCCTGAAATTGGCAGTTCTGGAGTGGGCAAGCACCTCACATCTTCCACAGTGAAAACAGGAAAAAAGGCATTCAACTTCTCTGCCATTTCACCCCTTGGTCATAGGGCCCCACTGCCTCCCTAGCTGTTTTTCTGCTTCTGATGTATTTGAAGAAATTCTTATTGTTGGTCTTTATGTTTTTTGCTATATGCTCCTCATAGTCCCTTTTTACCTGTCTGATCACCAACTTGCATTTTATTTGCCAAAGCCTGTGCTCCCTTTTATTTACCTCACTCGGACTAGCCTTCCACTGCTTAAAGGAATCCTTTTTACCTTCTACTGCTTCTATTATTCTGTTAATTTACCATGCAGGCCTTTTTTACACCTATTCTTACCTTTCCTAACCAGCAGTATACATTTTATCTGAGCTGCCAGTATTGTAGTTTTAAATAGTCTCCAAACTTCCCAAAGTGATTTGACCCTCCTTACCTTTCCTTTCAGTTTCTTCTTCACAAGCCAACTCATTTGGATGAAGTTACCCCTTCTAAAGTTAAATGTGGTCGTGTTGTAGTTTTTGGGCAACTCCCTATTTATATAATTGCTAATGTTAATAGCATTATAGTTACTGTTCCCAACTGGTGCTATCACATTTACATTTCTCACCAGGTCTTGAGCATTATTTAGGACCAAGACCAGGATTGCCTCCCCCCGGTAGGTTCTGGGACCACCTGCTCCATGGCACAGTCATTGAGAGTATCTAGAAACCCAATCTCTTTATCCTGACTTGAACTCATATTGACCCAATCAATATGTGGGTAGTTAAAATCATCTATTATGACACAGTTATTTCATCTAGTGCTTTCCTTAATCATTTTGCTGTTTTTAAATCATCCTCTAACCTTTGATTTATTTCTCTTCAATTCTCAATTTTACTGGGCTGTATACCCCCTCTAACATACAAAGCCACTCCATCTCTGACCCTTCCTTGGCTATCCTTCTGATATAATTTATATCCAGGAATCACCGTATTCCACTGATTATACTCATCCCACGAAGTTTCTGAAATGCCCACAATGTCTATGTTCTCCTCTGACATTAAGCACTCCAGCTCCCCCATTTTACCTTGGACACGTCTAACATTTGCATATAAACACCTATAATTCCCCAGACACATTAGGCCTGCAACATTCCTCCTGTGGTCACCCTCTCAGTGGCCAGTCCTAACCATTTCCCTCCAGAACAGTAATAGCTACCCCTTCATCTCATAGAGATGAGCCATCCCAAACCAGAGACATTTAATCATCTGTTGACTTTCCTCTGCTCTGCCACCTTTTTGATTTTAAGCACCAGCATCCTGGTTCCTTCTTGGGACAAGCGGAGCCATTTCTTTTTTTTACAGGTCATACTTGTTCCAGAAAGCATCCCAGTGCCTAACAAACTTAAACCCTTCCTCCCTATACCATCATCTCATCCACACACTGAGACTCCTAATTTGTGCCTGTCTAGCTGGTCCTGCACATGAAACAGGCAGCAGTTCTGCTACCTTTGCACCAGGCAAGCAAATCACCATGTGGTCAGTACACAGGTTCACAACCCATCTATTTACATGCCTAAGGATCAAATCACCAACTACCAAGAGCCCCCCACCATCCCTGCTCAGGGATGGTTCCTTGGTGTGAAAGAATACCTGTCCACCAATTGTAGAAGGAGTCCCTTCTGAGGGGATGTTTCCCCTTTCTTCAGCACTGTGGCCTGTTTCCCCTTGACCCTCATGCTCCCTCACAGGGCCTGGGCTGCTATTCTCAGAGTGGGACGTATGTAACAAGTCCTTGAGAGTCTTGTCTGTGTGCCTAACTGCCTGTCTCTTCTTCTCCAGGTTAGCCACTTTGGCCTCAAGGGTCAGAACTTGTTCTCGGAGAATCAGGAGCTCCTTGCACCAAGCATACACCCATGACTTCTGTCCAGCTGGCAGGTGGCCATACATGCAATAAACTGGATAGCTTTCACTTCCCTACTGGCATTCTATCTTCATAATTGTTTTTTCTCCTTTTAAATAAATTTCCTTTCCACACTTGTAGAAAATGTGCTTACTCTTTTAGGGACATGGAGAGACTAGTGACCTGGCTTCCTCACCCTGCTGCTGAACTCACATGACAACTCACATGTCACCTGTTTATTCCTTTGTTCCAGACACTTTGTTACTGGAGCTGGAACACTTCAGTACTGGAGTGGAGACTTTTACCTTGCAGAGCTGGTGTCTGCTGCTAGGAGCCCTAAATAAACATCTTAGGCCAAAGCTCCACACCCCACTGAAGCCAATCACACTGATTGGGTGCTAACCACTAAAGAAGGATGACTGAGTCAGCCTCTGGTTGATTCAGACAAGAGCTCCTCTCCTTCCCTGGCTGCCTTTTACTTCAAATGTCAATTTAATTTCAAATGTTAATTTAGCCCTTCTAGGCTTGGATTAAAGGGGACTCTAACTGAGTAGCCTTAGCAGTTACAGAAGGTATCTAATTGCTTGTTTTCTTGTAGGAGAAAAACCGTTCTCTAAAGAATGTGAGAGTTAGCTAAGAAGTTTAAATTTAGTTTTATATTGGACCCCCTGTTTTTTAAACCCTAGCTGTATTTAAACCCTTGCTACAATTTGTTTTAGTAAGGTATGGCTGCGAGAGTTGGACTATAAGGATGGCCAAGTGCCAAAGAATAGCTGCTTTCGAATTATAGTGCTGGAGAAGACTCTTGAGAGACCCTTGGACTGCAAGGAGATCAAATCAATCAATCCTAAAAGAAATCAACCCTGACTGTTCCCTGGAAGGCCAAATACTGAAGCTGAAGTTCAAATACTTTGGCCACCAAATGAGAAGGGAGCGCTCACTGGAGAAGACCCTGATGCGGGAAAAGATTGAAGGTAAAAGAAGAAGGGGACAGCAAAGGATGAGATGGTTAGACAGTGTTATCGATGCAATGAACATGAAATTAAGCAGACTCTGGAGGACGATAGAAGACAGGAGGGTCTGGCGTGAAGTGGCCCATGGGATCGCGAAGAGTTGGACTCAACTGTGTGACTGAACAACAACAACACAATTTGTTTTGTTTGGTTGGTGTTTGCTCCCCCTTTCTATTACAAAAACTTGCCTAAGGTTTAGCCTTATCTGTGAACTCACTATCCCTAGCCTCTAGTATTAGTACTTTAATCTATAGGTGTAGTAAAGTTTAAAAGTGATATTAGAGCTTAAACTAGCCCTGTGATCTCAGTTTTTAATCCTTGTCCTTTGTCTGACTCTCTGTTTAAGCCTTCCCATACTTCAGTAAAACTAGCCAGGAGCGGCAGCACACTGTTTACTACTAAAATTAGCTACACCTGAGTAGTTTGAGCAGCTACAACATTGAGAAGTTATAAAATGTTGGTACCTAGAAGTGTTTTTAAACTATTTGTCCTCCTTGCTATTTTAACCCTTTTCACTTAGACAATCTTGATAGGACTGTATATTAAAACTTAGATTCCACATATCCTCCCCTTGCTCATACGCTAAACTCACCTGTTTATTCCCTTGTTATGGACACTTTGACACTAGAATGATGCCTGTTACCTTGCACTGATTTAGATTACCATTGGTTGTCCTGCTAAGGAAGGGAGGCAGTGTTATAGCGGCACAGAGAAAAGGGGAGGATGACAGAATGTATTTTTTAAAAAACCCACTGAGTTAAATAAAGTGGTTATATAAATGCTTTTCTGCCATTATCATAGCATCAAAACCCTGCTAAGTTAATAAAAGTGTAAAAGTGACCATCTGAATGATTTCAGTTGGGTACCCTTGTTATAATTTTTTTTGTTAATGTCAGAATACCTCCCAGTGAATATTCTGTTTTTGTTGCTGTAGCAATGGAGTGGTTGTTATGGTAATAAATGCAAGTTTTATTTGCATGATTATCAGTCACTGTTAAAAGTTCATATGTCACAGTAACAATCTGTTATGCCATCTCTCCAACTGACAAACAAATCAGAATTGTCCATCAACATGGAGTCATTAAATAATGTCACTAGAAACAATTTCTCTATGCCAAATTCCACCCTTGGTAATTTAGTTGGTCACAAATCATAGATTCCAGCACAGGGAAGTGAAGAGCAAAGTTTGATGATGGCAAACATATGTAGTTTATTAGATGCCCCAAGAATTTGGGGCATCATTCCAACTCGTTACATGGAGGAAAAGTCATGATTACAGGCAGAGATGAGCTTTGTTTTGGAATCTCAATGACAGCCAGATTGCTTTCTGGCTGCCATCCACATGCTTGGTTTTTGAAGTGAGAGAAAAATTGTTTCCTTTGGTTAACTATGCATTCTGCTTTTGAGAAAATAATTTCTCACTTAAATAGCAAGTAGTCTGCCTTTGAAGACATGCTGGAATTTAGTGCCAGCACATCCATTTTGGAGAATGCAGTTGATTTTTCTGCATAACGATGGTGCTGAGAAAGGACTGATTCAGACATTGTCCTGACAATATGCTGCATTCTGAGGGATATACGAATTGAATGCTTTATATACCTGGTAGTTAATCTATAGAACATCCCTGTTCCAGTTGCATAGCAGTAGGTTTGTGCATCAAGGAACCAGGATTTAAATTAAATTTGTTCAAATTGTAAAGGGACATTCGATTTCAAGCTCCCATGCTGTTACTCCCCAGCACCTTCCTGCTTCTCTTTTTCAGAGTCCTGTTCCCATGGCCTTTATCATATTGCTGCCGTGTTTCTCTAGCACTCTAGCAATAGAATCCTAAGCACTATTAACACAGTTCTCAGTCCACTTAAGTCAGTGGGCTTAGAACAGCGTAATTCTGCTCTGGATG
Organism: Gekko gecko; assembly: GCA_029375565.1. Lineage (NCBI taxonomy): Eukaryota > Metazoa > Chordata > Lepidosauria > Squamata > Gekkonidae > Gekko > Gekko gecko. The sequence goes on along the minus strand of JAPDNY010000003.1, from coordinate 158,774,907 downwards.
ACATGATAAATGCACTGTGTTTACTTGCACATGGCATTTTGAATAGCAGTTTATGGAAATGTTTGTCATATACAGCAGCCATTATAAATATGCTATGTATACATACAAAGGGAACTCTGCAATGACAAAGTACTGAGACTATTGCCAGACCAGCCTCGTTGTTTGACTGAAGTACGCTTCATAAGATAACTTTTGTACTTCAAAATGGATTTCTAAATACATGTGTATAACATAATATATGTATTACTATAAAAGGAATCAATTGATAGCTACAGTGGGGGCTTGATCCTTTATAAATGCTACATCTTGGTATTTACACTGCAGAATCTGTTCTGGAGAGAAAGATTTTGAATGAAAATTGATTTCCCATTCTGTGGCATGGGGGAAAGGTAAGGCAGCTTTAAGGGACAAGCTAGAAGGCCCAGCTGGAGCTGATAACCAGGCACCATCTGGGCATTCCCCATGGCTGGAGAAGATGCACTAAGTGACATGGGTTAGGGCTTCTCCCATGCTATCGAGGTGGAAGACCGAGGAAAGATTTAAGGTCATCCATGTTGAGGAGCTGAGGGAGGTGGCTAGGAGTGCATGGCAATGACTAAGGCGGTCTTGTTGGCATGGAAAAGGTGAAGGAACTTAGGTGGGTAGATCTAGGGTGTTCTGTATCTACAGTGAGTGGAGCTTCGTATGCACACAGGTCTGAGTAAAACTTGTCATTGCAAGCTTTACTGGAGTCATGGAGTAAGCATATTGACTGGATGGAGGGCCAGCTGCTCTCTAGCTTAGAGGTGTCGAACTCACTTCTTACAAGGGCTGGATCTGACATAAATGTCACAGGCCAGACCACGTGTGCCATAAAATGTAATGCCAGGTACCGGAAATATAAACTTTATAAAAGACACAGGCAAACCCTATTAATAATATTATCTTTTACTCAAAATACAAACATGTTTAAAACATTAACACTCGTACAGTATCTCCCTGATGCGGGTCCTCCCACTTTCACTGCTCATTACACATTAGCATTGGGACAATATTTGTTGTTCAGTCGCACAGTCGAGTCCGACTCTTCGCGACCCCATGGACCAGATTACGCCAGGCCCTCCTGTCTTCCGCTGACCGCTGAAGTTTGCTCAATTTCATGTTCGTTGCATCGATGACACTGTCTAACCATCTCATCCTTTGCCGTCCCCTTCTTCTTTGACCTTCAATCTTTCCCAGCATCAGGGTCTTCTCCAGTGAATGCTCCCTTCTCATTTGGTGGCCAAAGTATTTGAGCTTCAGCTTCAGGATCTGGCCTTCCAGGGAACAGTCAGGGTTGATTTCTTTTAGGATTGACTGATTTGATCTCCTTGCAGTCCAAGGGACTCTCAAGAGTCTTCTCCAGCACCATAGTTCAAAAGAATCTATTCTTCGGCGCTCGGCCTTCCTTATAGTCCAACTCTCGCAGCCATACATTACTACGGGGAATACCATTGCTTTGACCATGCAGACTTTTGTTGGCAAGGTGATGTCTCTGCTTTTTATCATGCTGTTTAGGTTTGCCATCGCTTTCCTCCCAAGGAGCAGGCGTCTTTTAATTTCATGGCTGCAGTCACCATCTGTAGTGATCTGGGATCCTAGGAACGTGAAGTCTGTCACTAATTCTACGACTTCCCCTTCTATTTGCCAAGGAGTGATGGGGCCAGATGCCATGATCTTAGTTTTTTTGATGTTGAGCATCAAGCCCACTTTTGCACTCTCCTCTTTCACTCTGAACAAGAGGCTCTTTAGGTCCTCTTCACTTTCTGCCATCAGAGTGGTATCATCTGCATATCTGAGGTTATTGATCTTTTCCCCAGCAATCTTAACTCCAGCTTGTGATTCATCCAGGCCACATGGGAACATAGGTGTCAACTTCAGGGGGGCTTGAGGGCCGAGGCTACCTCCGAAATTTTCCAGGGGTGACTGAGCCCCCCCGGGCAACCAGGCTCACAAGCCTTGCCGCTACCACCCCACATCACCCCCAACCCATTTTGAAAGCAGAGGGTTTTTTCCCTCCACTTTCTGAGACTTCAGGTGGGGTGACAGGAAACTCAGGGCTTGCTTCCTGAAAGCTAAGCCCTACCCCCAGCTCCCAGAAACCCTCAGTTGGGCCTGGTGGAGCTGAGGGCTGCACATGTTTTCAGTGCTTTCCTTGCCTTGCAGAGAGCCATGTGAGGAGGTTGGGGGGAGAGGCTGGTATCCTTGGAGGATTGCCAGCCTCGGGGAGGCTGGGCACCCTGCACCCTTGTTCTTCTAGGGTTTTTTCCCTCTCTCCCTGCAAGGCTTGCCTTGCAGAGCCATGCAGGGAGGTCAGGAGGTGGGGGAAGGGGGGAGGCCAGCATCCATGGAGGTTTGCCCTCCTTGGGGCAGCTGGACTCTTGGGCACCTTTCCTGCAGCCTCTTGCCACTGCTGTTGTTTTCCCACTCCCTGCAAGGTTTACCTTGCAGAGAGCTATGAGAGGAGGTTGGGGGGAGGCCGGCATCCATGGAAGATTGCCGGCCTTGGGACGGCTGGGCGCCCTGCGCACTTGTTCTTCTGTTTCCCCACACACACAGGGCTTGCCTTGCAGAGCCATGCAGGGAGGTCGGGAGGGGGGAGATCTGCATCCATGGAGGATCTCTGGGCAGCTGGGTGCCCGGGCACCTTTCCTGCGGCCTTGTGCCGCTGCTGTTGTTTTCCCGCTCCTGAGTTCGCTACTTAACCAGAGCCCTTTATTTCCTCCAAGAGGAGACTCTTCTGAGCTCTTTGTTGAGCTCCATCCCTTCCCTTGACAGAGAGAGGATATTAGGAAATCTAGGAATCAGCAGTTTACAGTCACTGAAATCGCACACACAGCCCATGCAGGGGGAGGGGAGGGCAGGTGAAACCTGGAAGAGTTTAAATGCATACATTCAAGACCAACTCTCCCCTGAACTCCTGGATAAATTATGGAGAGGGATTTCTATTTTCTTTCTTTTCATTTCTCCCCTCACTCCCCCCTTCTTTCCTTCCTTCCCATCTATTTGCTTTCTTTCCACCTCTCGCCTCCCTCCCTCCCTTGTTAAAACATCCCTAGTTGCCAGGTTCCCCCTGTCCACCTCTGGAGGATGGGGGGGAGGGGTGACCCAACACAGGTTGGGTGACTCATGGAGATTTGGGGGTGGAGCCTGGGGAGGAATGGGACCTCAGTGGGGTACAATGCCATAGAGTCCACCCTCCAGAACATCCATTTTCTTCAGGGAAACTAATTTTTGTAGTCTGAAAATGAGCTGTAATTCCAGGGGATCCCCAGGTCCCACCTGGAGGCTGGCACCCTTAGCTCCAGTGCTGAAACTGGAAGCTCTGGTTCTTCTGTATGGTGGATGCAGACCACTGACATTGGCTTGCATCTGCTGAATTACCCTGCTTCATGTAGGATGCACAACAGCCAGGTGGAGCAGGGGAGGGGTGTATCTTACTTAGGTCTATATAACCTTGATTGAGAACAGGTTTTTTTTTTTTCATGGTAGTGGGAGGTGGGCTGCTCTTCTTTCAATCTCTGTTTCATTTTTAAATTGTAAGCCCATCTACATGAACAAGATTGGGGGGGCATGCAGATCAGAGGCCTTTTAAAATTTCCTTTTGATCTGTGTGCAGCCTAGAGAGAACATTGGTAAGGGATGTGCCCTCTATGTTCATGCTCTTTGTTTTGCTGTTACTTAAAATGCTGTGGTATTTCAAAGGGGCAACCAACTGGGATGTACTAAAAGGAATGATAGGATTGCCCATTGGAAATAATAGGAGAGGCTTGAAGGCCCATTGGAGATAATGGGAGCCAGGAATGCCAGTTGACTTGCATGGGCTCTGCTGAAATACACTGCAGCCCAAAAAAAAGTTGTAAGAAAATGCAGAATGGTTTTCCAATAAGGTTTTTGGGTCCAGATAGGCTATTCTAGGACTGTAATGACAGTTCCCAGAGTGGAAAAACAGTCCCTAGCAATAGAATCTGTGCTGCATTTTAAGGTGAAGTTTCTAAGCAGTGTGCTAAGAAGGCACCTGTTCCTGGGGTTAGCCCAACGCAGGGGCATTGCTAGGGGGTTCCCAGGCCACCCTAATTTTCTGGGGAACCCCTCCCTAAATGCCACATAGTTCCACCTCCATAGATAGTGACAATGGCCTGTGATGTCACTGGCTCCTCCCTATGATGTCATTGGGTCCCAGTTATTTTAATGACTTAGCAATGCCTCTGGCCCAGCCCCAGCCCCCCTGGGAAATTGTAAAGTCTACGCCCTTGCATGGGAATAGTCATCAGCAGCCTGGCTGCTGCATTCTGCACTAGTTGCAGCTTCTGGATTCCAGAAATTCCAGAAATGGGCAGCAGATGATAACTCTCCATCTCTGATTTTAAATTGAACCTGTCAAATTGTGCCTTGCTTCATGGACTCCTTATTGTTTCATAGCCTTTGTGATTTATGAATATTAATGTGTCATATTAAAATTGTTCAATGCTTAGATCAATAACAGCTATTTCATACATTGCAAAGCTGCAATGATTGAGAGAACATGAACATTTCATATAGATGCACTTGTGATTATATCACTATTATTCCCATTTTACAGATTGGAAACAAAAGCAAAAATATAGTGATAGATTCCATGTACAGCACTCCACAGACTTAAAATGCTGCTGCTGCTGCTGCAGTAGTAGTAGTAGTAGTTGCAACAGCAGCAGCAACAGCAGGACAGGAATGAACAACAAAAATGCAGGTAGACATGCAATATTGGAGTGAGAATCAGTGCTCTTGGATTCTGTTTCCATTTCTGCCACTTTGCTGGCATTCGTCCATTTTGCCTGTCAGCTCCAATTTCCCTTTCTGGAGATTGCAAATAATTAGAAGAGATTGTAATGCAAATACACCAATGGCAGAGAAGTTGCTTTGTAGTTGCTGTTTTAAAACAGGGAACTGACCTGCGCCAACCAGGCTGTGAGTGCACAGGATTCTGGCCAAAGTCTGTTAAGAACTGACTTGGAAAAGGGGCAACCCACAAGGTGCAGCAGCAGAAAACAGGCTACTGATCACACTTGGGTACTATAAAAACAAGGAGCTGTTAACTCTGAAACTGTTGAATGGCCTCAGATTGTTCCTTTAGCCTTCTCCAGTGGGAGCCTGAGAAAAGGGAATAGCCTAGGGCAGACACAGCATTTAGGGATGCTGTGAATTTCACCAGCAATGTGTTCAACAGTTAAATTTACCATGTTTGAAGATGTCAGTCAAATGTGAGCCAATCACCTTTTAGATTGTGCTGAACAGCCATGAATATCTGCCAAACTGGTTTGCATCAGGATTTTGCAAAACTGTGCTTGCACAAAAATACTGCCAATCCAAACTATTAGCATCATTACAAGAGAGAAGAGAGGAAGAGATTAGATTTATACCCCACCCTTCACTCAGAGAATCAAACCTGGTTCTTCCAGATTAGAGTCCACACTCCTAACCACTACACCAAACTCTTAGGGACTACTAAAATAATCACTAGCATCACTAGGGATTAGGGACAATTACTAGCATCACTAGGGACTACTAAAACAATTAGTGAAGGGTAGAATTTTATTAAAACAGAGCATTATTTATGACTGATGTATATAATTTATGTCTGATTTAATAGTATTTTTAAACAATCACCTGCTGAGTGGAAGAGTTGCACAAAATCTACTGGAGGGAGGTACAAGAACTCAGTCAGGCTGCTTACAAATGGTTAGGAAGGAACAGAGTGAAGCAATCTGCTGAACAGCCAATAATGGGTCTATGAACAGTTGAATTGATCACTGAAAAATCATCTCCCTTTTTGAAACCAAAGAACAGGAGATGAGCAAAAATGGTGGATGTGACTAGGGATGGGTGCCTTCCCACTGCTCAGCTGTTTTTTGGGCTGTCTTCTGCAGTCCCTTTTAACTTTAAAGTTAAAACAGTTGAGTAGTGGGGAGTGCCTGTTTTTCAGGCTGTCTTCTGCAGTCCCTTTAAAAAGCCCGAAAAACAGCTGCATGGCAGGGACGCACTCCCTACCCCTCAGCTGTTTCAGGCTGTCTTGTGCAGTCTCTCTAAAGTCTGAAGGAACTGTACAAGACATCCTGAAACTGCTGAGCAATGGAGAGCACCTCCCCACCACTTAGTTATTTTTTCCACCTTTGTGGGGACCAGAAAGCAGGAGTTTAAAGGGACTGTGAATGCAAAGCTATTTTTCAGGCTTTCTGCAAACCCCATTTAAAGGGACTGTGGTTCCTTTCAACGGCGTTTATGGGGCCACAAACCATGAACTGGTTTTGTTCGCAAACAAATCTCCTGGTTCAGTTGGGTCCATGGTTTGGTACATGGTTGGACTGGATTGGATTTATACCCCGCCCTTCACTCGGAGTCTCAGAGCAGCTTACAAACTGCTTTCCCTTCCCCTCCCCACAACAGACACCCTGTGAGGTAGGTGGGGTTGAGAGAGCTCTGACAGAAACTGCTCTTTTCAAGAACACTTCTGACAGAACTATGGTTTGCCCAAGGTTATCCAGCAGCTGTGAGTGGAGGAGTGGGGAATCAAACATGGTTCTCCCAGATTAGTCTGCACACTTAACCAGAAACTGAACTGAACCGAACTGCGTTTTCCCACTTTGTGCCCATCCCTAGATGTGACAGTACTTGAATATGACTATGAATTTGCTTTGTTCATGATACTTAGATATATTAAGGGACCTGTTTGCTTCATTTGGCATGAATTTCTGATTTATATGTTTTCAACTGGATGATGCCCAGTTTTTGTTCTTCTTCTCATAAGATAATGGATATACCCTGATTAGACACAGCCTGCACCCACAGTCAGTATTATTTATTTATAAAGTATTTCTATGCTGCCTTTCCACCCAATTCATGTCCCCCAAGGTGGTAAACATTAAAACTTTAAAATATTTCAAACATTACAAAGCATTTATATGTATGAGTATGTATAATTAAAGTATGTAAAACAATTATTTTAAAAAATGATAAATACATTAATTAAATAACATATGCAAAACAAAACATAAACACAAACATGGAAGATGCCTAATAAGAGCTAGTGAGGGAAAGCCAAACAAAACCAAAAAGTCCTCACCCACTGGCAGAAGTCAATGACAGAGGGAGACCGATGAACCTCCCTGGGGAGGGAGTTCCAGCACTTCAGCACCATGGCTGAGGAGGCCCTTTCTTGGGTTGTCTAGCCTCAGATGCCAGGGGCAGCCAAAGCAAAGCCTCTGAAGATGATTGGAGTGATTGGGTGGGTTCAAATGAGAGGCAGTCCTTCAGGTATGCTGGCCCCAAGCCATATGGGGTTTTAAAGCCCAATTCTAACACCATGAATTGGGCATGGAAGTGATTTGGAAGCCAGTATAGATGGAAGAAGACTGGAGTTATGACCCACTCCCGTCAGCACTCTGGCTGCAGCATTCTGTACCATCTGTAGTTTATGGGCAGTCTTCGAGGGCAGCCCCAGTAAAACCATCTGCCCAGGATGTCGGCAGACTCCTTAATTTCACTGTCTAAAGTATCTTTTTTTCCTTCCCCCCCTTTTAATTTTTTAACATTCAGTCTGATGAAAAATTCTGGAGAATTCAAAACCTTTCACACTCTGCTGGATTATTTTGGTTGGTTTTCATAAAAGGCAAGACACAGCATTTGTTTTTGGATGTCGCATGTATTATGAATCAAAAGTCACTTCCAACAATTGTCTCATAATGCAAAATGAGAGTCTGTACATTCATGGTGTTTAGCTCTAGAGCAGCGACTAATTTTGTAAAATCAGAATTCAACAGTATATTCTACACTTGTTGAATTATGTTTCATACTAAGCCAATTTAGACCTCTAATAGTGCTGCTGTCCATTGAAGTCTCCTTCAATGGACTTAGAAGGGTGTAACTCTTTTTAGGATTACAATGGCCCGGTCATACGGGCCAGAAAACGCAGGGGGGAGGCGTGGCAGTTCGCCCCGGAGCAAAATAAGGCGCGGTAGCCCGACCACATGGGCCACCAGGTTGCCATGCTCCAGCTCCAAGTGCTGATCATACCACGCTGCTGCAGCATGGCAAAAAAGCGGCGCAGCAGATCATGCAAGCCGCGCTCTTGCTAAGTGCGCATGTGCCGTTGGGGGGGCGGGCCGCTGCCGGTGTCTTGCATATGCGCATGCCTCATTCAGCGTTGGTGCACATCCCATGGAAACTTACAACACCCGGAAACCCCGGGACATGGGCCAGCATCGGAAGCCACGGGATACTGGCGCTCCTGCGATCAGACGCCGGCCTTTGTCCGGGGGTTTCCGGAAACTAGTACTTCGACCCTAGTAATTTTTTACACCACGTTTTCAGAGGGAAGCCACGGATTGGCTATGGAAGTGCTACGCCTCCCAGATGTGCTCATATGATTGCACAGGGAAAGTCCGTGGGGCTCCTGTGCCTTCAGCGGGGCAAATGCTCCGTGTGAATGGGGCCAATGTAAAGCAAGGGGTTCTTTGGGAGTGGGGGTATTCAGTAGTGATACTTGTAATTGGAAAGTTATGATTCAAGATTGTGAGAGTTTACAAGCCACTAGATGGAAGTAAACTAATTCAGAGAATAACCCTAAATGGTTTTATTCAGAATCCTATTCAGGTCTGTTTAGTAGGTTTTATTCCCAGCAGAGGGTTCTTAGGATTGTTCTTTTGGGCTCTTTCCTGAAAAGGTCTGACCTGCCACTTCCTGCTCTAGAGTCTGGCAATCCCTCCTCTGCTATGCTTCTCCACAGATTTAAAATCCAAGCATATGATCCTGTACCATTGCAATTACTAGGGGGACCACTGGCAAAACCATAATATTTCCTGAATTTAAAATATTATTACTTCTGATTATTTGAACAAATGCTGTTGTTACAAACGAAACATGGTGTAGCTACTGAGCTCTTATTATACAATTATTATGTAGTTAATATATCAGAATAAAGATCTGTAACAGAGATAATGACACTTGCCAGTCTTTGTAAAAATGAATTCATATTCAGTGGTGAAAAGTGCTCTGGGAAGCCCAAGTATTTATGTTAATAGAATTAACCAATGTGTCAGGTGCAATGTAAACTGATACAGCACAGGCCCAAAGGGAGCATGTATATTACATTAGCATCTTAATAATGCAAGCAAAATGGGACAACCAACAAAGCACATAAAATTTAACTCAATACAGATGCTCTAAAAGCCAAAAGAGAAAAAAGCCACCAATACCATCTGTATACACAAAATGGTCATGGGTTAGATTAAGCCAGTATAAATGTGGATACATGTGCTGGAACAGCCAGTGCTAGTGGTGAAACAGGTGGTGGGGACTGGAGACAGGGGAGGGCTTTCATGTACTTTAACTCTTCTTCTTTGAGCAGAAAAAACTTTGCTGATGTCATTTGGGATCATCTTTAAGAATAATGTATCGAAATAAAGGGAAAGGCGGTGGTAGAAGAGAACAGAAAACTAAGAAAAACATCATTGTAGCCTTAAGAAAGTGCTTAACTCCTCCACAGAAATCAATGGGATTTAAAAATTCTTAATTTAGATGGGTTTAAAAAGGGGATTAGATGGCTATCAGTGGTAAAGTTGAGCTCCCAGGCGTTTACCTCTGACTCCCAGGTGTGGCAGGAGAAGAACTGCAAGGACTTTGGTCTTTAATTGTGCTATGAGCCTTCCAGTGCATCTAGTTGGCCACTGTGGGAAATAAGATGTTGGCTTAGAATGGTGGCCCGCTGGTCTGACCTAGCAGGGCTCTTCTAGTTGTTCTTATGTTACTTTGTCTGTTTCACACCCATAGACATTTATGGCTACCTATTTGTGTTGATTATCTCAGTATTTTGTAACAGATAAAATGTTGCTTTACTGTCTGAAACACTGCTGAAACCCCCTAGGGACTCACATTCTTTTCCTGTCAAAAACTAGATTGGCTAACATTTTGAAAATGCTAACAACACCTGCTTCATGTGATTGCAGCTACTGCTCACTCTGGCTTTGCGAGTAAGCCATTAGAGCATTGTAGCAGATCTTCACAGTAGCCACATGTGCCAGTGGGTGTGAGCCAGAGAAGGTGACTAATGAACTCAGTCCATTGGCTTCACACAGAGTTCTCTATGGAGGCTTTATTTTACTGATTATGCAGCTTCTAGAGTATGTCTAAACAGCAGGTGGGTATAAAATGAAATGGCTTAGATTAAACACATGCACATTTCCAAATGTCTCGAGCACAATACAAAATGTGAATGGAGGACCTACCCCTTCCTATTCTGCCCACTATCAAATCACTTCTGCTTAAGCAATCAATTCAAAGTCAAGACAACAGGGAGTAAAATGATGCCCCCTCTTGCCTTTGAATAATTAATAAAAAAGCTTTTAACAATGATCCATCTCCCTTTTTTGCTTTAAAGCATCCTGCTCTGTTCTTGGTTTCACATAGGATTGGAAGCAAAATCACTAATGAAAGCTTGTTTGATGCTCTCTGAACTCATGACCTTTCCCAAAGTAAATATGACATTTTCAGGGAATACTGAGGAGGTGATACTATGGATCAGCAATTCAGTGCTGTTTCAATTAGAAAATATTGTGTGGTTCTCCTACCACCGGAAATTTGTACACTATTGGTTTTGCCTTTGCCAGTCTTTGCATCAAAGTAGCAGCAAATTAAAGCTGAAATCCACACATTCCCTAATTAGCCCATAGTAGTGCTCACAAAATTATACTGGAGGTGCCATGACAATGAAAATTTATATGTATGGGTATGTATGTATTCCTTGTTCATTTATATATCCTCCAGGTGAATGTGGGTATTAGGGTCAATATGAGCCAAGTGTAGGAAATGTAGCACATTGGAATACTGTGATCTGAGAGAGCAAAGGAGATGACTTGCACCAATGTATGCTGCAATGATACTTAGCCAGGCCTCTGTGCTACTGTTATGTCTTAATGCAATAAAGACATGAGTGAGTTATACACAGTTCTAGCTAACAAAGCATTACTTGGATTGTCCTACAGGGCCAATCAGAGAAGCCCTTGTCTTCGGCGGGAAACACTCTCATTGGTTCCAAGCTCAGTGTTCCCATTGGTTATTATCTGTTTGTAGGGTGTGGTTTTGCCCGTTCTAATCGTATATAAGTCAGCCATGTTCTATGTACTTTTATCTTGTGTTGTTATGAGCTGAATAAATATGAAATCACTTGGTTAAGAGCTGCCTTGATCTCAGTTCATAATACCTATGTTCTTGGCTTTTGTCATAGCTTTCACACTGTCTGTGCGCCACATAACATTCCTTAGGCAGGGACCACAATCCACACTCCTCTGGAGAGTTATTAGCTGCTGTCAGCTGCTTTTACTTGCCCTGGTCCTGTGTCGGCAACAGAAGTCCCACATGCAGAAATTTAGAAGACGAAGCTTATTTTTTTGAGCTGGGGATAATTTTGTTTATTTATGTATTAAAAGATTTTTGATCACATATATAAATATGTGCACTTGAATGGGTTTACAATGACATAAAAATATAATAAGAAAATGTTGATTTATTTAGATATTTATATTCCACATTTCTTCCCAATGGCAACCCAAAGCGGCTTACAACATAATTCTTCACTCATCCATTTTATCCTCACAAATACCTTGTGAGGCAGTTTAGCCTGGGAGACAGTGACTGGCCCAAAGTCACCCACTGAGCTTCCATGGCAAAATGGAGATCTTTACAAAAATCTTTTAGAGCCTAGTCTAACACTCAAACCACTATACCACATTGGCTCTCATATTGTCAATTCACTAATAATTTAAGTTCACATCACAGTCCTCAGAATTTGCCTGGGTCCATCAAGAGGGCTTTCAATAGGTTTGCCAGGTTCTTACCAGCTGCTGGTGGGTGGCTCCTGGCTGGTGTCCGGGATCTTCTTCTCTGCATGCCATGACGATGTCACCCAGAAGTGATGCCATCATGTTGCTGACATCGGGGGGTTCTGCGCTAGTTTTTGGGCAAAACTCTACGGGTTTTTTGTCCTCAAAACCATAGAGTTTGCCCAAAAACTAGCACAGAACCCCCAGATGTCAGCAACATGATGACATCACTTCTGGGCAACATCTTTGTGACAGGGACATCACACAGTGACATTCCTATTCAAGGGTGGGGCTTCCCACCAGTTGGCTGGTGGTGAAGCCCCCAAAATTGGAGGAACTCCTTGCTGGACTGGGGGTTTGGCAACCCTAACTTCAGTCAGATGGGAGTTACAAGGTGGGCGGGGCTCAGTTCAGATTCGTATAGCCACACATAGGGATATACTATGATGATATACCCTGCTCAGGTCCCTCCCTAGACTTCATCCCCAAATTTTCAACCCCCAGTTGGTAACCTAGGCACATATGCCACCCCCCATGCCAATTTCCTAACTTGAAATGGCCCTGGGGACATGAGTAGCGCTATTGGGATCTCTATGCATACTGTTGGAGTATATGCAGGCTTTCTCAGTGGGGCAAATAGCACCCCAAGATCATCTCAGGTCAATCAAAATGGCATGGGGAAGGCATCAGCCCCCTCTCCCCTCTCCCATGTTCTAGATGCACCTGGGAATTAAATTAAATTTCCAGGGGACTAAACAACTGCTATCTGACTGAAAATCCTTGTGATGGACCCAGGCATGACCAGAGGACTTTATGATGTGTAGTTAGGCTCTAGTGTCCAAGTGGGGATTGCACCTCACAATCCAAGTCCAGCAATTCATAAGTACACATTCAGATATCTAGAACAAAAATTCCTGGCAAGATTTTGACCAGATCCCCCTTCTGAAAGTACCATCTTACATAAATTTTGAAAAACAGGTGTGAGGAAACTGCTCTTACTTCCATCACCAACTAATTCTTGTGCTTTGGTGGTACCACCAAAATTTACTATAGGATGGCATGGAAAGGAGTAGTTGACCAGATTAATAGAAATGGTGCATAGTTCATACAGGAGGAGGTGGTCCATCAGGTTCAGGCCCATAGCTATGGTGGGGCTTTTGGAGGCTCCACCCCTTTCTTAAAGACACAGCCCCACAAGAATTTATCCTGAAGAGTGGGGTGCTGCAGTTGACTAATTCCTACACTGAGCAAGGGTGGTGGTGTAGGTGACCTCTAGGATCCCTCCTAATTCTGTGTCAAGAAACTGGTCTCTAAGAGAGTTTTTCTGCCTAAGGGTAGGTTTCTTGACTATAGAAGTCATCACTGCCACCTGCCGGCTTGTTATCAGATTTGTTGCCTAGGCTGGCAGAAGTGATTAACTTGCAGCAGCTGAGAACTGTCATCTAAAGTGGTTGACAGCTTGCAATTTAGAGATCTATCCTGGTAACAGCTTTCTATTGGCTAAATGGCTTTTCTTTCTGCACTGAGAATTTCATCCCCACCAGAAAAAAATTTGCCCCACAAGCCACAAAATCCTAGCTACTGGCTTGTTAGGTATGTGTCTCTCCAAGGCCATGAAGAGTATTAAAGGTTAATGGCAACACCTTGAATTGCACCTGGAAACAAAGAAGCGACCAATGCAGCTATAGCTGGTATAATGTGACAAAAGACATTTGCCTAAATTAAAAGATTAGCCAGTGGTATTAGACCAATTGAAGTTTCTGGGTTGTCTTCAAGGACAGCCCCATATAAAATACATTTCAGTCTTGAGGGTGTGAGAAATGCTTCATGTGTCAAAAGCACCAGAGAAGAACCAGTAGAATGGTGTCCATCTGCTTGCTATATAGAGCTTTCCCATATTTTTTTCTGGTTTAAACTGAAAGGATTGTGGGTGGGTAGGAGGGGAGAGAGAAATGTGGAAGCATCTGCACAAATCTGAAGTGTCAAATTCACTCATAATACAATAGTTTCAGGTCAAGAGAGGCTATGTGAGCCTTTCATCTTTAGGAAAATGAAATTAAATAGCAACACTGCATTAGCTGTACCCTCTCCATGGGGAATATGTAACCCAAGGATGTGTGAGAATTTTATGTATGTGCAAATTAAATATGAATAGCCAGTTTAAATTATGTCTTTCATGACCTAGATGTAAAAGAGGTTTTTCACATAGCTGCAATACAAAGGATCTCTTTTCCACTACTCTTGTATGTTGCTATGTTTCAAATTTCTTCCAGCAATAACTTTGTCCTTTAGGACATTTGATTTTCACAAAAGCAAAGTGTGAGGCAAAGCAGCCCTGCCCCCCTCCTCAAGAGTTAATATAAATGGCAATGGGCTTGTTCCATCCTGCAGGTATTACTAATTGGTCTCTCAGCCTACACAGCCCTTATCATCTTCAAGGCCAGAGCTCAAAATGTGGTAATTAGCCTCTCATGAGAACCTGCAGCCCACAGGATGGGAGGAGGGGGAATCAGGAATGAGGAGGTAATTTTCCAGAGGGTTCCAGCAAGAGTGTGTCCTGATTGGATGTCATCATAACCTGAAACTGCTTGGCCAAAAAACTACAATTGAGCTAAGAGCCTGAAGAAAGAAAACTGATGTACTGAAGGCCTGGACTATGATATGCTTATACTGCAATAACTAGCACTGTAGAGAATGCATGAGCCTTTGACTCATGGACTTAAGGTTTGTACCATCTAACACAAGCCTTGAAAATGTGTTAGATAGTTAAGCTAGTTTTCTTGTTTTCTGCTGTATGACCTTAGAACATTGCGTTGCCTATAGAATAAATCCTTAATCTTGACAGAAATTAAATACACTTCAATGTATATATATAGGTTTGATTACTTGGGTACAATAGCCCTGGGGACCTACAGGGTTCATCTTTGGACTCCATGACACAAAGAGTCTTGTGGTGCCTTAAAGTCCAATATTGCAGGTACAGAAAGTTTGGAATGTAATAAATCTATTTTCTTGCATGTAGACCAACAGTGAGATAAGGGCTGAAAAGTTATTTAAATGGCAATTATGAGTTCAGTTTAGAAATGCATTGTGGCATAGGATTTCATGTGCCTGAGCTACTTCATCAGATGCATGAAGGGTTACCATAAACTGGCAGAAATATACACAAATGTGTAGAAACATAAGCTTGGATGCTATATTCTTCTTCTGCTTGCACAGCACAACCCTTGTTGCAGAGGTGCTGCAAGACTCCATTTTATGGTACTATGCATTTTCAGGTCATGCAAAAATCTGAGCAAAAAACCTGAAGCACCAGAGGGACGCTCTCTGCAATGGAAGGCAATGCTGTGCAATTAGAAGTAAGTATGGGATCCAAGGCAGAAGGAAGCAGAGTTTGTAGAGGGCTCATTGTGGTATAGTGTTTAAGAGCATTGAACTAGTATCTGAGAGACCCAGGTATGAATCCCCACTTGTGCCATGGAAGTTCCCTGGGTGACCGTGGGCCAGTCATACTCTCAGTCTAACCTACCTCAAAGGGTTGTTGTGAGGGTAAAATGGAGGAGAGGAGAAGGCTGTAACCCACTTTGGGTCCCCATTGGGAAGACAGGTGGGGTACAAATGAAGTAAATAAGTATAAAATTCAAGAGATTAATATTTTATCATGTACAGCACAGAAGACAACAGAATCCAGTCAAAAGAGTATGGGTGTCAATAAGAATGGTTGTCAGTCACTCCCAGCTGTTATCGCTTCTCAGCCTTTTGGCTAAGATCAAGTATAGTATCTGTTCTTATCAGTTTAATATCTGATGCATCCTCTATTTGAGGACTATATATTAGTCACTCTCAGCTGTTGATGAATTGGAAAAAAGTAAGATGAGTAGTGTAGATAACCATGCTCAGGGGGTACTTAGCTTTTTGTACTGAGCTAGTCACTAGTGTACATGCAACAGTCACTAAATCGCATAGGGGATTAGATATACTCATGGACGGTAGCCAAGATGACTAAAAAAAGCCTCCATTTCCCAGAAGCAGTAAATCTCTGAACACCTGTGCTAGGAGGCAACATCTAGGGGAGAGCTTCGGCCTCTGTTGTCTCATTTGCTTTCTAAGGCAGCTGGAAGGCCACTCAGTGAAACAGGATGGTGGTCTAGGTGTGATTCTGCACTAGACCTTTAATCCTGGTTCAACCATGTCCCCGAACTTACATTCTACACTACACTCAAGTTCACCCCTGTAATTATCTCAGGGTATATTTTGTTTCCACATTACATTGAGGTTACCCCAGTCTTGCCCCACACTTGTCCCGGGATAAACCAGGGATAAATAATCAGGGATAAATGCAAGGTATTCTGTCATGAGTTGAACTCTGATAAAACTAGGGATGAGATCCAAGTGCAGAAAGAACCTAGGTGTACCAAGGATCTGATGAGGCAGGGCACCTCTTATGTTCTAGCCACTCTCAGTCCTTATTGATCCCAGGCTTGATAGTATCAAATATGCATAACAATTCATACATACATTTCAAGGTAAAAAACCAGCATATTAAATTGCTATTTTGATTAACTCTCTGCAGAAGTTGTTGTTGTTGTTGTTGTTGTTCAGTCGCACAGTCGAGTCCGACTCTTCTGCAGAAGTAAGGTCAAACAAATATGTAACACTGTACATTAGGTCCATGACTAGGCAGACGTATCAGACTTAGGGCTGCTGCCTTGTTTATAGAATCTGCTCCACTGCCTTTAACAGCAGCCTGCCACATTAGATTAAGCAACTGATGTTTTTACTGGCATGCAGATTAGTGGTCGGGAAACCTTCATGAGCTAAATTTCAGGGTGTCAGGCTGCTATTAAAGTCACAGGAGTAGGTCAAGCTAAAGGACAGGAGGCAGTTCTGTGTTGAACACAGATATTTTATACCTTCTCTCAAAAGCTGTATTGTTATTTAAGGGTTGACAGGTTGATCAAAGCAAACCACAAAGTGCTGGAGTGCGACTCCTCACAACCCCAAGGTAACATGCTACCATCAGTCCTTTAGCTAACCCACCAACCAGAGACCAAAGGACTAAGACTCCAGCCCTCCTGGGTCCAGCCCTTCTCTGGTTCTTGGCCCCATGACTTCACTAGCACCCATGTCAAACTCCCATCTCTCCTTATCTTGCTCTGTGAAAGTGCAGTCAGCCTTCTTAGGTTTATTTTCAGTATCAAGTTCACAAAACAAGTCCTGATATTTGCAAATGTGCGTACAGGATCCAGAGTCTACTAAAAATACTCTCTTATTTTCATCATCATTATCATCACAGATTCTAAAAGCATAACCACTATTTCCATTCCTCTGAGAATTTCTGTTAACATTCCTAGCTGCATTGGGATTCTCCTTTTTCAGAGGACTAAAACCTCTGTGGTTGCTATAATTTCCTCTTCCACCATGTGGTGCTCTTTCAGTGTGACCACGTGAGCCAGTAGGCTTTTGTCTTGCACCATTTTTAAATTCAAAATTTTTGGCAAAATGATTTTCACCGCATATAAAACATTCAGTTTTCCTTTCCATTTAAATCTGCATGTATGTTTCACACTCTAAACAGACATCTCTTTTTTTAAAAAAAGAAAATTTATTATTAGATGTGAAATAAAATATTCCATCATTTGTTTACAATTCTCATCATATCCTTTTCACATTCAAATTTCCTCCCCTCCCCCTCGGCTTCCCACGATGCTCCGCCCCCGTTAACATTTCACCCAATATTCTCAAATATTCAATTTGTTCTCCATATACAAGTCTTAAATTTCAATATCTAACTTTTAAGTTTTATCAATCAGTTAACTTATCAGATACAATCTATCTTACTAAAACACTTCTCTCATTAATAGCTATCAAAACACAACAATCTGTTTTTAACATCCCAGTTAAGCTCTAAATATTCTTTAAAGTCTTTCCAGTCAGTTATAAATTCTTCGTCTTCTGCTCCATGAAGTTTTCTTGTTAATTTGTCCATTTCAGCCATAAAAATCATTTTTTAATCCAGTCCCACTTGTCAGGTACCTGCTCTTGTTTCCAAAACTGAGCGTAGGTCATTCTTGCCATCAATATGAGATACCATAACAAAGTTCTTTTTGTCATTTTAACCTCTTCTAACTTTAGTCCTAAAAGCAACATTTCTGGTTCTTTTTTCAACGTACATTTAAGAATTTTCTGAATTTCGGTATGAATCTCTGTCCAAAAAGTATTTGCCTTTTCACACGTCCACCACATATGGTAAAACGAGCCCTCTTTCTTTTTACATTTCCAACATTTGTTAGACATATTCTCATTTATATTGGCCATTTTTTTTGGTGTCATATACCATCTATACATCATTTTGTAACAATTTTCTTTGATATTAATACATGTTGATATTTTAATCGACTTTTTCCACAAACATTCCCAAGATGACATTTCTATATCTCTATTTACATTTATAGCCCATTTCACCATCTGCTCTTTTACACTTTCATCTTCAGTATACCATTTTAACAAGATTTTATAAATTTTGGAAATCGTTTTTTTACCTTTTTCGCTTCAAATCTTTTCAATTTCATTATTTTCTTTTCTAAAACCGCATCTCATTTTATCAGTCTTAAATAAATCAAAGATCTGTCTATAATTTAACCAATCATACTCAAAAACCAAATCTTCTCTAGCTCTCATTGCGAAACCTTTTCCCTCAATTTTCAGAATGTCTCTGTAAGGTAGCCAGTCCTTCCCTTTGTGCCTTGAAAGTGGTTTTATTACTTCCGCCGGTACAATCCACATTGGTCTTGCTTCAAAAAAGAATCTCTTATATCTCATCCAAGTCATAAATAATGCTCTTCTAATGAAGTGGTGCTTAAAAAGATTGTCTACTTTGGATTTCTCATACCATAAGTAAGCATGCCAACCATATCTTCGATCATGTCCTTCTAATGCCAACAATTGTCTATTCTCCAAATTTATCCCCTGCTCCAACCAAGTTAGGCACACTGCGTCATGGTATAATCTAAAATTAGGAAGCTGCAGGCCTCCTCTTTCTTTCACATCACAAAGTATTTTCATTTTAATCCTGGGCTTCCTTCCCGCCCATACAAATTTGGAAATCTCTTTCTGCCATAAGTTCAGCACTTTACAGTCTTTTACAATTGGAATCGTCTGAAATAAGAATAACAAACGAGGTAAGATATTCATTTTGACTACCGATATTCTACCCAGCAAAGATAAATTCAAAGTATTCCATTTCTTGACATCTTGCTGGATTTTACTCCAAGCCTTTTCGTAGTTATTCTTATATAAGTCTATGTTCTTTGCTGTTACTTCTATTCCCAAATATTTAACTTTTTTCACCACTTCACATTGAGTCTTTTCTTGTAACTCCAATTGTTTTTCTTTTCTAAGGTTTTTACAGAGTATTTTTGTTTTGTTCTTATTAACATAAAATCCCGCCAAGTCCCCGAATTCTTTAATTCTTTCAATCAATAACGGTACATTCCTTAACGGTTCTTCAATTATAAACATCACATCGTCAGCAAAAGCCCTGTATTTATATTCAAAGTTCCCAATTGTAAATCCTTTTATGTCAGCTTTGTTAAAATATCTTCAGCCTCATACATTCACAGCCTATTCTTTAGGAAGCTGAGCCACCAATTAAAATTATGCTGGATTAACTTGAGTGGACCTAACCAGTGTTCCCTCTAAGCTGGGTTAGTGTGAGCTAGCTCACAGTTTTTTAGCTCCTGGCTCACACATTTTTGTCTTAGCTCAGGAAGGATGGCTCCAGAGCAAACTAACTTATGCAGTAGCCAAATCACTCACAACTTTAATGCCAGTAGCTCACAAAGTAGAATTTTTGCTCACAAGGGAGCATTGGTCTTAACCCCCTGGGCTGAGATATCTGGCTTAGAACATACATCTGTGGCAGAAGTTGAAGCTGAAGCTCCAGAAGAAGTGCTTGGATTCTGTGCATTACTCATCTTGATTTTAGCAGGCTTCAGCAGGCACTCATGGGGTTAATCCTCTCTTCAGAGCAGGAAGCAAGGGCAAGTGGAAGCAATCAGCTTCTCCTGTTCTCCTCCATAGCTGGGATTCCAAAACACTCAAAAAGTTTCAAAATAATAGTTCTCAGCTGCTGGTTACCATATTCAGGCTGGTGTAAGTGAGATTCTTAAATCAAACGTGAATCTAAGTCAACCTGAATCTAAGTCATCACCTTTTCACAGCTGCAGTATGCTTGGCAGGGAGAGCAGAAAAAAACTTGCAGAGAAAAAAAGTGATTGTTTTAAAAATCAAGCCTCAGAGCTTTGCTAATTAGCTTAGCCTCTCTTTTCCAAACCATTGAGCATTTAAAAAGGTTACTTTACTTTAGCATAGCAGGCAAGATCAGGCAACCATCCTCTGCTACCAGAATATGTTGGAAAATTTGGTAAAAATAGTTATATATTCAGAGTTTGCAATGGATCTTTGTTCACTGGAGAGGAGGCATTTTCTTTCTATGTAAAAATCTTTATTTCTAAAGGTAAGGATACACAGGAAAATCTACAAAACAACAAACACTTAAGACTACATGCTTGCAACAACAGACACACTGATGATAATAATGGAGATTCTTGCTTTCTTCTTGACCCCTAGAAGGAAATCACCTGAATGCATTAAGGAATTTCCACTGGCTTTCTGCCAGGTTCCCTTCCACATCAGTCTAAACAATAGTACACAAGGTAAGCACATTAACCCTATAATGACTGGATTTTATACCTTGCAGCACACATATTTCCAACACACCTTCTCAAGGTCTAACATGTAAGTTATTATGCATGCACATACAACAAACATCACTCATGATCCACTTTAACATTTGCATCAACCATTTTCAACATTTCACAAAGACATTCAAATTTTTCTTTGGTCAGTGGCTTAGTCAAAATGTCAACCACCATTTCCTCTGTGCGACAATACTCAATCTCTATTAGCTCCTTCTGGTACAAATCTTTCACTAGTGCACACTTAATACCAATAGATCTTCTTTTCATTGTAGTGCTTTCTCCTTTGCATATAGTAATACAAGCTTGATTGTCCTCAAACATAACTATAGGTACAGGTTCTCTTATTCCAAAGTCCTTCAACAAATGAAAAATCCATTCAAGTTCACTGCAAGCACTTGCTGCTGAGTCGCACTCAGTTTCTGCTGTAGACTGCACCACAACAGTTTGCTTTCTACTAGTCCAGTCTATTAGTCCATCTCCATAGAAAAATAGATATCCGCTTGTTGATTTGAAATTGTTTGATTCTTCTCCCCAGTTGGTGTCCATATATTTGACAAGTCTTGGCCCTTCAGATGGTGCAATTCTCAGTTCTAAGTCCATTGTTCCTTTCAGGTACCTTGCCAGTTTCATTATTGCACTCCAGTCATGATGGTTAGGTGAACTCACTTTTCTGCATAAGATGCCAACTGCTGCTGTGATGTCAGGCCTTGTGGTTTTGCTCAGGTAGAGAAGTTTTCCAACTGCTTCTCTGTATTCTCCAATGTCTCTGAGAGGTCTTCCATCCTTTTCCTTTAGATATCCAGGTTCAAGTGGTATGGATGACGCTTTGCAGTTTTTCATACCAACAGATTCTATGAAGTCCATAATTTTTCATTTCTGGCATGGAAGAAAGGTTCCGTCCTCAAGTCTTCCAACTTGTATTCTGAGGTAGTGTTTTATGTCTCCAAGCTATTTGACTTCTACTTCCTTGTTCAGTCCATCACCTATTTCTTTAACATCCTCTCTGTTTTGACAAGACACAATCAAGTCTTCAACGTAAACAAGAATGTACTGGTATTGTCCATTTTTAATTCTAGTGTACAGGCAAGGTTCAGTTTTCCCTTGCTCAAAGCCTTGCTTCTGCAATAGTCCTGTAATTTTGTCATATCAAACTTTTGCTCCTTGTTTTAGTCCACAGAGTCCTTTGTTGAGTCTGTAAACATAATTTTCTTGTCCTTTGACTTTGAAACCCTCAGGTTGTTCCATAAATATTTCCTCAGATAGTTCTCCCTTGAGGAATGCTGTCTTTATATTGAGATGCTCTACAATCATGTCTCTTGATGCTGAAACACTAAGAAATGTTCTGAATGTTGTTTGATAACTGGAGCAAAAGTCTCAAAGTAGTCAGCCCCATATTCTTGTGAATAACCTTTGGCTACTAGGCATGCTTTGTATAATTATATAGTCCCATCTTGTTTATACTTGATTCTGAATACCTATTTGCATCCAACAGACTTTCTGCCTGGAGGTAGCCTTGTACGAGTCCATGCTTTTTTCTCATATATGGATAGTTGTGGCGTCCTTGCTATTTGAGGAGACTGTTTTTTCCTTTAACCCACCCTCTGTGTATATAAACTTGGTAGTTTTCTGCTGCCACCAGGAATTAAAATTCCAATTCTCTCTCTTTTGGTAGTATGACACAGGGGTTGGGCACTTCAGAGGACTATGTGGCCCTGAGGAAGGACTGTACTGATTTCTGGGATATGTTTAAACAAAAATTGATTTATAAAAATAAAGAACAAAAATAGATTTCTGGTTATCTTGAACTGCTTCTGGAAAAAGGAACTAGTAAATATAACTGGCAAGGTGTCACACACAGTCTCTCAGACACTAAAATTCCATGCTGACAGGCTTCTCTCTCTCATATATGTGACCACACTGGCTAAGCTCTTTATCTTAGGCACACAAGATAAAACATTTGTCTAACCACACAGTTTAAACACTACTTGTTTCTTTGCCATATAGACTCTCTCACAAAACTTTTAGAGTCATACAGACTCTCTTCATAGCTCTTCCACACTTCACTTTCCAAAACACACACAGAGATTCCTCTCAGATCATCTCCTCCCACACTCTCAGTCATCAACAAATCATGGCACACTCATCTCCCCCTATAACTCTTCTTACAGTACTGCAGTCAAACAACATTTAAAAACACATGCACACACCAAAACGTGGAAGTATTACAATAGTATTTCCTGTTCCATTGTTTCAATCCATATGTCTCTTTCATTCACAGGCAGGTTGCATACTTCTTTCCAGTTCTTAAGTTCTTTTGCAGATTGTACAGTTTCACAAATCCATATTTCTTTGGTGGTTGTCCTTTAGTGCTTCTTTCTGATCCTCTCACACTACTTGTGGGTTCTGCTGTCTCCTCTGGTGCGGTTCCTGTTTCCCCTTCTGTTCTGGTAGTTTCTTCAAAAGGTAGACCTATCAGTTCCCTGGTGGTCACCACAGGTAACTATGCAACCAACTCTTCAGGAGCAGTCTCAGAACTCTTTGGATCAGTTGCATTGGAAGCACATGGCAAATTGCTCTCATCTACGTATACAATGTTTCATTCCCCAACTGTGTGATTTTGGGGGTTGTATGAACTGCAGGCTGTGGAAGGTCAGTAGTTCAGCAGTTCGAGACCCGGGTGCCGCATGACGGGGTGAGCTCCTGTCTCTAGTTCCAGCTTCTGCCAACCTAGCAGTTCGAAAGCAAGAAATTGCAAGTAGATAAATAGGTACCACTTCGGTGGGAAGGTAACAGCATTCCGTGCACCTTGGTGTTTAGTCATGCTGGCCACATGACCACGGAAACGTCTTCGGACAGCGCTGGCTCTTCGGCTTTGAAACGGAGATGAGCACCGCAACCCTAGAGTCGGATTCGACTGGCTTTCGAGCAAGGGAACCTTTACCTTTACTTTACCTATATCCTGTTTCCTTTCCCACCAACAGGATACCCAACTAAAGGTCCAGTTTCAGCTCTGGGGTCAAGTTTTCCCCTTTTCTCTTTTGGTATGTAAGCATACCCTTTGGAACCAAAAACTTTGATATGCTTTAGTCCAGGCTTCTTTCCAAATGGAGCCTCAAATGGAGTGGTTCCTGTTATTTTCAAGGGTACTCTATTGTGCAAATACACTGCTGTGTTGACAGCTTCACCCCATAGGGTATTTGGTAAAGCAGAATGTATTAGCATAGCCCTACACATGACTTGAATTGTTCTGTTCAGCTTTTCACAAGACCCATTGTGTTGAGGCAAGTGGGATAGACACTTTGTGTTCAATCCCTTCAAGTTCTATAAAGCTTTAAATTCTGCATTGCAATATTCTCCACCCCCATTGGTGCGCAAGCTTTGGGGTGTTTGGCCAAACTAGTTTTTAATTGTGGCCACATAGCATTTGAATGTATTCAGCATCTCATCCTTGCTCTTCATCGTATACACAAAAGTATATATTGTTTTGCTTCCCGTAAAAGTCACTAAGTATTTGTTCCCACCACAGGATGGCACTGATGGGCCAACAAGGTCACTATACACAGTCTCTAGAAACTTCTCATTATGAGTAGTGCACTTGCCAGAGTACTTTGGAGCAGTTCCTTTTGCTTTGAGACATGTGTCACATCTCTCCTTTGCCTTATCACAACTTACAACAGAAATTCCACACTCCTTTAGCCACTTTTCAACACTCGGCATCTCACGATGCTCAAACTTCAAATTCCATGCACATAAGCAATTCTGATGATTACAAGAACCATTGCTAATTTGATAAACTTCTCTCATCAGCATTAACAAATTCTGAGTCTCCACTAATATCCACAATATAACGAGATCTATTTCTCTCCTCCACTTCAAATTCAATTCCAGACATTTCACCAACGAACTTACTTTCTTTCCTTCTCTTACCAGCAAAACAAAGTAAGAGGTAGTTTTCTTTCCTTTTCCTCACTCTCATTTCCTTATTAAAAATATTTATATCCTGCTTCATAATGAGGGATGCATGAATGTTCGCTATTAGTTACTTTATGTTTATGTTAGTTTATATATATTTTTGTAACATTTTCAGTTTTCCATCTCAAGCTGTTGGCTTTGTAGATTGATTGTAGGCACAATTATAACATAGTATATGTCATCATTATGTGTAACGTAAGTAAATAAGAGGATAACAAGCTGGGTCCAAATGACTGCTAGCAGAGTGAAACTGGCAGAAAGATGCTTGCCCACCTCCCCACTGTTTTCTGCCAGTGTAATTGCCACTGCACCAATGGACGATATGCTTAGTTTCAACCTGCTGCATTTAATAATGTGCAAATTACATGGAAAATGCACAGATCACAAGAGCATAAGGATAGCTCTGCCAGATCAGACCATTGGTCCATCTAGTATAGCATCCTGTTTCACGAGGTGGCCAACCAGTTGCTAAGGCCTTCCTCTGACATTGCTCCCAAGAACTAGTATTCAGATATTTACAGCCTCTGATTGTGGAGGTTCCCTATATTCATTATGGCTTTTGGCAACTGATTTAAAGGGGGGAAACATTGTGAGGAAATAAAATATGGCATGAAAATAAAGAACCACGGGTTCAGTTTGCATCAGGGAGAAGCAAAAACTGAAATGGGATTTCCCCCAGGCCTTAACATGAGGGATATGAAACTTAAACCTTTCCTCCTTAACAAAAGTTCCTGAGGTGATTTACAATCTTTTGTAAAACACAACAAAAACAAATAAAAACAGTGCAGTGATTAAATGAAAACTGACAACCTTAAAATTTTATCACTAAACATCAGTCAAGAGCAGTTCAGGTGGTGGCCCTGGAATGCATTAAGGCCAGCATATGAGTGCCAAGCTTGGAGACCAGGAGGAGTGCCAAGAAGGCAGCAAGGCATATTGCATTGGCAACCCCCCTCTCCATAGACAGCCCTGGCAGCATCAGCAGCAATGTGGGGAATGGGCCAGTTGGGGGTGGAGCTGGTAAAGACATGGATGACTTGTAAAATGTAAGGGAAGTATGCAGGACTGGTAGAAACTTCTTGGGTCTATTTAAGCCCCAACAGGAGCGAACCAAGGACAACTTCCTGGTTGGTTCATGAGATGCCCAGAGAGTTAGAGGAGCAGCCAAGAGAGAGCCAAAGAGGATTATCAGGAGTAGGTCTTGCTGTTGTGTAATGCTTTAATCACAAGCTCAGTTCTAGGCCTCAGCACAATTCATAGCAGTCTATATTTGCAATGCATCTGTCTCTTCGATATCAGTCCCACCCAGGCTCTTTTTGTAGCAGGAACTCCTTTGCATATTAGGCCGCACACCCGTAATGTAGCCAATCCTCCAAGAGCTTGCAGAGCTCTTCTTACAGGGGCTACTGTAAGCTCTTGGAGGACTGGCCAAATTAGGGGTGTGTCACCTAATATGCAAAGGAGTTCCTGCTACAAAAAGAGCCCTGGTCCTGCCCTCCCGTCACTCACTCATTCACACACACATACACATAAAACACACATTTATCCCACCCCTCAGCTTAGTGGGATCACCTTCTCTAAGTTATGATGAACACCTAACCTACCTATCAAGGGACAATAGCACCAATAAGGAAGCATCAGCCAGCTGCTATGAACCCCTGATGTAACAAGCAAGTAGCTGCATCACTGGGGGGAACCTATTTTTTAATAGCTGAACCATGAACACCAGTCATCTATTGTGATTGCAATATTTCTACTGGATTGGATCATCCGATTGTGGAACTGATGTCTAGACCCAAAGGGAGAAAGAACAAACTTTCAGTTTTGAAGTCAAATGTCTTAAAGGACGGTTGTGTCTCAATCCATTCATTTTAAATCAAGATAGAGCCTATGATGGCTTCAGGGCCAAGAGAAGCAAGTTCTGAAACTATCATGAGATTATGCGGCAGCCACTGCAGCCCTGCTGTTCAAACTGGGCCGGTCTACAGGAGTCATAGTCTCCTGACAAAGAGAGACGCATTATGGATTTCATTCATTTCACTGTATAAAGGGATTGTTATCTATAACAATGCTTGAAGGCTTAGCCACAAGAAATGATGTTTTAGAGGGAGCTGAAGATTGGGGGGGGAGAACCTTGGTTTAATAAGTTCCTTTGAGGAAAGCAGTCTTTATTTTGAATGCTACACTAAAAGGGAAATGGTGGGAGAGAAATAAAGGCTACAACTAATCCAAGCAGGCCAATACTCTTATTGTCCTTGGCAATCATGGAACAGTTGGAGAACTGTCCCATTAGAAGCCAGAGGAAGACAATTTCTGGTCCCAGCATGGGGCTGAAGAGTACTTTTTCTGCCTCACCGCTTGACTGTACCAACTTTCGCATGCTAAATGGAAGGCTGCTTGCTGAGGAGCCACAATTGAAGCAAAAAAGCACCTTCCCTGCAGACTGCAAAACTCTTTCCAGCTGCAGACAACAGACCATAGACCTTTACAGAGCCAGGAGATGGTAATTATGCTGTGGGAGGACAATTACTCAGCAAATACTTTTGTATAGTGAATACAAGTCTTGCCAAAGTCTGCACTGCATTCACTGCTTGTTGTCCCTTAACCTGCTTCTTAAAGATACCTGTCAATGTATTAGAGGATCAATGCAAACCCAACTTGTACAGTTAATGAGTCTTCCTGTCCTTCCTTTCAGGAAATGATAGGAGAATGGTAATGTCCATATCCCCCAAGGCTGTATTAGTGGGGAAGTAGTGGAACCCTTAAAAGCATTGTCAAAAGGTTTTAGTAGTTCTCACAAACAGATGTTTTTAAAAAGTTTCACTGTTTTATAGCTCTGGACTGGAGATCAGTTTGCAGCACTTCATTTATCAGGTATATTCTGGGCGTATCTTCCTATTGAAGCATGCTAGGACTCAGGGCTGGTTCCAGGTGTCCGGGCACCCTAGGCAGGACAGCCTGAGGTGCCCCCCACCGGGGATGCCAACCCCCCGGTGGGGCCTGGAGACTCGGGGCGGTGGCAGAGCGCTGGCTTTCCTGGGGGCTCCGTG
Organism: Gekko gecko; assembly: GCA_029375565.1. Classification (NCBI taxonomy): domain Eukaryota; kingdom Metazoa; phylum Chordata; class Lepidosauria; order Squamata; family Gekkonidae; genus Gekko; species Gekko gecko. The sequence continues at coordinate 158,747,253 of JAPDNY010000003.1, read as the reverse complement.
GCTGGGGGCCCCCAGGAAAGCCAGGGAAGTGGGGTGGGGGGTCTAGCTGCTGCCCCCTCCCTCCCAGCGCCAGCTTTCCTGGGGGCTCCGCAGCTGCGGGACCCCCAGGAAAGCTGGGAAGGGGGCGGAGGTTTAAACCGCTGCCCCCTCCCTCCCAGCACCGGCTTTCCTGGGGGCTCCATGGCTGCGGGACCCCCAGGAAAGCCGGGAAGGGGCGGAGGTTTAAACCGCCGCCCCCTCCCTCCCAGTGCCGGCTTTCCTGGAGGCTCTGCAGCTGTGGGGCCCCAGGAAACCTGGGAAGGGGGTGGAGGTTTAAACCGCCTCCCCCTCCCTCCCGGTGCCAGCTTTCCTGGGGACACCATGGCTGCTGGGCCCCCAGGAAAGCCGGGAAGGGGCAGAGGTTTAAACCACCGCCTCCTCCCTCCCAGCACCGGCTTTCCTGGAGGCTCCGCGGCTGCGAGGACCCAGGAAAGCTGGGAAGGGGGCGGAGGTTTAAACCGCCGCCCCCTCCCACCCAGCGCTGGCTTTCCTGGGGGCTCCGTGGCTGCTGGGTCCCCAGGAAAGCCAGGGAAGGGGCGGAGGTTTAAACCGCCGCCCCTTCCCTCCCAGCACCGGCTTGCTTGGGTGCTCTGAGGGGCGCCCAAGCAAGCCTGGGAAGACGCGGGGGGGGGAGCGCCTTTTGGCACCCCTGCGGCCGGCGCTCTCTAGGTGAGCACCTAGCTCGCCTAGTGGGTGAGCTGGCCCTGCTAGGACTGTCCTATAATAATTGTGTAAGGACAAGAGTACTAATAATACATGGTTGGAGGTAACAATCTGTAACTATATACTCTTCTCTTCCCATCCTCCTAAAGCTGGTTCCAAACATTCCATCACATTTTGGTGTGGACAAGAATCCAGAACCCGGGAAAGGAGTACGCAGGAGCATCTTGAAACCATACCATATCTGTACTTTAAGTGTTGTATACTGGGTTCGTTGAAGGAAGACTCAGTGATTTAGCATAGTGATCTGCTCAGTTTATTAGCACATGTACACAACAACAAAAAACAGCCCATGAAGTCACATATTTATGGGACCCCAGCACCTTCCTAGTCCACCTCCCCTCTTGCTACTGGTGGGTTTGAACTTCCCTCCAGGGATCCTATTGATGTTCCTAGGATCCTTGGTCTCTTTGTTATTCAGGACCAAGCTTGGACTACGGAGCTACTTCCCAATGACTGTCTGCAGACACAACATTAAGTTTCTCAGCAAGGCAAATATCAGCTTCCCAGGCTTGTTTCAGGTTTGGAAAATGGTATGGAGAGAAGGCTAAAACCACTCCTCAAGCTCGTCCAACAGTCTTAGTTAGAATCAGATCGCTGCATATGTTCATGGGTGCTCCAGTCATAGAACTCCCAATGGGTTGTTTGGTTTGACTTTTACTGGCACTGTTTAATTTGAAACAGTGGCAAGAACAAAAGAAAGTGCAAGTCTACTGATCCTGTAGACGACAGACACAGTAACCAACTGTAAAGGTATATTATCAACCTTGCCACAAAAGAGGAGATGAAAGGATGACAATTCCAAGAAGAATCTTTTGAAGAAGAACTTACAGTTTTATTTTTTATAGAGATTATTTATAGGTTTTCCAGTATACATAAACCAACAAAACAGAACAAAACAAAAACAAAACAAACAAACAAACAAACAAAAACAAAAAAACAAGCAAAAATAGAAGCTTATACAGATCATTTGAGGTTACAATGGGAAGCTATTCATATATTCTTTTCCATCCAGTTATAAACTTTTTTCCATCTGTTTACAAATAATGACTCATCTTTTCCTGAGAGGATTAAGTTAATCTTATCAGATTCTGCTATTTCCAGTAGGTTACTTATAATTTCTTCTCGAGATGGGACAAGTGTTTTTTTCCAACTTTTTGCCACTGCTATTCTTGATGCTGTGACTGTATAGAGAATAATTCTTGCATCCTCTTTTCTTACTCCCACCGGGAGAATATTAAGTAAAAATATTTCCGGTGCGAATTGTATATTAACATTTGTAATTTCTTCCAGTGTTTTACAAATCATTTTCCAAAAAGGCCTAATTTTCCCACAGTTCCACCAAACATGAAAATAGGTTCCTATCTCTTTTTTTACATCTCCAACAGATATCAGAGCCTTCTTTAAAACATTTGGCTATCTTATCAGGTGTCCAGTGCCATCTATAGAACATTTTATAAATGTCCTCCTTATAGTTTGTTGCTCTGAGGAGTTTAAAAGATTTCCATAACCCAGACCATTGATCCAGAGTGATATTATGTCCTATGTCACGCATCCAAGATATCATGCTTGGTTTAACAACTTCATCTAATAAATCCTCAGTGAGCAGAAAGGTATATAACTTCTGTATCAGCTTATCTGCCGAGGAGAGCCAAATTTTATCTAGGTGTGTAGTGGTATTCTGAAAATTATTCTTTTTATCCTTAGAGTACCTAGAGCTTACTTGCATTTTCTCCCAGATTGTTAAATTCGCCTTTTGGAGAGCTTGGGAGTCCAAAGGTTTAAGATCATTATTCTTAGTTAACATTTCATAAGTTAGTTTTTTCTCTTTTGCCCACAAGGAGGGCAGAATAAATGCTTCTGTTGGGGATAGCCATTTAGGGATTTTATTGTAGAACCGTTTTTTATTTCCTTCCAGATTTTGATCAAGGGGCCTCTAAATACATGATTTTGAAAGATTTGTTGTCTTTTATCTAGATTATACCAAATATGAGTGTGCCAACCCATGGGTAGGTCGTGACCTTCTATATGTAGGGTCCTTTCTTCTTCTAAAAGAATCCAATCTCTGATCCAACCCATTGCGGCCGCTTGATAGTATAAGCTCCAATTTGGTAAACCCAATCCGCCGTTTTCTTTTCTGTCAGTAAGCAATTTTCTATTAATTCTAGGTTTCTTAGCATTCCATATGAATCTTCTCACCAAACGATTTAAGTCCTTGAAAAATATCTTATTTGTTAAGATGGGTAAACATTGCACTAAAAAGAGAAATCGTGGCAGGATATTCATCTTAACCGTGGCAATCCTACCCAAGAAGGAGATATGCATATCTTGCCATCTATTTAAATCTTTTCTAATTTCTTCTAAAAGTTTTGTATAGTTATTCTTATATAGATTTTTATTGTTATTTGTGATCATTATCCCTAGATATTTAACTTTATCAACTATCTGAATATGCATGGTATTTTGGATAGTGGAGCATTGAACCTTTGAGCAATTTTTAGTGATGATTTTTGTCTTTTCCATATTTATTTTCAAGCCCGCCACTTGCCCGTATTCCTGTATAACTTACAACAAATGGTGTAGTGAATTTTTAGGATCTTCCAAAATAAAGACTAAATCGTCTGCAAATGCTTGAAGTTTGACGTGTTCTTTCTTTATTCTGGCACCTTGGATATTTTTATCCTTTCTCACTAAGGCATTTAGCGACTCCAGGCCAAAAATAAATAACAGAGGCGATAGAGGGCCCTTTTGTATGGGCACCTGCCTGGTGCCCTTTTGTATGGGAATTTTACCAGTTAGTTCTCCGTTGACGATAATTTTCACATCCTGTTCTTCATATATGGCATTAATTGAATTTAGAAATTTGTCTCCACAATTCCATAACTTCAATTTTTCTTTCAGGTATTCCCAGCTTACATTATCAAAGGCCTTTTCAGCAACTAAAAAGATAAAGGCCACCTGTTTCCCCGGATTTTGGTCATAGAACTCTAATATATTAACTATGTTTCTTATATTATTTTTAATCTGCCTTTTAGGCAGAAAACCTGATTGATCTTTATGTATAATTTCTAACATGATCCTTTTAAACCTATTTGTTAAAATTGTGGCAAATATTTTATAATCTACGTTTAATAGCGATATGGGTCTGTAATTTTTAATATCATTGGGTTCTAGATCTTGTTTATGAATAAGTTATTAATGCTTCTTTCCAAGAATGTGGAATTTTACTTGCTACCATCACATTATTAATTAAATCTTTAAAGAGCAGTAAAATTTCATCTTCTACCGTTTTATATACTTCTGCCGTAATTGCATCGGGGCCTGGAGATTTCAATGATTTTTTGTTTTTTATAGCCTCTAAGAGTTCAAAGGGGGACACCTTCCCGTTCAGTACCTGTCTTTGTTCTTCCGTGAATTTGCCTAACACATGTTTCAATAAAAAACTTTTGATTTCATGGCTGTTATGCATCGTTTGTTTATATAAGTTCGCATAGAAGTTTTCAACTATTTTTTTTTTAATTCTTGGGCATTGTATTGAATTTCTTGATTTTTGTTTTTTAATGCTAAGATAGTTTTCTTTGCTCTCTCCTTTTTAAGTTTATAAGCCAGCCAGCGCGAAGGTTTGTTAGCATTTTCAAACCAATATGCCTTTGCGTACTCAGTTCTACTGGCTATTTCCTCAGATAACCATAGGCTCATTTGGTGCTGTAATAGCTTTATCTTCATTCTTATATCCTTTGGATCCTTATTAATCTGACTACTTTTTTCTAAATTTCTTAAATTTATCCCTTTTACGTTTATTTCTCCATGCTTCCTGATTAATAAAGATACCTCTAATGTATGCTTTTAAGGTATTCCAAATGGTATTCAGCTCCATATCTTCCCTCCTGTTTAAATTAATAAATTCTTTCACATCCTGTTTAAGTTTTTCAATGAATGTTTTGTCTCTTAAGAGGTTTGTATTGATCCTCCACCTGTTAGTCTTTGGGGCCCCCTGAAAGAAAATCTGTATAGGGTTATGATCTGCAAAAGTATTAGCCAGGATTTCCACTTCCACAATATGTTTCATCAAATTTATGTTTGTCCAGGCCATATCTATCCTTGACCACGATTTGTGCCTATTGGAAAAAAACGTAAAGTCTCTCTCCTGTGGGTTTCTAGTTCTCCAGGCATCTATGAGATTATATTCATCAGCTATTTTTAGGAAGCTTTTTGTCAAGATTGCCCCCGCTTTGTGTGTTTTTTTAAGCTTCTTCCTATCTTCTTTGGGGTCCAGGACCACATTAAAATCTCCTACAATACAGATATTCTTAGGATTTTCCTTAAGGATATAGTTATTAAGATCTAGAAAAAAGTTGTCTTGGCTTTGGTTTGGGGCATATATATTAACAAGTAATACCTTCATACTGTTAAGGACTATTTGGACTCCTGTAATTCTTCCATTGGCCACCTTCAACTTAAGTATGGGATTCAGTTTTTCTTGAACATATATTACAACCCCCCGTTTTTTACTTTTATGCGACGCTATAAATGGGATGCCTAATTTTTTACACATTAAATATTTTTCATGTCCTTCTTTTATATGCGTTTCCTGAAAACAGGTGATATCATTTTTAAGTTTAACTGCCTGGTGTAATATCCTCTTTCTTTTTTGCGGGCTGTTAAGACCATTCACATTTACCGATAATAACGATATTTTTTGGGCCCCATCTTGTTTATCTTTTCTTTTTCGACACTATATTTTTGAGTTGCCATCTGGTTCGAATTTGAGATTCAGTTTTGTAACTTAGTTGACATTTCTTTTGATCTTTTTTCTTCTGAGACCCAGATGCCTGCTCATCAGAGTCATCACCACATTCTTTACTCCCTTCTTCTTCTCCCTGGTTTTGATCATCTGATTCTGCTTCACCATCATCTGGTCTTTGCCAGCCAAGGTCTTTGCCATTCCTATCTAGAAAGTTGTCTAATTTGAAAATGGAGTCTATCCTAAATCTTTGACTCCTATATGTAAATAACAGCCCTTCCGGAACAAGCCATCTATATCTGTTTGCCTCCTGAAGGATTTGATCTCTGATTGCTTTCCTGGCAAATTTTACATGGACTTCCTTTGGTGTTTTAAATTTCTTGGAATATGCAGAATTTCTTCTGTAGGCCGCTTCCATATTGCCTTCAAGCTCCTTTGCATCTAATATGTTGAATTGTTCCGCGATATTACGGGCTAGTTCTTCCTTCAGATTTTTGCCTAATTTTTCCGAGACATTCTGAAATCATTTCTGCTTTTCCCATTTCCAGCACAATAAGGGATTCCTCCATTTTTTCTGATTTGGCTCTTAATTCCATCACTTCTAGATCAATATCATCTACTTTTTCCTGGAGTTGGTTCATTTTCTTAGAAAGTTTCTTAATTTCCATCTTAATCTCCTCTGTGTCACCCTTTAGCTGCTTTGCTATTTGATCCATCTTAATTTGCATTGGCTCTAGCTCTTTCTTTATGATTTCTGCATTTTGTTTGGCCGCCGTCTGCAGAAAGCTCTGCATCATCTTTTGAAGCTCCTGCGTTGTCACCGAGGCTTTAAGCTGGGTTAGACCTGTAGTTTGACTGGGGGACGCATCCTGCTTCTGGATGCCATTTTAACTATTATATAGATGTACCTTTGTCGCACTTCGCTTTTTAAAATTATTATTATTATTTAATTTCTCAGAGATTTGACCTATTTGTTTAATCTGCTCGGAAATTTGATTATTTTTATTTAGTTAAGTAATTAATCAGGTAGTTATTTAACTCAATTAATTTAATTAATTTGATCTGCTTGATTGTTCAGAGAGTTGACCTGTTTGGTTAACAATTATTTTTATTTAGGTAATTAATCAGCTAGTTATTTAACTTGAAGACTTGGCTACTTTGCTTGGAAACTTGGCTACTTTGATTATTTGTATTTAATTAATTAATTAATCCGTTCAAAAGTTGCACAATGAAGAAAGTTGACAGGAAGAAAGTTGATTCATTTAAAATGTGGTGTTGGTACAGCGGCGGCGGCAGCTCCTACTAGAAAGCCTGGTGGAAGAGCTCCGTTTTGCAGGCTTGCGGAACTGCCCAAGGTCCCACAGGGCCTGGATCTCCTCCGGGAGCTCGTTCCACCAGGTGGGAGCCGCCACCAAGAAGGCCCTGGCCCTAGTCACAGCAAATTCGACGTCCCTGGGGCCTGGGGTAAGCAAAAGATGTTGGGCCCCTGACCGTAGTGCCCGTGGGGGAACATATGGGGAAAGGCGGTCCCTCAGGTATGCTGGACCCTGGCCATAGAGGGCTTTAAAGGTAAGAACCAGCACTTTGAAGTGAATCCAGTACGCTATTGGCAGCCAGTGCAGCGCCTTCAGCACAGGCCTGATATGGTCTCTGATAGAGCTCTTGCTTCAGCTGTCGCAGCTCCTGGGTATACCAGGGCGCTCGCCTAAACATTATGAGAAGACAAGAGTCACTGGAAAAGACCATAATGCTAGGAAAAGTTGAAGGCAGCAGGAAAAGAGGAAGGCCCATTAGGAAATGGATTGATTCAGTTATGGAAGCCACAGCCCTCAGTTTGCAAGACCTGAGCAAGGCTGTTAATAATAGGATGTTTTGGAGGACATTAATTCATAGGGTTGCCATAAAGTCAGAAGACACTTGAGAGCATTTTGCACCCCCGCCCCCCCAAAAAAAGAAGATGGTGGTTATAGGTCTCTGTGCTCTATGTCTCCAACAGTTACTATCCATGCTTTTGTATTAAAAAAAAAAAATGTCAATACTGATACATTGGGTGGTCCCAGTTTCCACCAAATCCCCTCTCCTTTTGCAAATCCTCATTAGGCTCTTCCTGAGGGTACATTCTCCCTTTCTGTGGCTGAGTGGGGTGGGCCAGTGCACAATACTGACACACAAAAGCCCTCGTTTTTACATTGTAGGTCAAAGCTTTTTGGATCCTGCAGAAGACAGAAGTATGTATTAATTTATTTAGAAACATATTCATGATTGTAATAAGCAGACACTGAAGGCACACCAAGTCACTTAAAAAGAGGCAGCAGCAGTTGAGTAGTGGGGGAGTACTGAAGCAGAAAAGACTAATTGTGTAAGAAAGAAAGCAATGTAGTCACATGGCATGGACACCTCTGAATTCCACTGGACACATCTGATCAGTTTGTGAAAAGTCAGTTCTCCACTTGCAATTGATGACAAGAATATGAGGCCACTTGTGAGTTCAAGAGCATTCCTAATGCTGTGTTCTTTCAGTTTATGGGATCTTGATTGTTTCCTTTGCATGGCTATTGCTTTCCAATTGCTACGCTGTATCTGAGAGTGTCACCAGGCCTGGATGGCATACGTCTGAGAGTTCTGAAAGAACTCAAATGTGAACTTGTGGATCTCCTGACAAAAATATGTAACCTTTCATTAAAATCTGCCTCCATTCCTGAGGACTGGAAGGTAGCTAATGTCACTCTCATCTTTAAAAAGGGTTCCAGAGGAGATCTGGGAAATTAGGGACCAGTCAGTCTGACATCAATACTGGGTAATTTGATGGAAACTGTTATTAAGGAAAGAATTAGTAGTCACATTGATGAACAAAAACTATTGAGGCAGACTCAGCATGGGTTCTGTAAGGGAAGATCTTGTCTCACTAACCTGTTAGTGTTTTTTTGAGGGAGTGAACAAACATGTGGACAAGGGGGACCCAATAGATATTATTTACCTTGACTTCCGGAAAGCTTTTGATACAGTTCCTCATCAAAGGCTCCTAAGTAAGCTCAATAGTCACGGGATAAAAGGACAAGTCCTCTTGTGGATCAAAAACTGGCTAATTAATAGGGAACAGAGAGTGAGTATAAATGGGCAATTTTCTCAGTGGAGTATGGTAAGCAGCGGGGTACCGCAGGGATCAGTACTCGGTCTGATGCTTTCTAACTTGTGTATTGATGATTTGGAGTTGGGAGTAAGTAGTGAAGTGACTAAATTAGTAGATGACACGAAGTCGTTCAGGGTGGTGAGAACCAGGGAGGACTGTGAGTCATTTCAAAGGGATCTGTTGAGAATGGGTGAGTGGGCATCAATATGACAAATGGGGTTCAGTGTGGCCAAGTGCAAAGTGATGCACATTGGAGCCAAAAATCCTAAATATAAATACACGTTGATAGGGTCCGAACTGGCAGAGACTGACCAAGAGAGAGATCTTGGAGTCATAGTAGATAACTCACTGAAAATGTCGAGAGAGTGTGTGACTGCAATAAAAAAGGCCAACACTATGCTGGGGATTATTAGGAAGGGAATTGAAAACAAATCAGCCAGCATCATAATGCCCCTGTATAAATCAATGGTGCGACCTCATTTTGAGTACTGTGTACAGTTCTGGTCAGCACACCTCAAAAAGGATATTATAGCATTGGAAAAAGTGTAGAAAAAAGCAACTAGAATGATAAAAGGTTTGGAACACTTTCCCTAGGTTAAAGGTTAAAGCGCTTGGGGCTCTTTAGCTTGGAGAAATGACGGCTGAGGGGACATGATCAAAGTTTATAAGATTATGCATGGGATAATGTCACACACTCTCTCAACATTTTAATTGAGTTATCTCCTATGACTCCAAGATCTTTCTCTTGGTCAGTTGCCACCAGTTTGGACCCCATCAACGTATATTTATATTTAGGATTTCTGGCTCCAATGTGTATCACTTTGCACTTGGCCACACTGAACCCCATTTGCCACGTGTGTAAAGGAGGCAGAGATTGGCCAGAAATCAAACTCAGCTTATGTGACCATGGTGTTCTTCTCTTAAAGCAGTATAAAACTTGCCATTACCTGAGAGCCAGTTTGGTGTAGTGGTTAAGAGCATGGACTCTAATCTGGGAGAATCAGGTTTGATTCCCTACTCCTCTACATGTAGCTGCTGGTGTGAACTTGGGTCAGTCGCAAGTTCTTTCAGAGCTGTGTTCTCAAGGACTGTTCTGGAGAGAGCTCTCTCAGCTCCACCTACCTCACAGGGTGTCTGTTATGGGAAGGGAAGGGGAGGGGATTGCAAACCACTCTGAGACTCCTTTGGGTAGTGAAGGGTGAGATATAAATCCAGTCTCTTCTTCCTTTCCCTCACTCAGGACACTTTGGAGCACACCAAAGTCACCTAACGGAATCCCTATTGACCAATGTTTCCCCAGGTATATACAAACCTCAATATTATCTCAATCTGGGGCTTGACAGTCTTTCCTTTATTAGAATCTGCGCTTCCATCTGGAGGTGTTAAGTTTGATTGGCAAGCTGGCACTTGCTTTAAAATGGGGGGAAATCCAAACTAGCAGCAATGCTTCATCCAGTCCAAGCATCTTAATAGGAGCACCTGTGTGATTTGTTAAATTTGCAAACATGTATCTTGGATCTTCAAATCAATGTTCCCTCTAAGCTGACTTAGTATGAGCTAGCTCACAGTTTTTTAGCCTCTGGCTTACACATTTTTGTCTTATCTCCAGAAGAATGGCTCCAGAGCAAACTAATTTATGCTGTAGCCAAATAGCTTACTCACGACTTTAATGTCAGTAGCTCACAAAGTAGAATTTTTGCTCACATGACTCCATGGCTTAGAGGGAGTGTTGCTATGACTTCTTTATTATTGTACAAGGCACCCTGCCTAGCATCCTACCTGACCAGTGTTGCTGGCTACCCATGAAAGGGTGATCTCTACTAGAAATTAGGAACTCACTGCACCAGTCATCAACAGCAATACTTCCCCCAAAAGAACAGAGACAAATATAAATAGGCAAATATGTGAGGTAAGTGTATTTACGCATTGATCTGCAGTTAGAATGTTATTCAGGCAGGCTACTGATATTAAACAAGGGAGGTAGTGGCTGAGGAGTCCTGAGAGTGCCTGCCAGGTCTACTCTGCAAATGAGGAGACAGGGGTGGTCAGGCAGAGACAGGGACATGAACTCTAATAAAGAACAACAAGCAACAGCAGACAACAAGAACATCATGCAACTATTTCAAGAAAGGACAAAACAGAATGGTGCCATGACATGCAGCTTGATGAGGGAGTGGGTTTTTTTTTTTTTTTGGTGTCACAACTCAACCTTCAAGAGTGCCTGTCCAGCCATGTTGCAATTGCTGCACTCACCGTCTTGCCTTCCTTGAGGTGCCTCTCGTCCACAGCTCTGCATGGCATTTCCATGTCCTCAGGCATGGTTGCCAGTGGCAAATCCTCGGGATGAACAGTGTCCCCATGTCCACACTCTTCACAAATGTTGTGTAGAATGATGCATGTGGAAATGACAGAGTTTATGTTTTCCTCCTGGCAAGCAGCTTCAAATTAAGGCAATGACACCTTGCATTTAGTCTTCCAAAGGCACACTCCACCACATTTCGTGTCCTGCTGTGTGCTCTATTAAAGCATGCCTGCTGTCAGTCCAGTTCCTTGGTGTAAGGGATTATTAGCCAATACCACATATGGTAGGCCACATCAGCCAGTATTATAGGTGGAATCTGCACCCCCTCAATGGTGATGGTTGGGTTGCCCAGCACAAATGTTCCTGCATCCATTGCATCTCTAATGTTCAAGCATTGCAGGACGTGTGTGTCATGATTTTTTCCTCTAAAGCCTATGGCCCCAGTGGTCAACAGTCACCTGTACAAGCACAGAACAGAAATTCTTCCAGTTCACAAAGAAGTTTCCCTGACCAAATGGTACCTTATCGGGATATGGCAACCAACCATTGCACCCATGTAGTGGGGAACGCCAAGCTGGGCAAAGCCGTTTATCACGTAGCCTACACACACACACACACACACACACACACACACACACATCAACTGCATCAAATAAACCATAACACCAACACATACACAGATAACTAACAGAGGGGACCCTCATATCATAGTATGGATATACCCATTATTTCTCTGGTCATGTCACTTTCCTGTCTTGTAGTTGAGCATTGGCGACAATAGCTATGGCCAACTGGCGATGCATGATACTCATTGCTGCCATCAGATGCTAGTACACCTAACAAGGTCACAGCCAAACACATTTCATGACAGGATATGTGACCTGTCACAGACTCATGTGACTGCTTGGATAGGAGATTTTGGTGGAGAGCAAACTACCTATCTACAGACATCTGGTTTGCCTATGCATGCCAGGTCAGGGCTGCCTATAAACTATTCAAACAAGTTGCTTTGAGGAAGCCTGATAGCATTTAGATGACACTGAATAATAGAGCCTTATATGAGATGCTCACCTGTTCATGTGGTCCAAGATAAACCATGCACCTGAAAAGCTCCAGATCTATGGCCAAACAGACTTCAATCACAATCCCAGCGACTGTGGATCTTGCAATGCTGAATAAATTTCTCACCACCCTGTAGCAGGTGGTGTTGGCCAGTCACCATAGAGCTATGGCCACATATTCCTTCACCGTGATGGCATCATGCATCTCTGTCCCTTGCCATTTGTCTGAGCCACAGAACGTTGACCAATCATGAGAATGTGGCCCTGGATAAACGGAAATTATCAATCCACTGCTTGTCCTTCCAGACCAGCATGATGAAGGTATGCGGCCACTGAGATGATCTAGGGTAAACCCACCATCTGTGTGTGGGACCTTCCTGACCAGTTGGATCATGCGAGCGCTGTCAGTAGAACACCAGATGACAGTCTTGCTCTCCTGCATGCCAGGTAGCATCTCCGGTAGTTAAGCCGCATACTGGTTGAGGATGTCATCTGTTGCTCCTGATCCCACAGGATCATCACAAAAAGTTGGATGGTCAAGAAGGCCATGCCTAGAAAGCTATCTACCAGCTCACTATCCATCTTGATCTCCTAGGTATCTAGATTTGAGAATGACCGGGAAAGTAGGTTTTGCTGATTTGTGCTGACATGCTAGAAAATAAACTAGTCACATCACAGCAATCTGTGGAGGGATCGGTGACTTGACATTGCAGAATGGTTAGCCACAGTCGCAGTTGGGTGCATGTGCAAACAGCTGAGGGTGGGGATGAAACACAGATAAGTGCCTATACGCGTGCACTGGTCATGGAATTTTTAAAAAGGGGGTGAAGGCATCTGATCGATCCAACATGGGATGAGGTGGGTTCAAGGTGGAATGTGTGATCAAACAATCTCCATCACAAGTAGAAAGGGATTAATTGGAGGTGTTCCCAGATCACATTAAGGCTGCCGTCTGACCATCACCCCTGACTAGCAATTATTACATATTACAAATGAATGCAGGCATTTTTCTTTTGACTAATAAGAATTTCTTTACTGTAATTTTTTGGGTTTTTTTTAATAATCAGTTGTTTACTACTAGCCTGTTCCACATTCACCCATTTTTCAGGAATTATAAGCCAGATTCTCAAAGGATATGAACTGGTGGAGTTGTTTTGGAACTCTGCCTGAATATGCCAGCTGAATGCTTGACCCAAAGTCTTTTAAGGTGCCAGCAAAAAAATTGCAAACATTAGTCCAGCATCGAAAGGATTAACTGCAGGAACTCATCTCAAAAGACAAATCAGCAATACAGAAAACATCAGCTAGTACTTTCTGCAGCAGAATTAGAAATTGTGCTGACTTGGCTTCGGAACTTGTCCCTCTGTATTTATGTGCCTTAGCATTGGGGCAAAATGAATGGCTTTGATAAAAGATAGTGATCTGGTCTATTGGGGCTTAAGAGGAAGTTGCATAACCTCAGTGCTGCGTTTGTTGTCTCATTGCATAACCTCTGTGTCAGGCTTGTTCTCTTGTTAATTGATCTTACTGGTCTATCCCAATAGTGAAATCACTGAGGATCACCTGATAAGAATATAATATGTTTACAAAAATACATAGAAGGTAGCTTCTCCCTTTTTATTATGCTGCCAGCTTAGGAAAATTTGTTTTAAACACATCAGCTTTAACTAGTCTACACTAAAAAAGTAAAAGAGATCCAATTTCCTGACTGATAACTTGTCACAGAAATGTAAATCAGCGCTGGCATTCCTTCACTGTGTTATAAGTAAATCTGAACTAGTGGCAGCTGTACAAACTCTCAAGAATTAGCAATTTTCTCTACTAGGAGAGGATTTATGTTTGATAAGGGTAAAGTAGAAAGTAGAAAGTCAATTTTTATCTAAGTAGGTTTATTAATTTTTTGCTTTATTGCTTTAGCTATATGCATATTAAATTATTGCTGATATATCTGGATCAGGCTGCTTTGAAGAGGATCCTGAGACTGACTGGACTGGCAAGAGATTCACCATTGGGGAGGCTTTTCCGGCAATGTAATGACATCACTAGTGACACACTGATGTCACTTCTGGCATGATTGGAAGTGACATAATGACATCACCTGCAAGACACAAGCATTTGGCCAAAACTCTATGGTTAAATGCCATAAGTAACATCAGCGTCAGGATGCAATCTCTCCCCCAAGTTCCCCACTTTTTCTTCTGCTACCCAGCTGAGTGGTGGCAGGAAAGGCCCTTGGGAGATTGCCCACTTCCAATGGGTACATGGCAACTCTGCTTGCCCCAGGATCTTAAGTGCCATTCAACCTCCTGTAACTGGAGCCTGTGGCCCAGTTGGTGATGGTTGTGGCAGCACGATGCACAAAAGGCCTCAGGCTATAGAGGCACAGGCTAAGCCAAGGGACAGGAGCCATTTGGCTCTTGTGCTTCAGTGCGTACCTTTGGTCAAGCCAAGGGTTTAAATTACCTGTAGAAATGGAGGGACAAATGTCCAGCCCAGATCTTATTCAGCTGGCTTCCCAACTTCTTGTATTGCCTCTGGCCAAGCTCTGGTTTTAAATCACAGCATTTCAAGTTATAAATAAAGCATTGTTGGCTTTATACAGAGGTTTCTTCCAAAGAATAGGGAAAGCAGTAAAATTTTCAATTTCTTACAGACCTATGTATCCCATCATATTACAAACATTCTAGTTAGTTTTTCAAGTTTTTCAGGTTACCAGCAATTTGCTTTATGGGTCATAAAATGTGTAGCAACTGTTTTTTTAACCCTGAGATCACAGAAATTGTAGAAGAATCCCACTGCAATCTTTCCAGTCCTTCCAGACCTAATGACTCCAACTCTAGAATCCTCTTAAGCTGCTGTTTTTTTAAATTGACAAAGTTGGCTATTATTTATGTCAAACTAAGATCACAACTGAAACGGATCACCTTTATACTGCAATATGACAGGTTGATAAACAACAGATTTCCCTATGACACAGCCCTCTTACTTACCCCAGTGGATTTTCTCACTGGAAGAAAAACACTGTTATTTTCTCATATTGCCCCGTCAACTTGTATAGTGATCTGCTGGGACATACATCTTCTTCCCTTCCCTCCATATCGTTGCTCATTGTGGAGGCCAACTGGCAATACTGCCAGCCTGACTCTGACCTTTCTTGGTCACACTGGAACATAACAAAGAAACATCTGGTATGCATTTTGGTATCTGAGGGAAATCTCCTGTCTGTTCAATAGAAGTTTGATCAGATGTTATTTAACTCCACGTCACTTTCACTATTTCCTCACATGAAACCTCTATCAAATGGACAGGACATTTTTCTCCCAGCCATTTGGCATACCTATGTTAAGCTTCATGGAGCATGAAGCTTCAAGGAGCATGATACATATATCAAAGTTTCAGAAACATGGAATATTTCACAGAATTCACAATTTTCAAGTGAAACAAAATTTGAAATTATTTTTGTTAGAAAAATATTTGTTAAAAATTTGCTGCTTAGCATGCACTGTTCTGCTGATATTTGCAATAATTGTGGAGCAGTCCCTTCTATGTTTGGTTCAGTTGACCTCACAGAGGTGCCTTTTGCCCTCCTGACTCTCTAGGGCCTTCTTCCCCTCAGCATGGTATAGTGGTTATGAGTGGCAGACTAATCTGGAGAAATGGGTTTGATTCTCTGCTCCTCTACATGAAGCCTACTGGATGACCCTGGGCTAGTCACAGTTCTCTCAGAACTCTCTCAGCCCCACCTACCTCACAAGATGCCTGTTGTGGGGAGAGGAAGGGAAGATGATTGTAAGCCATTTTGAGACTCCTTAGGGTAGAGAAAAGCAGGATATAAAAACCAACTCTTCTTCTTCTTCATGGGATAGAGCTGCTCCACTTTTGTTTCTCCTTTACATTTCCTTGCATTTGTAACAACCTGACTTTATCTCTCTGCCTCATTGACTCTCCATCTCATTTCAAACCTCATTTCTAAACTGAGCTTTCCCTGCACTTCATAATTTCCCTCTCCCTTTGTTAATGAGACCTATGACTGAATGCTTTCATTTATTCACCAAACAATACCTTTACCCCACTGTCTGCCTGAGATACCTCAATGCCCTCTTTTCAAACTGCTAAGAACCATAAAGCTGCATTATATGAAACTGCATAATAGAAATGACACTACTGTAAGACCCCCTCCCCCAAACACTGGCACAGATCCCTGTGCTGCTGTTAACTTGTCTGTTTGTATATTTAGAAGAGTTTTATGCCTGTTTTCCAGAAAACCTGCTTGAAACAGTTTACAAAGTAAAAAATGACAAAAACACAAAACAGCTCAAAAAACCATTAAAAATGAACAAGCTATTAAAAACTCATCCAAAGCATGAAAACAGCATCAAGCATTTAGCAGTCTAAAACAATTCTCATAAAATGTTGCTCAGGCTAGAAGATTGTAAAAACAATTTCAAAAAACCAGCTCTTAATTAAGTAAAAGCCTAGGTAAAAAGAAATACTCTTAGAAGGGAGTAGGGTAAGCACCTGGGGAGCCTCAAGGGGAAGGGGCGAGGCACTACCACTGAAAAAGACCTGTCTCTGGTTAAGAAGCAGAGATCAGTGTAAAGTGATGGATGCAGTTCTTTGTGTTCAACAGTTCCTCTGCATCCAGTCCTACTTCCTTCTCGCTTTTATACACCCATTCATAAGACTCATGCACAATATTCAGAAGAGCATACTAAGATTCACATGTCTCTTCCTCTGTTACACAGTTGGCCAACACTGAGGTAACCCAATATAATTCAATGCTCAACTGAGCACTACAAGCCAACCAAGTTCATCTGCAAACTAGGCAACTACAGTCTTTCACAACATGACATAATGATCAATTGATATACCAGGCAACCACTGTTCTCATTTGGTGTTTTTCTTCTGCTTACAACCATTAGTCATCAAAATATAATTTAAATGTAAGGTACAGACAGGATACAAACCATCTTATGTAAACATACTTTAAAAATTACAAAATAAAATGTCCATCCTGGGAAGCAGAAGGTATCATTTGTATCCCTAAATTAAACGGTCACCTCTATAGTTTACGCTGTTCTGGAGATACTTACTATGAATCTTTCTGGCTGCTTCAATGAATAATGCCATCCTGCATGCAGTGAACATGCCTGTGTCTGACAATAGAAAATAGTTTATGGCATAATCAGACCAACCACTATGGATACATTGCAGAGAGAAATCTTTCTCTGGGGCCATTATGCAGGGAAAATATATACAATGTAGGAATGATTCCTAGAGATCCAGAACTGTATAGGGCAGGGGTGTTGAACTCATTTGTTATGAGGGCTGGCTCTGACATAAATGAGACCTTGTTGGGCCAGGCCTTGTGTGTCATAAAATGTAATGCCAGGCAGCAGAAACATAAACTTTATAAAGGACACAAACGCAAAGATTTTTTTTTACTTAAAATAAAAACATGCTTAAAGCATTAGCTCTGTAAGGTGCAAACCTAGTTTTGATTTATTGACATTCACCACAGAAATCTCATGCTCAGAGTTCTGAGTCTAGGACCCAGGTTAAAACATGAAATGGCTGAGTGATTAAGAGAGTCTGGCGAAGCAAGCTATGATGCAGCAGCAGCAGCAGAACTGGAAGCAGGAGATGGCCAGTTCCACTGGGGGCCTGACGGAAACCCTCCGGGGGCCTGATCCAGCCCCTGGGCTGCATGTTTGACACCCCTGGTATAGGGGCTAGAGTGGGGGGGACCTGAGTTCCACTTCTGCTATGCCATGAAGCTCATTTGATGATGTTGAGCTACTCAGCCTAATCTATATCCAGTGTTGTTGAGAGGACAAATTGGAGTAGGGGAGGACCACGTGTGCTTCCCGAGTGCTTTGGAGGAAGGACAAGAGAAATTGTGATATACTCCAAACTTCTTTTCAACCAATTTTCTCCTCTGAATCTCTTCTTGCTTTCCAAGTACTTTTATTTGCAGTTTCAGAACAGTAAAATATGTCAATTTCCTCCTATTTTTGGTTAAGTTGGTTGAATGTTGATGTAATAACTAACACATATCTGTAGCCATATTATGTTTTGCTTGTAGCATCACCATACATGCAGCACCATGGAAAATGATACTGGGGTAAAAGTCAGCACCTTATATGATAATGTCTCCACACCACTGAGTCTAGTAAGGACATTAAGGATAGGGACATACCCTAATCTGGGAGAACTGGGTTTGATTCCCCACTCCTCTGCATGCAGCTGCTGGTGTGACCTTGGGTCAGTTACAAGTTCTTTCAGAGTTGGTCTCTCAGGAGCAGTTCTCAAAAGAGCTCTCTCAGCCCCACCTATCTCAGGGTGTCTGTTGTGGGAAGGGGAAGGGAATTGCAAGCCGCTCTGAGACTCCTTCGGATAGTGAAGGGCAAGGTATAAATCCAATCTCTCTTCTCTCTCTACTTTGTTTCTAAAGTGAGGGCTCAGATGGCTAGAGAGGCCATGGCAGTGAGCTCGTGATGAAGCTACAAGAGCATCCTATAGGACTTTTATGAGATTCTACGAGATGGCAGTCAAAGCCGCTAAACGAGGATATTATGCGGCCATGATTACGTCTGCGAGCTCTTGCCCAGCCCAATTATTTAGAATGATTTGGACTCTTACCACTCTGCCACAGAGCAGACCAAATGTTAAGGAACTGGAGATTGGCTGTGAGGCTTTCACAAGCTATTTCGCAGATAAAGTCTTGTTGCTCCGCCATGACCTTCCTGCCACAGTTGAAACAGTAAAGGAACTTGAGACTCCATGCACATCTTCATCTTCTTGTCAGGTTTTGGATTATTTTGGTCCACTCAGCCTAGAAGAGGTTGACAAATTACTCCTAACTGTATGCCCGACCACATGCAGCCTTGATCCGTGGGTGTCTTGGCTAGTTAAAGCTGGCCATGATGGGTTACGAGGTTCCCTGAGGGAAATTATCAACAAATCCCTCTTGGAGGGATTGTTCCCTGGGGCACTCAAGGAGGCAGTGGTCCAATAAGGGGAAAGGAAAATGGGGGGTGTTTACAAAGAACTTAGCAGGAGAAATCAAAGAAACAATAGGGCGGAGGGCTATTGGCCTCAGAGTGTGGAAAAGATGGGAAGGAGCCTGGTCATTAGATCTTGTAAAATGGACTCCATTAGAATTATTACAGGAATTTAATGACCCCATATGGCGGGAAAATTTAAAAAAGAAAGGTTTGAACAGAGTAAAGGATCTATTGGACAAGTCGGAATCTTTGTTATCAAGAGAAAAATGCATGGAAATGCTGGGGGAAAGGAATTGGTTACGGGTCTATGGATTATATGAGGCAATAAGTAAACTATCCTGCCCAGGGGTAATACCCAAGGAAAGTCAATGGAAGGCGATTATGTTAAAGATTGAACTCGCAAAAAATGGTATAGTGGGGGACTTATACAATCTAATGGTCAGTGATGAGGATTATATAGGACGAGTGATACAATTAAAATGGCAGAGAGAAATCGAATTGACTGACGAAATAGTGCATAAAATCATGAAGGAAAATAAAAAATATAAAATCAGATAAATATAAGGAAATGACTAGAAAATTGGTTTTGAAATGGTATAGAACGCCGCCCCAGTTAGCATACATGATAAAAGGTTTGAGTCCAAAATGTTGGCATTGCGGAAAAGATAAGGGGTGGTATATACATATGTGGTGGGATTGTCCAGAAATTTTTAGGTTTTGGACAGATATCATTCAGGAAATGGAAAAAATCTTAGGAATTACACTAGTGAGGGATGTAAATATATTATTTGCAGGTATTTTGGGGAGCGCTACAGTGGGAAAAAAGGATCTTAAATTATATAAAGCTATGATTCTTGCAATACAAGCCGTCATCGCTAGGGGATGGAAAGACAAAACAAAATGGACATGGGCAAGTTGGTTCCAGTATCTATATGAGGATGTTAGTTCTGAAATTGTGATCTGCCTTCGAGGTGATGCCTTATGGGAAGAGAAAAAGGAAAGGATAAATAATAATTGGACAAAGTATTTTCATTGGTTGAGGTCAACTGGGAATTCGGAGAGTAAAAGTAAAACCTTGAGTGGGATCAGGAAGCTGTGTACATGGATGGATTAATAATATAGAATCAGTAGGGTTAGGGGAGGGAGAGGGGGGAGGGTGGGGGAAAATGAAGTACTATTTGTGTACAACTATTATTTGTTTATAATTAAAGAACGAATAAATTTTTTTTTAAAAAGGAGGCAGTGGTCCACCCTTTCCTAAAAAAACCGTCTCTGGATCTAGCCAAATTGGCTAACTATTGATCGGTTTCCTATTTGCCCTCTTGGGCAAATTAATCAAGAGGATGGTGGCGAGCCAGTTACAGGGTTTCTTGGATGATGCCTCCATATTAGATCCCTTCCAGTCCAGTTTCCGACCAGACCATGGGATGGAGACAGCATTGGTCACCCTCACAGATGACCTTCGAAGGCATCTGGATCAAGGCAGATTGGCGGTGTTGGTGTTGTTAGACCTGTTGGCAGCATTCAACATGGTCGACCACCAACTACTGACCCACTGCCTTGCTAACACTGGGATCCAGGGGTCTGCCTTGCAGCAGCCTTCCTTGTTTCTCCAGGGCTGGGGACAAAGGGTGGCCATAGGGGAACAACTGTCCCAAAGGCACCCACTAGTCTGTGGAGTGTCCCAAGGGGTGGTGCTTTCCCTGATGTTATTTAACATCTATATGAGCCCCCTTGCCCAGATTGCCCAAAGGCATGGGCTAGGGTGTCACCAATATGCGGATGACACCCAGCTCTGTCTGCTGTTGGCTGGCCAGTCAGACTCCAGTCTGGAATATCTGGACAGGGCACTGCAAGCTGTGGCTGGATGGCTTAGACTGAGCTGACTGAAATTGAATCTGATGAAGACGGAGGTCCTATGCCTGAGTTGGAGTGGCCCGAGGGTAGGGATCCCACTCCTGACCTTCAATGGGGCACCGTTGGTGTTAGCGTCAGAGATTAGGAGCTTGGGAGTGCTTTTGGATGCCCCCCTAATGATGGAGACCCAATTAGCAGCCACTGCAAAGTCAGCCTTTTGCCATCTTCAGCTGATTAGGCAGTTGGTTCCCTTCCTTGAATGCAATGACCTGGTGTCAGTGATCCATGCAATGGCCACCTCGAGATTGGATTACTATAATGCCCTCTGCATCAGGCTGTCCTTGTCCCAAATCCAGAAGCTGCAGCTAGTGCAGAATGCAGCGGCCAGGTTGTTGTTGGGTGTCCCTATGCAGGAACACAGCCAGTCTCCACTAAAAGCACTGCACTGGTTGCCTATAGCATACCGAATTCGGTTCAAGGTGCTGGTATTTACCTTTAAAGCCCTATATCGCCAGGGACCTATGTACATATACGCCTTTCCCCATATGTTCCCCAGTGAGCACTGCGACCAGGCACTCAAAATTGCCTGGTCCTCCCAGGCCCCAGAGAAGCCAGGCTTGCAGCTATGAGGACAAGGGCCTTTTTAGTATTAGCTCCATACTGGTGGAATGAGCTCCTGGAAGACATCATGGCCCTGTGGAACCTTTTACAGTTCCACAGGGCCTGCAAAACAGAGCTCTTCCACCAGGCATTTGATTAAGGAGCCACCTGTAACCATCTTAGGCCCTGGCCCCAATCCCATCAATCCCATCAATATTATTAATACTTTAACAACATTAATAACATAATTAACACTATTAAATAGCCTGTGCCTTACCTATGTAACACAGACCATGCCTTAAACTGATTGTTGGATTTCCGCCATGTTATATATCACTGCTAGCACTTGGTGTATTGTTTTTAGACTTAATTTACTGCAATCTATTGTAATTTTATCTGAGGAACTGTTTATTTTTAGTAATGATGTGAGCCGCCCTGAGTCTGCTGCAGTGGGGAGAGCAAGACAGAAGCCAAATAAAATAAATTTTAAAAAATAGAGTGGATCAGTAGAACAGCATATATAGAAATGAGCAATCATGCATTATGATCTGTGCAAAGTGTCAGACTTGGTTCCATACTTAATCCCAAAGAATACAATGTGAGATTACCCTCCTTCCTTCCCTCCCTCCCTGGTGGATTACACAGTATAGATCAATGCAATCAGTAGGATTATACAACTGATAAGTAATGTAACAGGACAAGGAAACTGCAGAAATTTGAAATGGAGGTATCAACCAAACAAAGCATATGTAGTTAAACAAGATATGTTAAACAATGAAGAACATATTATTACATCAGTAGAAACACAGCACATTTTCCTTGGGCTAGTCTGTTATGACATAGCCCTGTTTCTTTCACAAAAATGCCTTGCTGAATAATTTTGCTTTACATAGTGAAATGCCAGGATTGTGGAAGTCTTCCTGACTTCCTCAGACAGGCTGTTCCACAGGTTTGGGGACCTATAGTATTTATTTATTTAATTAGTTTATATTCTGCCCTCCCCACAAGCAAGCTCAGGGTGGCTTACATCAGTCGTAATACAATACAATAGTAAAACTGTGGAAGACCAGTGGCATCTTCAGGAGTCATGTGGTGTGCCACAGTTTCTCCATTTGTTTTTCAGTTGCCTTGCAGACCTCTTTGTAGAAGAAATCTTTACTTTGCACATATCTCTACTTTATGTATTGTTATCTATACTGGATGCTTGCCACATACTACTGCTAATCATTTGGCCTTGGGAGAACCTAAGAGGTATCAATCCTGTCAAGGTCAGTTATGTATTATTACAAGCAGCAGTGAAATCAATGAGTCTTCAGACAATAATATAAAACCTTGGGAATAGTTCTGAGACTGGAACCTCAACACAGATTTAAACCATGAAAAAGTGCTGTGCAGCTGGCCATTTCCATTGCTGTTCTCCAGGGCTTCTCAACAGCTGAAGGAACGTAAGCATACTATTTTTTGTATTGATTCTTCTGTGGATGTGGTTTTCATTTGAAAGAGGCATACCGTTTCAAGAACTGGCAACATTCACAGGAGCTTGATTATTAGTTGAGGACTGATAAAACAAATTTATTGGAACATGATGACCCAACTTGGATACTCCTCCATTTGATGTTCTGAGTAGACATTATATACTTGGACATTCAAAAGGCTGTGGACAAGGTACCTCACCAAAGACTCCTGAGTAAGCTTAGCAGTAATGAGATAAGAGGATAGGTTCTCTTATGGATTAAAAATTAGTTAGATGACAAGAAGCAGAGACAGTGAGGATTTCTGGAGGATTTCCACAGATTGGGTGAGTGGGCAGCAATGTGGCACATGAAGTTCAGTATAGGTAAGCATAACATGATGAACACTGGAACAAAGAACTCAGACTTTCAGTATATGCTAATGGGATGTGAACTTGCATAGACTGATAGGGAAAGAGACTATGAGGTAGTAGTGGATAGCTTAATGAAAATCACAATCCAGTGTGCCACAGCAGTGAAAATGGCTGGAGATTATTAGGAAAATGACTGAAAATAAAACAGCCAATATTGTAATGCCCCTGTATAGATCTATGGAATACTGTGCACAGTTCTGATCACCATATATAAAAAAATGACATCAGAGCTGGAAAAAGTACAGAAGAGGGCAACCAAAATGATTAAAAGGTTGGAGCACTGGGGATGGGCACAAACCTGCTGATGAACTAAAGTTTGTCATAAATGTTGGCCACTTTGTGGTTCACAAAGCAATGTTTGTGAACTGAAGAACTACCATGAACTTTCATGAATTTTGATTACATTTATGCTGGTTTGTGGGGGTTCATAAAAACATGAAAAACAGCTGAGCAGTGGGGAGTTCCCTCTGCTCAGCTGTTTGGTTTAAAGCAGAGGTGAGCAGAAAGCAGGGGGTGAAATGGCTCAAAGCTTTTAATGGGCAGCAGAAAGCAGAGTTTTAAATGGCTCTCAGCCATTTAAACCAAACAGCAAAGTGGCAGGGAGCTCCCCACTACTTAACTGTTTGGTTTAAATGGCTCAGATAAGTAAGAAAGTAGATGGTCCACAGTAAAAAACAACTAACACTAGCAAATACCATGACAATATGTACAGAATATATCAAGGAAATATATTTAAATAATTTTCAAATAAATTTTTAACAATGACAAAGAAGCTTTTTAAAACAACGCTAAGTACAAACAAAACTTGCAGCTCAAGTACTGTTATGCACATAGCTTGGATGTCTAAGTGTGCAATAGTACAAAATTCCCAGTGAAAAAAGTCCAAAGACTTGCTTAAATACATAAAAATGAAAGTAGTAACGTTAAAAAGTATTTTGACAAAGATTCCAGATATTTTCTCTTCATTTTGAAGTACGTTTTCTTCAAAAATAACAGTTCTTAAAAAACAAATACAAAATAAAGAATAATTCAATATGATTATAATTTCCATTAGTGTTGCCAACATGATGTCTTGCATGAAGCAATGAAACTGGCATATATTATCCAATCCTTATAGAATCCTAAAAATGAAAAAAGAATAAATGGCTACAAGGAATATGTACATAAAAATTGGTAATCTTTCCCCATAGAGATATTTTACCATGTAGATGAGGTGCTAACCATCTATTCTAAAGCCAAGTCAATCAGATCACTTTGCAAATGACAAAGCACCTTACTCTAAGGTGGTGAGTGGGAGGAAAATAAGCCTCCAGCTGAAACAATGCAGCTGTGTTACTCAGTGAATTTAAAGGGACCAGAGCTCTATTAAAAGTTTTCACAGAAATATTTTTAAAGGCCTTTACAAAAAGCATGACAGATCTAGTTCGTGATTTAAACCAACCAGTTCTGGGAAATGGAGTCTATGAATCCAAAATACCTCTTTCTGAAACAAAAACTTTTGTACATCAATTCTATCAAATGAATACTGAGAAATATTTTCCCAAACCACAAATTTAAAGTATTCAAAAGAATGGTTGTTGTTATGACAGTGTTCAATCAGTGGAGCCTGTAGGTTCATATTCTTTATATTTGACCTGTATCCTATCATTTGTGTGTGTGCTACTCTAGCGGACATGCCTACATAAAAAATTTGGCAAGAGCAAATGAGAAGGTATAATGGCACGCTTAGTAGCACAGGTGGTCAGGGATGAGAGTTCTCTCTGAAAGCCTAAATGAGGAAAGGCCAATTTATCTCTTATTAAAGACATATGGCAAACAGAACAATGGCCACAAGCTTTATGCCCTCTAAGGGGAACATTCTGCTGTGATGGGCTTATGGCATCCAATCTGATAGACACATTTAGAATATTAGAAGTCCTTTTAAAACCTATCCAAGGTTTGTCCTGGCAACCTGGAATATCATTTAAAACATGCTAATGCTTTAAGAATAATTTTCTTAATATGATTAATATGATTAGCCAATGGAGTGTATTAGCCATGGCTTGTATTATATATTCTGATATATATTCTGATATATTGATATATTCTGTGCCTACGGTATTTGCTAGTCTTAAATGGCTCAGAACCATTTAAACATCTACTTTCTGCTCCCTGCAAAAAGCAGTGGGGAGCAGAAAGCAGGGGTTTAAACTTTAAATGACCCATGAACCCATACGAATTGGGTGGGTTTGTGAACCAACCTCCCAGTTCATATCAGTTCATGGTTCAGCCACAAACTGAACCACAAAAATGCAGTTCATTCCAATCTCTGTGGAGCACCTTTCCTATGAAGAAAAGCTGAAAAGTTCCAGTTTAGAGAAGATATAACTAAGGGGCATATGATAGAGGTTTATAAAATTATGCATGGGGTAGAGAGAGTGGAAAGAGAAAACTTTTCTTCCTCTCCCAAAATAGCAGAACTCAAAGACATCCAATGATGCTGATGGGCAGTAGATTCAAGATGGACAAAAGGAAATACTACTTTACTCAATGAGTTATTAAAATGTGGAATTTGCTGCCAGATGATGTAGTGATGGCTACATGCATAGATGGCTTTAAAAGGGGATTAAGATGCATGGAGGATATGTTTGTCAGTGGCTACTAGCCAAGGTGACGAAAGAGAACTTTTGCATTCAGAGGCAGCAATCCTCTGAAAACCAGTGCCAAGAGGCAGCATCAGGGAAAAGCTTCTATGCTCTGTTTTTGCCCCTCCGGAGTAACTCGTTGGCCACTGTGTGAGAAAGGATGCTGGACTAGATGGACTGGTCTGATCCAGCAGGCCTCTTTTGTTGTCATGTTACTGGGAAGCTTGAGATTCTTTACATCTCTGTGTATCTGTGAAACTTCATAGTGAGGTTCCCCCCCCCACCATCAGCGGAGGCGGGGTGGGTTGTCGTGGTCTCCATTTGTTCTCCTCAGGCGCCCGGCGTAGAAGCCTTACATGAAAAACAGGATGAACAGACTTTAGAGACTTAGGCAAGGCAAGTTCCACAGTTACATTGTTAATTACTCTCACAATTTCAAAAGGTCCAACAAATTTCCAGCCGAGTTTGCGGCTCGGTTGAATACCACGTAAGTTTTGCGTGGACAAATAAGCAAACTCCCCACATTTAGGAATCCAGGCCAGGTTGCGTTTCTTGTCAGCCTGAGCTTTATAAGCCTCCTTAGCATCGTCCAAAGTCCTGGCCAAAGACAACCACGCCACTTGCAATTGTTTGCACCAGTCACCAGCATCTCCCGCCGGGAGGTCGGGAGAATCTAAGAACGGCAAAGGCGGGGCGTCATATCCATGGACCGCTTTAAAGGGAGACATCCCAGTAGAAGAGTGCTGAGTGTTATTGTAACAGAACTCAGCTAAAGGCAGTAGGGAGTGCCAATTATCCTGCTGAAAGTTTGTAAAACATCTTAAGTATTGCTCAAGGGTTTGATTTACCCGTTCCGTCTGCCCATCAGTTTCTGGATGGTACGCACTGCTAACCACCCGCTCCACCCCAAGCAGTGACATCAATTCGCTCCAGAAGTGAGAAACAAATTGCACCCCCCTATCCGAGATTACTTTAGCAGGTAAAGTGTGGAGTCTCACGACGTGTTGCAAAAATGCCGAGGCTAGTTTCTTAGCTGAGGGGATCGAGGCAAACGGAACGAAATGGGCTTGCTTAGTAAACAAATCCACTATTACCCATATGACAGTATTCCCCCCGCTGGGGGGCAAGTCAGTAATAAAGTCCATAGAGATCACTTCCCATGGACGAGCCGGCGTGGGGAGGGGTTGTAGAGCTCCTGGAGGTTTACCGGGTCTGGGCTTGCTCATCAAACACGTTTGGCAAGCAGAAGTGAATAATGAAATGTCTTTTCGTAGCCCAGGCCACCAGAATTGTCTCTGCAACAGCTGGAGGGATTTTACAAACCCCGTGTGCCCCGCCAATTTCGAGCCGTGCGCCCAGCCCATCACCTCCCCCCGGAGAGAGCTGGGAACAAACAGTTTATCATTCTTCTTCCAGCAGCCATGTGCATCCTGAGTGACTCCTTCCTCCCCCCGTACCTCCTCCCTATCAGCGTCAGACATTGCTGTAGAGAATTTCACTACCCAGTCATTAGAGGGAGGGGTCGGGGGCGGAGGGGAACGTTTGGCTTGCTTCTGAGTGGTCACTGCTCCTCCCAACTGGGAAGGCGTGAAAATAGAGTCACGAATCTCCTCCCTCTTACTGTCATGCTGTGGGAGGCGTGACAGTGCGTCAGCAAGCGAGTTAGATTTCCCAGGGAAGTGGTGCAGAGTGAAATTGAACTTGGAGAAGAAATCAGCCCAACGCAGCTGTTTAACGTTCAAGGAGCGAGGGGAGCGGAGAAGCTCGAGGTTTTTATGATCAGTCCATACCTCAAAGGGAACCCGCGCCCCCTCAAGCCAATGGCGCCAGGTCGTCAACGCTAAGCGGATCGATCCCGCTTCCTTCTCCCACACCGACCAATTCCGTTCAGTATCATTAAACTTCTTGGAAACATAGGCAAGGGGGTGCAGTTTACCATCGTCCCCCTCTTGGAGGATCGCCCCTCCCATAGCAACGTCAGAAGCGTCTACTTGCACAATGAATTTCTTAAGTTCATTCGGATGAGCCAACACAGGCTCCGACATAAAAAGGGCTTTTAACTGGTCAAACGCACGTTGGCATTCCGGAGTTTAACTTGGCTCCGTGTCGAGTGCAGTCTGGTGACTTCCCTTTCGTTTTAAGCAGATCAGTTAGGGGGAGAGCCACTCGGGCAAAGTTCGAGAGAAATGATCTGTAAAAGTTCGCGAATCCGAGGAACCCTTGGAGTTGCCTCCGAGTCTTGGGTGGTTCCCACCCCACCACATCTTTTATTTTGTCAGGGTCCATTTCAATCCCCCTTTGCGATATGCGGTAGCCCAGGAAAGGGATCTCTGACTTGTGAAATTCACACTTAGACAGTTTAGCGAAGAGCTTATGCTTATGCAACGTTTGTAAAACCTCTCGCACCAGTTTCACATGGGATTTTAGGTCAGGGGAGTACAGAAGTATGTCATCAAGGTAAACAAGGACCCCCTTGAATAAATACTTGTGGAGCACCTCATTAATTAAGTTCATGAAGACTCCCGGCGCTCCCTGAAGACCGAAGGGCATGACTAAGTATTCAAATTGACCCAGGGGGGTATTAAATGCCGTTTTAAATTCATCCCCCTCCCTTATTCGTACCCTGAAGTAGGCATCTCTGAGATCTAGCTTCAAGAATACCTTCCCCCCAGCCACCGCAGCTAACAAGTCTTTGATCAGGGGCATGGGATAAGCGTTTGTGTTGGAGACTGCATTCAAGCCTCGATAGTCGGTGCACAACCGCAAGCCCCCGTCTTTCTTTTTCCGGAAGAGAACGGGAGCTGCGAACGGGGAGGAGGCAGGTCTTATAAACCCTCTGCTTAAGTTCTTGTCGATAAATTTCCTCAATTCTACCTTTTCCGAAGGGCTCATGGAATATAACTTCCCTTTAGGTAGCTTTTGATTCGGCAAAATATCAATAACACAGTCAGAGTTTCTATGGGGGGGTAGTTCATCGGCTTCCTCTTCCCCAAAGACGGAAGCCAAATTGCGGTACTCTGATGGAATCATTTCTAGTTCTGCTTCCGCCACCCCCGCCGTCACCAAGGACTCCCCCCCCATCGGGGCACCCCACTCCGTTTTCCACAGGTGGGACTGGCACTTCTTGGCAATGAAATTCACTTTCCCCTCTCCCCATAAGACATGTGGATCGTGGTCGAAGAACCACGCGCTCCCGAGCACTAGGGGAAACCGGGCAGAAGGGGTAATGATGAAAGGCCTCTCCTCCCAGTGGTGCCCAATTCCCACGCGCAAGGGGACAGTCTCATATTTGCAAGGCTCTTTCATTGTAGAGCTATCCATTTGCGTGATAATCAGGGGATCGGTCAACTTAACTACCTTCGCCCCCAGTCCCGTTACTAGTGTGGGGTTGATGAGGTCTCTCCCACACCCCGAGTCAATGAGAGCTCGCACCCTCACGTGGGTCAGTAGACCCGGGTCCATCAAAGTCACTGTGAGGAAGAAAAGAGATGGGGGTCTGCTCACCGGGATCTGCGCTTGAGAGTCCGGGACCTGCTGTTCAGCGCTGTTTACAGCAGGTCCGTCTCGTTTCCCGGCTGCACGAGCTCGCCATCCGATGAATCCGATGCCTCACTGAGCGGCTTGGCTTGCAAGGCCCTCGCCCCTCTCGGTTTCGCGACCGGTTTTGGGGTGGAAGTGTCAAACTTCTTCTTGATTCCCTTGGCGGCCCCGGTCGATGTGGGGGAGCCTGGGCAGCTCGCCGCGAAGTGGCCCCCTTCCCCACATTTCAGGCAGAGACCTTGCTTCATCCGAAGTTCTCTCGTGCCGTCCTTGGGTCTCGGGTTCGGTGGTGGGTTCTTCCCTCGCGTAGCCGGTGTAGGGCCCGACTGGCCCCCTTTATTCATCGCTGCTGCATCATCCAGTTTGATAGTTTTTAAGCGGTTTTCCATGGTGATGGCCGCTTGTATCCAGCCTGTTAATGTGTCTGGATCTTGGGTCTTGGTGACAGAACGACGAATCTCCGCGTTGAGTCCCAATTTGTAGTGGTCTGCTAGAGTCCCGTCGCTCAACCCTCGAGTTTTGGCCGCGCACCTGCGGAAGTCAGCTGTGTAATCTCTCACCGACTTGCCGCCTTGCTTGAGGGCACAGTGGCTGCTTTAGCCATCTTATTAGCGTTCACGTCCTCGAATTGTTCCTTCATGGCCCACATGAAGGTATCGATTTCCCTCAGCTCCCGCCCGTCAGCCTGGTGGAGCCCCACATACCAGTCAGCCGCGGCATCTTTCAGGTGCGAGGCTATGACATCCACCATTCAGTCTTCACGTTGGAATAGGTGGCCCCACGTCTCGATAAATCTTTCGGCCCTCACCAGGAAGAAAGGAAACTTCTCTGGATCTCCATCAAAGTCCGCATCCAGGAGTTCCGCCGGCTTCGGTGGCAGGAACCCCCATGGTCGGGGGGGTGGCTGCCCCGGCGGTCCTTGCGGGCCCGGCCCCGCAGGTTGAGCGGGGGGTTGAGCCGGTACATTTTGTTGGTCCAGCACCGGCGCCTGTCGCTGGTCTTGAGGGGGTTGGGCGGGTGGTTCCTCCCGCCGTTGCCGCTCCCGTTCCTCTCGGATGCCCTCCGCGATCATCTGGGGAATGCGGGCGAGGGATTCATCTAGGATGCGAACCAGGCGATCTTGGCTCGGCTCGCCACTCCACCTCCGTCTCACCACGGCGCCTTCCAGGCCCTCGGAGTCTCGGCAGGTGTCCTCCAGCCCCTCGGCCGTGGTCAGTCTGCGGACCGACCTCTCGACGTGGCTCACTCGCACCGAAGCTCTCGGAGTCACAAACCACGTCTCATGGGTCTCCGCCAGGGGTTTCACCCAATCTCGTCGCTGCTTGACTCGGGTGGTTACCCCGCCGTAGGCCGCCCCATACGGATCTCCGTAGGGCCCTCCAAAGTCATACTCCTGGCCCCGTGTTACCGGCACATATGTGCCAGGGGCTTCTGTGGGTACAGGAGGTTTCTTGTCCTCCTTCTTTTCTTCTTCGATCAGGAGAGTGTCTTCTTCACCGCCACTCATGTTGGAGCCGCGGGTTTCCGACCAGTCCCAAAAAATGAAGGATTCTGAACAAACTGTCAGAGACCCTAATTCAGTCAGCTAAATGCCAGGCCTTGTTCATTGAAGCAAGAATAGCATTTTATTATAGAGCTGCAATATTAGGTTACTGGAGCAGATACATTGTTCAGAATAACGTGGTTACACAAAGCAAGCAGATATATCAGAAAGGGGGTGAATGGGGACCCCCCCTTCCACCAAGGAATGCTTAATATGTGAATGAGAACTGAAAGTTACTATACTAATGAAGTTCTCACCGCCCCCATTGTTCCCAGCCAAGCTGTAGCTTTGAAAGCGATAGGAAGCTCACAGCTTGTCTCCACCAAGGTCAGAGTGTTAAGTCTACCAGAGATAGAGCCTGCAGGGCTCGCCCTCCGCATTCCATCTGAACACTTCAGGGGCATAAATCTACACCCCACGATCCCAACCTCCCGCCCTACACACCACAATTCAACTCAAGGCCCATCCTCCCCCCCTACTCCATCCATCATGGCAGGACTACCTGACACCAGTTCTAATTATTTCTTGACACTATTAGTTCTGTTAGGAAGAACTGGGAAATTCATTTCTCAAGCATTCAAGGAGATGCAGACATTATAGTGAGCCGACTCAATAGATTCCGTTGGCACTAAGATACATAGATCAGTAATCCCCAAATACATAGTTCCAAGAATCGATAATTGTATATCCCAGACTGCCCAGCATCAATAGAAGAGCATCCTGACCTACTTGCTGTATCTAAACTCTGTAAGACAAAAAGAAGTGATGGAGCTTATGCAAAAGAATACAAGGATAGATAAGGTCCAAAATAATTGTGACTCCGATCTGAATAAATTTGAATTAACCTGGTCTTCTTCTTTTGATTGCCACCAGTCTTCTCAAATTGTTTTAGCTATACAGAAGTTGAAAGACAGACAGAGAGATGCCAAGTCCAGACACAAACAGAAAAGAAGATGTGCATAGCAAAAAAGATTACAGAGGGAAATATACACAACAGACAAAAAAAATTTAAAGATTCACAGCAGCATTCATCAGAGAGAGAGGAGGGCTTATCTAATATTTTGTTATATAGAAATGAGAACCCAAAGTCCAAGTTAACTCAAAAATTTGAGAACAAGAGGATTCAATACTAACTTTTGGGAAGATTATATCTAAGGATGTTAACAAATTTCATAATTCTGGTTCAAAGCAGGAGTTTCTTTTAGTGCTTCTTGGTGCTTGAGATGAAATTGTAGCTGTCTTCTTCCTAACCAAAACAATAATGAAATTCAGCAGTAAAACTGATGTCTATTTCTGCATATAAATGGTGTATAACAAATATTCATAGATACAGATATAACTGTCCAGAAACAATTCTTGTGACCACAATAGCTGAAAAATATGGTGCCACAATCACAGAAATCAGTGGTTGGAAATGCTACAATGTTCATGGTTAGTTATGCATTATGCACCATAGGAATATATTCCAACTGTACGTTTTATGTATGAGATCATAAATACCTGAAATCACTCTCTGTTTTGATATCTTCCCCAAGCAATGATTAATATTATTGTTAAAGCCCTTTCCATAGTATTTTAACATTGACGCAGCACAATATGAACATTTTGTATATTTTTACACTCCTAATTACAGTATCCATCTGATTCTTTATAGCTAGAGAAGCCACTGGGAACTACTATGGGAACTACTATGGGCCTAAACACTACATCTGTTCAGACACACAGCAAATGTGCTAATCAGAATAATCAACACAGTGACCCAGACAGAGGCAATTATACACATTCCTTTTGTATTGCCACCTAATTCATTAGTTCAAAAGAAAAGCATGTTTCAAACAAAACTACCTTGTTCACTTCTTTTCAGAAGTTTCCTCCTAGTCCTGTTTCTCTTTTGCCTTTGATTTCAGTGGTCAGTCTGTCTTCTGTGGGAGGCATTTCTTGTTGCCTGCTGGCCTGCCAAATATTTCATGACCATTCTCAGCGACTTTAATTTGGAAAGATTAGCCATGCTAGTGTGTAGCGACAAAGAAAGGAAGTAAGAAAAAGTTTCTGATCTTAAATGGTTTACTTGGTTGTAAATTCAACTTACTTTCCATAAAGTTTTTGTAAAGTGACTTAGACTTACTTTCAATAAAGTTTGCAAGGGACTGCTGCTTAAGTGTTCTGTAACACTTTAGAAATAAAAGGTTGATTCCCACAGGCGTATAATCACATATCCACATATATCATGTATACATCACACATACGCTTTCTTTGATGACTTACAAAGTAATATGTGAATCCAACTGATTACACTGAAAAGCATTATATTTGAGGCGATGCCAGGTATTTTGACCTGTGATGGTTCATTTGCACATGCAAGTCACCACTTGCTGCTGAAGTCATTGACTAATGAGCATGCTTGTATGAACCAATTCAAAATGGTACACCGCAGCAAAAACTTTCAATGGCAAAAGCTTTCTTCATCAGACATGGGAAATGAACTCAGAGAGCAGAATGTACCCCAAGGTGAAAAACCAAGTCAACAAGGTGAGAAGGAAAGATAATGGGACACACTATGATTACTGGAGCACTAAATTACTTTTTATGGTTGCTGAATCCCCCATAATTTGTATTCAAGCCCCAAAAAACACAACTGGGGTTGTTACTGAATTCCTTTCCTGAAATTTCTAACCTTTACTATTCTTCTCTTTAAGAATCATAATGCAAACGTCGTATTATGGACTATGGAGGTGCAATTTAATATTATTTCATAACTTGTAGAAGAGGGTTCATAGCTAAGTGGAAGAGAATGTGGTTTGAATATGTAAGGACCTGAGTTTGGTTCTTGGTGTTTTAGCTTAAAGGGGATTTCAGAACCTTGGAGAGTTGGAGGCAATTGGGATAGGTAATACTGATGGGTCAAGTCAGTTGGAGGTGGTTTCCTGTGTTTAAGTTCTGGAAACTCAACACATTCTCAGATTCAAAATAAAAGTTATTACTATACAGTGCTGAAAATTTCAAAGGTACTTCACAATCTAGTGAGTGGTACACTTGCAGAAATATCTAGAGGTCTGTGTGTTCTTTCCTTCCACAAACAGGCTTCGGATTTCCAAACTTTTGATTGTATACATACTTCTCTTTTATACACAAAATTATTTCTGTGCTATGAGCTATTACGGGATAATTTGCCATCAAGCAAACAATTTGAACAGACTGTTCTGTATCAGTTTGCTAAGTACTTAGGAATAAATTTTGTTAGTGAGAACATCCTGCTTTGTCTTCTCTAATTGCAATCTATTGTTGTAACTTGTTGCTTGGGTTACAAAATTCTCTGAAGCAGAATACTAAAAATGCTCTTAGAGTACTATATCCTTGGGGCTTTTCAGTTTTGGGGGAGAAGATGATGGTGGGGAGGGGACATGATAGATGTTTATAGTGTTATGTGTAAAACTGATAAAGTGGATAAAGAGAACTTTTTCTTCCTCTCCCACAATACTAGAACTTGCAGCAACTCAGTGAAGGTGATAGGCAGCAGACTCTAGACAAATGAAAGGAAGTACTCCTTCCTTCAAAGAGCAATTAACTTTGCTCCATTGCTTGCTCTTCTCTCCTCTTTCATCATGAGGACATAGAGTTCTGGGGAACTTGTAGCATCGACTAAGGTGAGCACATGCCCTGGAAGTCATAAAAGGCTGCTCTACCCTCAATAGATAAACAAAGAAACAGAGCTGGAAGGCAATCCAAGGGTCATCTAGTCCAACTCCCTACACAATGCAGAAAATTCACAGCTACTCCCCCCTCCCCCAGTGACCCCTGTTCTATGCCCAAAAAAGACAAAATACCTCCAGGATTCCTGGGTCAATTTGGCCTGGAGGTAAATTCCTTCCCAACCCCAAAGTGGAGATTGGCAATACCCTGGGCACACAAGAGACAGACATTCCTCATCCCTACCTGCCCTTCCTCTCATGATCTGCCTAAATTAATAGTGAGTCATTGAATCAGCATTGCTGTCAGATGGCCATCTAGCCTCTGTTTAAAAACCTCCAAGAAAGGAGAGTCCACCACCTCATAAGGAAGCTGAGGAACTGCTCTGTCAAGAGGTTTTTCCTAATATTTAACTGAAAACTCTTTTGATTTAATTTCTCTGTGTTGGCTCTGGTCCAACCTTCTGGGCCAACAGAAAACAGCTCCCCTTCTATATGACAGCCCTTCAAATATTTGAAGATGGCTATTATATCACCTCTCAGTTATCTCCTCTCCAGGCTAAACATACCCAAACTCCTTTGACCTTGGTGTCCAGGCCCTTCACTGTCTTTGTTGCCCTCCTCTGAACATGCTCCAGCTTGTCAACATCCTTTTTAAATTGTGGTGCCTGAAAGTGGACACAGTACTCCAAGTGAGGTCTAACCAGAGTAGAGTAAAGTGATATTATCGCTTCACATGATCTGGACACTATACTTCTGTTGATGCAGCCCAAAATCTCGCTTGCATTTTTAGCTACTGCATCACACTGCTAACTCATATTTGGTGTATGATCTACTAAGACCCCTAAATCCTTTTCACATGTAATCTGCCAACACAAGTCTCCCCATCTCATAATTATGCATGTGATTTTTCCTACCTAAACACAGAACTTTGCATTTATCTCTGTTGAAATCCATTTTTTTTTAGTTTTAGCCCAGTTTTCCAGCCTATCAAGATCATCTTGAATATTGATTCTGTTTCCACTGTATTTGCTATCCCTCCAAATTTAGTAACTTCTGTAGGTTTGCTGACCATTCCCTCTATTCCTTCATCCAAGTAACTTATCATACCTCTCCAAGAGGAACCATTAACAAGCACTCTTTGGGTATAATCTGTCATCCAGTTACAAATCCACCTAACAGTAGTAGGATCCAAATCACATTTTACCAACTTGTCAACAAGAACATCATGTGGAACCTTATCAAGACCCTCACTGAAATCAAGATAAACTATGTCCACAGCATTCCCCTGATCCAACAAAGTACCAACTCTCTCAAAAAAGAAGATAAGGTTAGTCTAACATGACTTGTTCTTGTTGAAACCGTGCTGGCTCTTAGTAATCCCAGCCACATTTCTAAATTCTCAATGGCTGAGTGTTTTATGGTCTGATTTAAAGCCTTACCAGGTTCCTTTCCTTCTTCTTGAAGATGATGACAACATTTGTCTGTCTCTAATTTTCTGTTACCTCACCTATTACCTAAGAATTCCCAAAAAATGATGGATAGAAGCTTTGAAATTATACCAGCAAGTTTCTTTACTACCCTTGGATGCAATTTATCTAGCCCTGAGGACTTGGATTCATTTAAAGAACCTAGGTGTGTATGTAGCACCCCTCTGTCTATCCAACTCCTTTCCTTCACCAGGTGTTCTGTTTTTGCTAGATTGAGCACCATTTCCTTTGCAAGAGAAACCCAAGGCAAAGTAGGAATTGAGCAGTTCTGCTGTCTCTTCATCACCTGTTAACATTTCACTTTCCTCCCCTGCAATTGAACTATCACTTCCTTATTCTTTTTCTTGCTCTGATCATAACCAAAGCACCCTTTTTTGCTGTCTTTAGCATCTCTTACTAGCTAAAGCCCATAATGGGCTTTAGTTTTTCTAATACCCTACAAGCCCTGGCTATTTGTTTATATTCGTTCTTGATTGTATGGCCCTCCTTCCACTTTCTAAATGTGTCTTTTTAAATTCTCAGTATGTTAGAAAACTGTTCTCAGAATGTTAGAAAACTGTTCATGGAACCACTCTGGCTTCTTAAGGTTCCTCCCATTTTTCGTCGTCATTGGAATTGGTTGTGATTGTGCCTCCAATATCTTGGTTTTAAGAAACTCCTACCCCTCTTGAACCCCGTTCTCCTTGAGTATTTCTGACCATAGCATTCTACCCAGCAAAAGTACCTCCATGTCCTTTAGCAGGTGGAGCTTATCTCTACCTTACTGTTTGCTGGGAAGGAACCAAAATTCCCCATTCTAAGTAGGAGTCTAAGGGCTGCAGTCCATTTGGCTAACACTACCACTCCACTGAGCAAAGTCAGAAGCCTTCCTCCAGCCTAAGGATCCTTCCTGCAACTTGAACAGCCACAAGTTGAGGAAAGGATCCTTAAGTTAGAGCAAAGCTTCTTGAAGGATGGTTGGAGAAAAGCTACATTATATGGGGGTGAGAAAAGCTACATTATCCAACATTCATTTTTCTATACAACCTTAATAATGCAGGAGTTTCATCTTTCCTTGCATCTGGCTGCCCTAATTGTTAATTCAAAGAAGTACACTGGTAGGACTTCGATATGTTACGGGATAAAAGGAGAGCTATTTAGGTGAGAGATGCCTAAAATAAGG
Organism: Gekko gecko; assembly: GCA_029375565.1. NCBI lineage: Eukaryota > Metazoa > Chordata > Lepidosauria > Squamata > Gekkonidae > Gekko > Gekko gecko. The sequence continues at coordinate 158,709,863 of JAPDNY010000003.1, read as the reverse complement.
ATGGTGAATTAAGTCAATAGCCTGTCATCTCAATTCTCATTAACTTTGGGGAAATCCCATAAGGGGCTTTTATTTTAGCATCTCCAGATAGTAACAGGAGTAAAATCCTGTAAATGTTTTATATTATCTCCTTAGGAAAAAAATGTACATTTGCAGTCTGTTCATTTAACTTTTATACTTGAAAACTGTGAAGAAATAAAATTAACACTGAATGAATTGGGAAACAAGTTAACAGCCGGTCTCTGCTTTCCCCATTCCCTGGCCCTTTGCTTTCTATTCCCCAGTTCTGTTTTTTCCTTGCTATCTGCAAAATGTCCTTCAGGGTTGGGGTATACAGTGTGATGGATATATTGTGAAAGTCATCTTCATTATCATGCCTGATTGAATGGCAATTGTAACCTCATTAAGTCCAATAGGAGGAATAGAGTATGTTCATGTGACTGGTGCTAAGGAGTTTTGCCACAGGTCTGCTGTTAATTACTCTCGCTCTGCATTTGTACAAGTAAAACATCTGTGATATTTTTGTCTTTCTCTTACCACCAAATGTTCTTACACGAGGAAAAAAACCATTACTTTCAGGAACAGGGTAATTACCATAATGGATCAGACCAGCAATACATCTGGTCTGAAACTATGTCTTGGCCAGTGGCCAGTGCCAGATGCTTCAGAGAAAGTTACAAGAAATCTCAAAATTAGCAATTAATGAGCAACCTACCCACTTGGGAACATTTTTTTTGCTCCTAGTTTTTTTTTTTTTCAGAGAATGATTGGCTTATGCCCTGATGTGGTAGTGTATAAATCTTTCTTACAGTGTTCCATCTCTATCCTTTAGGTATAAATGTAATGGCTCTTGATGCAGAGTGGTTTTTCCTTTTGTAAGACCTCCAGTATATCCTCTCCCCCAGCAACCAGTGTTTTCATTTAGTCTTCTTTTTTCTGTTCTTTTTCAGCCCAATCATATGCACATTTACTCTGAAGAAAGCCCTACTCAGTCCCTGTGGGATTTACTCCTAGACAGAGGTGCACTGAATTGCAGTCTCATAATATGATCCACTGTATATTTATGCAGAAGTATGTCTCACTGAGTCTAGCTGGATTTACTTTAGAGAAGGGATGCATAGGGTTGCAGCCTTACAACCTTACCTTATGCACATTTACTCCGAAGCAATTCCCACTAAATTCAGTGGGGCTGACTTGCTAGTAAGTGTGCATAGTATTGCTCTCCTAGAGAGTTACAATCAATTAGGAACACTCCTATGCAATCCTGATTTCAATGATGAGAAAGCATGTATTTTTAGTAATGGAGCAAATAATTGAATGAGGATGGGGGGGCTGCAGGGAATGAAGCAGCAGTTCTAGTCTCACTTACTTTAGAGCAGGGGTGTCAAACATAAGGCCCGGACGCCGGACTCGGCCTATCCAGGGCTCTTATGCAGCCCATGAGCAACTGGTACAAAGGAGGGAGTGCTGGGGGGAAGTGGGTGGAGCCACTCCATTCTGACTTCAGCATGGCAGAACAACCTTGTCTGCAGCAGTCAAGCATCATGGGAGCATCTGCCCCGTGCTGCACTGCTTCCTCTCCAGTTTGCCTATGTGGGTTTTCCTCTTCACCCCCCTCCCAGACCAAGGGGCCTTGCAATGAGGATGCATCAACTCAGAGCTTACTAGCTGTTGTCCTTTATAGTTTCTATTTCCGGTACCTGATATTATGTTTTATGGCACATACGGCCTGGCCCGACAAAGTGACATTTATGTCAGATCCGGCCCTTATAACAAATGAGTTTGACACCTCTGCATTAGAGTAAGCCCCACTGAACTCAGTGGGACAATGTTCAGCCCCCTGGCTCCCCCCCAGATCATCTTTCCACCCCTCCCCCAGCAATTAAACAGGTAAGACTGATTATGAAATGTTATCATGGACCTTTACAGGAGGCATTCCAACAAGGGGAGCAGATTTCAGGGAGTCCATACCACTGAATGAATACTTGAATTTGCATGAGTCTACATGAATGTGGTTTATGTTGGGGCATTTTTCTTTACAACCATGAGAACAATATAGGTAGCACTGGAAAAAAAGATTCCAAATTCCTTATGGGCTATACTGAGTAGGCTGAACATATAGTTAAGTTATTCAATATCAGGAACAGCACTTTAGAACAGGGCCATCAAACATGCGGCCAGTGGGCAGCATCCGACCTCTGGTGAGCTTCTATCTGGCCCACCAAGAACTGGCCAGCTGCTGCTTCCTCCTTCCTGTTTCTGGCATCATAGATCAGTGTTTTTCAACCACTGTGCCGTGGCACACTAGTGTGCCGTGAGATATTGTCTGGTGTGCCGTGGGAAAAATTCCAATTTCATCCGTAACGTATGAACAATTATAAAATAAAGTATTATTATTTCATAATAAAGTAATTATAAAATAATTTCTTTGTGTTTATTTGATTCCTATTCAAGAGAATTACTTTATATATAGTCAATATAGGCACAGAGTTAATTTTTTTTAACATTTTCTAATGGTGGTGTGCCTTGTGATTTTTTTCATGAAAAAAGTGTGCCTTTGCACAAAAAGGTTGAAAAACACTGTCATAGATCTTTCCCCCCAGTCTCTGTTATTGGGAGAGGAGAGAAAGAAAGCCTTCCCTTGATTGGCTTAGGGCTTCTCCCCTCCCACTCCCCCTCTGGGGAGAGAGGGGGAGGGAAAGAGCCAGAGAAAGGGAGGGGGAAATGGAGTCCGGTAGCAGTTTTAAGAAGACCAGCAACATATTATTCCAGTTATAAGGTTTTGTTTGCCTGCAGACTTTGGGGGGTGGGGGAAGCTAGAGTGAGCATGCTAGAGAGAGAGAGTATGTGTCAGTACCTCCCAGCAACATTTTATTCCAGCTATGTGTTTTGGTTTGCCTGCAGACTTCTTCCGAGGGGTGGGGGAACTAGAGAGAGCATGCCAGAGAGAGAGAGAGAGAGAGAGAGAGAGAGAGAGAGAGAGAGAGAGAGAGAGAGAGAGAGAGAGAGAGAGATCCCCTTTTTATTTTTAAGACATGTGGGGGGAAGAAACTTAACAGTACAGGTTGCATTCCTTATTAGTGAAAGGGAGCAAGAGTTCAGCAGCACCTTAAAAACTGTCAGGGTATGGGCTTTCATGAGTCACTGCTCCTTCAGATACAGCTAGAAGGGGAGTCCATCTTGGGTCTTTTGTTCTATGCCCCATTCTCCCCACATTGACACCTTTAAAAGAAGAGAAGAAGAAGTTAACTCCTGCTCCAAATTAGAGTAATTGTTATCTTGTTAGTTTGTATAAGGAATGTGCTGTGCTTTGATTTAATATTTGCTTATGATAGGCCCCCCACTATTGTAACAAATCCATCAATAAACTCCTCATATTCCTTTTTAAAATCAGGTCTGTCATCCTTTTTCTACTGAAAACTTGCTACTCTCAGCCACCTGGTTTTCCACTCCCTGCAAAACATGCAAGCTATTTCCCCACTACCGTCTGAACACATGTTCACACATTTGTGGGTGTGTGGTAACACATGGTATTGGTCAACATCAATGATGTCATAAGGAGAGGCACATTTACCCTGGGACACTAGTCTGACCATAATGGATACCAGGTGAGGTTGACTGAAGATGAACAGAGGAGAAGGTATAGCTCTTCCTAGTAATTGCAACTCCTCCATTGCACAGGGCAGGGATGAGGCAAAGTCTTTTTTTTCAAGGTCCCTAAATCATAATGTCGTAATGGAAACTCAAGGCCAGGACCTCCAAGGCAGCCTTTTCAGAAGTGCTACCTGTATCATGCGCAGGGCCGGAAAGACAGGCACAGATCAGGAGTCTCAATGCATGGATGAGACGGTTGGTGTAGGGGGAAGGGTTCAAGTTTGTTAGGCACTGGGAGCTTTTTGGGACAAGAGGGAGCTGTACAAAAGGGATGGTCTCCGCTTGTCCCAGGAAGGAACCAGGCTGCTGGTGCTCAAAATCAAAAAGGTGGCAGAGCAGTTTTTAAACTGAATAATGGGGGAAAGCCGACAGGAGATGAAAAGTCTCTGGTTCGGGATGGCTCATCTGAAAGAGATGAAAGGGTAGCTATTACTTTTGTACAAGGAAATGGATTAAAATTGTCCACTAAGACTGTGGCTAATGATAGGAACTGCCTGGCAAGGTCTCGAGGCAGCAAGAGGAAGGCTGTGGGCTTAACAAACGTGGGAAACTATAAGTGTTTATACACAAATGCTAGAAGTCTCTGAGGTAAAATCGGGGAGTTGGAATGCTTGGTGTTGGGGGGGGGGAATAGGCATTGTGGGTATTTCAGAAACTTGGTGGGATGAGGAAAATCAGTGGGATACGGTGATTCCTGGTTATAAATTATATCGGAAGGATGGGGGGAAGGTTGGAGGTGGGGTGGCTCTGTATGTCAGAGAGGGTATACCATCCAGTAAGATTGAGAGGGTAAGAAAATTGGATTCACTTCTGGAAATGCTATGGGTTGAAATAGTGGGTCCAAAAGGAGGCTTAAGTGGGAGTTTGTTACTGCCCACCAGATCAAAAGATAGAGGAGGATTATAAAATGATGAATGAATTAAAGATAGCGGCTAGACGAAATAAATGTGTCGTAATAGGCAACTTTAACTACCCGCACATTGATTGGGTCAATATGAGTTCTAGTCAGGAAAAAGAGATTGAGTTTTTAGACACTCTCAATGACTGTGCTATGGAACAGATGGTCACAGATCCTACCAGGGGAGAGGCGATCCTGGATTTGGTCCTAAGTAACACCCAAGACCTGGTGAGAGATGTAAAAGTGATTGCACCACTTGGGAACAGTGACCATAATGTCATTGAGTTTAACATTTGTACAGATAGGGAGTTGCCCAAAAAGACTGACACAACCACTTTTGACTTGGATGACCAAGGGGTAAAAGGAGTAGTGAAGGATGATAGGGAAATGGCTGAGAAGCTGAATGCATTTTTTGCCTCTGTCTTCACTGTGGAAGAGGAGAAGTGTTTGCCCACTCCAGAAGCACCGATTTCGGGAGGGGGTTTGAAAGACCGGAATCAGATTGCGGTGACAAGAGAGGAAGTCCTCCGACTGATGGACAATTTAAAAACTAATAAATCACCAGGCCCGGATGGCATTCATCCGAGAGTTCTGAAAGAACTCAAATGTAAACTTTTGGATCTCCTGACAAAAATATGTACTCTTTCTATAAAATCTGCCTCCATTCCTGAAGACTGGAAGGTAGCTAATGTCACTCCCATCTTTAAAAAGGGCTCCAGGGGAGATCTAGGAAATTACAGGCCAGTCAGTCTGACATCGATACCAGGTAAGTTGGTGGAAACTGTTATTAAGGAAAGAATTAGTAGGCACATTGATGAACAAAAACTATTGAGGCAGACTCAGAATGGGTTCTGTAAGGGAAGATCTTGTCTAACTAACCTGTTAGTGTTTTTTGAGGGAGTGAACAAACATGTGGACAAGGGGGACCCAATAGATATTATTTACCTTGACTTCTGGAAAGCTTTTGATACAGTTCCTCATCAAAGGCTCCTAAATAAGCTCAGTAGTCATGGGATTAAAGGACAAGTCCTCTTGTGGATCAAAAACTGGCTTATAAATAGGAAACAGAGAGTGAGTATAAATGGGAAACTTTCTCAGTGGAGGGTGGAAAGCAGTGGGGTATCAAAGGGATCAGTACTTGGTCCAATGCTTTTTAACTTGTTTATTAATGATTTGGAAATGGGAGTAAGCAGTGAACTGGTTAAATTTGCAGATGACACGAAGTTGTTCAGGGTGGTGAAAACCAGGGAGGAGTATGAGGCACTCCAAAGGGATCTGTCGAGGATGGGTGAGTGGGCGTCAACGTGGCAAATGAGGTTCAATGTGGCCAAGTGCAAAGTGATGCACATTGGAGCCAAAAATCCTAAATATAAATACACGTTGATGGGGTCTGAACTGGCAGAGACGGACCAAGAGAGAGATCTTGGAGTCATAGTGGATAACTCAATGAAAATGTCTAGACATTGTGTAGCTGCAATCAGAAGACCAACGCTATGCTGGGGATTATTAGGAAGGGAATTGAAAACAAATCAGCCAGTATCATCATGCCCCTGTAAAAATCATTGGTGCAACCTCATTTGGAATACTGTGTACAGTTCTGGTCACCACATCTCAAAAAGGATATTATAGCACTGGAAAAAGTGCAGAGAAGGGCAACTAGAATGATAAAAGGGTTGGAACACCTTCCCTATGAAGAAAGGTTAAAATGCTTAGGGCTCTTCAGCTTGGAGAAACGACGGCTGAGGGGTGACATGATCGAGGTTTATAAGATTATGAATGGGATTGAGCAGGTTGAGAAAGAAGTACTTTTCTCCCTTTCTCACAATACAAGAACTCGTGGGCACTCCATGAAATTGCTGAGCAGTCAGGTTAGAACAGATAAAAGGAAATACTTCTTCACCCAAAGAGTGATTAACACATGGAATTCACTGCCACAGGAGGTGGTGGCAGCTACAAGCATGGACAGTTTCAAGAGGGAATTAGATAAACATATGGAGCAGAAGTCCATCAGTGGCTATTAGCCACAGGGTATAGATGGGAATTCTCAGTCTGGAGCAGGTGATACACTCTATTCTTGGTGCTGGAGGGGGCAGCAGTGGGCGGACTTCTAGTGTCCTGGCCCCACTTCTGAACCTCCTGATGGCACATGGTATTTTTGGCCGCTGTGTGACAGAGTGTTGGACTAGATGGGCCATTGGCCTGATTCAACGTTGGCTTCTCTTATGTTCTCTTATGTTCTTAATGTCTGAAAAGGGGTAACCTATTATGGTGATCACACCCTCTCCCCTCACATACAGGATTTCCTGTTTTTTCCCTTCCTTTTTCTTTCTGATTGAGCAGCCCCTTTATCTATATTCTTTTTACTTGAAGGTTTATGGCTGTCCTACCCTGTCATGTTATTATATTTTGATGCTGGCTCTGCCCAGAAACTTGAGAGAAGAGACAAGATCACCTCCTTAATTTATACTTCTGAAAATGGCAGTTGAGAGTCTTTTGAAAGTTCAAAAATAAACAAAATATTTTATTCAATATAGAGGGGGAAAGTTCAGGTGGAATCAGGAGAAAAATGTCTGAGGTGAATCAATAATAACTCTGAGGTAACTTAGTAATTTCACAAACTCCAGTTAATGTGTTTCCAGCAAGTAAGAGTTGTAAGCTTTTCACAAAGTCTTAGAATCTTTAAGATGAGAGGTTGTATTTTCAGTGTCTGCTAATCACTCCATCATATGTTCTTGACTTTATCTGACTTTTCAGATCTCAGAAGGCAGGGATATACTACTAAGTACTCAAAATCTTTCTCTAAACAACCTAGGGAGCACTGTTCTCTTTGAACTGTGTGCCTTTTCAACTGGGCAGGGAACTACTTCTCTAAACTAGAAGATCTATCTCTTTTTTTTCTGGCCCAAATGGGGGTCTTCAGTGATCCTCCCACTCCTTGCCATCTTCCCAGTCCTAAGTCAGTGCTAAACTGAATTCTCTTTAGCAGTCAGTTCCCAACTCTTTCTTCTCAGCTGACCCTATCCAATGAAATCTGAGTATCCTGCCACTCAAAGAGGCTCTCTGAGGCATTAACCCTTCACAGCCCATCACATGTTTATACAGCACTTATGAACTTTTAAAGCACAGTCCATCACACCTATCTACAGGATTGTTATGTGGATGACTTGGAGGAGGAGAGAACTATATATGCTGCTCAGAGGTCTTTGGAGGAAGGGTGGTGTAAAAACATAACAAATAGAAATAACAATTTTTTTTTTTCAGGTGGCACTCTTGTCCTCTGCTTTGAGAAGGCTACCTATATGCACTTTCTCAGATGTTACTGATTCCTCCCCACGTAGCTGCATCCCACAGGAAGGAATCAGCAAATTGCCCTGAGTATCCAGTTTCCTGCATTATATTCATAATGCATGATCTATTCGTGGGAAATATTTATAACTGTCATTAATAATCATCAAAGGGCAGTGGTAGGCTAGAAGATCCACTGGCAGCTATGCATTACCTCCCCCCCCCACATCTCTTAACCCCATACCTGCTTTAAGGGGACAAATTACCCATCTGATCAATCTTTCAGATGCTGAAGTGCAACTGCATGCATCACTTGGCCAAATTGGATCAAGCTGGAATCAGATTCATTGCACACATTAGGGAGAGATTTCACCTGATAAAATACATTACGTGTCAAAGCTGATATAATGTTTGCTGTCTGAGACAAATACACTCCCAGCTGAAGGCAGTCCATCCATTTGCTGAGTGCTATAAATCAGCAAAAAGGGAAGAGAATGTAACAAGCTCTCTTGCTGTGGTTAATAAATGGTAAAGGTGAAATGAAAGAGGTCAAAGTTATCTACCAGATGAGAAAAGAGATTTAGTGTTTTTGCCTCATTCCTAGCATGGGAAGCAGTGGTAGCTACAGTGTATGTCTCTTAATTTTGGTGATAAATTAGGATAGGCAGTGGCTGATGGTGCTAGTTGACAACAGCCTCTGGTCCATAGTGCTGAAGGGTGTTGTTTTATATAAAAAACAGTTATATCTAGTGCTGCCAACAGGTCTGGAGAAAAAGTCCCGTCCCTTTCCTTTTTGCCATCAAGTCAGAGCTGATTTCACATTCTGAAATTGATGACTCATGAGATGTAGGTATTATGATGTTTATTTTTATTTCCATTATTAATTTAATATTTTGCTATCCACACTGTTAAAAATTGTTTAAAACTTTTAAATGTTATTTTATGTTTATTTCATTTCATGTATTTATCAGTTTGATATTCTGGAAGAAGACTTCTGAAGATCACGATCTGGAAACGTCATTAAGGAAATGTGAATTTATGAATGAATGAAATATGCATGGATGAAGGAAAATTATACACACAAATACTTATTGTCTATTGTTTGAATATTGTTGTCGTATTCTGCATCCAGCCTGGGTGGGTCTTGTCATCCCCCTTTTGCCATTCTGGCTGTTTAGGGGAGTTAGACCAAGAGCCTCAGAAAAAGGAGGGGGTCCGGGGTTAAGTCACCACTGGCACCCACCCTCCACTTGGAGCTGGTCAGAGTTTTGCCTTTTTCTTTCTCGGCATGCAGGCAGACTCCCAGTCTCCGTGGCTTCCTCCCTGGCTCTGGTTCCCTCTCCCCCTTTTATTCCCTTCCCCAGCATGTGGGTCTTCCCTTTTCTCCTTCCCCCATAGGTCTCCTTCCCATCCTCCCATGTCCCATGTCCCTTTCCCATTGGTTGGGCTCCCCACCCCCCTTAAGCCCAGGGTTGAGGCTCCACCCTCCTTTCTTCCTGGCATACTGCTCCAGCATCGGTGCCAAGGTGTGGCTCAGCATCTCTGGGGCTGCTTCCTGTTGGCTCTCCTGGCTCGGGGTGGCTTTTGGTGCAGGTAAGGGTGCTCCCTGGGGTGGGGTCCCCCTTGGGCTCCAACCCCGGGCCCAAGGCTCAGGAACCTTCCGAGGCAGGCTGCCTCTTGGTGGTGTGGGGGTCAGGGGGCATCCCCGGGTGCCACCCAAGCCTCCGCTGGGCTGGGCTTGGACATGCAGCAGCGGGGTGTGGTGACATTGCCTCCCATGGTCCCTTCCAGCCCATAGGCTGGGGAGGCATCCCTGGGCACCGCCCAAGTCCCTGTGGGGCTGGGGTTAGTGGTGCGGTGGTGTGGCAAGGTGCCAATGCTTCCTGTGGCCCCCTCCCACCTGCGAGTCCCAACTGCCAGGAGGAGAGGCCAGGCTGCAGCAGGACAATTGTTATAAGTCACATTAGCATTATATACACAGTTGGTTTGTTTTTTGGCCTTTGTAGATTTGACTGTGTGATCTGTTGTTATTTTTGCTTCCATACATATGATATCAGATATTAACTTATTTGATAAACTATGGGTGCGATCATATGTACTGAAAGCCACAGCAGATGTGCGATTCCCCCGCGGATTAAAGGGAAGCTATCAGACAGACACATCTGTCTGGCGTCCCGGAGTCGTCCTGGGGGTGTCGTTTCACACCGCAGTAGCATACTGCCAAAAACTGAATATTATTGGGAACTGCGGGCTAACGGCGGGAAGTATCGCGCAAACATGCGTCAATGCAGGCGGGGCAAACCGCCTCGCTTCCTGCCCGCATTTTCTCCCTTCTGTGTGACCATTGATCCTTGAATGGGATGGCTCTTTGTCTTAACCTGGGAGCTTCCCTCTGACCCCTTCTCTCTCTCACTTTGTCCTCTCACACTCTCTTCACATGGCCTTCCATGGAGACACATGTCTCTGCAGGTCTCTCCTATAGATGCAATGTCCTCATACTGCCATACACATGATGCTAGAAAAGCTGGCCATTTGTGACAGGGAAAGTACTCTTAAGATTAGACTACTTCCTCTCCTTTTGACTGCAACCTGAATGTGAACTGGATCTACTTGAATAAATGTAAGCTTACCTTTTTTGCAATGTACTTGTTGAGAAATTTATTTACTGCACTCAGTATCATGCTTCTCTGACTGGGCAAAAACTCTGCTATATTAACCAAATATCCCAATATCATGTAGTCTAGTTAGACTGCAAAAGTATCCTCCCAAATCTAAGCATCAAAGGGATGATCTATCCGAAATTAAGTCTATTTGCTTTCATTAGGCAAGTTAACTCTCTTGCATTGTAACAGATGGACTTCCACTTTGGGGGGGCGGGAATCGTGCCATAAATTGTTTTGAAAGACCAGCAGTCTGAGAACATGTTTTAAAGTATCTCTTCATATTAGAAGATGAGAAAGTTCCTAGTACCCAAACACCTGAATGCCCCTGACAGTTCTAATAACGATATAACTGAATGACAGATATCACTGCTGATTACAGGTTCAAGGCAGAGCATACAAGCAGCAGCCTCGGCTACTTTCTCAGCCATCACTGCTTCTCAGAATAGAAAATGAGGGATTATTTAGGTGGAAGAATAATAGCTATTTGTGCATTATGAAAGCTTGGGAGAAAGGATAGGAGGGGAAGGGGAACACGGGTGTGAAGAAGAAGAAGAGATACTCAAAGGACGACTGAGTTAAGAATGACCTACTGCACAGAACTAAAGCATATTATATTATTAAAATGGGATGTATCTTTTTTCAAAAAGATATAATTTCATCTTCATCTAAACCTTCTAAGTAGTACTGTCTGGGATCTGATAAACTGTAATAGCCAATGGTCACGTATCTCAGCATTTAGCACAAAACCGTGTGCCAATTAAAGTAGCAACTATTACTTCAGACAAGCTGAAAGTTCAAGCCAGCTTTCATTAAAACCTTTCTCAATCCATTTCAGCAAGCTTTTCATGTCTTATAATCACATCTGAGGCCTATGATAAAGATAGCGTCCTTTGAAATAGCAAACCAATGTCTCTTGTGAAATGGTCTGCATTTCCAATTTTTTGTGTGGCAGGAAGCTGAATGTATTTGTGAAAGAAATAGTAAAAACAAGATTATTATAATATGCTTTCTTTTGTCTATGCATTTTTTCCCAGATGGGATCTACTCATGATACAATTTAACATGGACTTTTAAATTTTTGTTTTGTTTTATTTTATTTGCTTTGGCAAGTCAGCAAGTTCTTTGCAAAAGTAAGGCCCATTATTATTATTTTTAATTAACATTTATTGAAACATTTGAACAAATACAAATACCAACATCAACAATGTAAACAACAAATTGAGCCCAGAAGTGAGTACAAAATATCCAAGACATTAGTTAATGTTCAGTTCCACATTAATACCCTCAATCTTTCAAATCTCCAGTTTATGTTCTAAACGCCTCAAACATGTGATCAAACTAAAAATAGCATGCAAGTTATTACCATTTGCAATTGGTTCTATATGAAACCCAAACAACCCCATGGACCAAAATTACATCAAAAGCATATCCATGAAAGATAAGCAGAGTTCAATGGGAGCACATCCTTGTCTGTCATGTCATAAAGTAAATGAAATCAAATAGATTCAAAGCGGGAGGAAACAGGGGAAGAGTCTTTGTTTGATAATTGAATGACATTCATGAATTTAGCTAAAATAAATTGGTCCCAGATTTTATTGTGCCAAATTTGGATAGTTGGAGGAGTGGCCAGTTTCCAGATGGAGGCTATTGCTATTCTTGGCGAGGCCAATAAAATTGAGATTAGCTCTTTAAGGGCTACTGTCCAACCATCAGATCTATAAGATTGAGAAGAGCCATTTCAGGACTATGGGTAAATTAAGCAGGGTAATCTCATTGATTTGTCTGATGACTTCACACCAGAAAGGATATATCTTGGGGCACTCCCACCAACAGTGGAAGTATGAACCTGTATGGCCACAGTTTTTCCAGCATAAAGCCGTATGAGAGAGTTTCATTTTGTTCAGACAATCCGGAGTGAAATATCAGCGGGAAGTTGTTTTGAAAAACTGATTTTTAATGTTAATGCTTTTCGAGGAGTTTGCAGGTGCGTTCCAATTTTTTTTGCCATTGTGAGTCTGTCAAGTGCATGTGTAAATCATCTTGCCAACGAAGTTGATGCTTTAGAGGAGATTTGTCTTCAATGCCTAGAAGAATCTTATATAGCTTGGTGACCACCCCCTTGATACCATCAGTGTGCATTATCAACACCTGTTCAAAGGCTGATTTTGGTTTCGTAAAAACTCCCTGAGATGCTAGAGTTTCCATTAAGTCTCTTAATTGTAGGTATTGATGCCAGGGAAGTTGTATACCAGAGTTCAAATCAAAGAATGCTTTGTCATGTATCGTCCCTTGAAAGATGAAGTCAGCTAGACAAGTAAAACCTGGAATCCTCCAAGCTTTAAGGGCTTTTTTCTCTTGAACAGGTGGGAACTAAGACTGATTGATTAAAGTAGATAAGGGAGAGATGTTTGAAATTAACTTTTTCTTTCTGCGATCCCAGATTTTAATGGCTGCAGAGAGGAAAGGATTGTTGTGAATTGACTTAGCACAACGAGAAGGTAACATCCATGTTATCTCCTCCAATGTGAAGGGTTTTGAATATTCTTGCCACATCTGAAACCAAATTGATTGAGATTCTTGTTGTTGTATTTGAATCATCATTGCTAATCTGAGGCATGAAAGTAGGCACAAAGTGATGGAAAATCTAAACCCCCAGTGAAGAGGGGACCCATTATGAGCATAGATGTTAAGATTAAAATAATTATTTCGCAGTCTGGAAGTTATAACAAAGAAGGGGGGGAGTTCAAAATTCATTGGAAGAGAGGACATGGAAATAGCTGTAGAAGTCTTCCTCTGAATTTGGCTAAGAACTTGCTGTAATGTGTCACTGTGCAGAGAAATAGTTTGCTGCAATAGCCCTAACCCAAGCTTTCCTCAACTCTTGTCAAGTTCTCTTGCATCATTTCCTATCCCACAAATGTATTTGTTCATGGAATTTATGTGCTGTCTATCCAGAGTCCTGCTCAAGATAGCTTCAAGTAAAAACAATACAATAAAAATAAGAACTTCATACATTACCAATAACCCCCCCCAAAGCTATTAAAACAGCATAAAATAGGGTTGCCAACCTCCAGATGGCACCTGGAGATCACTTGCTATTATAATTTATCTCCAGATGTCCAAAATCTGTTCCCCTGGAGAAAATGGCTGCTTTGGAGGGTGGACTCTATGGCATTGTACCCTGTTGAGGTCCCTCCCCTCCCCAAACCCCACCTTTCCCAGGCTCCACCACCAAAATCTTCAGGTATTTCCCAACCCAGAGCTGGCAACCCTAATAAGAAACTAATGACTGTCTTAAAAATAACCATAAAACAGTGTTCTGACCAGAAACTGACCTCAAACCCCCTTAGTTAAAAGCCTGGCACTTAAGAGACTACATGTTAGGCACTAGGCAGGTCTCAAAGAGGAGGACATTCCAAAGAAGAGATGCTACCACTGGAAGCTTATAAAGGCTACATGTCATCACAGCAGTCATTTAGATGCCAGTTGTTTTGTTCCCTATGGTTGCCTGCACATAAGGACATAAGAGAAGCCAATGTTGGATCAGGCCAATGGCCCATCTAGTCCAACACTCTGTCACACAGTGGCCAAAAATACCAGGTGCCATCAGGAGGTCCAGCAGTGGGGCCAGGACACTAGAAGCCCTCCCACTGTTGACTGCCCTCCAAGCACCAAGAATACAGTGCATCACTTGCCCCAGACTGAGAGTTCCTATCTATACCTTATAGCTATAGCCACTGATGGACCTCTGCTCCATATGTTTATCCAATTCCCTCTTGAAGCTGTCCATGGTTGTAGCCGCCACCACCTCCTGTAGCAGCTAATTCCATTTGTTAATCACTCTTTGGGTGAAGAAGTACTTCCTTTTATCTGTTCCTTTTATCTGTTTTATCTGTTCACAATTAGAGGTGATAGGACGGTCTTTAAAGTAATGCTTTTTAAAGAAAATGGACTGCAGCAATGCAAATGAAAGTTTGGCAACATGTTGCCAACCTCCAGGTAGGGCCCAGGGTTATCTTTGGAGGAAATGGCAGCCTGAGAGGGTGGACTTATGACATCACATGCCTGCTAAGCTCCTTCCCCAAACTTTTCACTCTTCAGCCTCAGATCTCCTGGAATTTTCCAAGCCAGAGTTGGCAACCCTAGCAATGTGGCCTCCTGTATCCATTAGGAAGGGGAAAATTGAAGGAGGGGAAGAGATGACTATAGTTTCTTTATCATCTGAAGGCATGAAAAATATGGAAGCAAAACAAATGTTGGTGTAATTTTTGTCATTATTCTATAGTATATATTCTATGTATGCAATGCAGATGATTGTGCATTCTTTGCCTTCAGATCTGAATTAGACTAGATGCACATTTTGAAAACAACACAAAGCAGCCTTATTTGGAAGTATGTCACATTTTTGGGTGAGGGTTTTTTTTGTGTTTGTTCATGTGTGTGTATGTCTGGAAGTCATGGGTGACTTCTGGCGACCCATAGTGGGGCTTAGTCATTTCAGAGAGGTGGCTAGAAGTAAATCACATTTAATTTAAAGGGGGTTATTCCCAGAAAGGTGCCTTTAGGATCGCAGCCTTTGTGTCACTGGTCTTCTGCTATGCCATTGTAGCTTGTCCTTGTCGTCCAGGGTAAGTGTGACTGGCAGCAGGCAGGTGCATCAGTCAGTATCTTGCCAATCCTCTTAGGGTCTAGTCTCACTGCTTGTTTAGAAGATGTCAAATTGTTTTATCACAGTTTCCTGTACTAGATGTCTCCAGTCCATCAAAGGAAGTTCCTGGATCTGCAAATAGAAGCACAGGCCTATTTGATGACTCAGAAGAGCCATATGCACCTTTGAATGTGTTTGCTTAATTCAGGATACTCATTATTTACCCCACAGAACCAGAACAGCACATGAGAGAACAGAATACATACTTGCGAAAGAGCCTCAAGTGTGTTCAAAAAGAAAACCCAATCCTGGCCATAGATGGATGCTGTGATACATGCTAGTTCCCAGCAGAGGGCGGGGATGAACATATGGAGACAGATGCTATGGCAATAAAAGGCATTTGCTACCTTGAGTAATGGACAGTGGCCATCAGCTATAAAGACTCATCATGATGAGAAATATCATCTCAGCCTTGGAAGCAGCTTGTGGAGGACAGCACAGCTAACTCTGTAGCAGAATGAAGTACTTTCAATCATAAGGAATCTTTTATAGCCTAGGAAGGAGATAGCAAAGTGGCATTTTAACTCAAGTCCGTGGGTCTAATGATGTTTTATTGCCAGCCTGAATGATTGGGGCCACTCTGACCCTAATGGCATTGTGAGACTCAGGGCATGGGGGAGAGGGGCAAGGAAGGAAGATTAATTCAAAAATGGGAATGATCAGTTATGGGTATGAATAGAAATGCCACTCTATTACAGGACAATCTACTGGAGTCCTTCAAAAAAGCCATAATCAGGCAGTCAAAAGGGAAGCAATATATTGGAAAGAGACAAGCCATTAGGAGTGGAGGAGTACTTTAACTAAAAGGAAATGCTGTGTGTTTGCCAGCACTATTCTCTCTCCCCTTTATGATGGAGGACGAATCCTTAATTGTAGTTACTTTTCTACAAGGGCATAGAAAGCTGAACTCCATTCAAGTTGCCTCTGCCAAATTTTGCAAATCTGAGATTTACAGTACAATCCTAAACAGATTTACACCTTTCTAAGCCTACTGACTTCAATTGTCTTAGAAAAGTATAACTCTGCTTAGGGTTACACTGCTAGAGCTGAACAAATAAAAATGCTGGAAAATCCATGAATGGATTTCCAATGTGCTTTCTCTTGGTAAATAGCAACTGGGGGAGGGGGGATTTGGATTCTTTGTTTAGAACTCTTTTCTCCACTCTGTTTCCTGACCTCAAACATCTTCCCATCCAGAACTGTAATTTGCCCTATTGCCCATCCTGTGTTTCCTTACTGAACAGACAGCAGCCCTGGGTCTAGGGGCCAGGATGGTGGTATGGAGAAGAGAGCTAAAGCCTTTATTCCCATGTCCTGTTTCCTTAATCCAAACTTGGGACCTCTATAGGTAATGTATCTAACCATCTGCAGATTTAATGGACTGAGATTTTCCAGCTTCCCCTTCCTGCTGCAGCTCACTGACCCTCCTCCATTTTTTTCCTGGGATTAGTAGACCATCAGGAGCATCATGGGGGCAAAGTGGAGGTCTGCAGTGGCAAGGGGAATCAGCAGAAATCCCTGCCTCCTCTTCTGTTGGATTTTGCAAGTATCATCCTTTCAGTCACGAAAGGGTTAAGCTGAAATCTCTGTAAGCTAATAATAGCAAGTTTAGCATACAACCAATTAGGTGTAGAGTAGATTCTTCCCATCAAAAGGGGGAGGTTTTATTCTTAACTAGGAATAAGGCCCATTGTGGAAATAAATACAATGAGCTCTAGAAAAATGCTCTGGGCAGGTGCCCCAGCCTTGGACACTCAGCATCAATTTGCTGTGGTAACCTCAGCAGAGTATAATGACACAGAGTCCACCATTTTCTCCAGCGGAACTCTTCAGGTGGCAGGGACCAGTTCCCCTGGAGAAAATGGTGGACTCTGTGTCATTATACTTTGCGGAGGTCACCACAGCAAATTGACACTGATCTCCAGGAGGGAGGAAGGAGGAGATGGAATGCTGGTTTGCCATCAACAATACCCAGAATCTGGGAGCTCACTCTAAACTTATTTTCAACTAGGAATAAGGCCCGTTGTGGAAATAAAGAGGCTCTGGGAGAGTGCCCTAGCCTTGGGCACTCAGCGTCAATTCGCTGTGGCAATCTCAGCAAGGTATAATGACACAGAGTCCACCATTTTCTCCAGAGGAACTGATCTCTGCTACCTGAAGAACAGTTGTAATTCTGAGTGATCTCCAGCCCTCACTTGGAGATTGGCAACAATGGTTCCCCAGGAGGAAATTGTTGGTTTGGAGGGTGGAGTCTATGGCATTGTACCTGTCTGAGGTCCCATCCCTCCTCAAACCCCACCCTCTCCAGGATGCACCCCTCAAATCTCCAGGAATTTTCCAACCTGGAGATGGCAATCCTATCTCCTTTGGAGGGTGAACTCTAAGGCATTCTATTCAGCTGAGGCCTCTCCCCTCCCCAAACTTTGGCTTCTGTAGACTCCACCACAAAATCTCCAGGAATTTCCCAACCTGGAGCTGGCAACCCTTGTCAGGACTGGCCCCAATGAGTTCTGCACAAAGGCCAAAGTAAGCCTGGAAAGGGCCTTTTGCCTTTGCCTTTTTACTGACAGAACCAAGCTTGGTTGCCTAGGAACAGCCACTGAGGGGAAAGTGAGCCACACAACAGTTTTGGCAGTTTATTCAGACAGGGAATGGCAGTGGGCAGGGGAGAGGAGCAGACCCAGCACCCAGCCAATGGCACACGAGTACTTTTGAGTCACGGTTGATGGGCCAATGGCTGATGGAGCGTACTGCACAGCCAATGGGAGAGCTGGAAAGTGCCAATACATTGGGCTTTTATATATATAGGATAAGGGCTGACTATTGGGTAATCAATATATTGGAGATGGTTCATGCTATTCTGCAAGTACACAGGGGGTGGAGCTTTGGGGGGAAACTTCTATTCCTTCCTTCTTAGGATCAGAGGAAACAAAGAAACAAGATGGCGTAGATCAGAACTAGAAAGTTGAGTTAGACTGTTGTTGTTTTCTTTCCATGTAATCCTTCCCCCAATTTAGAAGTAAACTTTTTCTTAGAAGTTAAACATACTCATGTCTGTGCTTCATTATTCTGCTGCGCTTCATTCACTCTGCTAAATATCCAACACATTAATGTTGGAGGAACTGCGTGGTTGGGTGCATGGCAATATCTGATATCTGAAGACTCGTTTGAAATTGTAATAGCAGTTGACACTTCACAGAAAGTGTTGTATTGAATGAATTGGATCAGGGCAGTAACATTCTAGATATCCCATTAGTGCAAATAAGGTGTCTGACAGAAAGATGGAGAATGAGCTAATATGAAATAGGAAGTACCTGTGTGCCCCCTACAGGAGAGGTGTTTACCCCACACCAACCGAGAGTAAAATGGTGTAAGAGAAATGTGCTTTGAGCAGTATAAATCCCCAAACATTTGTAGCTTTCTTCCCACTAACTTTAGTGATCCCTGGTCTAGCTTCGCCTGTCTGAAGTCATTACAAAGTAATATATTTCTGGCAAGCACAGTGCATGAACAGAACACCGAGACACATTAATTAAGCAAGCCAAGTTGACACATCAAGATGTTCCTTGTACTGGGAGTTGTGGTTGCAGTAGTCTCAGAGAATAAGAAGTGAAAATGAGTGGTGATACTTTTTATTAGCCATTTTCTATGTGTAAGCTTCTTAATCACATTAACGGATTAGTTTTTGAGGTACACAAAATGCTTATTTCAGCATGTCTGATAGGAAGATGGAGACTGGGGTAATTTGAAATAGGTAGAACTGAGAGACTTGAAAAGTCAGTGAATCATACAATCGCATTCCTTCCCAAGACAAGTATTTTAGCCCAGGTACCTTGGAAATAATTACCATAAATTTTGATGGGAGTCACACTTATCAAGAAGCACAAGCACATTATATCACTGGGCTACCTCAGAGTGATTAAACTTTTATGCAGCTGAAATATAGTTCTGTTAAACCTTTTCTTAAACAAAGAATCCTGGATATTGAAAGACAGCACAATCTGTCCCAGATTAACTGCTATCTTCCAGGTACAGAGAACTTGAACCAAATATCACTGGTGCCATACCTACAGATAAAGCTGAGTACAGAAGAGTTTTTACTCTTATGAGAGCAAATATGCTCCCTTTCAGCGGTTACAGAAGGTAAATACAAAAAGTGTCCCTATGAGGAATCTTTGTGCATCTGTGGGGATGGAAGGACTGAGTCAAGATAACATGTTCTTTTTGAATGTAAACTTTACCAGAACTTTCATTCTGTTTATTCATCACCAGTTTCTCCCGGGGAGAAATATTAGATTTTATTTAGACAAGCTTTTAGCCAACAGGATTCAAGAAATTACTTTAATGGTGGCAATGTTTGCTGTGAAGGCTGTAAGATATTGTCAACAATTTTTAGATGGAAATGCCTAGTTTAATTTTATGCTTAAGATTTTATAAGGGATGTTTGGTTGAATTGCATACCCTGTCTGTTTTAATGGCTTTTTTGGTTATTTGATGGGTCTTTGACCATACTAAACATTTGATTTGATTTAACTAAACTTTTGCAAATATCAGGTGGCTTATTTGGAGCATTTTGGTGTGGAGGGGTACCTGAACATATTCCAGATCTGCTCATAGAAAAGGAAACTGCCAGTTAAGCCCTACTGTATTTTCATGAATATAAGTGTTCAACTAACTGTTTGTTTCTGAAAGTAATGAAAAATGCTGACTCCTCCTAAAAAACTTGGGGCTTGGGTACTTGAAGGAGCACCTCCTCCTGCACTCTCTGGCATGCAAATTAAAACCCTGTTCCCAAGCACTGCTCACTGTGCTCTCCCCTTGCCTGCAGTGGTGGGGCAGGTGGCAGCCAGAGACGGGGCTTCATGTGGCCTCTTGAGGCTAACCTGGTGGTCCTTTTCCTTTCCTTTAGGCACCAGGCCCACTGTTTTCTTTTTGCCCAGGCTCATAACCAAACAGTACCATCTTTTAAAAACTGTTTTATGGTCTAGTGACCATATCATTTTAGTCTGCTCAAGGTTTGTTTTATGCTGTTTTATGCCCTCATATGTTTTAATGGTTTGTTTGGTTTTGTTGTATTGCTCTACTTGTGAGTTGCCTTGAGTCTCCTCAAGACTCTGGAGAGGCGGTATACATTTGCTAATAAGCAAACAAAGATAATCTTTGAACCAGAATATAACAAAACTGAGGAGCTTGCAAAGATTGTCTTTGTTAAGAGTTCTGAGCTCTGCTGTAGTGCTGAATTTAATCTAAGCTGTAGGAAAAGCTGCATCAAGAACTGCTCCCTTCTGAATCCAGCCATTCACCCACATACCACATACCTCACAGTCCACCTACTACTTGGAATGCTGAAAAGGCAGCATTCCAAACACTCTGTGGCATGTAGTCTTCCTAGGGTGCCTGATGTCCATACAATGGATGTCAGTCACTCTGAGAAAATTACATGAAGCCAGAAAATTATTAGGAAAATTAGAACTCTCAGGAGAAAAGCCATTTCCCCAGAACTCTCCAATTTTGCTTTTAATACCCACCCCCATTCCAAATAAAGTATGGAGGAGTGCTCCTACTGCTAAAAGTGATTAATGGTGCTAGTAGCAATATGAGAGAACTAGGAATAAGGCCCGTTGTGGAAATAAATACAACAAGCTCTAGAAAGAGGCTCTGGGAGAGTGCCCCGGCTTTGGGCACACAGCGTGAATTTGCTGTGGCAACCTCAGCAGGGTATAATGACAGAATCCACCATTTTCTCCAGAGAAACTGATCTCTGCTACCTGAAGAGCAGTTGTAGTTTTGAGTGACCTCCAGCCCTCACCTGGAGATTGGCAACAATGGTTCCTCATGAGAGACTGGCTGGTTTGGAGGGTAGAGTCTATGGCATTATACCTGTCCGAGACCCCACCCCTCCTCAAGCCTCACCATCTCCAGGCTCCACCCCTCAAATCTCCAGTGTTAGCCAAATTGCTCTATTTTAAATATATCAATTGGTTTATTATTATTATTATTATTGGATTCTCGCCTGTATATACAGAGAATGCTGCTAGTCTGTAATGGTTCCCAGTAAAAGACACAGAGACCAGGTATAATTAATAAAATATTATTTTACTGAATATAATCCTTATTTATTCATTCACAAACACACAAACAGTATTCAAGCATTCACACACATAAAATAGAACTAAGAAAGCAGAGGGGATTGATGGCTTATGGAGAGGTGATACTACCTGTCAGATGTGCAGAAGTCCATGAAGAAGGATTGTGGCCTAAACCCAGAGGGTTCAGGGGTGGGCTGCCATTTTGGCTCATGGCAGAGACACACACTCTAAGGCCATCTGTGTGCTGGGATATACCCACTGTAAGACAATGCAGCCCAATGGGTGGCCCAGGGGGCTGGTCTCAGGTGAGAACAAAAGATTTCCTGGACCAATGATGAGTCCCAGGGGTGTGTGATGTCAGTAGAGGCAGACCTTAGGTATGGCCAATCAGGTTCCAGAGAGGTAGGGTCTGGATTAAACAATAGAAGCCAGGTGTTGGGTAGCCAGTTAAATGGATTATAGGACACGCTGGCCAGGTAAACAAAAGGTGGGAGACTTCCCTGATTGTCCCTGATTAGCATCAGGAAGGGTCGTTAACAACAGCAAACAGTCCATAGCAAAGCCCCATAATGGCATCGGGGCTAACACCAGGAATTTCCCAACCTGGAGTTGGCAACCCTATCTCCCTCCCAGCCAATTGTCAACCTACCGTTATCTACCCCCTGACTTCAGCTTTCCATCTCCTCCCCCCTCCCTCCTGGAGAGCAGCTATAATTCTGATTGATCTCCAGCCCCCACCTGGAGATTGGCAACAATGGTTCCCCAGGATGGAATGGCTAGTTTGATGGGTGGAGTCTATGGCATTGTACCTGTCTAAGGTCTCACCCCTCCTGAAACCTCACCCTCTTCAGGCTCCATCCCTCAAATCTCCAGGAATTTCCCATCTGGAGTTGACAACCCTATCAGGACTGGCCCCAATGAGTTTTCTCCCAAAGGCCGAAACAGGTGACAAGACCAAGCTTGTTTGCCTACCAACAGGCACTGAGGGGAAAGTAGGGTTGCCAGCTCTAAATTGGGAAATACCTGGAGATTTGGGGGGTGAATCCTGTGGAGGGCAGCATGGGGGCAGGCGGAAGGACTCAGCAGGGTATAATGCCATAGGGTCTAGTCTCCAAAGCAGCCATTTTCTCCAGGGGAACTGATCTCTGTCATCTGGAAATCAATTGTAACAGTGGGAGATCTCCAGGTCCCACCTGAAGATTGGCAACCCTAGGGGAAGTCAGCTGCACAGCAGGGGGTTGAAGAGAATGGTTTGATGGCCACTGGGCCAAGATTGGCAACAATAATTCCACTGGAGAAAATGGCTGGTTTGGAGGGCAGAGTTTATGGCACTGTACCTCTCTGAGGTCCCACCCCTCCTCAAACCTCACCCTCTCTGGGACTCACCCCTCAAATCTCCAGGAATTTCCATACCTAAAGCTGGCAACTTTATCTCCTCTCCTCTCAGCAGCCTCTTCCTAGGCAAAATTCTGTCTTTCTCATTAGCCGGGAGCAAAGCAGTTTACTTCATTCTTTTTGGCTTTGTGATCTGTACAGCAACCCTGTAAGGTAGGTTAGGCAGAAAGTCTGTGGCTGGTTCGAAATCACCCAGGCGGTTTCCATAGGGATGCTCCTGCTGAACAGGAGCAAGCAGCCAGGGCTAGTGATGCCATGCCACTCAGGAGGCATGAAGTCACCCTGAGAGTGCTGGTAGGCCTAGGATTGCCATTGCCAACAAAGACAAATTGATGCAAAGGAGGATGGAAAAGTCTCCATATCTCTATTTTGCCTTAAATTGGTTTTGATGCCAGAAGAGTGAGAAAATGCCAGAGGCTCTGGGTGGGTGCCCCATGGTAAATGCACCAAACAATTTCTAAAGATTTTCTAAAACACTACTGTGTCAATAAATCATTTTCTACACTCACAGCGTCCCCTGCCAGAACACAACTCATCCCCAGCACTTTGAATTAGTACCAGAGCTTTTTTTTGCCTTGTGGTATTCTGTTTGTGGTATGATCTTTCTTTTTTGTGGTGTGGCTTGGTTGTTTTATTGGGTTTGCTTGTTTTGAAGGGGAAGTATTGTGAGTGAGGATATATTTTACCTCAGAATACAGCAGGTTGCATAAGCAACTGGCAATTCCAACTGTCTTGGGGGAGGGAGTTTGAGTTGCTGAATGGAGTGAAGTCTAATCAGCTGCCACATGCAAATGAGTTTGAAATGCTGGCCCAAACAGAGAAGAGCGGCCTAGGCTGCAGTGGGTGGGAGAGAACTCAGGCAATGCAGCTAGTGGATAGGGACAGCTTCTGAGTGACATATCAGGGAGCGAAGTGATTTTGCCAAGCATAGAACCTTGCCAGACCATTACCCTTTTATATAATAAGACAGGACAGGAAGACATATTAAGGAGATATGTTTAGTGTTGGTCATGGAGCTCAGGGGACTTTTGTGGAACTGCTACAGTGGTGGCCCAATGGGAAAGAGATGCTAAAAGTGGTATACTGCTGCTGTTCTTGATAGCTAAAATATAATATTTAAGATACATGGAATTCACTACCACATGGAATTCACTACCACAGGAGGCAGTGGCTACTACAAGCACGGACAGCTTCAAGAGGGAATTAGATAAACATATGGAGCAGGGGTCCATCAGTGGATATTAGCCACAAGGTATAGATAGGAACTCTCAGTCTGGGGCCAGTGATGCATTGTATTCTTGCAGCTTGGGGGGGGGGGCAACAGTGGGAGGGCTTCTAGTGTCCTGGCCCCACTGCTGGACCTCCTGATTGCACCTGGTATTTTTGGCCACTGTGTGACAGAGTGTTGGCCTGATCCAATACTGGCTTCTCTTATGTTCCTATCTGTGTCAGCACTTTGTATGTTATATTTTAGAGATTCAGAGGAATTTGATTATTTCATCTGCTGTTTCCTCTAATAATTTGCTGCTATTGCCTGGTACATCCTTTTTAGTTAGAATTTTGGGATAATTCTTATAGTAACACATTAAGAAATAATGCTTTATAGCAAGGGATTTTGTTAGTTTTTACTTACTTTATCTGAAATTCTGATTCAACATAGGGCTAGCCTTAATGGTTCTATCTATGGAGATAAAATAAGAGATTTATGGCAGACATTATCTGTCCATAGATGCTACCATGGCAGACTAGTAATGTGGAGAGTACAGGCATGATCTGACCCAATTTATGCATTGTATATGCTGTTGATTTCAGTGCGGGAGGTTTAAATATATGCCTAACTTATGCACTGAACTCAATGAGTAGAATGGATTATGCCCTAAAGATAATATTAGTGGTGATTAGAGACAGTGGGGTACTAGTTTTGGTGGCCCTGTGAATGGCATGAACACTAGACATGGAAATATTGGTGTCATAGTATAATTACTATTGTCTGTTGTTTAAATCAGGTGTAGTCAATTATTGAGGGCTACTCTATTCTCCAAGCAGTGGTTTGGAGGATAGGAGCATATTTTAGCCCTCTGACTAACTTCCTCATGGATATTCAAGCTCCATAATAAGGCTGAGAGCAACAATTGTTTTTATTAATACCACTTCATTCAGCAGAGCTCAAGGTCTTCCTCTAGCCTCAAATGTAAGTTCCCACAGCAGAAAGAGCCACTTAAGTTGGAAGAAGCCTGTTTAGGCTAGGTGAAAGCTTCCAACTTTGCCAAGAAGAGTGGTAAGATACATGCCTTCATCTATTTATTTATTACAGCACCCTCAATGTAAGCGGTCATGTAATACAATGTAATACAGCACTTCAAAGCAGTCATGTCTTAAGAGTACATATGCACAGACATAATTATAGAATTATACAATAAATCTAACCCCTGCAACAGTTTAAACATATATATATATGTAGCTGTTCATTTGTATTTGTACAAATATTTGTACAATATCTGTAGTTGTTTATTCGCACAGTCGAGTCCGACTCTTCGCCACCCATGGACCACATGATGCCAGGCCCTCCTCTCTTCTGTCGTCCTCCGGAGTTTGCTTAATTTCATGTTCATTGCATTGATAACACCGTTTAATAATCTCATCCTTTGCTATCCCCTTCTTCTTTTACCTCCAGTCTTTCCCAGCATCATGGTCTTCTCCAGTGAGTGCTCCCTTCTCATTTGCTGGCCAAAGTACTTGAGATTCAGTTTCAGTATCTGGCTGTCAGGCTCACCAGATAGTCAGGCAAACACCAGGCTTCTTCAGAAGATAGTGTTTATTAAGACAAAGCTGATGATACAGGTACAAACTCTTTGTCAGTGATAACATGAAACAGAAAGCATCCCAAGTTATAGCCCAATCGAACTACCCCCCCACTACTTCAGCCAATGGATAGTTAGCACAGGTGAAACTATCAACTAATAAGCTTAAGAAAACAACCCAGACCAGTACTTTCTCAGCACAAGGATGGCAGTGACATGAGACCCAAGGTCAGGCAAACTGATAAGAAACAGAACAGACACCACTAAATCAGTGAGAGACCAGAGGCTCCATTACTCCCGCATTCCAACAGCTGAAAGGATGCCTCCCTCCATCCACTATGGCAGGGTTACCTGACATCTTGCCCACCCGATAATCCCCCTCCTCTGGCTTCTCTGGGTACTTTCAGTGAAAATGGCGGAGGAGATGGAGGGCATCGATGTGATCTACGCGCACCCATTCCCTATGTTGTGACCCAAAATCCACCCATTCCACCAGATAGTACAGTTTGTTACAGGAAACTTTAGAGTCCAGAATGTCAGCCACTTCGAAGAGCGGCTCCCCCTCAACTATGAGAGGGGGGGCACTGCTTGTTGAGGTCACCAGATGTTCGCCCTGGGGTCCTGGTGTAATAACCTAAGGTGAAATACAGAATGCAAATATTTCAATGATTTGGGTAAAATCAGTTCAGCAGCCACCTCATTGATCATACACTTGATCTGAAACGGCCCTACAAACTTCCAGTCAAGCTTTCTGCTGGGCTGGAGGCCTTTGGTGTTTTGAGTGGAAACATAAACAATGTCTCCCAGCTTTGGGTCCCAGCCTTTGTCCCTCTTTTTATCTGCTTGCACTTTATAGTCCTTCTTGGCAGCTTCCAAGGTTTTACAAAGAACTGGCCAAGCCTCCTGCAAGCGTTTGCACCAATCCCCCACCTCCCCTCAGGCAACACAGTCTCCGTCAAAAAGGGGGGAGGAGGGGCCTCATGCCCTTAAATCGCCATGAATGGCGAGACCCCTGTAGATGAGTGGCAAGCATTATTGTAACAAAATTCAGCTAGAGGCAATAAGCCCTCCCAGTCATATTGTTGAAAGTTTGTTAAGCAACGCAAGTATTGTTCCAATGTCTAGTTCGCCTGTTCAGTTTGTCCATCAGTCTCGGAGTGATAGGCGCTACTCAGCCATCTCTGAATCCCCAGGAGTCACATAAGCTCCCCCCAGAACTTAGAAATGAATTGCGAACTGCGGTCGGAGACCACCTTGTGGGGCAACGTGTGCAGTCTAAAGACATGATGCATGAACACTTTAGCCAGCTGTTTTGCGGACGGCAATGCTTTAAAGGGGATGAAGTGAGCTTGCTTGGAAAACAGATCAACCACCACCCAAACGACGGTCTTTCCTTTGCTCGGGGGGAGGTTGGTGATAGAAATCACCTCCCACGGGCAGCTCAGAGTCGGGAGAGGCTGTAGGAGCCCCGGCTGCTTCCCTGGCCTCAGTTTGTTCATTAGGCAAGTCGGGCATGACTGAACAAACAGGGATAGATCCCGTCTCATGCCCAGCCACCAAAACTGTCAGAGGAGGTGCAAAGATTTCACAAAACCCAAGTGACCCGCCAGCTTAGTCCCATGTGCAAAAGACATAACCTCCCCGCGGAGCGACATCGGCACAAACAGCTTAGTGCCCCAGTACCAACAACCATTTTCCCATTCCTTCACCCCCCCTTCTTTTCCCACTTCAGTACGATCAGTCTCGGAGAAGGCGGAGGCGAACTTCAGTTGCCAAGAGTCCCCAAGAGGGGGGGGCAGAGCCCTTGCCTGGCTGTGCATAGTAACTACACCCCCGAGTTGGGTGGGCATGAACATGGAGTCCAGCACCTCCTCCTGCCTGCTATCGTGTTGTGGTAGGCGGGACAGAGCATCTGCCAGTGAGTTCGCTTTTCCCGGGAAATGGTGGAGGGTGAAATTGAACTTGAAGAAGAAATCCACCCAGCGGAGCTGTTTGGCATTTAAGTTCCTAGGGGTGCGAAGGAGCTCGAGGTTTTTATGATCTGTCCAGACCTCAAACGGTACCTGTGCCCCCTCCAGCTAATGGCGCCAGGTCAACAGCACCAACTTAATTGCCCCCGCTTCCTTGTCCCACACCTACTAATTGCATTCAGCCTCATTAAACTTTTTAGATACATAAGTTAGTGAGTGTAGTTTCCCATCTTCCCCCTCTTGCAAAATGGTGCCTCCCATCACTACGTCTGAGGTGTCCACCTGTACAATAAATTTCTTAAGTTCATTCGGGTGGGCGAGGACTGGCTCTGATGTAAACAACGCTTTGAGTTTGTTAAATGCCTCCTAGCATTCAGGCGTCCACTTAAGTTTGGCCCTGGGGTGGGAGCCCTCTATACCTTTCCCCTTCGTTTTGAGGAGGTCTGTCAGGGGTAGAGACACCTGGGTGAAGTTTGCCAGGCAGGACCTGTAGAAATTGGCGAACCTGAGGAAGGCTTGGAGTTGCCTTCTGGTCTTGGGGGGCTCCCACCCCACCACATCCTGGAACTTCGCAGGGTCCATCTTGATCCCCCGGGGGAAGATCCGATAGCCTAAGAATGCAATCTCAGTACAGTGAAACTCACATTTCAACAGTTTGGCAAAGAGTTTGTGCTTGTGCAACATTTCTAGAACCTCCCGGACCAGTTTAACATGGGATTCTTTATCCGGGGAGTACAACAAAATGCCATCCAAGTACACCAGGACTCCCTTGAACAGATACTTATGCAACACCTCATTGATAAGGTTCATAAAGACCCCTGGAGCCCCCTGGAGGCCGAAAGGCATCACTAGGTATTCAAATTGCCCCAGGGAGGTATTAAAGGCCATCTTGTACTCATCCCCTTCCCTGATGCGGATCTGGAAGTAAGCATCCCGCAAATCTAATTTTGAAAAGATTTTCCCTTCAGAAACCACCGCCAGGAGGTCCTTGATCAATGGAAGGGGGTAGGCATTCGTGATGAACACTGCATTCAATCCTCGGTAATCAGTGCATAGCCGTAGGCCCCCATCCTTCTTCTTTTGAAACAATACAGGGGCTTCACAGGGGGAAGAGGTGGGGCGGATGAATCCGCGAGCCAAGTTTTTGTCAATAAACTGCCTCAGTTCCTCCTTCTCTGCAGGGCTCATGGAGTACAACTTCCCTTTGGGGAGTTTCTGATCAGGCAAAAGCTCAATGGCACAGTCTGAATTCTGATGGGGGGGGCAATTCATCAGCCTCGGCCTCCCCAAACACTTGCACCAAGTCCTGGTACTTAGGTTCAGTTTGGCATTGGCCAAGCCCACCGCCACCTTCTAAACTGGCGATGGCTCCTCCTATGCTGTATCCCACACATGCGATGTGCAGCGAGGGGACATGAATTTCATGACCCCCTCTTCCCAGAGTATGTAAGAGTCATGATCATGTAGTTAAGGGCTGCCCAGCAGCAGAGGAAATCGGGCGGTGGGGGTGACGGCAAAGGGTCTATGTTCCCAGTGCTCTCCTGCCCCCATCTTCAACGGTACTGTCTTGTACTTGCAGGGGTCTTTCATGGTTGACCCATCCATTTGGGTAAACACCAGCGGGTTGGGGAGTTTGACTACTTTCGCCCCTAGTCCCGTCACCAAAGAGGGGTAAATTAAATCTCGACCACACCCTGAGTCAATCAGGCCCCCTACCCTGACGTGGGTATTAAGGTCAGGGTAAATGATAGTCACAGTCACAAAGAAGAGGGGAGGGTAATTGCTCATCAGTTTTTGTGCCTCAGGACTTGGGACCTGCTGCTCAGCGCTGTTCACAGCAGGTCCTTCCCATTTCCCGCTGGCTGGAAACTCTCCTCTCCTGATGAATCAGATTCTTCCTCTTGTGGGCTAGCCTGCAGGGCCTGCAGAGTCTTGGCTTTCGCCGTAGGTTTCTTGGCAGGGGTCTCAAAATGCTTCTTGTCCCCGCTCTTCCCAGGGGGGTGGGTCATAAAACTGGACTCTGGACACATGGCTGTGAAGTGGCCCGATTCTCCACACTTGAGGCATAGCCCTTGTTTCATCCGTAGCTCCCAGGTCCCTTCCTTTGGGTGAGGTGGCGGGGCTTTTGGCTTCACTGGGGTGGAGGTGGTTGGGGCAGTCTTCCCCCCGGTCACCACATCATCTATGCAGATGGTGCAGAGGCGGCTCTCCATGTCAGCTGCCTCCCACATCCAGGCCAGAAGGGACACTGGTTTCACACTGTGGAGGATAGTTCCATGGATTTTCGGGGTTCAGCCCCAGTTGGTAGTGCTGCACCAACACCCCATCAGGCCACTCACGGATCTTGGCGGCGTGCTGGCAGAACTCCTCCATGTACTCCCGTACTGATTTCTTCCCTTGCCAGAAGGTACACAGGAATGCCTGGGTGGTCTCGCTAGCATTGGAGTCCTCGTAATGGGCGCACAGGGTCCACATGAATGCATACACTTTGTGCAGCTCCCAGCCATCTTCGTGGTGCAGGGTTACATATCAGTCCACTGCTCCTTCGCGTAGGCGGGATGCTATCGCATCTACAATGCATTCTTCATTGGGGAACAGGTGGCCCCAATTCTCAATGAACCTTTCGGCTCTCACCAAGAAATAAGACAGCTTCTCTGGGGCCCCGTCGAATGTCGCATCCAACAGTTCTTCTGGGTTTGGGAACACCCTCCCTGGCCCCCTTGGAATGCCCCAGGGTCCTTGCGGAGGAGGGGCGCCCAGTGGCGGCCCTGCTGGGGCACCTGGCAGCAGCCCAGCAAGTACCTGTGTGGGGATTACTGGGGCTGCTAGATGGGTGGATGGCACCACCTAGGCAGGCAGATGTTGGTCCAACTCTCTCTGCAACACCTCGGCAATCAGGTCAGGTATTTTTTGGAATGAATCCTCCACTACCTTCAGGATGTGTTCCTGGCCATGCTCCAGCAGCCCAAGCCAAGTCTCCGTTGACTCTTGATGCCGGGCGACCCCTGTCACAGACACCATACTCAGCCGAAACACGGAACGGTCATATTGGCTTTCCCTGCAGGGTCCCTGGGGAGTTAAGGACCACGTCTCTATAGTCTCGACCAGTGGTCTTCCCCATTCTTGTTGTTTCCTGGGCTGCATAGTCACACTGGCGTACGCCCCTCCAAACAGGTCAAAAAAGGCTCCCTCTATGTCCTCCTCGAGGGGCCACAGCTTCGGTGTAGTCGTCACTGGCACCGATGTGGTGGGTACCATGGTAACGGGTACCATCATGGTGGGCACCGTGTCCTGGGATGTGGTTACCACCACCTGGTCATCTTCTTCCCCGCTCATCTTGTGGCTGGAGAGATGCGGGTTGGATGAGAGACCAACTTGGGAGGAACACTGACAATCTGTCAGGCACACCATCTGGCAAAAGTCAGGCAAACACCAGGCTTCTTCAGAAGATAGTGTTTATTAAGACAAACCTGATGATACAGGTACAAGCTCTTTGTCAGTGATAATATGAAACAGAAAGCATCCCAAGTTATAGCCTAATCGAACTACCCCCCCCCACTACCTAAGCCAATGGAGACTTAGTGTGTGTGAAACTACCAACTAATTAGCTTAAGAAAACAACCCAGACCAGTACTTTCTCAGCGCCAGGATGGCAGTGACACGAGACTCAAGGTCAGGCAAATTGATAAGAAACAGAACAGACACCACTAAATCAATGAGAGACCAGAGACTCCATTAC
Organism: Gekko gecko; assembly: GCA_029375565.1. Taxonomy (NCBI): domain Eukaryota; kingdom Metazoa; phylum Chordata; class Lepidosauria; order Squamata; family Gekkonidae; genus Gekko; species Gekko gecko. Next base: position 158,678,661 of record JAPDNY010000003.1, on the reverse strand, counting down.
TCCCGCATTCCAACAGCTGAAAGGATGCCTCCCTCCATCCACTATGGCAGGGTTACCTGACACTGGCCTTCCAGGGAACAGCCAGGGTTGATTTCTTTTAGGATTGATGGATTTGATCTCTTTGCAGTCCAAGGGACTCTCAAGAGTCTTCTCCAACACCATAATTTGAAAGCATCTATTCTTCAGTGCTTGGTCTTCCTTATAGTCCAACTCTCGCAGCCATACATTACTACTGGGAATACATTGCTTTGACCATACAAACTTTTTTTGGCAGGGTGATGCCTCTACTTTTTATTATGCTGTCTAGGTTTGCCATCGCTTTCCTCCCAAGGAGCAGGTGTCTTTTAATTTCATGACTGCAGTCACCATCTGCAGTGATCTTGAATCCCAGGAACGTGAAGTCTGTCACTACTTCCATGACTTCCCCTTCTATTTGCCAAGGAGTGATGGGGCCAGATGCCATGATCTTAGTTTTTTTGATGTTGAGTTTCAAGCCAACTTTTGCACTCTTCTCTTTCACTGTTAACAATAGGCTCTTTAGGTCCTCTTCACTTTCTGCCATTAGAGACGTATTGAACATAAGAACATAAGAACATTGTCTGCATATCTGAGTTTGTTGATGTTTTTCCTGGCAATCTTAATTCCGGCTTGTGATTCATTCAGGCCAGCATTGCGCATAATGTACTCTGTGTATAAATTAAATAAGCAGGGTGACAATATACATCCTTGTCATACTCCTTTCCCTATGCTAAACCAATCAGTTGTTCCATATCGAGTCCTAACTGTCACTTCTTGACCCTTATACAGGTTTCTCAGGAGACATGGGAGGTGGTCTGGTACTACCATCACTTTAAGGAATTGCCACAGTTTGTTGTGATCCACACAATCAAAGGCTTTAGCACAGTCAGTGAAGCAGAAGTAGATGTCTTTCTGGTACTCCCTTGCATTTCCCATAATCCAGTTAATGCTGGCCATTTGATCTCTAGTTCCTCTACCTCTTTGAAACCCAGCTTGCACTTCTGGCAGTTCTCCGTCCACGTACTGCTGAAGCCTAGCTTGAAGGATCTTGAGCATGACCTAACTAGCATGTGAAATGAGTGAGATATATGTATATACAGTTAGCAAACATTTTATTGTATCCAGGGCTTTTTTTTTTTTAAAGCCCAGCAGGAACTCATTAGCATATTTGGCCACAGCCCCGGTAGTGCAGTTCATTAGCATATTAGGCCACACCCTATGCCTTCCCTTGGCTTGCCTGGGCACCCCGCGGCTTCAGGGAGCCCCGAGCAACCTGGCCCTTGGGACAGGCCGGGGAAGGCATGGGGAGGCATTTAAATGCCTCCCCGATCCTTCCAGTCCCCCCTGGAAGGAGTCACTGGGGGGCTTGCTCTCCAGGCCTTCCCTCTGTAGCCACACACACAGAAGTTTTGGCTGCAGTGGGTGTGGCCAACTCTGAAGCCAGCCGGAACTCCATTCCTGTGTGTTCCTGCTCCAAAATAGCCCAGATTGTATCTAAATGAAAATGAGATAGGGCCAGAATGAGGAACGTTCAAATGGCAGGCTTCAGCTCCTAGACCATCCCTTTGCCCACCTTGTTCTAAATATTTGCTGTAAGGGAAACCTGAATACCTTGTCCAGTACTAAGTGACTTTGGCACAAATGTGTGAAATATTATCTTTTTTTTTTGCTCCAATCTCCTCTACCTGCCCCCTAAAGTCATTCCAAAAGATTCTCTTCACTCTTCTCATTAATAATCTTTGAAGCACATCCAGCTTCTTATCTGTGAAAATAGATTTCTTATGGGATTTGGTGGCATTCTACCTGCAGTAGATTTCAAAGCATATTCGCCAAACATCTTTTAGACAAGAAGAGAATTTGACAGCTTAAAGCTATAACCCTTTTTGGTTGTTTGTTTGCCATTTGAGGCTGGTAATCTTAACAGTCAGGAAACGTTTTAAACATTTAAATGATCAATGCGATCTCCCTTTTATCAGTTCTGTGTCCTTATTTTAAATTTATGTTATGGAGAGTTGCCACTGAAACAAGTCTGACTTCTCTTATCTAGTACTTCTCCTTGCCTCCTTTAGAGGATATTAGTTTGGTGGTAATTCATTTTATCTGGCTAAAGAGTAATACCTCATTGCTTTTATGCATCATACTCCAGAATGCCAAGCAGCCATTTTTCACAGAAAGTGCTTAAAGTATTTATTACTATAAAGATGCATTCATTAACAATTCAGTACTGTTGGAGTGCCTAGCCTTCCAATTTGTGTGGTGGCCATATAAAGTTGAAAAGTACAACAAACAAAAAACTGAACACTTAGCATAATGTTTGTTCTGTTTTTTATTAATACCTCTCTAGATATTTATTCAGCTAAGATATTTACTTTTTGAAACATGACTGAAGCATGCAGAGACCAAGCCTGTTGTGGTGGGATTACCCAGTACTCAGCAATCTGCAAATTGTATCTGAGGAACAATATAGATGTGAAGCTGTGAATTGTATGTATGTATATGCCTGATCAAAATTAACCAGCTCAATGATGTTATTAACTCTAGAAGGGAAAAGACAGGCAAAGGGAAGCTATCTGTCCCATCACTCTGTGACCCTGATTCAAACTGGGGCTTTCAAAAACTGTGATGTCCAGCATTTGTACCTATACACCAAAATTTCAGATCCCTTAATCTCAAGAAATATGACTGTATAAAAGTCTTTTTTTAAAAAAATAAAGACTGAAAATGTAAATTCTGAAGATCTGCACAACAGTTAAGAATAGTTCATAATTGCAGAGAGACATTTTCCCTTGCCAAGGCCATCCAAAATAGGTTAGGCTGAGAGGCAGAAAGCTGCTAGAATATATGAACTTCATAGCCAAATAGCCATATTTGAAGCTGGGTGCACTGTAACTAATCCTTTCACTTCATCCACTGTACCATGTCAGCTTTCATTTCACATACTACTCCCCATCAATTCATCTTCCATTTCTAGGAATGAATAAAACCTGCCTGATTTTCCCATGGATAGTCCTACCTTCCCAATTGTTTTCAAAGAGTAATACAAATCCACTTAATGTTTCGTATTGCATAATAGCTATGGAATACAGATATGATGGATGTGTGAAGTATTCCATTGCAGAGATGACTAAAGAGAGTTTGATGTTTATTGGCTGCACTCTTCTTTGAATTCATAATTATTGATCTTTTCCCTCTAGGTAAAAAGATTCCAGATAAACTGCAGGGAGTATAAATCTTGTATGCTTTATACTGAAAACAACACAATTTGTCAATTAAAAGAAATTGGTTCTAGAGCTCTCCTTATGTCTGAATAATTTCTTTAAAATCTTTAATTGGATCCAATTGTTTTCGATCACCTGGAGAAAAAACAAAATAAATCATGGAAACTTTTCCCCCTCTGAGTGTTTTAAGTGTATTGCAACCTTGTGCAAACAATTGCCAAAATTAATTGTTTGGCCACAGTGTATCACCGCTTGTCTGGTTCATTCATATCTTTACAACAATCCCTAGTTCTTTCATGGCAAAATGCTAAACCATGACAAGCCTTACCACTACCCTCTTTTGAGTAATCTGCAGTTGTTTGGATCCTTAACTTTATACTATTATCTGCTGTCTGGAATCTGATTGCATGAACATCATACACAACTCTGATAACAACACAAGTCATAGTTCCCTTCACACTCATTCTAACTGGCTCGTCTGCTGGTGAAAAAGGGAGGAGGGCCCCACCAAAATGGCTATGCTGGGAATCTTTGCATAGCCAACAGTGATGTCAGACAGGGGTTGTAGTAAGGTGAGCTTGACTGAAAAAAAGCTGGCTAAATCCAACTCTATGAGTGGAATGAATTGTAAACTTGAGCTGATTTTCTTTTTTTGCATAATGTTTTTGGCCTCTGGTACCTGGTTTTGCAAAAATTGTAACTGTTTTTGGAAAGCATTTGACAAATAAAAATGGGTTATGATTGGACCAGAAAAATAGTAGCTAGGGGCAATGGCCAAGATACAGCAGCCTCACATTCTGGTTACCAGAAAACTGCAGAAGCTGCCAAATTCCACTAATAATAGGATTTCTGTAGTAGATTGGTATTTCCACCCAGAACAGGGACAATCAAATTGGAATAATGATTTGTCAAAACCACAGAAAGCTTTTGTTAGCCCGTAGGCTACACTATACATGCATAGATGATTCTTGCACCATCATGTTATAATGATGCCATTGTGTCATAGTGGCACTGAAGCATATGCTCAGCATGACACAGGAAACCTTCTTGAGCCACTAAACCAGCTAGAACCAAGCTTGAAAACAGTAACTACAACTTTCTACATTTAAGACGAACACACTAACATTAAATGGAAGTTGAGGTGACATTTGGCAATGGGAAACATATTCCCTCCTGGATACATTTCCAGACATACTGTCTCCAATAGGGATGGGTATAACCCAGAAAAGTGGAGGTTTGTCCCAGGGATCATAACACTCAACCAGAAGATTCCTGCTCACCATTTGGAAGCAGGTAGGACAAAATCTCCCACTTCTAGAGGTAACTAAATTTTTCACTTGCACACAAGGATGGGAGAAAAAAAATGAAAGGAGAGGTGAGATAGGAACAGAGTTTGCCTTCCCTTGACTTTGTGCTGCACATGTGTAACCTCCCTCCCCCCAAAAAACCAAAGCCCTGCTTTACAGTGAACTTTAATGCATAATTGGGTGTTTAGATGAGAACAGAGATCCTCTTGCATAAAGAGAGCTGATCCTTATCCTGCCTCAGCCTGTATGTTTTCTTCTTTTGTTGTAGTGATGGAGGGTGGAAGCTTTGGCATCTTCTCTGTGAAGCAAGTGTCTACCTATAATGGGGAAGAAGGAAGAGCAAGAACTGCTATTAGGGATGGGCATGAACTGGCTCATGAAATTACATTTGTAACAAATTTTGGCTGGTTTGTGTTTCACAAAGTGATGTTCATGGAAGGGCACCCAGCACAAACATTCCACAGATTTTGGTGCTGTTTGTAGTAGTTTGTGGCAGTTTATGAATGGATACATTTCCAGACATACTGTCTCCAATAGGGATGGGTATGACCCAGAAAAGTGGAGGTTTGTCCCAGTTCATGGGGATGCATAAACCATGAACCTCCCCATTTAATGAACTGGTTCATTTTGTAAGGTTTGTGATTTGGTGGTGGGGGGTCTTCCCTCCCTCCTTTCTGCTGGTGGCAGCTCCCTGAGGCCAGCAGAATGGAAGGGAGGACAGAAGTTGGGGAACACTTGGAAGTGGGGGCAGCTAAAGGGATCACTGAAATGGCTTGCATCTTGCTTTCTCTTGCTTCGTCTCACTCCCCCCCACTTCTCACCACAAACCCCACAAACCTCTGAAAACTATGTGGAGGGTCATTGGAGGGTTGTGGATAGGGATGGGCATGAATCTTGGTTTGCAAGCCATAAACTGTCTATATTTGACATGAAATTAGGTTTGTGACGAGGTTTGTGCCCATCCCTAGTCTCCACTCAATTAAACTGTTTACAAAGCTCCAAGCAATGGGGGAGGGGATTCTCCAGCCCTGGAAACACCAATAGGAGCCCTCCAAACAGTTAGTGCTGGCTGCCAATAACAGAGTTCCCATTCTGCTCTATGTGATCATGCTCAGATTAGCTCTATACCTTCTCGGCTGTTGGCAGTTACACAGAATTGCAGGGAGCTTATTAAAAGTGAATGAGCAGAGCATATTCCCTCCTGATTTTGAACTCCTCTCCCCACCGGGGTATTGGTGTAAGGTGGATTCAGGGCTCTGAGCCATCCCATGGCTGTCTCTCTGATCACACCAAGCAGAGGGTCTTAGCTACTGGGTGCCTTGGCTGAGGACCCACATTTTGATTGTGAACTCCTCTCCCTTGTCAGGGTTTGGTGGTGTAAGGTGGACTCAGGGCTCTGAGCCATCCCATTTCTCTGCTCACATTGAGCAGAGGAATTTAGCTACTGGGTACCTTGGCTCAGGACCCACATTTTGATTGTGAACTCCTCCCCCTGCTGGGTTTTGGGTGTTAGGTGGACTGAGAGCTCTGAGCCACCCTGTGAGTGTAGTGGGCACATTTTCCTTCATGGCGCTGGGCTGCCCATGAAGCTGTTGTGAGATTTCTTTGGGGATCCCCAGTCAGAAGTCTTGTCATGTTTGCCTTTCTGTCATTCCAAATCTGCCTTTGGAGAGTTGGGGTGTGTATTCTACAAGCCTAGGGGAGATGCTTGCCTTGCTTCCACTGTCCGGCTGTTTCTCCCCCTCCCCCCCCAATACATTTTTATTGTCAAAAGTTCAAGTTAACAATTAAAAAAGAATAACAACTTTGACAAAATGTGTAACAATAACAGAATTTGAAAGTAGTAAATACAGCATCTATTAAACATAGCTGAACATTAAACATAGGTGAACCTGTCTGGCTGTTTCCATGTGATTTTGGTGTCACTGGCTTCCTCTTAAGCCAGTTTCATGTAGTGGCTAAGTGTGTGGACTCTAATCTGGGAGAACTGGGTTTGATTTCCCACTCCTCCACTTGCAGCTGCTGAATGACCTTGGGTAAGCCATAGTTCTGTCCAAGCTATTCTTGAAAGAGCTCTCTCAGTCCCACTACCACAGGGTGTCTGTTGTGGGGTGGAGAAGGGAAAGGAATTTATAAACTGCGGGTTATAAATCCAGTCTCCTCTTCTTCTTCTTAAACCATTCCATAGACTCCTGTAACTGCAGCTGTCTTTTCCAGAAAGAGCACTGTGACCCCAGAAATATAATCTGCTCCCAACCTGAAAAGACTGTAGAGGAGTGGTGTGGTACATGTAGCTTGCAGGGGATCAATTCTATATACTTGTGAACCAGCACCTGACATTTCCTCCAAAAGCACTTTCCTGGCTTGATCTTAGTCCAGTTGGTTTTGCAGTGTCACTAGTTCTGCTGGGCTTACAAAAATGCCCACACTTTCATTTTCTACCGCAGAGATTCTCAGGGACTTTAATTCTGTTCTGCTGGGCTTCTATTGCCCTTGCTTTTTTTTTTGCTGTCTTTGCCCTCCATTGGAAATAGTGAAGGATGGGGCACCTTCTTTGTGGGGCTGTAACTGTGACCCTGTAAATCCTATCTTCATCAAACTCAGAGGGCATGTGGAGGAGAGGCAGATGGAGAACCATGGTGAGTTTGGTGTCTCTAGCTTACACTCCTGAACCTCCTGAACTTGCACCTGTCATTTTCCCAGAAAGCACTTTACTGGGGGCACCTTCTTTGGAGGGCTGTAACTTGGACCCGGTAAATCTGATCTAACCATAAACAAACTTGGCAGGGAGGCTGAGGAGAGTTAACTGGAGATCCCCTGTGAGATTGGTGTCTCTAGGATGCCAGCGGCCAGTCTACCATGTCACGAACCTCATGAACTGAACCAGCTCATCATGGTCTGTGGTTCACAAAATACACATGCCATGAACCATGAACCGAACCACATTTTTCCAGTGCACCCCAACTCTGATGCACAGGCTGAGGGCCATGGGCCAAGAACCCTTAGGCTCATGCCCTTTGACTTGCATCCCTAGCCATCCCCATGCAGCAGGAGAGAACAAACTCAGCCAGATGTCTCAACCTGGAAGCCATCTTCCTTGTTTCCCCATTCATAAAGGCTTTTAATGACTTTCCTCATAAAAGACTTCCAGTCTTAGCATAATGGGATAAAAGGAGAGGTTCTCTTATGGATTAAAAATTGATAAAACTATAGAAAGTACATATTGGGAATAAATGGCTAGTTCTCACAATGGAAGAAGGTGGGCAGCAGGGTTCCACAATAATTGGTGTTTGGACCAGTACTATTTAGTTTGTTCATAGGTTCATAATTTGGAATTGGGAGGTGAGAAGTGTAGTGGCCAGGTTTGCTGCTAACAGCAAATAGTTCAGGATGTTAAAAATCGAAGTGGATTATAAACAGCTGCTGGAGGATCTATCTAAATTAGGTGAGTGAGCCAACAGTGTGGCAAATGAAGTTCAATGTTGGTAAGTGTGAGATGGAGTTCCCCAATATGGTGCTCAAAGGTGTCATGGCACCCTCCACTACTTCCCCTGATGCCTCCTGCTCTTTTAGAAAAGCGAGTTGGGCCTTTGCAAAGCAGGACTTTTTATTGGCTGCCTTCATTCAAATTTGTTTTATTTATTTATTTATAATTAGATTTGTATCCCGCCTTCCCTGCCATTTGGCAGCTTCAGGGTAGCTAACAATTGATATAAATTCACATTAAAACACCAATATTAGAACAAAATCATATTTGAATTATAAGAATATACAATGCAGAACTATACTAAATGATGGCAATCTTCTATGATCATTTCCCAGTTTCCAGTTCCAAGACAGTTCACTAAATACAGCATAAACCAGTTACAACAGATAAATACAGATAAATACAACAGATAAATACAGTCACAACAATAATTCACTAAATACAACATAAACCAGCCCTACCCACCCTGACCTTCCTTCTTGTTACTCCCTCCCCCTGCAAGATTAAACTACTCTATTCTATTGACTAATAATAAAGGGCAGAAGACAAACCCAGCTAGCTATTTATAGATAACTACTGTAACCTAACCCTAGGCTGTAATACCAACATTACTGCTGCTGTAACCTAATCCTAATTCTAACTCTAATTCCAGCAAGTGCACTAAGGAGCAGCTGCCCTATTTTAGCTACATTAAAGGGGTTTCCATGGCTACAATAGCAGCCACAGCCAAGGGAGCACCTTTCCTATGAGAAAAGTCTGGAAAGTCTGGGACTTTTCATTTAGGAAAAGAAGACATGATAGAGGTTTATAAAATTATGCATGAGGCTGAGATAGTAGATATCCCCCCCAAAAAATAATAGTTTAGAACAGACAAACAAAAATACCTCTTTACTCAATGAGTATTTAAATTGTGGAATTAAATGCCAATTGGTATAGTCATGGCTGGGAACAGAGTTAGCTTTAAAAAGGGACTAGACAGCTTCATGGAGTAGAGGTTTATCAATGGCTGCTAACCACAGTGAGCAAAGAAGCCTTCATATTCTGAAGCTGTAAACCTCAGATGTTAGGAGGCAACATCACAAGGAGGGCCTTGGCCTCTATGTCCTCCTGTTGGTTGCCTGCCAGGGCAACTGGTTGGCCATTGTGTGAAAAAAGAATGCTGGACTAGATGGACCGCTGATCTGATCCAGAAGGGTTCTAATTACATTCTTATGTTCTAAATGATTTTCTCCCCACCCAAAACTGACCAAGTGGCTGCACAGAATAAGAGCAATTGGCTCCCATTCTCTGCAGCTCAAATTATCAGCTGGACGAAGGCAGAAGCAGCTCCCCACCCCAAGTGTCAGCAGATTGCTCCTGTTCTCTGTATCTCAAGCTGTCAGTTTCATGTGGAGAGTAAAGGAGGATGTCTTCTTTCATCTCCTTTAATTTCACATAATTGGCTAACAGCTTGAATGGGGGAGCACAGAAGAGATCTTCAGACAGCTTGGGTGGGGGAGCAGTGATCCCCCAAAACTGAGAACTGTGGGGAATGGATAGTGTTTCCAAAAAATAATGTGCAAAAGCACAACAGATCCCCATAAACATAGCTCTAGTGATGCTAGTGTATCCTTATTTAAATATGATTGTAAATATTATCATCTTGGTCATCTATGTCTTGGGAAGGAGTGAAAACTATTTAGTATTATTAATACACAGGGCAAGCATTTTTGCTTTGAACTGACATTTGAACACAACAATACACATTATTTGACTTTATTGTTCTAGAACTTATTTTGATAACTGTCTCTGACAAAAATAAAGGTTAATATTGATTGCCCTTAAAACAAATCTATAATGGGGAAAGGACAACTAACATCTTTTCAATACAGGCTTGAACAAAACTTCATTGAAGCTACGGCTGAGCCAAAACAGAGGTGGACCGCTTTATTGAGAAACATTTCACCTCTGCCAAAAGCGGACCTCCCTTATTCATCCAGAAGGCACATGCACACAGGCCAAAACATCTACACTGGAAACTGCGCTTTGATCCCTCCCCCCCACCTCTGCAGGCTGAAAAAGAATAGAGGCATTGGCTGCAAATGACCTCCACTTAATTAGCCGCACCCTCTTTAAAGAGAGGCAATCTGCATTGTGATGTATAACACAATCCTCCCCATCTTTTAGCAGCTATTTTAAAGGAGGCTGTTTGCCCAGCTTGATTCTTTCCACTGTCTTCAAGGCACGGAGAACTGTTCTTGTACATATTACAACTGCTATGTTGAAGATGATGATCTGTAGTTTGATGCCCAGTGTGATCTCTCCCCTGTCTTGGAGGGTGCTCTGCAATCGAAGAGGTGGTGGTAGATTAATTATCTAGTGAGCAGTATTTTCAGGGTGTGCACTGCTGTTAAAGAGAAAATGGGGGCCAACTCTTGAAAGGCACCTTTCATTGGAAAATGAACCACATGAAAATTCGGTATGGTCTTGATTGTAATAATGACTTTTCTTCATGACATATGTTCAGTTTATTTAACAAAAGTGAATCACTGTACATTGTGGTATTGTGTGCAGTGCTGGTTATTAAATATATTATAGTTTTCATTGCTTTTGCCCTTTCCTGTCTTTGTTTTTTTTTTACTTGAAACCTAGTGAAGACTTTTGAACTGCATTAATTCACAAATCACATGCTAAGAGAATTTGGAGTGGAGGGAGGCTCTTGGAAAAGTCTACAGTAAATATCCTACTATGTGTACCACTGAATCATCAGACAAATACAGCCTTCTCTACCAAATAAATATGGCAAGAGCAATTGGTGGCTGATGAACAAAATCCATTAAAAAAAAGGGGGGGGGAATTCATCTTCATTTTGACCAAAAGACAGCAAATCCTTTTGCCAGGGAAATAAAGGGATCAGAATAAGGACATTCTAGTTAGCCCACATCCATCCATCCAAGCACTGCCTGGAGATCTCCATTCACATAGCAAGTTGCTGTGGCTTACCAGGTTAGACAGGCAGGGGACTCAATGCCCACCCCAGGCATTTCATCCCTTCCTTTCTGATGGCTGCAGCTTTCCCCATCCAGCAGAAAGAAAGTGGTGAAGTGCCTCCCTTTGAAGGGGGGGGAGCAAAACCAAAAGGGTTAAATGGCTCACAGCCATTTAAACCTCACAGCTGAATGGCAAACCTAGTCAGCTGTTTAAATGGCTGGCCCTGAACAGCTGTTTAAATGGCTGGCCAAAAGTCTGATAAATGTTTGGGGAAGACAACTTCCCCAAACATCAGTTCCCATGCTCCAAACTGGCTCAAGTTTGGCTCATTAACCAGTTCATGCCCATCTCTAATTATGAATATATGGAGGAAGAAGGGCTTAATTAGTTCAGTCTTATGCATAAGTGAGGCTCAGTGAGTTCAGTAAGAAAGTGTACACAACACTGTGGTGTACCTGTATGTCACAATAAGGGTATGACTAGATTTACAACAAATATTTTGCATTGATCAGAGTGTGTGATTTGGTCTTTCATTAATAGAAATACAAGGTGTTATTGCAGCTTACACTGTGATAAGACTGAACTTTAATATATATATGTAAATATCTCCTTATAATAATTATCTTTTGGTTTCGTAAGATTCCATGTGCTCCCATTGGCTGTAAAATGCCCTCCCTCAGCCATTGGCCCATCAGCTGCCACTCAAGAGTACTCGTGTGCCATTGGCCGGGTGCTGGGTCTGCTCCTTTCCCCACCCACTCCCCCTTCAGACAGATTTGCTGGCAGACCAGCTCTCTCTCCTGAGGAAGACTGTTCTCTTGACTCCTGTGAGGGACTGTCCCCTCAGTGGCTGTTGGTAGGCAGCCAAGCTTGGTTCTGTGAGTAAAAAAACAAAGGACTTTCAGCATAACCCCCCTCCCCCTCCCCCGCCCATCACCCCCTCCCCAATGGCCACTTTCCTGTCAGAATAAATGGAAAAAGGCTCTTTCTCCTGCTTAGCTTCAGCATGGCTGGCTGGCTAACGAGGTGGGCCAGCGACCATCAAACCATTTTCTTCAACTCCCCACTGTGTGGCTGACTTTCCCCTAGGGCTGCCAATCTCCAGGTGGGACCTGGAGATCTCCCACTGTTACAATTGACCTCCAGATGACAGAGATCAGTTCCCCGGGACAAAATAGTTGCTTTGGAGGATAGACTCTATGGCATTATACCCTGCTGAGTCCTTCCACACACACCCCAAATGCTGCCCTCCACAGGATCTACCCCCCCCAAATCTCCAGGTATTTCCCTAATCAGAGTTGGCACCTGTACTTTCTCCTCTGTCAGTAAAAGGCCCTTTCCACACCTATGTTGGCCTTTGGGAGAAAACTCATTGGGCCCAGGCCTGATCAGGTTGCCAACTCCAGGTGGGCAATTCCTGGAGATTTGAGGGATGGAGCCTGGAGACGGTGAGGTTTGAAGAGGGGTGGCACCTCAGACAGGTATGATGCCATAGACTCCACCCTCCAATCCAGCCATTCCCTGATGTGGAACCATTGTTGCCAATCTCCAGGTGGGGACTGGAGATCACTCAAAATTACAACTGCTCTCTAGGAGGGAGGGGGGAGGAGATGGAAAACTAAAGGTAGGTTGATGGTTGGCTGGGAGGGAGATAGGGTTATCAACTCCAGGTTGGGAAATTCCTGGAGATTTGAAGGGTCGAACCTGGAGAGGGTGAGTATTGAGGAGGGGTGGAACCTTAGAGAGGTACAATGCCATAGACTCCACCCTCCAAACCAGCCACTCACTCCTGGGGAACCACTGTTACCAATCTTGGGGGTGGGCTGGAGATCACACAAAATTACTATTGCTCTTCAGGTAGCAAAGATCAGTTCCTCTGGAGAAAATGGTGGACTCTTTCATTATACCCTGCTGAGATTGCCACAGCAAATTGTCACTGAGTGCCCAAAGCCGGGGCACTCTCCCAGAGCCTCTTTCTAGAGCCCGTTGTATTTATTTCCACAATGGGCCTTATTCCTAGTGTGTGTATGTGTGTATATATATATATATATATATATATATATATATACACATATACACACACACACACATACACAAAATTGCACACCAACAATGTGCAGCCAGCTGGATGACCTTGTGCCAGTCACAGTTCTCTCAGAGCTGTTCTCTCAAGAGTAGTTCCCTCATGTCAGGGTCTTGCAGCAATCAGGAGTCAACAACAAGCTTTCAATGAAGTTTCAGTTTATTGTTCCAGTATAGGCAAGTCATCCATACACATTCAGTGTCAGAACTAATTCAAAAAGCAGGAAAGGGTCAATTATACCTGGTTCAAAGCGGGGTCTCCTGATGGTTCAAAGCCAATCAGGGAAGAAGCCTTTGTGTGCTTAAAACTAACAGGTTCACATTCCAACGGAAAGCAGTGCAGCAGACACCAAGGTCAAACAGCGATAAAAGGAATACTGAGAATCGAAACCAAACATACGAAACCTGGATGGAGACACAAATCAACCACCTCCCCCTCCACCAGCCACAATGGCAGCATAACTGACACCTCAGAGCTCTCTCAGCCCCACCTACCTCACAGGGAGAGGAAGGGAAAGAGATTGTAAGCTGCTCTGAGACTTTGAGTGAAGGGCGGGGTATAAATCCAACTCTTCTTCTATTTAATTTCATTATATTCTGTGTACTCCTATAGATTACATGTTAGTTCCTCTTATACTATCAAATCTGAGAAAACAGAGGATATGGTTCTTATACCCTTAAAAATAGCAAAATCTCACCTGCACATACTCCTAAGAAAGAAAGCACCACTGCTTATTCCAATAGTCTACTTGCATAGGTTTAAAGAACTGTGACTAGAATCCTTAAAAAACAGGGCAAAAGCTCTGTTGAATGTGAGATTGTAATATACAAATTTCAACCATCTATCCTTGTCATTGATTTCAAATTTCAACTGTCCATGCTTGCAGGCACATGATGGATGAACTCTGAAGACGGTACATGATCCTCAGGCACAATTCAACTCCTTTCATTTCCCATCCATTAATATCTCTGAATATATTGCATGAATGGGGTTCTCCTCTTAATGAAAATAAAAATTTGTATTTATCTATGCTGAGATTATAATGAATTGATGACCCTGCATTTTCTTTTATTAGCAATTTTGGGATTTTTAGTCTTTCAAGGAAGTTCATTAATTAGTTTAAAACATTGTTCACTGAGTAACTGTATTGCTTTTTAGTTGATTAAAATAGATGGATGGGCACTGTAATTTGTAGATTTGCAAGAGTGTTTTTGCTGTAGAGAGGGATGAGTGCATTGATCTGTTGTTAATTGATAAAAAAAATTCTTTTCTGCTAGAGGAGCATAAGCTAAATGACCCCATTATTGAATGACTACAAAATCCAGAGAATTAGAGAACTATATGTCTGGAAGAATCAAATAATGAAAACATATGTGAAAATCATCTGGTCCCATTTCCTTCCCAGATTTGGAGCATGACACATAGGACTAAGCAACTTCTTAGGGAATATTTTAGAAGAACAGGCTAGAGGGCTAAAGTCCACCCCCAATCTTGGCTCCTGTAAAATCTAGCTGGTTTCTACCATTTGCAAACACCATTTTGCGCCCTTATACTCTCTTTAACTATGAAATTCTATTTGGTTGTCTGTAGCCTCACTATAAATAGCTGCTCTATTTTTGGTCTATGTCATATGAAGGAAATTTAGCTGGAAGATCATAGAAGCTGCTAATGCTTCAAAAATTATTAACCTAGTACAAACAGGGATTCTTTACTAATGCTTTTTAGAATGAGGGAAATGGCTGTCATAAATTCAATTGTTCCAGCCTGAATAGAAGTATCCTTAGAGGCTTTTTGCCAGTCTTGTCTGCTTTGTATAGCTGGAGAATCCTGAAACAAGTTTCTAACAGATCGGGATGAGGCTTGCTCTGTTTTGAAGAGCCAGTTCCTTCATGTACTGGAAGCTACCTCTAATTTCTTCATAATCGGATTAGTCAGAAAAGCATATCCTTTACTGCAAAACTGTGTCTGCATGAGAAGACTTATTTCTAGTTAATTAAAGATCAGCTCTGGTATTTTAAAAGATGATGAAAGGTGACTTCTTAGTGTGGAATTGATAAGAACGCAATAGGAGATAGCAATGGAGGGGTGAAGAGCAAGGAAGTGGGCGGTGTGTCAGCTGGCTGTGCAAGGAAATAACCTTTATTAGCAAACCAGAGAGGTTCCTACTTCACCATCTTTCACATGATGTCAGAACATCTGACAGTCTTTATAGTTTCAGATCCAATCCTGTTTTAAGATGAAAGCTACCTGGAGTGATCAGAGAGCATGTGGATCAGTCATCTTCTACAGACAATTTCCTTTCCCTGCTGTGCACAATTTCCTCCTGCTTGATGCAAGCAAGGTATTTTCCACACCTTATCCTAAATCTCTCTCAGAAGCAAGACAACTTTGAGCTTGCAGTTGGTTAGGGATTAGCTAGGTATTAGGGGTAATATGTCCTTCCCTTTTTCTTTTTGCTTTCATACATTGCCATTGTGAGCCCTTCTGTGTTAACTTTTTTGTTGCAGGTGTCTCCAATTTGTTTGCTTCATTTATTGCATTTTTACACCCTATTTGTGTTACAGGGCATTTGTGTTACAGGACATTGTTATTTATGTACAGTTAGTGCAAATAACAATAAAATTATGCAAATTTAACAGAGAGAATTCCATGCAAGGAAACTAAATAGCATGAAAGTAAAGGCTCATTGGTTCAATTTGCACAAGAGAAAAAACAAATGGGGATTTCTAAATTGAAACAGAAAGGTTGTGAAAAACAGTACCATCCTGTTATTCAGTTTATATTGAACTATTTTGTTTGTTTATAATCCAACATTCTCACTAAGACTCAAGGCAAGTTACACAGTGTAAATCCATACAATATGTAGAATGAGACATCTAATAAACAATATAATAGCACTCAGATTACAAAATCTGAAACAAGCAAAAAGAATTACACATGATACCTTAAACAATGCAGAAAATAGTACTAGATAAGTAAAAACAATACAGCAAGAGCAGGATAATATATACAGCAAACAGATAATACATAATATACACATTCCATAGTGCCTTCCTGAAACAATCCTAATAAAGGCATAGAGAGAGCACAGTGTTCCTTAAGGGGAGGGTGGATACTGACTGTGGGCATTCTTAATTAACTCCAAGCTGTAGCCACTAGGATTACATAGAAGTATGAGGAATTTCAGTCCTGAAGGGTATTGGGTGTAATTTTGCCTTCCTTTCTCTTTTCAGTGCCTGCCCTCCTGTGTCAATTACTTCTGCAGTCTCTGCACTCCTCTTCTTGCCTGCTGCTTTCCAAACTTTATCCCCCATCTAAACCAATCTACCTCAGGGTTCTCCTCCTGCTGCCTGTCTGCCTCCCCAGATGCCTTTCCCTCCTTGTGCCTCCAGATGCTCTTGTCTTGCCAATCTACCTCTTCCTTGTGTTACTGGTCTTCAAATTGTGCCTGCAGTGCTGTCTGTGTTATGGTCTGAATATTTCCTATCAATTTCCCCATAGACTTTAGTGTTAAACATAGGTGTCTTTCATTGCATCAGAGATAGAGGGCTTTAATCAATCTGTCTGAAATCTGAAAATGTGGGAGTCCCATGCAAATAAAATCCCCATGATTTTTGTCCAATTTGAAGGTACAGATGTGAGAAAACAGTGTGTGTGTGTCTTCCATTGAGACCAATAGGAAATAATGATGATGCAGAATTATATAAATTGAATGATAATGAAAGAAACAGTAACAAAACAACCCAATAACAACTCATACTCTTTTGAAATTAATAACAAAAATAAAAAACCCAAACTTTCATATACAATTCTAATAAAGATCCAAGGCCATGAAAGGCTTGTTAAGTAATATTTTAGCTTAAGATGGCTTGTTTATATAGATCCCAACCTAGAAACATGATTTCCTAGCATACCTCTAATGTAGCTCCAGCACAGGAGATCAAAATATAGAAACATTCTTACATGTATGTATCCCCTCATTGGATCAGGATCTTTGCATGCTTCATTCCCAAAGCTTGATCATAGGGTTCCCTGATCCCCTTGTTGCTCTGGTGGGGGAATTGGGGGGGCATTCTGGGGGTAGGCAGGGATGCTTCCAAGCCCTGCCCCAAGCCCCACACACAAGAGTGACCACCCACCCAGCCACCTCTCTCCCTTTCCTTCCGCCCAAGAGTGACCATGTGCCCTGCTGACCAACTGGAGGGCCCTATAAAGGAGGGTGGGAGGGGGTAGTTGTGGGCTGCACACTGGGCTCTCAAAAAGACCCTTAAAGGATCTTTTTATGGGGGCCATGGTGCGCTGGGCTGTTTTCCCCCAAGCCTTGCATGCTGCAGTCCACACCCTGCTCACAAAAAGACAATTTAAAGGGTCTTTTTGTGAGCCCAATATGCAGTCCATAACTGCCCCTCTCCCTCCTTCCTGCTAGATTTAAAGGGCCCTCCAGTTGGTTGGCAGGCCACATAGTCCCTGTCAATCAGCTGAAACCCTTTAAATTGGGCAGAAGGGGAGGGAGAGGGGTGGCCTGGTGGGTGGTCACTCTTGGGGGTGGCTTCCCCCACTAGCCAGCTGGCCAAGGGCAGATTGAAGCCCTCAGAAGTGTGGGAACCCCCATCTGGACCTGGGGGCTGGCAGTGGCAACCCTACTTGATCAGGAAGTACACACACAGCCCACAACATATGATGAAGGCAGAGCATACACAACCACATGTGAACCAGCAGCATAATGCAGATATAATCTGATGCATGGTAATGGTAATGTATCTTTGCATGTGGTGCAGAGAAGAATTCACATTCCCATGAACCATGTGATCCCCATATTATCAGTCACAAGCAATATATTGTTACTGGACTGAGGATGCTCTCACCTGTCTGGAGTCTTAGGCACAGGGCAAGAATAATAAAATAGCAAAAGAAATAGAACAGTAAGCTTGCCTCTTTCAGGTCAGCACCCTTTTATATTTTTGTTTCTCTACTATCATGCAAGAAGACAATTTTTGCTTAAAATGGTGAGGGAAACCATCTCAGCTGCATCTATTCACTAAACACATTTTTGCAGATCTGGCATGTTTTCCTTAAAACAAATAGTTCAGAATCTTCTCTTTCAATGAACATTTCCCATGGTGATTGGGATCATTTTTTATTTTGCACCTCAGAATAACATGGATTCAGGCAGCTGCTTTTACTGTTTCTCTTATCGCTACTTACACTGTACACCTCTTTGTCACTTCCAAAACGTATGTGCTTGGCTGTTCCATTTTTATTTTATTACCCTTGGGATCATTTTAAAGCACAGACAAGAAACAAAGTCTCTCTTGCTTATGATTTAGTCCTTCATTTGCATTTCCTTTAATTAGTTGGAGGAAAGGATGTTTAGCGAGAGCAACTGGCTCTTAAGCATACTTTGATTTGCTTGCCTAGGCAGGGCATCTCTCTATATTAATAACTGAGTTTTCGTGTGACTCTTTCCTGATCGTTCCACACACTCCCCCAGCATTTGGCTCCCTGATCTGTCACTCAGAGGGTGTCTCTAACCACTGGCTGCATTGCCTGAGTGCCGCCCAGCTGCCACTCAAGAGTACTCACATGCCATTGGCTGGGTTCTGGGTTTGCTCCTCTTTCCTGCCCACTCCTTCATCCACTGTGCCCTGTCAGAATTTCTGGCAAATGGCTTTTTTTCTTGCTTCCTGTGTGGGACTAATTTTTCCTTCAGTAGCTGTTAGTAGGTGTAACGAAATGGCAGTTACCTGTGTCTGTGAGATGACTGCTGTCTCTGTGTTTAAAATGTTCCCCCATAAGGCTTAATTGAGCTGTAGTTCCAGAGAGGGGCCTGCAGGGGTATCACTCACTGGGTTGAATGGGGCTTCCTCATCTGCTGGTCTATAGTTCCCAGCTGCCCCAAGTCCAAGACCTGTGGGAAAAGAGGGACCGTCTCAAGGGGCAGGGCAGCATCAATATAGACTGGGGAATGAATGGAAGTTTCCCTGCTCTCTTGAGCAGGAGAGAGAGGCTGAAGCAGAACCACAAGTCAGTCCAAGGAGAAATCCTATCCTGAACCCACAACCTCCAGAGGTAGAGAGTACTGTGTGTCAGGAAAGAGGACTGCATTTAATCCCTATTGATTTATGCCATGTTGGTTCATGGTGTGTGCTTACTCCTACAGTTTTGCCTTATTCATTTAGTGTGTGTATGCTCCATAATTGTGTAAATAGTTAAATAAATTCTTTCATTTGGGCTAATGATCTGTGTTGTGCTCTGACCACATAGTCTCCCCTGTTCTGTACAATACCAAAACGAGGGGGTAGCCCAGGGAAGCAAGGAAAGGCCAGACCCTTGGGTTGTCAACTTTCCAGGGATCCCCAAAGATTGGGGATTCCATCTCCAAATAGGGAGATTCGGCCAGAGGGGTCTCACTGTCCCTCTAAAAAGGCAGGGACAATTCAGTGAGTGGTGGCAGCAAATTTCAGGAGTGAGATATGCCCATGGGACGAGGGTGGGAGGTGAACAGCTGAGTTGTAAACTGGAGCCCGTTTCACCACAGTAAGCAACCAAGCTTGGTTCAGACAAAGGAAGGAAACCCTTTGCAAGCCTTTGTTAGGAACTCATTGGGGCCAGTCCTGACTGGGGTTGCCAGCTCCAGGTAGGGAGATTCCTGGACATTTCCTGGTAGAGTCTATGGAAGCCGGGGTTTGGGGAGGGGAGAGGTCTTAGCTGAACAGAATGCCATACAGCCCACCTTCCAAAGCAGTTATTTTCTCGGGGGGGGGAGAGATCTGTTGTCTGGAGTTCAGTTGTGATACCTGGTGATCTCCACCTGGAGGTTGGCTACCCTGGGCATTGCAGTCAGTGCTTTAGAGCCCGGTCTGCTAGATCCAGGTTCTTGCTGTAGAAACTGAGTGGGTGATTTTGGACCAGTCACAGAATTTCAGCCTAACCTACCTCACAGAGTTGTTGTGCAAGTCAAAAGGGGGAGAGGAGAATGATGTCAGCTGCTTTGGACCCCATTGCAGAGAAAGACTATTTTCCTCCTGGGGAACCATTGTTGCCAATCTCCAGGCGAGGGCTGGAGATCACTCAGAATTACAACTGCTCTTCAGATGGCAGAGATCAGTTCCCCTGGAGAACATGATGGACTCTGTGTCTTTATACCCTGCTGAGATGGGCCCCCCATGACAGCGACTGTGATGTGGAGGTCAGGGTTTGTTTGTTTTTTTCCTGCTTGCCCCAAATAAGGTAAGGTTTATTAAAAGTTTTTATTATTTTTCTAAACACAAACATACATTCACAAACAGAAACATACACAAACACATATGGGGGTGATAATACATAGTATATGGTTTCATTTTAAGCCTTGTATACAATCAGATTTCTCAATGCCAGTAACTAATAAAAAAAATCTTTGTTGGCTACTATATTTCTTGTTATAACTATTGTACCAGATATAGAATCTTGACCATGTATTTTGAAATGTAGACTCTGTATCTCCCTTTAACAATAAAGTCAATTTATCCATTTCTGCCACTTCCAAAAAGCTTATCGACAATATCTTGTTTCGTTGGGATTTCCGGGACTTTCCAATACTTAGCATATAGAATTTTCACAATTGTTGTTATATAAACAATAAGATAGCAATCATCATTTTTACATAAATCAGGAAGAATATTTAACAGTAATACTTCAGGAGTAAAGGAAACAGTACAGTTTAATATTTTTTGCAAGATTTCATGTATCCAAGCCCAAATTTTTTAAACTTTTTCACAGTGCCACCAAATATGGTAAAATGACCCCACCTTATTTTGACATTTCCAACATTTGTTTGAACACTTACTGTTATATTTAGCTAACTTTTCCAGGGTTACATACCACCTGTAAAACATTTTATAAACATTTTCTTTATAAGAGACCACTTTCATTATTTTTATGTTTTTCCTCCATAATTGGTCCCGTTGATCTAGTTCAATGCTATGTCCCAAGTTTTGCACCCATTGAATCATTGTGGATTTAACTGTTTTGTCCAGCATCATATAATCAAGAAAAATATACATTTTTAAATAAATGTTTGATCTGTAGAAATCACAATTTTTTCAAACTAACAAATTATCATAAAAATCATTTTTTTTGTCTTTAGAGACTCTAAATTCGATCTGTGCCTTTTGCCACCATGTTAGGCCCAATAATGGTTTCAAATTCAACTTTGATTCTAGGATATCTGAGTACCTTTTTACATCCTCTTCATAATAGGTTTTAGGGTTTGTGAAGGCTTCTAAAGGTGCAGTCAGCTCTGAGTTCTTTGTATATAGTTGTTTATGCAACAGTTCCCAAACTTTCAATAAAGATGCTCTCAGCCAGTGCTGCTTAAAGTATTTATGTACTGTGGCTTTCCCATACCATAAAAATGCGTGCCAGCCCCTTATCACCTTTACTATTTATCTTTACATTGGAGGTCTTGGTGGATGTAATCAGATCTGAGGAGCAAATAAGTGGTCTTAAATTGCGTGGAGAAGAGTATAAGCTATTGATGTTTGCAGATGACCTTGTATTCATTTTAGAGAATCCCCTCAATTCAATACAAACCTTGAAGGAAAAACTTCAGGAATATGGGCGAGCAGCAGGGCTAAGAGTGAACATCAATAAAACAAAGATAATGACAAAGAACATGGCAAATGAACAAGCTTTACTACTTCAGCAGAAGTTGTATTTTCAATTGCAGAAAAAGATTAAATATTTAGGAATAATGTTGACTAATAAATGCAGCACACTGCAGGAGAACAACTATAAAGAGCTTTTAAAGTCTGCAAAGGTAGACTTGGAAAAATGGAAAAAATTCCAAACATCTTTAATGGGTCAGATGGCCACAGTTAAAACGAATATATTATCAAGATGGCTATTTCTATTTCAAACACCCCACCCTCCTCTTATTTCAAAGCCAAGCAATCTTTAAAGAGATTGACAATTTAATTTCAAAATTTATATGGCAAGGGAAACGTCTGAGAATAAAACTTAAAGCCCTACAAGATATTAAGGAAAGAGGAGGCTTTGCTTTACCAACCTGGCTTCTTTATTATAGAGCATCATCTATGACCTGGATTAAAGAATGGATTACTTTAGAAGATCAAAGACTATTAAAACTGGAAGGTCATGGAGGTCAGGGTTTCAGAGCACTGTAGAGGCTGCAGGTGGTGGGGAGGTAGAAAGCTGAACAGGGGGAAATAAAGGTAGGTTGATGCTTGACTGGGAAGGAGATAGGGTTGCCAACTCTAGGTGGGAAATTCCTGGAGATCTGAGGGATGGGACCTGGAGGGGGTGAGGCTTGAGGAGGGGTGGGACTCCACCCTCCCAACCAGCCATAACCTCTTGGGGAACCATTGTTGCCAATCTCCAGGTGAGGGGTAGAGATCACTCAGAATTACAACTGATCTCCAGGAGGGAAGGAGGAGGAGATGGAAAGTTGAAATCAGTGTGGCTTGGAGATCACTCAGAATTACAACTGATCACCAGGAGGGAGGGAGGAGGAGATGGAAAGTTGAAATCAGGGACAGATAATGGCAGGTTGATGCTTGGCTGGGAAGGAGATAGAGTTGCCAACTCCAGGTTGGGAGATTCCTGGGGATTTGAGGGGTGGAGCCTGGAGAGGGTGGGTTTGAAGAGGGGTGGTACCTCAGACAGGTACAATGCCATAGAAGCCACCCTCCAAACCAGCCATTTCCTCCTGGGTAACAATTCTCGCCAATCTCCGGGTGAGGGCTGGAGATTACTCACAATTACAACTGATCTCCAGATGACAGAGATCAATTCCTCTGGAGAAAATGGTGGACTTCATTATACCCTTCTGAGGTTGCCACAGCAAATTGACGCTGATTGTCCAAGGCCTCGGCACTCTCCCAGAGCCTCTTTCTAGAGCTTTATTCCCACAATGGGCCTTATTCCGAGTTACATTATATTGCAGAATAGAAACTCAGAGACTTCATGAGGTCAGTCATCCCAGAAGTGAAACATTCAGTGGGCTCAAGAAAACAGAAAAGAGAAGAAGGAATAAATAGAAGGATGACTGTGAGGCACAATCCTAAGAGTAATGCTGTTTGAAACAAAGCAGAACTTCACAAGAGTAGAGTAGTTCTTTCACTGTTCCCATTCATTTCAATGGGGGGGGTCATGCAGGAAAATTTCCCAGTGGATTTTGCCCTTGGGCTTTTTTATTCAGATTGGGGGAAATAGGGTCATTTTCATTATTATCACTTATTAAATTTTATTGTCATTTACATTTTATTGATTTACTGTTGATACTGGCTCATCAATTTCATGTGTGTAACAGCTCAGTAGCCAAACTATGGCTAAAATGACACCAAGACAAATGATCATCTTAGCTGTTCATTGCTACTTTCAGTCTGTGCAATGACTTTTTGACATGCATAATGGAGAGTAACAGTGCCTTCTGAAGCACAGTTGCACCTTTTGTTGAAGTCCATCGGGCTTAGAAGAAATGCTTAGGACAGCACTCTGATCATGATTAAAGTAAATTAAAAAAATCCAGAGCACATAATTTGGGGCATGCTAAAATAAACATGAAACCACATTATAACATATTGCTCCAAATCCCTCAAAGTCTCACACTGTCTGAAGGGACACAGCTCTGTCTAGAAGAAAATTAACCATGTCTCAAAGATGGGCATAGATGGTTACAGGCATATTTGGAAAAACCAGGGAATGAAGATAACCAACCTGAATCTGACAAGACTTATTCTGACCTGGTATTGAATTTCCCACAGGTCCTGTTATTCATAGCCAAGTGTGCCACAAAATCCCGCAACATGGACCACTTGAGGCACCTTGTTGCAAGCTGATCATCCAGGCATCTGGAAAACAGACTATACTGGGGATGGATGGAGAGTCTGGGGAACAGATAGGCCATATGCATGCAGGAGAAGCTAAAATGAAATAAGAAAAAGTGAAATGATGAACTGTTGATGAACAGTCAGTAAATAAAATACTCTCACTGAGTGAAATCTCAAAAGAAATTATGTTTCGAAGAATGTTCTTGAAGCATCTTGGGCTTGGGCCAGGGTTTTTCCAGCCAAATATTGACCCAACCTGAGCCTGACTACCACAGAAGCAATCAAAATGAGATATTAAAATGTTAACCCAAAGTGGATGAGATATTTCTCCTGAGTTTCAAGGAGAGGTTGGTTGTCTCCCTCATGCTGTCTACTCAGCAGATGCCTTACAGAGCCTGTCAGATCATAACAGATACTTGTCATGACTCTGCTTATTACTGTTAGAGGATAAGAAATACTGATTGTGACTCACTAAGACCACTGAAATTGTTTCTCCAGGGACACTATGTCATTTCTTCTTGAATGACTTCAGCTTCTTTGCTTCATTAACCTTGCCCAAAATGGCCTTTAGCAGAGGGTTATTATATGCAGAAAGAAGTTGTTTCTTTAACTCCATTTGGCATTTGTTATGTCACTGGTCTCCATTCTGCCTTAGCTACTAATCATCTTATGGTTTGTTGCAAATATCATCTTGTCAGGAGTTTGTGAGCATCATTTAATAGTACCTCAACCACAATACCTCCTTAGCTGGACTAACAGACCTGACCCACATAGCAAAAGCATTCTTACTTCACTTTTCTAAGGAAAGTAGTCATCCTTTTAACCTTTGTCCCTAATTCTTCAGGCATCTCAGCTAAATAAATAAAGCAAAACAGTTTGTTCTGGATGACATATATGGATGCTTAGGGACATCACTGAAGTGATAGCTAAAGCTGTACAATTAACCTTTATGGATTTTTGTATGAATTGTCGGGAGAATCTTTCACCTATGCATGCCTCAGCCTTTCTGCCCCACTATCTTAAATAGTCCAGTTTAGACTTCTCTTAAATTCAGTTGATCATGGATTACACTGGCTGATTGTGGATTATACTGATCTTTATTGCTATGGGCATCCATGGGGTAAATGGCTGCTTGGTTCTCCCTGTTCATCTCAATGGTTCCAGCTGAGACCCCAGGGCCAACAAAGACCTCAGAGGCAGAGAGGAGATAAGGTTAAACGCACAAGCAACCCCACCTCTCTTCACTCTGGAGAAAACCTGAAGCCTCCTTCCTGGCTAGCCTTTTGCCTCCTTATATGGGCCAGGCTTAATTGCATGCTTGCCCAACAGCCTTCCCTGACCTCCCACACCTGTTCCCCTTTTGCCTGATAGCCTGGCCCATCTGCAGCTGCTTCTGGTAGGTCCTTAAAGGTGCTACTCAGTGATGTAAAGGAACTATACATTACCTAGTTCTCCAGTGCTGGCCCTCTTGTTATCAGAGTGGCCAAAGGAGAAGTGGGAAGCACAAAGTTGGGCTGGGTCATGGCCCCATGCTGTGCCCCAAATGCAACCCAGAGAAGGTTCAGCCTTGCTTTTTAAAATAATTTTGCAATAAGCCATTTAGGAGCCATTATTTATAAAATCAGCCGAATCTCTCCCCCCCCCCCGATCCAGAAATACATTATAGGATAGTCAGAAGAAAATAATACATTTTTCTCAAAACATCACAAAATACTTAGAATCATAGAATGTTAGAGTTTGAAAGGACCTTAAAGGTCATCTAGTCCAGCCCCCCCGTACTCTGCAGGAGCGTAGCTGAAAGATAACCCTACAACATACCCGAAAGATGGTAATCCAGCCTCCGCTTGAAAATGTCCAGTGAAGGATCATCCACCACCTCCCGACGCAGTCTGTTCCACTGCTCAACCACTCTTACAATTAGGAAGTTTCTTGTGATATTTAGCTGGTAATGACTCCCTTGTAATTTCCACCTATTAGATCTAATCTTACAATCTGGAGCAATCTGGAGCAAGAGAGAATAGATCTGCTTCATCTTCTACATGACAGCCCTTCAAATACTTGAAGACTGCAATCATGTCCCCTCTAAGTCTTCTCTTTCCCAGGCTAAACATACCCAACTCTTTCAGCCTTTCCTCATAAGACTTGGATTCAAACCCTCTCACCATCCTGGTTGCCCTCTTCTGGGCATGCTTGAGCTTGTCAACATCCTTCCTAAAATGTGGTGCCCTAAACTGTGTTGTGTGCCCAAAAAGTTGTATGACAAAATACAAAAATAAAGCTGCATCCTACATATAGTTACAAGTACATATAGTACAAGTTACAAGCCTCACTAGACTTAGCCAAGGAAGCTCTGCATACAGATGCAAACCACTATATGTATTATAAAGTCCAATACTGATGCATGCCTACATGACAATACTAATCCGGACTTCCACAAATTGGCATTTTCTTAAACGTCACGTTTTGTAGCCACTAGTTTTGTTACAGAACCTGTCTGCAACGAGAATTGGTTTAGGCCAGTGCAACTTACCTCCAAGTAAATGGTGTAGGATAGGGATATCCACTAAGATTTTGACTCATTGAATAATTAAATAAAATTTGGTAATGTTGGAACGATAACTAATCTGACTGCTAAGAATTATTATAGTTGGTAATTTGACATCATTCAAAATGATCATTATTCTGTCCTGACAACTTGCTGACTGCTTTTCACAGTTGCAGAGTAAGGATGGGCCCCTCAAAAACACAGGAATCAATCTGTGCTTCAGAGTTTTCATTTTCTGCATGACACAAACAGCCTAGACTAAGGCCCAGGACAGACTGGCAATTTGCCCCGGTATCGAGTCGCGGCAAAAAAACCCCGGAGTAAACGATACCGGGTTTTCCCGTCCACACAGCGGGGGCCTCTGCCGGAAGAAACGGGACGGAGGCGCGCGGGACCGTTCAGACTGCCGCGCCAGAGGCGTGCTATATTCGCTGTTCCCCCATTATTTCGGCTGTGGGCGTATGTGCTCGTGCGCTCATGCGGTCATGCGCATAAGCGCATTTCGGCGATTTTTTTTTTTTTTTTGCCCTGCAACGCCGGCACCGCATTGGGCAGTGGAGCGGAGCTCAGCCAATCACGCTGCTGCTGCCTCATGCCCAATGCGGGTTGCTCCCGGCTTTTCGGCTGCGCGTTCAGACTCCCCGGAAGCGGGGAAACGCGCGACGAACGCAGGCTTTCACGATTTGCGACGGCTTTTATCAGGTGTTTTTTTAAACCGGCTCTGAAGCGCGAGGGCTCCGGTAAGCTCCGGGAGGGGGACGCCAGGCAGATGTGCCTGTGTGAACGTTCCATTTACTCCGATATTGAGTCGCTGTCAGCCCGGGTCCCATCCCGCGGCAAATTGCCAGTCTGTCCTCGGCCTAAGATACAGCTAAGTGAACTTCCCTTGAACAAGGCCCATTGGAATGAACATGGTCTTGCACAATTCCTATCAATTTTGATCTGGTTTGTATGGGCTATGTCCCTGGGGATTAAATTTGAGTCCAGTAGCACCTTAAAGACTGACAAAATTTTCCATGTTATAAGCTTTCATGAATCAAAGCATACTTTGTCAGATACCATGATGACATATAAGAATGTTCAGAAATATCACTGCAGTGATAGCTAAATCCATACAATTGACCTTTTTCATGAGTCAAAGTGAGTGGTGACTCATGAAAGCTTCTGCCCTGGAAAATTTTGTTGATATTTAAGGTGCTCTGGATTCAAATTTTGTTCTACCACTACTAACACAGTTACCTTCCTGAAAATATATTCCCACGAACATCTTACTTTAGGTTTTTGGTTTTGGACTATGATGAATACAATTATTACAATTAATCCAGTGATTTATATAATTCATATATATATATATATATATACACACACGTCTTTGTTGGCAACCCTAGGCCTGCCAGCACTCTCAGGGTGACTTCATGCCTCCTGACTGGCATTACTTCACTATCCCTGGCTGCTTGCTCCTGTTCAGCAGGAGCCTCCATATAGAAGCTGCCTGGGTGATTTTGGACCAGCCACAGACTTTCTGCCTAACCTACCTTGCAGGGTTGCTGTACAGATCACAAAGTAGAAGAGGAGAATGAAGTAAGCTGCTTTGCTCCCCACTAACAAGAAAGACAGAACTTTGCCTAGGAAGAGGCTGCTGAGAGGGGAGGAGATAAAGTTAACCAATTTTAGGTATGGAAATTCCTGGAGATTTCAGGTGTGGAGCCTGGAGAGGGTGGGTTTGAGGAGGCGTGGGACCTCAGACAGGTACACTGCCACAAACACCACACTCCAAAACTGTCAAATGTGTCCAGGACGATGGACAACAAGGACTCTCTACTACCATAAGGTATGCTGTTCTTCACTCCAACATTAGTTCTTTACACTGCAAAACACTACTCTGTGTTTACTCTGCCTGCAAGATACAAAAATCATTGACCCCACCCTCCTCCTAAAGCTCATTGTATTTTTCCTCCACAATGGGCCTTATTCTTAGTCAATGTATATAAACTAAAAAAAGATTTTTAAAAACCCACTTTGCTCAATTTATGTCTTGGAGACAGTTGCAGAGCTGGGAAATAGAATCTCCGATTCTACTATAATTTAACTATATGTATCACATGCATCAGTGATCCTAGTGTATTAAAGGAACAAGATGGCCAAAGCAATAATTTTTTTCCTGACAAATGTCTCTTTTGGAGGTCAAATTTAATATTTAAAGCTAGTCCTCAGTGATGTCTTGCATCCATCTCAACAGTTCAGCTTTAGCATAACATGTTATTGGTCACATCTTTTGTTCATTCCTAGAATGAGGCTGAAAATCAGAAAAGTAATAATCCAGATGGAATCCAATGCTGAATCATGCAAAAAGACTCTGGAACAATTATTCATCTTTAGTTAACCAGCCTGGGTTGGATTGAACATCATTTTCTGCTAATGGAAGGTGATGTGATTTTTGGTGATTCCCGTTCCTACTTCAGACCTCCAATTTGATTCTCATGCTGTTCCTAAGGGTCCCATGTCCTTCAGGAGCAGCTTTTGAGAGAGATGGAGAGACTGCAACAGAAGGGAAGGCAGGAAAGTTCCATTGTGCTGATGGAAGTGTCTTCCAATAGCATCCATTTAGTCAGTATCTAACCCAATGTCTCTCCCTAAAGTCAATCACTGTCAACCTGTTTGCTGTCTGTTATGCCACTCCCATGACGTTGTTGGCCGGTGTTTAAGACAATATAATTGCTGGAATTGATGTACTTGCAGTCCTACTCAGTGGCAGTTCTGATGTTTTTGAGATTATGTTCCAGTGAGAGGTCTTTAAGTATGCTGCCTAGGGAAGTCAGCTATCATTGCTGAAATCAGACAGACAGAACACTATCAACAAAAGACTATAAAAATATTCTATAACACAGTTCGTATGCCTACCCTTCCAAACTTGGGTTAAACAGGAAATATGTATTTATTAATAAAAATTCTCTATATGAGATGATAGGAAGGAGATGGTTTGTGGCATCTGCACTAAAATTAGTTCTTTTTGATTTGGCCAATTTAATACCAATGTCTTTTGTTCAGAAGCCAAATGAAGAGTGAAATTCAAACTGTAGAAGGCCAGTTGGATTTGACACAGCAAGGCTCCAGAGACTTCAGGGAGGAGAGAAGATGGCATGATATAGACTGATATTGTCAGAAGTCAGAAGCCAAGCGAGGTCATTACTTGGAAGGGAGATCACCAAGGAAGCCATTGCAGAGTAAGGCAATGGCAAACCACCTCTAAGTATGGGCATGAACCAGGAAAATTTGGTTCAGTTCATGGCATGCCCGATGAACGAACTATGAACCCTCACAAATTTTTCAGGGCTAAATAAACTGGTTCAGTTTGTGATGTAGGAACATGCCCCCTGGCATCCTAGAGACACCAGCCTTGCAGGGAATCTCCACCTGACTCTCTTCTACCTGCCCTCCAAGTTTGGTGAGGATTGGATTTACGGGGTTCAAGTTACAGCCCACCAAAGAAGGTTCCCCCAGGACAGTGCTTTCTGGGGAAATGGCAGATACAACAGGGAAAATTTCAGGAGGTTCAAGACTGTATAGATGGATCCTGTGCAAGCTAGAGGCATCAAACTCACAGGGGATTTCTGACTGACTCTCCTCTACATGACCTCCATGTTATGTACAGATTGGACTTAGTGGGTCCAAGTTATGGCCACCCCAAAGAAGATGCCCCCAGGAAAAATGTCAGGTACAGATTCAAAAGTGCATAGAGCGGACCTCCTGCAAGCTACACTCATCAAATGCACAGGGAACCTCACCCTGCTGCCTGCTCCTCTACAACCACTCCAAGCTGGGGGCAGATTATACTTCAGAGATCCCAGTTATGGACCCCCCCCCAAAAAAGGTCTCCTCAGTGCTCTCTCTGGAAAAGACAGCTGCAGTTACAAGAGTCTATGGAATGTCTCAGGAACAAGTCAGTGACACCAAACTCACAGGGAAACTTCCCTTGGGCAGACCCCTCCCAGCCAGACACTGGAAGCAAGGCAAGCATCTCCCCTATGATTGCAGCACCCACTCCAAGTCTCCAAAGGCAGGTTCTGAAGGACAGGAAGGCAGACATCCCTAGATTCCAACAGGGGCTCCCCAAAGTAACCCCATAGCAGCTTAGTGGGCACCCCACCACATAACACAAGCTAAGGAAACATGCCCACAATTCTCACAGCCCCCCCCCCAGGCTGAAACACACAGGTCCAGAGCACATGCAGCAACTGGGATGCATTCTTCTACTCTGAAGAAAAATGAATACACATATTGAACTAGCTGGGCTCCCACACTTCTCTTTTTAAATTATTTTTATTGGTTTTATAATACTACATCCTTTTTAAAAAATCTTTATTTATGGTTTTTATTTTACAACGTAGTCTCATGCTTATACATTAATCAACAAGTATTGGAGTCTATTATACATATTTTGTCTCTAACCATTTATACACTCTAGCCCATTTTTTCTGAAATAATTTTCCATCTTTTCCTTGCAATAACATACTAAGTTTATCCATTTCTGCCACCTCTATTAGTTTCTTAGTTAATTCATCTCTTAACGGTATTTTATCTGATTTCCAGTTTTTGGCTACTAGTATTCTAGCAGAAGTAAGTATATGAGTCAATAAACATATATCCTTTTGCTCATAACAATACTCTGGTTTCTCTTCAGGTCACATAAATCTTTTGCCTTTTATAATACTACATCCTATAGGGTGGGGGACAGGGAGAATACACTACAGCTAAAATATAAGACAAGGTTCACATGGAACATTACAGTTATATATATTACTCCTGCAATGGAAATAGGAAAAGAGAATTCAAACTTCTGTAAAATGAAACTTAGTTACACTAGGTTCAAGTGTTTTGTAATCCTTTATTTTTTTAAAAAACAAATTTTATTAGGATAGACAATACTTCACAATTTAGCTAAAATAATATAAATCATATCCTTTTCTCCAAACTCCCCTTCCCCCCCTGTTGGCTCCCAGCATTGTTTCCACCATTTTATCAATGCATAATACATATTAATTCACTGTTATCATATAAATTCTACAGGTAACACAGTTTACTTATTTGCAACTACTACTAGTACTTATTGATTGTATACATTTGTTACATCACTAGTAGTTTTCCAAGCTAAATATGCTATCCTTCATTTCCCAATGTTTCTGTATATATTCTTTAAGGTCATTCCAGTCTACCAAAAAAGTTTCTGCTTCTAAGTTGTTAAGTTTTCTTGTCCATTTGTCCATTTCTGCCATAAATAGTAGTTTTCTTAACCAGTCCCAGAGATCAGGAATTTTTTCATTTTTCCAATTTTGAGCATAGATCATTCTAGCAGTTGTTACCATGTACCATATCAGTGTTCTTTTACTCATGTTTATTTCTTCTAGTTTAAGACCTAAAAGAAACATTTCAAACATTTTCCATCTCTGTATGTATCGCAATCCAAAATATTTTTGCTTTATCACAAGTCCACCACATATGATAAAAGGAACCTTCGGCATGTTTACATTTCCAACATTTGTTAGATATATTTTTACCTATATTAGCTATCTTTTTTGGTGTCATATACCATCTATACATCATTTTAAAACAGTTTTCTTTAAGGTTGGTACATGTAGATATTTTCATAGTATTTTTCCATAAGAATTCCCAAGATGACATAGATATTTCCTTATTCATATTAATTGCCCATTTAATCATTTGCTCTTTAACTACTTCATCTTCGGTATACCATTTTAACAAAATTTTATACATTTTCGATATCATTTTCTTCCCTCCCTCCAGCCATAAATTTTCAATTTCATTATGGTTTCCCCTGAACCAACCATTTTTTAATCAGTTTTATACAAATCATAAATCTGTCTGTAATGCAACCAATCATATTTAAAGTCTAATTGGCTTTCTTCTTTTAACATATATGATTTCCCTTCAGGTCTCAACAGTTCACTGTATTTCAACCAGTCCTGTCTCTT
This sequence comes from Gekko gecko, assembly GCA_029375565.1. NCBI lineage: Eukaryota > Metazoa > Chordata > Lepidosauria > Squamata > Gekkonidae > Gekko > Gekko gecko. Next base: position 158,646,214 of record JAPDNY010000003.1, on the reverse strand, counting down.
GTGTTCTGAAAAAGGTTTTATTACTTCTGCTGGTACAATCCACATTGGTTTTTCTTCAGGAAAATTTTTTTTGTACTTAATCCATGAGTCAAAAAGAGTTCTTCTGATATAGTGGTGCTTAAAAAATTATCCATTTTCGACTTACCATAGTAAAGATATGCATGCCAGCCAAACCTGCAATCGTGTCCTTCTAATAACAACAGTTTTCTATTTTCAAGAGTAATCCACTGTTCTAACCATGTCAGACAGACCACGTCATGATATACTCTCAAGTTTGGTAGTTGAAAGCCTCCTCTTTCCTTTGCATCACACAAAATTTTCATTTTGATTCTCGGTTTTTTCCCTGCCCACACAAATTTAGAAATTTCTAAAGCGTTTTGTAATCCTTTATATTCTGTTTATCGCTTGTGCTTCTTCTTCTTGTGTTTAGAGTTCGCTTTTAATATCTTGGGTGCTGCTGCTCCTTTCTCAGACTCTGAAGTTTCGGTTGTAGTGCTAGAGGCACTTGAGGTGTTGTCCATTTCTCCACCACTGGGTTCCTCCTCTTCATCTGTAGTAGTTTTGTCATCTTTATTTGGGCTTTGTTGCTGTTTCAAAAAGCTTTTGGCCTTTTGGACAGAGTCAATTTTATTTTTCTTATTAAAGTTGAAGACAAGTCCCTCTGGAAAGATCCATCTATAAGAGATTGATTTGTTTTGAAGGAAAATAATTAAGTCTTTATATTGTTGTCTTCATTTCCAGATTTCAAATGGGATGTCTTTTAGAATTTTAATTTCTTCATCTTTGACTTTTAATGTTTTCCCTGATGTGGCTTTCAGAATGTTCTCTCTAGTAGTTCTCTTGGAGAATTTCACATATATTTCACCAGGTAGCTTTTTTTAAAAAAAAATAAAGTCAGGATAAGTACGATAAACCAAGTCCATGTTGTTTTGCAGGTCCTCTTGCTTAAGATTCAAAATTGATGCTAGCACTTTGCTTAAAGTTGTTTTTAAGTTTTCTCCCTTCTTTTCAGGCACTCCTTGAAAATGTAGAACATGCATTGATTTTTCCAGTTGGCTTTTATCCATATTTCTTTCTTTTTTCACTTCTTCCAACTTTTGCTCAATGTCTTTAGCCCTTGTTTCAACTTTCTTGATCTTTCTATCTGTCATATCAGCTCTTTTATCCATTTGCACAAGCTGTTTTTGAAGAGAATCCAGCTTACTGTTAATATTTGACATCTGCTCCAGGAGCTGCTTCTTGTGGCTGGGTGGGAGTCGTTGTTATAGTATTTCCTGTGAGAGGTTTCTTTTCCGTTGCCATTCTCCTCCCTCTACCAGCCATTGTTTACACAAGAAGAAAAGTATTAGTTTTAAAGTCAAGGTTCTCTGATTTCAATGCATCTTGGATTAAATTGCACCTTTCAGGCTCAATTAAAGTCTTGTATGATTAGTATCATTTTCTTTCTTTTTTCCACTTATGGGCCGCTCCAATTTGTGGGTGGGGTGGATCTCTAACCCTTCCCCACCCGCCACTCCTTCCCAGGTTAATCCAGCAGTCAGAGACTTAATCACTTAGACAGAAGTTTGCTTGACTCACTGTTTAGTCAAGTTTATTCATTACAGGTGTTAATTTTGCTTATTTTCTTGTCCGCTCATTCGGGGGTCTGCTCAGGTCACCACGATGGGTCTGCAGTGTCAGGACCTCTCGGGGACAGGCAAGCCTTGATCCCTAAGCCATCACCTCAGGAGAGGCTTGTCCCAGCTCCCCAGGCTGGGAGCCTCCTACAGAGACTCTGGGGAGGTCTGGAACCAGCCAGGCCCAAGACCCCTCCTGATCACCACGTCTTGGTGCATCTTCATCAGGAGGTTGATGGAGTGCATCCAAGTAGCAAGCCACCAAAAACTGGAAGCCTTCTCCCGCACTTCTCCAAGGGGGGATTTGGAATGACAGAAAGGCAGACATGACAAGAGTTCCAACAGGGGCTTCCTAAAGCAACCCCACAACAGCTTGGTAGGCATGCCAGCCACACCAGACAAGCAATGGAAATGTCCCCACAACTCTCACAGCCCCTCCCCCCGGGCTGAAACATGCAGGTCCAGAGCACATCCAGCAACTGATGTGTATTCTTCTACTCTGCAGAAAAGTGGAAAAACATGTTGAGCTGGATGGGCCAACTCCAATTTCCCAAAGGTAGATTTGGAATGACATAAAAGCAGACATCCCCAGAGTTGCAACAGCCCCCCCCCAGTAACTCCACACCAAATGTGCCCACCAAGCATGCCCACAACTCTCACATCCCCCCCCAGTCCTGGGCAGAAACAGTTTTTTAGCCTCCAGCTCACACATGTTTGTCTTAGCTCAGGAAGGATGGCTCCAGAGCAAACTAATTTATGCAGCAGCTAAATCACTTGCTCACAACTTTAATGCCAGTAGCTCACAAAGTAGAATTTTTGCTTACAAGACCCTACAGCTTAGAGGGAACATTGGTCCAGACCAATATTCCCTCTAAGCTTCACAGTGTTGTGAGCAGAAATTCAACCTTGTGAGTGTAAAAAGCTAGCAGCATTAATGTTGTGAGTGAGTCTACATTTGACTATTGCATAAGTTAGTTATTTAGAAGATTATTTCCATAACCTTGTAAAAATCTCAGAATAAATTCTTTTAAATTAAATTTAAACTATATTTTAAGAATAAGTTAAACATCGTAAGAGAAAACAGAATCAAGTCAAATTTCACCCAACCCTTTCCACTATACTGGTAGACCTGTCCTCCAGAGAACAGGTCAACCCATCTCATTTCACTATATTGGTAAACCTGGCCTCTGGAGAACAGATCTACCCACCCTAGTCCAATATATTAGTAGACCTGGCATCAGACTGTCACCCTGCACTGAGCCTTAGAAAATGTACCAGCATGGGGGGGGGTGGTGACTCTTGTAGTCTACTTTGTTTTTTTTAGTGAAATATGACAACCAGCATTACAGGTCAAGTATAACAGACGTGGAGCAATCACTGTCAGAACCCTGCCTAACTTAACAAACAGAAAGTTACTTAAATGTTATCAATCTGCCCAAACTGCTTATTTATTCATATATTTACATCCCACTTTTTCCTGTGGCTCAAGGCAGCTTACAAATCATACTGGAAAGCAGGGCTTCTTTTGTGGGAGAATGTAGAATGCAGGGTTCCAGAACCTCTTTGACAAATTCTTTTTAAAATGTTTAAAAGTTCATGAGTTTTCAGTATACAGGTTGAAAAATTCATTTCCTTCTTGAGAGTTCTGGCATCTCTCTCTCTCTCTCTCTCTCTCTCTCTCTCTCTCTCTCTCTCTCTCTCTCTCTCTCTCTCTCTCTTAAAAAAAGCCCTGCTGAAAAGCATAATACAGGTGTGCAGGGGGAAAAAAAATCATTTTTTCCTCTGGCTCCATTATAGCCTATGGGGACCATTATAGTCAATGGGCCCTATAGGCTATAATGGAGAATAGATTTGGGGGTATCTGGGACTCTGGGGGGGCTGTTTTTGGAGGCAGAGGAACCAAATTTGCACATAACTGCTGATGCCTCTACTCAAAAAAACCCTCTAAGTTACAAAAAGTTTAGACCAGGGGGTCCAATTCTATGAGCCCCAGAAGGAGGTGCCCCCATCCTCCATTGTTTCCAATGGAGGGGGAAATGTTCTCAGTTCACTTGTAGGCTGCGCTGCCAGCTAAGTTCCCTGTGCTGTTAGCTAAAATGTTGTGCACCAGTGTCCCCTAGTGCAGCTTAGAGGCAACTTTGGTCCAGACCAGAAAACAACCAGCAACCACAATATATTCTTCTACTCTGCATAAAAATGGAAATGCCTGTCCAGCTGGCTGGGCCACACACAATTCTCCAAAGGCAGTTTTGGATTGACAGAAAGGCAGACATCACAAGAGGTCTGACAGAGGCTACCCAAAGTAACCCCACAACAGCTTGGCAGGCACCCCAGCCACACCAGACAAGGGAAGTGTACCCACAACTCTCACAGCCCCCTCCCCCGAGCTGAAACACACATGCCTGGAGTAGGGATGGGCACGCACCCATAAACGAACGTGGCTGGTTCATGGTTCATGAACTGGGGATTTAGGAGAACTGCCTCCCACAATCCACTTACAAACCTCCTGTTGTGGGTGCTGGCTCTGCTGAGGTTGATGATTCCTCAGATGAGGAAGAGGCAGGGAGCAACCCAGCCTCCTCTGGAGTCAGCCCAGAAGAGGAACCCTCAACAGCACCTGAGGGAGAGGAGGTGCAGCCAGAAGGAGAGACTGATCCAGAGCCTGGCCCAGCACGCCCAGTTGAAGGCACCCCAAGACCAGAATCCCCACCTAGTTCTCCTGAATTCCCCAGACGCAAGGCACACCAGAGGCTGAATATGCAAGAATGAAGGAAGAGTGCTAGGTTGCTGCTCTTGCAAAAGCAATGGGAGGAGCTGTGAGTCTTGGCAGATTGACTTCCAGGGAAGGGAGAACTTGTTCATAAACACCCCATGCACCTGCCTCAGCGTGGTAGCAACAGCGCAAGCTCAGATCCACTCCTGGCTTGTAGCAACTGCTCCTTGCTCCTAAAATCTTGGACTGATTTCCTGGCTCTCTGACCCTTGGCTCTGTTATTTGACTTGATTCCTGACTGCGTCTCCAGTTTCCAGTGTGTGGACACCCACCTAGCCAGCCAGATCAGCTGAATCAACCCTGGTGATCAATGGGGTGACAGATGTTAAGCCGATATAGTAGTGGGAATTTCTCTTAGAACATGCCCTATGTTACTAAAGTGTTTTTGTGGACTGAGTCAGATACAAGCTTTATTGAAGATATCCATCTCTTGGGTTTTTAGTTAGTAGTGGTTATCTTTCCTTTATCCCTAGCTTAGATGTTTTCCCCCTTCTTTTTTCGGTTGTAGTTTTGTAGTATTAAAAATGCAAATAATAAAAAAAATCCCCTTTGGGGGGCAAAAAAAAGAAAAAGAAAGAAAGCGCCCTGCTGCAGAGCCATAAGCCAGCTGAAACATGATGGCCCTTTAGACACACACAGGCTGGAGGGGAGGGAAGATCTGGTTCATTTCAAAAGTTTTGAGAATTTCCTAACAGAGTGATGCATTCAGATAATAATTGTTTCATACTTCACCTGCTGGGATTGTTGTTCCATGGCAGTGGCATTTAACCTTTAATCCCCTACGGTCTCTGTCCTAACTACTCAACAGACACTTGGATCCCACAGACCACTTCTGCTGGCAGAAGGGACTTCCACCAGTGGAGCAGACTATCCTTGTCTCTCCCCTCCCATTGTGGCCCAAAGGTCTCTGAAATGCTGCTCCTGGAGGACACAGGAACCCAGAAACTGCATGAGGGGATAGCTGGAGGTCTACTGTGGAAAGGAGTTGGTAGAATCACTCCCTAACTGCATTTACAGAAGTTCTTCACAGAATCCAATCCATTTTCAGCAAATGTCTCCCAAATTACAACTGAGAAATTGGGAGATAAAAACAGTACTCCAGAGAAAGTGTCTCCACATATGATGCACAGATCTCAGGCCCATATTCAGTGAGACCCTTGTGCTTGGTGGTCATTAGCCAGTTTCCTAACAGGTATTATTCCTGTTTTTTTGCCTGTCCTTTTTTTAAGGGCCTGAGAGAGAAATCAAGGACCTGAGAATTTACTCTTAGGGCAAAGTGAGCAGTGTCAAATAATTCTCCTCTGCTGGCTGACAGAAGCAGGTAGGGTAAGAGACTGCCAAATATCCTGAATTTGCTGCCAAAATTTCTAAACATCCTCCAAGATTTATAGATTGTCTTTTTTTGGAGGGGGGTATGGCTCCCATTAAGAATCACTGCTCTATGATTTAGCCAATTTAGTGAATATTTCTGTGGAGTCAAAAAGAATGTGAAAAGGTGAATAGTATATATATATGTGTGTGTGTTGTTTTCTTATGTGTAGATCTTCATAAATGTTCCAGAAATGGTAGTCCAGGTTCCAACAGGAAGGCATCATCTGCTGATTGTAGGATCTTGGAAAAGCTGATCCTTCATGTTGTTTCTACAAATGGAAAGAGCAAATATGATACTCAGATTCCAGAGAGTTCCTGAACAACCAAAGAGGATTTGAAGAAACATTTAAGTGATCTCATTGCGCCAGTAGTAAGCTTGAAAGCGGAAGAAATAATGCATGATATGGAGGCAGCGTACAGGGTGTATTTCAATTACACCAAAAAGAATAGCCTACCTGGAGAAATATCAGTCAGATGCTCAAGAAGACAATCCAGAGATGCAATTTTAAAAGCTACATCAGCAACTCCACTGAAACTGGGGAATGCTACTATCAAGACTCTAAAAGACATTCCATTTGAAATTCGACAAAAACGAAAGAGCTACAAAGATTTAATTCTCTTTCTTCAAACTAATCAAATTGCATATAAATGGGCAGTTCCAGAAGGGGTCATCTTTAAGCTACACGATAAGAGAGAGAAAACTGACTCCGTATACAAGGTAAAAGAATTCCTGAAACGTCATCTGGGAACCAAAGAAGACGGTGAAACTGGTTCGAGTGGCTCCACACCCTCGGAGACGGATGGAGACTTGGCTGCGGAAGAAGGCGCTGCTGCCCACAAACCAACCTATGATTTTAGGGATAGAAAGCCTAAGTAAAGGCAGAAGGACTCTGAAAATTGCCTTTATGAAGCGAGTTTGGGAGATTCTCTGGAACTCTCCCATAACAAGTAACCAGCTAACTTTTGATTAGGGATAGATAGCACTCACAGCATGCATTGTTTACTAACAACATGGAACTAACATAGATTTTAACGGGGTTAATGATCTCCTACTCTTGGGGTTTTAGTTTAGTGTGGGTTTACTTTCCTTTCTCCCTAGTTGTTAGCCCCCTTCCTTCTTTTTCATTATAGTTTTAGTGTGTATTACAAAAAAGCAATAAAAAATCCCCTTTGGGGGGGCCAAAAAAAAAGAAAGAGAGAAGCTGATCCTTCATACTCTTGACCCAAATTGTTTTTGTTTTTTGGAAAAAAAAAATTATTGCTTTTCTCTACATACTACCAACTACACACTACATTCTATTCTAAAATTACACAGAGTAGGCAAGGATCTTCAAAAGCCTACATTGAATTTAGGAGTTCCCCATTAAGTATGGTTACAAAATAAATCAATTGAAATATGCTAGCTCAAAATTCAGTAATAACATAATGCATTATCTCATTTCAGTTTGCCAGATATAGTCTCAGGTCTTCATTTAGGCTTCTTCTTTTGGTTATGCTTCTTCTTCTTAAAGGGACATTTGACTTTGTAGGATCTAGGAGCAGCTGCTCCTAGTTCAGAGTCCGATTCAAAGTCCATAAAATCACCTAAGGAGGCCGATGTAGAGTCAGAAGTGCCACTTGTTGCTTCATCTTCGCTTTTATCCGTAGCACTGTTGTCCACTGCTTCTCCTATTGGTTTTGCTGGAGTCTGTTGTAATTCCAAAAAGGTTTTGATTTTACCAAAGAGTCAATCTTTTCTTTTTTTCCTTTATAATTGAAAGTCAGTCCTTCAGGCATAAGCCATCGATACTGAATTGAATTTTCTTGTAGATATGTTGTAACACATTTATATTGCTTTCTCTTTTTCCAAATTTCAAATGGAATGTCTTTCAAAGTCTTTATTTCTGCTCCTTGGATTTTTAAAGGTGTCCCATTAGTTGCTTTTAAAATCCATTCTCTTGTTGACCCTAGAAATTTCACAAATATTTCCCCTGGAAGATTATTTTTCTTGACAAATTCTGGATAAATCCGATAAACCATATCAGTGTCTGACTCCAAAGTTCCTTGTTCGCAATTCATCAGGGGGTCCAATGCTTCACTTAAGATCAGCCTGAAATTTTCATCTTTATTTTCAGGCACTCCTTGAAATCTAAGGATGTATGCTGATCTTTCCACTTGAAGCTGTAAAAGTTGCTGCTTTCCTAAGTTTTTCTTTTTCTGCTAATTCCACTTTTTGGTTCAAAGTCATAGTGTGATGCTCAATCTTTTGCATCTTTTTAGCTGTCTTCTCTGTTGTGGACTTGACTTCCTTGAGTTCTTTTTGGAGAGTTTCAAAGTTTTTGTTGAGGTTCATCATTTGATCCAGCAGAGGATATCATGCTTGCAGTATCTATGGTCATTTCCAGTCTATGAGTCAGTGATGATGTGTTAGAAGTTCCTGTGGTAAGTTTCGTTTTGGACGCCATTCTTCCCCCCTCACTGCGACATTGTTATGATTAAGATAAAAGTTCTTTATGCGCCTGGGATCTACCACTGGTGTGCTAAAAATAAACGTTTTTAGCAATGTGGGTTCGGATGTATATTTAGTCGCTTGAATCGGTTTTCTGCCTTAATCTTTCACTCAGTTATTTAAGCTGGGCAAGGGTTACTCCCCCTCCAGAAGAGTTTACCCCCTTCTTCAGAATTAAGGCGTAAGTTAAACTCTGTTCCCACAGATGCTTTTACAAAATTCAGCACTCACATTTCACTTTAGTTAAACACTGCAAAATCAAGTAAGTCCTTCCGCTTCATTTGATCCTTTGCTCACTCTGGAATTGGTGTGCGCCTCTGGACGCCATTGCTGGCCCAGGTGCGGCAGAACCTTTAGGAGCAAAAGGGAGCCTCAGTTCTTTAGGAGCTTTAGGCGTAGCTCCCTATGCACCTCAGGCTAGAATCCCCCTACAGGGGCTCTAGGGGCAACTGAACCAGTCCAGTCTCCCTTCTTACTGGCCCCAAATGGCATGCACCCATCAGAGCTTGATGAGGTGCTCTAGTGAGTCGCCGAAACCAAAACCTTGACCCAAATTGTTTAAGGTTTTAAAGTTTACAACCAGTATCTTGAATTTATTTATTCATTCACTTCATTTACAGTTCTCCTTTTTTTTAAAGACTCCATTCAGATTGCAAAAATTAAATACCAACAATACAATAAAAACAATGTCAAAAAAATCTTAACTATTTAGAAAATTTCCATGGACATTAAAATATTTATCAATATTCCCTAAAGAAATGCCCTTGTCCAGGTGAATGAAGCTGTTGCAATGGGAGAGATGCAGCTAGGTGAGTTCCAAGCCATGAAGGAGTTTATAACCACAACCTTGAATTTCACCTGGGGACTAATCAGTAACCAATGAAGTGAATGTCATATAGGTTTAATATGCAGATTCTGCCTATCTCATGATAGGAATCAAGCTGCAGCATTCTGTATCAGCTGAAATTCTGAGTTGTTTTCAATCACAGTAATAATATGTAGAGCATATTATAATAGTTTAGCCTTGAGGTTACTGTGTCACGGATCCACATGGCCACATTTTTTTGTTCGAGACAGGCAGCCATCCCCTATACTAAACAGAGATGGAGGAAAGCAATTTTCACAGCTGAATTAACCTGCTTCTCCAGCAATAATGCCAGGTCAAGTAGAACTTCTAGACTTTTAACTGAATCAGCCAGGGTCAGCTGAACCTCATCAAATATGAGGAACACGATACTCTTCAAGACCTCACCCTTCTTGACCAGTATCATTTCCATCTTCTCAGGGGATTCAGTTTCAACTTGTTCAACCATAGCCATTTAAACACAGCAGTCAGGCAGTGGCTCAGGACTCCTACAGCAGCACCAGGTAGTCTGGACCAAGAACTACAGAGCTGAGTGTTGTCAGCATATTAATGACACCCAACTCCAAACCACAAATGATTTCTCCCAAGGATTTCAAATAAAGATTAAATATAGGGTTTAACATAGGTGGGGCCTGGATATCGCCTGGTATTACAACTGGTCTCCAGATGACAAAGATCAATTCCCCTGGAGAAAATGGCTGCTTTGGAAGGTGGACTCTGTGGCATTGTATCCTGCTGTGGTCCCTCTCCTCCCTAAACCCTGCTCTCCCCAAGTTCCACCCCCCAAATCTCCAGGTATTTCCCAACCCAGAGCTGGCAACCCTAATTAAACAGCATGGGAGATAAAACCAAACCCTGTGAAAGCCCCCATGCTAATGATATCTTGGACTCAGAAGCACAAGTGCAGTTGTACAATATCAGCTGTATATGTTAATTATGGAAAATACCCATCACAGCCCTAGCTGCCACATGTAACACAAATTGAAACTTCCAAACTATTTACAAAGATAGCTCCACATACTGTTCAACAGAAGTACAATCTGGATTTTATCAAGGCATGTGTGAAAGGGACGTCAGCTTTCTACACAAAAAGACACCGTTGGCAAATGTTGCCGCTTTCCTATCTAAAGTATCCAGGAGTAGAGATGTGCATACCCTTTTTTGGCGGTATTCGGCCCAGCCACTGGACGAATCAGAGTCTCTGATCTGATTGGCCAGCCAAATACAAGCCACCAAATACTTGCCAAATTATTCAACAAGTATTCAGATGGCCGAAAAATGGCTGGGGGAAGGTGGAAAGGGGGTTTACTTATCCTCTTGCTGCTTTTCCTGCTGAAACTGGCCTTTCCCCACCTCTTCCCTAGGACCCCAGGGGGAGGCCAGTTTCAGCCAATCACTGCCATGCATTTGCAGCTTGCAAATGCATGTGCAGTCTTTACAAGGTTGGTGTTGCTCTTGCATACCACCTTCCTTGCCTGGGAGGGGGAGGGAGACTAAACTCTCCCAATAGGGGAGAGTTGCATCCTCTTTGGACCAATCCCAGGACAGTGTCATTTTTTGAAACTGTCCTGTGCTTGGCCAGAGAGGATATATAGGAGTCCTGCCTTGACTAGACTCCATTGCTGTTCCTGTTGGCTGCAGTGCCTGGCTGAGAGAGATTGTGCTATGCTGGCCATTGGCTTCAGCTGCTGGCTGCTCTCTGTGCCAGGCTTGCTGTCCTCTTCCTGTGGACTGCTGCTGGACTCCCTGGACTCCAAAAGACATCACCAGGTTTGATTTAAAGTGGGATCTCTTTAACTTTTAAAGGCCTTTAAAGGACTTTTCTCCCTTTTGGGTTGGGTGGATTGGTCTGTGTGGGTGGGTTCTGTGGGTTCTCTGGGGTGGGGTGTTAGGGCCTTAGAGTATACTTTGAGTGTTTAAAAAGTTTCTTTTTAACATTTTTTTTTACTGTTTGTTGTTGCTTGCTGCTTTTGGGGTTTTTTGCCTTGGATTTTTCCCTTGTTTGGTGGGGTTAGGATCTTCTTTATTTCTCTTTAAAAGTTTAATTTTTTATTTTCTCTTTTAAAATTTAAAGTCTTATACATGTCAAAGTTTTACTGTTTCTTGTTGTTTGGGTGGGGGCTGAGGTGTGTGGGTTTTGTCTTGGGTTTTTTTCCTGTTTGGTGGGATAGGTCTTCTTCTTTTCCTTCTCTTTAAAAATTTAAAGTTTTTGTCTTGTTTTAAAAAATTTAAAGATTTATAAGTTTCACAGTTTCACTGTTTCTTGTTGCTTGAGCAGGGAGTGGTTCTGCCTTAATTTTTTCTGGTTTGGTGGGGTCAGGGCTGTGATTTTAAAAGTTGTACTGTCTGGTTTTCAATCTGTTTGGTGAGCTGTTGTTGTTAGTGCCCTAGTTTTCTTAGTAGTTTTCCTGTTCAATATAGAAAGAGGCAGTGTGTTTGATAGCCTTTTGGTTCTATAGATAGATTCCTTCCTGCTTGTTTGATTGATAGACAGACAGACAGACCAGGTGCATTTTTGTAGATTTTATTCTAGTTTCTTGTTTAATAGATAGTCAGTGTGTTTGCCTTCTGATTCTATAGATAGATTCCTTCTTGTTTGTTTGTTTGTTTTGATAGATAGATAGATAGATAGATAGATAGATAGATAGATGGAAGATCTTCTTCTGGTTGCTGGGGGGGGTGCTGCTGGTGAGGTCAAGTGCTATGCTCTCTCTAAGGCCTTGGCAGTTGGCACTGGCACTAGGTAGTTCAGTTGTTTAGTTCAGTTGTGTGGCATTGGTTTGGGTTTTTTGTTGGTTTAAAAAGGGTTTTCTAGGCTTGGTTGGTGGGTGTTTCTGGTTTGTTAGGGCCATTGATTTAAATAGGTCAGTCTAATAAGGGTCTGTTCAGGAATTCTTGTGTTTTTAAACTATAAGTAATCCAGTGTTGGGCTCTGGTTCATAGACACCTAAGTAGGCCAGAATAGGATACTATTAAAAGAGATGAGGAAGGGTTTCCTTAAAAGGAGCGCTTAAGTAGACTTAACTGCACAAAATAGTGTTCTGTGCACTTGACCTTCATTGAAGGCCAGTGCTTATACATTGCCTAGGATCAACCCCAGTTTTTTAGTTCATCTCACAGACACCTGCATTTCCTTCCTAGGAAATCAGGTTTGTCTAAGTACATTAGCCAGGAGAAGTTTAAGACCCCAGAATTTCCAAAAAGGTTTGTTTCCATCTCTAGGATAGCTTTATAAAACCTTCAGCTAGGAAGAAGCAGGATTATCAAGTTTTAAACCAATCCAATACCAGAAGGAAAAAAAAACTGAGAAAAGAATAGCTTAGGGTTCTTTGAAAATCAAGGTAGATTTTGGTGGGAGGGTTCTTCAAAAGGTGTTAGGCTCAGTCAGGTTCAGGTGTCAGTGAAGTTAGTTAGTTACTTAGGTGCCTAAACACCCTACCTACAGTTAGATTAGTCAGAGTTTGGCCCAGGGTGACACAATGAGTGGAAGGGAAGGAACACTGAGGGGCCCTGGGGGCAAGGCAAAGCAGAAGACCAGAGAGGGGGAGGGGGAGGGGGAGGGGAGGACTGCAGTTTCCCCCCCACCTCAACACAGGACTGCTCCACAGTCTCCTGGCACCGCTCCAACCTCTGGCCAGAGTGGTGCCATGAAGAAGCCATGCGTGGCTCTCTTCCCAGAGGAAGCTCCTGGGGTGGCCCAAGCAGAGGTGCCTGCAGGTGCTGGCACTGGGCAGGAGTCTGCTGCTCAGGCAGTCCCTCCTCAAGCTATTGTTGCTGAGGCTCAGCGGAAGGAGGAGGGGCAGCAAGAGCTGTCTGTGAGGTTCATCTCTAGGGACACTTCATCACCAGAGATCACCCGATGGATGCAGAGAGCTATGGAGAGACTGGAGGAAGAGCTGGGTGGTGGCCACCAGCCCACTGCTCTGGTCCCTCTAGGCTCCAGCAGGTCTTCTGGGGAGGGACAAGGGAGGCTGGAGGGGGAGGAGGAGGAAGAGATGGAGGAGACACATTCCAAGGTGACCCATCTCAATCTCCTCCTCCCAAACAGCATTCTCTTCGTGTCCCCCCAAGACATGGTGTGTCTGCCCCAAGCTTCTCACAGAGAGGTGGTGACCAAAGCTGTGGGTCAGCAGGGGTCCCACTTCACCTCCAATGTCTGGAAGTACTTCCTGCTGTTGGAGGTCCCATGTCATACATAGTGCCAGCTGTGTAGGGCATGGGTCAGCTGTGGGAAGGACCCACGCCATTTCACGCCTGCTGGGATGTGGAACCACCTGAAGAAGGCCGAATTTGGCTAAAATTAAATTTGGCTGAATCCGAATCGGGCTGATTTTGTTTTTTTGCACACCCCTATCCAGGAGCACCCCTGAGCTGTAAACCTGTTCCAGCCAGAACAAGCAGTACATTTATTCCACGGTCAGTTTTACTACTGATCCATAGCACATGTCTTGCAGGGATTAAGTTTCATCCAGTTGCTCACTACTTCCATACAATAACTTAGTGTTTCCATGGTTTTCAAGGATTTAGAGAGATAGAAAAGACAGAAATGGACATGTGCAGAATCAGCCCTCGGAAGACCCTGTTCCTTTGCAAAAGAGAGAAAGCTGTTTGGCCAGCTGGATCTCTATCCAACCTGGCTCTCCTAAATCTGTCTTTCTGCATAGCTGCCACCACCTTATACCATGTCAGGAAATCCCCACCTGATCTCAGGTTCCTTTCTTCTGCTGCCCTTACAGGGTTCCCTTGGGCACTACTCACTAGTAGGAGAGTTTCTACTATCCTCACCTTTGCATTCTTGGAGACTAGCACTTTCACTTGCCTACTAGAGGGCTGAGGGGCATTTCTTCACAATATGTCATCAGCATATTGATAAAGCTGTGTTCCAACTCTCTGAATGTTCTCCCCCATTGCTTCCTATAGATCTTAAACAATATATGGGATGATAAGGGACTCCATAAGGCAAAAGCCAAGGAGCAGAAAAGAAATTCCCCAGCATTACCTTCTGGCATCCACCTTTCAAAAAAAGATCAATACGGGTCACATCCAGCCAATCCAGAAGAATTCTATGTCAATAAGCCAGTGCATCAGAGTGATCAAAATGGCCTCCATATAGAATCCTAATTGAAAGAGGTCTATATAATCAGTCCCACTCAAAAGTACCTGAAAATGTTTTACCACCACACTTCAAAGGTACAAAAATAGTAAATGGGAACTGGATGATAGTTGTTCAGGTAGGTTTCATCCAGAGTTACCTTATTTAATAAGGCCTTACTACTGCATCATTTGAAGAGCAGAGGGAGAACTTCTAAATGAGAGTTCTTTATAATTGGCTATAACCATTAAGATAAGCCCCCTCAGATTTTACATTCATAAAGGCAAGGGTCTGGAGGCAAGTGGTCAGCTTTATTTCTCCCAGTTTACATCCTCTGTGAAATAAAAGATAGCTACCATATGCAATTACTATTAAAACATCTAGCACTACATTTAGTACTATCATGTAATATCTAAGTTAGACCAAGCATGAATGATTTTATCTGTGAAGTGCCTAGCAAATTGGTCACAGCCATCAGTAGAAGGATCCAGTATTTCTGTATGTACAGAAGTAAAAAGCTTCTAAGGATAATTGAACAACTGCTGGTTTGATTCACATCTTGTTCACCAATGGTGATCAGGCATTTGAGTAACTGACAGGCGGTTTGCAACCTGAGTCTATTCAAAGAAATGGGCTACTTGTAGCGATAAGAAGCTGACTCCCATATGGAGAGGTAATCTGGGAGCCAACTTTTGATATCCAGCTGGGTAAATTTTGGTCTCTACTCAGAAAACCTATTTAATGGGAGGAGAAGAGATCTGGAACTAATTCGTAAATTATTTCAGGGATCACAGAATCATAGAATTCATAAAATCATATAATCAAGAGTTGGAAGGAACTAAAGGGCACCCAGTCCAACCCCCTGCACCTTGCAGGATGACCTAAAGCATCCATGACAAATAATCATCCAATCTCTGCTAAACACCTCCAAGGGAGAACCCAAAACATTCCTGGGCAACTGATTCCACCACTGAACTGCCCTTATTGTTAAAAAGTTTTTCATAATATTCTACCGATATCATCCCATCCATAATTTATACCCAGTATTACAAGTCCTATCCTCTATTACCATCTAAAATAGCACCCTATTCTCCTCTAAATGACAGCCCTTCAAATACTTAAAAAGAGTAATCATATCCCTCCCCTCCACCTCCTTTCTTCCAAGCTGAACATTCCGAGTTCCCAAAGTCTTTCTTCATAAATCATAGTCTCCAAACTCCTAATCATCATCGTAGCTCTCCCCTGCAACCACTCGAAAGTTTCTATGTCCTTCCTATAAAAAATCCTCCAGAATTGGACACAATACTCCAAACTAGACCTCTCATGTCCTAGACACTATGCATCTCTTGATATACCCTAAGATTGAATTTGCCTTCTTTATTGCCACTACAATGGCTATTCATACTCAATTTGCTGCCCACTAAAACCCCAAGATCCCCATTAATGCACTCTACTACCCAGAAGAATATCCCCCGTCTGGTATGTTTGCACAAAATTTTTACTAACCAGATGCAAAACCTTACATTTATCCCTATTAAATCTCATCTTGTTCACATCTGCCCATTTCTCCAATAGTAACCAAGTCTGATTGTATTTTTTGTCTGTCTTCTGGAGTATTTGCTATCTCACCTAATTTGGTGTCATCTACAAATTTAATGAGTAGTCCCCTTCACACTCTCATCTAATCATTGATAAAAATATCAAAAAGCACTGGGCCCCAAATGGAGCCCTACAGCATCCTAGTAGATACTACCTTACAACCAGACAAGGAGCTATTAACTACCACTTGTTGGGTGAGATTAGCCAACTAATTCCTTAGCTACCTAACAACCCTAAAATCTAATCCACAGCCCTCCAACTAGCAGATCAAAGCTAGGGATGTGCAGCTAGGTGGGGATTTTTTTTAAATTTTTTTTTTTTGCTTTCCTGGGTTCCAAATATTGGTTTGGTATTCAGTGTCATGGCTTCTGTCATGCCTGAGCCCTTGGAAGCCATGGAGGAGCTAAGTGTCCACAAGGATGAGCTCCTCCCATCGGAAACCTCTGCACCTGACAATGCAGTTTTCTCGGCTTGCTCGGCTTCTGACTTTGAACTGTCTCTTGACCACCCCACTCGTTCTACCCCTTGAACTTGGTTATTTGGTCTTGACCGGCTCTGACATCGAACTGTGCTCTGACCACCCCATGCTTGCCTGGCCCCACACCCCAGCCCGTGACATTCAGATCTGTGTGTCCCTCCCCCCCCGAGTTCCAACATTACTCAGCTCCATTATTACCCATGAGGAGTCTTTCTGGAGGGCTGGAGGGGCTGTTTTTTGAGCAAAGTTTCAGGGGAGTGGTCCAATTCTATGGGCCCCTGAACAAGGTGCCCTCAGCCATCCTCCTTTGCTTACTATGGGGAGTGCCATGTTTTCTTTAGGACAAAAAATAGCCAAAGAAACAAGAACAAACAAAGGAATCATTGACCAAATGCCTCTCAAAGCAGACAAAATGAACAAACCCAAAGAACTTATGTAGAATGAGGGAATCACAGCAGAACTGTGGGACAATACTGCAAACTCATACAACAAATGTACAAACTGAAAATCCAACCCAATATCAAACCAGAGAATCATTCAAACCCAACCAAGTACCACCACTGCACAACCCCAACATATGTAAAATCAGAAAATCTGAGCCAATATAGAACCTAAGAATGAAAGGCAATGTTGAACCCGAGAATCCAGCATAAAAGCAAACCTGACATGAAGCAACTTGTGCAAAGATACAACTTGCTGAGATGCAACAAATTGGGGTGAAGGTGATCAGAAGTCTAGCTTATTCTCCTTCTCTTCTCCCCAATTCAAGCTGTCAATTTGCTTCTATTCCTACCTATCTCAAGTCAATAGCTTAGAATAACAGAGTTGGAAGGGGCCATACAGGCCATCTAGTCCAACCCCCTGCTTAGTGCAGGATCAGTTGAGAGCTGACTGCCAGTCTTTAAGCTTGGGCTGCAGAAATCTGTTTCTCCCTTTTGCAACATGAAGGTCAGAAGTACTGCTTCTGATCCCCCTCCAGGTTGAAGTGCAGAATACTGAAACAATATTTCTCTTCTCCCTTTTGAAATGCGAGGTCAGAAGCTGATCACATCTGCTCTCCAACTTCAATGTAACAATTTTTCAGGAGGGAACTCAGAAGCCCATTCTCAGCTAATTCCCCCCATCAGCCTTGATTGGCTTCTAATTATCCCTGGGACATTCCTATGCCCCAGAACAACAAGCCTAGGGTACACAAAAGTGCTGGGAGACCAGAATCTGACTTCCATCTCAGCTGTGAGTTGGCTTCTGACCAACAAGCAGCTGCAAATTTGTTCAGAAGCTGAGTTGTTTGATACCATCATAACATATCTTTGCTCTGCTCATGGTGCAATTAGAAGTGTTGAACAGGGTATGCTTGATTTCCAAAAGGGTTTGCTGTGAAATTCAGAGCATCCCAATTTGTCACCCAAACAGCATGGTTGCAGAGAATTATCATTTTTCCTCCTGCCATCTCTGCCAGAGCTCTAAAAAGGCTCTTTCCTGTGTTTGATCACCATCCAACATTCTAGCCACAGACCCTGCTGTTCTACTTATCCTAGGCTGAGTTCAAACTGGCAGTATGAAGTGTGAGGGAGTCATGGCAAAAAGGTTGTTCCAGGAATTCCCTGGTCACACTGCACCAACTGATGCGGGAGCATACTGGGGAGGAGGCGCAAGGGAGCATTCGCACTGTTGGCCCACCCCTGGTGGAGGTGTGGCTGTAAGTTGCTATTTTTTGTAAGTGGGTTCAGTGTGCTCTCCAGGGTTTGTTACCACTTTCACCTGGTACTTTTTAAACTTGGGAGGGAAGCGTTACAAGATAGGTTGAGTATGGCTGGGGAACGCCTGACAGCTGTGCCTGTGTGAACCAGCCCCTTTAATCTGTTTGTGAAATGTTCCTGAAATGTGCCTATATCGAGCCAAACTGCTGGTCTGAACTCGGCCTTAGATCTTCAGAGTAACATGGAGCTAAGT
Organism: Gekko gecko; assembly: GCA_029375565.1. Taxonomy (NCBI): domain Eukaryota; kingdom Metazoa; phylum Chordata; class Lepidosauria; order Squamata; family Gekkonidae; genus Gekko; species Gekko gecko. The sequence goes on along the minus strand of JAPDNY010000003.1, from coordinate 158,627,979 downwards.
GAGAAGTGGCATGAGGAAGAGCAATCATATCTGACGCAAGAGTCCTGTCATTTCCAAAAGCCTCTTTGTATGACTGCCAGCCTTCTCAGCCACTGATTCCATGAGAGCTGTTACAAAACTTTCACATCCACCATTGTATAAGGTCAGACTATATTAACAAGCAATATCTGTCCCTGACAAGAGAGTTCTTCAAAATCAGATCCTCATACCTTGTACAGAAAAGCAAGTCTAGTGTGGGTACAGATATCATTAGAAAAAGCTTCATGACAGTCGTAGGGGCCAATAAATCCTGAGCTGTTCCAGATTCCAAAGTCACAGGATGGATGTTATTGTTGACCTTTAAGTTTGGTGGTTTCCAACACCAAGCCCAATGTCACTGTAGTCAGCTCAGGAAGGAAAACAATTAGGCAGTGGGATGCATGGTGCACTGATAGAATCCTTAAGGTCAGGTGTCTCATGATTTCAGCACCAAATAAAACCCTTGAAATGAGAAGATGGTAACACAGGGCACAAGGTTAAAGGAGACGGAACCACAGTAGTCTATGGTGATTCACCCACATCATCCTGTCCATCAGTGTCAGTATTATATCAAAGAATTCAAAGCCTGTTGAAATCAGAGGTAGATAGACCAAGGAGGGCTAAGTCAGCAGCGATCACCTCTTAGTGGTAAGGGTCACCTGAATTCTTTTGGGATCCTTATGAGCAAGCATGATTGAACATTCTTTTCCTACACTCATAGTGCTGAACTATGTGAGCAGGCAAACCACGGAAGTGGAGAGGATGAAGTTCTGAGTAATATGCTGAGAAACGGGTTTTGTTCTATTCTTGTTTCTTTCATGTTCTCAGTAGTACAACTCAACTGACTTCAGTGGAAGTGTGTCTATACAAGATGTTAAGATTTGTCTGTTTCTCTGTTTTTTCAAATGGAAAGCCGGTGCTAGTAGATCTCAGTGTTCTGTGCCTATAGCAGACATTCTGCTGATGTAAAGCTATTGCCTCCTTAGAGACTGAGACTGAGGTCTATGATTAAGGTTTCACATCCTGTAACCCCCTTCCCATGCAAAGAGTTAATAAGCACTGTGTTGTATAATACACACAAAAATATGTTCCTAATCATATAGAATGGAACCTCACATTCTGAGCATTTTTAAAACCAGGAGAGAATGACAGCCACAAATCCAAAGATATTAGAAAGCTATTCAAATGGGTACAGAAAGTAGCTATTTATTAAAACAAAATTCAGTAGACCCCAATACATTCCGAGTTAATATAACTCTTCATCAGGGCAGTACCAATTGGAAAAATCTCCTTTTACATGCCCTAAAAGAAGCAACATCCATCCTTATTCTGCAAGCAGTGATTTCAGTAAAAGAGCAACAGGCCTATGCATAGTAAAATCATTCTGTGAAATAATGCACAGCAGGATTTTGAAAGGCCGTTTCTTTGGAAAGCATAGGAAATGATGAAAAAGTACAGTCAAACCATTTCTGCCCCATGCCAACAGGAATAATCAGCAAGGTTAATGCTTATTTTTCCTCCTGTGGCTGCTACTGTTCAGCCATGAGATACTCAGCATCACAGCAGCCACATAATTGCACAGCAGCTGAAATAAAAGAAATTAATTAGCCTGAAAGCATTTGATTCATATTCGGAGCTTTCTGACCACTTTTCATAGGAACTAGGACTTCAGTAGGATTTTTTTTTAAAAAAAATCATGTAGGAAGGTAATTTGAACTCTTGTAGCTGATATTCATACTACAGCTGCCACATGGAGATTGCTCGAAAACCATCTCTACAGCGGCAGCTCATTGCAGTGGCCATGAGAACCACTCACCTCAAAGGATATGAATTGGAAATTAAAATCTGAATCAAACGTACTATGGTAATTGAAAGTGTTACTAATTCAAGTGAACTTCTCTCCAAGCTTTAGATCTAACTGGGCCAGATGTAGTCATTTTTCTGATGGTGACACAGTGCTTGCAATTGCAGTCCATTTTCAGTTTCCATTTCACATGGGCAATGGTGGGGGGGGACTCAAGCAGCCATTTATGTGATGGGCTTGCCAACTGATCAAAACATTTTAGGTTTGCAATATACAGCATTGTTCTAGATCAGGTTTTCTGTGGTTCATTTTGCCCCAATCACATTGTTGGATCATTACCTTAAGGAAAACTGTCTTTTTGTCACCTGGACCAATCCAACTATCCAATGTTAGCTTGGCTTGTATCTAAACAAGGTGTCTAGGGGAGAGAGAAAGTTTGGGCCTTGTCCCAGTCCTCTCCCTTGACACCTTCAGGGAAAGAGCCAAAAGCTGTACTTTGGGTGGCAGCCGATGACCTAGAGCTAGATACCAGGATGGATTAATCTAGTGGACACCAACTCAGTACGTCTGGTTTGTTTTTTGTCTTATTTTTTGATACTGTGTTGTATTTTAACTTGCTTAAAAGTGCATTTTTGTAAGCTGCTTTGGTTTCCAATCAGGAAAAAGTGGGATAAAAGAGCTTCTCCCTCCCCCCCCCCTCCTAGTTCTATTTGCTACTTCCCAGTTCTCCGGTATATACTAGGTAGTAGACTAACAATTTCATATTTTAGTTTCTTAAGAACTCTTATGTGTATGCCATCTAGACCTGGCCCATGGTCCAACTGCTCAATAGCCTTTGCCATTTTACTGCTGCTGATATCTTTGAAGAAATGCTTATTGTTTGTCTTAATGCTTTTAGTAATCTGCTCCTCAAATTCTCTTTTTGCTTGTGTTTTTGTCAGCTTACATTTGTTTTACCAGAACCTGTGCTTCTTTCTGTTCACCTCATCTGACAAACCTTCCACTTTTTAAAGGAAGCCCTTTTGCCTTAATGGCTGCCTTGACTTGGCTTATTAATTATGTGGGCAAGACGCTTCTTTCATTTCCATTAAAAATGATGCACAGGCAGCAGAGGAACAATCCACTCCTATTGTCTGCAGAACAAGTTGACAGTTTGGGGCAGACAGATAAAGTAGCCTTTCACTCCGCATCCCAAGTTCTCCATACTTCTTGCTAAGTCCCTGCAAGGTGGGGATTCAGCAAGAAGTTTGGGAGGCAGTATCTGTTCAGCAGCTATTTGAGCTATTTGTTGGAACCTGAACAGATTTGTATTACTGTATGTTTGGAACTGTATGTTTGGAACAGCCCAACATATTGGCTTGGATCTAGCAATGCACAAGTGGAAACATAAACGAACAGCACAGTTCTGTGTGCCCAAGATGTTTTGCAGCACTTAGCTCTTTTCCTCCCCACATATTCTAGTGCCCAGAAATTGGTTGCACAACATCTTGTGTATGCAGAAATGCAAGTGGGAATACAATAATTTTGACCTAGTGCAACTGGCTACCATGGTCTTTGGTTTGTTTGCTTGCTTTTGCATTTTCATTTGTGTAAGATCTATAGCACAATTGGAAATTTTGCATTAGATCCAATTCATAATGCTTGGCTGCTGAACATATTTACTTTGATATTCATTACATCCCTAATGTCCAGCAAAATATGGAGTTGGGATTTATATAGTGGACACTTCAACATTAGATCTTGAATTTAGCCATAGGGGAGTGATGTTCTCAAACCAAGTAATTTTTGTGCCATGTCATTTTTTATCACTTTCCCTCTCCCTGCTCTCTGCCAAATCAGAATTTGTGAGAAAGAGAGGAAATGTCATATCAGGCGGATTTTCATCCTCTGTCATCCTACTGAAAAAGATACCAGTTCCCCACTTAGAATGGAAGGCAAGGCTGTTGTTACTTCTTTAGATCAATACAATGCTGTTTCTTACCTTTGTATCCTATACCCCTTCTTTTGTCTCTAGGTGGTCTGAGAAGCAAGTTACATTGAATCAAATATGGAAATTAAGTTTTTAACAAGTTAGCTTTCTGATCTTAAACATCAGCTTCTAAAAGAGAGTGAAAGGGAAGGGCAGATAGACTGTTACTTATAGTTAGTCCAGATTGGGAAAAAGGGATGCTGTCAAATGGCCTGACTGAAGAAACAAATATTCAACTGTGTGGACTTCAGGCTTAACTTAAGAAGGAAAGATTTTGAAATACAGTTAGAGTCATAAGCCTGGATACAAATGAGCACACAGTGACATGGTTAGCTCTGTATGAACATGAAGGTGGATTTAAACTGTGTTTTAAAAATAGCTATTCCTGTCCCTCCATCGTGCCTCATAAACACAGTTACTCATCCTCTAATGGGACACTGATAACCATATGGTTCTGTGGAGGACAGGATTGGGTGAAATACGGGGCAGTATGGCTTGCTGTATTACAGTTGCTAGCCTGTTGTCAACAAGATGGGGGTGAGGGTGAAATCTTGTCTCTGTAATGGAGGCTTAATGAGTAGAAGTGGGCAACTGAAGCTTTTCATGGCATGAAGTTAAATAAAATCTGATAATTGCTTACTGGTCGTGCTGATATTAAAGGGTCAGCTAGAGGGTCCAGTTTAAAAGTTGGCAACTCACAAAAGAGAGATTGGCTGGTTTAGTGCTGATTCAGACTGGACTACTACATTGGACTAGAACAGGGACTACAATGGTCCATGCCTGGGATTTAAAATGGGGAATTATCCCGAAAATGTCCAAACCCATTTCACCTCCTAAATATGGATCAGATAACATTGATAAGTTTATAAGGTACATTGGTCATAGTGGCTCACAGAGTTCTGTGTACCTCCAGGAACAGCACAGGAGGCATAGAGGAACTGGCAGAAACAACCAGCCCATGAAATGCCTTTCACTCTTCAGGACTGTGTGGCTGGTTATTGACCATTATAATAAAGATCAATGTGATTTTCCAAAAGTCAAACCATTTCTAATTGGGCATCATATGAGAGTACATGAGGATCTAGAAGTCTGTGGAGCTGGCTAATGCTTGAATGATCTCCTCCCACACACTTTTTTACTTGTAGCAGAATAGGCTCTTTTGTTATTAGGTCTTCTTGTATTCAATCTCAGTTCACCTAACATAATTTTAAGAAAATTCGAGTGTCCTTCATTCTCCTGGAATATTAAGTATAACTCTGTTGTGCCATTTAATATCAACAGGGGTTTAAAAGACAGAGCTTTAATACAGAGTCATTTCTGTAATGCGTGAATTTCCTTATAACACTATTAGCCATCTTAGAATACATATATGGCTTGGTGAAGTATTGGCCTTAATAAATTAAAATGCATTTGAGACTCATATTGTGATTGTTTTTTATATTGTCCTTGCTAGCAATAAATCTTTTCTGGCACTATGGATTCTGAGTTTCTAGGGAAAAAAGCTTCATATCTCGTATAAAGAATGACTCCTTATTTGTCTTTCAGCAATTGTTCAAGCATGAGTACTTTTTTTATTTTGAATACCTGTAGAGAACAAGAGCACAGTAATGCAGTGGTATTATCCTTTCTTAACACCTCTGGTACAGCATTCTAAACAATATGGAGAAACCCCTTCAAGTGCTTCCCGACAGCCTCACTGTGAATAAAATGCAGCTTTGTAAGAAGGCCTAAGCAGGATTTCGCAGCTTAAGGGTTGCTTCTGCTGAGCAACTGACCCTGTAGACACAGTGGCAATTTTCCTGTATACTTTGGCGATGTGCGGTCCTAAATAATTTTAAGGACTTCAGAACATTGCTATCAGCAGGAAGCTCAGAGTTACCTGGTGATCAGTATTTCATAATCACAAACATTATACACTTAGAGCTTTGTCTTAAGGATGCTGGTTGTAAAGCCATTCTCCCTCCCTCCCTCCCTCCCTCCCTCCATTATTGGAGTAGAAAAGCTTAGATAGTTGAGTCTTGCTGTTTCAGATATCCTCATAGCAGGAATTCTTCGTGTAAAATTTTATTTCTTTATTTTTAACTTTTTATTTCTTTTTTACACTATGGATACCTTTTCAGTGGCTGGGTTCTATCTTCTTGCAGACAGCTGACACACCTGACAGCCCCCTCATTGTGTATATCACTACAGTACAATTTGTGATGGATGAACTCTGCTCTGCTTGCCTTTTGAAAGCTAGAACTGCTGGTGGTTCAGTTTGCAGTTAGTCATTTGCAGTCAGCAGCACTTCTGAACATTCAACCTGTATTTGACCAATGTTCCATTAGTGGAGAACTGACAAAAATAATAACAATCCATGATGGCACATGTGCAGTAATGTATTACTGTGTAAACCCAAACCACATTTTTATAATGCCTCATATTAATTGTCTTCCCTCCAACACCCCTCACTTCCACATCTATCAGATTCTTGGCCCAAATGTTTAACAGGTAGGCAAACTGTTCAGATTGGGAGTAATTGTGCATGTGTATTCCTGCCCTGCCCAAGTTGTAGTTATATATATATCACAATTTCTTAGGCAACCTGCATCATGATGACAGTCTGCTCTGACTGGCTACTTTAAGGTGAAGTGGTCTGATGGCAAGGTTTCCTGAAATAGTCACATGGGTATTCTTAACCAGTCATCTAGTGAACTGGTGATGTCACTGAGAATCAATTAATTCTATCCCAAGCATTGCTTCCTAACTAGGGAGAGATTTTATTACCTCTCTCAGATATCTCTTAAACTAATTGATAGTCAGGGGGCCTTTAAACTGAAGAAAATGTTTGTTAAATCAACCACTTCATACTGAAAAAAAACCCACAATGTTAAAAAATCTGTAATTATGCCTTAGTTTATTCATTTTAAGACTGGTAGCTTTTGTTTAGAACCTGCTTAATGTTTTGTGGGCTAATTCTGCTTGCATGCAATGTTTCCCTTTTCAGGTCAATAGAAACTAAGAGGAATTAGTCAGGCAGCAGCGAAAAAAATATTCTACTGTATCTAGTTCAAAATCCTCTGAAACACTTTGCATGGAGTGGGATTAATATAGCAACTCAAATCAAAGCTCGGTGCCCTGCAGCTTGCTGGAATCTTGGGAATCTTTTCACTCTGATTATTAGAGTATTGAGCTCTAATTATCCTGACCAGCTGTGTTCATTAGAATTGACAGCCAAGGATTAAGAACCCTGCCTTCCCCTCACCAGCCCCTGCAATCTACTCATGGATCTCGATCACAGATACTTGGATTACTCATTGGCTCTTGTTTACATATGACAGTGAGCACCAAGAAATCCCCCCTAACTGTTCTTGGATGGAAAAGTGTATTGTATGAACCAGTGCTCCATGGATGTACTACTTGCCCTGTGGTTTCCATTATTGCAAAGACACTTAGAATCATAGAATGTTAGAGTTAGAAGGGACCTTACAGGTCATCTAGTCCAACCCCCTGTACTCTGCAGGAGCATAGCTGAAAGATAGCCCTACAACATAGATGGTCATCCAGCCTCCGCTTGAAAATGTCCAGTGAAGAAGCATCCACCACCTCCCGAGGCAGTCTGTTCCACTGCTCAACCACTCTTACAGTTAGGAAGTTTCTTGTGATATTTAGCTGGTAATGACTCCCTTGTAATTTCCACCCATTAGATCTAATCTAGCAATCTGGAGCAAGAGAGAATAGATCTGCTCCATCTTCTACATGACAACCCTTCAAATACTTGAAGACTGCAATCATGTCCCCTCTAAGTCTTCTCTTTCCCAGGCTAAACATACCCAACTCTTTCAGCCTTTCCTCGTAAGACTTGGATTCCAACCCTCTCACCATCCTGGTTGCCTTCTTCTGAACACACTCGAGCTTGTCAACATCCTTCCTAAAATGTGGTGCCCAAAACTGGACACAGTACTCCAGGTAAGGCCTGACCATAGCAGAATAGAGCGGAACTACCACCTCCCGTGATCTGGACATAATGCTTCTGTTAATGCATCCTAAGATTGCATTAGCTTTCTTCACAGCTACATCACACTGCAGGCTCCTGTTTAGCTTGTGATCAGCCAGAACACCTAGATCCCTTTCACATGTGCTGCTGTCAAGCCGTCCCTCCCATTCAATATCTGTGCCTTTGATTGTTTGTACCTAAGTGTAGGACTTTGCACTTATCTCTATTGAAATTCATTTTATTTGTCTTAGCCCACTGTTCCAGCCTATCTAGATCTTTTTGAATCCTAACTCTGTCTTCTTCAGAATTAGCAATCCCACCCAGCTTCTTGTCATCTGCAAATTTGATAAGCCACTTGGAGCCCCTCTGACCATGGCAGTCACAAGTGGGGGTATATCCATGGGGCACTTGTTCCCACAACACACTACCTCACATCATCCTTTCATACAGAAACATTTAGCAGATATCAGATACAGGCATTTATGTGTGCAAACCAGTCCTCAGAGTCAGAAGACATCAATTATAAGAGTTTATAGTTGACTGGACTCAAACCCGTAGCAGTCCATAACTGCACACTACTTACTCAATTTGGTCAGTAAACAGAAGGGATCTGGGAGGAAATAAAAGAATATTCTGGCCTTTGGACATACTTTCCATAATTTCTCACTTCATTCTCTCTGCCTAGCTCCCCTTCCCATTTCTGAGAAGACAGAACTACTGCCAAAGATCTGACATATCATTTCCTGTCCATTCATGAAACCCATCTCTCCTCCTCCCTTCTTCTCAAAGGCACAAACACTTTTTTCAGTCCCTTGACGCTGCCTGAGGTTTCATTATAGCTAGACTTCCTACTCATCCCCTCCTTTCTCTGCTGCATTTTCTCTACCACTTTGTTCCTTTAGGCTTTGGCCCTTAGCCTGCTTTCTACTTTAATCCACATCTTTTTTTCACCTCTTCTGCCTCTTGGCCTGACTCAGCTTTGCAGAAACGCCTCCATTTCATCTGCCCATCACTGATATTTGCCAACAGTACACATCTCTCCTAGGTTCTATTTGAAGTTTTCCATCAGAGCTCCCTTTCTAATACATAAATACACACACCTTCATGAGCTGAAAGCATCTGTAGTGCCCTCTGAGGGAAGGGGAATGTCATACCTGGAGCCCATGGGGCCTTGAAACCATGAGCCCAGTCACTGTTTCCTTATTTAGGTTGCTTTATTTGCCATATGAGAAGAGCTACAACATTGCAACCTACCTCCTACTTCTCCTTGCTTTTCCCCCTGCAAGTCTCCTCCCATTTTCCCCTTCATCCCTTTTTATAGCCTCAGCTTCACTCCTGGCTTTGAGCTAAGCTCCACCCTCCTCTCCTCTGTTCCCTGACCTGCCTCACAATGCCTGGGCCCACGGACGGATCGCCCATAGGGCGAACTAGGTGCTCGCCTAGGGCGCACCGGCCTCAGGGGCGCCAAATGGCGCCCCACTCCCCCCTGAAAAGTGCCCCCCACCGCCCTAACACAGCGCCTGCCGCCACCAGACCCCCGCCCCCGCCACCAGACCCCTGCCCGCTTCCCGGCTTTCCTGGGTCCCACAGCCACGGAGCCACCAGAAAAGCCGGCGCTGGGAGGGAAGGGGAGGCGGCTAGACCCCCCGCCCCCTTCCCGGCTTTTCTGGGGGTCCCGCAGCCGCGGAGCCCCCAGAAAAGCTGACGCTGGGAGGGAGGGGGAGGTGGCTAGACCCCCCACTCCCTTCCCGGCTTTTCTGGGGGTCCCGCAGCCGCGGAGCCCCCAGACGCTGGGAGGGAGGGGGAGGTGGCTAGACCGACGCTGGGAGGGAGGGGGAGGTGGCTAGACACCCCACCCCTTCCCGGCTTTTCTGGGGGTCCTGCCCACTTCCCTGGGTTTCCTGCCCCCCCCCGCAGCTGCGGAGCCTCCAGGAAAGCCAGCGCTCCACTCGCCCCCCGGTCTCCAGGCCCCACCGGGAGGTTGGAATCCCCAGTGGGGGGCGTCCCAGGCTGTCCTGCCTAGGGTGCCCAGACACCTGGAGCCGGCCCTGCCTGGGTCCAGGAAGCTATCCACTCAGGCTTGCTCATTGCCTCCACATCCTTTGAGCTTCACCCAAGGCTGAGGCTATCTGGCCTTGGTCCCACCTGCCCCACCCAGGTGAGTCTTGCTGCTTGGTCCAAGAATCTGTCTTGCCCTACCAGGCTGTTCATTTCTGGATAGCCTGTCACAGCATCTATACAGAGTTTTAAAGAACAAAAAATTCAAACCAGACAAAGTCAGCCATTAAACTTCTCACAGTGAAATATTTTAGCAAAACACGCCCACTAAAAAAAGAATCATCTTATGCATCTTATGAAAAGCCATCAAGGAAAGGACCCTAACCCCTTCTCAGGAAGTCCATTCTAAAGAATGAGGAAACTGTTGCAGAAAGCTCTTGATCCTGCCTGAGAAGTTAGAACTCCTACAGTCAGAAGAAATTGCCCTCAAGACCTCATCAGCTGGAGTATGAGTTTCTACAAGAAGGGATGGTCCTTCAAGCATGTGGGTACAGTTATGAAGTTCACTTTCAACTTCACATACAGGCAGTATGAAGAGGGGGGCAGATGGAACACACCTCCCTTCCTGATCCAGCAGATGAGCACAGCCTGTGGCTGAGGACAGACTGGCAATTTGCAGCGGGAGCCAGTCATGGCAAAAAAGCCCTGGAACAAACTGTTCCAGGGTTTCCCAGTCACACAGCTCAGACTGATGTGGGAGCATACCGGGAGGAGGCATGCAGGAGCATTCAGACTGCTGGCCTGGAGGCGCAGCTGAAAACGGCTTTTTCCTGGTAAATCGGCTGGATGCCTATGTGTGTATGAGTGCATGAGCGCTCATGCAATCATGCACCCATACACATATAGGCATCCAGCCAATTTGGGGAGGATCCTGCTGTGCTGGCACCACATTGGGTGGTAGAGCACAGCACAGCCAATCATATCACTGCTCCCCTGCAATGCGGGTTGTTCCCGGCTTTTCCACATAGCATTCACACTGCCGGGAAGCGGACAAATGTGGCATGAAGGCACTCTTCGGGGATTTGTTATTACTTTTATGAGGTATCTATTAAATGCAGGAGCGAAGCGGAACAGCACGGGTTGCCTACGGGTGGGGAACGCCAGGCAGATGTGCCTGTGTGAATGCCCCCTTTAATCTGCTTTTAAAATGTTGCTGAAACGTCGCTATAGCAGGCAAATTGCCAGTCTGAATTCAGCCTGTTTTGCTGTTATGAGGCAGTCACTGGGTCCTGAAATATCCCCTCCAGCCATAAATAAAAATGGCTGTTTTTGTTAGCTGGCAGTACTATGATCTCTATGATCATTCAGAGAAATGGCCAGCCTAAGCAGCACTCTGCCAGTCTTTAGAATCAGCTGAGGACTTCCAGATGTATCCAGCTGTTTTCTCTCTTTCCTGAGCAGACTAGCTGGCCATAGAGTCTCCTAGTCCTGAAACAACTTGGCTGCTACTTGATACTGTGACTATTCTTATGAGGCTGTGAACAGACTCTGTCTTAAGCAGCGGCTGTCCTAGTTTCTATGCTTGTCCACTCTGGGAAGTCCACTATGCCAGGGCTAGACATATAATTCCAGTTGCTTCCTCTCTGTGCAGGGGACAGACTATGTTGTACTCATTCATATAGTGATGCAGAGATCCTTCAACCCCTCACTGAAATTAAACGAGAAAGCCCATTTCTCTAAAAGCTTCATGGAAATGTGTGATCATCAGAGTCCAGTGATGCCCTGGATCAGTGCCTATGTTTATATGGCATGTTGGCCATAGAAGAAAGTGTGGCAGCACACTAAAGTTGGAGGCTAAGTTTAAATCCTTTCAGTGTCATTCTAAGCAGAGTTCCACCCTTCTAAATCCATTGAAGTCAATGGACTTAGAATGGTATAACTGGGTTTACGACTGTACTATATGTGTCAGTTTAGAGTAAGTCCCAGTAGTTACTTTTGTATGCATAGAACTGGATGGTAAATGGTTTATCCAGGCAACTTCAGGATTTTATAAAAATGTTTACCTTCAGGGTGCAAATTCCACATTGTCCACTGAGCAACCCATGAGCCTCAGCCATTAAATCTGGTCTGGTGAAGATGCTAGGTTCAAATTATGTTCCTATGAGGCACTGGCTAGGTCCATGGTATCTCATTAATACCCCATGTGAATTTAAAATGCACCATATCATAGCTGCACAAGATTAGTGATAGTAAGCAAGCTTTCTCTCTGATGATCTTCCCTTTGAGTAAATACAGATGAGGAAGCTCAGGGTTCCCCAAAACACAGTTTGAAGATTGCTGGCCTCATTCTTCGGATCTTTAAGTTTATATCCTGTTCAACCCTCCCCACCAGCTGAAAGTTTACTGTGTCCATAATGGCACCATAATAGCCTTAACAGAGCTGCCAACATGTAATAATGTGCTGACAACTGGCCTTTGAAGTCAGGTACATACAAGAGTTTTGCATTTAATCATTGGGGTTTATTTCTCCATAAAAATTTAATAGATCTCATTTGTAACTTGTTCTTGGTATACCCAGTACTGTATGAACTAGGAAATCAATTATTGGTATCCATTATTATTGTTGTTGCTGTTATTAATTATTGATATCCATTTTTATTGTTTCTGTATAGTCAGATTAGGTCAAATATAATCCCCCCATTATAACATATCATTTTAAAGCTTTGAAGCAGCAGGAGAAAAAATTAATGCCATATCACTAACTGAAGCTAGGAAAAATATTAACTCTCAGGTATTTCATCATTTCATCCTATACAGATCTTCATGTATGGCTTCATGGCTCTTTCAGATGGCTGGCCATAGTTTCTGCCAGATCTGTGCTTAATCATTCAGATTGTGTGTAAGTAACTTGCCAGCCTGATATTTCACTGAATTCCATAATATCTTTCTGGATGCATTTAATGGACTGAACTGGGTTTTTAAGCCTTAGTCCTAAAATCCTGGCATATAGTGCAATATAATATCCACGTTTCTGGGACCATTTTTGTGACATTTTTGGAGCCAAGGAGTCAATAAAAAGGGTGAGCCGCAAAGAACATCCTGGCATAGTTCTTTTTTTGTAGCAGAAATTTTGAGAGATTCAGGACTATTCCCTGGGCTCCATGCTATTTTTAATGTTCCATTTGACATCCATTTGTCTTGACAAAGCCTTGTTTGAGCATTTCCAGTGTTTCTTGTCTAAGGTTCCTAGCAATTTCCAGTCATCTCCTTGTGTTCTTTTATGTTTCAGCTATTTTACTTCATTTTGTGCTCTTCAGGGCTATTATACTCTTTTTGGATCAAAGATAGATATTACACTATACAGGAAAGCCTAAATTGGAAGCTCCAGCTATATTTTACATGTTTGGGTTCTGTGATGTTTAGTAAGCTTAACAGAATTCACAGGGTGCCTCCTACTGGTGCAGAAAAGAATAACTAACTAACCATGGGCTTCTTTCATTTTGCATTCCTGAGACTGACCTGGAGGGAATACAAGAGATTTTATTTATTTATTTATTTTATTTATACCCTGCCCTCCCCGCTGAAGCAGGCTCAGGGCAGCTTACAAGACAAAGAAACATAGAACAATAATAAAATAAATAAAACCATCTAAAAACAATTCAAAAACATAAAGTGCTAGCAAGTTGTAACTATACATTAAGGATGGTGGCAACGGTTACTTTGTTCATCACCTCTTGATCTTTATCACATATATATAATTGGCATAGATTGTAATGGCGGAGTTGGGCGCCCCTTTAGTGATGATGTTGATGATAGTGATGGTGATGGTGGCAGCTCCTTAATCAAAGGCCTGGTGGAAGAGCTCCATTTTGCAGGCCCTGCAGAACTGTAAAAGATCCCGCAGGGCCCTGATCTCTTCTGGGAGCTCATTCCACCAGTATGGAGCCAGCACCAAGAATGCCCTGGTCCCGGTTGTCTTTGGGTCAAACGGTTTTGTGACCCTGAACACAGTTCTCGCTGGGGTACATATGGGGAAAGGCAGTCCCGCAGGTATTTTTATTAATTAATTAATTTAATTTATACCCCATCCTCTCCACGAACGGGCTCATGTCGGTCCCTGACCATATAAGGCTGACAGTTAAAAATAAGGTCCAAAGCTGATGAGACACTAACATTTTATGTATGAGTTCCAGAGTTGCCAGCTTCCCACTGGGGTGGGGTGTCTCCTGCTCCCAGCTCCTGTTGGCTGCTAATGCTCACATGGATGGTGGGAGAAAATGGCTGGACAAAATGTGGGGGAAAGCTGCATCCCCAGCATGATCACATTGCTTCTGGCACTATCCAGTCATCTTCTGGGCATGGAACAGGGGTCACTGGAGGTGAGGGGGAGGTATTTGTGAATTTCGTGCATTGTGCAAGGGGTTGGACTCAATGACACCGGAGGTCCCTTCCAACTGTATGATTCTATAACCCAGAAGTGATGTCATCATGCAGGTCCAGAACTCTATGGTAAATGCTGGGGCATCACCCCTGATGTGATATTGTCACTTCCAGGTCATGCCAGAAGTGATATCATTGCACCAGGGATACTGATCGTTCCCCACAAAACAAAAGTCCCCACCTCCCCCATCTGCTGCCAGTTGCCACACTATGCCTGGCAACCCTAGCTCCCAAGCATTTTATTTGTTTATGTATTTATTATTATTTTTATTTTATTATACAATTACAATTTAAAGAGAAAACAAATTTACATTAACAAGATACAAATAATCAAAATAACACATTAAATAGATAAAAAGATTAAACTGGGGCTAATAGCCAATAATGAATATATTGGTTGGTAGCAATGCTCCCTCTAAGCTGTGGAGTCTTGTGAGCAAAAATGCTACTTTCTGAGCTACAGGCATTAAAGATGTGAGTGAGCAATTTGGCTACTGCATAAATTAGTTTGCGATCCTTCCTGTGCTTACACTAACTCAGTTTAGAGGGAACACTGGTTGGTAGTACTCTAATAACTTCAGCGTAGGAGCATAAAAGTCAACAACAAGGTCATAAACTGCCAAGTATTAAAACATTATCGCTATGTCAGAAAGTTCGCATTTCTTGATATCCAGCATTGTTAGGAATGATTTCATGTGAGAGCATTTTTCTTCTAATTAGCCAGCATGACCCCACTTTAGATACTCTTTGCACAGATCTGAAGTGCCCCCTCAGAGCTGCTATTTGCCTCTTAGGCAAACATAAAAGACTCAGGAACTGTAGGTTTACTCCAGTGGGGCAAATAGCAGTTCCATGGGGCCATTTCCTTTGAGTAGAAATTGCATGGTGGGAAGACTTTAGTTCCCTTCCCCCATGCTGCAGTCTTGATTCAAACTGGGTCTGAAGCACTAGATATTAAAAAGGAAAAAAAAATGGGAGTTCCATACATGGACCTGTTTTGGCCCTGAGTAATCTTGCTTTAAGGAGCTGTGGTGGCTCAAGTGGTTAAGACGCTGAACTGCAGGCTGTGGAAGGTCAGTAGTTCAGCAGTTCAAGACCCGAGACTGCCGCATGACGGAGTGAGCTCCCGTCTCTAGTTCCAGCTCCTGCCAACCTAGCAGTTTGAAAGCAAGAAATTGCAAGTAGATAAATAGGTACCACTTTGGTGGGAAGATAACAGCGTTCCGTGCACCTTGGTGTTTAGTCATGCCAGCCACATGACCACGGAAACGTCTTCGGACAGTGCTGGCTCTTCGGCTTTGAAACGGAGATGAGCACCGCAACCCTAGAGTCGGATTCAACTGGCTTTTGAGCAAGGGAACCTTTACTTTTACCTTTACCTAATCTTGCTTTGGTTCTTCAGGGAGTAGGGGGTGGAGTATTTGCTTCCTGGTCTCAGGGAGGTTAGCTGTGACCTATTCTAGAGAGACAATTTATTTCCAAAAGAATGTGTGTTATGTTTTCTTCAGCAGTTTAAGAGAAGCTTGTCAAAACCAGCAAAGTTTTTAGATGTACATTTTGGATAGGGCATAGAGAGCAAAGCATTTTCTTTGCTGGTTTGGAAACCTAATGTAAGGAAGACAGTAGCACATTAGTTCAGGAATCACAGAGGCCCTTTGATAATGGCAATGTAGTAGGTGCTTTATTGGCCATGAAATATCAGCTTCATTTTAGCCTAATTTTTCCAACTCTGCAATTACCTCTGGGGAAATTGCAGCCCACTATCAAACGACTCTGAGTTTAATGTGTCCCATTAATTGTTAATGTTATTTCCCCTGCTTAATTTGAAATCTTTCTAAATAAAACATTGTATGAGAGGGGTATGTTTTCCCACCAAGTAATAGATCTGCTATTTCTCTCACATTATTGAAATTTCTCTGTTATTCTTGTTGACGTGCCCCCTCCAATTGGATTCCTACACTGTTTATTCAGATTATTTAAAGGAAAAATACAAAAGAAAAGGGATGGCATGATCCTACTTCATTTGCCAAAGATAGCTCATAAAGCTTTTCAAAGAGCCACTTCGAACACACAAATATAAGAGCTTCACTGAACTAGACCAAAGACCCTCCTAGTTCAGTCTTCTGTTTTCAACAGCAGCTGACTCAGGAAGCTTGCAAGCAGTACTTCAAGGCCACAGATCTCCTTTGTTTCCAACATCATGTATCCAAAGGTACACTGCCTCCGAACATAAAGTTTCCATTCAACAATTATGATCAAAGGTCCACAAATTTTGGCTTTATTATCTGGTTTTGTGGATCTCACTGAGCTAAGCCTCCCCTAAGTGTTCTAGGAGAGAACAAGACCCTTCCCCTTCCCAACCTGTTATGCCTCTGGTAGAAGGCTCAGGGGGATGGGGTGCGCTTCTTTTATTTCTGTTTCATTTCATGTTTTGTTTTTGGAATGCAGCAGCAATGTGAAATATTCATGGTGTTTTTGCTTTAGCAAAAGCAAGATCCAGTCCATACCCCCAAACCTTGGGTATGCACATAGCAATTGAGTTGGGGCAAGATAGTGGCTGCAGCATGGCAAGAGCAGTCACATCGGAGGTTTGCTCCGTGTGACTGAGCGCTTCCAGGGTTTGAAAACCCTGGAGTCTCTGTGCTAAATGGAGACTACCCCACACTCAGGGAAGGAGTAGTGGGGAGCAGGAGGCTTGAGCCGGTCCCCAGCGATTTGGCAACTCGCTGGGAGAGCCAGGCTCGCCCTGAAGCCAACCCAGAAGGAAGGAGCTACCCGGGAGGTGAGCAGAACTGTTGCTACCACTGGTGGGAGAGACCTGGCAAGTGAAGGAGAGATTAAATGCACAACTGTGAGTCAAATAAATTGTACTGTATTCTCAGACTGGAAAGTCCAAGAATAATAAAGCAGATTGCCCTCAGAAAGACTGATTCCCCCCTGATATTGTTCAAACAGCCAAGAAACAGCAGGAGACTATCTGATTTGTTTTTGGCAGAGCAGTGGGGTGAGGGCAGACTAAAGTACCACCAATTGTCTAATAGAAGTGCATGCAAAAATGTAAAGCTGGAATATTGAGCTTCAGGGACTTGAAAGGTTTTGAGCTTTAATTAGTGGAATATAAATAAACAAGCCTCCACCAAAGACTGGCAAGGCTCTTTCTGTGCTCTCAATTTTTCCTCCTTGGGAGGTGGGCTGGACCCAACGGAGAAGCCCTTTACAAATAAAGTGGGGTGAAGCTAAAAACAAATGGTGTCAAGTAAATGAATAAACTATCGATACTTTAAAGAAACTTTAAGGGCTGAATAAGTGTTTGTGACTGTGAACTGTACTCCCCCCCCCACATTTGGAGTGGAAATATAAAAGCCAGCTGAGAAAAAAGCAGTGACCTTGGAAACTCTATATCCAAAACAATTTCTAGGTGAACAGCCAAAGCAAAGTTGTTGACATTTTAGTTCCAGGAGTGAACTGACTCAAAACCAAAACAAAAGAGATTAAAAAGTCTGGGCTAAGAGCCATACTGGGAAGGGACATAAATAAAAGGTGGATCTACAAAAATAAATTGGGAAAGACCCCAAATACTGTTATAACACTCAGAGAACGACTAGCAAAATGTCTAACATTAAAAATACTCAAACAAAAACACTACAATCATCACCAGGGGTTGGGGGAGGAGTCACGATATCTAAATTTTCAGGCCCTGCTCAAAAGGAGCTGCAGGCACTGGTCCAGGTGTCTGTCACGGAAGCGGTAGAGCCCATTAAAAGCTCTATGGAAGAAGCAATGAAAGTGATCACAGAGCAGTTTACGATTAGCATGCAAGCACTACAGAACCAAGTGGTGGAGAATTCAAAAGAAATAAAAGAGCTGAAGAAAAACACAGAAAAGAAAAGGGATGGAAGAGGAAATGGGAAAAGTGGAAGCAATACAGAAGGAGTATGAACAAGGTCTGATAAGATTGCAGGTGGAAAAAGCGGTCTATATACTGAGATTTCAGAATATACCAGAAGAGAAAGATGAAGATTTACCTGGTAAGCTGGCCAAGGTTCTAGCAGACCATATGCAACTGGGAAAAGAAGAGATAGAAATAGAGTTGGATCAAGTCTACAGAATAAATTCAAGATATGCAAAACGAATGGGAGTCCCAAGAGAAGTGCAAGCACGTTTTTATAAAAGGATGGTTAGAGATAAAATACTAAAGGAAGTAAATGTGAAGCCACTGAAGATGAATGAGATTGATATAGATGTTCTGAAGGAAATTCCTTGGAGAGTCAGAGAGAAGAGAAGAGAGTACCTGAAACTAACATTACTGTTGAGAAAAAACCAGATACCGTATCGATGGTTGCTTCCAGAAGGCCTCACCCTCACTTACCAAACCAAAAAGCACTGAATAACATCTATATTTAAAGCAGAATTTTTTTTTGAAACATATGGCCAAGAATTAGGACTGGAAGAGGAGGAGGAGGAAGAAGAAGAAGATGAAGAGAAGGAAGAAGAGGCTGAAATACAATTGGGAGGAGCAACGGCGGCTTCAAAACTCAAAGAGAAAAGAGCAAGAGACAATACCAGACAATCCCCTATCAAAACACAGAAATGGGCAATGGGAAAAATGCAACAACAGAATGGCAAAAATAATGGATAAAGGAAAGCTAAAAATTTTATTGGTCAATATGAATGGTTTAAATGGACCGCAAAAAAGAAGGATTATGCACCAATTGATAACGCAGAATTTGGACTTGATTTGTTTGCAAGAAACCCATATCTGTAAAAAGGATGAGAAATTCTTACAAAATAAAAAGCTAGGACAAACTTTTGCAGCATCTGACAAAGAGAAAAATAAAAGAGGGGTGGCCACTGTAGTTAAAGGAAATCTTCATTCAGAAAAGGTTTATGCATCAGATAATGGAAGAATATTAATGGTGGAAATACAAAACAATGGGGAAAAATTGGTAGTGAATATTTATGCCCCAAACCAAGACCAAGAAGAATTTTACAAGAAACTTCAAGAATTTATCAGCGAACAAGACTTTCAAAACATATGTTTGATGGGAGATTTTAATACAGTCTATGAAGAAGATAAAGATAGAAAATCGAATATAAAGAAAAAGAAAAAGATGAAAATGCCAAAAAAAATTGGAGAGTCTATTAGAAGATCTGAATCTTGTGGATGCCTGGAGAATAAGAAATCAATCGGCGAAGCAGTTTACATATTATTTGGCAAAACATGACTCATGGTCAAGAATTGACATGATATGGATCTCTACAACAATGGTGAAAGACTTGAAAGAAGCTGAAATACAGGCGGGAATCTTTGTGGATCACAGACCAGTTTACATGGAATTACAAACAACTGGGGAAAAAGTAGATGGATCCTAAATATCTCAATTTTAAGAAATGAAGATTTTGTGCAGAAAATGAAGAAAGAGCTGATTACTTTTTTCAAAGAAAACAAGAGACCAGAATCACCATTGAATGTTGCTTGGGACACAATGAAAGCATTTATTAGAGGATTAATGATACAAGAGGCAGTGAGATTAAACAAACAAAGGAAACAAAAATATCACAATTTACAAAGACAAATACAAATAATGATGGATAAGATATCTAATGAGGGAACAAAAGTAAGATTAACCCTGTTACATCACCAAATGAGTTGCTTGTTAAAAAGATGATCTAGCGAAAAAGCTATATTTTGCAAAACAATTTTTTTCCAAAAATGCTAATAAACCTACAAGATGGTTAGCATATAAACTTTGACAGCTGAGAGAAAAATCATTTATTAAAACTTTAAAGAAAGATGGAAAAGAGATAAGCAGAAGCGATGAGATTAAAAAAAATGAAGATTTTTATAGAGTTTTATATGGAAAATTTAAAGTAAAGACAGAAGAAATTAAAAAATATTTGGAAACTCATCAACTTGAAAAATTCTTGGAGAAGCAAAAGAAAAAGAGAAGAAGGGGAAAGCCCAGATACCTGGAAAGAAGCAATTATTACACTAATCCATAAACCTAACTCGGATGAAAAAGAAATTTAAAAATATAGATCAATTTCATTGCTAAATGTGGATTATAAAAATGTATGCATCGATATTAGCAAAAAGGCTGAAAAGAGTTTTGGTAAAAACAATTCATAAAGACGAAACAGGGGTTTTGCCCAAAAGACAAATGAGAAGCAATTTAAGATATCTAATGAACATATTGGAATACTATGAATTACATCATGAGAAACAATTGGCTATAATATTTTTGGATGCCGAGGAAGCTTTTGATAATGTCAACTGGATTTTTATTATAGAGACTTTACAAATGCTGGAAGCAGGCGAGAATTTTATTACAATGATCCAAGCAATATATGATGAATAAAGAGCAAAAATTACAGTAAATGGTGATTTGACTAATAGCTTTGAGGTTCAAAAAGGCACAAGGCAAGGCTGCCCGTTGTCCTCACTCTTATTTATTTTGGTGTTGGAGGTATTCAACGAAGAGGTTAGAAGGGATACAAAAATTACTGGACTGAAACTGAAAGGGGAAGAGTATAAATTGCTTGCTTTTGCTAATGATGTGGCATTCATATTGGATGACCCGAGCGGAGCAATGAACAAACTAAAAGAAAAAATTGAAGAGTATGATCTAGTGGCAGGGCTTAAAATAAATGTGGACAAAACAAAGATATTGACTAAAAACATCGACAGTAAACATAAAGAATATGTACAAAAAAATTCTGGATGCCAAATTGTGGAAAAAGTGAAATATTTAGGAATTACTATAACTAATAAATGGAGTACACCATATGATGACAAATATAAAGTTGTATTTAATATGACAAAACAAGATTTAGAAAAATGGAAAAATTTACATCTTTCTATGATGGGAAGAATGGCCGTATTAAAAATGAACATATCATCCAGATGGATGTTTTTATTTCAAACAATGTCCATATTACAAAACCAGAAACTTTTCAAAGAATTGGATCAACTAACATCCAGATTCATATGGCAAGGAAAACGAGCACAGATAAGGCTAAAAATGTTGCAGGATACAAAAGAAAAAGGAGGATTTGGAGTAGCTAACTGGCTATTGTATCATAGAGTGGCAGCATTAATGTGGATTAAAGACTGGATTAAATTAGAAGATAAAAGACTATTGAAACTTGAAGGACACGACTTATTATTGGGATGGAATGCCTTTCTTTGGTATGAGAAGGCCACAATGCAAAAATATTTCAAACAACATTGGCTGAGAGCACCATTATTAAAGGTATGGGATCCTATTCACAAAGGGCAGTATATAGGCCCAGGACAGACTGGCAATTTGCCCCGGTATCGAGTCGTGGCAAAAAAAACCCGGAGTAAACGATACCGGGTTTTCCCGTCCACACAGCGGGGGCCTCTGCCGGAAGAAATGGGACGGAGGTGCGCGGGACCGTTCAGACTGCCGCGCCGGAGGCGCGCTATATTCGCTGTTCCCCCATTATTTCGGCTGTGGGCGTATGTGCGCATGAGCGCATGAGCGCTCATGCGGTCATGCACATAAGCGCATTTCGGCGATTTTTTTTTTTGCCCTGCAACGCCGGCACCGCATTGGGCAGTGGAGCGGAGCTCAGCCAATCACGCCACTGCTGCCTCATGCCCAACGCGGGTTGCTCCCGGCTTTTCGGCTGCGTGTTCAGACTCCCCGGAAGCGGGGAAACGCGCGACGAACGCAGGCTTTCACGATTTGCGACGGCTTTTATCAGGTGTTTTTTTAAACCGGCTCTGAAGCGCGAGGGCTCCGGTAAGCTCCGGGTGGGGGACGCCAGGCAGATGTGCCTGTGTGAACGTTCCATTTACTCCGATATTGAGTCGCTGTCAGCCCGGGTCCCATCCCGCGGCAAATTGCCAGTCTGTCCTCGGCCATAAGAAGATCAAGACTTATTGTACCACTGGAAGCCTTTACCTTACCAGATGTATATGCGGGAGAAGAACTCTTAAGGTACCAGGATATTTTGGATGAGAAAGACAATTTAAAATTGCCAGAACATTTAACTTGGAGGAGTAAAGCCCAAATAGAATCTATATATCTGAAAGACAAAAAAGATAATGGAGTTAGAGAAAGTTCTTATATCCTCTGATGATAAATTGATAAAGAAAATTTATAAAATTTTGTTGGATGATATGATGATTGATCAAACCTTTAAAAATGATATGATTTTGTGGGCTCAGAATATAGGTTGTAATATTGATTTAGAAGAGTGGGAACAGTTACGGGTTAAGAATGTTAAAATGACTAAAGCTGTGTCATATAAAGAGAATATGTATAAGATGTTTTACAGATGGTATGTTACACCTGATAGACTGGCCAAACAAAATGACAAATGTTCAGATAAATGTTGGAAATGTAAAAGCAAGAGGGGCACATTTTACCATATGTGGTGGCTGTGTGATGTAACAAAAGGATATTGGAGGTGGACACATGAAATAATGCAAAAAATAATAAGGGGCAGAATTCCCTTTCCCCCAGAAATAATGTTATTGAACATATTCCCAAAAGATTTTGACAAGAATGATAGATATTTGCTAGTGCATCTTTCAACAGCAGCATGGATATTATATGCAAAATATTGGAAGGCAATGGAAGTCCCGAAGAAACAAGAATATATAAATAAACTTTTTGAGAAGGCAGAGAATGATAAACTGAGGTTGTTAATGAGGGGTACATCAGACATGACCTTTCAAAAAACTTGGAAGAGATTTTATGTTTGTTATATTATAAACTCATAAGTTAGAATGGAGAAATTTTAGACAATATGCTTATGGTTTTAATAAGAGTTTTAGTAAGTTAGAAGTTTGAGCATACAGAAAAGATGGCAGAACTTGTATAGGCAGATAACTGTGGAACAATGATTAAGTATATAAGTATCAGGGGTCTTTTTTGTAGGGGAGCAGGGGAGCGCAGCTCTGGGAGCTCAGGAGCCAAGCCCCGCCCCCAGCCGGTGTCCCCGGGAGTCTTTCAGGCAGCCGAATGTCAATTTCAGCTCCATTATATCCTATGGGCCATTGAAGTCAATGGTGAAAACATAGGGTATATTCTGGGGGCTGGAGGGGAGGGGGTTTGAGGGAGAGGCTCCAAACTCACAGGGTAGCTGATGGAGCCTCTCCCCAAGATACCCACCAAGTTTCAAGAACATTGGATCAGGGGGTCCAATTCTATGGGCCCCTAAACAGGTTGCCCCTATTCCCTCCATTGTTCTCTATAGTGGGAAAAAAGCATAGAATTGGACTCCCTGGTTCTCTTTGTATTGGAGAACTGCTTGTAGTATAAGGTCAGCCCTCCAGAGATGTTTCTAAGTTCACTGAATTCAGTAAAAGAGAATTAAATGTTGATGAGACATTTGGAAATACTGTTGATGAATTATAAAACTTTTGCCAATGCAACAGTATGAGCAAAAGTGACTTGATTACTTTTATTAGAAAAACAAATTGGAAAACGTACATACAAAGTGTATGTCACACAAACCATAAGTAGCCCACAACCATCTCTGTTCTCTCTAGTTTTCCTTGTAATACAAAAATGGAGGGAAATTGCTGAGGTTTGTTTGCCTTCTCGTTTTAAAGCTGGCAGAAACTTAGGACAGAATATCTTCACTTATTGTAAGCTCAGTTTTACTGTAGCTGTAGTTCTTCAAGGGGCCAAATGGTGGTGGAGGGGAATTCAGAGTTTTTGTTTTCCATCTTTCTATCACTAAAAACAATTTCATTTGAAGTGTAAACCACTAATCTGAGACCTGGAATTATCCCAAGAAAGGCAAGGTGTGTGTGTGTAACTAAAGGAGCTGGATCTACTTTCTGTCTACCCCTTCATTCCACACATCTCCTTGAACCTTAAATCAGTTACATTTGCTTCTGTTGCTCTGTTAATATAACAGTTATCCCCTTGGTAGGGAACAGAAGTCATGCCCATTAGGGCTTCAGATCCAGATCCTTTTTTTCCAGCATCAGTGAGAGCCACCTGTGTGGTATAGTATCCTTGGCCCAGGGTGTCTGAGGGCCAACCTCCTTTTAACCATGAAGCTTACTGGATAACTGGGGGCTAAGCACCATCTCTCCACCTGACTTCATGGCACAACAGTATGCTAACATCTTTATGGCTGACGTAGAGCAACGCTTCCTAAACTTTTGCCCACTTACACCTCTCTTACACCTGTGTTACATTGATGACCTGTGGTAACATAAGAACATAAGAGAAGCCAATGTTGAATCAGGCCAATGGCCCATCTAGTCCAACACTCTGTCACACAGCGGCCAAAATGTACCAGGTGACATCAGGCGTCCATCAGTGGGGCCAGGACACTAGAAGTCCTCCCACTGCTGCCCCCTCCAGCACCAAGAATAGAGTGCATCACCTGCCCCAGACTGAGAGTTCCCATCTATACCCTGTGGCTAATAGCCACTGATGGACTTCTGCTCCATATGTTTATCTAATTCCCTCTTGAAACTGTCCATGCTTGTAGCTGTCACCACCTTCTGTGGCAGTGAATTCCATATGTTAATCACTCTTTGGGTGAAGAAGTGCTTCCTTTTATCTGTTCTAACCCGACTGCTGAGCAATTTCATGGAGTGCTCACGAGTTCTTGCATTGTGAGTAAGGGAGAAAAGTACTTCTTTCTCAATCTGCTCAATCCCATTCATAATCTTATAAACCTCGAACATGTCACCCCTCAGCCGTCGTTTCTCTCTCTCTTTTTTTAAAAACAAAATTTTTATTGGGATGCACTCAACATTTCCAATTATGTTACCAATACAATTTTGAAAAAGAAAAACCCCATCCCACCCCCCCATCCCCCCCTAATAGGCTTCCAACACTGCTAATAACAAACAAAAATAATTATAAAGTAATCAAGCTTAGACTTAAATGCATCGACAAACCAGGTAACACATTTCGATTATATAGAACCTCTACATTTTCAACATATTTTCAAATAACAGTACATACAGTTCAAAATTCATTTCGTTCTCGTTCAATATCCATACGTATCCAAGTTATATATTTTCCCCTTCATTCTATATTCAGTTTCTAGATACATTTTCAATCCTTCCCAGTCTTTTAGGTACTGTTCTGTCATTTGTCCATTTAATTTCTTTGTCATTTTGTCCATTTCCGCTAAAAATAACAATTTTCTCAACCAGTCATGTATATCTGGCACCAGGGGTCTTTTCGGGGGGGGAGCCCACCGGAGCGCAGCTCCGGGAGCTCAGAAGCCAAGCCCCGCCCCCAGCCGGCGTCCCGGAGAGTCTTTCAGGCCGCCGAATGTCAATTTCAGCTCCATTATATCCTATGGGCCATTGAAGTCAATGGTGAAAACATAGGGTATATTCTAGGGGCTGGAGGGGAGGGTTTGAGAGAGAGGCTCGAAACTCACAGGATAGCTGTTGGAGCCTCTCCCCAAGATACCCACCAAGTTTCAAGAACATTGGACCAAGGGGTCCAATTCTATGGCCCCTAAACAGGTTGCCCTATTCTCCATTGTTCCCTCCATTGTTCTCTATAGTGGGAAAAAAATAACTTATTTTCTCACCATAGAGAACAATGGAGGAAATGGGGCAACCTGTTTGGGGGCCCATAGAATTGGACCCCCTGGTCCAATGTTCTTGAAATTTGGTGGGTATCTTGGGGAGAGGCTCCATCAGCTATCCTGTGATCTTGGAGCCTCTCCCTCAAACCCTCTCCCTCCAGCTCCCCAGAATATACCCTATGTTTTCACCATTGACTTCAATGGCCCATAGGGTATAATGGGGCTGAATTGCCACTGAATTTCTTTCATTCCCTCCTTTCCTTCTTTCTTTTTCCTCTTTCCCTCATTCTTCTCTTCTCTTCTCTTCTCTTCTCTTCTCTTCTCTTCTCTTCTCTTCTCTTCTCTTCTCTTCTCTTCTCTTCTCTTCTCTCTTTCTTTCTTTTTCTTTCTTTCTTTCCCACCTTCTTCTCTTCTCTTTTTCCTCCTTTCCCTGTTTCCCTCCCTCTTCCCTCTCTTTCTTTCTCTCTTTCCTTCCTTCTTTCCTTCTCTCTACTCTCTCTCTTCTTTCCTTCCCTCTTTCCTCCTTCTGTGGCCCAACTCTAGTGAGAAGGAGTTTAAACTTTAAACCCCTTCTCTCTTAGCTCCCCCACCCAGACCAGCTGGGGAAGGGAAGGGGAGGCTTTTGAAGATGCTTCCCCCCTTTTGCTTCCCCTTCTGACATCACTTCCGGTGATGTCAGGGGGTGTGGCATATGCTAATAGCCTAATAGCTCATTAGCATACCATATGCTAATGAGCTCCTGCAGCTGTTCTTCTACGAAAAGACCCCTGTCTGGCACCATTTTCCATTGCTGAGCAAAGGCCATTCTCGCCAACGTAATCATGTACCATAACAATGTCCTTTTTTCTTGTGGAATTTTTTCCATTGTCAAACCAAGGAGAAGAAGTTCTGGCTTTCTCTCAATTGGGATTTTTAATATCTTCTGCATCACACAGTGTATATTAGACCAGTATGCTTTCACTTTATCACACGACCACCACATATGGTAAAAAGAACCCTCTATTTTTTTACATTTCCAACATTTGTTACTCAAGTTCTTATCCATACTAATATTAGCAATCTTTTTTGGTGTCATGTACCATCTATACATCATCTTATAACAGTTTTCTTTTACATTAATACAGGTAGACATTTTAAAAGATCTTTTCCACAAAAATTCCCATGATTCCATAGAAATTTCTTTGTTCATATTTATGGCCCACTTTATCATTTGTTCTTTAACAGTTTCATCCAAAGTATATACAGTCAACAAGGTTTTATACATCTTTGATATCATTTTCCGTTCTCCTTTCAACCATATATTTTCAAAGTCATCATTTACAGCTCTAAAACCAAACTCTTTACAATCTTTTTTATAAATGTCCCTTATTTGACAATATTGTAGCCAACCATACTCAAATTCAAGTTCATTATTTGGCTTTAAAACATATTTTTTCCCTTCTTTCTGCAACAATTCATGATATTTCAACCAATCATTACCTTTATAGTCTGAAAGCCGATGTATAACTGCTGCTGGAACAATCCACAGAGGCCTCTCATCTGAGATTTTATCCTTGTACCTGGTCCATGCATCAAACAATGTCCTCCTTACATAATGATGCTTAAACATAGAATCGACTTTATTTTTCCCATACCAAAGATAGGCATGCCAGCCAAATCTGCAATCGTGCCCCTCAAGGGCTAAAAGTTTTCTATTTTCCAAATTAACCCACTCAGATAACCAAGACATACATACTGCTTCATGATACAAACGCAAATTCGGGACTTGGAAGCCACCTCTGTCTTTAATGTCATACATTATCTTCATTTTAATTCTTGGCTTCTTTCCTGCCCAGATAAACTTAAAGATTTCTCTTTGCCATTTTACCAACACTTTCCCATCTTTCACAATTGGTATTGTCTGAAACAAAAACATTAACCTGGGCAGTACATTCATTTTGACAATGGCAATTTTTCCAAGAAGAGATAGTCTTAGTTTTTCCCATTTTTCTAAATCACTCTTTATCGAACCTCACAGTTTTTCATAATTATTCTTAAACAAATCTATATTTTTCATTGTAATTTCAACTCCCAAATACTTAACCTTTTTAACCACTTCACATTCTGTCACATTTTGTAACATTTGTTGCTTTATACCAATCATATTTTTACACAATATCTTAGATTTATTCTTGTTAACATAAAACCCTGCGAGATCACCAAACGCTTTCACTTTTTCAAATACCTTAGGCATATTATTAACAGGATCTTCAACAATAAACATAATATCATCCGCAAATGCTCTTAGTTTAAATGAAAAGCCTCCAATATTTAAACCTTTTATGTTTTCGTCCTCTCTAACCATTTGTAGCAAAATCTCCAAAATTCAGATAAATAACAATGGTGACAGGGGACAACCCTGTCTCGTACCTTTTCTTACCCGGAACACTTCTGTTGGTTCTGCATTCACAATCACCGTAGCTTTTTGTTCTTTATAAATTGATTGAATCATTCTTATAAATTCTGCACCCATCAAGGATTTCTCAAACACCTTAAACATAAATTCCCAGTTCAGATTATCAAATGCTTTTTCAGCATCCAAAAATAAAAAACCAACTTCTTTTTCGGGGTGCTTATCATAATACTGAATTGCGTCTAACACAACCCTCATATTGTCTTTAATTTGTCTATTTGGTAAAAATCCAGCTTGGTCTTCAACAATAGTGTCTTTCAAAAACCTTTTAAGGCGCTCTGCTAATATTTTTGCAAATATCTTATAATCGTTATTCAATAATGAGATAGTGCGATAATTCTTTACATTTGTTAAATCTTGAGTCTCTTTAGGAATTAAGGTGATTGCAGCTTCGTTCCAGGAATCTGGTATCTTCCCTGTCCTTCTAATTTCGTTTAGAAGTATCTCCAACACCGGAACCAGGTCTTCATGCAGTTTTTTATAAAATTTGGCTGAGAAGCCATCCGGGCCTGGAACTTTAGAAATCTTTGCTTCTCCTATTGCTTTACTAATTTCTTCTTTAGTTATTACAGCATTTAAGAATGCTTTTATTTCAGGGCTTGGTTGTATCAAATTAACCTTGGATAGATAATCTTGCATCTTTTGCAGATCCACTTGTTTTGCTTGAAAAAGAGTCGCATAATACTTGTAAAATTCCCTCCTAATCCCTCCTGGGTCTGAAATCTCTTTATTTCCATCTTTCAAATTAGTGATTGTTTTATTCTCTCTTCTTTTCTTCAATTGCCATGCCAAGTATTTGCCAGGTTTATTTGCACCTTCAAAGGATTTCTGTTGCAATTTTTTCAAATTCCAATATACTTCTTTGTTCAACCTCGCCTCATATTGCTCCCTTAAAATCCTCAGTTCTCTCAAAATCTTCTTTTTGCCAGACCTTTTCTTAAGTTCCATTTCTTTTTTCCGAATGTTTTCCATGATCTCTTTATCTATTTTCAGTTGTTGTTTCTTTTCATTATTATTAATTGCAATCAGATGTCCTCGCATCACAGCCTTGTAAGCTTCCCATACCGTTTGCGTCTGTACACCCTTATTTAAATTCAGTTGAAAATATGTTTGGGTTTCTGTCCTTATTCTATCCACAATATTTTGTTTGTCCAGCAAATCTTCATTAAGTCTCCATCGGAATTTCTTTCTCTTAACAAATGCTGACCATTTCACCGGACTATGGTCAGAAAGAATTCTGGGTAACATCTCAATTTTGCGTGTCTGCAAGATCAAATTCTCCGTCATCCACATCATGTCTATTCTTGAAAAGGATTCGTGTCTTGATGAATAAAAAGAATACTCTCTGTCCCTGGAGTTTTTAACTCTCCAAACATCTACCAAATGTTCATGTTTAGTCAATTGAAAAAAGACTTTCGGAAGTTTGCCCATGGCTTCAATTCCTTTTTTGGATTTTCTGTCAACAACATTATCAACAGTACCATTAAAGTCACCCATCAAAATCATTTGCTCATAGGTTAGCTGTCGTAGCTGTTCCCACAAATCTTGAAAAATTTTTTCCTTCGCACCATTTGGGGCATAGAGATTAACAATTAAAGTCTTTTTATTTTGCAGTACGGCTTCTACCGCCAGAAGCCTCCCTTCATTATCTTTAAACACTTCTTTTGGCTCCAATTCCTTTTTGATATATATAACAACTCCTTTTTTCTTTTGGGAGGAGAGGGAGTAAAATTCCTCTCCTAATCTTTTTTGAATCAAAAATTTGGCATCAGATTTTTTAATATGTGTTTCTTGCAAACAAACAATATCACATTTTTGTTTTTCCAACCAGAGTCTAACATTTTTTCTTTTTTGAGGTGAGTTAAGTCCATTAACATTGCATGATATAATTTGACTCTCCATGTTGATTTTCTGCTTATTTATCAGAGTCTTTAAAATTATCGTTGATGAATCTGGTCATTTGCTCTACAGACTTGATGGTGACTCTCTTCTGTTTGAATGTAAAACTGACACCTTTAGGAATTTCCCATCTGTATCTTATACCCTCTGTTTTCAGTTTGTCAATCAGATCTTTGGAGAGTCGTCTGTCCTGGAGCATTGCTCTGGGTAGTTCCTTTAAAACCATGATTTTCTTGTTGTCAATTATGAAATCTTCCTGAAATTGTTGCTTAAATAAATCCTCCTTCAGTTTTTTAGATATAAACTGGACAATTACATCTCTGGGTAGTTTTTTCCTTTGCGCAATCGCAGAATTGACTCTGTACACCACATCAATCTGTGCCGCCACCTTCTCCTCTTCCATTTTTAAAAAATCTGCAACAGCATCCACCATAACAGAATGGATGTTCTCACTCTTGTCTTCAGGGATCCCCCTGAATCTCATGTGGTTAAGCATTGCATTGTATTGGACCATCACATTAACTTTTTCTGTTTCTAAAGTAACCTCAGCAACATTAGATGCCACTCTCTTCACTCTTTCATCTGTCTCATCTGCTCTTTTAGTCAACGTCTGTATCTCTTTTGTAATCCCAGACATTTCTTTTTTCAGCTCTGTTACTTCTGTTATAAGGGTTTTTTCCAACTTCTGAATCGCGTCCATCACCCGTTTCTCCATAGCTTCCATCATGCCCTGTAGCTTTTTTTCTTCTTTCACAGCCATTTTCGGGGAGGACCAGGAGTTCGCCCTCTGTCGTTGCCACAGGTCATAAGCCGTTGTTCAAAATTTCCCTCCAACCTACATCAAATCAAAGTCCTTCTTGTGCCCACCTAAATCGCTCTAATTTCACTTTTTTCTATTAAGTCTTTCGTTTAAAATCGAAATAAATTTTTCTGACCTTCTCAAAATGGCGGGCGCAATTTCTCTATGGTAGATGGATCTTCCGGTTACTCACTTCCTGTCCGGCAGTTTTGAAGGTCCCCTTGTCCCTGGTTTCCTCCCTTCTTCCGGCCTCCCTGGACTTCTCTAGGACGATTACTTGTCTGGTCTGAGGTCACTTCCTGTTCTGACGATTTCTGCTGCAGTTAGAGTACTTTTCCACACTAATTCTCGCGGAGTTTGTTGTTAGTTTCTATTTTAAAGTCAATAATCCAACCGCAGGAATGATCAACAAACCGGCTTTTTGGCCTTTTTAAGCTGTTTAACTGCACTTTTTCCAGTTTGATGTTAGTACGACAGATACAGCACGATCATGCGCTTCATCGGATGTTGTTTACTTTCGGCCAAAACGCATCTCCGGTGAGCAATTTTAAAAAAGTTACCTTCAAAGTCCGTGTCTTGTTATAGCAGTGTTTCCTTAATATCAGTTTCCGTATAATGTCTTGGAGGTCTGGGTCATGCGTTCTTATGTTGAGAATCCAACTCGGTGGGGTCTTGTAGAGAATTTCCGAAGTGCCTTCTCTGGGGGAGGGGATCAAGGCTGGTCGCGACGCTCTTTAAAGCCCCGCTATCAGCCGATCTCAACTCCCTCTCGGGCCAAAAGCTCGCTGCCAGTCACCCCCCTGCCTGGGGGGATCTGCGGAGGGCTGTAGGAAGCCCTCCCTGTCGTCAAGACCCTCCGTATGCTCTGGGAGCTCAGAGAGCAAAGCCAGAACACGTCAGGACGCCATGAATCCCAGACCGGAAGCCACCCCTCAGCCGTCGTTTCTCCAACCTAAAGAGCCCCAAGCGTTTTAAGCTTTCTTCATAGGGAAGGTGTTCCAATCCTTTTATCGTTCTAGTTGCCCTTCTCTGCACTTTTTGCAATGCTATAATATCCTTTTTGAGATGTGGCAATCAGAACTGTACACAGTATTCCAAATGAGGTCGCACCAATGATTTATACAGGGGCATTATGATACTGGCTGATTTGTTTTCAGTTCCCTTCCTAATAATCCCCAGCATAGCGTTGGCCTTCTTTATTGCAGCTATACACTGTCTAGACATTTTCATTGAGTTATCTACCACGACTCCAAGATCTCTCTCTTGGTCCATCTCTGCCACTTCAGACCCCATTAACGTGTATTTATATTTAGGATTTTTGGCTCCCATATGCATCACTTTGCACTTGGCCACATTGAACCCCATTTGCCACGTTGACGCCCACTCACCCATCCTTGACAGATCCCTTTGGAGTGCCTCACAATCCTCCCTGGTTTTCACCACTCGGAACAACTTCGTGTCATCTGCAAATTTAGCCACTTCACTGCTTACTCCCAATTCCAAATCATTAATAAACAAGTTAAAAAGCATCGGACCGAGTACTGATCCCTGTGGTACCCCACTGCTTACCACCCTCCACTGAGAAAGTTTCCCATTTATACTCACTCTCTGTTTCCTATTTATAAGCCAGTTTTTGATCCACAAGAGGACTTGTCCTTTTATCCCATGACTATTGAGCTTACTTAGGAGCCTTTGATGAGGAACTGTATCAAAAGCTTTCCAGAAGTCAAGGTAAATAATATCTATTGGGTCCCCCTTGTCCACATGTTTGTTCACTCTCTCAAAAAACACTAACAGGTTAATGAGACAAGATCTTCCCTTACAGAACTCATGCTGAGTCTGACTCAATAGTTTTTGTTCATCAATGTGCCTACTAATTCTTTCCTTAATAACAGTTTCCACCAACTTACCTGGTATCGATGTCAGACTGACTGGCCTGTAATTTCCTGGATCTCCCCTGGAGCCCTTTTTAAAGATTGGAGTGACATTAACTACCTTCCAGTCCTCAGGAATGGAGGCAGATTTTAAAGAAAGATTACATATTTTTGTCAGGAGATCCACAAGTTCACATTTGAGTTCTTTCAGAACTCTCAGATGAATGCCATCTGGGCCTGGTGATTTATTAGTTTTTAAATTGTCCAATGGTAAAGAAGCCCTGGACAAATTCCACCAGGTATTCAACAACTTTCACCCCACCATCAATCTGACCATGAGTCAATCTATGCAATAAATACATTTTATGGACACCACTGTACAAATACATGATGG
Source organism: Gekko gecko (assembly GCA_029375565.1). NCBI lineage: Eukaryota > Metazoa > Chordata > Lepidosauria > Squamata > Gekkonidae > Gekko > Gekko gecko. Next base: position 158,594,809 of record JAPDNY010000003.1, on the reverse strand, counting down.
ATGCATAGGCACCACCTTATACGAGAAACCTACTGATTGAGAAACCTATCTACATACCTCTAGTTACCATCCTAAACATACCAAACGATCCATTGTACATAGCCAGGCTCTATGCGATAACCGCATCTGTTCCAGTCCTACAGACAGAGATTCTCACCTGAAAGATCTCCAACAAGCCTTTTTGGAACTAAAATATCCATCTGATGAAGTCTTGAAACAGATTAACAAAGCAAGAATGATGCCCAGAGAAAGCCTGTTACAAGAGGAGCCCAAAAGAGACAATAAGAGAACACCACTAGTATTCACAAACCGCAATCAACTCAAAACAGTTCAACGCATCATCAATGACTCTATTGAATAATTACAGTTCTCTTTCACAAGCACTGGGGGGCAGGCCTTTTCTTGCACACAGACATTCCCCGGTCTCAAACAACTCCTCACCCACAATAATACAATATCTAATTTGAACATGGACACTGGTACCAGAGCTTGCAATAAACCCAGGTGCCAATTTTGCTGCCACATAAACCCAGACAACGCAATCACTGGACTTAATAACATCAACTACACCATCTCAGACTCATTCATTTGCTCATCTTCTAACCTTGTAAAAAGGTAAAGGTAAAGGTTCCCTTGCTCGAAAGCCAGTCGAATCCGACTCTAGGGTTGCGGTGCTCATCTCCGTTTCAAAGCCGAAGAGCCAGCGCTGTCAGAAGACGTTTCCGTGGTCATGTGGCCGGCATGACTAAACACCAAGGCGCACGGAACGCTGTTACCTTCCCACCGAAGTGGTACCTATTTATCTACTTGCAATTTCTTGCTTTCGAACTGCTAGGTTGGCAGGAGCTGGAACTAGAGACGGGAGCTCACTCCGTCTTGCGGCACCCGGGTCTTGAACTGCTGAACTACTGACCTTCCACAGCCTGCAGTTCAGCATCTTAACCACTTGAGCCACCGCAGCTCTAACCTTGTATATGCCATTAAATGCCAACAATGCCCTTTGGTTCTCTACATAGGGCAAACAGGTCAAACCCTATGCCATAATAAACATAAAAGTGACATAAAGAATCACAAGACTGAGAAACTCTTGTGGACAGCCATGCTGGTCTGAAGCAGCAGAACAAGGTGTGCTTTGTGCACAAAAGCTTACACTTTGAATAAAACTTTGTTGATCTTAAAGGTGCCCCTGGACTAAAACTCTGTAAGACTGAGAAACATGTAGGAGAACACTTCAACATTCCAGGACATTCAATGGGTGACCTCAAAGTAGCTGTTTTATTGCAAAGGAACTTCAGGAACAGACTAGAAAGGGAAATTGCTGAGTTACGAGTTATTACAACACAATGGAACCCCCAGGACTTAACAGGCATATTGGTTTTTTATCTTACTACATATGTGAATATCATTCAGTCCTTACAACTGCATATTCAGTAATCCCCCTCTTTCTTTTTTTTCTTTTTCTTATTTGGCATAGTGAACTAGAATAGTAGATTGTGATGTGATGAATAGTAGAATATAATGTAATTTGGAATGATAGACTGGAATGTATTTCTCTGGTCTGGGGGCAGAGGAGTTACACTGCACAGCTAATCACACCACCTCAAAGAATAGGATGTTGTATTGTTGCTTCCATGCTTGAGAGGAGATGGATGGAGCATGATAACAGGGTTTCAGTTAATTACTCTCAGCATTCCACAGTTAAGAAAGGTACATCTGCCCATCAATCTCCAATTCTGATATATTTATTTTCCTTCTGTATGTTTTCTTTCAGAATTAAACCCAAACATATAGTGACCATATAAACTAAGCTTCTTATTCCAATTTGGTCCTTGCATCTGTTAAACACCTTTATTATACTGTATGCTAATTTGCTGCTCACCTTCTACCCATATGTATGGACTGGTAACTTCCATTTGTATGTATCTGAAGAAGTGTGCATGCACACAAAAGCTTATACCTTGAATAAGACTTTGCCTTAAAGGAGCCACTGGACTTGAACTTTGTTTCTAACTTTATGGTTTTATGTATATGATGATAAATTAAGTTTAGCTTCTCAACCTCCAGAGAGCCAGTTTGGTACAATGGTTAAAAGTAGCAGACTCTAATCTGGAGAACCAGGTTTGATTCTCCCCTCCTCCACATGCAGCCAGCTGGGCAACCTTGGGACAGTCACAGTTCTCTCAGTGCTATTCTTTCAAGAGCAGTTCTCTCAGAACTCTCTCAGCCCCACCTACCTTACAGGGTGTCAATTGTGGGGAGAGGAAAGAAAGGAGATTGTGAGCTGCTCTGAGACTCCTAGTGAAGTGTGGGGTATAAATCCAACTCTTCTCCTCCTCCTGGGCTTCTTGAAGGAAAGGATGCAAACAAATATGAGACGGTAAAATAAAACCATGAGGGCAACCGGCACTGAGCACACCAGTGGAGTGTGGCAAAGAACTTAGGCAAAGAACTAATGGTGCTCAGAAGAACCAAAACAATACAAAACAATACAAATGTGTCTGCAGCCTTTGCCAAAAATCACCCATGGTTACAAAACCCAGCAAAGTCAGCAATTATGACTGGGCCCTAGGGTCAACCTCTTTTCCTGTTCATCAAGAGAGTTCAGTTTTAAGGAAAGAGTATGTGTTTCACACACTTTTAAGCTGTTGATTTTATATTTAAGACAGATCTGACCATTGTCTATTTGCTTTCCTGGTGAGAACTATTTCTTCTGATAAATAATATAACTCTTATGCTTAGAGCCTCATGGCTGTTCCATTGCAAAATATAATTGAAACAAACGCTATTCTATGTATGAAAAATTGTGTTGACTTTTGAACTATGTTTTAAAATAATGCATTCATTGGACAGAGTGTTCTACCTAAAATTTTAACCAAGGCTGGCTTGATTGGCTGTGTGTTCATGGCTCTCTGGCTTTCAATTTGGGGATATGCTATCACAGACCAGAAAATGAGTTGTTCATCTGAGTGTGAAGTCCAAAGAGACACAAGCGACTGATTGCAGTGTTTATTTGATGGTCTTTCTCAGGGTCATTTTCTCTCTGTTGAGTAAATCAGTATTTGAAGTGATCTTCAAGAATATGACAGTTTATTTAGCCCAGGAATTTGAAGCTACATAATTATGTTTAAACAGATATGTAATAGCCTTGCAAGATTTTCTTTTCTTATTCACTTTATTTTCAGATAGCATAGGAAACCTGCATATGGCTGAGTTACAAAGTAGTTAGAGTCTTGAGGAGACGTAGATAGTAATCCCACAAAGCTTGGACCAGCTGTTCTCTTAACTTAGTTTACTTGATAGAGTTATGAGGGAACAAATGGGGTCATGGCACCCTTAGCTTCTTAGAGGAATGGGGGGGGGATACAAAAGTGAGAAATTAATGGAAGTTTGTTTGGGCTTAGTGGCAATGTGCCAGACATGGATCCTGTCAAATCAAGGATTATGTGAGGTGAATATGATGGTGAAGGTTGTCTGTAGTGAGCATGAGAACATTAATAGCAGAATCACCCAGCTGTGCAGCTCAACTTGCTTTCAGAGATCAGGGACATCACCAACTCCACTTCCATCCATTGTCTTTAAAAGGCTTCCTCGCCCACATGGCTCTTCTCCCTGTTCCGTCCTTTGAACAGAACTGGGTGGTAGTATACAACTTAAATCTGCACCTGGCAATTGTTGGGACCTGCTGTGGGCTCAGGTCCTGACAAAGAAGCACATATCCCTTACATATGGGTAGAAGGCTGACGTTAAAAAGAGAAGTGTGAAGTTGAAGCTCATGCTCTAAGTCTGTCAAAAGTCCCTATCCCAACCCCAGGTAAGGACTTTTGGTATAAGGTGAGCATGACACAAAACAGAGCTACAAAGTACCAAAGAGAGTCTAAAGCTCACCCTAGTCTTGGTAGGTTGCCACCAGGTCTTTCAATCTATCCCAACAGCCCAGGAGAGAAAGACCAAGTCTCCCAGCTTCTCAGGGAACTTAACAAGAAAAGTCAGCCCTGCAGAGTGGGACGGCAGTCTGATTTTCAAAGACCCAAGGCTCTGGATAAAGGCTTTGAGGTTATTGAAGGCAAAATCCACGACAGAGTAAAAATATAAGTATTTATTTACAGTGCAAAAATATATAAAACAAGACTAAACAGTGAAGGAAGTAAAACAAATAAGCCTAAGCTTTTCCAGCATAGCTAAACATATAAAAACAAGGTTCCAGTTACAATTCAAGGTTCAGCAGAGGCAGTCAGTTCCAGCAAGACAAGATGTTCACAACTTAGCCCATCCAGTCAAGAATCAAGTAGGATGCCATTCTGGGAGCTCTTGAACCACTGACATAATGCCATGTCAAGTAGTCACTAAGTTCAGCACCATAGTGTGAAGACTAACTAGATTTATAGGAAAAAGGTCTCTAATTGGTTCTAGGCCTCTTGACCAATGAGATACCGAGAGATGATGTAACTCTCTTGGTTGCTAGGCATGTGACATCCAAGGATGGACAAGAGAGAGGAAGAGAAACGAACCATACTGCAGCTAGGTCTGCCCCTTCCCCCACACGCATGTCCATAACTTCAGTAGGGATGTGCATTAGGTTCGTCCAAACCAAATGCATCCCCGAAAATGGCCCATTCGGGCCTCTTTCGGGCTGCTCTGGGCCGATTCAGTTTCTCTGATCAGTTTCTCCCGCAGAAATTCGGCGGCAATTCGGCCCCATTATATCCTATGGGCCATTGACTTCAAGATCTCTCTCTTGGTCCATCTCTGCCAGTTCAGACCCCATTAACGTGTATTTATATTTAGGATTTTTGGCTCCCATATGCATCACTTTGCACTTGGCCACATTGAACCCCATTTGCCACATTGACGCCCACTCACCCATCCTTGACAGATCCCTTTGGAGTGCCTCACAATCCTCACTGGTTTTCACCACCCGGAACAACTTCGTGTCATCTGCAAATTTAGCCACTTCACTGCTTACTCCCAATTCCAAATCATTAATAAACAAGTTAAAAAGCATTGGACCGAGTACTGATCCCTGTGGTACCCCACTGCTTACCACCCTCCACTGAGAAAGTTTCCCATTTATACTCACTCTCTGTTTCCTATTTATAAGCCAGTTTTTGATCCACAAGAGGACTTGTCCTTTTATCCCATGACTATTGAGCTTACTTAGGAGCCTTTGATGAGGAACTGTATCAAAAGCTTTCCAGAAGTCAAGGTAAATAATATCTATTGGGTCCCCCTTGTCCACATGTTTGTTCACTCTCTCAAAAAACACTAACAGGTTAATGAGACAAGATCTTCCCTTACAGAACTCATGCTGAGTCTGACTCAATAGTTTTTGTTCATCAATGTGCCTACTAATTCTTTCCTTAATAACAGTTTCCACCAACTTACCTGGTATCGATGTCAGACTGACTGGCCTGTAATTTCCTGGATCTCCCCTGGAGCCCTTTTTAAAGATTGGAGTGACTGAATCCGAATCAGGTGGAATTTTTTTTTTTTTTTGCACACTCCTAAACTTCAGTTGCTTGGAATGTGCTAAGTGGAAGGACCAAGGGCAGTTGGTACTCCCCGCACTTCAGCTAAAAACAATTTAGCTTGCAAGGTCCCTGTGCGCTATCTGCTTCTGAGCTGTCTCTAACTATCTCTGGGATGATTCCTGTATGCCTCTATACAGCCTGAACCTAAGATTTTATTTTACAGAACAGAGCAAGGAACCATTTTTCTTTACAAAGTCTTCCTTGAAATATTACACTAATGCTGCAGGAGGGTTTTTTTGATGGGTTTATGCCATAGTGCTAATAAAATATTTAAAGCCACGGAAGGAAGTACATGAATGGGGCCATTGTTGTACACATTATTTCCATGGAGTGAGTACATCATTGGAAGACTTTTACAGTAGTTCCATCCCTTTTAACTGGAGCACTGTGAGATAATCCCATGGAAAACCACCTCCCACAGAGCTCCTGTAGTCTTTAAAGGACAATTAACTTGGACACCCTGAAACTAGGGCTGTTTTATGGAAAGGATTAAGCTTAGTTGTTAGCCAAATTGCTCTATTTTAAATATAGCAATTGGTTTATTATTATTATTATTATTGGATTCTCGCCTGTATATACAGAGAATGCTGCTAGTCTGTAATGGTTCCCAGTAAAAGACACAGAGACCAGGTATAATTAATAAAATATTATTTTACTGAATATAATCCTTATTTATTCATTCACAAACACACAAACAGTATTCAAGCATTCACACACATAAAATAGAACTAAGAAAGCAGAGGGGATTGATGGCTTATGGAGAGGTGATACTACCTGTCAGATGTGCAGAAGTCCATGAAGAAGGATTGTGGCCTAAACCCAGAGGGTTCAGGGGTGGGCTGCCATTTTGGCTCATGGCAGAGACACACACTCTAAGGCCATCTGTGTGTTGGGATATACCCACTGTAAGACAATGCAGCCCAATGGGTGGCCCAGGGGGCTGGTCTCAGGTGAGAACAAAAGATTTCCTGGACCAATGATGAGTCCCAGGGGTGTGTGATGTCAGTAGAGGCAGACCTTAGGTATGACCAATCAGGTTCCAGAGAGGCAGGGTCTGGATTAAACAATAGAAGCCAGGTGTTGGGTGGCTAGTTGAATGGATTATAGGGACTTGCTGGCCAGGTAAACAAAAGGTGGGAGACTTCCCTGATTGTCCCTGATTAGCATCAGGAAGGGTCGTTAACAATTTGAATGTTTGATTGGGTAATCCCTTCATGGACTGGCAGAGGAAAAGTCCTTTGTCTGCTGTATGGCCCTTAATCCGTGTATGTGACATGCGGCAGGTATGTAATGGAGTCCCTCAGAGTAAAAAGACAGCTTTTTCCTTTCTCTATGGGCTTCTACCTTGGCATCCATTTTACAGTCTAGACAGACCATGTGGCAACAGCAAACAGTCCATAGCAAAGCCCCATAATGGCGTCGGGGCTAACATAGTATGGAAAACAGGATCCACTACTTAGCCAATACTCAAATGATGCCACAGGCATGACCTTATGCCATCATTTGATACTGAGCTAAAACAGTGAAGTGTCAGCCCTCTCTTCTAGGGATGTGTTAAAATGGAGGGGAATGCTCTTTGTGAAATCATTGGCAACATGTAAAAAAGAGTCCCTCTTTGGGTGATTTTTCAAGAGAGGGCAATGACAAAATTCAGAGTGAGGGTAATGCTTCTTGCCTTCACTCTAAACTGGCTTTCTGATATTTTTGCCACATAATGATCTGCCTATAGGGATTAAACAGTACAGCATCCTTTGTGAGATCTGATACTGGTATCGCTTTACTAATCTGAACTGTAATACTTAATTGTAAATGAATAATCCCTATGCACTATAATTTTTGAGCCAATGGTACTAGCACAGTCTCTTCTAGCCCCTTCACTTTCTTACATCACACATGGCCTTTACAGTCAGTGTAAAGTGAGGGAGGTACAAAGGGGATAATATGTTATTTGAGGCTGATACATTTTATCTGTGCCATTCAATTTAATGACCCTCACTGCATGGGTCTAAAGCTTAATAGGATGATTGGAAATTTATGGTATGCAGGAGTTGACCCGGCATCATTTATTCACAAACATTCATGACATTGACTTTTAAAAGGACCACCTTCAAAATCAAAAGCACCATTACAATGTTGTCCTCACTGTGGTGGTAAACCACTGATGTTTTTCTCTGGCTTACTCTTCATGTTCAGCAGGTATTTGTGGATTATCTTGTCATTTGTATGGTTGTTATTGTTCTGGTTTTAGATTTTTTTAAAAAAATGCCACTATACAGATTTTTGTGTAAACCACCTTGGGGCCCTTTGTAGGGGGAAAAGTAGGATATTAATATTTTAAGTAAGTAATAAACCACTATTGAACAGTTCCATTTCTTATATGTGGGGACTCACTTGAATAATTCTTTTCCATATACAAATCCTTCAAATAGAAAACTGCTGTTGTGGGTCCTGGCTCTGCTGAGGCTGACTGTTTCTCTGATGAGGAAGAGGCATGGAGCAACCCAAGCCTGGAAGAGAAACATTTACCAGCACCTGAGGGAGAAGAGGCCCCAGCAACTGCGCAGGAGGGGCAGCAAGGTGAAGAGACTAAGTTACAGTCAGAGGGAGAGTCTGGTCCAGAGCCTGGCCCAACACTCCCAGTTGGAGGCACCTTGAGGCCAGAGCCCCCACCTAGCTCACCTGAATTTCCCAGACACAGGGCACGCCAGCGTCTGAATGTGCAAGAGAGACGGAGGAGTGCCAGACTTCAGCTGTTGCAAAGGCAACATGAGGGGCTGTGAGTCTTTGCAGATTGCCTCCCAGGGAAGGGAGGACCGGTTATAAGCAACCATGCTCACCTGCCTTGGTGTGGATGCAACCATGTGATCATGGACCTTGTCCTGGCTGCCAGTCTCCACTCCCTGGTCCTGAAAACTCTGATTGATTTCCCAGCTCTGTTTCTCAGTTTACATTTAGACTGTGTATTTAGCTTTCAGTGAAGTGTACCCATGGTGACTGGCTAGACCCAGCACAAGTGCCATCCTAAGCAGAATTATATCCTTCTAAACCCATAGACTTCAACTGACTTAGAAAGGTGTAACTCTACTAATAATTGTGCTATAAATGTCCACCTGGCATGCCTGTTTTTGACATGTTTGACACAGTTGATTGTGACTTTATGACCCACTGACTCACCAGAGTGCCTTGCAGTGGCTTTTCTCCTTTCTCCACAGTTGGGGACAGAAGGTGGTGCTTGGGGAGAGGGTTATACCATGTTACTCATTGTTATGCAGCACCCCTCGAGGGGTGATCCTCTCCCCTATGTTATTTAACATCTATATGTGTCCGCACACACAGCTGGTCCAGGGTTTTGGGCTGGGTTGTCACCAATATGCTGATGACACCCAGCTGTATCTGCTGATGGATGGCCAGCCAGACACCACCCCAAATATTTTGGCCTGGGCCATGGAGGCTGTGGCTGGTTGGTTAGAGCACAGTTGGCTGAAGTTAAACACATCAAAGATGGAGGTCCTGTATCTGAGCCGCAGGGGGATGGAATTGGGAATTGACCTCTCAACCTTTGATGGGGCATCATTAATGCCAATGTCGATGGTGAGGAGTCTGGGCGTGATCTTGGATGCCTCACTCTCAGTGGAGGCCCAAGTCATGAATGTTGCCAGACCGGCTTTTTACCATCTTCAGCTGATCAGGCAAATAGCTCCCTATATCTTTCCTTGGGACCTAGGCACAGTGATCCATGCACTGTAACTTGCTATATGCAGGGCTGCCCTTGAGGTTGACACAGAAACTACAGCTGTTCTAAAATGCAGTGGCCCATGCCTTTACTGGGACACCTCTAAGAGTGCATATACAACCAGTGCTCCGCCAGCAGCATTGACTCCTAGTTGAATACCAGGTCGAGTTCCAGGTTATGGTATTAACTTTTAAAGCCCTGTGTGGTCTGGGATCAATATATCTACAGGACCACCTCTTTCAACATGTCCCCTGAAGATACTTGTGCTTGTCAGAGCAACAGCTGCTGGTGATCCCCAGCCCAAAGAACACCTGCTTAGCCTCAGCCAGAGCCAGAGCCTTTTCAGCTCTGGCTCCAGCCTGGTGGGACACTCTCCCAAGTGAGATCAGGGCCCTGCGGGACTTATTACAGTTCCACAAAGCCTGTAAAATAGGGATGTTATGCAAGGCCTTTAGTTGAGGTGGCAGGTATCTAACTACATCAGCCTCCCCTGCTCTACTCTGCTCCACACCATTAAGTTGTGCTACTGGTGGTGACTTTGCCCACTTGTATGGTCTATCTTGGACACACATACAAATAGTATTGTTCAGAGCACTTGTAATCGTGCCTGCCTACCATCTGTGAGTTGTGTCATTTGTTTTTAAATACATTTTAAATATTGTGGAGTTATGTTTTAATTGTCTTAAATTGTCTTATACTAGTTGCTGTAACCCACCCTGAGCCCTGCTTGCAGGGGAGGATGTGCTAGAAATCAAATCAAACCCATCAATAAATAAGCTTTTCTTTTTTTTCTTTTTTAAATGGAGGTGCATTCCAGTCTGAGATCCTCACACTCTCTCATTCTGAACTGAGGCAGCCCAGACACAAGGCCTAAATTGAAAGCATGATTTTGATATCATTGTTTGTACCTTTTAACGCCAACCATTCTGAATGATTATAGGTAAAGGAGGCAAGATCAGCTTCTGGGTACAATAAACATTCTCTTATATTTCTGTTAGAATCTTATATTTCTCAAAGAAATGTACCAGTATGTAGAGTACTGAGTTTGGACACGTTGAGTAGTGATCAACTCATGCTTTATTATATAAGTGAAAATAAAAGAAAACTAGTGAAGTCCAAGCCCCGCTTAAATCCCTACAGTACCCCACACCCCAATACCCATGATAGGCTATTTAGTGGAGGAGTCCATCATAGGTCTACTCTAGGATCTGGGCAATCCTATTGGTCCACCCTAGGATCCGAACCGGCTATTGTTCTCACACCTGAAGGTGTGCTTGACTGCATGATCTCGCTAGCGCTGATGTGTTCATATCAGTACACAACACAGTAGTAATGACTTTTCATAAAGGAGGGATGGTCATCCTACAAATTACATTTTTTAACTAAAACGAAACACAATGCTATCCAACTGTTAGGATGAAAGGATGTTGAGATGGACTGTTGGGAGCCTGCATGACTCCACACAAAAATGTTCTGTTCATTTACCAAGTCATTAAACTGGAGCTGATTTTACGATCATAATTTTTTCCGCTGGCATGTGAGAAAGTTTTATAGCCTTCAATAAAACACTCTCACTTCTATGAAACCAGTTTGATTTTACTATATCGGCTTCTGCCGAGATTTATGTTCTTGTTTTGCTTAAGATTCACATTTTAATGTAGCTATAAAAACAAGTTAGATTTGCTTATTTCACAGAATCTTATTTAGTTAATTATCAGGCCCCACATGGCAAATCATTTAATTTGGCTTCTATTATAAAACAATCAGTACTTATTTTCTCGTTTTCTTCCCACTAAAGATAGCAGAAATCCTAAATATTGCAGGAATTCACTCTGTAACAAAATGCCTGAACAGCATTATTAAGAAGGAACAGAGAAGTGATGGGAATTGAGAGCATACCCTTACTTCCTACCCCGGCAATGAGACAATATGTCTGAATAGCAAACATTTTTGCTAAGTACATCTCTTGTCTTGCTGCTGGAGCCTCTCTGTCAATATGGAATCTAAATGGCCCAAATAAGGAACTTCCAGAAGATGAGCTTTTCTCATGATGTTACTATACTAAGAATTTGGGGATACAAACACAAGTACACAGAGGTTTCTAGAATGGCTTTCAAACTTTTAACCTTTTTTTAAAAAGTAATACAAAGAAATTATTGTTGTCAATATTGTTTTAAACAGTAGGTAGCACGGGCTCCACAGAACAATAATTGCCATTGTTAACACAACTGCTTATCCCACACTGGAAAAAAGTGGTGTCAAAAGATTCTGATTTTGCTAGAGGTGGTTGTTTGTCATTCAGCTCTGCTGAAAATCTGATTCATATTCTGAATATGTAAACAAATCAGAAGACAAAGGGAGGTCCAAAGGGTAGCTAGATTTTGTGTACTAGGTAAAAATTGTTTCATTTCACTAGGTATATAATGGCTTTTAATATTAATAGAATTTATGCTGTTCCTATGCTTAAAGTAGTGATAGGAGAATAGGGTAGATAGAACTGGGACAAATTCTTAATAGGTTTTTAAAAATTGTGAAAAAAAGATTTTTTCAAAAAAGTTGGAATAGGTAGGTTGGTAATAAAAAAAAGAAAAAGAAGGGGGGGAAGAAAAGAGGATAAAGGGGAGAGAGGAGGATGGAGTTGACTGAAGCATTGGGAGGCAAGGGAGCTGAAGTTGGTCACCACTTGGCTCATTGCTCCGCCCCCCCATTTTTTCTCTAACCAAGTAAGGTTTTGGTCATGGACAGTCAGAGTTCTTAATTGTGAGCTGCTTAGTGTCTTGCAGACAATGGCCCCCAAGAAGGCACAACAGAAGTGGGTGGGGTCTTGCTAAGCATCCACCTCCTACGAGAAAACCAGCTCAGTCATCTTCAGCTGAGGAAGAGGAGATCAACCTTGCTAACTCATTGAGTCGAGGCTCTGGAACAGGCACAACTATGGCCAAGGGTGTTGGTACAGTGGCAGGCATGACTCCAAGGCCATGCTAGAAGTCTAAAGCAGTTGATAGTTTCATTTCTGCTCAATTGGTAGATAGGGTGATGGCTCTAGAAAAAGGAGTATTGACAGCAGAAGTGAGTACTGTGGAGATGGAAGCTTTGATGTTAGGTGGCACTTTGTTTGGAGGTGGGAGACAAAGAGCTGCAGCTGTGAGTAAGGAAGCTGCCATAAGAGGAACTGATTTCTGTCCTACAACTGCTAAGATTACACCAGATTCTTTTGTGTGGGACCTTGTCTTTTGTGAGGGACCTTTTTTGGAAGGCCAAGTATATAACATATATTGCTTCACTCTAAATTGGGAAATTCCTGGAGATTTTTGATGGATCCTCGGGAGGGTATCATGTGGGGAGGGAGGGAGCTCAGCAGGGGTATAATGATCTACAATCCACCCTCCAGACCTTCCATTTTCTCCAGGGTAACAGATCTATGTAGTCTTGAGTATAATTCTAGGAGAACTCCAGGCCCCATCTGGAGGCTGGCAACCCAACCCTTATCCATATGCTTCTTAGGTTGCTCTGTTTATTTCCTTTGGTTGTTAGCTCCCCAGGAAACTTTATTATATATTATATGGGTACTGTTTTCAATAATGACTTATAAGCTACCCTTAGGACCACACAGTTGAAGTGTGAAAAACCTTTTAAATAAATAAATGTCCTAAATAGCAAACTTTTTTTATAGAAGCCATCATCTAAACCATTTGGTAGCACAGTCTTAATTTCAAGTTCTGTCTAGAGTCAGTTAAGAGGTGAATAAAGGCCAATGAACTAAACCTACATCCAAATAAAAGATATATTAATGTGAGAGAATAGTTGGGTGCCTGCCTGTTCTGGATTGGTGGGGGGGAGACACACTATCTCTGAAGACTAGTCTGTAGCTTGAGGGTACTCCTATATACATGGCAGTGACCTGCCAGGAATGCTCAGTAATTACAGCTGGTTCATGGCACACAGTAGCCGTCTACTTACCAGGACCTGTTGAAGAGACCTTATTTCAATGGTCTTATAAGAGCAGCACTGGTGAAAGTTGATTCCCAGGCTTCATACATGGTGCTTGTTTGACCCTCAAGACCCTACATGATCTGGATACTGATTACTTTTAGGATTGCCTTGTGCTCTATTTTCCTCCTCATATTTTAACATCATCTTAGGAATTGTTTTTGTGAATGTCCTAGAAATAAAATGTGTAGTGACTACAATAAGATAGAAAATTTTCTCAGTTCATCCCAATTATAGAATCCATTGGCCAGAGAAGCTCACCTGGCAAATTGCCTGAAGGCTTTTAGAAGACTTGTTCTAGATGGTGTTTGTCCTCCTGGTTTAGCTGCTACTTTTAGCTTTTAAAAGCTTCTGAATGAATTCATGCCCTGTTTCTTTTTACTGTTGTTAAATTGTGTTTATGAGTTTTTTAACTACTGTTTTATTGTGTATCATTACTGTGCTTTTAATATTGGCTTTTACTGGTAATTGTTACAGGAAACTTTATTGAAAGGCAATTTATTAATTAAAAACAATTAAATCATTAGATTGGTAGATAAACAGATTATTTACAGGGTTGAGCTAAGGAACTTGAACTGTTTGAAAATCAGATATTTAATGGATTGTGCTTCATAACTCTCCAGTGTTCTCTCTGTGAAAGAAAACATGGCATTGCCTTGATCCTCCAGCCCTTTGGGGGGAAGGAAAAGCACAGGACATGATGTTTTCTTTTTTCTTCTGTACTTTTCAGGGGGCTTTGAAATTCTTTATTCCAATACAAAAATAATCAAGGTCCTAGAAAAAAATGTACTAGAACATACTAATGGATCCATGTATCTGTGATAGGTCATAGCTCAGCAACTGGTGCTGATGCAGAGCACAAAGTCCCCGGTCAATGACCACCATCTCTAGTTAAAAAGAACCTCATGAGCCAGGAGTTATGTAAGACCTTGCAGAGCCACTACTATCAAGAGTAGACACCAAGTTGGGCTGTAGAAAGCAGCTTTGTATGTCCATCATTGCACCGGTGCTAGTTTTTCCTCAAGTTTTTGTCCATGTCCTTGATAGTGAACAGGTCAGAAGACTTTAGAGCCTGAAAATGTATAATGTGCCAATAAACATTCCTATGGGAAATGGCTTTTGGACTCCAGCTGGAGCTCAAATGTTCTGATGTAAAAGGACTGACAGCTCTTGCCTATAAATAGCAGAATGCACAAATATAAATTTGCTCCATTCTAGGCCAGTCATTTATTGCAGCCCTTTATTCTGTTAGTTCCCTGAAGAAAATATATGGCTCACATCTTTCGCTTACCTCGAGTTTTCAGAGAAATACAGGAGAAGGGAACATCTCCTATAAAACAGCAGTTCACAACATATGCTGGGTCTATGAATGTTGTCAAACATTACCCAGAATATTTCTGAAGTCTAAATACTGTGGTATTCACATGTATCTGAGACGTGACAACATGCAGTTCTAAGTACTATTCTTCCTTTAAGGTCCTAAATAGCTTGGGATTGGGATAGCTGAAGGAGTGTTTCCTCCTGTACTGTCCAGCACACCACTTAAGATCCTGTTCTCAAGTGCTACTTTCTGTTCCCACATCTGAAGAAGTGAGGTCTGTGGCAATGGGAAAAAGGGCTTTTCAGCAACAGTGCCTCACCTTTGGAACACCATCTTCCCTGAGACCTACTTTATTGTTATTTAGTCACCTGGCGAAAAGATTTCTCTGTACCCGAGCTTTTAACTGGAGAATTCCATTTCTAGTGGTTGTTTTTATGGTCTGCTTCTAGTCTGATGGATATAATTTTAAACTGTGGGATATTCTTTCGTACTGGCTTGTATGCCCTTGGAGAGCCCTTGCTTTGTTTTATGCTTGTTTTGTGACTTGCTTTAATATCAATAATTTTGATGTTTATGGGTTTTGTGATTGTATTGTGTTGTTTTTACTTTGCAATCCATCTTGAACAGGTCTTTGGAGAGGTGGCAAACATATTTTCCAATGAAATAATACAGCATGACTGTCCTATGCAAATCAAAGGTGCAGGAGTGGGGACAGAGACTGCCTCACTTCTGTGTTCCAAACCAAAGGTGATTCTTATTCAGGGGTATCTGCATCTGATTTTCAGGACGACTCACTGACTTATCCCTATGGATAAACAAATGTTCTTTACTGGGTCTCTTTTTACATGCGTTTATGTTTTTGTCCATTGTTTTGGTCCTCTGCTTTTATGCTGTTGGTTTTGTAAATTCATTGCTATTGTATATACACACTGTATGGGTTTTAGATGCAATTTGTATGATATTCATATATATGGAATGTTTATTTATACATATAATGCTGATTTAGGCATACACAAACAATATTGCAAAATACACATATTTTACAGGGGGAAAAAATCAATGCAAGGTTAACATAAAACAGGACCAAAATAAGAAACAGGAGTTCAGTTTGCACAAGGGAAAAACACAGTCTAATAGGGATGGTGGAAGAGGAACATGGGCAGAACTGCCTCTTCTGAGTGTACTTAAGGCTTGAGACTCTTGTTTGCGCACTGCTAAAATCTCTTTTTTTCTCCCCAATGAAGTAGGAAATGAGACTCTCACTTCATAAAGGGGTGTGATGGATTCTTCCAGAGACAAAGAAAACATTTACTTTCTTCAAAGCCAATGAAGAATTCTGAAACATAGGCAAACTCATGGCTACTTGTTCTTAGTGTTCCATTTACAAAGTTGACTTCTCATTGTCTTGATGGTAGATTAACAACTACAGTAACACTAATAAGCTGCACCCGTCACACCAAGTAGCAGTGTGTCATTTGTCAATATTTTGTATTTGTGAGATTCTGCATTCATTTCACTGAAGGAATGCAAGCCAGATAAGCACAGGAATGACTTTCTTTGAAGTGACTGAGCAAGTTTCAGGTAGGCTGAGCTTTCTCCATGCATCAGAGGAGTCAGGAGATTTGCTTGTACATCAGAGTTCTCCTGGACTGAGGTGGTCATGTAGTATGGCCAAGCATATGCTCCAAAGCTGCAGGTTACAGACATGAAATCTCAGTATTTTTTTCATCTTTCAGGTAAACTATGTTCCAACTGTCATTTGAGTTTAATGTAAGTAGTTTTCTCCTTTGCTCATTCATCATCAATCCCTGAAAAGTCAGCAACATTATCTAAGCCAAAGAATGTTTTATTCATTGTGCTGACCCATATTCTTATAGCCATAGAATGGTTATTTAACTATTCTGAGGGTAAGCACTTTTGAAATCATTAAGGCCTTGAAGATGCATTAGTTGAGCCAATACCAGGAAAGGGACTAAATCTATGCAGGACCTTTTAAAGATACTTCATGGAATTAATAGGGAATAATTGTCCTGAGCATATAAATTTCTAATTAATTCCATTCAAAGCAAAAGCCAACTGGTTTCCTTTATTAAAAGGAACAGTTATGCTCCCTCCATCTTTAAAACAGAAAAAAAAATCAAAGAGTGATATTTGGAACTAGGGAGATTAGATGAGTTAGGACAGAAGGATAAATTATTTATATAACTGCTGGAAGTGCTTCTTTGAATAGTGGTTTTGGTCTATGTTGGTTCACCCAATGCTAGGAGCTAGGCTTTGGCTCAGTGGTAAAGTATCTTCTTTGCAAGCAGAAGGTCCCAATTCAGTTTGTCACATCTCCAGGTTTTGAAAAGGATCAGCATGTAGGTGATGTGAAAGATTTCTGAGAACTTGGAGAGTTGCTGCCAGTCAGAGTAAACAATATTGACTGTGATGTAACAATAGTGTGACTCAGTATGAAATGGTTTCATATCCAATAGTCTTTTGGTGGGTGGTTACTGGTTTGTGATACATTTTCCTTTTCTTCCCTTTTGTTAAGATGGACCAATGGAAACAGAAAATAAGCTTCACCAGTGAAGATGAGACTAAAGAGTAAAGGGTAATACTGACATTGTTCTCCAGTTGGAGGTCTTCTTTTCTAATGTAGTAATGATCAAACCTGGAAACTTTAAATATCAAAGGCTGAAAATGGAAACCATTTACTGATTATTGTTAATATAAATGGATCCTTAGAAGTCTTGAAAAGAGCCATATTTCAAATTATCTGGGCCCTGCAGGACTTAATGCAATTCTGCAGGGCCTGTAAAATGGAGATGTTCTGCCAGGCCCATGGTTGAGGTAGCAGTAAACCACCTACACTAGCCTCCCTGCCCTGCTCCACTTACTGTGGCCAACTCCCTTGCATGTGCTGTCCCCTCTACGGCACAAATAGGTAGGGTTGGGACCTGACAACTGTGCTATAGATCGCTATCTGTTGGCAGTATTAATCAAGTAGCTGATGTTTGCAGGTTTTAATTGATAGTATTATGTTGTTATGCTTAAATTAATTGTTTATGTTTGTCTTTGTTGTAACCCACTCTAAGCCTGCTGTGCAGGGAGAGCAGGCTAGAAATCGAATAAAATGAATTAATAAATAAACCAGCACACTGATGGCATTGCCATCATCATGATAACCATCTGACTTAGGATTCAAATTTTAGGCTAAGGTAACCTTCTGTATGGAAGAAACTGCTGTTTAATTAGATCTCTCATCATGAGCAGGGAGCTGCGCCCCCCATGAGTTACCTGTGAAGGCCTGCCCCTTTGATTGGACCACTACTCATGTGTAGCACGGTATAGTGCAGGCCCTGGCCCAAGCAGATGGAGTGGGGTTCATCCCAATTTGCACTAGTTTTCCACTCAGAAGGAACTATTAATGAGGGACTTTTGTAAAAATGTAGCCCCTCCTGACACCTGAAGTGCTACAGTCCATTCCCCTACCAGCAGAATAAGGTGCACTCTGCCATCTTACTTTGCTACATGCATGTATAGCCCAGACAGACAATTTGTTTCAAAATAATCTTCTCATTACCAGTTATCCATTTTGCTTCCTTGAGGATATACCCAAGGTTAAAATGTTCTCTTCCTGTGATGACACAGTATTACTTTGGGAGTAAGCAGTGAAGTGGCTAAATTTGCAGATGACACGAAGTTGTTCAGGGTGGTGAAAACCAGGGAGGATTGTGAGGCACTCCAAAGAGATCTGTCAAGGATGGGTGAGTGGGCGTCAACGTGGCAAATGGGGTTCAATGTGGCCAAGTGCAAAGTGATGCACATTGGAGCCAAAAATCCTAAATATAAATACACGTTGATGGGGTCTGAACTGGCAGAGATGGACCAAGAGAGAGATCTTGGAGTCGTAGTAGATAACTCAATGAAAATGTCTAGACAGTATGTAACTGCAATAAAGAAGGCCAACGCTATGCTGGGGATTATTAGGAAGGGAACTGAAAACAAATCAGTCAGTATCATAATGCCCCTGTATAAATCATTGGTGCGACCTCATTTGGAATACTGTGTACAGTTCTGGTCGCCACATCTCAAAAAGGATATTATAGCATTCGAAAAAGTGCAGAGAAGGGCAACTAGAATGATAGGAGGGTTGGAACACCTTCCCTATGAAGAAAGGTTAAAACGCTTGGGGCTCTTTAGCTTGGAGAAACGACGGCTGAGGGGTGACATGATCGAGGTTTATAAGATTATGAATGGAATTGAGCAGGTTGAGAAAGAAGTACTTTTCTCCCTTTCTCATAATACAGGAACTCGTGGGCACTCCATGAAATTGCTGAGCAGTCAGATTAGAACAGATAAAAGGAAATACTACTTCACCCAAAGAGTGATTAACATATGGAATTCACTGCCACAGGAAGTGGTGGCAGCTACAAGCATGGACAGTTTCAAGAGGGAATTAGATAAACATATGGAGCAGAAGTCCATCAGTGGCTATTAGCCACAGGGTATAGATGGGAACTCTCAGTCTGGGGCAGGTGATGCACTCTATTCTTGGTGCTGGAGGGGGCAGCAGTGGGAGGGCTTCTAGTGTCCTGGCCCCACTGCTGGACCTCCTGATGACACATGGTATATTTTGGCCGCTGTGTGACAGAGTGTTGGAGTAGATGGGCCATTAGCCTGATTCAACATTGGCTTCTCTTATGTTCTTATGTTCTTACTTGCATTACCAGCTGCCTTACAATTGATGGGAAGCCAGTAGAAATTAGGGATATTTGTTCCAAATTCCTAACTAAATAAAGGCTCTAGGAGTCTGTAGGTGATTTCCCCCCCTATTGGCTCAGCACTGTGCACTGCTGGTTTACTGCTTATTAATGCCCTTTAAGCATTTTAAGGAAATTGAGAAGTGACAGCCAATGTTGTAATGGGAAGCATTGTCAATATTAGCTGGCTTGTTAAAGGCATTATTTAAATATTGAGAGATTATATTAAATATTCAGGGAGGGAAGTCTTCACTGGAATAGCTTTTCCATTTTCATTTATGAAGGTGCTTCGGGCATTTATGCCACTTGCTTTATTTTGGTCTCATGTTGCAGGGGTCAGCGGGTATAACTAACAAGGGAAGGCTGCCCCTTTCATGTCTTGCCTGAGAGCTCTTTAGCTGGCAGCTGATTGAAACAGAATGATGAACAAAATGACTGGGCCTTGTTCTCCTCTGGCAAAGCAGTGCTTGGATTCTGAGGTTGTTATGGAATTCCAGAAAACAACAACAATAAATTCTGGGATCCAACTGGGTCAAATTAAACTGATCATTCCTAAGAGCTGGTTGCCAAATCCCAGTTTCTTATGTGCATTTCCTAGATCCTTATTCATGAATCCAGTGACAGATATGTTGAGAATAATGTAAGCACTCTGCACCCCAAAATAAGGTTTGGACTAACATGTATCATACCCCCACATGCAGGGGACTGTGACCTCCAAGTGGACCTATGATGTTTCTTAGTCCAAAGCCCAGTTCTTGTGCTCACTGCTCCAAAGTGGAGCGCCCCCAGGGCAAATGCGCCTGCAGAAACTGGGGCAAAGATGCACCATAAAACAACCTTTGGAACACCCAGAATCACACATCCACTTACCCCACCATGGCATTCAGTGGTGCCTGGTCCAAACACTGGTTCTGGCAGCATAAACTTCTGTTTGGGTTGCCTCCAATCAGCTTGTATTGCAAAGATCTGAATAAGGAACTGGAACAGCTGCATGCCCTTTGCACCCCAAAATAAAGTTCGGACTCTCACATATCAAACACCCCCACATTCAAGGGATTTTACCCTCCAAGTGGCTGTATGCTCTTTTCTGGTCCCAAGTCAGTTATTAGCCAACTGCTCCAAAGTGGGGTGTCCCCAGAAGAAATGCACATGCAGAAACTGGAGTGAAGCTGCATCCCCAAATAATGTTTGAACTACCCAGATTCACAGATTCTATTGTCTTATATCTAAACTTTGTACCAGTACCTGTATTTGCATAATATTACAATTATTTATTGTTCTCTAAAAAACCTCTGCGATCTTGAAAGTTATAATTCTAAGTCCTTTTCATTTTTTTTAAGTTAAAATCATATTGTGATCACTACATAATTCTGTAGGTTTTTGATCTAGTAATACTTGATTCTGGTTAATTCCTGGAAGGCATCTGAAGTTGCAACTTTGAACAAATGTTTTCCTTCTGCTTATCCAGTTTGTTTCTCAGTGCAAATGTTAACTGCCTCTTATCTATATTGACTTTGATCAGTTGTGCAGGAATTGATCATTTTCCCTTCTCGGGTTGCCATCTCTGGCCTGGGAAATTCCTGGAGAATTTGTGGGTGGAGGATGGGGCTTGGGGAGGGGAAGGACCTCAATAGTGTTGCCAGAGTGCAGGAAATAGTCCAATCCATGCTTTGGAGTTTGCTTGCAGTAAATTTACTGCAACAGGATTTTGCAAAAAGACAATAACTGACTGCAGGCCATTAATGCAACAGAGAGGATTCTAGAGCACAAGCACTACCACATATTAACAGCAGAAAAGAGAAACAACAAAGAGGTAGGCTGAACTGCAACAGAAAACATTCCAGAAACCCTAAACACTAGAGAATGCTCCCTCTAGGGTACAAGTGGACTAAACTAATCTTTCAGCAGTATTTACAGTAACTAGACTCTTAGCAGGCTGCCACTTTCCCAACAATTATGATATAATTCCAGAAAATCCATCTTCTAAAGCAGCCATTTGCTCCAGGGGAACTGATGTCTGTAGCCTGGAGATCAGTTGTAATTCTGGGAGATCTCCAGCTGCCACCTGGAGGTTGGAAACCCAATTCCCTTCACATATAAGTGACATTTTTTAAAAGAATTACCAGTACAACACTACTAACATCAAGAGGCTGGCTATGTTTGTGAGTGCCTTTTTGAGCCTTTGGGGGTCTTAGGCTTCAACGTGCAGATCTCCCTATCCCACCTTCACCTTCCAGTCGATACTTGATAGAAGTGCCCTCCCTCCCTTGTATTCCCTAAGGATGACAAAGGATTTTTGAGGTGGCCGTATTACTGTTACTAATGGTGTTTAATCGCTGGTGGTTTCTTTACAACAGATCCAGTATCATCAATGCATAGCTCACAAACTCAAAGATCCAACAGCTGGTGAAGCTTTTAAACATTTTTGAAAATGAAAAGGACCTAGAGGTTTTTCATTGAACAATATTTCAATGCATCTCTCTCTCTGTGCATCTCTCTCTCTCTCTCTCTCTCTCTCTCTCTCTCTCTCTCTCTCTGAGAGAGAGAGAGAGAGAGAGAGAGAGAGAGAGAGAGAGAGAGAGAGAGAGAGAGAGAGAGAGAGAGAGAGATGCACAGTTAAATGCAAACAGCATCTGATTAGCTAAAAGCTGCTAGAATACTTTAAAAAGCAATTCTATTTGGGACTGAAAGGCAGCCTAGAGCATACATTGTCCTGTGTTCTCATTCAAATAGATCTTTAAGATCTCCCCTGAAGTGAATCCTCCACATTTGAAGATACTGTCCCTGTCAGACCAAATATTGAGAGTGGCACATATTGCCTCCCAAAGTAAAAGAGGCAGTCTTAAGTGGTGTAATTAATGAAGCAGTGACAGGGTAGAATGAGGCAATGATTTCAGTGCCCTATTCACTTCTGCCTTAACACTGGAGCTTTCATTCTGGATTTGACAATGTACTGATCCATGTTACAGCATGTTTTCGTCAATTATCAATCATAACCATTAGCCCTCTTTGCTATGTAGTCTCAGTATAGCCATCTGAGAAACTCTTGGGAACTACTGATGGGATACACAATGAGATAAAAACAAAAGCTTCTGGTGATTTACCATGCCATCCTAAGCTGAGTTTAGTCTCTTTAAGTCAAAGGGTATGAAACTGCTCAGGATGGCACTATACACATTCTACTGAATTATACATGGGGACTTATGCTACAGAACCCCAAGGTTGCACTTTTTTCTTCATCAACATAAGAACAGTGAAATGGTAAACATATTATATATGTGTTCAGACAGAATGGTTTCAATGGCTGACAGTAGCAGCATTGTGACACATCGGAGGAAGGGGCTATGGCTCAGTGGAAGAGCAAGTGCTTTACATGCAGAAGGTCCCAGGCTCCATCCCTGGCATTTCCAATTAAAAAAATCAGGTCATAAGTGATTTGAAAGACCTCAGCGGGAGACCCTGGAGAGCTGCGGCTAGTTTGTGCTGACAATACTGACCTTGATAACTTATGGTCTGATTTAGTAGAAGGTGGCTTCGTGTGTTCCTTATGTGTTCACTGAAAGGAAATCAGTTATATTTATGCCCAATAAAAAGTGTATAAAAACATCTCTCCTATACCTAAATCATAAGCCAAATAACTTAAAATTTCTCTGATGAAGTGTGCATGCACACAAAGGCTTATGCCCAGAATGAAACTTTGTTGGTTTTAAAGGTGCCATTGTTTTAAAACTTCTCATTGTTTTAAAACTTCTCATTGAGGCTATAAACCTGCCACTGGGCTATACCACTTTCTGTGTATGGGTGGGGAACTCCTTTAAAAAATCTTTCTTACAATAAAGATTCCCAGCACGTAGAATACTAGATATTAGAAAGGAAAATAATAATTTCCTGGATGCTGCCATGGAAGGGAGGAAGAAGAGGAAAGCAGTGTTTCTATAATGAGAGCAATATTGATGAAATGAACATATTTAATTACAAATAAAATGAAAATGAAATAAAGTGAAAATGGATTGTTTCTGAGTACCTCTAGTTAGCCTCCACCCTCTGTCTGAAGTGGTAAAGTCCAGATGTAAGAATCCCAATTCAGTGAGAAGTAGGTCTTAATGCCATTTAATCTTTTTGGATTCAAGTCTAGTCTGCACATGAAAACTCTAGCCTAGAAATAAAAGTTGGTCTGTGTATGTGTTTCCGCCATACAGTTTAAGTAAAGTATAGTGTAGGTTGTACAGAGGTACAATGATCCTCATGATCCTTTCCCCTAAAAAATGAGAGGAAAAAATGTAAAAATTCAGTCTTCTAACATTTTCTAAATCAGGGTATTAAGATGTACGTGTTTATGCTCTATATTGCATTTTATGCTGGATGCACTGTGTGTGCTTTTATACATAGGCCTCCTATCCCATCATGCATGTAGGAGTTTTGGCATTCAACACATATGAACTGGGTCTTATTTCCAAGAAAATGTTTTTCAAAATTGAAGTTCATTCTCTTTGTAAGATAAACAAAGACATGCACAATTTGAATCTATTTTTATATATGCAGAGACTTTAAAGCCAATTCTGGCTTCAGATTCAAGTGAAAATTCTTTTCCCCTTGTTTTGGTATTTTCATATTTAAATCTCATTGCCTAAGATTGTTTGTGTCTTCTTGGCTTACAGGCAGATAAAAGTTGAAGCAAATCACTGTTGCTAAGACAGAAACAGAAGTAAAGGCCATGTCAAGAAACACCTTCTGAATTTTGGTTTTCCGAAAGAATCATAGTGCAGATAATTGCCAGCTATTCCTGGAGTCCCATTTCTTGACATCTGAGAGAAGCTGACTAAATGCCTCTCTTGAATTTTAACCAGTTCCAAAGAACAGAAGAAACTTTAATAATTGTGTCAATCAGAATTTTAAAAATCCAGATTAAAAAGAAATCAGAGTTAAAAGTAGAAGTAAATATTTTTGAACAGCAAATATCCCCCCCCGGAAAAGACTACTTTTGCATTGTCAAAATGTGAACTGCCTCATATCTATTGCTCTTCAGAGAGATTCATTTGGACTTTAAATGCAAGGAAGGTTGTTTTGTTTTGCTTTGCTTTGATTGGCACACAAGTGCCTGTGAGTTGCCCCAGGTCTCTGCTTGCTACGAAGAGCTGAGAGAAGCCAACTGGATCAGCCTGTAACCTTAAGCTGCCGTGGGATGGGCTCTCAATGAGCAGGAGTATTCATTGAAATAACTCTCCAAGCATTGCAATGATAATCTCACTGAGCCTGGTTGTCTGCTTCTGATGGTTACACAGTTTACAAAGGCCCCAAGGTATTGTGATGAGTATATGAGAGATGGAATCATCTCCCACTGTAACTCTTTGGGGTGAAAAGAAAATACTTTATTTTGTTTTGACAGCTCAGTCTTGTGTTAGGTGTATAGAATGGAATGGGATGTAGTGACCATGGTGTTGGTCCTGCATGACCAGCACTACTGTCACAGGACACACAAGATGTGAGCAGCCTTGAGCAGGTCTCTGGAGAGGTGGCACATAAATGTTCTCAATTAATGAATTAATGTTGCAACAGCACAAGGGCTGGCAAGGCAGAATCACACTGCAGGCATTCAAAAGGCTGTATCGTTAAGGAATATATCCCTTCCCACTCCTCTGTAATATGGATGTCAGCACAAACCATGTCAGAAAGAGCAAATGGGACACACAGACTCAGGAAAATATTGCGTGAGTTAGAAAGGAGATGAATGAGAACTCTGATAAAAGACTCCAGTTTCCTTTGAAGCCTGATGGTTAATTATTGATGGAATTCAGGGCAATGTCTGGATTGTACTTGACAGGCTGTGAGTTTACATCAAAGGTTCCCAAAGATGAAATGAAGAATTCAGGTCTTACTGTCCAAGGTACCAGGCCTGCCCTCAGCTTGTCAGGTTGAGGAGAAATAGTTCTCAGCTGAACTGAAACAATTTGTGTGACAGGAAAACCAAAGTTAAATGTCACTGTCAATCTGCATAAATATTCAGCAAGTGTGCTGTCCCTCCTAGGCTAGCTGTTCTTTTCCATTTTGGAGACTTTGCTTGCCTCCTGTCTCTCAACAAAACAACCCTGTCTCCCCCAAATGTCTCCTAAATAACAACCACCCCTGTATGAAAGGTGGGTTTATGGTTCCCAGTGGTTCATTA
Organism: Gekko gecko; assembly: GCA_029375565.1. Classification (NCBI taxonomy): domain Eukaryota; kingdom Metazoa; phylum Chordata; class Lepidosauria; order Squamata; family Gekkonidae; genus Gekko; species Gekko gecko. The sequence continues at coordinate 158,569,326 of JAPDNY010000003.1, read as the reverse complement.
TTATATGTTCATATTATTTCCCCAGTTAAGACCATAAAAACATTTGTTTGGAAAACATAACTAGGCAACTCATGGATTTAATGGCTGTCCAGAGAACTTTTAAATCGCTGTTGTGAAATGTGAATTCTAAGCACGAAGTTATTTTCTACTTCTCTTCCTGGGTATATGTTCAAGCATGCTTGTTCTAATATTACATGCAGGCTTTATTTCCACATCAAATTCAGTAATAGTGCAAATGGTGAAACTGCAAATACATTGGGTTGCCTCCAACCAACAGCCAGCAGAAGGCAGTGAGGCATGCAGGTTTTTCCTGTTTCCCTCTTTCCCCAGCAGTACTTTCTGAGTCCTAGAAAGATGAACCTGGGAGTTATGGGAATCCTATGCACAGAAGTCAGATGGGTCAGAGGCTTTCAGTGAACAGGAAGAATCAGGTAGAGTGGATCTTTAAAAGCTGAAGAGGGAGGAGGGGGGATTTCACCCAGTTCCCCTCCTCTCTTGTGGCTTTCAGTCCATGAAGGTCCTGTGATGTCAAGCATCAATGCTTTTGGGAATCAAAGATTGCCAAGAAAATGGGGATTTGGGGAAATTGTACTGGTTGGTTGGATTTAACCTATTGGCAAGAGTTCGTTTTGACTGTGTATATAGATGAGGTGTCATGTACAGAATGAGATTGTATGTATTAAATTATTTTAATACTAGGAATAAGGCCCATTGTGGAAATAAATACAAGGGCTCTAGAAAGAGGCTCTGGGAGAGTGCCCCGGCTTTGGGCACTCAGTGACAATTTGCTGTGGCAATCTCAGCAGGGTATAATGACAGAGTCCACCATTTTCTCCAGAGGAACTGATCTTTGCTACCTGAAGAGCAATAGTAATTTTGAGTGATCTCCAGCCCACCCCCAAGATTGGTAACAGTGGGTCCCCAGGAGGGAGTGACTGGTTTGGAGGGTGGAATCTATGGCATTGTACCTGTCTGAGGTCCCACCCCTCCTCAACACTCACCCTCTCCAGGTTTGACTCCTCAAATCTCTAGGAATTTCCCAACCTGGAGTTGACAACCCTATCTCCCTCCCAGACAACCATCAACCTACCTTTAGTTTTCCATCTCCTCCCCCCTCCCTCCTAGAGAGCAGTTGTAATTTTGAGTGATCTCCAGTCCCCACCTGGAGAGTGGCAACAATGGTTCCCCATCAGGGAATGGCTGGATTGGAGGGTGGAGTCTATGGCATTGTACCTGTCTGAGGTGCCACCCCTCCTCAAACCTCACCCTCTCCAGGCTCCATCCCTCAAATCTCCAGGAATTGCCCACCTGGAGTTGGCAACCTGATCAGGACTGGGTCCAAAGAGTTTTCTCCCAAAGGCCAACACAGGTGTGGAAAGGGCCTTTTACTGACAGAGGAGAAAGTACAGGTGCCAACTTTGATTAGGGAAATACCTGGAGATTTAGGGGAGGTGGATCCTGTGGAGGGCAGCATTTGGGGGGTGGAAGGACTCAGCAGGGCATAATGCCATAGATTCTACCCTCCAAAGCAACCATTTTCTCCCGGGGAACTGATCTCTGTCATCTGGAGGTCAATTGTAACAGTGGGAGATCTCCAGGTCCCACCTGGAGATTGGCAGCCCTAGGGGAAAGTCAGCTGCACAGCGGGGAGTTGAATGGTCTGATGGTCGCTGGCCCACCTCGTTAGCCAGCCAGCCATGCTGAAGCTAAGCAGGAGAAAGAGCCTTTTCCCATTTATTCTGACAGGAAAGTGGCCATTGGGGAGGGGGTTATGGGTGGGGGAGGGGGTTATGCTGAAAGTCCTTTGTTTTTTTACTCACAGAACCAAGCTTGGCTGCCTACCAACAGCCACTGAGGGGACAGTCCCTCACAGGAGTCAAGAGAACTGTCTTCCTCAGGAGAGAGAGCTGTCTGCCATGGGGAGTGGGTGGGGAAGAGGAGCAGACCCAGCACCCAGCCAATGGCACGTGAGTACTCTTGAGTGGCGGCTGATGGGCCAATGGCTGAGGGAGGGCATTTTACAGCAAATGGGAGCACATGGAATCTTGCAAAACCAAAAGATAATTATTTACAAGGAGAGATATATGTAAAACGGGTAGCTTATATTTTCACATTATTCATTTCAGGTTCAAATGAAGAGCCATAATGCTTGGGGTATAATAATAACCCATCGGGAAGCTCTCCTGTACAAGCCAAATTGAAAGTAATGAAATTTACAAAAGGCCATAGAAGTAGCAACTAAGTGGTAGTTTCCCATAATATTTGTACATACTCTTCAGTCAAAAAAATAGGTATTGCCCCATTACAAAGTTCTATATTGCAGGATTTCATAATATTTTTATCATTGTGATGTGTTTCTATTAAATTTCTCATGATTATTAAAACATTTTGTTAGACCTGTTTAAATATTAAGGCATTAGGGAAATCCTAAATGCTTAAGACCATTATGGCCTTAGAAGGATGTGTCTCTGCTTAGGGTTGCACTTCAATTGGCTTTTCCAGCTGGTCAAGGATGAGACTTTTCAGAACTTGGACAGTTCTCTGTGTTTTTCTGAGCTCCTTGCTTGTATACAAAAAGCAACAGCAATATAACACCAACCAAAACAACATGAAATACTGAGCAAGCAAATTCTTAATACAAAGGTACTGTACTACCATTGCTTTTGGAATTTTTCTGTGGGCCAACATGGCTGCGTACAATGTTTTTCCTCATATGCTTCTTTCTGCATGCCAATTGCCCTTTGATGAACTGTATCTCAGCTGAACAGAATTTTTGAAATAATGGCACATGCATTACCCCTGCACACAGCAAAGCTGGAAGCCTTCCTCCAGCCAAAGGATCCCTCTTCCAGCTCTAGTGACTGTTCTGCTAGAGGCTGAACCAATCAAATTGGAGAAAACTTGGCTGAGCAGAGAAGAATGACGTGCCTGTTATTTATTTAACAAAATTTATACCCCACATTTCTGCCCTCATAAGGGCAATGAAGGCAGCCAACAAATGAAAATATATATAATAAAACATCTTTAAAACCATTAATGCCAACAAAAAGAAATCTTTAAAACAATTAAAACCAGAGAGAAAATGCATACAAAACCATAAAAATAACAATTAAAACATTGGGCAGGAAGGAGGGATCATTGAGGGAATGCCAAACAGAAGTTTTCACCCACTGGCAGGAGATGGCCACAGAAGGGGACAGAGGACTCTTCCTGGGGAGCCAGTTCCAGAGATTTGGTGCATGACTGAGAAGACTTACTAGCCACCCAATCCCAGAAAGTGGGGGCATCTGAAGCAGGACCTCCGGAGATGGCCATAGTGGTCAGGTGGGTTCAGATGGGAGTAGGTGGTCCTTCAAATATGTTGGTCCCAAACCACATAGGGCTTTGTAGGTCAGCACCAGAGTCTTGGATTGTGCCCAGAAACAGATGGGGAGGCAGTGCAGATGGACCAAGATTGAGGTGATATCGTCTCAGGGACCCCTCCAGTCAATATCCTGGCTGCAGCATTTTACACCAATTGATATTTCTGAGTACTTTTCAAGGGCAGCCCCACATAGAGTGCATTGCAATAATCTAATCTAGATATAATCAGGGCATGCACCATGGTGGCTGGATCTTTTCTGCCCAGGAAAGGCCACAACTGGCTAATGAGCTGAAGCTGGTAAAAGGCACTCATGGTGACACCTGCCACTTGGCTTACCCAGCAGTAGGCCTGAGTCTGTAGTGCCGTCTGTGTTTGAAATCTTTCCTATCAATTCTCCCATAGACTTTAGTGTTAAACATGGGGGTCTTTCATTGCCTTAAAAGAGGGTGGGCAGGCTTTATTCTATCTGTCTGAAATTTGGCAATGTGATATCCTTAAGGAATACTACAATCTCCCTTAGTTTTGTCCAGTTTGGATAGGAAACTGAGAAAACTGAGAAAAGAGAAAATCTTCCTTTGAAACTAATGGAAAACAATGACAGAACTATGAAAATGAAACAACAATAACAAAATAAACAATAATGAAAAAAAAACCACAGAAAGCAGCTCAATATCAAAATAGTCCCTTTTGGAATTAATAACAAAACAAAGGAAACAAAACAAATTCCAGCGCACAAGTCTAATGTCAGTGTGCCTATAGATACTGCAGGGATTACTGTAGAAAAACCTACACCCTAAATATATATACATACATACACTAATGAGAGATAATATGACACACCACAAGACAAGAGGAATGGTATGATTCTGATTACTGCCCCACTGCTGGACCTCCTGATGGCACCTGGTATATTTTGGCCGCTGTGTGACAGAGTGTTGGACTAGATGGGCCATTGGCCTGATTCAACATTGGCTTCTCTTATGTTCTTATGTTCTTATGTTCTTATGTACTCAGCTCAGATTACAGTGAGAATTAGCTTTGCTGTCCTTTTGTGTTTTTTATTTTTTTATATAATAGTTTTTACGTTAGGCTTTTTCTTAAAGTTTACAGTATTTTTTTTAAACAGATTCTCCTGACGAAGTCTTCAAAACATGTTGGGGACTGTATCCATTTTTATTACATATTTTTCTTTGCACCTATCAGGCTCTGTGAGGTTCTTGTATTGTGTAGTCAGAATCCAGATGTTTTCCTTAAATATACTGCTGAGAAGTTTGGACTCAACCCTTAAGTTATTTACATTCAACAAATTAATCAGTTCCTAATTGATTTGACATGAGATGTTTATAGCCTTCTGATCTTACTAAAAAGGAGAAGCATTCTTTGGTATCATGTAAGAAGCAAATTTGATAAACTTTTAATTTAAATATGCCTCAGAATTGGAAAAGTTCCTTAGTATAAAGTTCGGGGGAACAAATTCCCTGTTTGTAGGGTGAATTGCACATTGGAATGGCAGAGGAAGGGAAAGTTAATTTAAAGTGTTTCAGAATAGAGGCTAATATTTTTAAATGAAAGTTCATGCTGCAGTTTTATATCACACAGTTATGGATACATGTTCTGTTAGCACTAGGAAAATCTGATAGTAGAGCTATGGCAATAATGCTTTAAAGATTCCAGAGTTCCGGTACTATCACAGTCACTACTGCTGAGGCCCAATCCAGATCAGCTTTCAAGCACAGAGTAGAGCAGAATGATTGCTATCTGGCTTCACTTGACAGCACATCCCATTGTCTTGCCTTTCCTTAGGGTTTTTAAGGTGGCCTTCTTCTTCTTCTTCTTCTTCTTCTTCTTCTTCTTCTTCTTCTTCTTCTTCTTCTTCTTCTTCTTCTTCTTCTTTTTGTATTTTTCATAGGTGCATGTGTGTGTGCACGTGTGAGTATGCATACACCAGGAAGTCATGTTGACCTCTGGTGACTGACCCCAACTGGGGTCTGGAAGATATTCTAATATTCAGAATAAAGCCTGCCCTTGCCTCCCACCTGTGGTATTTCAAGGAGGTCTCCCATCCAAGTATTTGCCAGAATCCAGCCTGCTCAGCTTCCAAGATCTGGTGAGATCGGGCTTGCCTGGGCTATCCTGGTCAGGGCTAGGTGGCCTTCTTCAGCTTGAATTTAAGAAAAATACCCATTGGAGAGTAGAAGTGGGTCGCAGAGTGCATTAGGGACAGCCTTAAAATCTGTTTGCCATTATAAGAACTTTCTGCAATTAGTTGCAGACAACCTGATTCGGGAGTGATAATTATATGTTCACACTTTCCTCCTACTAAAGAGTTCGACACAGCATTTTAAAGTTAGTTTTGTCATAGTAATTAATCAGAGTGATTATCATTTTCACTAGTTTCAGAGGGAAACACATTTTAGGTATAAATGAGGAAATTCTCGGTTATACATCCTCCCTATCAAATTGCAGAAAGGAAAGAGCAACTCTCTTTTAGAGGCAATTAAAACTCTCTCTTGTGAATTAGGTACAGAGAACCATGACAAAATCGAGTTATGAGTTGTCCCTCCTTTCCTTGCATGTCCAAGGGGTTGGTGGATGGATCTGTCCTTGAGCAAAGATGGAGCATGTGGGAGAGCATGAACTCCTCCACATGTCGAAAGTTGGACTGGATGACCTTAATAATATCGAAGAATGACTATTTTAATAAATGTCTTGTGAGTTTCCTTGCACTGGAATCCTACGCAGTAGTCAACGGGCTTCCAGTGACTTCAGCTATACTAAGAAGCTGCAATCACCTGTCAATCCAGCAAACAATAGATCCAAGGCAACTTCTGTAAAAGGAAGGTTATTGTATATCATGTGCTAGAACACAGCATGGCCAAAGTGAGACTGAATTCAAAAACTGTATTTTATTGTAAGCCTTTTCAGGCATATTTTATGGAGAAGCAGCAACCAAATGACCTAAATATAGAAATGAATAAAATAAAATATTTTTAGTTTGTTGAGCAGTTTCTGTTTGCTAAAGACCATGTGAACTTTTGCTAAAGACCATGTGAACTTCTCTATCAATTTTTGCATGTATGTCATAATCTCTTACCAGGTACTAGAGAAGGGTGGCCTTAACTGGGGGGGGCGGATTACAACACCCACCTGCTTCCTCCTTTATGTCTCACTTAAACAAAGCTCTTGATCATCATCATAATTTATGGGGTCTTTACTGCCAGGTTCAGACTACATGGTCTGGTTTTACCTCTACTCACACATGATGCCCAGTCTGTTTTCTATTACAGGTGTGGGATGATGAGCTCTTGTCTACATCATACACAGCAGTCCCTTAGGCTATGAGGGGGAAGCCACCACTGGCCTGCTGAGCTGAGTGCTTCAGATTTCTGTAATGCCCTCATAAGTGCCAGGAGTTTTCCATTACCTTCACCTGGGAGTTCTGCATAGGGTTGCCAGACCCCCAGTGGAGGGGTGGGTCCCCCACAGCCAGGCCCTACCCCCAGCCACTGATCAACTGGCCAGCGAGGGGACTTAACAGGAGAAAGGAGGAGGCCTAGGCCTCATAACCACCATCACACAGGAAGTGATGTCATCATGCCAGTGACATCTGGGTGATGCTTTGGTATTTGGATTTTGCCCATAGAGTTTTCACCCATATGCCAGAGCATCATCTTTCTCTTTCTCCTCATATGTCTCCTCATCCCCCACTGGTTGCCAGGAACATAAGAACATAAGAGAAGCCAATGTTGAATCAGGCCAATGGCCCATCCAGTCCAACACTCTGTCACACAGCGGCCAAAAATACCAGGTGGCATCAGGAGGTCCAGCAGTGGGGCCAGGACACTAGAAGCCCTCCCACTGCTGCCCCCTCCAGCACCAAGAATAGAGTGCATCACCTGCCCCAGACTGAGAGTTCCCATCTATACCCTGTGGCTAATAGCCACTGATGGACTTCTGCTCCATATGTTTATCTAATTCCCTCTTGAAACTCTCCATGCTTGTAGTTGCCACCACCTCCTGTGACAGTGTTAATCACTCTTTGGGTGAAGAAGTACTTCCTTTTATCTGTTCTAACCCGACTGCTCAGCAATTTCATGGAGTGCCCACGAGTTCTTGTATTGTGAGAAAGCGAGAAAAGTACTTCTTTCTCAACCTGCTCAATCCCATTCATAAACTTATAAACCTCGATCATGTCACCCCTCAGCCGTCATTTCTCCAAGCTAAAGAGCCCCAAGCGTTTTAACCTTTATTCATAGGGAAGGTGTTCCAATCCTTTTATCATTCTAATTGCCCTTCTCTGCACTTTTTCCAATGCTATAATATCCTTTTTGAGATGTGGCGACCAGAACTGTACACAGTATTCCAAATGAGGTCGCACCAATGATTTATATAGGGGCATTATGTTACTGGCTGATTTGTTTTCAATTCCCTTCCTAATAATCCCCAGCATAGCGTTGGCCTTCTTTATTGCAGTTATACACTGTCTAGACATTTTCATTGAGTTATCTACTATGACTCCAAGATCTCTCTCTTGGTCAGTCTCTGCCAGTTCAGACCCCATCAATGTGTATTTATATTTAGGATTTTTGGCTCCAATGTGCATCACTTTGCACTTGGCCACATTGAACCCCATTTGCCACGTTGACGCCCACTCACCCATCCTCAACAGATTCCTTTGGAGTGCCTCACAATCCTCCCTGGTTTTCACCACCCTGAACAACTTCGTGTCATCTGCAAATTTAGCCACTTCACTGCTTACTCCCAATTCCAAATCATTAATAAGCAAGTTAAACAGCATCGGACCGAGTACTGATCCCTGTGGTACCCCACTGCTTACCACCCTCCACCCTCCACTGAGAAAGTTTCCCAGGAAGGACCTGGCAACCCAAGATCTGCAGAAACCTCCATCTGAGCCTCTGCTTCTTCTCTCCACCCCCACCCCCCACTATAATCTTTTAGGCCCCATTATGTTCTGGGGAGGGGGGGGACTGGCTGCTGCATTGCTGGTGCCTTATCCAGCCTGGTTATACATGACTGGCCAGGCCAGTTATGTTGTGGATTCACCACCTGAGAACAGTGGTCACTCTCTGCTGCAACATGTCTGAGTGGAACAGCACTGACTGACAGCTATTTCTCTTCTGCTTGGGGCCCTTTTGATCCAATTTGATATTTAGGAGGTAGAAGTTGTGGGTAACTACTCTGAGGTGCTGTCTTTAGGGACAATTTAGATTGCTAACACTGACCATAGATGGCTGAGATGAGACTCTGCATACTTAAACTACCTCCATCCCCCATGCCTTACTTTCCAGATTCTATTGACTCTCAGACACTTTCTGAAACTATTCACATGCCATACTTGTTGTAAACTGAACATCAAAGCTTAGTATCAGTGTTTAGTACTAATGTTTTTATGCATTCTTCACTGCTGAAGGTTTCACAAGAGACCTTATTTTGGATACCAAATTGATGGAGCAATAAAACACAACTCTATTATACACTTTGCTCTGCATGGGATTATGACTGTGCCATCCCACTACTGCTGATTGATTTTTTTTAATAAATTGAGAATAAAATGAGTGAAATGGTGTGGGAAATCCATATACAGTAAAGCATGGCATGGCTTTTATGAATGACATTGTCAAGAACTTATTAGTAATCAATACAGACAATGCATTCATGGCAATATGCTTTTTATGATCAAATGCCCTCGGCATACCGCCACATCTATGCTGAGTTCGGCTTCCTTACAAGCCATGAAAGAATCTATAAAAAAACATTCAATCCATCAAGCACAGTTTTTGCTTAATTTGATTTACTGCAAAGTACTAACTGGAGGAGCACCCTGGGATGTCTTATAGCTAGATCCTGTGGGGCTGCTTCAGCTGCTGAAGTGCCTGTTGACTTTGTGGCACTTCTGCTGAGGTGGTATCCTCTGCTATCCAAGAGGAGCACAGTCTCAAAACTCTGTCCTTCCTGGCTGCCATGCAAAAGTCTTGCAATATCTCTTGCTGTAAAAATCAGGGTCCCAGACCAAATTTGGGTTCTCACACGAGGAGCCGGGGCAATCCATCCACACACACATCCCAACCTTCACCTGAACTCGCTGAGTCATATGAAAGCTACAAATAAATTGTGCAAGACTGTGCAGTCCTTGTGGCTACTGAAACATCAGTCATGGAGCTAGAGATGAACCTCACTGAGACACAGCATCAGAAGGTAGGGGCACCAGATAGCTTGTCTCCCAAGATTAATCCCTCAACTTCTCCAATTAATCAAAAGTTTAATCCTTACTGCCATCTCTACTTTTCCATTTCATTTATCACCTATGATTTCCAGCCAGTGCAGAAAAAGAGACTACAAGGAGAGGCTTTATTGAAAAAAACATGGGTTTGGTTATAAACAGAATCAGGGCTCACTTAGGTTCTTTTGCAATATCCTCTCCCATGAACTGTAAAACTTCTAATCCATATCCTATATCATTAACGTTTCTAATTCTCTGTTTTGACATTCTGTCAGGTTTCTATAATCAATGTTCCTGGGGTTCAATTAGTGGAGGATGAACACACATGATGTGGGATGTACCTAATGAGTGATCTTTATGTGTTCATGCTGGTGTTGGCTATATGCAGCGGTTGGGTATGCTATTAGTACACTGATTTGCCTCTGAGTGGTGGTGCATTTACCATGGAAGCTGGATGTGCCCAAATCAGAATGTTCACCCAAGTGAGCAGAGTGAGCATTATACTGCAGTGATCTTGAGCATCAAATATTGATACTTAGATGTAACCCAGCTGTTGTTAAATTATTCAGAGCTAACAAGCAGCAAACAGAGAAGGGGAAAAAGTCAGACAGCTTTCAAAATGCCCTTTCAATTCTCTTGTAAGATTTAAAAGCTGAAAGAGGAAGCCAAAATTGACCGTTTACTTTTCTTTATCTAATGAACCATATTATATCATCACCAGTAAATATAACCATAATAATTTGTAGAACTCTTAAACACAAGAATCTTTTGGACTGTAAGTCTGTCAAAGGGATCAATGGGTAAATTATGAGGGGAGGAGGGAGGGAGGGAAGAAGATTGTCTATCTGTCTATCATCTATCTAGTACATTTCTTCTCGGAATTCTTGAGAATTACAGGTTTCTTCCTGGCTCACTCACATTCTAATCAATATTTCTTAAAAACTGGATAAAGCCTCCTTGCAGGCTTCGGATCCGGTGTCTTCCATAGCAGCTCTAAGACTCTCCCAGTTTGTTTCAGGTCCCACACATCAAGCAGGCCACACACTGGATTTGATCTTTGGCATGGGGATAGGTAAGGATCTGATAGCTAAGGATGAAGTGCCATGGTCAAATCATTTTGATCTGAAGGCTCGGCTGAGTGTCCTAGCCCCCTCCTGTCTAGGCAGTGAGCGGACTTATGCTCACCTGCAGAGACTAATGGACCCAATTGAGTTCCAGAATGCTCCGCAGGATCTGATGCCTCCTAGTGATTCATTAGATGAGCTGATAAAGGACTGGCACTCCTGTCTCTCTGAAGCCATTGACGTAATTGTCCCCTGACATCCTCTATGCTCCTGGCCTCAATTGTCCCCCTGGTATACTTAAGAACTCAGGGATTGGAATGGGAGCTTAGATGACTAGAATGAGTCTGGTGGCAAACTCGCAACAAGGCCACAAGAACATCTTACAGGACTTTTATGAAATCCTACAAGGTGGTGGTGAAGGCTGTTAAGAAGGCATTCTCTACAGCCTCCATCACATATGCTAGCTCTTGCCCAGCATAATTGTTTAGGGTAATTAGGTCCTTAACATCTCTCACTGAGAGAACTCAAAATACTAGGAATTCAGCTATCAGCTATGAGGCTTTTGTGAGCTTTTTTGTGGAGAAAGTCTTGTCGTTCCACCGTGACCTCTTGGCCAGCATGAAAACAGTAAGTGAACTGGAGGCCCCTTGGCTGTCTTTGGATTCAGTCTTCAGCAGCTTCAGCCAGCTCTCCTGGGCGGATGTTGACATGATCTTGAATGCTGTTAGGCTGACCACATGCCTCTTGGACCCATGTCCTTCTTGGCTGGTGAAAGCCAACAGTGAGAGGATATGGGACCCCCTGGTGGACATTATCAATCTCTCCCTAGATTGGGGGGGGTCTACCTGGAGGGTTTGAATGAGGCTGTGGTTGCTCCATTCTTACAGAAGCCAACTTTGGATCCTTCGGATCCTGCCAATTACTGCCCAGTCTCAAATCTTTTTTGAGGGTCGTTGCAGAGCATCTCCAGTTCTTGTACTCTCCAGAGCTTTCTGGATGACAAATATTGGCCTCCCCTTGCTGAATCTTATATCTGTGATTGGCCCATCAAGTGAAGACAATCTGGTCTATGGCCTAGTGGCTCCAGTTTTGAAACCACTATACTGAATGCCATGCCATCTGTCTAGCTTATAGCTCTCTTTTAATCTGTTTTAACTATTGTGTGAATCATTCTTATGTTATGTTTTAACTTCTACTGTGGAATGTTTTTACATTTTACTGATGTTACCCACTCTGCTTGTGGGGAATGGTGGAATATAAATTGAAATTGATAAATAATAATAAATCAGCCCTGGACCTATTCCAGTCTGGTTTTTACCCTGGCCATGGGACGGAGACAGCTCTGGTTGCCCTCATGGATGAGCTCCACAGACAGCTGGATTGAGGCAGGTCGGCACTGCTGGTGTTGCTAGATCTCACAGCAACATTCAACATGATTGACCATGAGCTTTTGACCCACTGTCTCACTGACATAGAAGTTTGTGGGGTAATCCTGAAATGGCTCACCTCATATTTCCAAGGCCAGGGACAGAGGTTGATGCTAGGAGAGAGGGTCTTACCCAGGTATCCCTTATTATGTGGGGTCCTTCAAGGGACAATCCTCTCTCCAATGTTATTTAACATCTATATGTGCCCTCTTGCCCAGCTGGTGCAGAGGTTTGGGCTGGGGTGTTACTACCAGTATGTTGATGACACCCAGATTTATATGGCAGAGGGTTGGAGGCTGTGGTGGGATGGCTGAAACAGAGCCAGCTGAGACTGAATCCTTCTAAGATTGTGCTGTGTGAACTGCACTGGCTTCCGGTGGAGTACTGGATCAGGTTCAACATTTTGATATTGACCTGCAAGACCCTTAACTGTCAGGGACCTACATGCCTTCGGGACTGCCTCTCCTGGTATACCCACAGAAGAGCGCTGCACTCTGCAGATCAAAATCTATTGGTGGTCCCCGGCCTGAGAGATATCCAGCTGTCCTCAAACAGAGCCAGGGCCTTCTCTGCCCTGGCTCCAACCTGGTGGAACTCTCTGACAAACAACATCCATGCCCTGAGGGACCTGTTACAGTTCCGCAGGGCCCGCAAGGCAGAGATGAGGACAGAGACAGTTCCCTTCTGGTACTCCCACCCCCTCCCCTCCTGTGAGATAGCAGTGTTATTGGTTCTTTGCACCATCTCTAGCTACTGTAACACTCTCTACATGGGGCTGCCTTTGTTGCAGATCTGGAAGCTGCAGCTGATGCAGAATGCAGCGGCCAGGCTGCTGATGGGTCTCCCCAAGTGGGAGCACATCTGGCCTGGGTTGAAAATACTGCACTGGCTGCCAATAGCATACTGGATCCGTTTCAAAGTGCTGGTGCTTACCTTTAAAGCCCTATATGGCCAGGGTCCTGAGGGACTGCCTTTCCCCACATAGACCCCTAAGAGCACTTCGGTCTGGGACGCAACATCGCCTGGGGATTCCAGGCCCCAGGGAGGCAAGGCTTGCCATGATGAGGGCCAGGTCCTTCTCAGTAGCAGCTCCTACCTGATGGAATGAGCTCCCGGAGGAGATCAGGGCCCTGCAGGACCTAGTACAGTTCCGCAGGGCCTATAAGACGGAGTTCTTCTGCCAGGCTTTTATGTAGGAGCCGTCACTATCACTATTAATATCACCACTACCAATGGCATTGGTAACAACTGGAGTAAGGAGATGGCCCTACAGAAGATCTGGCCACAATACAGCACTGGGTGGATACCGCAGGATTGGACAGTTTAACATCTACTGGATACTGCCTACCTCCATGAAAAATCAGTTACCTCAAATGAATCACCATCTTGTGTAAATTTGAGCACTTTATTTGTAATATTTGTTGGTTTTTACTGTTTTTATTCTGTTTTATGTATGGGCATATTTTTTTGCCTCTTGTAAGCCGCCCTGAGCTTGTTTGCGGGGAGTGCGGGGTATAAATACAAAAATAAATAAATAAATAGCTGTATTTTTGTTTGCTAGTGGTTTTAACCTGATTCTAATTTGTTTTATGACTGTGTTGTGCACCACTCTGAGCCCAGTTTACCGGTGGAGAGTGGTTAAAAAGTTGAATTAAATAAATAAAGGGAAATTAATAAATGAATGTTAGATGCAAACTGTAATAATCAAGAACACTGTGGCATAGAAATTACAATGTCAGACTAGGGTTTAGGCAACCTTCAAATCCCCATTCAGCCATGAAGTTCACTGACTACCCTTGGGCCAATCATTGGCTTGGATCCAGTGATCCATCAGTGGACAGCACTGATGGTTGCAGTTCTGTTCCAATTTCCCCTCCCACTAGCAGCCATTTCCAACTCGGAAAGTTGAGTTGCAGGACCCATGCAGATTAATTTCCATATGGGTCAGTGGGCTACCGTGAGAAGTGGGAAGGAGGAGATAACACAATTCCTCCTCCTCCTTCCATTAGTGTAGCTGCACTAGCAGAAGAGGAGGGAGGGAGCAATTTCACCCTCTTCCCCATTCTTACTGCAGTCCACTGGCTGGTCCAACTATTCATCTACATGGATTCCAAGACTCTGGGAATCAATTATCCAAGGGCTGGAAGGACTGGGGGGGGGGGAAGAGGAAATTCACAGTTCTTATACTATTTATTTATTTATTTATTAAATTCAACTTGTTAAGCCACCCTTCCCTGCAAGCAGGGCTCAGGGTGACTTACATCAAAACCCACACAATAGTAATCAATTAAATAACATTAAAAACTACTAAAAACAATATATTAATCAAGCTGTACATTACATATACAAGAGGATGTTTCCAACCATCGTCTCTGAGCCTAACCTACCTCATAGAGTTGTTCTAAGAATCAAATAGAGGAGGGGGAACTCATGTACACCACTTGGAGATCTTGCAGGATGAATGGGATAAAAACTTGGTATGGCATTTGATCTGCATCTGGAAAATCCATATCTCATAGAACTTATTATCCTTTCTGGATTTAGTGAGTAAGAGAAGTGGCACACAGGAAAAATCCCCTTGGTTAGCCCTTCCATGACCCCAAGACATTTTCCATGCTAGAGAGAAAATGGAGGTATATAAGGAATATTTAGTGGATGGGTATATGGTGTAGCTTTTAAAGAATTTTGGTTTTGGTTTAAATCCTTTTTAAACTTGAGATACAGTCTATTATGTGTGTGTAAAGTACCATCAAGTTTCACCTGACTTATGGTGACCACAGCAAGGGGCTTTCAAGATAAATGAGAAGCAAAGGTGGTTTAGCCCTGCAGAGTCTTCCTTGGTCACTCCCTTCCAAGTAGTGACCCTTCTTAGCTTCTGATATCTCATGACACTGGGCTATACCATGCCACCTTCTCTCCCTAAGAATCTATTACAAGCAGTGCTAATAAACCAAATGCTTATTTTTTTCACAGCTCTGGAATCATCTTCAATGACAGATGAAATATTCGAACAAACATTCCAAAATGGTTATAACTTACTGGCAGTTTTCCAAATCAATGTCTTGAAACCTGGCCTGAACATTTAATTTAGCAATGGCCTGAATCCAATCACATTCCAAAAACATTAGGGCACTTAAATTTTCTTACAAGAGAATGGTGGTTATTTCCACATACTACTAAGGCTTTTCAACTACAGATGCCACTGTGCAGTTCATGAGGGTCTGCTAACCTATAGGAACAAAATTTCAGGTTGCTCAGGGGACAGTGGAATTGGTGAAAATCAATGCCTTCTCTTAAGAATACTTAACGTTTTCCTAACTGTGTGGCTGAATAAAGAGCAGCATATCCAGGGCGTACCTGCAATATAGTACATTGGTTCAACATTCGTTCTTCTTAAAGTTCCAAATTTGAGAGGAGGGCCTGGCATCTCTAGCAGAGAATTCACAGCACTTTTTCTGGACTATGATTCCTAAGAGGAGGCTGTAACAGTTAAAATGCCCATAGATCCACTAAGAATTACAGTGCATCTATGCCATGTATGTGTGTAACAAAGAGTTCAAAGAAAATCTGACAGTCATCGAGTACATTTAGACAGCAAGACTACCCAGTGTGCATTAACAAAGTTATTTTACAAGTATTATGCTATTATTTTCTTTTGATACACCAAAAAGCATTGAATTTTATCTGCAAGTGTCCTTGTTTGAGCAGATGGAAGGCATTTACACTGCTATAAGAAAAGCTCTGTGATTTCCAGGGATTTCTCACTCAAGCTGCATCCCTCCCGCCCCCTCCACATATCTACACCTTCGGGAATTGAAGCAATGGAAATTTGGGGGAAGTGGGAAAAAATACATTCCTCAGAGTTCTAGTTAGTGGGTTCCAGGTATAAGTTTATGAATGACAGAAAGATATAAACTAGTTCCCTGTCTCCCACTGTTCAAATTTGGAATCACCCAGTGAAATCGATCAGTGTGCAATTGAGTCCGGACAGCCAAAAGAAAACATTTCAACAAATACATAATTAACTTATGAGATTCCTTCTTATAGGGTACAGTGATGTTCACTGGCTTAAATCACATCAAATCGAGCTTGGACACTGTATTGTCCATTGTTAGCCATGAAAGCTAAAGGGAGCCACTGAATGCCAGCTGCTGGAGTCAAACAAAAGGGTGAGATTATTGCATTTATGTTATGCTTGTGGGCTTTGTGGAAGCATCTTGAATGACCACTGATGGAAACATGATGTGTTTCCTCTGAATAAGCAGGCCTTTTCTTACTTTCTTCTTATATCATGTTACACTTGTGGTCACTGCTACATTCAGCTATTAACACAGGACTATCACGCCTGATGCAGTAAGCTGTGATTTGGAAGTTGTGATATTGCACCACTGGCCAAATGTGGAAGGGGCTTTGCATTCACCCCACTGTATTTATTTACATATTTGAAATAT
Organism: Gekko gecko; assembly: GCA_029375565.1. Lineage (NCBI taxonomy): Eukaryota > Metazoa > Chordata > Lepidosauria > Squamata > Gekkonidae > Gekko > Gekko gecko. The sequence continues at coordinate 158,552,779 of JAPDNY010000003.1, read as the reverse complement.
TGGTATCCCGCCATTCTGACAGGCTCAGGGAAGCTGACAACTAGAAGGTGAAAGAGGATAAAATTTAAAAATCATCTGCACAGAAACATGCATGCTAAAAGCTCAACCAGCTATAATTTCTATATGCAATTGAATACTCTGTACCTCCCATACTGCCTTGTTCTTCTTGCGCCATAGTTTTCAGGCTACTCTGCTAACTGAAATGAACCGGTAGCAGGGATACCTGGGCACAGAGTGCAAAGCACCCTTTAGGGCTGGTTTCTGGGTCTGCAGGTATATAGGGAAGGTGCAGAGATATAAGATAGGATGTCCCCTGCCCCCATGTTTCCACTTGTGGCTGACCTGCAATCTGAAACCAGGTTAATTTTAAAAATGGGCAGCTGGGGAGTTGCTTGGGTTTTTTGTGTGTTTGCTCAGGATTCTATGATGTCTCTTGACTGCCCTCTATATAGGACATGCCTATAATTCCCTTATGGTAATAGACCTCAGATCTGAGATTTGCACAATGTGGAATCTGTTTAAATTTTGTGATCAAGATGGGGAGTCTATTTGGGGGAAAGGCTGCAAGTAAATGTTTTAAATAAAATAAAAGTTGACTTTTCTCTACGAGTGAAGCAGAAGAATGAGGTGTTCTTGTTCGTTTTTTAAAAAAATCCATGACACTCTAACCAGTAGACAAATTGTCATGTTTTGTGCTTCAGAGTTTTCTGTAGCGAACCTGCAAAATGCTGATAGTTTTATTGGGAAATAAACACCTGGAGGCACAAGAGCAAGGCTTCTCAATAATTCTCAGCTTCCCCCAATGTGATGACTAGGAAAAGTTTTATCCTGAGTCTTCAAGAAAGCCCAGAGTTTTTTGAGCAGTTTCCTTTAGCTCTGCCAAGTTCATGTTCATGAAAAGCAGTTGGTGGGATTTTATTACTACAAACCATGGCCATTGCTGCACAGGAGGATTAGTGAGCCATGAGGAAGAAAAACTTCCTTAAGAGGCTTATTGTGATTTGGGATTGCTTTTCTGAATCAATTGATGGAAAGCATTTCTACTTCAGGAACTTAGAGGGACAGACATGAAAAGAAATATTAACATTTAATGAGAAAGTCATGTCTGAGTTCCTAAGGTGAACTCCATTTATCTCTGGAGTATCCTTTCTCCCTTTTTGTTTTAGATCTTTTTTAACTTAATGGGAAAATTCAGCCTTATCCTCATTGAGTCATTTGTTTGTTTGTTTACTGGTAGGATGATAAAAAAAATCTTATGAAAAGCAGAAGAAAATAAGGTCTTTTTCCTGGTACATAAATGCTCCTACCAGAGGACCAAGCGCACCTCTCTAAAGAGAACATGCCATCCTTAAGTCTTTTTCTAATCATCCCTTGGCTCAGCTCACCTCTGGCCAAGTTCAGACTGGCAGTTTGGCCCAGTATAGACATGTTTCAGAGATGGTTCACAAATGATTTAAAGGGCCGGTTCACACAGGAACATCTGTCAGGCATTCCCCAGCCGTACTCAACCTGTCTTGTAACGCTTCCCTCCTGAGTTTAAAAGATACCAGATGACAGTGGTAGCAAACCCTGGAGAGTGCATTCATCCCACATTCATCCCACTTCCCAGAAGTGTGAACACAAACAAGCTGATCCAGTAGGGATGCTCTTATGCACATATGTCAGATTACATTACAAAAAGCTGCTTACAGCTGCACCTCCGCCAGGGGTGGGCCAACAGTGCAAACGCTCCCTTGCACGTCGTCCCCGGTATGCTCCCACATCAGTCGATGCAGTGTGACCGGGAAAACCCGGGAACAAATTGTTCCGGGTCTTTTTGCCATGACTCCCTCGCACTTCAGACTGCCAGTCTGAACTCAGCCTCTGATAGCCTGATGGGTCTCAAAGCAGTTTGAGGACCAATGTCTTGTTTAGACCAGCACAGGACAGCAGTGAGAATAAAATGGAGGGGGTAAACAAGGCAAAAACTTTTGGATACAAATACACTTTTTAATGCAGAAGATTAAAGATTTAGGATACAGCTGAAACCAGAGTCTTTTTTGTTAGGCCTAATGGACAATCAGTTGGGAAAAAGTCACAGAGTTTAGTTTTGTTTTTGTCTATGACTACAGCAGTGAGAATGATCTACATACAGACATGGAAGTGTGTGTCAACATCTACAGTAGAACAATGGTTGGAAAAAATGTTGGACTCTCAGTAACTCTCAGGGAAAAGACTTTCATTTATTAGGGACCGGCGTGCCCACAGAGAAAGGCCTCCCAAGGGCCCCCCCCCGCCTGCCCGCCGCCTTTCTCTGCGGACGCGCTGAGGCGTGCCCGCAGAGAAAGGCCTCCCAAGCCCCCCCCGCCTGCCCGCAGCCTTTCTCTGCAGGCATGCCGAGGCGTGCCCGCAGAGAAAGGCCTCCCAAGGCCCCGCCTGCCTGCCGCCTTTTTTCTTTCCCTCCCTCTCTCTCTTTCTCTTCCTCCCTCCCTCTTTCTTCCTTTCCCACTCTTTGTTACCTTTCCCTTCCTCCCCATCTCTTTTCTCTTCCCCCCTTTCTTTTCATCTTTCCCAAAATTCTTTGCCCTCTTTCCCTCCCTCCCTCTTTCTCTTCCTTCCTTCCTTCATCCCCATATCTCTCTATGTCTCTCTCTCTTTCTCTCTCTCTTTTATTTACTCTCTTTATCTCTCACTCTCTTTCTCCCTCTTTCTCTCTCTCTTTCTTTCTCTCTGTCTTGCCAGCTTGCAATAATTCCCCTGATGTCAGGCTGTGTGTGCAGAAAAGGTCAACTTGAATGATAAAAGGGTTGGAACACTTTCACTATGAAGAAAGGTTAAGGCTCTTGGGGCTCTTTAGCTTGGAGAAACCATGGCTGAAGGGTGACATGATTGAGGTTTATAAGATTATGCATGGGACAGAGCAGGCTGAGAAAGAAGTACTTGTCTCCCTTTCTCACAATACAAGAACTTGTGGGCACTCAATGAAATTACTGAGCAGTCGGGTTAGAATGGAAAAAGGAAGTCCTTCTTCAGTGATGAACACATGGAACTCACTGCCACAGGAGGTGGTGGCAGCTACAAGCATGGACAACTTCAAGAGGGAATTGGATAAACATCTGGAGTAGAGGTCCATCAGTGGCTATTAGCCACAAGGTATAGATAAGAACTCTCGGTCTGGGGCAAGGGATACTCTGTATTCTTGGTGCTTGGGGGGGCAACAGTGGGAGGGCTTCTAGCATCCTGGCCACACTTCTGGACCTCCTGATAGTACCTGGTATTTTTGGCCACTGTGTGACAGAATGTTGGACTGGATGGGCCACTGGCCTGATCCAACATTGGTTTCTCTTATGTTCTTATGTCTGTGGCAAGTGATGCTCTGTATTTTTGATGCTTTGGGGGCAACAATGGGAGGGTCTCTAGTGTCCTGGCTCCTCTGCTGGACCTCCTGATGGCACCTGGTATTTTTGGCCACTGTGTGATAGAGTGTTGGACTGGATGGGCCCTTGGCCTGATCCAACATTGGCTTCTCTTGTGTTTTTATGTCTGGGGCAAGGGATGCTCTGTATTCTTAGTGCTTTGGGGGGGCAACAGTAGTGAGGGCTTCTAGTATTTTGGCCCCACTGCTGGGCCTCCTGATGGTACCTGGTATTTTTGGCCACTGTATAACAGAGTATTGGACTGGATGGGCCAGTGGCCTGATCCAACATTGGCTTCTCTTATGTTCTTATGTCTGTGGCAAGTGATGCTCTGCATTTTTGGTGCTTTGGGGGGCAACAGTGGGAGGGTCTCTAGTGCCCTGGCTCCTCTGCTGATGGCACCTGGTATTTTTGGCCACTGTGTGACAGAGTGTTGGACTGGATGGGCCACTGGCCTGATCCAACATTGGCTTCTCTTATGTTCTTTTGTCTGTGGCAAGTGATGCTCTGTATTTTTGGTGCTTTGGGGGGGCAACAGTGGGAGGGTCTCTAGTGTCCTGGCTCCTCTGCTGGACCTCCTGATGGTACCTGGTATTTTTGGCCACTGTGTGACAGAGTGTTGGACTGGATGGGCCTTTGGCCTGATCCAACATTGGCTTCTCTTATGTTCTTATGAAAACTGGCACTCTCAGAAATTGGTTGCTCACCTGAATGCTCTCTAGGGCTGCCCCTCTAATGATAAAGTCTCGGTGCCCCTGGGCCTGCGAGATGAGATTTTGTTCTAACAAGTGGAGCAGAGGCTAGGAATCAGATACTGTAATACCCTTGAGAACAGCTTTCCTCTTCGAAGTTTGCTCGCTGCATGTTTACTGAGCATCTTAAGAGTGTGTGGAAAGTGGCAGTATGCACTGTAGTGCTGCGCTGTTAGTAACCCATTCACCAAGTAGTTGGAGTAGTTACCTCAGCAGTTGTATTCCTTGCACTTTCCCTCTTGTCATTTCCGTTTTCACTGACCTTAAACTCATGTATTAGCACTTAGTTCAGATAAAGTGCTATACAGAAGATGTTAATGTATGAGTTGTTTTTTCTAACCTCAGTATTCAGGTTAAATTGTTGTGTAGGCACTCTGCGATAAATAAGTGGGTTTTGGGTTACAGTTTGGGCACTCGGTCTCTAAAAGGTTCGCCATCACTGTTCTAGGTTTTTTATGTTGTTCTTTGGGTGTGGTTTTAAGTTTTTTCCAGTATGTCTTCTATTTTTATTTCTTTAATAAAGTTAAAATTCACCCCCTCCCCAAAAAGAGAATAAAGTGGAGGGGGGGGGGAACCCTGAGCTTCTTGGAGGAAGGGCAGGGTAAAAAATGAGATGGGTAGTTGCATTGCTGTATTCTGTATGCACCCCCCAAGGTGGTAACCTGTTCATTTAGTTTAAATATTTGCATACCACTTTTCTGTTGAATACTCAAAGCAATTTCCAGACATATAGATAAAACTATAAACATTAAAACCAACAATCAGTTCAGACAATTATCACAACGGCAGGTCAATTTCCAAAGGCTCTTTAAAATTATTGAGGCTTTATCATTTTTTCCCCTAAAGATGGCCAGAAGTGACATCTTTGGCAGTTTAGGCTTGGGGAACCAAAAAGTAGCCACACAATCTTGTGACAGTCATGCTCATCTTATATGAGTTCATAAACCAGGGTTTGGCAGTTTAGTCTTGGGGCCTCTTTACCTCTGCATGGAAATCCAGGTACAGAAGAGGTACAAAATCAATATGAACACAAGACAACTGCATGTGAGTATTGCACATGGGGCCACAGATGCTCCAAGCTCCTTCTCCTTCTGAACAGCTGATCTGCATCATTGCTAATAATGCAACCAGATCCACACCTTCAGAGCTGGAGAGAGCAAGGAATGGCACAAGCAGTACTTTTTTTGCATGTGGATTTCTAATCCAGCTAGGGATGTGCCTGTAAAATCCTGCTTCTACACGTATATGCCTAACCAGAATGTGTTTTTCAAATGCATAATAACACCATGTAAATATATAAATATTAACAATTTATTCACCACCACCCCAGTTTCCATTCAATGACAGGCCGAGCTGAATATCCCAGGTTAGCACAAACTTGTTTTTTGTCATCCAGTCCTCTTCTCTTCTTGTATCGCTCACTCATTGCCCTAGATCAGCATTCCCCAAGGGGCAGGCTGTGGGTGCTATGGCAGCTGCCAGCACCTCTCCTGTCTCCCACCAAGTGCTTTAAAAATGGGTGGGGCCAAATGGGGCTCCTGTACAGATTAAAATAACCACAGTGACGTTTTTATTTTCCTACTCTTTCCCAGTGTATTCCAGTCTTTTTGTCACTTGCACTTGGGCTTCCTCTATATGCGTGTGTGTGTGTGTTTGGCTCCACCTCCCACGGCAGAATAAGAAGCAAAAGGTGGGTGCAGCCACAAAATGGCTGCCGTGGGAGGTGGAGCCAAACACACACACACACGCATATAGAGGAAGCCCAAGTGCAAGTGACAAAAACACTGGAATACACTGGGAAAGAGTGGGAAAATAAAAACGTCACTGTGGTTATTTTAATCTGTACAGGAGCCCCATTTGGCCCCACCCATTTTTAAAGCACTTGGTGGGAGACAGGAGAGGTGCTGGCAGCTGCCATAGCACCCACAGCCTGCCCCTTGGGGAATGCTGATCTAGGGCAATGAGTGAGCGATACAAGAAGAGAAGAGGACTGGATGACAAAAAACAAGTTTGTGCTAACCTGGGATATTCAGCTCGGCCTGTCATTGAATGGAAACTGGGGTGGTGGTGAATAAATTGTTAATATTTATATATTTACATGGTGTTATTATGCATTTGAAAAACACATTCTGGTTAGGCATATACGTGTAGAAGCAGGATTTTACAGGCACATCCCTAGCTGGATTAGAAATCCACATGCAAAAAAGGTACTGCTTGTGCCATTCCTTGCTCTCTCCAGCTCTGAAGGTGTGGATCTGGTTGCATTATTAGCAATGATGCAGATCAGCTGTTCAGAAGGAGAAGGAGCTTGGAGCATCTGTGGCCCCATGTGCAATACTCACATGCAGTTGTCTTGTGTTCATATTGATTTTGTACCTCTTCTGTACCTGGATTTCCATACAGAGGTAAAGAGGCCCCAAGACTAAACTGCCAAACCCTGGTTTATGAACTCATATAAGATGAGCATGACTGTCACAAGATTGTGTGGCTACTTTTTGGTTCCCCAAGCCTAAACTGCCAAAGATGTCACTTCTGGCCATCTTTAGGGGAAAAAATGATAAAGCCTCAATAATTTTAAAGAGCCTTTGGAAATTGACCTGCCGTTGTGATAATTGTCTGAACTGATTGTTGGTTTTAATGTTTATAGTTTTATCTATATGTCTGGAAATTGCTTTGAGTATTCAACAGAAAAGTGGTATGCAAATATTTAAACTAAATGAACAGGTTACCACCTTGGGGGTGCATACAGAATACAGCAATGCAACTACCCATCTCATTTTTTACCCTGCCCTTCCTCCAAGAAGCTCAGGGTTCCCCCCCTCCACTTTATTCTCTTTTTGGGGAGGGGGTGAATTTTAACTTTATTAAAGAAATAAAAATAGAAGACATACTGGAAAAAACTTAAAACCACACCCAAAGAACAACATAAAAAACCTAGAACAGTGATGGCGAACCTTTTAGAGACCGAGTGCCCAAACTGTAACCCAAAACCCACTTATTTATCGCAGAGTGCCTACACAACAATTTAACCTGAATACTGAGGTTAGAAAAAACAACTCATACATTAACATCTTCTGTATAGCACTTTATCTGAACTAAGTGCTAATACATGAGTTTAAGGTCAGTGAAAACGGAAATGACAAGAGGGAAAGTGCAAGGAATACAACTGCTGAGGTAACTACTCCAACTACTTGGTGAATGGGTTACTAACAGCGCAGCACTACAGTGCATACTGCCACTTTCCACACACTCTTAAGATACTCAGTAAACATGCAGCGAGCAAACTTCGAAGAGGAAAGCCGTTCTCAAGGGTATTACAGTATCTGATTCCTAGCCTCTGCTCCACTTGTTAGAACAAAATCTCATCTCGCAGGCCCAGGGGCACCGAGACTTTACCATTAGAGGGGCAGCCCTAGAGAGCATTCAGGTGAGCAACCAATTTCTGAGAGTGCCAGTTTTCATAAGAACATAAGAGAAGCCAATGTTGGATCAGGCCAAAGGCCCATCCAGTCCAACACTCTGTCACACAGTGGCCAAAAATACCAGGTACCATCAGGAGGTCCAGCAGAGGAGCCAGGACACTAGAGACCCTCCCACTGTTGCCCCCCCAAAGCACCAAAAATACAGAGCATCACTTGCCACAGACAAAAGAACATAAGAGAAGCCAATGTTGGATCAGGCCAGTGGCCCATCCAGTCCAACACTCTGTCACACAGTGGCCAAAAATACCAGGTGCCATCAGCAGAGGAGCCAGGGCACTAGAGACCCTCCCACTGTTGCCCCCCAAAGCACCAAAAATGCAGAGCATCACTTGCCACAGACATAAGAACATAAGAGAAGCCAATGTTGGATCAGGCCACTGGCCCATCCAGTCCAATACTCTGTTATACAGTGGCCAAAAATACCAGGTACCATCAGGAGGCCCAGCAGTGGGGCCAGGACACTAGGAGCCCTCCTACTGTTGCCCCCCCAAAGCACCAAGAATACAGAGCATCCCTTGCCCCAGACATAAAAACACAAGAGAAGCCAATGTTGGATCAGGCCAAGGGCCCATCCAGTCCAACACTCTATCACACAGTGGCCAAAAATACCAGGTGCCATCAGGAGGTCCAGCAGAGGAGCCAGGACACTAGAGACCCTCCCACTGTTGCCCCCCAAAGCATCAAAAATACAGAGCATCACTTGCCACAGACATAAGAACATAAGAGAAACCAATGTTGGATCAGGCCAGTGGCCCATCCAGTCCAACATTCTGTCACACAGTGGCCAAAAATACCAGGTACTATCAGGAGGTCCAGAAGTGTGGCCAGGATGCTAGAAGCCCTCCCACTGTTGCCCCCCATTCCTCTCCAGCCCCCAGAATATAACCTATGTTTTCACCATTGAGTTCAATGGCCCATAGGATATAATGGGGCTGAAATTGACATTCAGCTGGCTGAAAGTCTCCCAAATCAGCTTGTACTGAGGAAACTGACATGCGGGAGCCTTTCTGCCCTCTAAAGCTGCCGGACTCAGGTGCGCTCCCCCCCAAAAGACCCCTTCTGTGATGTCATGGGTGTGGTCTAATATGCTAATGAGTTCCTGCTGGGCATTTTCTACAAAAAAAAAAAGCCCTGACTATTGCCACCACAGCTTCAATTGCCTAATCTTACCCAGCCTGGATTTGGGGTGGCATGTGTCAAAGTGCCAAAAGCCAAATTTAGAATATGGTCAAACATGCACACCTCAGCAAGTCTTTTCACAAGACTGCCATACACTGAAATGGTTGCAAGAATAGGCACTGAGATTGCTGCTGGTGTACTGTTTGTTTCTGCTTTCCTCACGTGAAGAAGAATGAGGGACTCATAGAGAGAGTTCAAAGGACAACAACACAAATCATCTAAAGACAAGAAAATAGGCCTTGTAAGTGGTAGGAGTCCCAAGGAGCTTGTTGAGAAATGTGAAGGGTTACTGAGAGGTGCACAGCAGATGAGACATGCAGTGTTATAGACTCATGCATATCATAAACCATCCCATAAAGTGTGCCTCTCAAACTGGGAGAATTATCACCTGAGCAGGACATTTTTTTTTTCTCACTGCCATCAGTCTGGTAACATTTAATAATCAAGCATTAAGAAATCTGGATTCAGGCCCACATTAGCCATTCAGCGGCCATTAATCTAGGGGGCCTTTGCCCAGCTTCATCATCAAGGCAGGCTTATATTTTATTGGGATCACCTATTCTTGGATCTAGGCCAATCTGTTAAATGTTTTCACCACAGGAACATACCTCAGTATTGTAATTCTAGGAGGGACTCTGCAGAGAAATAGCAAGGGCTGCATGCATGCAACTTGAGATAGGATGAGCCTGCCAGAGGATCACTGGTCTCTCCGCAGGGGAGCACTCTTGTCCCCAGGGGGAAGGAGGATAGATCTAAAAAGAGCTTTTTGAAATTATAGCTTGAGTGAAACTTCTCTGTTTGAAGGTAATAAATCTCTAATAACAAGATGCCATCAAAGTTTGTGATCATCAGAGGTATGTGATTGGATGGCTACATTTTAATCCTTTAATCCAACCTTCATTTCCTGGGACCTAGTATGCAAATTGGGAAAACCTCCTCAAATGTCATCCTATAGTACAATGTCATCCCAACCCTCTTCTTTAATACTAGCAGAGCTCATTATTTCATCTTTTGAGCCAAAGTCAGATATGCATGCACAAGAACCAATCAGTGGTTGTGCAGTTTTAAGAAAATAATTCCCATGGTGTAATGTAATAATGGTCAATATATGTATGTGCAGGAATGATTTAACACAGCTTTAGGACTATAATGAGATGGTGTGGCCACAATGACATCACTGAAGGCATAGATTGTATCAAATAATAGATATAGCAATGAATGACGCCCACAGAAGTATGTATATTTCTTCCCAGCCAACAGCTATTGCATAAAAACTTGGTGGGAAATGGAATAGGCAAAGGAATTCATCCTGTATGTTTTGCACTTGGTTCGCATTGAGATTGTATAATTCTGTTTGAAAGACTGGAATGAACATAAAGCAGAATGGCACAGGATGTTATATTGTCTATTTTTCTTTGTGCTTCTTTTTTTGGCTATCTTATATAACATTTCCAGTAACCAGCCTGACATGAAACAAAAGTCAGCATTTCCAGCTCTAAAGAAAAGTAAATCAAGCACAGTTAAGGCAGCTACTAAAGAATATGCGGTTTCCAAGTAATCAGTGGAAAGAATTTATATTTCATTGGTTAGCTAGCTAAGGCAGTGTTCAGGGTGGAACTATATAAGCAGCAAAAACAAATAAAAAAGGTTTCAAGCACCGAAGGATCTCAGAAGGTCACAATTAGTATACTTTATATACTAATTGTATTAGGTATAAATAATCTACAAGTTCACTAATGAGGTAAAACATTCCAGACAGGATCTTTTTCAAAATAAAACATTTCCCTTACAGGCATAGTTAATCAGACTATATCACTCTGATGAAGTAAATGGACATATGATGATGTAAGTGTATATAGGACTGCAGCTGTAGACATTATGGTCAAGAATCCAGGCAGTCACCAAATAGTTAGCTACCCAATAACCTGCACCAGCCATCCTGTATCCACCATGAAAAAGGGGAGAATCCTAGGGAGGATTGTTCTAATAAATAATAAAGAGGGCCCAAAGCTAGTAATCCCTTTTATGGTTTTATTATAAAAGAAAATCAGGTTTAAGGAATTGTCATGGATATAGCAAATCTCTCTCAGAAAATCATTTTTAGGCTCTCTGGCCCTGACACTCTTGTTCACCCTTTTGTGTGCAAGAGTCAGTTCGTATTCTCAGAACATCCCTGCAATGTTTAGACTTGCAGCTCAGCAAGATTTTCTCAGCAAGGTGGACTCCAAGAAGGGGCATCCTGTCCTCTGATAATCTGTTCTCAATAATGCAGGCATTTAGTTTATGCGGCTGAACCAGTCTGTCATTATTCAAAACAAAAATTTCTTAAGGCCTAGAAGGGGCTAGGAAAGCCTGGCTCTGACAGATGGGCAATAGATTCCAGATGTATAAGGGGTAGTAATGAGTAACTAATAAGTAATTAAATTATGGAATTCACTGCCAGTGAAAGTAATGATGGCCACTGGCATAGATTCCTTTAAAAAGGGGTGAGATAGATTAATGGAGGACACATTCTATAAATGGCCATTAGCCACCATGACTAAACGGAATCTCCACATTCAGAGGTAGTAAATCTTCAAATCTCAGTGTTAGAAGTTATGCTAAAGGGTGCTATTGTTATGCCATTTGGAAACCCTGAGACTCTGTCGGATGTACTGAGATTATTGTGGTCTACCTTTTGGACTGCTGTATGCTGACTGTTCTTTGTTATGCTTCAAGAATTGCTGTGGAAACTGGTGCTGTAACAACCAAGGTAATTTAGTTAGATATATTAAAAACCTTTTTTATTTTCTGTTCACATAGTGTGTTGGTATTGCTTTGCACCATAAATAAAAATTTTTAGTTACATACCTGTTTGGTGTGTTTCTGCCTGGGGTTTGCAGAAGGCTTTTTCTAGTTGCCTTTTTGGTCCTACCAACATTGTGTGTGTGTATGGAACTCCTGACTCTCTGGAGAGGGTTTGGATTTCTGTTTAATGTTCTAAAGGAAGCAGGGTTGGCTTGTGCTTTGCATTCCTGGATGAAGCAAGCCTAATGGCAGCCTATTGGTGGTCTAGGAGCAAGAGTAACTTGACTCCTGGTTTTGTTAATATTAGTTCAGAGTGCTCTGCCTGTCAGGGCTCCAGCCCAACCTCCTGCCGGGTTGGCGTGGGAGTGTTTGAGGTCTGGTGATAACTTCTGGGCAGGAGCACTACACCAACTGACTAGGAACTGAACCAGGAAGTTTGTTCACGAACTGCTCAGCTGTTTTTGTGGCTTTCAGGGGGAACAGACAGCAGGGGTTTAAAAGAACTTCGAGCCCTTTTAAACCCCTGCTTTCTATTTTATCCATGAACCACCACAAACTGCCACAAACTGCTTTAAAAGTGGTTCGGTTCATGCCTATTCCTTTGCCCAAATACTACATTCATCTTTGGAGGCCCCCATCATCTGAGATTAAATGGGTGGTGACTAAGGAGAAGGCCTTCTCAGTCATGGCACATAGCTTTGGAACTCTCCCCACCCTCAAGGAAATTCATCTGTCTCCTTCTGTTGTCATCTTCCAACAGAGTGGGGTTTTTTTTGTTTTGTTTGGCATTCCCTCAATAAACCCTCCTTCCTAACCCTTTTAATTGCTGTTTTTATATATTTTATGCGTTCAATTATTATTCACCTTGGTGGCCTTTGTTAAGGCAGAAGAACAGGATACAAATGATGTAGATCAAAAAAATAAATAAAGGACTGGTTTCTAGTATTGCTAGCAGTGTGTGTTTGGTTTTTTTGTGTGTGTGTCTGTGTGTAGAGAGAGAGAAAAGACAAGGAATTCTGGGAAGGAGACATGAAACATGATTCTGAAGAGAGCTGCAAACTGTAACAGATTAAGTCATTAGATCAATCTAGATATCAGCAGCCCCTTTCTTTTGTGTTGAGAGCCAGAGTGGTGTAGTGGTTAAGTGTTGGACTAGGACTTCAGAAACCCAGGTTCAAATACCCACTGTACCATGGAAGCCTGCTGGGCAACCTTGGGCCAGTCATAGACTCTCAGCCTAACCTACTTCACAGGGCTGTTGTGATGAGAGAAGGAGTAAAATAGAATGATACAAAGTTGCTTTGGATCCCCTCTGGGGAGAAAGGTAGGATAAAAGTGAATGCAAATAAATAAATGGATTTAGAAATTAAAATGTTTAGCAAGTGTAGGTAAATTTACATAATGGAGGGTGAATTTGAATTAGTGAAGCAAAAATTTAAAGAGACAGCTCTTAAAATGATACATTGTTTTGTTCCAGTTGTGTAACTATGCTGTGGGATGAGAACATATAATATTCTAAATGGTCTTTCCTTATAACAATGAGTATTTCCAATGGGTCAAAGAGGCACCCATATTAAGGGTGAGGTAAATTTTAAAAATCCTTTGAGAGATGAATGAATTAGTCAATCAGTTTAAAGGCAGTTGATTAATGAAAAAAATGGAAATATTTGATAGGCCTAATCATGAGTCATGGAGGTGGGCTTGTACAGACTGAAGTGGCAAGACCTTCCTACAATAGCACAACATTGACTAAAAGTAAATAGATGGGATAAACCCCAAGCCCATACCGTTTATGATCCAACAAGATAGATAAAGCTAGGGATGATTGAGCACCTGCCAGTTCAGCTCATGTCTTATTTCCCAATCACACATAATTAGGGAGCTGAGTTTTGATTATTGGTTTAACTGTTCATTGACCTACTCATGGTTCCATTGCAGGTTGTTTCATATATTCTTTACTAAGCATGCAATACAGCACAATTGGATTGGCATGCATGTTTGTTCTGACACAGCCCAATTGAATCGTTCTGCCCCTTGTCCTTGCTGCATAACCACTCTGCTCGATAGTTAAATGTTTAAGTAGACAATTTAATCAGTCACAAATCATACAAATCAGTCATAAACAATGTTCCCTCTAAGCTGTGGAGTCTTGTGAGCAAAAATTCTACTTTCTGAGCAACTGGCATTAAAGAAGTGAGTGAGCAATTTGGCTACTGCATACATTAGTTTGCTCTGGAGCCATCCTTCCTGAGCTAAGACAAAAATGTGTGAGCCGGAGGCTAAAAAACTGTGAGCTTGCTCACACTAACTCAGCTTAGAGGGAACACTGGTCATAAATCAATGCTAAGTTTAAATAAAACTCTCCCCTTTGATGTTCATCTAAGAAGTCCATAGCAGGCCGAGCATCAAAACAGGGCTTACTTGGTCAGTTGCTGACCAGTGAGAGCTGCCAGGGGGCCCTCTCCCAATTGCAGCTTCTGCCAATGAGGCTGTGAATCTCCCTCCCTTGTCCTCCCTCCCTCCCTCCCCCCAAGTTTGCCAGTGAGGCTGTGAGTCTCCTTCCCTCATCCTGCCTCCCTCTCTGGCTTTGCCAACAAGGCTCTGAGTCTCTGTCCCTCTTTGGCTTTCCCTTTGCACTTTGCTTCCTACACAATGCAGTAGATCCAGTGTGCTCTGGAGCATGTGACACAGTCCTTTTCGTGCTTTAGCCCACTAGCTCATGCCAGCTGTTGATTCCTCTCATCATCAGCACATAAGTTTGGAGCTTTTTTTGGCTTTATTTTTGTGGGGGTGGGGAATGGATTCAAAGATGGTTTTAAATAGAAGGGGTGGGTGGCAGCAGCAGCCTCTGTATTCTGCCTTTCACAAATGGACTTGTGACCATTTTACATTGTGTGTGAGCACCCATGCAGATGTTTTGGGGCTTGAAAATGCTTGGGGGGGAAGCCCACAGTGACATCACAGCATTTTAAAATCATTGTAAAATAGTGATAATGAATTGGTACTGGCAACAATTTTGCCTTCTCTTTTAGATTGCAGAGAGTGTTGGGGGGAATCACTATCTGTATCTGTTGGAGGAACCCCCCCCCAACCTTCGCCTCCCACCTGTGTGAAGCAAAAAAGCCACCCTTCCCCTGCATGCCAGATTGACTGTAGCTGCAAAGGAAGCATGTGTGTTCACATGTTCACCAGGTTTCCCAGCTCCATGTTGGGAAATTCCTGAAGATTTGGGAGATGGAGCCTGGGAAAAGTGGGAGAGGGACATTAATTGGGTGTAATGACACAGAGTCTATCTTCTGAAGTAGCCATTTCCTTTAGGGGAAGTGATCACTGTAGTCTGGAGATCCTGCAATTCTGGGAGATCTCCAGGCCCCACTTGGAGGTTGACAACCCTATTGTGTTCCAGTCTGAGTGCCTGTAGCTGTCCTTGAGTCCTCTATAGCAAGTTAAATGGAGCCAAACCAGAGCAGGTATGGGAGGTGAGTTCAATGGCAGATAGTGTCGTGAATCAAAGGGGCCATCCATTCAAGAAAATGCACCTTCTTCTATGAGTTCTGTACTCACAGCCTCATTTCATGCTCAGAGGAAAAAACAGACACCTTTATGGTGATACATTTGGGGCTGGACCATCCATAGAGGCAACTTAGGCAGTTGCCTAGAGCGCCCCCTGAGGAGAATGTCATGCTGGCCTGCCACCCACCCCGCCTGTCCCCTCCCTTGCCTCATCAGAAGCCCTGCAGACTGTAGCATGAGTGACCGGTGAGGAGGAGCACAGGCACAGCTGGTAAGTGGAACAGCAGCCTCAGCCTGCAGGGCTTTTGGTGAGCTGAGGGAGGGGTTGAGTGGGATGGGTGGCAAGCCAGTGCAGCACCCTCCTCCAGCATGGGCTGCCTTGTCCTAGGCTCGTGGAGGGCACCATGCTGGCCTGCTGATCCACCCCATTCAACCCCTCCTCTTCCTCTTCCTCCTCCTCCCAAGTGCCCGGCAGGTTGCTCCATCCCGAAGACATCATGGCCTCGATCCCTCTCTGCCACTACCATGCCTCAGGGGGCTTTGTCAAGGAGGAGAAAAGCCCCACTGGGGAAAAGCCCAGAGGAGAAGCACCCTACCTCTACCCCCAGGTGGAGGCCAGTGGGGAGAGCCCCGGAGGGGACAGCCTCAGGCTACAGGGGGTAGAAGAACCACTGCTGCACCGGGAGAGCCAGGCCCACCTGGATGCCCCTTGGAGGGCCAGCCTCAGCTGGAGAGGTGAGTGCTGGAGGGGCATTGGCTAGAGCTTCTTCAGCATTAGCCACCAACCCACCCCCCTCATCCCAGGAATTCTGCCACCAAAAGACCAGCTCTCCAACCCCAGCTGTTAGGGTTAGTCCTCCTGGGGCCAGCAGACCAACATCTGTGGGAGTGGCCTCTGGGAGACCCTAGATGTCTGCCTCAGGCCCTGCTACTTCCCTGCCCAAAACTCCTGAAATCCTGGTGTGCCATCCCCTCCATTCCCTTGCAATGCATCCTAAGAAAATCTTGGAAAATGCTTCCCTATGAAACCCTACTGCCTGCCCGGTGAACCCAGGCGACCTGGCACCTTGGCTTGTTTCTCCCAACCTCCTTAACCCCAGCTCTAGTTTTACCCTTAATACTCATTGGCTGTGAGGCCTCCCCTTAACCCATGCATTGCCTGTTGTAGTCAAGCCCAGGACTCTTGCCACTGGGATATGGGAGACTCCAGTTAAAACCGCCACTCTGTCATGAAGCTTGCTTCATGACCTTGGGCCAGTCACTCTCTTTCACTCTAACCAACGTCACAGCTGTTGTTGTGTGAAAATAAAATGGAGGAGAGAGAAACAGCATATAATACTTGGAACTCTCTGGAGGAAGGGTGAGAGGGGAAAAAATGGTGCTGAACAAATACAAGAGTAAGGGGTTAACTTGGTGGGTGTGGATCCCTCAAAACCCTTCATGAGTTAGCAACATAATTCTCCCCTCCTCCAGTTTATCCTCGCAAAAACAGCCCTGTGAGGTAGGATAGACTGAAAGAATGTGAGTGGCCCAAGGTCACCCAGAGAGCTTCCATAGCATAGTAGTGATCTGAATGTAGGTTTCCCAGATCCTAGTCCTACACTAACAACAACCCCACAGTAGAAGCCATCCACACCAATTCTACTCTTTTGGACTGGCTCTCATTTCAACATCACAATTAACAGGATTTTTCAAAATGCTTTGTGATTTATGCTTTTCTGTTTGAGAGAGAAAAGCAGAGATTGTATTACTTGTTCTCACAATTAAAAAAGAAAGAAATTAGCAAATTCAAATTTTGTGTTTTTCATTCTTCCTAAAATGCATTTATGTTTGAAAATTGGTGGGTGCATGGGGGGGCGGGTTAAGAGTTTTCACTATGGTTTTCATGTTTGGCTTTTTCTCAGTTTCCCTTAATATTGGAAACTATATAGATATCTCATTTGTTCCAACAAAACTTGCCAGTCCCCTGGCTTAGTACCAACTGACTACAAACCAACTGACAGTTTCAACTGCCAAACTCCAACTATCAAGAGTTTGTTTGTCTGTTTTTTATTTAGAACTCCCCCTTGAGTTCTGCATCAGGCTTACATCACCACTGCTAGTCATGTGACTTGCAGGTATCTTTGCTTGCAGACTGATCTCAAATCTTGAATCCATCACAGGGGACTATAAAATGGGGGAAATCTTCATATATCTACAAGAGTCTACTCATTATGTGTAAATATAGGAAGGAGGTATCTGCTTTTAAACAAAAAATGGATTCTCACTTAATCTTCTTTGTAGAATGATCCCTTGTAGAGACTTTGCACTACATCATATCTTGTTCACTGAACCCTGCATTCCCAAATATAGTTATAGCTTTGCAGTTGTTGCTGACAACTCCTGTTTGAATTGCATCAGCTAAAAGCTTTAGCAAGCTGAGATTAATTAAGAACTATATCAGGGCATAGTGTAGTAGTTAAGAGCAGAGGACTCTAACTTGGAGAATTAGGTTTGATTCCCTATTCCACCAAATGAAGCCTGCTGGCTGACCCTGGGCCAGACACTGTTCTCTCCAAACTCTCTCAGCCCCACAAACCTCACAAGGTACCTGTTGTGGGGAGAGGAAGGGAAGGTGATTGTAAGCTGCTTTGAGACTCCTTAGGGTGGAGAAAAGTGGTGTATAAAAATCAACTCTTCTTTTTCTTCTTCTGCACACACCTGGAGATGTAACTTTCTAGAAAATTTCCACGTCTTCATATCTCTACATGCACCACTGCCTGGACACTCAAAGGATTTGGCTTTCAGTTAGTTTTCATTTGGAAACATCATATGCAATTTATGTTTAAAGGAATATCATTATGGAAAAAGAAACACACTTGTTATACCAATGTTATATCTAAGTTATATTGTTTTAATACAAAATAATAACAGATAGTCATGAAAGCAAAATTTTGTATGATTTCTCTTTACCAAAGTAAGCAAATTGAAATGGAAAAGGGAGTAGTTAAAGAAGAAAAGGTAGAGCCAAAGGGAAGGAGCCAATTGGAAGGGGTGTAGCTAGAGCAGAACAGGGCTATACCAAAGGGGAAAGGGGACCTGATTATAGTTTTTTGTTCGGGGCCCACAAAAAGCTGTTATTGGCCCTGGTCTCTAGTCACATTTATGGCTGCTAGTTGGTTTGAATTGGCAACATCTCTGTGCATACAGTTTTGGGAGGCATTCACAGCTGTTTAGCATGAATCACACAATCTTGGTGATCAGGTAACATTTAATTAACATCTTCAAACTTGGTAAATTTGAATGTCAAGCATGTTTGTGGCAAAATTCTCAGCATCCTAGATATGGCCATAAGTGGAATCCATAAATGGAATCACACTTGAAGTTCAGTAAACTTTGCCTTCTGCTGCCTGCATAGGACTGCAAAACCAAGCACTTAACACTTGGGTTCTGCAACTTATGTAACCTAGCATAAACAGCATAAAAAATGCACAGTAGAAGACCTGAAGATTTCTGACTTAGGTAAGCAGAGTAAACAGGTAGTAGACTCATGCAGTTTTACAGGTAAACGAATATTGTTTGGGTCTCTCTGCTTTATTCAGATTTCTTCCTATAAATGAAACAAGTCATGTCTATTTCTGTGTGTCCCAAGTGGCATTTCTCTCCTATTAGTAAATGAAGGTGAAGAGACTTGAGAAATCAGTTTGACATTTGCTCCTGTAGCATTTTAGTGAGCGTCTTGACTTGAAGATTCTAAAAACAGGCTCACTGTTCCCTAAAGATTTCCCCATAGTCTTCCTCCAAATGCCAAGCTATTTATGTAAGAGACTGGATTAAAAAGCAAGCATACAAGATGGGATTTTGGTCTCACCATGCAGCCAAGCAGTTGCAACAAAGAGGCTCATGTCTTGCATGTATATTCCTACAAACTACTGAGGGAGACTCCCATGCTGACTCAGCTCTGCTAGAAGCCAGCTGCTCTGGCTTAGCTGGCCTTCATAACACAGTGCCCTCAGGAGACATGGGAGAGGGACTCCAGAGGGAGCTGTTCTTCTGGCATGTCCCTCCATTGGGGAGCTCTGGCAGCTGACAGAACCCTATGTGGAAACTATTGCAAGTGATGGATGTGGAGGACTGGGGTAAGGAAGTTGTACTGGCTGCCTTCCAGCATGTGTTGTTCCATCTCAGGCTGAGGTGGTGCAAGGGGTGGGAAGATATGAGGGTAGGAGGAGTGCTGGTGTCGGAAGACATGGTGCTCGCTACATGTCTAATTTCCATTCCATCCCTCAAATCACTGGTAGGTGGCTCCACTTCAACTTTGGTATTGTGCAATACCAGGGCTGTGCAAAATAAGATCTCAGTACCTGATTTGTGTGAGGAACAGGTTGACCTGGGTTGTTTGACTGGAACCTGGCTGGGTGACTCTGATGTCATCACTCTGATGCAGTTCATGCCAGATGGGTATAAAGTCCTTCACCTACCTCAAATGGGAAGATGAGGGAGTGGAGTAGCATTTCTTTTCCATAAACATCTCTCCATCACTAGGTACCCAAACCAGATAGAGGCTGGCTTTGGTTGTATGTACCCTCTATTGGGCGCCTGAGGATAATTGTCTTTGGGGGTTTCAAAATACATGCCAATGCTTCCCTGTTGTGTCAGGTTCAGGACTTCCTGACCTCCATGACAACCTTGGGTCTGTCTTCTACTGTAATGGGTCCAACACTTGAAAAAAGACATATGCTGGACCTTCTCTTCTGCGCTGAGTGCCTTGCTACTGATCTGATTAGGGGGCTGGAGATTCCGCCCTTGTTGTGGCCAGATCACCATTTTCTGAGGGCATGGTTAAGCTTCCTATCTCCTCCTTGCAGGGGGGTGGTCCAATTTGGATGGTCTGCCCTTAGAGATTAATGGATCCTGTTGGTTTCCAGGTGGCTCTGGGGGATTTGGGAGCCCCCCTGGCAGGCCCATAGCTACAGTGGGGCATTTCGGGGCCCAGCCCCCTGACTTTCTGCCAAGGCCCCCCAACTCACCTCCCTGGCTAGGCCCCCTGACTTATTTCTCATGCTCGCTGCTGCCAGGGATCATGGCAAGCCTCATGCTTCACCCCCCCCCCGGCAGTTCTCTATATCTTTAGGGAGTCCTCACCACTGCTTTGAGGGGTGGCAACAAGCCTCATGCTGGTATCCCCCACAGCTCTCTGTATCTTTAGGGAGTCCTTGCAGCCACTGCCAGGGGCTGCAGCAAGTCTTGTGCTAGCTGCCCTCCCTCCCCTGCAGTTCTCTGTATCTTTAGGGAGTCCTCCACGGGCAAAGCAAGCCCCACCTCCAGTCCCACATTGCTCATCTTGCCTGCCTCTCCCTTGTCTTTTGCCATCCAGCAAAGCAAGAAAGCCCCACCTCCATTCCCACACTGCAAGCCCCGGCCATCTCCATTCTATCCCTCTAATTCCCAAGCCAGCAAGTCAAGCCCTGCACAAGTAGGCTGAAGTTTACTTACTTTGAGTTTAAAAATCTCAACATTTTTTTTTGTTTTGCATCAAAAGAGTGGGGGGTGAGGGATGCCAGAGTCCAGGTGGGACCTGGGGATCCCAAGTCCAGAATTAGAATGTAAAAATGCCAGCAATGTTTTTTTCCCCTCAAGGGGGGGAAGATGCATAATGGGTGCCCCACAAGAAAAAAAAATTGCCCCACAAAATGAAAAATCCTGGCTACGGGCCTGCTCCCTGGTGACTCTCTGGAGGCTGCATTGAATGATGGGCTGACTGGGGCCATAAACAGAGTTGCTCAAGTCCTTAGTATCCTCTTCCACAGTATGTGAGGCCCTCAGCTCCTTGGTTTACCAGAGAGTTGGGTGGCATGAAATGGACTGGAAGATGACTAGAATGATATTGGCAGAAGACTGAATCAGACGGAGTGCAAAGTGTTCATGACTTGGTAACACCTAAGTCTGACCCTGTAGGCAAAGAAAAATTGGGGCCCAGTTGTGATGTTTTTGCAAGGATCTTTGCTGACAAAAATCTCTCTCATCCATTCTGACTTGGAGGCCAAGATGAGAGCAGATCCGGTACCTGAGGTGTCAGAAGCACCTGTATGATGACCTGGCCCTGTTCCCTCACTCAGATGCAAGATTCTCCCCACCATTTTTCCTTCCTTTTCTGACTGAGCAGCCCCTGCTATCTATTTTCTTCTTTTCTGAAGATGTATGGCTTTCCTACCCTGTAACAGTATGGCCAGTCTCCAATTTATCCTTTCTAGGGAAGGTGCTAAAGCATGTGGTGAAAGAGCACCTTCAGGTTTTCCTGATTGACACATCTACCCTTGTCTCATTTCAATCTGGTTTCAGGCTTGAGTTTAGTATCAAGACAGCTCTAGTTGCACTGCTGGATGATTTTCCTTTATTATTGAATAGGGGATAATTTGTCCTGTTGATATTGTTGGACCTCTCATTGTCTTTTGATACAGTTGACCACTCCATTCTTATCCACCAGCTTGAATATGGACTTGGCAGAATCCTTTGAAGCTGCTGGATGAGATTATCTGGAGCTTTGGGGTTGGGGATCATCAATATGCAGATGACAACCAGTTCTATATTTCATTATTCAAGCCTTCAGATGTCTTGGTTCTAAACCAGTGCTTTGAGGCTGCAGTCAGGTGGCTAAGGCAGAACAAACTGAAACTGAATCCAGACAAGACAGATATAATACTTGTAGGGAAGCCTAATATTTTAGAGGGACTGAATATGCTGGTCCTACATGGAGTAATGTTGGGTTTTCCGAGTAAGTTAAGAATGCAACAGCCCAACTGCTGTTAGGAGCTAGCTGCCAGGAACATATGTTGCCCATTTTGAAACAGCTACATTGGCTGCCAGTCTGTTTCTGAGTTCAGTTCAAGGTACTGGATATGAACTTTAAAGCCCTTCATGTCCAAGGACCCACATATTTGAAGGACTATCTCCTTCCATATATCCTTGTATGCCGATTATGGTAATCAGGCAGCCATCTGTTGGCTATCCCACCACTTAGGGTGGCCCTTCTGGCATTGACCAAAGCCTGGGCCTTTTCCATCAGGGCTCCAGCTCTGTGGAATGGGCTTCCTGAAGTGGTGAGGAGGCCCCCTCTTTGGAGATCTTCAGAGACTTCCATGTCCAGATTGTAACATATTTATTTAAAACATTTCTAGACTACCTCTTCAAGAAGCTCTAGGCAGCTAAACACAGAAATAAAAATAAACAATCTATACAGTTATATACATACCCACACACAAAACACACACACATTCATGCACACATGCACACACATATATAGTATAGTTTATATATTAAAATCTCCACTCAAGCAGACCCCCCAGCCTTTAAAACAATCTCCTCCTCTGACTTCCTGAGCAACTCTACCAGGAAAAAGGCTTCAGGGGCAGCCATATTTTTCAGGCTTTCCTAAAAGCTATTATTTATTTATTTGCTTGTTTGTTTATTTTGGCTTGTACTCTGCGCTCCCTGGAAATGGGCTCAGAGTAGACAACAGTGAATCCACAATAGGAATTAAAACATCACACAATAGATTTTTCACAATAAATAGTTAAAACAGTTAAAACAAGCTATAAAATAATGACAGATAACACTGCAGTTTAGCATAATAATCTTGAGAACTGGAGCAGCTAGGCCGTAAACCAGACTGTGGGTCTTCACTTGAGGGGTCATTCAAAGATGGAAAATTCAGCAAGGGAGGCCAATAGATGGAGTAGTTGGATGCCCACCGCCTCACCCAAAGGCCTGGCAGAACAGCTCCATTTTACAGGCCTGTGGAACTGCAATAGGGTCCCATAGGGCCCTGATCTCCAGTGGGATGGGGACTGAACATGCAGTATGCTCCAGTGGGAGCATGTTCCACCGGGTCAGGGCAGAAAAAAGCTAGGAGGGTAAGGATCTGGCAAATAGCCTCAGACTTTCTCTTCTGAAGTTAGCAGTGGGGAGGAGGTGGACCACAGAACATTTCTGAACTGATCTCAGTGCACACACATGCATGAAACAGATTCCATGTACTATTAAGAGGCTGATAAGTTGCTTAATGGTAATACTTTCAGAAAATGATTTGTTTGCAAAGCAATCATTTTTCTGTCTGCATATTTACTACGTTCTTTGTGGAGCCATATTGCCCATAGTAATTGTCTCGACATTGAGATTTGCACTTCAGTGTGTCAGTGGGCCAATCTTTAAAAAGCTATTGGCTGCTGTTAACCAAAAAACTTTGTTTGCTTTAGCTTTTCAATGGCCCACCTGGCATCTACAACAGAAATGGGAAAACAGCTATACTCAATTAGGCAAAGGAGCAGGCATTTCGAACTTGTTTTGTTCCCAGATTTGCCATTGACATACTGCATGTTCAGTCCCCATCCAGCTGTAATTTAACTGCAAAGTGCTCATTGATTTAAACAGATTAGGAGACTTGGGCAAAAATCAATGTACTCCTTTGCAGCTATTTCTGCCTTTCTCTTTCTCTGTAAGATGGAACCAAACATTTATTCAGTTTTTCCACCAGTCCTCTGCCCCATCCGTGAAACTTGAAAATATCATTATGACATTCATTGCCAGTAGTGAAGGCTTTCACAAGAATATGAAGTACTATTGTTGTTAAGAATTGTGTCCGATTCCTCTGGTGCAGGGTGGAAGCTGGAGCAGCAGCTCCCTCCAGGGTTCCCTTCTTCCCTGTCAGGGCCTTATGAGGGCCTCAGATGGGCCTAGAGGATGGCGGTTTGCTTCCACATAGCTCCCTTTCCCTCAAGCCTGCTTGCAGTCTAGGGGCCATTTGAACTCTTGCTACTTGGCCTTCCCTGGCTTCTCCTTTTCCCTTCAGCACAGGGGCTAGTCCATGTAGAATGTCAGGAACCAGGGCAAATGGGGCTTCCCCTTGGGCCTGGCCACATGGGCCTCATTTAAAAGAACTTGCTTCCAGTCTGCTTGAGCCTACTGCCTACTGAGGCTGGAACTGCCTGTCCCCACCAGATGGCCTCTCCTGGATCTGGCCTCCCTGCCTGGACCTTCTCTGTATTGGGCTGAGTTCCCTCTTGCCTCCTTTGCTGTTGCCATACCTGCACATGATGCTTCAGGCCTGGCTGAAACCTTGGTGAATTGCCTGGATGTTCCCTTGGCTGGGCAGCCTCCAGCAAGCCTGGCTGCTGCCGAGTCATCCTTGGCCATTTTGGAAGGTGGACTATACAACATTCCTTCCCCTCTCCAAACCTTGCCTTCTCTGGGCTCCACCCATAAAATCTCTACGAATTTTCCAACCCAGATCTGGCAGCTCTAACTATAGGTATTAAATTAAATTAGCAAAGCTATTATTGTGTTATCACCATCTATTTCTATTGGAAATTATTACTATGCTTATCTTGGATACAGCTAAGCTTTGCATAGAAACGTGACAAATTGTACTTCTTCCATTTCATGGCCTATTCACTCCACTTTCTTCCCTTCAGTATTAATGTGTATATCTGCTAGTTGACGATTATTTCATGCATCTCATGAAATGGGCACTAGTCTACAAAAGTTTAGGCCACAATAAATGTGCTACAAAACTCCTTTTTGTTTCTGGTGTGAAATCAGTGATATGCTGTTATCCCTTGATACCAAGCCTATAAAACTCACTGGCTAGTGTCCACTGGAGCATTTCTGCAGATATGAGGCTCCATGTAGTTACAGAGAGTACTCCATCTTTCTGTGTTATACATCTGAGGCTGCCAGTCACAGCTGTTGGTGAAACGTCAGGTCCTACAATGCCAAGACCATGGCCATACAGCCCGGAAAATCTACAACAGCTAATGAACTCCAGCCGTGAAAGCCTTTGACAATTAGTTACACTTTACCTTAGTTTTTCAGTCTCATTTCTCTTCTTCTGCAGGTTGAGACTGCAACACTGAACACAAAAAGCAAATTATTAATAACAATTTGGTTACACATCAAAATTGATGACATGGAATTAGAAAGGTTCAAACACTTGCTGGTTCAACTCCACTCTCTTCTAGAGAGTAGGGAGCATGTTGATTGGTTTTCCTGTTTGCAAACAGCTTGAGTGTCAGAAAGTGCTTCTTTGATGTTTCTCACTGAGTCCATTGTTATGTGTTCCCTACCCTGCTTTGCGCTTGCGTAGCTATGCAGGCAGAAACGTGGGAGCTTCTTCCCTGCCGCTTTTCCTTATCACGGTGGCCTTGAATGTAGGCTTTGGGCTATTCTTGTGTTACTGAGAATTTTCCAGTCCTGGGAAGGCAAAGGGAGGGGGGAGTAGTCTCCCGCTCATGAAGTATATCTCCCGCCGGGAGTTTCCCGCGCGCGCGCTCGTATTTCATTTGCTAGGCGCTTTTTGCATCACACTATAAGTTAGCTTGCATTGCTTCACCCCCCATTCCTGACAATGACCTCCTACTGTGGGTTTTAGCAAGATAATCCAATAAAACCTTTCTTTGAAAAGAATGACTGGATCCACTTGTTATTGAACCTGACAGAAATTGTCAGGAATCATCATCATTCCCCCACCTTCAGTTTCTGCCGTCTACCACAATGAGCGGAGCTGGGGGGGGAACCTCGGGAATAGTCCCAGTGACTACCACTTCGGGAGCCACGGCCCCGGTCACCACCGTGGCAACTCCAGCGATCATCACTCCGACTACTACCATTGTTCCAGTGACTACAACTCTGGGATCGACAGCGCCGACCCCGCAATCCGTGGCAGGATTGGTTACCCCCCCATTGATCAGCACAGTGGGAGCCTCGTACACTCTCCCAATCTATAGCCCGGCTGGGCCCACGCAGAGCCAAGGGGAGCCATCCCACGATCCTACGTGCCAGGGGCCCCAACACCGTGGGACAAAGGGGTGACCTACCGCAAGTCGCGCGATTGGACTAAGAATTTGTTAGACACTACCCAGACGACCTGGTCCATGCCGGGGAGCCAGAGCCGGGACAGCCTGTTGGATCCCAGAGGGAGCTTTGGACTTCCCCAGGGACGGATGTCTCGAGGATCTCCCAGAACAGGATCCAGTTCTGATCCAGAGGCTCGCATGGACTCTATTCAAGAGGACACTCAACGTTTGGTACGGGACATGGGCAAACTGATGCAATCCCTACCACAGATGATGGATCAAGCAATTCGAGCCCATCCGCTGACACAACCAAGACCAGCGCCAGCGCTTGCACCACCGGTGGCACCGGGACAGCCACCTCCTGCTCCACCGGCCCCAGGGCCAGGCCAGCCGGCACCGGTCCAACCTCCACCAGCCGGCCCAGTACCGGGACCCGGGCCAGGGCAACCAGGACCTATCCAGCCACCAGCTTTGCCCCTGCCTCAACCCCCTGCTCCAGCACCCCTCCCACAGCCAGCTCCTGCACCGATCATGGCCCCTGTTCCTCCCGTAACCCTGAAACTGTGTCCTTTTTCATATTGCAAGTAGGGAAATTTGTGCAGAGATGGGGCTATGTGTTCCCGGATGAGGAACAACAGGTGGAGTTTATCGCTTCCAGGTTCCGGGGGAGTGCTACCAGCTGGTACGTAGCGCTTCATGATCTAGAGGCAGCGGAGCTGGGGAATGTCGATGACTTCATGTGGGCCTTGAGGAACCATTTCGAGGATCCGGGGGTGGCCCAGAAGGCAGAAGCCTTCCTTCGCACTTTCAGACAAGGCAAACTCACCGTGCGAGAGTATTCATGGGAATTTCAAAGGCATGCAGTGAAAATTCGAGACTGGACTGATGCTGTGCTGGCCCAACAATATCGAATGGGACTAGCAGTAGATGTCCGCAATAATGTTCTCAGCTCTCAGCAGCCCCGCACTCTCCAAGGCTGGATGGAGGAGGCCGAAAAAGCTGAAAGCCGCTTGCGTGTCATGAAACTGGACCTGTCTCTGAGTAACAACCGTCCGAGTCTCTCAGCAGGCCAGACCAAACCCAGACCAACCGCCACCCCGAGCGGGGTGAGAGATCAGCGCATGCGACAGGGCCTTTGCCTGCGGTGTGGAGAGAGGGGGCACTTCGCCGCATCCTGTCCCAGAGGGGATCCCAACAGAGCCCTACCACAAGAGGAGCCCAGACGATGGCCAACCCCTACTCCAAGAAAGGGAACCGCGAAACCACGCAACTCACGCGCCCTTTTTGCCAGTCCCGACCAAGCGGATACCATGATGCTGGAGGAGGAGAGTGAGATGCAGGGAAACGAAGTGGTCCTGTTTGTGAATGGCGCTACACAACAGGACCCTGTCCCTGAGGCGCCTAGACTGGTGAGCAATTACCCCTCTCTCTTCTTTGTGACTGTACTTGTGATGAATCCAGCGATGATGACCCATATCAGGGTTCGAGCCCTCATTGACTCGGGGTGTGGGAGGGATCTGATAAACCCATCTATGGTTATGGGACTGGAGGCAACCGTTGTCAATCTGAAAGACCCGATAACTTTTACTCAAATGGATGGGTCACCGATGAAAGAACCATGTCGATTTGAGACTATTCCTTTGAGAGTAGGCACTGGTGAGCACTGGGAGCTACGCTCGTTTGTAATAGCCCCTCAAGCCCAGTTCCCATTAGTGTTGGGCAGCCCATGGTTACATGGTCACGATCCTTATATACTTTGGGAAGAGGGGATCGTATGATTCATCTCCCCGAAATGTGCAGAGCATAAATGGGACCCGGGGTGGGGAAAACCCCCATGCAATGAACCTCCACGGGCCTGTCTAGCCACAGAGGACCTTAACCGCATCCCCAAAGAATACCGGTACTTAACCAGGGTGTTTGAGGAGGAGGAAGCGGACGAACTACCTCCCCACCGTAACTCAGACTGTGCGATTGAAATCCTTCCTGGCCACAAATTGCCAAAAGGGAAGATTTATGCCATGAGTCCCATAGAAAAGGAAGAACTACGCCGATTTATCGATAAGAATCTGGCCCGTGGATTTATTAGGCCAGCATCGTCCCCTTTCGCAGCACCCGTGTTGTTCTGTAAAAAAAAGGATGGGGGGCTCAGACTGTGCACGGACTATAGGGGTCTTAATGCGGTATCTGCAACCAATGCCTATCCCATGCCCCTCATCAAGGACTTGTTGGCAGAGGTGGCAAAGGGGAAAGTGTTTTCTAAACTGGATTTACGTGATGCTTATTTTCAGGTCCGTATTAGACAAGGTGATGAACATAAGACTGCATTTAATACCCCGCTGGGGCAATTTGAATATCGGGTTATGCCCTTCGGATTACAGGGGGCGCCCGGGGTCTTTATGAACTTAATTAATGAGGTGTTACACCCCTACTTATTCAAGGGGGTGGTTGTTTTCTTGGATGATATCTTGGTCTACACCCCAGATCAAGAATCTCACACCACGCTTATGCGGGAAGTATTGGAAACGTTATTAGAACACAAACTGTTTGTTAAGTTGTCAAAATGTGAATTCCACCAGGAGTGCATTGACTTTCTAGGGTACCGCATATCCTCGGCTGGATTAGAAATGGACCCAAAAAAGGTCCAAGATGTGTTGGATTGGGAGCCTCCTAAAACCAGGCGGCAGCTCCAAAGTTTTCTCGGTTTCGCCAATTTTTACCGTCAATTCCTGCCTCATTTTGCCCAGGTGGCCCTCCCCCTCACAGACCTTCTGAAGACTAAAGGGAGAGGGGCTAAGGGTTCAATGCCCGGGGCCCCTTTGAACTGGACTCCCCAGTGTCAGGGAGCATTTGAACAACTAAAACAGTTATCCACGCCTGAACCTGTGTTAGCACACCCCGATGAAACAAAAAAATTCGTGGTCCAAGTAGACGCATCGGATACCGCCATGGGGGGGGGGTGATTTTGCAAGAGAATACTCAGGGGCAACTACAACCGCTTGCCTATGTATCCAAAAAGTTTAATGATACGGAGAGATTTTGGCCCATTTGGGATAAAGAAGCAGCCTCTATACGTTTAGCGTTAATCACTTGGAGGCACTGGTTGGAGGGGTCCCGGGTACCTTTTGAAATCTGGACTGATCACAAGAATCTTGAGGTACTGCGGAAGCCTCGGAATCTAAATGCAAAACAATTCCGATGGGCTGAGTTTTTCTCCAAATTTCAATTCACCCTCCACCATTTTCCAGGTAAATCTAATCATCTGGCAGATGCTCTCTCCCGCCTTCCCCAACACCTTTGTAAGAGGACAGAAATAAGAGTCTTTGTTCACCCCAGAACAACTAGTTGGGGCGGTAGTAACCCGGAAAACCCGGCAAGCACAATCATTAACCCCAAGCCATGGTACAACCTGGGAAAAGCAATTTGCCACTGACATTACAACACAAGAAGCAATTGAATTAAAAGCTCGGGAAGATGTGCAATGTAACTCAAATGGCTGCTGGTATAAGGGCACTAAAATCTTTGTTCCAGAAGCTACCCGAGCTCAGGTGTTGCAATCAGCCCATGACTCAAAATCTGCTGGGCACTTCGGGTATGTAAAGTCGCTACACCTACTGCAACGCAGCTTCTGGTGGCCCCGAATGAAACGAGATTTATCCCTCTATATACAATCCTGCCCAACATGCAATCGTTGCAAGACTAGACCAGGAAAACCCCCAGGTTTGCTACAGCCTTTGCCCACCCCGAGCCGACCCTGGGAAGTGATCTCCATGGACTTTATCACTGATCTTCCCCCCAGCAAACATATGACAGTCATTTGGGTGGTAGTGGACTTATTTTCTAAACAGGCCCACTTTATACCATTTGCTAGCCTGCCGACGGCCAAGGTCCTGGCCAAAGCCTTCCTTCAGCACATTGCCAGGCTACATACGTTACCGCTCAAAATAATCTCCGACAGGGGGGTTCAATTTGTTTCAAAACTGTGGACGGAGTTGATGACTCTTATGGGTATTGAACGCGCTCTCAGTAGTGCCTATCACCCAGAAACTGATGGACAAACAGAAAGAGTAAACCAAACCTTAGAGCAATACTTAAGATATTTCACTAACTATCAACAAGACAATTGGGTAGATTTATTACCACTAGCAGAATTTGCGTATAACAACTCATGGCATGCCTCAACAAATATGTCTCCCTTCAAAGCTGCCATGGGTTATGACAGCCCCCCTCTTCCATTTTTAAAGCCCGGCGAGGCTGGTGGAAAAGCCACAGCATGGTGTAAATCTTTCCAGGAGTCCTGGCCCCTAATCATTGAGACTTTAAATGAGGCCAAGGCACAATACAAAAAACAGGCAGACAAAAAGAGGGCGGGTGGCTGGAATCTGCAACCGGGGGACTCTGTATACCTTTCCACCAAAAACTTGAGACTGGCACAACAATCCCGGAAACTTGCTTGGAAATATATTGGTCCATTCAAAGTAGTACGCTGTATTAATCAGGTGACTGTGCAACTGGATTTACCTAAATCTCTTAAAGCAATACATCCAATTTTCCATTACAGCCTCCTCAAACCAGCATTACCCCCGACTAAGTGGCATCCTGAACCTCCAGCACCCCCCCCACCGCTGATGATTGATGATGAGGAGCACTATGAAATTGCTGACATTTTGGACTCTAAGATCCTCCGTGGACAGCTGCTGTACCTTATTGAATGGGTACACTTTGGGCCTCAACACAGGGAGTGGGTGAAAGTGTCTGATATCAATGCACCTGATCACCTAAAGGAGTTTCACACCCGCTACCCAAATAAACCTGGGGGCCCTTCATTCTCTCCTTCCTGAGTGGTGGGTGGGTGGTATTTTGGGAAGGGCAGAATGTCAGAAAGTGCTTCTTTGATGTTTCTCACTGAGTCCATTGTTATGTGTTCCCTACCCTGCTTTGCGCTTGCGTAGCTATGCAGGCAGAAACGTGGGAGCTTCTTCCCTGCCGCTTTTCCTTATCACGGTGGCCTTGAATGTAGGCTTTGGGCTATTCTTGTGTTACTGAGAATTTTCCAGTCCTGGGAAGGCAAAGGGAGGGGGAGTAGTCTCCCGCTCATGAAGTATATCTCCCGCCGGGAGTTTCCCCGCGCGCGCTCGTATTTCATTTGCTAGGCGCTTTTTGCATCACAGTATAAGTTAGCTTGCATTGCTTCACCCCCCATTCCTGACAATGACCTCCTACTGTGGGTTTTAGCAAGATAATCCAATAAAACCTTTCTTTGAAAAGAATGACTGGATCCACTTGTTATTGAACCTGACATTGAGCCTGTTCATTGGGCTAGTTTTCAAGTATACAAACAGTATAGTACAGTACAGAGCAAGTGAAAGTATTTTACATGTTCCTGTTCTCTCAGAGCTCAATAGTAGTCCCATTTTCCCCTCCCCCACAGCCCTGTTACTACTGCATGGCACTCAGCCACCAATGAAATAAATAAACAGTGAGCAAATCAATCAACCAGAGACAATATTTTTAAAAAAGTTTCTCTGTTGGGTTTTCATATAAGTCTATGCTATCAATGTTCTTTTGCACATCTGCATTTGTGGGATGTGTAGTTTCTCCCTCATATCATTTAATGTCAGGATCCAAGCATCTAGGTCCTCAGTTAGAATCAATCTCACCTACTGCATGGATGCAAAAGCCCCTGGAAGGCAAATAAATGGAACTCCACCAGCATAGCTACTGAACAGGCATAAAGCTGTTTAATATGAGATGGCCAATAGACAGGCAAACAGATGGTAGGGTAAAAAGTGATAGTGGCTATTGAACAAAGTATGTTTGACTATTGAATGTGTGCCCCACAAAATTCACTACACCTCTACCTGCAATGGTCATTGGAAGGAATGGATGTAGGAGCAATGCAAGTTCAGAAAAATAAATCTGAATGTATCTGCATAGAAGCTAAGTTGTAAGAATGCACTCAGTACTAAACTGTGCAACAACTGTACTGTGTGGAACTTAAAGTTGAAGCCTTAACTTGAGATAGCTACAATTTTTGCAAAAAGAGTGAAATTGGAAGTGCCTTAACTGCCCTCTTAAACTGAAGGGCCCCCCCAGTAGATACTACCCTTCTTGTGATCAAGATTCTGACAGTAATTTTGAGGTGCAGAAACAAATCACACCAGAGCTTTGTTCTGTCTCCTGATGGCTTTGGAGAGGCTTTCAGTCCTCTTTACTGAGGCTTTTCAATGGGTGGGGAGCATGTATATTATAATTAAGGTCTATCATGCATGGGTGTTTCCCCTCACGGTCACTGTGCAGGTCCATTGGCTTTTCTTTGTCATTCTGCATTGATTTTCATCCCTTCAGCACTCAGTTTGCTTTCTGGTCACTGTTTTCCTGGGTTTTCTGAGAGTGCTTTTGTGCTGATTTTTCCCTCATTTCACTTCCAAGCCAAATGTAATTCAAAACTGTACAGATTCCCTCAGATTTATCCCCTTTTACTGCCCCTGAAAAGTCATTCCCTTGAGGTCATTCCACCCACTCTGTACCTTCTGCCATCCTCCCCCTTCATCAGTGTACAAGCTCCATTTCCCCTCGTTTGTTTGTTTTTTTTAATTTACAAGCTACATGAATCTAGCGATATGAGACTATCGCTGGTCACAGATCACTGAATAAAAAAAATTTAAACCATGGGGGTATGTTTAAAAAGGAGCTGTGTGAAGTTTTGTTCTCTGCTCGTTTTGACTGGAAAGGAGGCAAACAGCAGCATCCCCAGTGGGGAAAAAAAGGATTTCAGTGATGCATGCAAACAAAATGGGGGGGTGATCATCAGCATGGAGTGAAATTGACATGAGATGTAAAGAGAAAGAGAAAGACTGGGATGGGAAGCCTAAAGCTTTGAAAACATGTTTCCCTTTCATGCTTTAGTGAACTGCCAAACTTTGGGAAGGGGGACCATTTTGGTAGTCCCTGGAAGCCTAACATTAAAATGGCAGCTGAGCCACATGGACCTTCTGTGAACTGCCAAACTTAAGAATCACTTGGGATTGATCTATTTGGAGGACAGAGTACAATCCACACAGAACAGGCTTTTAAAAACTGCCAAGATCATGACCAGTGTGCAGGATCAAATTAGAGAATCACAAAGAGAAAACCACTCAAATTTTCAAGGAAGGGCAGGAAATTAGTGTTATTATGCAGCTGTGCTAGGGTATCAGTGAAAATACACCTCCACTTTCCCCCCAGTTTAGTGACACAAGACTAAAAAAGCTCTCAAGAGCTTCTGCCAGAGGACACCTCCCCCATACAAATGCTGCTCTTTGCAAATTGTGGTGGAGTTGCAGCCAACTTTGCACAGGGGCGCACAGACACACATTGCCAATGATCACAGCTTGCAGTGGCAGTGTCAGGGGGTTCTACTGTGCATGCTGTACATTCAACATGTTTCCCTATATTATGAGATCATGTGATTCTTTCCTATTTTTCACAATGGCCAATAACACAGCAGAGAATACCCTAGTGCTCCACAATATGGAAAACAGGGCTTTGCAGCTGCTTTTCAGTTTCAGGAAATGTCTGGTCAGTTTCAACAGTGGATTTTCCCCCTTTGCCTGTGTTCCTTTCTGTTCCCTTTCATTCAATGAACTAACGCTAAAATGCATGCACAAAACCTGTACCACAAGGATTTAAATGGAAGGTGCTTGCTGGATGCTACTCCGTAGTTGCGATAGGGCAATTGTGTAATTTTTAAAAAAATTAGATGCCACCCCCATACACATCAGAAGGGAAGTTCTACCCCAATTTAGAAAGGTGCATTTTTAATTGTAGCTGCAGAATAAATAGATTGGTGGAAAAAGAATGGTGCATAAGATGGGTACAGAATCTGAAGTCAAGATTAAAGGCTTACTGCTCTGAAAATCTGCAGTAAGATGTGTGTGCATAATGGGCCTAAGAATGGATAACTAAGCAGGAAAATCTAATTATGGGAGATGTGACTTCAGTACTCAATGCATGCTTTTTCTCTATAACGCCCCCCCTTGCATTTTAAACTTCTTATCTCTTAATCCATCATTAGAAACAGACATGCCTACAGTGCCAGAGAATAGCCTTTTTCATCTGCACCTTATGATGCCGTTCTGTCAGAATTCTCTTTCTAAACCAGGTTCAGGCTGAGTTAATACTGTGATTAGAAATCCACAGGAGATGCATAGGGGGTTACAAGAAATACCTTGGAGATGGAATAGGCAATGCTTTCCCTTCTCATCAGTGCCAAAAGAATTGTCCAAAACTGAGTTAGGAGGCAGAGTGGTTTTGGAAGTGGCTTCTTTTATCTGAGAGGTGAAAGTCAGCTTCACAGCTTGGACCCATTAAAGATCACAAGCTATACAAGATTCTATACAAAAATAGGGCATAAGGGCTTGAAAGGGCAAAACTATGAGCAGCCCACTAGTTTGACTGTATGTGTCTCTGGAACATGTGTGTATCTTTAGATGGCTGAGTCTCATGAATGTAGAGAAGGTTAGGTTAACAGTTACATTTTAGATTTGTTGGATCAGGCAGTGTTCTCTTTGTGAGCTATGCCTGAACCCTCAAATCAATATACCTAATTCTCAATGTGACCAGATCTGTGGATACTTAAGTCCAGAGATTGGAGCCATAAATAGGCATGACAGATATTTCTACAAACATGAGAAAAGCCCCAGGTTTGCAGAAAATCCAAAATCTAAACACACACAAACACACACACACTATAGGAGGTTAACCTCCCTCCCGATAATAGAAGCAGGGCCTGTAGCTTTAAGAAACAAATGCCCTCCATGGCCATTACTTGGCAATCACAACAGTATTGAAAGTTGAATCCTTAGTTTCTGTCAGTAAACGACATAGAGAGAGGGCAGGGTTCTTTCCAGGACTGTTTCGGCCTTTGAGGGAGGACTAATCAGGGCCAGGCCCTGAAGCAACCAATAGGCAACTTGCTATGTCAAGTCTCTGGGCTCCGCTGGCTGTCCCTTCTGCATCTCCCTCCACCCTGTAAAGCTCTCCACAGGCCTCAGAGTGTCACTCTGTGGAAGGAATGGTGTTTCCATCACCTGCAGCCTCCTCCTCGTCCGCCTCCCCCCTTGTTGCTTCTCTTTCAGTAACAGAGGCAGCCGGGCTCATTCATTCATCTCTTCTGTGACCTTCCTCAGATGCACTTCCTCCTGCACCTCCCTGACTCTTCAGCTGGGCCTGCTGCTCCTCATCGCCTTCCTCCAACCTTCCAGGACCCCTCTTGGTGTGATCTGGCCACGTCAGCCTCTCACCAGGTGGGTGGGGTTCTGTGGGTGGTTGGGTCCCCCACAGGCCGTGGGGAATCTCCCAGTGAAACCCAGGGAGTCAAGAGTCCAGCCACAGGGTTCCTGGATACAGACATGCTACCATGTGAGATCCATGACTAACCCAGACCCATTTACTTGCTACGGTTCAACAGCAGCAACCCCACAGTGGCCAGTGTGGGATGTGCTTAAAGTTTCAACATTCTCCCATGTTGCTCACTATGTGACCTTGGCCCAGTCACACAATTCTCAGCCTAACCTCACGAGGTTGTTATATCAATATAATGGATTTCAGGAGAATAATGTAAGGTGCTTTGTGGAGAAAGTCAGGGTATAAGTGAAGTAAGCAAATAATAAATACAGCTGAAGATGAGGGGGCAGATGAAAGGTAAGATGGTTGATGGATGGGTAGGAGAGAAGGAACAGGGAAAGGTGAGGATATTAAAGTTGCCAGGAGGAGGGAAAGAGGAAATAGTATGGGAAGGTGATACAAGGGAAAGTAAGATGAGCCTTGCAAGTTCTTGCAGGCTCCCCATCCATCAGCTGAGCACATCCCAACAGCCAGTACTATGCTAGTGGGTCATAATTTTCATGGTAGGGCAGCCAGGGTGTTAAGTATGAGACTCAACAAAGGATTCAGCTTCAAGTGATTTCAGCTTTATTAAACAGCAACTGTAAGTCAGGAACACACAACAACAAGAGGAGCACAGCTCCTTCTTTTAAACTCTCCCGGGCTGTCAAAGCCACACCCATTACAAGTTAAAGACCAATCAGAATACAGGGATAAAGGCCAATCAGGACCGTTCCCTCTTTGCAACAATATCACTCAGTGATTGGGTAATTACACAGGTTTCGCAGAAACCGACCAATAGCAATGCGACATCTGAAGAGCCACATTCAGACTCAAGCTTAACATGTGAATAGATAGGAGCGATTCACATTCAGTACATAACAAATTCCTCCCCCCTAAGATGGAGCATTACCCTGCCAAACATAATCTTTCAGGTGGGGGGGGGCACCTCGGCTTCGGTTCGACCAGCGCAGCGGTCTCTGCTCCGTTGGACTTGGAGCAGCACACTCTTCTGGAGCCCTGGTAACCTCTCTCGCAGGAGAGACAGGGGGAACACAAACAGGGACCACAGGCTCTGGAGTTGGGGTCTGCCCAGACTCCGAATCCTCTTCTGCAGCACTTACCTCCTTGGCGGGAGGCCCCTCCTGCTCAGGGACCAGCTCAGGTTCGGGCACCGACTCGGCGCCTGAGTCTGCCCAGCACTCCCTGAGCTGGTCTACATGGCGGCGAATCTCCCGTCTGCTGGGAAGCCGGACCACGTACAGCCTGGAACCAACGATTTTGGTGACTACTGCAGGTAGCCACTGATGGCCCTCCGCATAATTGCGGGCAAATACCTTGTCCCCCACAACAAAAATTCTCCCCTGCTCCGGGGCCTCTGACCGTTGCTTTGACTGATCCAAGTCGGGGTACAAACGGTCGAGGAGGGTAGATAGCTTTTGGCCCATCAAGAGTTCAGCTGGGCTCCGCCCTGTTGCCAAACACGGGGTGATGTGTTGCCTCAGAAGGAAAGAGGCCAGCTTCTGATTCCTGTCCCCGCACGTGAGGTGCCCAAGCGATTCTTTTGTCGTCCGAACCATACGTTCGGCCTGTCCGTTAGAGGCCGGATGGAACAGGGCCGACATTACATGGCGTACAAGGTTGTCAGCCAGGAACCCCTCAAATTCTGCCGAAACGAACTGTGGCCCATTATCGGAGACGACACAGTCCGGGAGCCCGTGCATGGAAAACAGTTTGAGCAGGACATGAATCACAGCCCCAGAATTTGTTGATCTCATATTTACAACCTCCAACCATTTGGAGTAAGAGTCTACACATATGAAGAACATTTTTCCATGGTACGGGCCCGCAAAATCAATATGGAGGTGGGACCATGGCCTCCTTGACTTTTCCCAGGGCTGG
Organism: Gekko gecko; assembly: GCA_029375565.1. Classification (NCBI taxonomy): domain Eukaryota; kingdom Metazoa; phylum Chordata; class Lepidosauria; order Squamata; family Gekkonidae; genus Gekko; species Gekko gecko. The sequence continues at coordinate 158,515,577 of JAPDNY010000003.1, read as the reverse complement.
ACAGGAGCATGAGGTGGTTCTGGCTGGGACTGTTGGCAGAACATGCAGTTCTGAACCCAAACCTCAATGTCTGCATCAATGTTTGGCCACCACACGTACCCTCTGGTGAGGGCCTTCATATGAACCATTCCTGGATGGCCCGCATGCAAGGCCTCCAGGACTCTTTCCCTTAGCTTAGAGGGAATTACAACTCTACTTCCCCAAAGCAGACAGCCCTTAGTCACAGATAATTCATTTTGGCGGGAAACAAACGGTTTGAACTCCACCTCCACTTTCCCGCCTCCACCCCCTCCACACCCAATTGAGAACTCGGGCAATTAAAGGGTTCTTTGCCGACACAGCGGCAATGTCTGTGGAGGTGACCGGTGCCTCCGGGAGCTCTTCCAGCGCCAAAACGTCCAGTTCTGGCTCCTTGTCAGAGTCAGTTAGTGGTGCGGGGCAGCAGCTAAGGGCGTCTGCGTGCCCAATAGCCTTCCCCGGATGGTGCTCCAGCTCGAAATCGTATGCTGACAGAAAAACCACCCACCTTAGCATCCGGGGCGATAGAATGTTCGGTGCTGGTTGGTCTGGTGAGAAGATGCCCAGGAGAGGTCACAAGGAGGAACCACCGCCCATAAACAAAGTCATGGAATTTCTTTATTCCTGCAATTAGGGCGAGGCCCTCCTTGTCGATCTGGGCATAGTTCTTTTCTGCCTTAGTGAGGAATCGGGAATAAAATGCGATCGGTGCCTCAGATCCGTTCGGCATCAGGTGGCTGCGAATGGCATCCACTCCATAAGGAGACGCGTCAGCTGCAAGCACCAGCAGTTTGTTTTCATCGAAGTGCGTCAGGACTACACTCGATGACAAAAGTTCCTTCACTGAAGCGAATGCACGCCTCTGCCGCTCACCCCACTCCCATTTAGTGTTCTTGTGGAGCAAAGCGTGCAGAGGTTCAGTGACCGATGCCTTGTGTGGCAGAAAGGCACCATAAAAGTTGAGTATTCCCAAGAAGGACTGGAGGTCTTTCTTGGACTGGGGTGGAGGCGTGTTTTGGATTGCCGCCACCTTGTCGGATGTGGGGTGGACCCCGTCTTTATCTACGAGGAACCCCAAGAACGCAACTCTTTTTACCCCGACAACACATTTTGAACGCTTAACCCACAGCCTGGCATTTTTAAAATGACTCAGCACTGCTCTTAAGCGAGCCATCAGTTCACAATCATCTGTGCCCGCAATTAAAACATTGTTAAAATAGGGCACGATACCGGGTAGCCCACGCAGGAGCCCCTCCATTAGCCCTTGAAAAATGCCCAGGGCGACATTTACTCCAAATTGTAATCGTTTTACCCTGAAAGCCCCTTTATGGGTAATGATTGTTTGGGCTTCAGCAGTTGCGTCGTCTACTGGCAACTGCTGGTAAGCTTGAGCCAGGTCAAGCTTGGCAAAGACTTTTCCCCCTCCCAGTGACGCCAGTACGTGGCTGATTACCGGCACCAGATAGGAATGCTGCTGCAGAGCTTTGTTAACTGTACATTTGTAGTCTGCGCATATTCATATAGACCTGTCGGCCTTGACAGGAGTCACAATTGGAGTCTCCCACTTCCCGTAGGGTACCGGTTCAAGAACACCCTGACTGACCAATTTATCTAAATCTGACTCAATTTTTGCTTTGAGCTCGAGCGGGACCTTCCTATACTTCAGTCGTATCAGATGAACTGAAGGGTCCAAATCAAAAGAAACCAGGGGGCCGGTGTACGTGCCGAGCCCCTCACCAAACACTTCAGGAAACTCGCTATACAATGAGTCCTGTTTATTTACACAGATTTTGTTGATACCAGTGATAGCGATCCCCAATGCCTCAAACCAGTCGAGGCCCGACAGGCTAACCCGCTCACCCTTTGCCACCAGGAGAGACAGCTCAGCCTTACGGTCTTTGAGCTCAACGTGGAAGGTCACCCTTCCCGCCAACGGAATGCGCTGGAAGTCGGTCAAGCGGGTTGACACTGGTGCCAGATGGCGGCGGCTTCGCCTCAGGAACAAGCATTGCCACGTCTCTGTAGAGATGACGGTGACGGACAATCCGGAGTCCACCTCCATGACGCAGGGAATGCCGTCCAGATGAACCGTCACGTAGATTTTCTTGCTGGGCTTGCCTCCGGTGGCCAGGGTCATTGATGGGCAGCAGCAGGAGTCGGTCTGATGACAGCCAGATGCCTTGTCATCATTTTGAACATGAACCCTGGGGTCTGCATGTCGTGAAGACAGTAGAGATCTTTTGGTGGCACGACAGACTCGGGCCAGATGACCCCGCTTGCCACAGGAGCGGCAGATTAGCTCCTTGGCCCAACAGAGGTCTCTGTCATGCTTGCTTCTGCAGCCGGTACAGGAATGCACTACTGGAGTCTTCGATCTGGTCCGCGGTGGGCGTGTCTCCCTGGTTCTGCATACGCCGTCAGCCTCGCCGTCGGACTCACTGGTGGACTGCTGGTGGACTGCAGGTTCTTTACTTGCCGGTGGTGGTCATTGTCGCACCTCTCGGGTCGATTTGTCGGTGGCCTCAGTGGTGACAGCCTCAGCGTAGGCCACAACATACGTAAGCTTGGAATGGGCGAACAGGCGCTGCTGGAGGCGCTCGTCCCAAAGGCTGCACACCAGTTGGTCGAGGAGGGCCTCTTCCAGGTCGGTGAAACCGCAAGGCCGGGCTGCCTTCCGCAAGGCGTTGACGAATTCGACTATCGATTCAGCTGGGCCCTGGCACCGCTTGTAAAAAGCATGCCTGCAGGCTATCTTTGACGGCTGCGGCGTGAAATGGCCCTTGAGCTTCGCCGTGATATCAGCCCATGTAGCTGTGCTAAGCTCGGTGGGCACAACTAGGGACCGAGCGATGTCAAAGATGGCCTTGCCACAGGAGCTCAGTAGCATCACCTTCTTCCTCGCCTCATCTGTGATCTGGTTTGCCTGGAGGTGAAACTCAAACCGTGCCAGATAAGAGTCCTAGTCCTCCATCGCCGGGTCGAACGCCTCAAATGCCAGATTTACGGCCATCTGGGCTAACGGTGCTGCCACTACTGCTCGTGGAACCTCAGCTGACTCAACTGGGTGTGTGTCCTTGTCCACCATTGCTGTCTTGGTTCAGCGGGGCTGCCTACCCGCTCTAGTATCCCACCTTCGTTGCCAATTGTTAAGTATGAGACTCAACAAAGGATTCAGCTTCAAGTGATTTCAGCTTTATTAAACAGCAACTGTAAGTCAGGAACACACAACAACAAGGGGAGCACAGCTCCTTTTTTTAAACTCTCCCGGGCTGTCAAAGCCACACCCATTACAAGTTAAAGACCAATCAGAATACAGGGATAAAGGCCAATCAGGACCGTTCCCTCTTTGCAACAATATCACTCAGTGATTGGGTAATTACACAGGTTTCGCAAAAACCGACCAATAGCAATGCGACATCTGAAAAGCCACATTCATACTCAAGCTTAACATGTGAATAGATAGGAGCGATTCACATTCAGTACATAATACAGGGAACAAGGGAAAGATGAAGATAGGGTGGCAGATAAAGTTATGTTGGCTGGTGGGTGGGATGGAGAGAAGAAAGCAGGAAAAGGGGAGAAGCTATAGGGGGTTTTATGGAAGAGAATGAGGAAATAGTGGGGGAGGGGGAAACTAGATGCCCTCCACAAGTTCTTAAGACCCCTTGTCTTCCTCAACCAAACTGAATCAGTGTTATGGGTTCTTTGTAATTTCAACAGCACATTACTTTTCAGCTCTTCCTTGTTTTTTATTGTGACAGGGTGATGGACAAGGCAGTTTTTAGTCTAATTTTTATACGATCCGTCATCCACAAACTCAATCTGACTCCCTGGTTGCTATGAGAGCAAGCTGACATATCATATACACAGCTGTCTTCGTTTTGCAAACATGGCCTGTTCAGTGACGATCTTAAGAAATATGAATTTTGAAGTAATTATCAATCATTTTCCACTGGATATCTCTTGTCTGAGGTTATCAAATGTAAGTGAACTTTATCTGAATATTGTTCCAGCACTTTAGGATAATTGATTTCCTTATGGGTTTTGGTTGTCTTTAAAATGGATTTTAATTGTATTTATATATGCATTTTATGTAAGCCTTGGCAAGGAGGGCGGGGCCTTGGCAAGGAGGGCAGGGTATAAATCCAATAAAAATAAATAAATAAATGAATGTGCCAAACATTTTACCATTCCCATATTTTAGTGACACATATCTGTTTTTGACATGGTAAACTCTGTTGATATATGACTTAATTTTATAAACAACCTAAGCTTTGTGTCCAATATTAACTTATAAAGTGAATTCTAACTGATCCAACAAACCAAAAGCCTCCTTGACTGCAAGACTCTCATTAGCATTGTCTGACCATTACCCAGATGCTAAACTCCTCCTTGATTAGATAGATCTAGGGGGAAATGACAGGCAGAAGAAAAATGATGTGCCTTTTTTCTGCACTTCTTGCCACCTTCTTTTCCTCTCATTCCATTTCAAACTCATGTGTTACCCTCCATTGGGGACTAACTGCTACACTGGACAGTGTCACAACCCCAAGCCTGGGTTCCCTCTGGGTCACTCCTTCCTGTCTCTTGAGCAATACCCAGCTCTGTGGGTTCTAGATGATAAATGATATAATTTAAAAATACATAAAGGGTTTTTTTTAAAACAAAGCAGATCTTTTAAAAATATATAAAGGTTTATTTAAAGATGTAAAAAGATATTACTATGCAGTACAATCTCTATAGCTTAGCAACAGAGAAAACAAAAAAATTAACTGTTCTATCTAATACACTGGATGCCTGGTATTAGATGGCATCTCTTCCTGCAGCCTAAGAACCAAGCTGTAGCATAAAAGTGTTCTATTTGTTGCAGTACATTATGATGAAGTATAACATATCAAAGCATACTAGCATGGCATGAGCATACCTTCCCTTTGTGAAGAAATGCGTTTTCTCCTGGGAGTTTGGCAAGGAGCAAAACATTTAGTTTTTGTTTTTCTAGGCAGAGGTGGAAGTTGGTTCGCTTGTACCTCAGACAACCTTCATTCTCCAGGCAGCCTGGTGCTGATTCAATCAATTCCTAGGCAATGCTGGGGGTGGACTTGTGGAGAGATCCTAGAAAAACACACAGCAGTTGTCCTTAGCTTGATTGGCAGCTCTGGGAGCCAACCACAGAGCTCCCATTCTATTCTATGGGAGCAGATTGTGTGTGTGTGTGTGTATACACACACACACACACACACACCACACCATGACTCAGCTGCTTTCACTTTGCAGTAGGAAGAGAGAGGAATTAGTCATTGTGTAACAGCGAGTTAGGAAGAATTGCTTGCTGCATGGCTGATTTAAGGGGAAGCTAGAGCTGAGCTTTCAAGGGGGCACCTGCTTTGGGGGGGCTATTTATTTATTTATTTTATTCTATTTATACCCCGCCCTCCCACAAGCGGGCTTAGGGCGGCTATAACTCAGACATTCCAGATCCAATCTTTGCCAAACTTGGAGGACAGGTGGAGGAAAGCCTGATGAAGACTCCCTGTGAGTTTCACATCTCTGACTTGTAAGGGGGCTCTCCTACCATCTTCTGAACTCACTAACTGAATGAACTGGTTCAGGAAACGGGAATCAAACGAACCACGAACCACCACAAACCACCATTTTCCCAGTTCATGCCCATCCCCCCTATCATGCCCAGTTCATGCACATCTAGACAAAAAGGATGGTAAAGCTTCCCCCTCCCCCTCCTTCAGGCAGGGAACAGAGAGTTGGGGGGTGTCAAATTCTAGAGAAGCTTGAGGAAGAAACTTTTTGGAGATGATAGGAAAGGCTTCCTTGAACTGGGCTGACTGGGGTCAAGGGGATGGAGTACCAGAGATGATAAAATATCAGTGCAAGAGAAAGGAGGTCTCTTTCTTTGGGATGCTGCATCCAGGAGAACTCTGAGCTGAGGTCTGCAAGCATGCAGTCACTGACCATGTGCTCACCTGGGAGAGCTGGAGCAAGCTTTGAGGTAATGGATACTCTGTAGATATCTAGAACATCTCAGCTAAAGAGCCTGTCCTATATTTTAACAGCTGATAGGGCATGTATAGAGAAAGGGGCAGAGGATTTGTGTTTTTACCAGTTTCTTTTGTATTCTTTGCTCAGTTTGGTGCTATGGTAAAAATATGCTTGTAAACATTTTCTTTTAATAAATCCTTTATAACTTTTGTTTCTGGGAGCAGTTCTCTGTATCACGTAGACCACCACCATCTTGAACTTGCTATCTGAAGAGGGCAGCCAGAGGGAAGGCAGACAGTTGGCAAGCGCCTATTCCTCCAAGGGCTCCCAAGGCATTAATCTGTTCCCACAGGAGACACTGAGGCAAGGCCTCCGAACTTGGAGAGGGAAACTGGGAGTCCTGTTCTTCACAGTGGGAAATCCCAGCAGTGATCAGGTGGTGGTGGCGGGCTACCCAAGATTGGGAGAAAAGCTCCTGCAAGGAGTTGGGATCCCTTAGAAGGGCAGGACAGAATAGGACCTGAAGGCCAGAGCAGACACATTCTGCCACACCCTTATTATAGCATTTTGCCCTCTGGCATCAGATGGTCCTTTGGGTCCAATTAGGAATCTCTTTTGATGGAACTTCTGTTAGCCAAATTGCCTTGAATTGTTATTTAATATGGGGAGTTGTGATCTTACATCAGGCAATAGGCAATATGGGGACAAGTATCTATGTATACAGGGGAGCAGTTCCCTTCAGACCCACCAAATAGATGCTGAGACTGACATCAGTATAAGGTGATTCTGTTTACTGAATATATTTCAAGCATACAACAACACAAGCACACACAATTGTACAGTATCTAGGAAATATAGATAGAAGAAAATAGCACATTCAAATTAGCAGGGTGTTTTGTTGATTGGCAATACTTTACCTGTTCCGTAGTTAGATGGAGCGAACCTCAGGAAAAGAAGGAGGGCTGTGGGGTGCCAGGGAAGGATTGTGTCCTGAGTGGGCAGGGGGATGAAGGGAATCTAGCTGCACATCCATGAGTTGAAAACTTAGGGTGGGGGGGTCAGGTAAAAGAGCAAGAGTGCAGGTAAGCAAGAGAGAAACAGCTGGTACTGAGGTTGGGGAGTGGGCTAAGCTTGGCCACCTCTCTTGGCCCACCTCCTGTTGTCTGTCCCCAAAAATATGCTGACTGGTGCTGGAGTCGAAGGTCTGGGGAGTGGGAAATGTTAGACCTAATAGCAAACTAGGATGGACAAGGGCACCTGATGGGATTATGTCCTGTGCTGCCCACAGTCATTGTTCTCTCATCTGATGTCTGCAGTTTCAACTAGGAGGTGATGTATTAGGTTGGGAGAGAACCTGTTGCCAACGTGTAAGAATGGAGACTCTGTATGGAGTTCGAGCCCCCCGTCTTTTGGCCTGACTTCTTTATGCTACGCATGGCTAGGGATCATGTCCACCTCATTGCAGGAAAGTGGAATGGTGACAATCATAGACACACTCTTTCACAGGAAGGCTTCCTTCTCCTGGATGTGTGCTGTAACAGGCATCACTTGAAATCACCTTGCAGTTCAGTCCAGGTTGCACATAGCTAGCAAAGTCCAGGTTTTCATAACTTATGAGTTCATAAGAGCACAGTAGGTGCCTAGTAGGGCAACACTTCCCAGAGGATTTAAACATTTGCTCCTAATTCCCCCCTCCCGTCTGATTATACATCTGAGCACAGGTTCTCATGATTAACCAGCTACCTTACCCTGAGTCCAGCCTTGAAATAGATAAGGATGTTAGCTGCAAGAAGGCTCAAAACATGAACACCTGCAAGCCAGGTCCTGTAATAATCATCTTAATCCCTGGGGGAAGTTAGGGTGCTTTGCCTCAAAGTCATTCACAAGGCAAAGAAGATATCCCCAGACAGGAAAGTAGAGTCATCATGGTTCAGTGCATTAGGATGAGAAAATGTCATCCCAGGCTTCAACAAGATATTTGCTGCTTCTTTTTTTTAATTACATGCCGGCCTTTCTCCTGACCAACTTAAGATCCCAGGCAGGTAACAACAGTAAGATAAAATATAATTTAATGGAATCAGTCATATACTTAAAAATATTAAAACAATAAAAAACACTACTAAAATTGCTATGCCGAAAGTTTCCTGTACACATTGCCCCAGAATCAGATTGCCCCCAAAGCCCTGTAGAATAATTCTGTTTTACAGCCTCACCAGAAAGGCAGGAGGGTAGAAGCTCCCCAGACATCTTCCAGGAAGCTGTTCCATTGTCCCAGGGCCTGAGACCAAGGGGACACAGACTGTAGAACCTGGGAAGGAGTGAAGCTGTTGCAGCGAGAGGTGGTCCGTCAGGATCCTGATGGAGAGCAGAAGAGCTGCTGATTGTTGACAGCAGCATCCTCCAATAAAACAGCTATCATTCCTAGGCCACCAATTTCCTATCAGTGTCCAATGTTTTATTACAATTGCTCCTGAAATGTACAAGCATTGGGTCCTCTTCAAGAAATGACTTAAATGCAAGCCAAAAATACCTAAAAAGGGAAGGAGAATTCTCTCAATGGTTACTTAGTACTCTTTTATACATCTTAAGAAAGTGTCTGGAGAAACTGTTGAAACTTAATATTTCTAAAGCAATATGGGACCTTTGGTTCTCACACATACACTCTCTCACACACTGACATTCACACATGTCCTGGGTCTTTGGTTTGTGTATACCTGAGTGCTCTGTAGTCATAATATTGAGTAACTGAAAATTCTCAGCCAAATTACACATTGCATGGGAGATCTGTGATTGGACCTCTTCTAGACAGGAGCCAAAACAGCTTCGGTAACCCCTTTTGACTTCTCCCTTCAATGTCCTTATCCACTGTCACCTAGTGGAAGGTGTTGTATTTATTTATATTTATTTAAAGAATTACATCCTGCTTTTCTGCCCTCATTAGGGCCACCAAGGTGGCTAATAGATTAAAAAAGAGACATAATTAAAATACATATTAAAAACCACTAAAATACATATTAAAAACCACTAAAAACAAACAAAAAGGTCATTCAAAGAATAAAAATCAAGTTGAAAGAGAGAAGAGAAGAGAGAGAGAGAGAGAGAGAGCAATTAAAAACAGGGCAAGAAAGAGGGCTCACCAAGGGAATGCCAGATGAAACTAAAAAAGTCTTCACCTACTTGCAGAGGACAGCAATAGAAAAAGACAAGTGAGCCTCTCTGGGAAGAGAGTTCCAGCGTTTTGGTGCCATGATTGAGAAGGTTGTCTTCAGGGTCACTCCTTGCCTGATCTTAGAAGCCAGGGGCACCCAAAACAAGGCCTCATAAGAACATAAGAAGAGCCCTACTGGATCAGACCAGTAGTCCATCTAGTCCAGCATCCTGTCTCATCAGTTTCTCTGGTTGGCCAACACGGCATAGAGGCTGAGAACTTCCCCTGATATTGCCTCCTGGCTCTGGGATTCAGAAGTTTAGTGCCTCTGAATGTGAAGGTTCCTCTCAGTCACCATGGCTAGTAGGCACTGATAGACCTATCTTCCATGAATCTATTTAATCCCCTTTTAAAGCTGTTTATTCCTGTGGCCATCACTACCATCCTCTTGCAGCTAATTCCACATTTTAATCATTCTCTATGTAAATAAGTATTTCCTTTTGTCCATCCTGAATCTACTGCCCATCAACTTCATTGGATGCCCTCGAGTTCAGAATTCTATAAACCTCTATCATGCCCCTCCCAGTCATCTCTTTTTAGGGTTGCTAGGTGTAATCTCGCACAGGCAGGAGGATTTGGGGGGTGGTCTGGGAGAGGGCGGCAACATCCCTGATGCAATGACATTGTGCAGAAGTTACATCATTGTGTTGACGACATGCATGGCGATACTCTGGTTTTTGGGCAACCTCTATGGTTAAAATTGGGCTCAAACCATAGAGTTTTGCCCCAAAAGCAAAGCATTACCATGTGACATCATTGATGTGACGATATCACCTCCACCTGACATCATCGTTGTCAGGGATGTCGCCATGTGATGTTGCTGTTTGGGGGCAGAGCTTCCCCTACCAATAGGAGGATCCCCTGCCTCGACCAGGGGTTTTCAGCCTTTCCTCATAGGGAAAATTTTCCAACCCCCTAATGATCTTGGTTGCCCCATTCTGTACTTCTTCTTGCTATGAAGTGTCCTTTTTGAGATACGGTGACCAGAAATATACACAGTATTCCAAATGACGCTGCACCATAAATCTATAAAGGGATATTATAATATCGGCTGTTTTATCTTCAATCCCTTTCCTAAGAATTCCTGACATAGAATTTGCCTTTTTCACTGCTGCAGCATACTGGATGACACTTTCATTGAGCTATCCACAAGACCTTTTCCTCTCTGATTCTCAACAAGTTCAGAGCCCATTAGCCTACGCTTGAAGTTAGGGTTTTTTATCCCAATGTGTATCACCTTACACTTACCAACACTGAACTTCATTTGTCACATTGTTCCCTACCCACCCAGTTTGTGGAGATCCTCTTGGAGCTCTTCGCAGTCAGTCTTGGTTTTCACCATCCTGAATAATTTTGTGTCATCTGCAAACTTGGCCACTACACTACTCAACTCTAGTTCCAGATCACTTATGAATAAATTAAATAGTATCAATACCAATCCTTGTGGGACCCTACTGCTTACTTCCTTCCATTGTGAGAACTGTCCATTGACTCCAACTCTTTGCTTACTTTCATTTAACCAGTTTTTAATCCATAAAAGAATCTGTCCTCTTCTCCCATGACTACTAAGTTTACTCAGGAGTCTTTGGTGAGGTACCTTGTCAAAAGCCATTTGAAACTCCAAGTGTATAATGTCTACTGGGTCACTGTTGTTTACATGCTTTATCACTTTCTCAAAGAACTCCAAATGGTTGGTTAGGCAGGAATTCCCTTTGCAGAACCCATGCTGATTTTCCCTCAGCAGGCTTTTTTCCTCTGTGTCTAATAATTCTATCTTTGATTACAGTTTTTCTAATTTGCCTGAGACAGAGGTTAGGCTGTCCAGCCTGTGATTTCCTGGTTCTCCTCTGGATCCCTTTTCAAAAATTGGTGTCACATCTGCTACTCTCCAGTCTTCTGGCATAGCAGCTGAACGCAGTGATAGTTCACATAGATGGCTTATTAGATCAACTGTCTCACATTTGAGTTCCCCAAGAACACTTAGGTGTATACAATCAAGACATGGAGATTTACTGTTTTTTAATTTCCTCAGAAGATGTCTGTTGTGGTTCAGTAGGCAGTCCTTCTCTAAGCTATCTTGTAACCTTATAGATTTATGATAGGACTAACCAATGCACAGTTATCAGACAGAGTGGGATAGGGAAAAACAAATTTTCAGAGACCAAACTCAAGTTTTCACTCAAGACCACAAGCACATTTGGAAAACAAGGGAAAATACATCCAGCAAACTCTAACTAGATCTGTCCCTATCCTTGAAGACTCTAAAACAAAACAATCTTTCCCCATTTGATTTACTTCTCCTTTTAGGTCACTTTGTTTTCATCTTGCAACAGCCATGCTCTCTAGCTACAATTGTTCCTCAGTTCTTTTCTGTTGTGTTTTCAGTCCTTTAATTTCTGGTCCTCCTCTTTTTTTTGGCCTCTGGTTCCTCTTATTTATATGGCTTAGATTTTGTATTCACTTCCCAGATCTTGACCAATCTGTGAGGGCATCTCTAAGTTTCAATGATCAGAAACTATCTTTTTAAGAAGGCCGGCCCTGGGTTTTTTTGTGCCCTAGGCGGGGCTACCTTCTGGCACCCCCCTCCTGTGCAAGCCCACCAATCATGGGGTTGCCAACCTCCAGGCGGGGCCTGGAGGAGGCAGATAGGCAGGGAAGCAAGTCAGCCTCAGTGGGTCTACTCAGAAGCACAGGGGGCTAGGACCAGACTTCTTCCTCATGGGTAGGTGGACGTACCATCGTTCTCTCACCTGGGGGGGGCTGGCCAATAACTTGGGGATCCCTCCTTTCCTTTTGGGCTGCACCAAAAGGCAGAGACGGAGGGCGGCTCAGAGGGCAGCAGTGAGGGCGGCTCAGAGCAGTGCAGAGTCGGAGGTGACCTGGTGGGTCTCAGCCCAGGACTGCAGGCTCTACAGGGTGTAGAGTGAGGCATTGTGCCAGCAAAGCAGGTCCGGGGGGGGCAGCGGCAGGCCCAGCTCTTGGGGAAGGCCTTGTGCTGGAGGTGCAGCATCAGGCAGCTGGCTTGCTGGTGCTCAGCTTCACGCTTCTCCGCCATCTGCCGCCTGTGGGGAGGGGGAGGGGAGGAGACCCAAGAAGACAGAGGCCTGGAGGTCTGCAGCGCCGCCCAGGCCCCTTCTACTGCTGCTGGAAACAGCCCTGCCCCTACCTCTCTCCCCACCCCCACTCCCCGCAAGAGTGCCGGCCTCGACCCCGCTGGCCCTGACCCTCCTGGAGCCCGAGTCCCACCAGCCCAAAGCTGGCCGTCCCCACCCTGGCGGCGGGGAGGTGGCGGTGGGGGGGCTTTTCATGGGGGGCGGGGTGCAGTTTGGCGCCCCTGCAGCCGGCGCGCTCTAGGCGAGCAGCTATCTCACCTAGTGGGCAAGCCGGCCCTGTTTTTAAGTTACATTACTCTTCACCATCAGGAGTATTTCTCATTTGGTTTCTTTTTCCTTGGATGACCTTCTGAACTGCCAGACTGAATCTTATCCAAACTTTATTTCCCCTAGAGACATCTATTTAAAACATTAAACTTAAGAAGGACCAAATGTAAAATAGTAGAAATGTTTTCATTCCTTCACAGGATCTCCTGGCATTTTCTTAATATTAAAAAGCATTTGCAGTAGGAAAACCAGTCTGGATTGTGATTGCAGTGCTTGGACACATTTTAGCCTATTTGGTGAAATGGTTAAGTGTGGCAGACTCTAATCTGGAGAACTGGGTTTGATTCCCCACTCCTCCACAGGCAGCCAACTGGCTGATCTTTGGTCAGTCACAGTTCTCTCAGAGCTGTCCTCTCAAGAGCAGTTCTCTCAGCACTCTCTCAGCCCCACCTACCAAACAGGGTATGTGTTGTGGGGATAGGAAAGGAAGGTGATTGTAAGCCTCTCTGAGACTCTGACTGAAGAGAGGGGTATAAATCCAACTCTTCTTCTTCTTCTGAGAAGTTTATTATAGCCATCATTCCCCTATATTCTACTAACTGCAACTTCAGGAAAGTAGAAGTTTAAACCTCCTTGGGGACTCTAATTAGGTGGAAAGTCATCATTAAAATGTTTTAAATACATATAAATAAATAAACCTCCCTTCAATGCCATAGCCCCAATTAGTCATACACTCCTGTACTTTTTTAGTATTAAGAAAACACTGAAAGATCAATTGCAGATATCCAATGTAACACATAGTTTGGCCTTTATATGACACCAACAGAAACAGAATGATACAATAGCTCCATTCAGCTGATAATGTGTAGGTCAGGGGCCATCAGCCTTCCTAAGCCTATGGGCTTTTCTGGAATGTCAAGAAAGTTTCATGGACTGCCATGAGAGGAGGGAATAGTCAAAGAATGGATGTCACAAGTGGGGCAATTACAGAACATTAGGAGATTCCAAGTCAACCATCCTCATATGGTGAGGATAGATGTTCAAAACAGATTTTCCCTGCAATCTAAAAGGTGATCCTTTCTGGGGTTTTCTGAAACCTCTCCTGCTTCAGTGGCAGGGGATAGCCAGGACTGGTTCCTTGCCTTCAGAGAATTTGGGGGAAGAAGCTGGTGGCTGCTGGGGATTACTTCACTGAGCACCATAAAGAGATATGACACAGATAATTAATGGCAGAACCAAAAACTCCTAATAGAATTAGAGGTACTTGGGTCAGTCACAAGTTCTCTCAGAGCTGTTCTCTCAAGGGCAGTATTCGAAAGAGCTCTCTGAGCCCCACCTACCTCATAGAGTGTCTGTTGTGGGGAGGGGAAGGGAAAGGGATTGTAAGCCACTCTGAGACTCCTTCTGGTAGTGAAGGGTGGGGTATAAATCCAATCTCTTCGCTCCATAAATTGTGTACACCCATGGTCCTGAGATGCACACTGACTACCTAAACCTCAGAAGTGGATCTCCTGACAACCATCACTACTCTACATTGCACTGCATCTTTCATAAAATAGAAGCCAAAACTGTATTTGTATGTTAATTGATGTCAGTAAAAAATGGCTGTTGTAATGCTCATTCGTGTCCATTTGTATTAATCCCATCCAGGGGAAAAAAGGAAATAAATCAAAAGGGTTTGATTTGCCAGTGGAATCTCTTAACATGGTAACTCTCATCTCATTAACTGAAAGAATTAGGTTCAAGTCTCTGTATTTGCCATGTAATCTTTGCCTATCATTTACTGCCTTTGTTATGCTGTCTGAAAAATGGTTTGCAAAATGCTTTGAGTTCCCTTTGATTCCTTCCCCCAGCTGGAGATCCTTATAAAATGTGCAATGATGTGATCTTTTTTGACTGCATTTTCGAACTACCCAGAAAAGCAAGGTGCAAGACTGGAAAAGGTAGTATTAAAACCTGCTTCTGTCATCATAACCAAGGATGATCAATCAGCTGCCAATTTAGCTTGCATCCTTGTTGCAAGGTAGTGGTCATGAAGCCAAATGTTCAACATGCTGCTCAGTTGCATCCCAGCTTGAATGTGTTCAGTATCAGAAAAAGATAATTATGTACATGTGACTACACTTTGGATGAGAGTTGTCTGCTTGTAGTGGGAGGCCTCCCTCTCGTTGGGCGCTCCTTCCCACCCTTGGTCTTCAGACAGTTTGGAGAAAGGTATGCAAATGGTGTCCAGAGGTGATATCAATAAGCCAGTTGACACTGTGACTATCCCCTAAAACTCCATGGGGAGTTTTCCTGGATGGCCCAGAAGATTGCCTGAGGTATTCACATCATATCCGGGTTACTGGAAGGATGTGACATCAAGTATTGTCATTTCCAGCTATCACCCTGCTCTGAAAGCTCCTAGGGATGCCAGGAAGTGGCTTGGCATCCCTAGATTACACATTACTTTGCCACTACTGTCACTATATCTGTCACCATGTGCAACTTAAAGCATGTTGTTAAAAGGGAGGAAATTACATTATCTGAATGGAGACTACTTTGGTGTTTCTGTGTGCCTTATACCATTGCTCAGTGTTCATCAATGACTTCTGAGCTATCCTGATTCAAATAAATTTTTGCATACCTAACCTCACACAACCCCATATGAATTGTAGTTCCAACCTTCCCACAACCACAAAAAACTTGATTTCAAAACATTTATGCAACTAGAAGAGATATGTCTCTAGGGTGCTGCCCTTGCAACATAGTATTTCCTTTCTGGCACATCCTTCCCACAACCACAAAAATCTTAATTTTAAAACCTTTATGCAACTAGAAGAGATATGTCTTTTGGGTGTTGCCTTTGCCATACAGTATTTCCTTTCTGGCACATCGCACCTGGCATTGAAAACTAGGAAGAAAGGAATCCAGATTGTCCTGATCAGCGGTGTATCCAATAACAGTTATTTAAAGGACACATCCAGCTGCCCAGGCATAGAAGGGAGAAAACTGCAAGTGATTCAGTGCTCAACAAGTAGATATTTTTAATGACCCAATCATGACCCCAGGGGGGCGGGTATGAACCTTCTTATTTACTAAGTCATGGTCCACTTGTGACCCTGTAACTAAAGGGCTGTTATGTAGACACAAAGCTACTCAGTAGAGTGCTCAAGCGCAAAACTGAACAACAGCAGCAGGGCAATCTGATAAGGGGGCTTGACTTCACATGCAAATAAGGAATGTCATCAAGGTGAATTTGGTTGCTGGACATGTTAGTGTTGAAGGTGTCAGCATTCCTGGTCATGATACACAAAAATCTAAGCAACAAGAAATTCTCACTCAGTTGGAAGGTCTCAGGCACCTTGCAGACTTTTATTAATAATGTGCTATATTGCTAAATGTAGCATCCTCATTTCAACCATCCTGCCTCCCAATATAAGATGTAAACATAATTTATAGCACTATTTATAAAATTGCTATCTGGGCTGACATCCAATATTTTCACTGATTAGAAGGCAGTTTCTGCCACTATTTGACACCGTTGCATGCCATGAAGTGTGAGGTACAACTACTATTTATCTCTATTATTTTCAGCAGGGTCAAACGTTCTCCCACTCTAGGAGAAGAAGTGGAATAGCAGGTGTTTTCTTCTCCTCTCTGAGGCTTTGAGATTTGATGGAAATTTCAAAAGTATGGCTATCATACTAGTGTTGCTTTACCAACCTGCAAGGTGCTAGACAATATGTAAAAGGGATTTCTTGTTACCTGCTAAGCCACTTGGTGATTGTGAATAATAAATATTAGGTATTTTCCATTTTTCATAAAAATGAAAGTGGGTGGGTGTGTTTTCCAGAACAATATTTCCCTTTAGCAATAGCCTCACTGCTGTATGAAGCTGGGCCTCCCTACTTCCTGTACTTATTTATTTATTATTTAATTTATACCCCACCCTCCCCACGAACGGGCTCAGGGTGGCTTACAGCAATGATTCAATTGCCAATAAAATTGATAAAACAATATACATCATTTCATAATAAGTTAAAACATAAAAACATAAGGTGCTATTCAGTTCTACAGTTCTTCGCTTACGATGGTGTATTAAGATGTCTCCGACTATTGGATTCCAGCTCAGTGTTGTTCTGAGTTGCTTGATGTAACGGGCCAGATGTTAAAGCTGAGGGCCGGCTCATTGATGGTAATGGTGGGGATGTCAAGTACAGAATTGCACCTGTGGCCCATTTACCTTCTACCTCATGGCTGATCGGGCCCTAGAGCAGGGCTGTGGGCCAGTGGGCCCATATTCGGCAGTGAACAGATGGAAAGTCCCAGGCAACGATCATTGAAACAAAACAAAGCTTTATTGAAATCCCTTATGCCAGGGGTGTCAAACTCATTTGTTATGAGGGCTGGATCTGATATAAGTGAGACCTTGTTGGGCTGGGCCATGTGTGTCATAAAATGTAATGCCAGGTAGCGGAGATATAAACTTTATAAAGGACACAAAGGTTTTTTTTACTTAAAATAAAAAAAACATGCTTAAAACGTTAGTATTCTTGCAATACATAAGAATGGAAGGGAATGTACCCATGTAGAGAATGAAATTAAAATTGTGGGAGGAAAAAAATAAGCAACGTTTTTGTTAAAAAGCTGTCTGCTGGGGCATGGCGCCGCTGCAGAGTATGGCAGACATGTGAGTTTGTTGCTCCTGGTCCTTCCCAGCCCTAACACAATGAAAACATTTAAAAAAACATCACAGAATGGGCAAAATAGACCATCCAAAGCACAAACCTTCCTCAACAGCTGGTAAATCAATTAAAAAGCAGCTTGAAAGCCTTGCAAATCTCCCCACGGCCCAGAAAGCCGAATCAAAAATGACGGCCATATCAGAAATTGTGGGGAAAATGGTGGGCTTCCCAGCAGCAACAGAAAAATTCTGATGCACCTCAAGGCCATGGAGGTAAGCCTCTCAAATAAAATAGCTTTGAGATTTGAGATTTCTACTCAGTTTGAAGAGCTAAAATTTGCACTTACAGACACACCCTAGAAAGCAGCAGCAGCCCTAGAATTAGGGTTTGTAAACCAGGCAGATGTCAAAGCCCTGCAAGACGCTTCTAATACTCAAATAGTACTTTGCCTACCAAGGTCAGCAACTCTGTTTACTAGGAAAGTTGGGTTTACCTAGTGTGATTACAGCTGGGTACGGTTGTTGTAGATCTACTTATATCTATATGGGATGGGGGGGGACACAAAGTCTGGTGCGTTCCTCTGTTTATCCTCTCAATAGCCAGAGTTTGCTCTGGTTCACTAGTGACGTAACTGGTGGTTTGGGAGTTGATGGATAATGTGGGTGAGACCATTTTTTGATTTTCTCATCCATTGTGTTTTTTTTCTTTTTTCTATTTTCTTCTTTCTCTTCTTTTGTACTTCTCCTTCTATGTGTCACTTAACCCATTATTGTTGGTAGACTAGGAGTTTGGTTTTAGTGGGGGGTGGAGGGGTAATACTTATAGGAATAGTTTCACATATTTTGGTTATTCAATAACTTGTTTTCAGTGAAATACGTAAACGGCTTTTTAACAAGCTTACTTAGAAACCGTATTTGCTAAAATGAGTGATGAGATCTTATTTTGTACAATTAATGTGCATGGACTGAACAATCCCATTAAGGCCAAGAGGATGACCTCTTTCATTTTAAAAAGCAAACCCAATGTAATCTTTCTCCAGGAGACACACCTACAAGCCATTGCAGCGAAGGTTCTTAAAACATCATGGTATGACCAGCAAAACAGACTAAACCAAATGCTGCCCCAGGCAATGATGGCCTTGGACCTGAATTCTACAAGACCTTCAAGAACACATTAGGGGAACATCTGGCTCAAACCTGCAATTACTTACTGGATCATGGCAAAATGCCTTCAACATGCAAGGACTCCTACATAATTCTGATCCCCAAGGACAATAAAGAACAGGAGACCCTGAAAGCCTACCAACCAATTGCATTATTAAACTGTGACTCCAATTTCCCCCCCAAAATACTCACAAACCAGCTCCAAGCAATAATCTCGGACTACATATTACCTGATCAAATGGGATTAATACCCAATCGAGCCTTAACGGATAACATTCATCATCTCCTAAACCTAATCCTATACAGCACACAGCAAGACCAAGAAACCCTGATGCTCACAGTGGACCTTAAGAAGGCCTTTGATAGTGTAGAAGCCAGCTACTTGAAACAACTGTTATTTTTCATGAATTTTGGAGAGAGATTTTGGATGGCTATGTCAACCATATATGCAAATCCTACAGCCAAAACCCTAACCAACAATGTCTTAAGCAGATCCATCCCTCTTTCCAGGGGAACTAGGCAGGGATGTCTTTTATCCCGACTCCTGTTTGCCTTGGCAATTGAACCACTGGCTTCAGCCATGAGAAATAATACAAAGGTCCAAGGCATAAAAATTGGCAAAGAAGTCCATAAAATTAATCTATATGCAGACGACTTTACAGTCTTCATCTTGGCACCGGATGCATCTCTCTTAGAACTGTACCAGATCTTCCAAGATATACAAGCCATATCAGGACTAAAGGTAAATCTAGACAAATCACAAATTGTCCCACTGCTGGTCGCTCAGAGAACAGAAGAAAGAATCAAAAGCAGCTTTCCATACAAATGGATGCATAAGCTGTGGAGATGCTTAGGCATATGGGTTCCCCTGAACTTAGACCATTTGATCAAATGTAACTTTGAAAGGACTTTCCAGGAAGCTAAAAATAAAATGCAGCATTGGAGCCATATGAACCCAACTTTGGCAGACAAGATCAGCATGATAAAGAGTTTCATTCTGCCAAAATTTCTGTTTTTATTCAGAGCTCTGCCAATTTTAATCCCCAAAAAGGACTTGAATAAATGGCAAGCAGAAATTAATAAATTCTTTTGGAATTACAAGATGCCAAGGATTAAGTTTTCCTTATTAAAATGTCATCCCACTAACGGAGGCTTGGGTATCCCAGATTTGAAAGCTTACCATGAAACAGCCAACTTGGCTACAACACTGAGAATCTTAAATAGTAAGACCTCACCTAACTGACAACAAATGGAGGAATGGATGGCCGGTTCTGTCCCGCTATTGGATAACTTTTGGAATTTTCCAAAGGACAGACCCAAACCGGTCATCAACAATCAATTTCTTGGTGCCTCTTTAGAAATATGGGATAGATCCTGGATTCCTGCTGGAAAGGATTCCTGCTGGAAAGGACTCAATTGTCCTCTTTTCTAAACCAAACTTGGTTTCCACTGGGAAGAGAGCAGATGACTTTTGAGCCTTGGAGAAAAGCTGGCATCACAAGACTAGTGGATTTGACTAACAAAGGGAGACCTTATACAAAAATGGAACTGGAAAACATATTATCTAAGAAAATACCCTGGTTCCAATGCAGGTTTCTCACATACTTCAAGACTTTTACAAGATCAAAGAACTGGCTAAGACCAAGGCAAAGTTTGAGGTCACAGGTTTGGAGAGGCTAAAGGCCTGATTTCAAAACTATATACTAATCAGGGCTATTTTGGGGCAGGAACGCATAGGAACAGAGTTCTGGCTGGCTCCTGAGTTGGTCATGCCCAGAAGGAACTCATTAGCATAATAGGCCACACCCAACAGCAGAAACTCATTAGGATTGGCTACATTAGGGGTGTGTGACCTAACACAAGGAGTTCCTGCTACAAAAAAAGCCCTGGGTTTTGACAACAAACAAGGTAAACAGAATAAGAAGCAAGAGGTAGGTGTGGCTGGATGACCACACTACTGGTAACATGGGGGTGTGGCCTAATATGCTAATGAGTTGTGCTGTTGGGTGTGGCCTGTTATGCTAATGAGTTCCTGCTGGGCTTTTTCTACCAAAAAAGCCCTGATACTAACATTTGCTATGATTCAGCTAAACAGAAAAAGTATTCTATTAGATCATTTTTTCAACTGTAACTTAAAGGGTCTTATCTACTGTATCGTCTGTAAGTGTGAAAAAAGTACACAGGGTGTACTTCAAGGCCGATAAAGATAAAAATCACAGAACACAGAAGTTGCATCAGATGAAGAAGAAAAAATGCTCCCCTGACCGACCACTTTGCTGCAGCAGGGCACAATGACAGAGACTTCTCTTTCTTCACTCTGGAATATGTTCGACCTTGCAACCACCTGCAGATGACTCAGCACTTAAAAACCAGAGAATTGTTTTGGATTCATGCCCTCAAAACTGTAACCCCATATGGTCTGAATGAACAGGTGGACTGGTGACCCAGGCTGACCCAGCTGAGCTCTGAGAAGGAGCAAGGTGTTTGAGCTGCCAGAGGGGTGAGTGATATTTTTATTTATTTACTTTCAGCTGAGGTGCTTTAGCTGAGAAGATACTGTGTCAGGGACTGTATTTGGGAGTGTGTGGGTGAGTTGTAACAGACTCTGACTGCTGGAGTTAGGTGTGAAAGGGTCATTGTTTGCCTGTAATTAAGTGCCTGGGTGAAATTGAATAGCAGACTCCTGGCTGCTGGAGTTGGGGTGTGAAAGGGTCATTGTTTGACTGTCATTAAGTGCCTTGGGTGAATTTGAGTAGCTGCTGGCCACACCCTCTCCTGGGGGACAATTCTATTTAAGGCAGGAAGCTTGCAAGAGGCACGAGCCTCTGGCACGAGCCGAAGGGTGAGAGCAAAAGAAGCCCAGGAAGAGCCAGAAAGCCAGGACCTTGGCTCCTTGGGTTCCCAGTAAGGTAAGTAGACTTCTATAACAGGAACCATATAAATACAAAGTGTTTTAAAAGGGGGGTTATAGAAAAGTATTTGTTTAAAAACAATTATGAAGCCAGAATGCCAGCAGGGGGTTGGGGGCTATCCAGTGTTTTTCATAGAGTGTCATATGTATGACTATCTACCCACTGGTCAGAAGTCTTGGGTGTGTGCTCGGTGCAAGGAGCTCCTGGTTCTCAGGGAGCGAGTTTGCTCCCTTGAGGCCAAGGTGGCTGACCTGGAGAAGCAGGGACAGTCAGTTAGGTGCACGGAGAAGACTCTCGGGGACTTGTTAGATATGTCCCACTCTGGATCTGGCAGCCCGGCTGCTGCCAGGGAGAATGAGAGTCAAGGGGAAATGGGGCACCATGCTGAGGATAAGGGGAATGTGCCTCAGAAGGGATCTCTTCTTCAGCTGGTGAACGGGTATCCTTTCGTACCAAGGAACCATCCCTGGGAAGGGTGGGAGGGGGGCTCTTGGTAGTTGGTGATTTGATCCTTAGGCAGGTAGACAGCTGGGTGGCAAACCCGCGTACTGACCGTATGGTGACTTGCCTGCCTGGTGCGAAGGTAGCGGATATTACGCGTGTTTTAGATAGGCTGGTAGATAGTGCTGGGGAGGAGCCAGTGGTCGTGGTGCACTTCGGCACCAACGATGTAGGGAAATGCTGTCGTGAGGTCCTGGAGGAGAAATTTAGGCTGCTGGGCAGGAAACTCAAGGACAGGACCTCCAAGGTAGCCTTCTCAGAAGTGCTACCTGTTCCACGTGCAGGGCCGGAGAGACAGGCACAGATCAGAAGTCTCAATGCATGGATGAGACGGTGGTGTAGGGGGGAAGGGTTCAAGTTTGTTAGGCACTGGGATGCTTTTTGGGACAAGAGGGAGCTGTACAAAAGGGACGGTCTCCACTTGTCCCGAGAAGGAACCAGGCTGCTGGCGCTCAAAATCAAAAAGGTGGCAGAGCAGTTTTTAAACTGAATAATGGGGGAAAGCCGACATGAGATGAAAAGTCTCTGGTTCGGGATGGCTCATCTCAAAGAGATGAAGGGGTAGGTATTACTTTTGTACAAGGAAATGGATTACAATTGTCCACTGAGACTGTGGCTAATGATAGAAACTGCCTGGCAAGATCTCGAGGCAGCAAGAGGAAGGCTGTGGGCTTAACAAACATGGGAACCTATAAGTGTTTATACACAAATCAGGGAGGTAAAATCGGGGAGTTGGAATGCTTGGTGTTGGGGGGAAATAGACATTGTGGGTATTTCAGAAACTTGGTGGGATGAGGAAAATCAGTGGGATACGGTGATTCCTGGCTATAAATTATATCGGCAGGATAGGGGGGGAAGGGTTGGAGGTGGGGTGGCTCTGTATGTCAGAGAGGGTATACCGTCCAGTAAGATTGAGAGGGTAAGAGAATTGGATTCACTTCTGGAAATGCTATGGGTTGAAACAGTGGGTCCAAAAGGAGGCTTAACAGTGGGACTTTGTTATCGCCCACCAGATCAAAAGATAGAGGAGGATTATAAAATGATGAATGAATTAAAGATAGAGGCTAGATGAAAAAACTGTGTTGTAATAGGCGACTTTAACTACCCACACATTGATTGGGTCAATATGAGTTCTAGTCGGGGAAAAAGAGATTGCATTTTTAGACACTCTCAATGACTGTGCTGTGGAACAGATGGTCACAGATCCTACCAGGGGAGAGGCGATCCTGGATTTGGTCCTAAGTAACACCCAAGACCTGGTGAGAGATGTAAAAGTGATTGCACCACTTGGGAACAGTGACCATAATGTCATTGAGTTTAACATTTGTACAGATAGGGAGTTGCCAAAAAAGACTGACGCGACCACTTTTAACTTTAAAAGGGGTAACTTCTCTGGTATGAGGGGAAGAAATTGTGAGGAAGAAATTGAAAGGAAGAGTGGAGAAGGTTAAAACCATTGGGGAAGCTTGGAGACTATTTAAAATATATACCGCAGGTTAGGAAAGGTACAAATAGGTATAGAAAAAAGCCTGCATGGTTAACAAATAAAGTAATGGAAGCTGTAAAATGTAAGAAGGATTCCTTTAAGCGGTGGAAAGCTAGTCTTAGTGAGGTTGATAAAAGGGAACACAGACTATGGCAAATAAAATGCAAGTCTGTGATCAGGCAAGCAAAAAGGGAATATGAGGAGCATATCGCAAAAAACATAAAGGCCAACAATAAAACTTTCTTCAAATACATTAGAAGTAGGAAGCCAGCCAAGGAGGCAGTGGGGCCCTTGGATGACCAAGGGGTAAAAGGAGTAGTGAAGGATGATAGGGAAATGGCTGAGAAGCTGAATGCATTTTTTGCCTCTGTCTTCACTGTGGAAGAGGAGAAGTGTTTGCCCACTCCAGAAGCACCGATTTCGGGAGGGGGTTTGAAAGACCTGAATCAGATTGCGGTGACAAGAGAGGAAGTCCTCCGACTGATGGACAATTTAAAAACTAATAAATCACCAGGCCCGGATGGCATTCATCCGAGAGTTCTGAAAGAACTCAAATGTGAACTTGTGGATCTCCTGACAAAAATATGTAATCTTTCTTTAAAATCTGCCTCCATTCCTGAGGACTGGAAGGTGGCTAATGTCACTCCCATCTTTAAAAAGGGCTCCAGGGGAGATCCGGGAAATTACAGGCCAGTCAGTCTGACATCGATACCGGGTAAGTTGGTGGAAACTGTTATTAAGGAAAGAATTAGCAGGCACATTGATGAACAAAAACTATTGAGGCAGACTCAGCATGGGTTCTGTAAGGGAAGATCTTGTCTCACTAACCTGTTAGTGTTTTTTGAGGGAGTGAACAAACATGTGGACAAGGGGGACCCAATAGATATTATTTACCTTGACTTCCAGAAAGCTTTTGATACAGTTCCTCATCAAAGGCTCCTAAGTAAGCTCAATAGCCATGGGATAAAAGGACAAGTCCTCTTGTGGATCAAAAACTGGCTTATAAATAGGAAACAGAGAGTGAGTATAAATGGGAAACTTTCTCAGTGGAGGGTGGTAAGCAGTGGGGTACCACAGGGATCAGTACTCGGTCCGATGCTTTTTAACTTGTTTATTAACGATTTGGAATTGGGAGTAAGCAGTGATGTGGCTAAATTTGCAGATGACACGAAGTTGTTCAGGGTGGTGAAAACCAGGGAGGATTGTGAGGCACTCCAAAGGGATCTGTTGAGGATGGGTGAGTGGGCGTCAACGTGGCAAATGGGGTTCAATGTGGCCAAGTGCAAAGTGATGCACATTGGAGCCAAAAATCCTAAATATAAATACACGTTGATGGGGTCTGAACTGGCAGAGATGGACCAAGAGAGAGATCTTGGAGTCATAGTGGATAACTTGCTGAAAATGTCTAGACAGTGTGTAGCTGCAATAAAGAAGGCCAACGCTATGCTGGGGATTATTAGGAAGGGAATTGATAACAAATCAGCCAGTATCATAATGCCCCTGTATAAATCATTGGTGCAACCTCATTTGGAATACTGTGTACAGTTCTGGTCACCACATCTCAAAAAGATATTATAGCATTGGAAAAAGTGCAGAGAAGGGCAACTAGAATGATAAAAGGGTTGGAACACCTTCCCTATGAAGAAAGGTTAAAATGCTTGGGGCTCTTTAGCTTGGAGAAACGACGGCTGAGAGGTGACATGATCGAGGTTTATAAGATTATGAATGGGATTGAGCAGGTTGAGAAAGAAGTACTTTTCTCCCTTTCTCACAATACAAGAACTCGTGGGCACTCTATGAAATTGCTGAGCAGTCGGGTTAGAACAGATAAAAGGAAATACTTCTTCACCCAAAGAGTGATTAACATATGGAATTCACTGCCACAGGAGGTGGTGGCAGCTGCAAGCATGGATAGTTTCAAGAGGGAATTAGATAAACATATGGAGCAGAAGTCCATCAGTGGCTATTAGCCACAGGGTATAGATGGGAACTCTCAGTCTGGGGCAGGTGATGCACTCTATTCTTGGTGCTGGAGGGGGCAGCAGTGGGAGGGCTTCTGGTGCCCTGGCCCCACTGCTGGACCTCCTGATGGCAACTGGTATATTTTGGCTGCTGTGTGACAGAGTGGTGGACTAGATGGGCCATTGGCCTGATTCAACATTGGCTTCTCTTATGTTCTTATGTTTTTATGGTGCATAGTATGATTTTTGACAGTTTAACATCTATGCATGATTTTTTGACTGTTTAACATCTAGTTTGGAATGTATATTGTTTTATAGTTTTTAATGTTATGCTGTATGTGGGATGTGCAATCACATGACTAGTTTGAGGCACTCTACAAGGATTGCATCATCCTTCACCTGGTATACAGCATTTTTACTTGATCAGCACTGCTCTTTGCCTAAGGACAATTCTACTGAGGACACTTTGGCTAAACAATCATAGGAAGGCACTTTCTGGACCAGATGTAACAAAATTATTTTCTTTATTAATTACTTTCTGGATTAAGTTTTAAAATTGTAGAATGTATTGGTTTATATATTTTTTGTTTCTAGATTATTACCAGTGAAACACTACTTGGCATGTGATTGCATCTTTGGAGGCCTCATTTGTACTTTTATTCTGTGCCTAATGGTTTCATTTTGGAAGTAAGTCAATATGTTTTTTAGTAGAATATACTTAGAATTTATTTATTCATTTTATTGTATGTATTTAATTTCCCATTTTTCTATTTTACAGCAATTTTCTTCTGGTCTTTCTTGTATTTATATTTTATATGTGTATGATTGTACTGTACTATTATGTAAGCCAATATGTTCCTCACTGTGTTTGACCTCTGAAGAAGGCCTACACAGGCCGAAACGTGTCAGGTAAAGTCCATTAGCCATTGTGTGTTAGATCCCGGTATTTTTACATGAGGTGTGATTGGGCCCTTATATATTTTTTAATTCTTTGTTAATAAATACATGTATTTTTATATACTATATATATTAAGCTTTTATAGTTGGTCCTCTTTTCTATTTGACTAACCTTTTCAGGTTCTGGATCCCAGGTTTCTAGGTTCAGTCCCCCCCCTCTTTTTGTCCCTACTTGGCCAGGCATACCTGAAAACAAAAACAAAACAAAACAAAACACATTTTAGTGTCAACCTTACTTGCAATTGTAGGTTATGTATTGCCCCAAAATGGAGAGACACATTAGGTCCTACCATTCAACAATGGCAAAATAAACTGTGGGAACATTTTGTTTGTGGTAACCCCCCCCCCCCACACACACACACAGGGAGGTACTTATGCAGGAAAACACCAAAAACTATTTCAAGCAGTTTTGGGTGTTGAATACCTGATTGAGGGGGGAGTCATCTCAAAAAATACATATTACCAAAGTTTGTTATATTTTTTACTCAAGGTTTCTGAATGAATAATATACCGTACCTGAATGCTTGATAGCTTACCTATAAAATGTAAGTTCCTTTATTTCTGACTATTCTTAAAGTTGTATGATTTACTTGTAGTTGCTTTCCCTTTTTATCTTTGAATAATAAAAATTATAAATTAAAGGGAAAAAAGCTGTCTGCTGTCACCGTTCCTCATAGGTAATGGAGGGACGGTCCAGCATAAGCTTTTGACATGAGATGTTTAGTTGCAAGGCACATATATCATACTTTGCAGCATTAGTTGCAAAGTACATATCATGATTTTTATATAAATTACCATTGCATTCTTGCATCTCATTGAAGTGATACCGTGGTCTATACAGAAATAGAATTTATAATATTTCTGCACTAGAGACATTCCTTTACCTTTAACAGTATCAGGGAACTAGTAATCTGAGGATTTGCCTTAAATCATATAGCCTTAATTAGTTCTAAAACAATATTTAAGATATTTTAGTTGATTTCCATATTAAAGTTATCTCAAGCTATTCTGTTCAGAGAACCTTGGGAAAAGTTCCACCTGGAGAAGGTTCCACAACTCTGAACCAATTATTGAGAATCTCTCTCAACATACCTTACAGTACAGACTTTGAGACCACATATATGGTATTCTCAATACAATCCTCTTGGCTGGTCTTGAGATTGTGGTAGGATGTAGAAGAGAAATGAGTCTTTTAATGTCCAGTCAACAAATGTTATGTGTGTGGAGCAAAATGAAAGACAGTTCTATATACTGAGCTGTTTATGTGAAGTGGCTCCTCTACAAATCCCATTATTTTAATTGCATGACCCAGAACTGTGAGGAAAGGAATAGTGCTGGCATGGCTGACAAGACTGGAAGCATGTGGGAAGTTACATTATACAAAGTGCTTGTCATGTTGACCTGCATTTAGGCTGTTGTATTTCAAGCGGTAAACACACACAAATTTGTGCAGATATCATCACAAATTAATAGGGATTTATGCAGGACTTTTTTTCTGGGTGAACATGCCAGAATGGAGTTCCAGAACCTCTTTGACAAAATTCTTTTTAAAATGTTTAAAAATTCATGAGTTTTCAGTATACAGGCTGAAAACTTCATTTCCCTCTTGAGAGGTCCGACACCTCTTTAAAAAAGAAGACCCTCCCCCTGGATTTATGTATCCTGTAGCTCAATACTGCCATTTTTCTTTGGATCTGGGAGATTATAAATGGAGGTATATACTATGTTCTCAATGGAAATGGCTGTCTCCGGGGACAGGTGCTTCCTTTCAGAACATTCTGATGGGAGTGAAGTAAGGATCAAATGGTATCCAGCTTTGATGACTTTGCAACTCTGCTGGCAACAGTCTCTTGCTTCAGGTTGTTTAGCTCAGTTGTACCCTTGTCCTTTTGGAGGTTTAACCCTGATTCCAGAGATGATGGAACTGCCAGGACTGCCTCAATCTGTCACTTCACATTGGTCTCTCTAGACAAGAAGGCCACTTGTCTGAGGAAAGGCACAATAATTTGTGTCACTTCATTAAGTCAGCAGGCTGCTGATTCAGGCATCAAGCTCTGAAGAAGCACTTTGTTCCAGCTCTTTAAAGGCCTCTCCTCTTTATCCTCCAGGGACACCAGGCATGAGAGCCTGCAGAGAAAGGTCAAAATTGAAGAAAGCTGGTGGATGCCACTTTGAATGAAAATTAAAAATGGAAATAAGTGACAGAACTCTGATGGTTTTTACCTATGTGTGTAAGATGATAACAATAATGAGGCATAGCTTCAAAATCCTGGATAATCTTTGTCTTGGATAGTTGCTTAAACAACATTCAGGTATTTTCAAGATCTTTTTTGGTGGAAATGCCATTCTATGCAGTTAAACCCATCTGTGACCACTGAAGTCAATGGAAGTCAATTTAGAGGAGTACAGTTCTGCTTATGGCACTGTGATTTAGTGGAAACATCACACAATGTTGGCCATGAAAGAAAAGCTAATTTTAGAATGACAGTTAAATGCATTTACTCAGCCACATTAAAAGAAGTGGCTGAGTAAATGCCAAAGAAAGTGTTAAGCACCCTTTCCCAGCTGCTAATTTGCCCCAGAGTTGGCAGCTGTTCCTCTTCTTCAGTGGACTCTCAGACACCAGTGACACATTTACATCTAATGGGTAGTTTGGCCACGATAGAATGGTCTGAAGTCAAATGGCACAGTTCTACATCTGACCCTGTAAGCTGCCTGGATCGGTTGTGAACACTGCTATAGGAACTTCAGCCCCGCCAACACACCAAGTTTTCCTTGAGTAACTAAAAGGCACTTGGGCTAGCAAGTAGTTATTTCTCCCCTTCAGAAGAATTGTTAGCTATGTTTAACTACATATCTAATTTATCAACAGCAGTAACTGACTATGTGCAGCCAGCTAATCAAGATCTCATCTAAGCCATACTCATTTCAGAATAATTTCTGTTTGGAAATCTTCCAGTCTTATGGTTATTCTGACACTCAATTGTCTGATATCATGTTCCAAGAGGCAAGAACGGCAGTGAAGGAAGAGAGTGACTCAGCTGATATGTATGTGTCAGGGACATCATCCACCTGGAATAGTTAGAAGATCTTCCTGTTCAACAGGATCATTCTAGGGTTGCCAACCTCCAGGTGGAACCTGAAGAGCTCCCAGAATTCCAACTGATATCCACGCTACAGAGATCGGTTCCCTTAGAAAAAATGGCTGCTTTGGAGGGTGGGGTCTATGGCATTATACCTTACTGAGGTCCAACCGCTCCCCTCCCCCTGCCTTCCCTAGGGTTCACCCCCCAAGTCTCCAGAGTTCGCAACCGTAGATCATTCTGATTAGCATGTTTGTATTCAGTGTTTCCACAGTCTGCTAATAATTTCACAATCTCAGGCTTTTGGAGGCCTTTCTTATGTTGTGTGTGTGTGTATAAAACTAATGTTTGCACAATGTGTTTCACTTTCTGAGGCTATACCTATCTTTGTGTCACTTGTGTGATGTAGTGGTTAGAGTGCCAGACTAGGATCCGTGAGACCCAAGTTCAGATCTTCACTCTGTCATGGAAGCTTGATGATGACCTTGAGCCGGCCTTGGCCTAACTTGCCTCACAACAGTGTTGGGGGGGGGGTAAAATGGAGGAGAAGAAAATGAAGTAAGCCACTCCGGGTCCCCAACTGGGGAGAAAGACCGGGGTATAAATGAAGTAAATTCATAATAAATATATTGTATTCACTGGCATGCAGGTAGGGCTGCACAAAAAGGAAGAGTACAGGCAAATCCCTACCAGTGAGCAAATCATGAAGATACTCGTCCACCCCAAAGAATACATTTTGAATTTTAAGTTGAACACTAAGATTTTAATTTCTTTAAAAATTTAATAGACATGAGCAAGATTCTTTCTATATGAGGAAAATGCTACATATGTTAGATGTGGCCTTGAGTAGGTTTTTCAGATGGTTTATCAGGCCTAGCTATTCAAATGCAGTCAGACCAAGAAAACTGTATTTTGCATGGGTGACTGGTAATCAGATTGTTATACAATGTCTAGAAAACTGAAAAGCAATGGGTGATGGTGGTATTTGGTTCAAATCTGCAGCACAGTTATTACTCCTTCTCTCATGGCATTTCCCAGTTAGAATTTTTCTTCCAGATCTGCTATTGGCCCCAGGTACAATAGTTAGTCCTTGTCTTATTTCCCTATTGTAGCTAACAGTAGCTCAGCAGAAAGTAGTCGTTTTTATTAGGGAAAGACTGCAAGGGGGAAAGGATTATATCCTCATTCTGCTAACACTATGGCCTGAATCCAAATTAAACCCCCCCCCCAATTTCTTTTTTTGGCTTAGGCTGAGCTGATTGAAATTGAATCCGATGAAGACGGAGGTTCTGTGCCTGAATTGGAGTGGTACGGGGGTAGGGATTCCACTCCTGGCCTTTGGTGGGGTGCTGTTGGTGCCAGCACCGAGGGTCAGGAGCTTGGGAGTGCACCTGGATGCCTTCTTAACAATGGAGGCCCAGGTAGCAGCCGCTGCCAAGGCAGCCTTTTACCATCTTTGGCTGATTAGGCAGTTGGTTCCCTTCCTCGAATGCAATGATCTGGCTGCAGTGTTCCATGCTATGGTCACCTTGAGGTTGGACTACTGTAATGCTCTCTACATGTGACTGCCCTTGGTGCAACTCCGGAGGCTGCAGCTGGTGCAGAATGCGGTGGCCAGGCTGTTGATGGGTCTCCCCAGGTAGGAAGAAGAAGAAGAGTTTGGATTTATATTCTGCCCTTCACTCTCAGAGGCATCTCAGAGTGGCTTACAAACTCCTTTCCCTTCCCCTCCCCACAACAGACACCCTGTGAGGTAGGTGGGGCTGATAGAACTTCTGACAGAAACTGTCCTTGAGAGAACAGCTGTGCCAGAGCTTGTGACTGACCCAAGGTCACATCAGCTGGTGCAAGTGGAGGAGTGGGGAATCAAACCCGGTTCTCCCAGATAAGAGTCCACGCACTTAACCACTGCACCAAACTGGAGCACATCCAGCCTGTGCTTAAGACTCTGCACTGGCTGCCGATAGCATTCCGGATTCGCTTCAAGGTGCTGTTTTTGACCTTTAAAGCCCTTTATGGTCAGGGACTGCCTTTCCCTGCATGTTCCCTAGAGAGCATTGTGATCAGGATCCCAAAACCGCCTGGATCTCCCTGGCCCAAAGGAAGTCAGGTTGATGGCAACTAAGACCAGGGCTTTCTTGCTCATAGCTCCGTGCTACTGGAATGAGCTCCCTGCTGAGATCAGAGCCCTGTGGGACTTGCCACAGTTCCATAGGGCCGTGAAAACAGAGTTTTTTAGGCAGGCATTCCGTTAGGAGCAGCATCTTAACAGCAGCGCCCTGAGTGAACTCAGACCTAGTCAGGGCTCTTTTTGTAGCAGGAACTCCTTTGCATATTAGGCGACACCAGGGGTCTTTTTGTAGAATAACAGCTGCAGGAGCTCATTAGCATATTAGCATATGCCATGCCCCCTGACATCACCGGAAGTGATGTCAGAAGAGGAAGCAAAAGGGGGGGAGGCAACTTCAAAAGCCTCCCCTTCCCTTCCCCAGCTGGCCTGGGTGGGGGAACTAAGAGAGAAGGGGTTTAAAGTTTAAACTCCTTCTCATGAGAGTTGGGCCACAGAAGGAGGAAAGAGGGAAGGAAAGAGAGAGGGTAGAGAGAAGGAAAGAAGGAAGGAAAGACAGAAAGAAAGAGAAAGAAAGGGGAGGGAAAGAAAGAGAGGGAAGAAGGAGGGAAACAGGGAAAGGAGGAAAAAGAGGTGGGAAAGAAAGAAAGAGAGAAGAGAAGAGAAGAGAAGAGAAGAGAAGAGAGAGAGAAAGAGAAGAGAAGAGAAGAGAAGAGAGAGAGAAGAGAAGAGAAGAGAGAGAGAAGAAGAAGGGAAAGGAAAAAGAGAGAAGGAAAGGAGGGAATGAAAGAAATTCGGTGGCAATTCGGCCCCATTATATCCTATGGGCCATTGAAGTCAATGGTGAAAACATAGGGTATATTCTGGGGGCTGGAGGGGTGGGGGTTTGAGGGAGAGGCTCCAAACTCACAGGATAGCTGATGGAGCCTCTCCCCAAGATACCCACCAAGTTTCAAGAACATTGGACCAGGGAGTCCAGTTCTATGGGCCCCCAAACAGGTTGCCCCTATTCCCTCCATTGTTCTCTATGGTGGGAAAAAACTTACTTTTTTCCCACCATAGAGAACAATGGAGGGAATAGGGGCAACCTGTTTAGGGGCCCATAGAATTGGACCCCTTGATCCAATGTTCTTGAAACTTGGTGGGTATCTTGGGGAGAGGCTCCAACAGCTACTCTGTGAGTTTTGGAGCCTCTCCCTCAAACCCTCTCCCCTCCAGCCCCCAGAACATACCCTATGTTTTCACCATTGACTTCAATAGCCCATAGGATATAATGGAGCTGAAATTGACATTTGACTGCCTGAAAGACTCCCCGGGATGCCGGCTGGGGGCAGGGCTTGGCTCCTGAGCTCCTGGAGCTGTGCTCCGGTGCGCTTCCCCCAAAAAAGACCCCTGGGCGATACACCCCTAATGTAGCCAATCCTCCAAGAGCTTACAGTAGCCCTTGTAAGAAGAACTCTGTAAGCTCTTGGAGGATTGGCTACATTAGGGGTGTGTCGCCTAATATGCAAAGGAGTTCCTGCTACAAAAAGAGGCCTGAACCTAGTATGACTTAGTGCGGTGGCACCGCGGATTGTGTCCTTAAACTGCACTTTATTTTTATCGCCATCGAAGTTATGTTTTAAATTGATTTGTCTTGTGTTTTAAATGACTTGTTGCATTTTATTATGTGTAAAATTTATACTGTGTGTCAGTTTTTGGAAGCCGCCCTGAGCCCGCCTCGGCGGGGAGGGTGGGGTAAAAGTTAAAACAATAAATAAATACAAATAAATATAAATCTTGATTAAAATCTCATTGGGACCTCATATGTGATGCCCTTTGTTAACCACAGCAAACAGAGACTGTGTGATAACTTCTGAGCCAGAGGGAAAGTCCAGAAGAAGTTCCATGGAATTGCAAGGAAAACATAAGCACATCCAGCTGATTTGGGGTGGACCCCATTACACCAGCACCGCATTGGGCGGTAGAACGGAGCACAGCCAATCCGATCACTGCTGCCTTATGTGCAGAAACACCCAGAGCACACTATAGAAGCGGGTTGCTCCCGGCTTTTCAGCTTCGCATTCACACTTCCGGGAAGCGGAATAACATGGGATAAAGGTACTCTCCAGGATTTGCTACCAATTTTGTCAGGTATCTTTTTAATGCGGGAGTGAAGCGGAACAGCATGGGTTGCCTACAGGTGGGGAATGCCAGGCAGATGTGCCTGTGTGAACGCCCCCTTTAATCCACTTGGGAAACACTGCTGAAAAGTGGCTATAGGGGGCAAATTGCCAGCCTGAACTCACCTTAAGTCAGATTATCGGGACTTGAAATATATAAGCGGTTTTTATGATCATTTTTAATGTAACAAATCACTTGTTTTAAATCATTTAAAGCTTTTTATTGTAACCATTATATGACCACCACCTTTTGGGGTTTTAGTAGTTTTCTTTACTTTCTCCTGTAGTTTATAGTTCCCCTTTCTTATTTTCTTGTAGTTTTGGAAAATATTTTTTTAAAAAAATCTGTTTTAATTTCAGGGCATGGTTCTCAGTATGGCAGAATTTCAGGTGGGTTATTTTCATTTTGGGAACTGCTTTCAGGCACGGTTTTCAAGTTCTGAGATTTTGGCACCTAAAAAACATGCTATAATGATTCCCCGCTTCCCCTTTTCTTTTTCTTTAGCCGGGCAGTCCTGTTTCTTGTTATTTGTTTCTCTGTTTGTTCTACCCAGTTGTTTAAAGGTATATAGAGGTGTTTCAACGCAGCCTAGGGAACTCAGTAACCAAAAAATCCTCTTCTTTGGTAAATGTCAGATTATGGCACACTAGAGGCTGACAGTAATTCAAAATAATAGTTTTATTTCATTTTCAAGGAAGAAAATGGTCAGGTAGGTATCAGGTTTGGAACTTGGCAGGTGACCAGCAACAGAACTGAAGTAACTTTATATAGCTAAATACAACAAATAGTTTGTCAAAAACATAGCTGCTTTGTTTTAAAGACAGGTCTTTAAAACTATGGAGAGAGATCTCTTGGCAGTCAGAGCTTTAACAAACAGGCATAAGCTTCTTTGTCTCAAAATTACTTAAGTTTGTGAAGGCAGAAACACACACACAGGTTCCAATTTTCCTTCTTTACCACCTGACAAGGGATCACTCCTCCTTTACCAGGTGCTATTTCCCTCAGGGTAGGGCTGTTTGTCCCACATCCCTAATTCAGGACCATCTCTTGAGCCTTAACTATTCTTAATTGAATTTAACTGTTCTGTCATTCTTAACTGCCCCTCTTAATTGACACTTTCAACTGTAAATTCCATTGGAATTCCCTGTCACTCAAGGTTCTCAGACTGGGTTAAAGCATTAATCATTCACTGTCTGTTACACATGCCCTGTAGAAAAACCCATCCTGAAATTAAAAAAAGACCCTGCCATGCACTTTTGATCTTTTTAAAGAAAAAAGGGAAGGAAGGCATGACTTAGCAGATCTCAAGGACTGCAGTGCAGCCGCTGGCCCTTCATTCTTTGCAAATGTGCCCAACTGCCCCCCCCCCGCTGGAGAATGATTGCCTGGCTGCTGGCCCAGCACGTGGGCTCCTGATTACTCTGGCTGGCTGCCATTTGCAGCAAGAGGCTTGCCACCTATTCTGTCACTGTTGGAGCCTTGGCTAGCTTGACTATAGTGAAGGAAGAGCCAGTGGCTACCCTGCAGCCCTGGAGAGCTTGTGAGTCATACCTTCCTTCTCCTGTTTCTTAAAAAAAGTTAAAGGTCTAGTGGGGGTTAACAACCCACTCCCTGAAATCTGAAAAGACTCTCAAAATACTAGGAGATAACTTTCTGTTACTTTCATAATTCATGGAATGTTTGGTTTTATTGGGAGATAGCCGAGCCGAGCCAAAATGGTTAATTTAGGGCATATTTTTGGCTCAGTTATATCAGGACACACACTCATAATAGAAACCTGTTTCTTATTTTGAGTCGCAGATTTCTGTGAAAGCAATCAACTAATATCCAGACCAGCTCAGTTTGTTTGTGAAAACCTCTTCATAAACTGAGGAACAGACTTTGGCAGCATTGATATGATGTGAGGAATCAAAACTGACTACTAGAGAGTGCTGAGGATCACAGTAAAAGCTGCAGCTTTATTAACCATACGGAGAATACTGGCAAGAGCATGAGTCTAATGCAATTCTAATAACTGTATGCTTAACAGGAGTGCTTGATTCCACTCTCCACTTCTCCCCAGAAAGTGGGATGCTGGGCACTGGCAGGGCTCTTCACGCTTGATAGATGGGGAGGAAAGAGCAAGACTGCCATCCAATGACCACTGAGACATGTTTGCCATGTAATTTGAAGACAAAATGATTTATATTTTACTTGTCTTTGGGGATGAGAGTTTAAGAGCATAGTCAGGGCCCATTCATGTTACAAATGTGTTCTCATTTGTGCATTTAACAGCTCAGGAAAATGGTTTGTCCATATGGGGAGTGCCATGAAAGTGATGTACAACTCTGAATTGGTTCCTTCTGTGATTTGGACATGCTTGTAAGTAGAAATGCCTCTCTGTGAGAGGGGATATAAATGGCTTCAAAAGGAGATTAGACAAATTCATAAAGGATAGGTTCATCAATCACTATTAGCCAGGGTGACTAAATGAAGTATACCTCAAACTACCAATTGCTGGAGGGCAGATGCAATATCAGGAAAAGGTTTGGGCCTCCATGCCCTGCTTGTAGGCCTTCCCAGACATCTTGGTTTGGATCCTATTAATGTTAGGTAGATTTGTAATTGGTTGAAAGATCACACCCAGAGTTAATGGTTGCACATTGTCTTGGAGAGAAGTGATAAGTGGAGAGCCCCAGTGATCTGTCCTGGGCCCTGTGTTGTTCAACATTTTTATAAATGACTTGGATGAAGGAAAAGAGGGGATGCTCATTAAATTTGCAGATGATACTAAACTGGGAGGGGTAGCAAATACAGTAGAAGACAGAGGCAAGATACAGGATGATCTTTTTTAAAATATATATTTTATTTTATTTTTAGGAAAACAGTGGGGATACAGAAAAGGGAGAGAAAAAAGGGTTATATAACATAATTGCATTTGTTGAAGACAATCATGTATTACAAAATGTAAAAGAAAATATTTTCCCTTACACCCCCCCTTCATTATAATTTTCAAAGTATTATCTATAAAATACAACCATTCTTACTTCTGTTGAGGTATGATTATATTCAACATTTTAGGTTTTAAACTTCATAATTAATCTATTTTGCAGCTATATCATTAGTTTAATCATTACTACATAGTCAATATTACATTTTTTGCCACTTCTACACATTTGTTAGAACCTTTAACAGATGAATAATATATCAAGGTGCAAAAGAAGGTCTACTATATATCTCATAACAAGAAAACAGGATATAACTACTCAGAATCCACTTCAAAAAGATGTTCTTCCCAAAGTCCACTTCCTTACACCCATCTGTATTAGAGGTATTACATTTAAAACAGATTTTAATTTTACTTCTATTTCATTGCCATACATTTCTCATTATAATTTGTCTCCTGCTTCTTCTTATATTTTTTTAAAAATCTCCTGCTAGTATAGTACACATAATACACATTCCATCTTTCCTTAAATTTTGTAATTGACCTATTTCTCAAAGAGTTTGTTAATTTTGCCATTACTGCATTTTCAGCAAGCTTATTTTCCCATTCTTGTAAATGCAGACAGATGTCTAGTTTCCATTTTGCTGTGTAAATAGTTCTAGCCGCTGTCATCATGTATTTAAATATCTCTTCTGAAAATTTTGGTAATTTGTTAGGCAGAACATCTAATAGCATGCTCTTGGCTTCAACTGGAAATTTAAATTTTAATATGTTCTGCATTTTTGGTGTATTTCCTTCCAATAATCTTTTTGCTTTTTTCACAAGTCCATCACATATGAACAAAGGTTCCATCAATGTCTTGACATTTCCAGCATTTTCCTTTGTAGTTTTTACCTGCTTTATTTAGATACAGGATGATCTTGACAGGCTGGAAAACTTAGCTAAAACTAACAAAATTAATTTTAACAGGGACAAATGTAAAGTTCTGCATTTAGGATGGAAAAATCAAAATCATATAGGATGGAGGGGACTTGTCTTGGTATTAGTAGATGTGAATGGGATCTAGGGGACTTAGTAGATAAAACATTGAACATGAGTAAGCACGGTGATGCAGTACCTAAAATGGCAAACGTGATTTTGTGCTGCATCCACAGTAGTGTCTAGATGATATAACTTTACTCTGCTCTGGTTAGACCTCAGTTGGAGTATTGTGTTCAGTTTCAGGTCCCACAATTTAAGAAGGATGTTGACAAGCTGCAACGTGTTCAGAGGAGGGCAACAAAGATGGTGAGGGGTCTAGACACCAAGTCCTATGAGGAAAGGTTGAAGAAGCTGGATATGTTTAGCCTGGAGAGATGACTGAGAGGTGATATGATAGCCATCTTCAAATAGTTGAAAGGCTGTCATATAGAGGATGGAGCATAGTTTTCAGCTAAACATTAGGAAGAACTTCCTGATAATTAGGGCAGTTCCTAAGTGGCAGAGGCTTCCTAAGGAGGTGGAGGGCTCTTTATTTGGAGGTCTTTAAGCAGGGGCTAGATGGGTATCTGCATGAGAGGGAAGGTAGGAAGGGATGAGACAGTGCTTGGCTCTTGTGTCCCTTTCTTACAAGCCCAGGGTAATGCTGATTGCCACTTTGGGTTCAGGAAGGAATTTTCCTCCAGGCCAGATTGGCCCAGGGATCCTAAGAGCTTTTTTGCTTTCCTCTGGGCATGGGGTAGGGATCACAGGGGCAGTGGGGGGTTTTTGTGTGTGAATTTCTTGTATTGTGTAGGAGATTGGACTAGATGACCCTTGAGGTGCCTTCCAGCTATATTGATGTTCCAATGTTTCATGGCCACTATGGGAAAACAGGATGCTAGACTATATGTACCACTGGTCTGATCTATCAGGGATCTTCTTACATTCAGAGACTATGCAGTTGACTGCACAAATTAGACCTTGGTGTTGCTAATAAAAGTCCATTTTGGTCTGTCTTCTTTCCTCTTCTGTTTTGATACCAGAACCAGGTCCTTTCCTTTCAGTTAATCAGTGTGCCTTTAGCTACAAAAAGATCTGGTTGGGAGGGAAAGAACTGTACTCCTATCTGCATTTCCCACAGATAAATTTGAATGTCCCCATAATGTAATTCAGATTATTTTGAATTGCCTGTAAAAGCCACATGTCAAGAGTTAGACTAAGGCTGTTCCCAAATAGTTGGATCCAGACTAATTTTTTTAATAATAATTTTATTTTCCAACATATAATATCAACATCGACATCAACATCAACACAGACAAACAACACACGCAAGCAGTAATCAGGAGTGCATTCCATTAGTGCTTAAGCTTTTCTTTTTGTACATCAGTAATTTTTGCACCTATGTTAATACTTTGTATATACATATATAGTAGTTAGAGTTTCTATTTCTGTTAATATTTCTATATATAGCTTTTAATGGTTATAACAGCTGTTACTTAAGGTACCACTCAATCCATTTATACAATCTTGACCATGTTTTTTCAAAGATATCTTCACTCTTGCTTTGTAAGAGCAGAGTCAATTTGTCCATCTCAGCAATTTCTAAAAGCTTATACATTATTTATTCTTTTGAAGGTATTTCTTCTTTTCTCCAATATTTAGCATAGAGAATTCTAGCAGTAGTTACATGTATAATCATATAAACATCTGTTTTTTTAAAGCTTTCTGGTATAATATTCAATAGAAACAATTCTGGTACAGAAGGTATATCTGTTTCTAGTATTTTTTGTAAGATCTCATGTATCCAGATCCATTTTTTATTTTTATCAAATGTCCCCCATATATGAAAAAAGATACAACATTCTGTTTACATTTCCAGCAATCATTTGACACATTAGGATAGAATTTCACTAATTTGTCTGGTGTCATATACCATCTATAAAACATTTTATATATTTTTTCTTTATATGAAATTGCTTTGGTATATTTTATATTTGTTTTCCATATTTTAGACCATTGATCTAATTCAATATTATTTTCTAAGTTTTGTGCCCACCTAATCATTCCACATTTAACCACCTCATCTTGTGTTTTCATTTCTAATAATGTTACACACAGTTTTTTAATAAATTTTTCATCAGTATACAACAATATTTTATCCAGTTCCGTAACCTTTTCATAAGAACCAGTTTGTTTATCCTTAACATATCTGGATTCCAGTTGGGCTCTTTCCCACCAACTCAATTCAGTATGTTGTTTTTGGAGAGAGTCCTGAGTTTTAAATTACTTTTATAATCGTACCTCCACATTGGATGTCTTATAAATAATCTGGGATTCGTGAAAGCTTCAAGTGGTGAGACCCATTTTGGAATTCTGGTGCAGTAAAGTTTATTAGTTTCTTCCCATGTTTTCAGCAATGAGCTTCTAAGAATATATTGTTTAAAATACCTATGTGAATTATCTCTGCTATACCAAACAAAAGCATGCCAACCAAGCAATAGGTCATGTTCTTCTAGTTTTAAAAGTTTTGAATTTTCCAGTATAATCTAATCTCTCACCCATGTCAAGGATGCCACTTTATAATATAGAGACCAATCTGGAAAAGCAAATCCTGCTCTTTGTTTCGTATCTTGAAGTGTTTTCATCTTTATTCTACATTTCTTCCCTTGCCATATAAAATGTCTTATAAGTTTGTCCAAGTCCTTAAAATACTGTTGGTTTTTTAAGATTGGGATAGTTTGGAATAAAAAGATGAGTCTTGGTAGGATATTGATTTTTGCCACAGCTATTCTGCAGATCTTTCCATTTTTCCAGGTCCTTCTTGATTTCTGACAGGAGTTCCACGTAATTGTCCTGTAGTAGAGAACTGCATCTATTTGTCAAAGTTATTCCTAAATATTTCACTTTCTTTTGAACTTCAATACCTGAGGCATTTTGTGGTTGTTGGATTTGGTCTTTGGTGCAGGTTTTTTGTCAATATTTTAGTTTTCTTGAAGTTGATTTTAAGGCCAGCTACCTGTCCATATTCTTGTAGTGTGTTTATGAGTTGGATAGTAGATTTTATTGGATCTTCTAAAATGAATGCAAAGTAATCTGCAAATGCTTGTAAGTTATATTATTCTCCTTTCATTTTGAGTTCTTTAATTTGAGTTTCTTTTCTCACTATATCATTAAGTGTTTCCAGAGCAAAAATAAAAAGTAACAGAGAGAGTGTGCACCCTTGCCTGGTTCCTTTTTGTATTTCAATATTTTGTGATAGGTCCCCATTTACCATAATTTTTGCTTGCTGTTTGGTATAAATTGATCTAACCATTGTATAAAAATCTTCTCCACAGTCCCAAACTGTTAGTAGTTTTAACATAAGATTCCAGCTAAGATTGTCAAAAGCCTTCTCAGCATCTAGAAAGACCAATGCCATCTGTTTCTCTGGATGTGCTTCAAAGTATTCAAGTACATTCAAAACAGTCCTTGCATTACTTCTTATCTATCTTTTAGGTAAAAAACCTGCTTGGGCTGAGTACAGACTGGCAGTTTGCCCTGGTAGCCAGTCATAGCAAAAAAAACCCAGATTAAACTATACCGGGTTTTCCCGTCCACACAGCGGGGGCCGCTGCTGGAAGATACGGGACAGAGGTGCGCGGGAGCGTTCAGACTGCTGCGCCAGAGGCGTGCTATATTCGCCATTTCCCCATTAATTTGGCTGTGGGTGTATGGGTGTATGTGCGCATGAGCGCTCATGCGCATAACCGCATTTTGCTGATTTTTTTTTTTTTTTTGCCCTGCAATGCCGGCACCGCATTGGGCAGTGGAGTGGAGCACAGCCAATCACACCGCTGCTGCCTCATGCCCAATATGGCTTCCTCCCGGCTTTTCGCCTGCGCGTTCAGACTCCCCGGAAGTGGAGAAACGTGCGACGAACGCGGGCTTTCAGATTTGCGATGGCTTTTATCAGGTGTTTTTTTAATCCGGCAGTGAAGCGCAACAGCACCGGTAGGCTACGGGTGGGGGACGCCAGGCAGATGTGCCTGTGTGAACGTCCCATTTACTCTGGTATTGAATCGTTGTTGGCCCGGGTCCCTTCCCGGGGCAAACTGCCAGTCTGGACTCAGCCTTGGTCTTGATGTATAATTTGCACAAGGACTCTTTTCAATCTTGAGGCCAGTATAGATGCATAAATTTTATAATTCACATTCAATAGTGATATTGGTCTATAGTTCTTAATATCCTTCTCATCCGTATCTTGTTTATAAATTAAAGTGATTAGAGCTTCATTCCAGGGCCCTGATATTTTCTTCTCCTTTATTATATTTCATATTTTGAATTTTAATGGCATTATTATTTGGTCTTCAGATGTTTGGTAGAACTCAGCCAGAAGGCCATCTGGACCCAGTGTTTTCCCTTTCTTTCATTTTTGACCACTTCAGTTATTTCAGCAAAGGAAATGGGTTCGTTTAGGATTTTCCTTTGATCTTCTGTACATTTCTTGTCATTATATGTTTTTTAAAATTCCCTGATTTATTCTTGGGTAGCTTCTCTTTTTTGGTATAAATTCTTATAAAATGTCTCAATCTTCTTCTTGGAGTATTCTCTGGGAGTATTCCTTTCCTCTCCCATTTCATCTCTCAATATCTTTATGTGTTTCTTTTTCTTTCTTAATTTGTATGTTAACCATCTAGTTGGTTTGTTTGCATTCTCAAAATAGATTTGTTTTGCATAAGGTTTTTTTTTTGCTATTTCTTGAGTTAAAAAACAGTTCATTTGATGTTGTAGGTTTTTTATCTTCTTCTGGGAGTATTCTCTAGGAGTATTCCTTTCCTCTCCCATTTCATCTCTCAATATCTTTATGTGTTTCTTTTGCCCCCCCAGTCGGAATAACGAGACAGACAACAGTTTTGGATCAGACAAGGGCCACTTTATTAACTTTATAACAGTTAACTAACCAAACACGGCAAGGGAGCATTTGTTCAAGAGCAGAGCAGGCAAGGCCGGTGTCAAAGCGACCAACCTCCTTGCCCAGTATGTGGGCAAGCCACCAACCCCGATCTTGAGCCATTAATCTGGCTTGCGACCGGCAGCCCAGCCACTGGTGGCCTCCCAGGAGCACCTACCCCTGAAACCATACAGCTTGCAGAGAGGAGCTTACCTAAGAGGTTCCCAGAGGGGATAATCATTCACTGCCCGAGGCCTTAATAACCTGCAGACCGTTCCTGATGACCCCCATGTTCCTAAAACAAGGAATGGCTTAAGGTGCTCGCCAATTCTCTGCTTTCCTATCCCTGCACTATTCTGCCACTGGCGAGGTCAAGCCTCTGCTTTGGCTGACGCAGCCACCTAACAACCTAGTGCAGCCCTAATCCCTTGCCGAATGTCCTCCAAAAACAATTTGTTGCCCTTGTCTGACATGTGAATACCATCTACCCTGTAAAGGCCAGCATCTCTTACCGTAATTTCAGGGTGTGGTAAAAATTGACCCAGGCCACCCTCCATGGCTTTCAGCATCTGACGGTTGACCTTGCGACGAGCCCGGTCAATGCATCTGGGATCCCCCAAGTTGCGCCAAACCTGCCGCGGCAAAATTGCTGACCAAATTATCAGCACCCCAGGCCATCGTGTTTGAATCCTTGCCAGGTCCTCCGTGGCCTGAATCACCAGAGCCTTGCCTTTCATCAGGCCAAGATCATTGCCACCTAGGTGCACAAGTAAAATATCAGGAGGCGGCCCATGCCGTTCCTCAAACTGCAGTGGGAGTAAACTGAGCCAATGCATGCCCCTCCTTCCCCACCATTCAATAAATGCCGACTCACTCAGGCCCAACTGGGAACCAAACGTCGTCCTCCTGGCCTGGTGAGCGGCCCAAAAAACCATACTGTGGCCGCATATTACCACTCTCCTCTGCACCTGCCGGCCCACAGCACCTGAAAAAGAACTATTTTAGTAATGTATTCCATTCAAAACTTACATTGACGAACATAACTTTTAAAACTGCGGGATTTCCAGCGCCCTATACCCTGTATATCCTCCCGCGAGTAACCCATGGCAGCTGCCGTAGAAGCAGCTCCAATTCGAAAAGAGTGGGTCCCGAAGCGAAAACCACCCAAGCCTAGTGCATGAAGTGCCTTCTGCGTCAATGCCCAAAACTGGAACTTCATAAGAGGTGAACCATCTCTGTGCAGAAATAATACCCCACTGCCTGTTCCCCGAAAACCCAGGTAATGACGCAAACCTGCTACTGGGCATAGTTCAGCCTCAGAACAGCTTCCCAATTCTATCCTTGAGCCTTTGCCTAACTGATCAGTCTTTGACTGC
Source organism: Gekko gecko (assembly GCA_029375565.1). NCBI lineage: Eukaryota > Metazoa > Chordata > Lepidosauria > Squamata > Gekkonidae > Gekko > Gekko gecko. Next base: position 158,471,824 of record JAPDNY010000003.1, on the reverse strand, counting down.
CTAATACGAATAATCACACAGTCATCTTGAATCCTGATGTCACTGAATTTAAGAGCCCGATCAGATGTATCACGCTTTGAAGCTGGGACAAGCTCACTTATACGCAACGCCCCAAAGAATGCTATCAATGAAGCTGAATGAAAGAGAGCAGCCTCGTATTCATCAGCACAAAGGCTAGGCCACAGCGCTCTAATACCCATTAGAACTGAAGGAGTAAGTGGTTCCCTGGAATCCTGAGACTGTCCCGCTTTGCGGGACCAGCCTTCCAACATCTTTTTGATCCGGAAGTCACTTGTCCTATCTTCATGCCCCGCAGCCTTACCTGTGTAGGCCAGGGAGGACAGCCTGCCCCTTATAGAGCGAACTGATAAGCCCTTGCCCTTCAAGTAAACGCAGAACTGCATCAATTGAGGGACCGGGATGGGCCATATGTTGCGTAATCCGACCTCATCCCTGAAGCTAACAAATTGATGCACCGCCCTCATGTATGCTTTCCGTGTTGAAGGGGCCAGGGCCATTCCTATCGCCTGTTCAGCTTCAAACCTCCAATCTGCCAAAAACTGGGAGGCATCCTTACCGGGTGCACGTCCGCTTCCGGGGCCAGCTGACGGAATCTCCCCATCTGTTTCCGAGAGAGAGCATCAGCGACCCCATTACTTACGCCCGGGACATGCCGTGCACGAAACAATATATTATTCCGTAAACATAACAATGTGAATGCCCTAACTAACTTCATGACCCTAGCTGACTTAGATGTCAAAGAGTTTATTACATGCACCGTTGCCTGATTGTCACACCAGAAGTGGACTGAACGGCCAGCAAAATCCGCCGTCCAAATCCCCACTGCTACAACAATCGGGAAAAACTCCAGAAAGGTTAGGTCCTTGACCCAGCCTGCCTGGAACCAATCCTGTGGCCAATCTTCGGCACACCAATGTCGTCTAAAGTACACCCCGAAACCTGATGAGCCGGCTGCATCTGATGTCACCTGCAACTCAGCTTCCTCTCTCCAAAATGATACCCCATTAAAAGAACTTAGAAACTCCTTCCAAATCAAAAGATCCTGCTGCATCCCATTAGTCACCCTGGTCCTGTGATGCGGGAGGCGAAGGCCCCGCATAGCATCACAGAGTCGTCTGACAAAAGCCCTACCAGGAGCCACAACTTTGCATGCAAAGTTGAGATGGCCCACTAGCTGTTGTAACTCCCGCAGAGATATTTTCTTAAGTGCCCTAAAGTTTTCCACAAGAACCTGAAGACCCTCCAACTTGTCCAAGGGGAGCCTAGAACACTGATGAACAGTGTCTATCTCAATACCTAAAAAGGTCAAAATAGGCGTTGGACCTTCGGTCTTTTCTTCCGCCAGGGGAACCCCTAACTCAGCCGCCATTGCAATGAAGCTGGACAGTAAAAATTCACACTGCCCAGTCCCTACCTGCCCTACAAACAAAAAATCATCTAAATAATGAGCTGTAGAGCCCAATCCTGTCCTGAACCGCAAGGCCCATTCCAAAAAGGAACTAAACCTCTCAAATGCCGCACAGGACACGGAACAACCCATAGGAAGGGCCCTGTCCATATAGAAATATCCCTCAAAAGCGAAACCTAATAAATCAAAATCAGCCGGATGGACAGGCAGAAGCCGAAAAGCCGACTTAATGTCACATTTAGCTAAGAGGGCACCCTGGCCGCAACCACGAACCACCCTCATGGCCTGGTCAAAGGACGTATATCTGACTGAACAAAGTTCATCGAGTATAGCGTCATTCACAGATCCGCCCCGAGGGTACGATAAATGATGAATGAGGCGATACTCACCCGGAGCCTTCTTTGGTACAACGCCCAAAGGAGACACTCGTAAGGTAGGTAATGGGGGGAGAGAAAAGGCCCCAACACTCTCCCTTCCTTACATTCCTTTCCAATTTTTGTCCGCACAATATCCTCCATCCCTTTGACTGACTTCAAATTGGGAGCCCAAAATGGGGTCCGCTCACCCTGATAAGGAATCCTAAACCCCAACAAAAACCCATCAAGTAAATACCTGCTATCCTTCTTGTTTGGATAATTTTTTAAATTTTTTTCCAATACCTCCACCTTAATTGGGCTGGGTCCCTTTGTCATTAAAGGCTGCCTGACTTCCACCCCCACCGGGGCGCTTACCTCCCCGTGCACCAAAACGCCCTTTTGGCTTGGGACAATTTGCAAGTGAGTGAGGCCCCGCACACAGGGGGCACTCATGCCGAAAGGAGCAAGATTTTCTGCCACATGTTCCATGGGAAGTAAATTCCCAACACAGAGGACGTCTCTGCATCGCATTTCCCACCTGCACTCGGGAAGGGTACTGACTTTGCATTCGCTGTACAACATGACCACTGTCAGAATGCTCAGCATGTGATGATTTAGGTGTAGACACAACCTGCAGCCACAGATGGGGATGAATAAGGTCCCAACGCAAGGCCGGGTTCATCGCCGCCCTTGTGTGGAAACCTTCATCGTATTCCAACCATGCATGCCCCGTAAAACCCGTGAAGGTTTTATAAATGATGTCCATGTATTGTAAAAGCGCAGATGCCCTCCAAGGCTGGTGGCGCACTATCACACCTGAATAAATGAGGAAACCCGGGAACCAATTGCCGCAGGTCCTGTCTACCTTACGCCGCTTAATGCGTTCTTTGTCCCTCTCATCCAAGTCCTCCCTGTCTTTCTTGTCCAGTTCTCTGAATAAAAGAGTGAAAACGTCCACATAACTCCCCTTAAGAATTTTCTCCCTAGTAGCCAAGGAAAGGTGGTCGCCTAATGGTAAAGCGATATCACCCTCTGGCAAAGCCTTAGCTGGAACTTGCTCATAGGAATAACCAACTGGATTAGGTGAGTACCACCCACCTTGCCCAGAATACTGCATGGCTCCACCATCCCCAGCCGGTGGCACAAAGTGCCAACCACTGGGCAATGCAGAAGCCCCAGCCCTAGTTGATGAACCCTTGCCTGCGGAAGAAGCCCCTGATGTATCCTGAGTGCTCGAGCCCCATGGCCACAATGTGTCATCGTGACTAGCAGCACTAGTCTTACCCTCCTGCCGTGAAGGACGTGCTGTACCCTTATACAGCTCCAGCTGTTGGTTCCCTTCACTCTCCTGTGCAGATCTGCTCCTCATGGCATCCATCCCTGAAGTGGAGGATTGACCGTCCTCCAGCAGCGCCAGGCGAGATAATATCTGCGCTTGAAACGAAGAAAGATTAGATTTTTTCACCCTTTTAGCAGCCAACTGAGCGGGCTCCTCCTGCTGAGGCCTAGACCTCTGCTGCTCTAAAGCCTCAAGCCTGGCAAGTATAGCGGCATTAATAGGATCTGAATCCTCTTCATCAGATGAAGGTGGTGCAGGGTTAGCAGGAGGAGTTTTAGGTGCAGGCTGCTTACCCTTAGGCTTGCCCTGACCTTTCTTGGGAGCCATGCTGCCTGAATAAATTTAGAAAAATGTGAGCGGAATATGAAAAAGAGGGGGGGGAGGAGTTGTAACAATAACAACCCCTAACCACAAGCAATTCAAAATGGCTCCTCGGAATGTGCTCCACAAAATGGCTGCTCCCAACTGCCAATCAGCAAAGCCTCTCCTAATATGGCTGCTGTTGAAATCCAAGCTAGCCAGATTCAAACCTACTATCAAAATCACCACTCCTAAGATGGCTGCCGCCGAACTGCCACCCCCTAGCAACAATCAGAAATTGCAGGGTGTACAACTGCAAGTCCAAACTCAGCCAAGCAACAAGGGGGAAGAAATGTTAGATTCCCAACCAGGGGACGATGGCCCCTCTACCCGCAGTCCCAAGCTCAGGCGGAGGGCAAAATTCCCCCCCCCTTGACAAAGAAAACACCTCCAATTAACTGCCCTAGCCAAACTCACCCAAAAACGCTGCCCAATGAAACAGGCAACGGCTAGGGCAAGGAAAAGAGGATGACAACCCCCCCCCCAACAACTCCAAACCAGCACACGTCCCTCGCCGAGAAGCCTCCGAAGACGCCACTGAAAAACAATATCGCTGCCAGGCAAGCCTCCCAGCGCGATCCTTAACTGCCGGCCCGACAACCTTCACACTCCGATCTGCCCTCAGTCGCCAGGCCCGTGCTGCAGGACAGAAAGTCTGCAGGCAGCACAGCCTCCACTGAGCACGAGGCTGCAACTGCTTTGGGCGGGAGCGGAGCCACGGCTATATTGGGCTGGCTCTGCCCCGCCCTCGTCATGGCGCAGTGCGCCCCGACGCTGCCGCTGCCTCGTCCTCCTCCACGGCGGCAAAATAGCCCCCAGCCTCCATCGCCGTTGGTGGGAGACCGGGAGCTGCATTCTCTTTCTTTTCTTAATTTGTATGTTAACCATCTAGTTGGTTTGTTTGCATTCTCAAAATAGATTTGTTTTGCATAAGTATTTTTTTGCTATTTCTTGAGTTAAAAGACAGTTCATTTGATGTTGTAGGTTTTTTATCTTAATTCTTGTTTGTTCTGTAGAGGGTTCCATCTTCATATCTTCTTCCTCTTTTTTAATTTGCTGTTCAATCTGGATAAATGTTTGTTTCTTTTGTTTCCTCATCCAAGCATCTTGTCTAATAACCCATCCCCTTGCATAGGCCTTGAAAGCATCCCATACTACATCAATGGAGATGTCAGAGTTGTATATTTTGTTTGAAGAACTCTTGGAATTTTTTTGGAATCTGTTATAAATTTTTCATTTTTTAATATCCAAGTATTCCTAGACCATCTAGGTTTTTTTGGCATGTCTTGTAATAAGTTGCTGGTAAGATCTCTGCATCCAATAAATCATTTATCATAGTTGTTGAAATCCATGCCATATCTAATCTTGACCATGACCTATGTCTTGCTGAAATGTTTAGTCCTCTTTGTTAATATTCTAATTCTCCAAGAGTCTATCAAATTAAATTCTTCAACTTTCCACACCAGCTTGGGGCAGTGATGGGTGACTCAAACAGGCTCTGAGCACGCTCCCCCCTAGCAGGCCCACCATCCAAGAAACAGCTCAGCTGCTGCTGCCACCACCCTCAGCCGATGGGGAAACTTTCCACACAGGCTTGGGGCAGCGATGGGTGACTTGAGCACACTCCCCCCTTCCCCAAAGCATGTTCCCCCCTTCCCCCCCACCGAAAGAGCGGCTCGGCTGCCTGCTCCGGCACCGGGTCTGAGAAAGGTGGCAGCTGGAAGGGGGGAGGCGCCTGGCCTCTGCAGGCCTCTCTCAGGCCCTGCACTCCAGCTGCAACTTACCTTCCTTTCTTCTGCCTCCTCGTGGCCTGACTGAGCACAGGGCTGCTGGGAGGAGGGAGCGGGGCTTGGTCATGTGCCCACCCCCAAGCGCTTTAGGAGTATGACCCCAGCATGCTCCGGGGCCATCCAATCCCTGGGTGTGTCACCTAATATGCAAAGGAGTTCCTGCTACAAAAAGAGCCCTGCATCTTCCAGAAATAAACCCAAAGAGGGAAAATAAGGTAATCCAAAGTGAAATGAAAGTAGTATCTTATCCAACTGTATTTAGTTTCAAAAAGTTAAAAACAACAATCTCTCAGCAGTCCCCTAAACCTTTATAGATGCTTGAAGGAAAAAAAAATCCAGCCCAACTTTTCCAAGCCACTTGCTAGGGAGTGGGGGGGGAAGCCACCTCTCCCTTTCTTTATAAGTTGTAGCTTTAAAGCTTTAAAGTTTAAAGGGACATCAGCTCTTCTATAGAAAGTTAATGTTATGTTGTGTTATTTGGGTACTCACGGTGCTGTAGAATAGTTTTTTCTTCTTTAAAGTGGTAGGAAAGACTCCTCAAAGCCGGTTGATCGTGCCTTGGCACTCAATGGTGCCATTGAGTGCTCTCTCCTGGGTTCTCGCATCGGAGCGATCTGGAGTCTACTCATGTGCTGCCGCATGTGACAGCCCCCAGATCAAGCTCCCTGCAATGAGCCTCCCTTTGGGAATGCTCAATGAGGTTTGGGATGCCCCGGACCCTGCTGGGACCGTCTGAAGTCGGTGCACCACAGACCGTCCTTCCGAATCCAGACTAAATTGGCAATTTCTGCCAATTCCCCCTTTCTGCTGCAGACCACCCTGTGATAGGCCTTTTCTACCAACTGAAGAGACTCACAGAAGGTTGTCAAGAGGAGGGAACTGGAGGACAAAGTTCCTTGTACCCATGTCAACTGGAGGACCCCTGAAGCCAGTGTCATACTGTAGCCATGGAATATATTTCTTCTTTTAAACTGTACTGCAGTTCCGGACTGCAGCCATTAGGGGCTCAGGGAAGGCAGAACACAGTAAACAGGAGTTGTTCTGACTCTGCTGGTCAGGCCTTTCTACATTTACTAGGAGGCTGAAGGAAAACCTGACTTCTGAGATCCTGCTAAACCTATCAGCCATGCCAGCATTCAAGCAAGGCAAGACTAATCAGTACAAGCGCCAGTCCTTGCCAAGATGCAGCCTCCTAATAAGGTCATTATCTCCATCAGTCTATGGTTTCCCTCTTGCTTTAGTTCCACCCAACTCCCTAGTCAAGTTTGTGCAGCCAGATCTTGCAAAGGGACAAGCCTGTTAGTGTGTGGTAGCAAAATAAATAACCTTTTGTTGTCTTTTCCTTTTTTCTCTAACTTTTTTACTCTTTTCTCCTCCTTCATTTTGTTCCCTTCCTTTCATGATCTGCCATTCCACTATCCACCCTTCTAACCCCCCCCTTTTTCAGTTTTGGTCTCAACTCCTTCTCATCCATCCTAGTTGGCAGCTGATAATATATTTAATAGTAGTATAGTAGCATAGCCTAGATAGCCCAGGCCAGTCTGACCTTGGAAGCTAAGCAGGGCTGGTTAGTATTTGAATGGGAGAACTCCAAGGAATACCAGGGGCATGATGTGCAGGCAGGCAAAGGCAAACCACTTCTGAACATCTCTTGCCTTGAAAACTTGCTGTCACTTAATGGAATTTTCCACCACATATCAGCAAAGTTTTGTTAATAGTATGAACAGAAGGAGGGAGTTAATATTATTGGATTAAATGAAAAAAATTGTCTTGGCACAGAAGCTTTCTGCAATATCCCCAATCTTCCTCATTTCCCAGTTAAGGAGAAAATGCTGTTCAAACAAATTATAAAAATGATCTGACTCCAATGGTAATGAGAGAAAGAAATTTTACTTACAAAAATAAAAGCACATCTTATATGACATATTCATGTAGGTATATCTAACTTATTGTGAACAGATTAATTTCAAAAAGGTTAACTTCAAAAAGGTAAATTTCAAAAAGGTTAACTTGCTACAGAAGGCAATCAACAGCTGAAGAGGTTCAACATCTAATCAATGAGCGGGTGGGGCCAAGTGTACCTGAGTGAGAGAATTCTCTTAACCCTTTCCGTCTCAGATTCTTTTGCATGCATAGTTACAATATCCAACAAATATTTCCCCATAATTATAAAAGTAGTAAAAGGATGCTTCCCCCTCCACCCATTTATTTTTATAGTTTTATTTCCTGATGAGTTAGGCCTGCCACAAATGGACAGATAGATGGACCCACCATTTTCAAATCTTTTTAGAACTGTAAAGCTTCCCCTAGATTACAAGATATTCTTAAGGAAGCAAGTAGGTTAATTGCTGTGAGGTAAGTTTTGTGGTGAGCAACAAGATCACAGAGATCACTGAGGCATGACTTGTATATAAGTAACAAAGAGGATTTATTTATTTGCAGGTTAGTTTTAAAGAACAGATCAGCAGCAGAAGTTGCCAGACAGTCAAAAGCAACTGACTGAGGCACATAAATTTAATAGTTATGGCTTCAGTGTGTGGTTTGAATTCTTTTTACGGTTTGCAAGTACAAACCGGCTTTCACTGACTAGCCACTAGGTTAGATCCTTTCACTTAAACAGGATTCCACCCACTAGGGTTGCAACGTCCTTCCTGGCAACCAGGAGAGGACAGGGGGGAACTACCAGGAGTAGGAGGGAGGCCCAGGCTATGTTGCCAGTGACAGGGTCACATTATCAAAGATCCATTATAGCATGTGAGTCACTGGGCGATTGGGGGCATTCCTTTAAGACAGCTGTGGAATCTAAACCAGTGAGAGGTGACAGAAGTCTAGAACATAAGAACATAAGAGAAGTCAATGTTGAATCAGGCCAATGGCCCATCTAGTCCAACACCCTGTCACACAGTGGCCAAAAATACCAGGCACCATCAGGAGGTCCAGCAATGGGGCCAGGACACTAAAAGCCCTCCCACTTGAGTTGAATTAGAAAGTAGAACGTGGTTTTTGGGCACAAGTGTCTCTAGGGTTGCCAAGTCCCCCCGGGGGGCAGGGAAACCCCTGCCCAAGAGGCCTGTTTCCTGCTGGCCCGAATTGGGCCACTGGGGGGACCGCACCCCCAAAGTGTGCAACATGCCCGGCATGTACACATCACCCAGAGGTGACCTCATCACATCGGGCACATTGGGGGCAGGGCCACAGTCATTAAAGGGACAACTCTATGGTTTTCCCTCGAATTATTGTGGCCCCGCCCCAATATGCCCGATGCAATGATGTCACTTCCAGGTGATGTGTATGTGGCGCGCGCACAAGAAGACTCCCGAGGATGCACTGGACTCCCTCCGCTATTCTGTAAGTAGGACTTGGCAACCCTAAGTGTCTCCCTAACCACACCCAGGAACACTTGTTGACCCTAGCAATTCAGGTGAAGCTGTATTCTTTCTGGCTTGGGTTGTTATGGATCACTTGGGAGAAGAAAAATGGTCCAAAATGCAGAAAATGGAACCCCAAATAGGTCTCAATTTGGCCAAGCTTGAAGAAGATATCAAATTTGATTTCTTCAGTCATTCACTCTCCCATTTCCAATGTTATCAAGTTAGAGAAGGCTGCAGGCCTACTTGGATACCATTCAGTTTCTGGACTTCTGTCAATCTGCACGTTGCTGTGTGTATAGCACTGAAACTGTATTTGTGGCCTTGTCAGCTATATCTGTTTTAACGGGGCAATTTTACTGTATTGATTGTGTTAGATCTTCTTGGACCTTTATTTCCATTGATCACAAAGCGCTAGTAATGCAGCTGAGAGACTTGGCAGAGGCATGCACTGGGCTGTAGTTGAGGAGGTTCCAAAGGGTGGTGAAAGTCAACCTTTCATCTGTGCTTGTGGTAAGCTTCTCTTTTCTTTTTCCAGTTGCTCAGCTAAAAATGGGTTGAACACTGAGTAAATCTTGCAATGCTGTCCTTTATTATTGTGGTTTGTGGTAACTTGGACAATTGTGCAGAATTGTTTTTGCTTTAGAAACAAACAACATTGAGATTATGGCTGCTATATTTTTAAAAATGCGGTTTTAAAAAGATTAAGAATGCATTTCTGTTATAAATCTCAATCCAAACCAGGAGCTGAACAGCAGCATGATGGAGGAAAGCATACATTACAAGAAAAATTAGCATGAATATGTGCCATTGGTGCTGACACTATGCATTAAAGGAGTTCCTAAACCATTTCTTCCATATGTTCAGGTCCCACTGCCAATATTCCTCATTTCTTTGGGTCCAAAATAAAAGGGATTAAAATTTATAATTAAGACACCAGAGGAAGGAGTGCTCAGTTATTCTAGTGCAAATTAGTTCAGCCACACAGAGTTGCTCAGTTCTGTTTTCTGGTTAGGGACCTCTGTTTGGCTTAATCTGATTAGGGAGAAAAATCATTTCCCAGAGACAAAACTAATATAACAGCAAGATAAAAAAGAGAGGAAAGTCTAATGTGTCTTAGCTGCAAATACAAAATATGAGTGGGGAAAACCCAGGTGAGAATACAGACACATCCAGCAAATAGCAGAAATGTCACCTTTGTTCCTAATAATGGTGAAGAGTCTTTGTGTATGCAGAAAACCTTGGGAAATGGAATTTGTTGTGCACAGTGACAAACTGAAGGCTCTCAGATTCCTTTGAGAAATCATGACGGTGATTTCTTTGCTCAACCTTTTGCCATTTGGAGTCAGGGGAAAGAGTATTTTGCTGAAATCTCTCTATTCTAACTGGTTTTATTCTTTTCATTTTTTCACAAAAGAAAAATATATATAACACGACACAATTGTTAAAGCAGCAGTCTCTCTCTAGAATCTGTCAATAAGATACCCTCCATTTTGCAACAAGAAAGTGGTAATTTCAAGAAGTCCATTTATGGCCTTTGGACCTGGCCTTCAAAAAGTTGATGTTTGTCACTTTGGGAACAGATCCCCGTTTACAGAATCTGTTTAGTAACAGCTTATCTGAGTTTATATGACCCACTTACATCTTTAGTGTTCAAAACTGAATGTCTCAGAAATTAAATTGTCTAAGACAATTTTGTTTCTGTTGTCAGAGAACATAAAATGATGTTGTTGGAAACATGAGTGGGGGAGTAGGAAATCTGTCTAGTACATAAAGGCTTAACTTTATAGGTTCAAACCAATACTTGTATTTTATTCAGAAAGCTCTAGCAAATCAGTGGAGATGCTGGCATACTAGCACAAAATGATCTTTGTAGTCCACCTTTCATAGGAGACAGGCTACCATAATCTGTACTACTGGAAACATTTGAACACTTATCAAGGGCAGCCTCACACAGAACATATTATAGCAGTCCATACTTAAAGGATTCAAATGATCAACAGATACTCACTTCTGAATCTAAAAATGAATCTCTACATTACATGAACATCAAAGTGGTTGTCTAAGGTATTGGAGACATTCACAATAGACACTGGGCTCACCGTAATAAACCAGCAGCTTCCATGGTAATTTCAGATAAAAAATACGGTTCCTAACCTAGTGGTATTTTTTTACTCCATTGTTTTAAGGTATTTGTTTGGCCTGAATTGGGAAGTCAGCTTTCTGAGCTTTTGAGATTTCTGAACAATTTGCAATATCCTATATCTTTTCTATGAGTAGTAAATATGGTGAAGAAAATATGCTAACATGTAGAACAACTTGATGCAACTCTCTTGATGAAAAACAAATACACTTACAGTGTACGGAGACCGTATTCCTGATTGGGCTTCTAAGATCAGCTCCTGCCTAACAGCAAATGTCTGTTGATCTATATGATGCTGATGGGGCATATGAAGTCTGGGGAGTTCACTGAAGTGTTTCACTCATGCCACTTAATTATTATTGTCAACTTGGGCTTTCCCTAATAAATTTGTTCCCTTCACCTTCCACTTCAAGGCTATTATTCAAACAATAACTAATAGGACTCAATACTTTCTTGGGATCATTGTGACCTTCCTTGAAATAAAGCTGTAGAAGGGCATCCTAAACAGTGTTTCTCATCCTTGCAAGAAGAAGGAAAGGCAAGTCACTCTGCTGACAGTCTGCAATCAATCTAAAATAAAAAAAAATCATCAGCAACATGAACCAATCCTATCAGAACTGTTCACACAGCAGTGGGCATGAATTCTATGAAGTTCATGACAGCTATCAGTAAAAGGAATAAAGCCACCTGTCAATTAAATATTAAGGCAGTCCTAAGCGGTTGTTCCATCACTGTCCCAGCGTTAGTTTATTCCAAATAATAGGAAAGCAGTAGGATAATAGCTTGCAAGAAAAATGAATTATGCCCAGGGGCAATGTCATTTCTGTCATATCTGAAAACACCATCAAATCTATGCCTTGGAAAATGGGGCAGAGAATGCAAGCAGGTTTTGTTTTGATTTTTTAATACTGAAACGAGGCCATTCAAATTATGAACTATGTGTTGGAACAGCAATCACCCTGGGTGCCAAAAATGAAAGCTCTCTTTCCCTTGCTAGTAAGCATCAATGGAATATTAAAGATGAGAATGGAGGGAAGTAAGCAGAGGGCTCCCACAAGGATTGGTATTGGGGCCAGTACTATTTAATTTATTCATAAACAGTCTGGAACTAGGAGTGAGTAGTATAGTGCCCAAGTTTGCAGATGACAAAAGTTATTCAGGATGGACGCTGTGAGGAGCTCCAAGAAGACCTCCACCTACAGGCTGAGTGAGTGACAATGTGGCAAATGACATTCATTGTTGGTAAGTGTAAGGCGATGCACACTGGGACAAAAAATCCCAGGTTCAAGTACAGGGTAATGGGGTCTGAACTGAGAGGGAAAAAGTTCTTGGGGTTGTAGTGGATAACTCAATGAGAGTGGCAACCCAATGTGCTGCAGCAGTGAAAAAGCAAACTGTTAGGGAACATTAGAAAAGAGACTGAGAATAAAATGGCCCATGTTATAATGCCCCCCTATATAGGTCTATGGTGTGGTTTCATTTGGAATATTGTCTACATTTCTTGTCACTGTATCTCAAAAAGGACATTACAAACCTGGAAAAAGTCCAGAGAAGGGCAACCAAGGGGGTTGGAGCACCTTCCATATGAGGAAAGGCTGAAGAGTCTGGACTTCTCAGCTTAGAAAAGAGACGACTAAGGGAGGATATGATAGAGGTTTATAAAATTCTGCATGGGGTGGAGAGAGTTGAGAAAGAATACTTTTTCTCCCTCTCCCAAAATACTAGAATTCAAGGGCATCCAATGAAGCTGATAGGCAGTAGGTTCAGGATGGACAAACGGAGATACTACTTTACACAGAGAGTTATTAAAATGTGGAATTCACTGCCAGAGGAATAGCGATGGCCACAGGAATAAAAACCTTTAAAAGGGGATTAGATAGATTCATGGACGGTAAACCTATCAATGGCTACTAACCATGGTAACTGAGGGGAACCCTCCACATTCAGAGGCACTAGACCTCTGAATCCCAGAGCCAGGAGGCAACATCCGGGGAAGGCCTCAGCCTCTATGCCCTGTTGTTGGCCATCCAGAGGAACTGGCTGGCCACTGTGTGAGACAGGATGCTGGAGTAGATGGACTATTGATCTGATCCAGCAGGGCTCTTCTTATGTTCTTTTGAGAAGACTATGTGGCTCTCAAGTGTAGATAATCAAGATAAATTAGATGGACATGCAATCTTCACATAGGACAATAACTGACATGTACAAAAAACTAATCTCCACAGAGAGAAATGGGCATATTTGTATTAGCCCTGAAAGACCATATAGTAAATGCAGAAACTTCACATTTTGGTTAAAGAGGGGAAAGATACCTTCCCTTTTTAAGTCAACATTGATTTCATTGTAATTAATTGCAACATAATAGAACTCCCCTCCCCCATTTTCATTTCAGGATACTAAAAGAAGATGTTTCCCTTGAGTTTTGAATTCCCACTATAAAAATCTGAGAGAGTGCTTGTGAGAATGATCAACCACTTCGTAAATACACACTGTCTCCAGAGTGAAGTATAGTATAGAGTTGCTGCAGACTCTGCATGCAATAGGACAAATCCTAGGGCTTGTATCCTGGTTCTAGTACACAGAATGTTTTATAGGACCTGAGGCTACTGCATATACATTCTTGCATGAGCACATCCAATATGCAATCCTTCCACATAGGCTGTGGTCACACACACTAAATAATCCACTTTCAATCCACTTTCAATGCAGTTTCCAACTGGATTTTGCCAGTTTATACAGTTAAATCCAGTTGGAAAGCACACTGAAAGTGGATTATTTAGTGTGTGTGACCACAGCCAGAGGGCTTTTCTGCACCCGTCTGTTTCCCTGCTGTTCTTCTGGAGCCAATAATCACCCTCTGTATTGCATCACACTTTCACTTTCTGTGTGCATCGGGTCTTTTTTGAGTTTCTGCATACTTTTATGGTGACTTTGGAGTCAGTATGGTATTGCCTTGGGGTATCAAAAAGTGCTTTTGTGGTGGACTTAAAGACTGATACACTTCCAAGTCAGAGGTAATGCTAAGCAGACATTTTACCTCAGACTGTGCAACACTGCCCATGTCTCTGGCCGTTTCCACCCCTTTTCCCGCCCCTCCTTTCTTTTGTCACATCTCCCCCAGGTTTGATTTCTCCCACTCTGGTCCCTCTTGGCTGGCAGCAGAGAGAAACAAAAGGCTGGGCTTCTCTCCACACTTTGCACTTTGGACCCTAGGGATCTTTTCCCCTTTCCCCAAAGCCAATCTGTAAACAATTTGGAGGGGGTGTATTAAAAGGAATGACAGGATTGCCCATTGGAAACAATGGGAGAGGCTTGAAGGCCCATTTGTTTTTTAAAAAATTAAAACCCTTGGGACGCCACCCTTCTGACAGACCAGCCAGCCAGCCACTGAGCTTGCATCTCTCTGTGGGTCATGCTTGCCTGAAGTAGCCCAGCAGCAGCTAGCCAAAGGTAGTGGGAGAGTGTGGAGGAGGGGAGAGAAGGGGGAGGGTGCAGTGTGCCCCGTCCCTTGCTCACACACTTGGTCATGTCGGTGGCAGTTGGATGCCCTCTCCACAGGTCACAAGTGATGTTAACCACAATTAAGCAAAAAAAAAAAAGTGAGTGTTGGTTGTAGATGCACAATGCATAATAGAAAATAAGCTGGAGAAAAGTGAATAGTGCAGAGGGCAGGGACCCAAAACACAAAGTTAACTTTAAAGGCTCAACTGCTTCGATTCTCCAGAGTAAGCTACAGTGAGCTGTTAGTACAGAAAGGGCCATAGTGTATCTCCTTCTGGTAAGACATACAGGAGATGCGTCGCCAAACATGACTATGGATATAGATCCTCTTGTTATCTCTTAAATAACAATTGTACTTTAATTGGCTTTGACTACAGTATTTTTCTGGGTTTTGTGCCCTCCCTTCATTTTGATATCCACTTATTTCCTCACCACCCAAACAGTTTGATCCCATGATCTGTGCAGGCAAAAATCATAGATCTTCCCCATGTTCCCTTTCCCCAGAAGTCCTTGACAATAATAGCCATCTCAGGCAGGAGGAGGCTTCAGTGGGAAGGTGGAAAAGTGACTTTCTTCCTTCTGACAGTAGAGCTGTGCTGCTGGAAGAGACAGAACTGGTGATTCTTTTCCTTTCCCCCTCCTCACTGCACCCTCCTGACTCTTGAGGCTGTTAGCCTACATGGGTCCTGTGATCATGGAACTTGAAAAGTACTGAGACTGACGAGTCAGCAGGGTGAAATCAGCTCATACTTTTATTTCAAGATCAGGAACAAGACAACTTTAGCCAGCTCACAGGCCGGCTTATATTCAGTGAAAACTCACACCCCAAAACACCCCCCCGTCAGGTTATTTACAGTGGCCGAGAGTTCCATGGGCCCTCGGCCAGGAGCCTAGCCCTCCGATTGATGCGGGCTAGGATCCACTTAGTCCATTGTTTACTGGAGCGAAGCTCCGAGGTATTGCAGGACTGCGTGGAGTCCCTGGGTGCCACACGGTCAGGACCTAGTACATTACAGAACTAAACTTTCCTGGGATCATAAAGGACTGCTGTGAGAGGAGAATGCAAGAAAGACAGGGAATGCCATTGTTTTCTGCTGATGGACTGTGGGATCCAACACAAAGGCAATCCGACTATGTTTTAAAAGGAGGGTGCTATGTTGTATGTGGCTTTACTGATACCTCACGCTGCATTAGATTCTAGTCAGAGAAGGTATTTGAAGAGGTTAAAAATGTCTAAAGTCTAAATAGCTCCCATGAACAGAACGACCTGAATATTTTTTTACAAAACTGCTTCTGAAATGGGCAGTTTTCCTTCTTTTGTGACCAATGATCTTCTGTGTCAGTGTTGGGTTTTTATCTGCCATATTATTTAGAGATGCTGGTTTTTCAAAACTCCTAATTTAAGATGCTAACTTTACCAAGGCCATTGATCTGGAAGTATCAAAGTCATTGCAAGCATAGCCCAGCTGTGTTCATTCTGTCCAATCATAAAGTCATCACAAGTCAGGTTACATATAGCTTTGAGCTGTGCAGATGCTCACTGCATTCATCCCTGTATACAGTGAATTCTAAAATGACTTTCAATAGCAGGCAATTGCCCGGAGTACCCTTTGCATCATATTTGTCCATGGAACACTTTTACCACTTTGGTTTTAGACTCATCTCAACAAGCAGCATCACACTGTCATCAAATCAAAAAATCATCTGATGAGAAGAAAGAATGAAGGCTACTGTTTAATGATGCATATACAGCCTAGACTTCCAACCCCCACCTAACAGACAAACACCACAATGAAACTAGCTTCTAATTTTAAATTCTTTTTTTCCCCCACTTGCCCAGAATGGGCAAGGTTTTTTATTTTTAAAGATTACATTAAAAAGAGCAATACATTTTAACATATCTAGCTGAATATCTCGCTCACAACCTCATTTTTACATATATATTATCATTTTTTCCCTTGTTTTAATTTGTATTCCACACCATACATAATTAAACCAAAGATCTAATTCCTGTAAACAACTAATTTTTCTATATCCTATCCGTTATATTTCATTTTATCTACAATATACCAATATAAATCAGTTTTATATCTTAAAAATAAAGAAGGAAAGAAACAGGTGTTTCTTAACAGTTTGACAGATCTAAATTAGGCACATATTTCTTGTATGTTGACACTCTAGAGCCTTTAAGTTATTCTTACATATTTTTAGGAATGTTAGCTTTCAAAATCCCTTTTACTTGCACACCTAAACATAGAAGATTGTATTTTCTCTACAGTATCAGCTCTCAACCTAACAATACCAGAAAGCTTTTATCTTACACTGTATCATCCCAACTTTTCTCTTGAGAGAATTAAGTCATTACACATTCTTTAGATATGCAGCCCATTACTTATAGTTTTCCCCTGCAATACACACTCTAAGATTCAAACTGCCCTATATCTTTTATCATCCATCAGTTAAAACATTACAGGTAAACAAAATATATTATTTCAGATTACACAGCCATTATATATAACTTTCACTAATCAGTTAAAACAGTACAGATAGTCAAGATATATAGCTTCAGGTTATGTTCTTAGTCATTTGTATATCACGTATCAACATAGGTCGAGAAAATAGAATAAAAACAAAACAAAACAAAGACATAAACAAAACTTTTGCAGCAATTTAACAGTTTAACAATATCAGTTTGGGTAATCCTTTATCTCAATCAAATAGAACAATACAAGCAATCAGAGTATGCTATTTCAGATTACTTATAAAGTTTCAGTTTCTTTTGCTTTCTTTGTAAATGTCTCTTCAGAACTGTCTCCCTTATATGTCTTTGATCTTTGAAAATCTCATCCCCTTCAGGCTTGCTTGTGTGCCAAAACAGACAGCTCTGTCTCTCCAGCTCTGTAACTGCTGTATTATATTCAACCATCTCAAAAGCCAGAGTCTCCGCAAAATCAACATAGTGACAATTGAATAAATCTCTCATTATGGGTGTTGAGTGTTGAAACAAGCCATGTCGCTTGTTGTTTTGTGTCATATATAATGCCATCTGTACTTGGCAATCTTGTGCTTCCGAAAATACAATCTCCTCTCTCTCAGAGCTGGTCAAGATCCCTCCCAACGCTTGAAAAACAGCAGTCTCCATCTGTAGTTTTATGAGATCCCAGAAGTCATCTGACAACTGCAATATATCTCTGTTCCCTTGGAAATCCTTCTTTTCAATTGCAGTTGAAGAAGCCATCTCACTTCTGAGCAGACAGTTTGTAAACAGCAGTCAATTTGTAACTACACAGGCAGAGAGCTCGCAGTCTGTCGCCATTTTAGCCCAATAAGCCTGTCTTTCTTTTCATAAATCAAATAAGCCAGTTTAAAAGTAAAATAAGTCCCTTTGAAAATATTTTTCCAGTGAACAGATAGAAGATTCCAGTGTGCTATTTTGCCTCTATATTTTTGATGCGTTAAGTCCCCTAAACTCTGCCGAGCCACTGCCATGGGAGTCACCACCTCCCTTTGCCTCTGGGGAAGATTTATGGGGGCAATCAAGTGTTCTTTTCCAAATTTGAAGGTTGAAAGAAAGAGGAAAATACTCACTAAGTCTTTGCCAAGATGATTGTGATGAGATAAAAGGCCCTTATATGGGGTTATTACAGCTCCCCAGGCTTGCTCCCAAGGCTGGTCTTTCGGAGCTTGTGCTCAAGGCACTCTGACTCCCGCACCTGCTGTTGCCACATGCGGAGGGCTCAGATTTAAAGCCTTCTGCTGCCAATTCCTACCCCCAGGAACTGGAGGGACCCTTGTCCAATCCGAAAAAATCTGGAAAGATCAATAAAATTCCCTAAAAAGCTTCCAAAAGCTAGTGAGACTCGGAGACTCCTAAGTACTCGACTTGTCCACTGCACAGAAGCCCCGCCTCTCTTCTAATTTTAAATTCTGATATTAACTATGCAACAAAAGGGGTGAGGGGAGCAGTGGAAGGCATCCTTCAAATACTAAGCAAAACTATGACTCTGAGTTTTCAGGTTCTAAAATGAAATAAATGTGGCCTTCCATTGGGGCTAAATTAATATATTTGCTGCATGAGACCTTACAACAAGACCTCAGAAACCTGGAAAATAATGCTTTGAATCAAAGTGTGCATTGAAAAGGAGATTTAAAAGTAAAAATGGACCTTGCTTTTACTGCTGCTTTTGGGAATGCTGGTATACATTAGTCTATCCCTGCTTCTTCCCTCTGCACAGCCTGGGCATTGGGTCAGCTCCCCCACTGGCACTGCACCTCCCATCCCACAGAGAAGCCCGAGATGAGCTTGGCCCAACGTTCCTACAGGAGTGGGAAGTAGCCATGGCAGCAGCAGTACTTTGATTGACTCAGCAGACAGTGGGCCCCCAAACCCTGCCCCCAAGCCTCATCCCCAAGCATGACCACCCACCCAGCCACCCCCTCCTTCCCCTCCTGCCTGATGTAAAGGGCTTCAGCTGATTGGCAGGGGTCACATGGCCCACTAACCAGCTGGAGGGCCCTTTAAATCTAAGAGGAAGGAGGGAAAGGGGCAGTCATGGGCTGCATGCTTGGCTTGCAAAAAAACCTTTAAAAGGTCTTTTTGCAAGCCGAGTATGTGGCCCACGACTGCCTCTCTCCCTCCATCCCCCTAGATTTAAAGGACCCTCCAGCTGGTTGGCAGGCCATGTGGTCCCCACTGATCAGCTGAAACCCTTTAAATTGGGCAGGAAGGAAGAGAGAGGGGTGGCTGGGTGGGTGGTCATGCTTGGAGGCAGGACTTGGGGGCAGGGCTTCCCCTGCCAGCCATCAGGCTGAGGGTGGATTGGAGCTCCGCAAAGTGGGGGTTCTCCAGCCCGGACATAGGGACTAGGGTGAAGTGCTAGCCTGCTTCCAGTATCTGTGGTCTGTGGTCTGTATGGTGTCCACTTTTCCTCACTTTCCTATGTCCCCGTCAGAAGGTGGGGGCTTAAAGCAGGAGTTTTCAAGCCGGAAGTGGGCAAATGGCAGCACTATACCCCATGAATGTTTGTATCAACTAGGATTGTCAACAGGCCTGTGGGAAAGCTTCTGTCCATTTAACAGAAGCTTAATTTGTGGGAATAGGCAACTGAAGCTTTTCATGGCATGGAGGTAAATAATATCACCTTGTAAAAATATCCAGTTAAGCTCCTATTAAAGAGACAGGACATTTTACTCCAGACATGTTGGTAATCCTAAGATCAAAGAGATCATACCTCAGAGACTTGTGATGAGGAACAATCTGAAATCTCTCTATCCATGAGAAATCAATGAGCATCAAATTTCTGAGTATTTTTCATTACATGTAAAAAAAACCCCACACTACTCCCCAATACAAACTGCCCCACAGTTTTTAATAGCCCTGGTAAGGTAAAGAGAAAAGTAACCTTCACGTTTCCATGTATGAAAAACAGGGACAAAGAAATCTATTTTTAAAAAAACTGGAGCCTCTGGGAGGCAAGTGGAAATGTCTTGTGCCATGTTCACATGTCTTTTGACATTTTTCTCCCAGCCCAGCTCAGTTCCTGCATCACAGCCTGGCTAAGAGAAAAATGATTCAGCCACAGTAAAGAAAAGGGGAGCGAGCAGGGTTTAATTTTTCTTACCTAAATAGTCCATTTTTGTTTAAGGTTCCCAACACTTTGAGGATCTCAGGACAGGATCAGAATCTAGCATCTGGACACATGGCTGCAATGGCAGGTCTGAAAGAATTTGGTCAATGCCTGATGACATCTGCAACCAAGGATGAGCCAGCTCCCGGCAAGGCGGGATATAAATTGAAAATAACAACCTAGTTCCAATTTGCATAACCAAGAAGGAGATGAATAGCTACACTCCCTCTTCACTTCCTGTGTAAACTTGATCCAAGTTGCATGTGGGTGATTTACTTTTTACAGCTGATGACGATCCATAATCTTTGTCAGAACTATTTTGCTGGACAGATGGGAAGCTGAATAACGTCTCCAGGGAAGAATCTTCAGTACTGTGCTTACCCTTCCCTAGTAGTAGCAGGAGAATGTGTGTGTGTGTGTGTGTGTGTGTGTGTGTGTGTGTGTGTGTGTGTGTATTCATTTGTGAGGAGCCTGCAGGTGATAGAAACCAGCTTTGTTTGGCATGAATTTTGGATTACCCTGGTGCAGGATTTCAGTTTTAGTACAGAGTATGCACAGCTCTGTGTAACAGACCCTCTTGAGTTCTACCATTAGATGAGGTGTATGAGATCAAATTATAATAATAGATGGGGCAAGAAGAACATCTAAAGTGCTCTTGGGGAATGAAGGAGATCTAAACGGATAACTTGAAACATCAATAGAGAGTAAGAACAGATAAGAGTAAGACAGATGAGAATGTATATATGTATATGGCACTGATATTGCTGTCTCATTTCCCTTCCAACCAGGTGAGTTCCCCCCCCTTCCTTGCCCTATTAGCAGCAATTCTTGTGCTTCCAGAAAAAGCTACCATCTTGAACACATGAAATTTGCTGTGATCCAAAGGAGCTAATTACCAGTTACTGTGAATTACAAGAACTTCTGCAAGACGATGTGTTTATAAACCAACATAGCTGTTGTCTGTGAGAGGTGTCAGCCTTTCACAGCCTACCAGTGCCATCCTAAGCAAACTTACACCATTGCAGTCCATGAGCTTAGATGGGCATAACTCTGTTTAGGATGGCATTGTAAGACCTATCAACTCCTTTATTCAGAAGGGAGAGATAAATTGCTACAGAAGTTTTCTTCCCACTGCAGTCCTTTACATTCCATGGAATAGCACTCATCAGGATCAGTATGGGAGGCAAGAGATGCATTGGGCAGTTCTGAGCCAAGCAAACTTTGGCTGGCATGTTGCTAAAATTCCCTTCTGCTCAGCTTATTCTGTCATAGAGGGATTAAGGACAGGCATAAACTGGCTCACAAACTAAAGTCCAGGATGAATTTTGGCCAGTTCATGGTTTGCAAACTGAAGTTCATGGCAGGTCAACTGGCACTAACTTTCCACAAACTTTCAATTTGTGGGCAGTCTGTGAGCAGTTCATGCAATTTGTGAATGGACACACTTCCAGATAGACTGTCTCTGCTCAATCAAAATGTTTCTCATCAGTTTCAAGAGGTCACCCCTGCCCTTTGCTGGCATTCCTTTGTGTTCTCTTCCCATTTTTTTGCACACAGCTTGCAAAAAAAACCCCTTGCTTAGATTGCTTGCAATGCCTTTGGCACTGGGTTCTGCTGGCAACTCTGGGATTGCACTGGTACTGCTGGGCACTCTGTACATCATACTGGTTCTGCTGGGCTTGCAAAAATGCCCCCCTTGATTGTATTGTGATTGAGCTGACATTGCCACATTGGCACTGGGTTCTGCTGGGCACTCTGTACATTGCACTGGTTCTGCTGGGCACTGGGTTCTGCTGGGCACTTTTTGCACTGGTTCGTCTGGGCTTCATTTTCTACTGCAGAGATTCTCTGGTTTGACCTTAGTCCTGTTGGGTTTGCACTGCCACAGTGGCAATGGTTCTGCTTGGTACATTGCACTGGTCCTGCTGGGCTTGCAAAAACTGCCCTCCACCTGCCTTTTCTATTGCAGAGATTCTCTGGGACTTTGATTCCATTCTGCTGGGCTTCTATTGCACTTGCTTTTTTGCTGGTTTCCCCCCCTCCATTTCCAAAGGAGAATAGGGGCACCTTCTTTGTGAAGCGTAACTTTGACCTCATAAATCCAATCCTCACAAAACTTGGAGGGCAGATAGAGGAGAATCAGTCAGAGATTTGGTGTCTCTAGCTTGCTGGGGGGGCATTCTACCACATCACAAACTTCACAAACAAAACCAGTTAATTTAGTGTCTAAAAGTTAGTGATGGTTTGTGGCTCATGAACTGGGCATGCCACAAACCATGAACCAAACTAAACTACATTTTCCCAGTTCGTGCCCATCCCTATGGAGGATACAGTGCCCTGAACTACTTGGAGCAGAAGTAGCATAAGAACAAAAAAAAAAGTAAATTAACTGCCCCTGGCACTTTCAAATATATTTTACCAAGGTTAGTTCATACAGTAGGCCACTTGAAGATTTTGGCCCAGATTGGTCAATTATAGCTTCTGCCCATGCAATCCCTCCCAGTTCAATGAGATGGCATTGCACATCTGCACCTGCCCATGTCTTCTCTAGGGAAACTGGAGAGAGGTTCCATTTTATTCTTTCTATGTCATGGCTAGCTTCTCCCTTGAATAGTTTTATTAGGCTCTGAAAAACATCTCCCAATGAATACTGAAAAAGCCCCATTGAGCTAATTATTAGAACTTAAATTGCACAGAGCAATGAATGCACACCTTGGGGAGTAAGCCTGCCTTGACACAGTAGGATCATTAACAACTCAGATTAGCTGGCTTTGGAAGTATATTCATATTCGTTATATATAGTAAACAGTTTACTTTTTAACATGCAAAAAATGGAAGGGAATTTTTAAGACTACGTGCCTTGAGCTGGCTGATCATTAGTCTAAGTCCATTAGCTTTGTGATAAACAAGAACTTAATTAAATATGCTGTTTTAAAATGGCAAAACACACCAGGAAACCTATACAGTCAAAAAGATGCCATGGATTCACTAGGGGAATTCCTGGAAAGTTATTAGACACCAGCAATAAGTGGCAGAACATTTCATCAGTCTTTCAGCATAATATTGAACATGCTTAATTGCAACCACTCAGATAGGTCTAATTTGCATTCCATAAGCATCACTGCCCATAGCATTACTCCCAATGGAATATTTGGGACAAACTGACAGTCAAAACATGGAAAATGTATGAATAATGTGGTGATATAAGATCTATAGGTCCCCTGTTCTACCCAATGAAGTTAGTTAAGGTCCCACATTCTCAGAACTAAATGAAGGCTTTTCCACATGGCTTTTTTCCTGTCAGGTCTGGCCCCATGCAGCTTCAGTTTATCCCTTGATTTCTGCACACATTTTTGCACCTTTAGTTTTCACTTTAGTTTTTTTGTTGATGCTGTTGTTATTTCCCCCATTTTTTTTCTCGCTCTTTTGAGACCACTTTTACTCTGGTATTTTTCTGGAAGCTGATTTTGAGTCAGCTTTTTCCTAATGCAAAATGTTTGTATGGTTTTCTTTGTCCCACCCATTCCCACTCATCTCCATTCAATTTTTCAGTGATTGAATTGACATCGTAGTTAAACCACTTCCTTTCCCCCCAATTTCAATTTTTTAAAACATCCCTAAAATATCAATATAACACTGTAGCGTTGTAATAATAGTTTAAGCAGCTTCTCTGAATTCCCAGCTTCCATTTTTTTTTAAAAAAAGTAAATTTCTATCGTCTTCCCTTGCAGAGATATGCCTTTTTCTTTGTATCTCCACAAGGGAAGAGGCTAGAGGCTTCCTTTTTAAAAAAAATGAAAGTTGGAAATTCAGACAGCATTCCGTGCGCCTTGTTGTTTAGTCATGCTGGCCACATGATCACGGAAATGTCTTCGGACAGCGCTGGCTCTTTGGCTTTGAAACGGAGATGAGCACTGCAACCCTAGAGTCGGATTCAACTGGCTTTCGAGCAAGGGAACCTTTACCTTTTTACTTAAACTATCATTACAGTATTACAGTGTTATATCAATGTTTTAGGGTCTTTTTAAAAAATAAGGGAGGTTCTGTGGTGGCACCGATAACACTAACCATGACAGCTCCCTCCCTTGAAAATCACCACTATTTAAGCCATGTGCAGTACAAAATAAACTGATTCCACAACTGGAAAAACACACCAGAAGGGCAGAAGTACAGAAGAACTTTACTCAAACCAATTACAGTGTTTACAGATCAACAGTCAAGGAATTCAGGAGTAACTCCAGTGTGCAGAAAAGGTCTGAAAAGTCCTCCTTCAGTCTTATTTCTCACCCAAAAGAAAACCCATATCCAGTCCACAGTTTTAGGCTGCAGTCACACACCCCGAATAATCCACTTTCAAACTGGATTTTTACTGTATGAACTGGCAAAATCCAGTTGAAAAGTGCATTGAAAGTGGAATGAAAGTAGATTATTTAGTGTTTGTGATTGGGGCAGGGCTAGGGGCACAGCAACACAGTCGACACTCGGAATTTCTCCCGGGAGTCACCGGCTCACTGTTCTATTTAGAGGAGTTTTTGAGGGGGTCCCAAAGCTCCACTGGAGGGGATTTGATCCGGGCACCCTGTTTTCTGGCAAAAGTGGGTGAAGACCTGAAGTGTCCTGAAGTAAAGAATGAAGCAGCACAGGGATGGCAGCCATCAC
Source organism: Gekko gecko (assembly GCA_029375565.1). NCBI lineage: Eukaryota > Metazoa > Chordata > Lepidosauria > Squamata > Gekkonidae > Gekko > Gekko gecko. The sequence goes on along the minus strand of JAPDNY010000003.1, from coordinate 158,447,252 downwards.
TGTATCAGCTGTGTATGCCCGGGAACTACGAGAGTAAGCTGAACCGCATTCCCGTTATCGATGAAGCTACTATACTATTACACTGTAAGTACCCGGAAATGCAACAAAGAAGAACCGTATGCCTTGCCCCTAAAACTTCTTTGAATTTCAAAAGGACACGGGAAGGAGGGTGAGACCCTCCCTCTTCCCCCACAGAGTGGCCGATTTACATAAAGAAACCTGCATGAATCTCATATTGGGGCAAAAAGAGACTCTTGTTTAAGCTTATATAAAAGAACTTTAGAATTTCTTTTTTTAAAAAAGAAAGAACGAAAAAGAGTTATTTGAAATTTGAATCTCTTACTGTGTGATGATTTCTGATGATGTCATGTATTAGTGCTGGGAACAGATGAGTTTATTATGTCTAGCATCTCCAGTAAGATCTAAGCAGTGGATTTGAGCTGGAGAATCCCTATCGCCTACTTAAAGAGCTGTGACTGTGGACTTTCCTGAGACCCCTGTAACAGTTGTAAAAATGGAGGGTCAGAATTTTAAAAGTAAAATGGTAGGCGATGTGTCCTTGAGGAGCTCCTCAGAAAGCAATTGGCTGCAACTGACATGGGAGGAGATTCAGGACAGGATGGTGGATATTCTTACTCTGGCCATTAAGGATGCATTAAAAACTGCAATGGCCAAACAAGCTGCATCATTAAGCCATCCTACTAACCAGATAAAGGACGCAAGAAGAGGAACAGGCCCAGCAACAAACTACGCAAGCTGCAGGGGAATATCACAAGCAACTGGATTTAACGTATAAAGAAAAGGATTCTCAGCACTTCAAAATGCTAAATGCACAACAAAGCTGTAATCAAGATGATCTAAGCTATAACATGAAAAACAGATCGACTAAAGGGCTGTTAAACTGTGGAATCTCCCACACTATACCACAGAGAAGAGATGAAACAGAAGCTAATAACGACAGAATTACCAAAAGACTGACAAATATTGGAACCCTCCAAACTATATTTCAAAAAGAAGATGAAATAGAAATATTGGAAACTCTAACCACCCTAAAACTTGAGCTGAGAAGACAATTACTAAAAGAATCCCCCTTTACATATAAGGAAGAAAAACACAGGTTGATGATTTTATTGAAAAAATAGAAGTACAAAAAAAAGAAAAGAAGAAAGTTTTTCAAATAAGACTGATTTTGGGAATCTGTGCTTTAGTGTAATCAACTAAGATGGGTTGGGGGAAACTGTATTTGTAAATTGAATATACATTTGGCGTAGTAGGTATTTTTAAAGTATAGTTTATAATTAATTCAGGAAGATTGCAAGATTTGTTGAAAAGTTTTATAAACACGCGACATATTAACTTGTGATAAAATAAGGAGGTGATGGTATCCCAGCTGAGTTATTCAAAGTCTTAAAAGAAGATGCTGTTAAAGTGCTGCACTCAATTTGCCAACAAATTTGGAAAACACAACAGTGGCCACAGGATTGGAAAAGGTCAGTTTACATTCCAATCCCAAAGAAGGGCAACGTCAAGGAATGTTCAAACTATCACACAATTGCACTCATTTCACACGCTAGCAAGGTCATGCTCAAAATCCTACAAGCTAGGCTCCAACAGTACGTGGATAGAGAATTGCCAGAAGTACAAGCTGGGTTTCGAAGAGGTAGAGGAACTAGAGATCAAATTGCCAACATTCGCTGGATTATGGAGAAAGCAAGAGAGTACCAGAAAAACATCTACTTCTGCTTCATTGACTATGCTAAAGCCTTTGATTGTGTGGATCACAATAAATTATGGCAGGTTCTTAAAGAGATGGGAGTACCGGACCACCTCACATGTCTCCTGAGAAACCTGTATAAGGGTCAAGAAGCAACAGTTAGAACCGGATATGGAACAACTGATTGGTTTAGCATAGGAAAAGGAGTACGACAAGGATGTATATTGTCACCTTGCTTATTTAATTTATATGCAGAGTACATCATGCAAAATGCTGGCCTGGATGAATCACAAGCTGGAGTTAAGATTGCTGGGGAAAAGATCAATAACCTCAGATATGCAGACGATACCACTCTGATGGCAGAAAGTGAAGAGGACCTAAAGAGCCTCTTGCTCAGGGTGAAAGAGGAGAGTGCAAAAGTGGGCTTGAAGCTCAACATCAAAAAAACTAAGATCATGGCATCTGGGCCCATCACTCCTTGGCAAATAGAAGGGGAAGTCGTAGAAGTAGTGACAGACTTCACATTCCTAGGATCCCAGATCACTGCAGATGGTGATTGCAGCCATGAAATTAAAAGACGCCTGCTCCTTGGGAGGAAAGCGATGGCAAACCTAAACAGCATGATAAAAAGCAGAGACATCACCTTGCCAACAAAAGTCCGCATGGTCAAAGCAATGGTATTCCCTGTAGTAATGTATGGCTGTGAGAGTTGGACTATAAGGAAGGCCGAGCGCCGAAGAATAGATTCTTTTGAACTGTGGTGCTGGAGAAGACTCTTGAGAGTCCCTTGGACTGCAAGGAGATCGAATCAGTCAATCCTAAAAGAAATCAACCCTGACTGTTCCCTGGAAGGCCAGATCCTGAAGCTGAAGCTCAAATACTTTGGCCACCAAATGAGAAGGGAGCACTCACTGGAGAAGACCCTGATGTTGGGAAAGATTGAAGGTCAAAGAAGAAGGGGACGGCAAAGGATGAGATGGTTAGACAGTGTCATCGATGCAACGAACATGAAATTGAGCAAACTTCAGCGGACAGCGGAAGACAGGAGGGCCTGGCGTGTTCTGGTCCATGGGGTCGCGAAGAGTCGGACTCGACTGTGCGACTGAACAACAACAACAAAATAAGACAAAAAAAGTTATAAATATACAGGTTATAAGTACAGGTTATTAAATGCTCACATGAACAAAGTTGTTTAGAGAAGAATGTTTAGGGAAAATATAATTATAGAGACTCTTATAGAATATACTTACAAAAACATTATAATGATTAGATCAATATTAGTCTATAAAGGGTTATTATAAAAAGCTTAAACAGGAGAAAACCTGCTTTTGATTATTACTAGAAATGAAATGAAATGTATAGATTGAAGTGAATATGTAATTTCAAGATATATGCATAGTTAGATTTATAGAATAGAAATATAAAAGGTTAGATTGTTAAATATAGGTTAGTAGTAATAAAAATCACATATTGAGTAAAAATTGATTAATATATATCTATCAGGATGATTTAAGAGACTTGATGAAGCTACTATTGCTCTCATGTTTGTTTGTTTGTTTATCTGGAAGTGTGTAAAAAATAATAAAAATTTATTTAAAAAAAATTGTGTGTGGCCGCAGCCATGTATATTCTGTCACCACTAGGAGAAAGGAAAGTTTGGCAGACTTTGTCTTGTAGCTGATAAAGCATCTCTTTAAGGTACTTCAAGAATATTTTTTCCAGTGCCTGTTTCCCCAGTTTATTCTGAGCAAAGGATGAGTCGGTGTTGTCTTCGCAGTTCTATATATAAAAAGATATATTCTCCTCTCCTACATTACTTCACATATATGGATCTAATGATGTAAATTAGTATTTACAGCATCTGAGCAAAGAAAAAAAGTATGGAATACATCCTTTTTATCTTTAAATCCTAATATCCACTAGAAATGGAAAGATGATGGGTAGATGCTAACATCTTTGTATTACAGCTTTTTGCTTTTTTAACTTTAGCTATGTCCAGAAGTGAAAAAAAATTCTCCTATTTCTTTCTCATAGCCTCTAGACTGTTCCTTCATTCCAGCAACTCTTTAATGGCTTCTCTCCTCTTTTTGATGCCTATGGCCTCCACAAGACCTCCTGCTTCCCTTAACAAAGCAATCCCTCCCCCTTTTCTTCCTAATCAAACCTTTCCCTTCTATCTGCTGTATTTTTTGCATACATATTCACTTTCCCTCTTAACTTAGTTAGGTTCCCAATCTACAACCCAAACAGTTGGCTTATGTCAACTGCAGGGCATAAGCAGCAAACCATTTAGGAAATTTCCAACAGGTGAAATTAGATAACATCAAGAAGAATATACATTTTAAGGATGGTTCCATATTGTATAAATAGTGATGTCTTACTTATAAACAAAAATAGTTTAAGATAATATTTGCATTGAAATCACTTTAATGCAAACCAAAAGACAAAAGTTTAATCATATATTGGCTTGTATCCAATGAACTGGAAGTGGTACGAAGTTCATGAAATGCAGCTCTTGCACACACTGTCTCACTTCTACTACAGCTTCAAAATTCTGCTCCTGGGTTTAGAGTTTGCAGAGGGAAGAAAGAATTGGCAACCCCTCTAAATGTAAACAGAAAATAACAGCATTCAAGCCAGAGTTTCTGCATGGAGGATGAAGGAATTTAAACCTCTGTGAGTAAAACCTGGGAAGAAAGGTGGGAAATGCTATTAACCAGGGGTCTTTTCGTAGAAAAAGAGCTGCAGGAGCTCATTAGCATATGGTATGCTAATGAGCCATTAGGCTATTAGCATATGCCACGCCCCCTGACATCACCGGGAGTGATGTCAGAAGGGGAAGCAAAAGGGGGGAGGCATCTTCAAAAGCCTCCCCTTCCCTTCCCCAGCTGGTCTGGGTGGGGGAGCTAAGAGAGAAGGGGTTTAAAGTTTAAACTCCTTCTCATGAGATTTGGGCCACAGGAGGAAAGAGGGAAGGAAAGAGAGAGAGAGAAGGAAAGAAGGAAGGAAAGAGGGAAAGAAAGAGAAGGAAAGGGGAGGGGAGGGAAAGAAAGAGAGGGAAGAAGGAGGGAAACAGGGAAATGAGGAAAAAAGAGAAGAGAAGAAGGAGGGAAAGAGGAAAAAGAGAGAAGGAAAGGAGGGAATGAAAGAAATTCGGCAGCAATTCAGCCCCATTATATCCTATGGGCCATTGAGGTCAATGGTGAAAACATAGGGTATATTCTGGGGGCTGGAGGGGACGGGGTTTGAAGGAAAGGCTCCAAACTCACTAGGTAGCTGACGGAGCCTCTCCTCAAGATACCCACCATGTCTCAAGAATATTGGGCCAGGGGGTCCTATTCTATGGGCCCCCAAACAGATTGCCCCTATTCCCTCCATTGTTCTCTATGGTGGGAAAAAAATAAGTTTTTTTCCCACCATAGAGAACACTGGAGGGAATAGGGGCAACCTGTTTGGGGCCCCATAGAATTGGACCCCCTGATCCAATGTTCTTGAAACTTGGTGGGTATCTTGGGGAGAGGCTCCATCAGCTATCCTGTGATCTTGGAGCCTCTCCCTCAAATCCTTTCCTCTCCAGCCCCCAGAATATACCCTATGTTTTCACCATTGACTTCAATGGCCCATAGGATATAATGGAGCTGAAATTGACATTCGGCTGCCTGAAAGACTCCCTGGGACGCCGGCTGGGGGCGGGGCTTGGCTCCTGAGCTCCCTGAGCTGCGCTCCGGTGCGCTCCCCCCCCAAAAGACCCCTGCTATTAACTATTAACAGAAAAGGAGGTATTATTGCAACTATGGATAAGGTGATCTGTCCCATACATTATTGTACCTGGTCTTGTTTTCCAGACTTCTTAACATAAAAGCTAATATATCATTAACCCAGGACTGAACTTTCTTTCAGTGCTCCTTATTTATGATTTGGTAGAAATTTCATGATGCTCCTCATGGAATGTAGCTGTTTTCTGATTTTTTTAAAAAAAACCAGAATTTAGATTTTGTTGCATAACTACCTATTTATACTCAGAAACCATTAGGGATGCCTGCCTCCAGATGGGACCTGAGGATCCCCCAGAATTACATCATATCTCCAGACTACAGAGATCAGTTCCCCTGGACAAAAGGGATACTTTGGAAAGTGGACTTTATGGCCACTGAGATCTCTGTCCTCCCCAGGCTTCCCAGATCTCCAGGATTTTCCCAACCTGGATCTGGCAACCCTACCTCCCCATCCCCTACCAATGGCTAGAGGGGGACTTGGCAACCCTAGCCATGCTGTTTTCTTCTGAGAATGAGGATGTTGCCTTGGACCATGTGCAGTCCCCTCTCCTTTACAATCCTGTTGAAGGCATTTCTACAGTAGTCATTTCTCATGATACATTTCTGCATGTATCATGTATAGATTGTGCAGTCTATGGTAAGCAGTGAGGTACCACAGGGATCAGTACCCGGTCCAATGCTTTTTAACTTGTTTATTAACGATTTGGAATTGGGAGTAAGCAGTGATGTGGCACCACAGGAGGTGGTGGCAGCTGCAAGCATGGATAGTTTCAAGAGGGAATTAGATAAACATATGGAGCAGAAGTCCATCAGTGGCTATTAGCCACAGGGTATAGATGGGAACTCTCAGTCTGGGGCAGGTGATGCACTCTATTCTTGGTGCCGGAGGGGGCAGCAGTGGGAGGGCTTCTGGTGCCCTGGCCCCACTGCTGGACCTCCTGATGGCAACTGGTATATTTTGGCCGCTGTGTGACAGAGTGTTGGACTAGATGGGCCATTGGCCTGATTCAACATTGGCTTCTCTTACCCTAAATCCTGTTGCTGATTTACATCCCTCTTTTGGGGCATAAATTAATACCTCAGTAACATATATTAACTCCCACCATGGGTCCTCTCCAACGTCTGGGGTCTGTTTGTCCCTGTGGACTACAATTGATAGCATGCACTGGGGAAAATACATTTTAATTACACATTATACTTTAACATAAAATGGGGGCCTTTTATAACTGATCTTTGGATATCCTTAGCATTAACTGTGCCTCGTGGATAAGTCAGTAAAATCAAGTTCACTGTCCAACAAGCAGTATTTCAGATAGAAGGACAAAAGGATGACTCATCTGATTCATATATGGGGGAAGGCACAACTATGATTTTTATGTTTAAAGAAAGTATAAATATAGGGGAAGACAAAAAAGAGGAAGAGAAAATGCCAAAGGTTATTTGAAATACAGCTAAGCGATGAAAGAGGACATGGGAGACTATGATGTGTCAGAAGGACTGTCATAAGATAAAATAGGGGAAAAGGACAAAGGCAGAGGGAAAGTGCTAGAGGCAAAAATATATATTCTTTCCCATTCTTGTTGGAATCCAATACAAGGTACTATTGTGCTGTGCATGCTGCCCATGTTAAAAGATTGCATTTCCCTCAGAGTTTTGTCTGCATTCAGATGTTGATCTATGAAATCCAAAACTGGAATACTAAATCAGTGATCAATCTGCAGGGAATCTAAGACCATTCCACCCATTCATATCAGCACCATGTGCCAAAATCCCAATTTCTACTTGGGGCAAGGATAACATGAAATTTTTATCTTGACCAATGAGAGGCCAGGATAGAAGGAGAGGAGGAAGGGGGAAAGAACATCAATGAGATTTTTGAAAAATTAGAAGCTGGAAAAGGGGCTCTTGGAGAGCTTGACTGAGCAAGTCTGGGGAAAGAAAGCCAAGGAGAGAAAAAAAACCCAGACCTGACTATGAACAGAACCCATCAGCTAGCCAACAACCAACCAAAAAGAGAGCATCAATGGAAAAGGTACAGTAAATGCTCACCAACTGAGTCAAAAAAAGATTTAAACTAAAGGGACAGAAGAAAAAACTAGACTAAACCACAGTGCATCATAATCATTGCAGAACAGATGACATAACCTTAATGTAAGTGTTCAAGGGATTTATAATTGTCTAATTAGTTTTGCTAAGCAATAATATTTGTTATTTCTGAATTAATTTGGCATAAAAAAGTAGAAATAAAGTGATAGTTTTATAGATGACAAACACTACTGAGTAAATGGTGTTAATTATGCCTGGCTGTCTTCGTATCCAGGAGCACCCAGAATGTTGTGTAATATATAGCATATCACAGAGGATATATGCAACCAGTTCAGGCAGCCAGAAGTCAGCCAGTTTCCCCCCATAACTGATAATCAACTGAAGTGGTCATGAGAACAGGTTCTAAATCCAGGGGATTTTGTATGAAATTAATATCCAAAGTCTTATTTCTCCTTCCACCCCATTCTGAAACTATGTTTCCTTGCTTTCTCCACATCTGTAGTGCAGAAGCAAATGCCACGTTCAAGTGCATTTCAGCGCAATCCTAAGCACAGTTACTTCCTTCAAAGCCTTGACCCTAATGGATTTATTTTCATTTCATTTTTTATTCGTTTTACAAAATTTATATTCACCACTCTGCCCTCATAAGGGCCACCAGTGCAGCTAACAAATTAAAACATATGTAATAAAATCACATTTTAAAACCATTCAAAACAAGAAGAAACACATCATTAAAACAATTAAAATCAGGGCTAAAATACATATAAAACATAAAAACAACAATTAAAACATTAGGGAAGGGAGGAGGGGGTCACCAAGGGAATGCCAAATGAAATAAAAGGCTTCACCCACCAGCAAAAAATGGTCACAGAACAGGACAGAGGAGTCTGCCTAGGGAGAGAGTTCCAGAGGTTTGGTGCCATGACTGAGAAGGCCCAGATTGCCACCTGCCTAATCTCAGAAGGTGGGTGCATCCAAAACACTCCAAAGATGAATGGTAGTGGTTGGGCAGGTTTATAAGAAAGACAACAGGCAGTCTTTCAGGTACGTTGGTCCCAAATGATATGTAGCTTTAAGGGTCAACACCAGCTCCTTGCCCAGAAACAGACTGGGAGTAGGGATGCACAAACACCCATAGATCAGTTTGACAGTTTGTTGATCTGTTCATGGGTGTCTAACAGCTTGTTTTATTGTACTCCTTTGTAACCATGCAGTACAGCACAATTGGCTTTTTGTGCATGCTTGCTCTCATACAGCCCAACTGATATCTACTACCCCCCAGTCCTTGCTGCATAACTGCCCTGCTCATCAAGCAATTGTTTAAAAACTAGTAGACAATTAGATCACTCACAAATAATATAAATCAGTCATCAATAAATGCTGTGTTTCAGTAAAATTCTGTCTTTCAGTGTTCAACCAAGTAACCTTTAGTGATGCTAATGGCTGCCCATCAGTTTTAATCAGCAGCATCTTTGCACATGCACAGTTTTGGGAAAACCCAATCGAACTGATTTGGCAAGCATTCACAGACACTCAGCACAAACTGGACAAAGTGTAGCTAGGGCTCAGTGGGATCCAGGCGGCAGGCAGGGGTTTGGGACAGCCTGACTGGAAGAAAAAACAGCTGGGCGAGTGAAAACTACCCAACACTGTGGGAGAGACAGAGCCCAAGCCATCAACTGGGTGAGTTTAAGGTGGTGACAAAAGTGAGGGGTGGAACAGTTTGGGAAGGTGCCAGTGGCAAGTTCAGAGGTGAGTAGGACATGGATCTATTCCTAGAGGGAGTGCAGCCCTCTAGGATGACACCTTAAATTCCAGGTCAGACCTTCTGCTGAACAGCAGCACTTATATCTTGTTTAGGTTAAGCTTCAGTTTGTTAGCACACATCCACTCCAAAACGGCCTCCAGGTACCACTTCAGGGTTTCTACAGTGTCCCTGAGGGGCTGTGGCTCAGTGGTAGAGCATCTGCTTAGCATGCAGAAGGTCCCAGATTCAATCCCCAGTATTTCCAGTTAAAAAGATCTGGAAGAAGGTGATGTGAAAGACCTCTGCCTGAGACTTCAGAGAGCTGCTGCCAGTCTGAGTAGACAATACTGACTTTGATGGACCAAACTGGACATTCAAGATAGAGCTGAGTGTCATCTACATATTGGTAACAACCCAGCCTACATTTCTGGGATGTCCTCACCCAGTGGTATCACATAGTTATCAAAAAGTATAGGGGACAAGATGCAAACTTGTGGACCCCACAGGACAAAGACTTGGCTTAAGAATGGAACATTTGTGACTGTTCAATAGTTATTGTGATCTCCTGGGTCCAAGGTATGCTTCTTTAGGTGTGGACAAACTGCAACCTATTTCAAGAGGCAACAAACCCCTCTCTCAAGGAAAGGCATTAACTATCTCTTGGACCCAGTCTCCCTGCCACAAAAGGCAAGGATCATACAAGCAGGTGGTAGGCCTCAAACCTCCAAGGATCCTGTCAACATTATCAGACTGAATAAACTGAAAAGTATCCCAAAGAACTGGAAAAATCAGCACTGCAGCACCATCTGACCCAGTCATTGCTCATGTAGAATCCAAGTCAAAATGGATGCCGAGAAAAATGGTCAGAGTGGGCTACTGATAAGTCCACCTGCTCCTGCAGGCCAAATCCCAGGAGGGTTCTGACCACTCGGATTAGAGTTGCCAGGCCCTTGGTCCAGGCGGGGGTTCCGGCCTTCCCGCTGTGAGGTGGGGAAATGCAGAATGAGTCAGCATAATCAGGCCTCCAGGCAAGTGGCTTATCAAGACCATGTTGTGAGATACTTGAAGCACAATCTTAATTCAGATTTCTTCTGGTCTCAACCTGCCATATCTATATATCTAATAGCCAAGTTGCCCCTCTGTGTGGATATCTAAATCTGCAAAACGGGGGCACTTGGGGGGCAGAGAGATTTTTCTGCAGACTTGGGGCAGTCCCCAGGTGTGCAGAAAAATCTAAAAAGTTGAAAAAATATATGGGGGATACTTAAATCCCCCCAAGCATTAAAGAGTGTTCCCTGTGCGTGCACAGAGAACTCACCACTAGGAACTGTGGCAGATCCATGCAGCGGAGTTGCTGCTGGTGGCAGTGGTGGCAGAGAAGCCTTGGCAGGCCAACAGCTGGGAACCACAGCCATTGCTGCTGGGGGGGGAGCCTGGCCAGCCTGGCATCCGGGAGCTGCACAGGGCTCGCCGCCATTGCTGCTGTTGTGGCAGCAAGGAAAACTTGAAGGGCCAGCACTGGGAGCCATGGATGTTGTTGCTGTTGGGGGGGGAAGCCTGGCTGCCCAGCAGCTAGGAGCTGCACAGGACTTGCTGCCGTAGCTGGTGGCGGCTGTGGTGGTGGGGGGAGAAACCTTGGAGGGCTGGCAGCTAGCGCTGTGGCCATTACTGCTGTTGGCTGGGGGGGAAGCCTGGGGGGTTCGGTTGACCATCCGCTGGGCTCACCTGCCACCTCCTGTTCTGTGCAGAGCTCCTGCTGCTTCAGCAGGCCAGCCACCCAGAAGCCACAAGGAATACTCCCCCCCGTGAGTATCGTGGGTCTCGCTTCTTGCTATCTAGAAATCTTGGTTATTGCCTAGATTCCAGATTCTTCACTCACTGTCTGGAAAGTATGTGTCCTGGCCAGAATCTAAACTGTTCATTTTAAAATGCAAGTTTCGAGCCCTCATAATTTCAGAGAAAACAGAAATATTTGTGGTTTGGTGGGTTAAGTCAAATGTAGTACTAGTGTTCCCTCTTTATCTTCTCTCTGTCCTAACCAAGAGGTCTGATGTCTAAGGCCTGAAAAGCCCTCCTGTCTTCTGTACTGGATAATAAATGGAAGGGATAGTTTTTCCCAATTTCCTAATGCATCTAAATTATAGTACTGAGGCTCAGAGGAAAGGTGTTGGTGAGGTGGAAGAATACTGAGTGCTTGCTTGCTGAGTGCCCAATTTTACTGTATCTGTTCTTCCTCTCAAGGCAGCAGGTAACATCAAATCCTGCACAGGCTTTGCAATGTCACAACTAGTAAAAATCAACTGAAACTTAATCCATCGAAAACGAAGGTCCTGTGTCTGGACTGGGGCGGGGTAGGCTTAGGAATCAAGACTCCTGGCCCTCGACTGGGCACCACTGATGCTAGCAGCACTAAGGGTTAGGAGCCTAGGGGTGATCCTGGATGCCTCACTCTCTGTGGAGGCCCAGGTCACCACTGTGGCCAGGTCAGACTTTTTCACCTTTGGCAGATCGAGCAAGGGTTTCCTTATCTCTCCACACAGGATGGGGCCACTGTGACCCATGCAATGGTCACTTCCAGATTAGATGACTGTAGCTCACTTTACATGGGCTTACCCATGAATCCAATCCAGAAACTCCAGCTGGAGCAAAATGTGGCAGCTCACCTGCTGACTGCAACATCTGTGTGGGCGAGCATTCAGCAGGTGCTCTGCCAGTTGCACTGGCAACCAATCAAGTACCGGATCCATTTCAAGGTAATAGTGTTAAACTTTAAGGCCCCAAGTGGCCTGGGACTGTCATATCTAAGGGGCCACCTCTCCTCATGTACCCCTCCCCCCAAGAGCCTTGCACTCCGCTGATCAACATCTATTGAGTATCCTTGGCTCAAAGGACATCTGTTTAGCCTTAACCAGGGCCACGGCCTTCTCTGTCCTGGCCCCCACCTGGTGGAACATGCTCCTGCTTGAGATCAGGGCCCTGTGGGACCTATTATAGTTCCACAGGGCCTGTAAAACAGCTGTTTTGCCAGGCCTTTTGTTGAGGTGATGGACATCCAGTCATTTGGCCTCCCTGCAGAAAGCAGCCCTATTATATCTGCTCATGTGGAGTCTCAATAGTATTATGGCGTAGTGACTCCTGTTTACCATCTATCCAGCTGTTGGGGCTATTTTATAAATATATGTTGCTGTCTTTAGTTAACTAAATTTTAAGTAAATTTTAATCTAATCTTGTTTTAATTTGAATGTTTCAAGTGTCTTAAGGAGACTGAGGAAGAACCAGGTAAATCCCAGAAAAACACACCAGAAAGGCACGAGGTGAGGAATATTTACCACTTTACAGATGAACCACCAGACAGGCTGCAGCATCAGCTGATACAGACTAAGGTAGTAGATCAAGGTTAGTCAGAGTTCAATAAAGTCTAACTGAAGAATATTAATGTGAGCAATTAATTTTTCTGATTATATTCAATAGCTTTCAAAGAGATATTTTGGGAAAGTCCGTCAATGTTCCATCATAATGGAGTTTCCATTATGACACAGAACTGATGCTTAGCTGTCTATGCTGGTTTAGAGTGCAGAATTATATTGTACTTTGGTTAAAATCCATTTAAACTGAAGGCTGCTCCAAGTGTAATCAATCATAGTAAAGCTATCCGTACTCCTGCCATGGTTAAGTTCAGTATACGAACACAGTGCTTGAGATGCTGCATGCCCTGGAGAAGGGAGTGAAAGATCTCAGGTGCCTATGCTGCACCTTGGTGCTCCATCACAGATCCATTATGGTACATGCTCCTGGTATAGGACCCTCCATGCCATGAATTCAGTGCATGGAAAGCAAAATGCAAACTGGATCATCCACATCACTAAGACTGGGCTTGAGTGCACCTTACTCTGAAGTGAATTATGGCCCAGCTCCACAGTCCTGAAGCATGCAGTTTTTATTTCTGAGATGGATTGACATTTATGTTCACTAAAGAGATGTAATAAGCAGAGCTGATATGAGTACAAACAATTTTAGATTCACTGCAAGTTTTCCGCATTGTGAAAGGAAATGAGTCCCCAGCAACTCACTGACTGCCCATTTCACATAAGTTACTCTTGAACAGTTAGTAAATTGTGTCTGGAAATCAACATGTTATGGTTCCCTAATTTAAAAAGATGTAATAGCATATTTACGGTATAATTAAAAGCTCTGTTTACCACTCAAGGTTGTAAATCCTCCAGTTGCTAGCACTCAGATCTGCAAAATCTCTCAACTCTGTATGCAGGGGGAGCTTGAGTCTGTGATTACTACTCTACAACAAGGTTTCTTTTTAATTAACAAAAGCCTGGTGAGTTTAAAGAGAAAGGGGCTAAGAACTAATATATAAACAAACATAATCTAAAGGGAGATTCAGCAGTGGATGATCCCAAGGGGAGCATTTCTTATTTCACATGAAAAACTAATAATGATTAAAAAATCCTGCTAAATTATAGAACTAGTAAATAAATGACAACTAGAAAGTGAAACTAGATGTTTTATCTTTTTTCCTCAATGAAAATTACTGGCAGATGCTCCGAAGGGATAAAACATAGAACCAAGCTACCACTGCTGAGCAGGATCTTATGGAGAGGGTGCACTCTTAGTGGCCGGCACAGGGATGGGATGGGCTGCTTAACAACCTTCAGGGTTATGACCTCTCTGTCCAGCAGTGCCCATTGATGTCATTGGTCAGTGGCAGAGGCTGGGATGCTGCTAGCCAGTCAGCAGGCACATGCAGTCTCCCCTCCATCACCACCACCACCACCACCACACGATGGCCATCACTAACGGTTGCCCCTCCCCAGCTCTTGCTTAGTTGCAATGGCCAAGAATTTACCCGAATTCCCTGGTTTCTCTTGCTTAGAAGCTCTTGGCCTTCAGGTCTTGGCCTGAGGTTCATAGCCTAAACCTTTCTGGAAGATGAGAGAGACAGAGAGAGACGTTTTGGTTTTATTTTTGTACCCAAGTTTTATAAGCCATTTTACATCTCCATTGCGGAGAAAAGATACAAATTAATAAGTAAATGTTCAAATACAGGTCAGTTGCTGTGCAGATTCATGGCTGCTATTCAGGCCCGCACAAGATACAAAAAGTTGTGCAGTCCAACTGAAAGGAGCCCACCAGATGTGTCATGAGTCCAAAAAAGCTTGATTATGGGGGGTAGGTCTCCTGCTATAGTGGGACACCCCCCAGCCAGCTCCCTGTTCTTTGCTGCCACTTAACACCAGAGACATTGATAATGGGGACTGGGAGGTCAAAATTCGGGGAGCTCAAGTCAGCCAGTGTCATTCTTTATCCAGCCAAATGCCTTTCCAGTGATTTTCCTTGTGATGCATGGGAGCTTGAGCACAGTAAAAGGCATTCTATTGGCTAGACTGGCCTTTCTGCAAGACAGTTGGGCTGAGGCTGGAAGGGGAGAGCACCTGGGGAGTTGCTGAGAGAAGGTAAGGGATTTTTCTTTCTCCCTTTGCCTTCCTTGCTGCTGTGTGGGGACTGAGAGAGAGTGGGTTGTTTTGTAGCCTGATAGAGAGTGGTTCTGTGTAAGTCTGTGAGGGACTGTTTGTGCTTTGGGGGCTGTTGGTGGCTGAGTGTGTTGCTGTAAGTGGATTACTGTGAGTGGATTGACGGCCCTCTTAAATGGAGGGGTGGGCCCTGTCCTCCCGGGACTGGCCGGGAGCAACCCCGAATGGGCTAACTCACCTGGAAGGGAATGCAGTCCACTGGCATCAAATACGGAGGCAGTTCGACAGGCGTCGCAACCACGGGAGGAAGAAAGAAGCTGCATAGAGCTCGGGCATCGGGCAAGAAGACATACCAGAGGACCACGAAGAGGAAATGAAACAGAAATAAGAGGCGAGGGAGGGAGGAGTGGAGTTCAGCCCACAGAGCAGAAAGCAGCCCCCGCACTCAGCGATCGACAGCAGGAAGGAGGAGCCGCTCCGGCGTGGAATGTTATAAAGGGGGGCAGGGCTAAGCAGGAAAGGACGGGGCTGTTACACGAGAGGGTGCTGGGAGTGGGGTGTGGGGATAAGAGGAAAGAGAGGCTGGAGACCGGGGAGGACGAGACACAGATGAGACTGGGGAGAGTAACTAAAGCTCAGAGAGAACCACATCCCCTTAGCCTGACTGGCTGAAGGTTTGGTCTGTGCAGACAGAGGGATATCCCAGGTGAACCTAACCTGATCCCCTGCCTGTCTGAGGTGTCCTTTTGCCTCCTTTCTTCTTGTCTCACCCCTCCCAGGACGCTTCCCCCTGAGCAGAACCAGGTGAGCGACAACGGCAACTGGAGGGTGGCCACCTGAGGCAGAACCTGGACCTCACAGGCCCCTAGCCCATATTACAGTCTTCCTGCCTCCCAGTACCACTATTTGAGTGTTCTCTCTCACACATACCATGTGATGATAACTACTCCTCCGACTTCTGTCCTCACCACCATTGAGTGCTGCCCTCAGAAGGCAGACATGGGAGCAGCAGGAAAAACAGCAGCTGCTTCCACCCACTAACTTGCTAGCTATCTCCTCAAGGGTTCATTTATGGTTCCTCTTCCTTCTCTGGTCCCCCAGAGAAGGAACCTCACTGCAAGAACTGTCGTGGCTGCTCCTCTCACTCTTCCTCACTATTGCAGCTGCTCTTCCTCTCTGTCACAGCAGCCTCCAATGGAGGAGGCAGCACTGCTTCTTCCATGGCTCCTTCCTTATCATCCGAGCTTTGTTCGCTGCCAAATTCTTGCTTCCCTTTTCTCCCTGGGAGGCAGGGCAAGAGAGAGAAGGTGGGCAGTGATGAGAAGGGGAAGCAGCAA
Source organism: Gekko gecko (assembly GCA_029375565.1). Lineage (NCBI taxonomy): Eukaryota > Metazoa > Chordata > Lepidosauria > Squamata > Gekkonidae > Gekko > Gekko gecko. The sequence goes on along the minus strand of JAPDNY010000003.1, from coordinate 158,431,149 downwards.
TGGAGGACTCTGCTTAGTTGGGGGTGAGGTCTCTGGGTCGTTCCTGACCGATCATGCCAACCTTTTACACCAGAGGCCTGAGTTATCAGGAATAAGAGCACCGCTCAGAATGTAATATGTATTCCAATGCTACATATGTTTGCTTGGAATTGTGTCCAACTGAATTTGGTGGGTATTACTTCCAAGTGAGGGTGCACAGGATCGCAGAATCCCTGGCTTTCAAAGGCAAAGGGATTTTTAACCTCTTTTTTTTTAAGCTTCTTATGTTAGCTTGGGATATGTAAAAGTTCTACCAAAGGTTTTTTTAGTGCATATTTCTTAATACTACATCCACTGAAGGTTATTTTGTTCACACTCATGGTTCCTTTCCTTGTATCAGCATTGTGTCATGTTGTAAGCTAATCTTCCCTTTGTGTTATACAACTTCACTAATGGAGGATTTCTGAAATCTCTTTTTTATTTCCTCAGAAAGATTTTTCTTGGATTTTTGTCCATTCCTGTATGACTTCCTTACAGATTAGTTTTCTCAAAGGTTCACACATCTCCATTAGTGAATGCAGAATTTTGACAGAAGCATCACAATTCACAATGAATCTCTGAGAACTCCATTTGTGAGATGGAGCCTCTCAGGACTCTGAAGCAAAGCCAATAGCTTTGCTCATTCCCAACTGATTCCTTAATGTCTAAAGAAAGTTTAGACCCTTTTTATCTCAGCAAACATCCAATTTTCTCCAGATTCACTGATAAGCACATTGCCGCTAAATTTCAAGCCCTTCTCCACTTCCTAGTGCCAGTTGCTCTGAGCATGGAATGTCATCTGTTATCTTCCTAGCCGCAAGAAGACCCTTCAGGATATCATAGCTGTTACACTGAAAAACCTTGAGTAGCCTAAGTAATCCTAAGTAACCTAGAATGTTAGACTTTAACAGCAAAAGAGAAAAGGCTAAAGCTGTAATTGTATACATGCTTCGCTGGGAGTGAATCATTGAGACTTGTGTCTAACTTCACTGAACTGGGACTGCATGTCTGCAATCTGGTGGACATTTTAAAAATAAGCCCCATTGGATATAGTACTACCTCTGAGTAACATTACCCAGGGCAATCCATCTGTCCCTGTACACTATTTAAGATGATTTAATATGTACCTGCATAGTGTGAGGGTTGCATCCCCTCCCCCTTTTTTGCTCAGTTCTAAGAAATAGCTGTGTCTGGGCTCAGTGCTGGCACCAATGTGCTTACTGGCCCAGATGGGGAGAATATCAGGGAGCCAATCATAGAATGTTAGAGTTGGAAGAGACCTTGCAGGTCATCTAGTCCAACCCCCTGCACCCTGCAGGAGCATAGCCAAAAGACAGCCCTACAACATACCTGAAAGATTGTCGTCCAGCCTCTGCTTGAAAACATCCAGCAAAGGAGCATCCACCACCTCCTGAGGCAGTCTGTTCCACTGCTCAACCATTCTTACAGTTAGGAAGTTTCTCCTGATATTTAGCCAGTAATGACTCCCTTGTAATTTCCACCCATTAGATCTAGTCTTGCAATCTGGAGCAAGAGAGAATAGATCTGCTCCATCTTCTACATGACAGCTCTTCAAATACTTGAAGACTGCAATCATGTCCCCTCTATGCCTTCTCTTTCCCAGGCTAAACATACCCAACTCTTTCAGCCTTTCCTCGTAAGACTCGGATTCTAACCCTCTCACCATCCCTGTTGCCCTCTTCTGGACATGCTCGAGCTTGTCAACATCCTTCCTAAAATGTGGTGCCCAAAACTGGACACAGTACTCCAGGTGAGGCCTGACCATAGAATCAATGAGGGGGAACCACCAGAGGCAGGACTGCCACAGCGGTGGCTGGCCTGCCTCTGGCTGCTTCTGCAGCCACATGATGAGGAGACCACCAGAGAAAGTGGCATTGGAGCTGCTTGCAGAGATGGCCAGGGTGCAGCTGGCACTGCGGCAGACACAGCCCCCTACAAGCACACTGCTGGTGGAGGCCAGGATGGCCGAGGAGCCATCAAGGGGGAGCCAGCAGAGGCTGCAGGGTGTGGCTGTGGAACTTGGCCCAGCCAAGTGCCAGTCTCCTCCTAGGGACAGAAGCCAATGTAGTCTCTTCGAAGGATCAGGGAAGGGGCCAGGTGACAGTGGGCCCCAGGCCCACAAGAGCCAAGGTGAGCCCCCTTAAAGAAGCTATGGAGGGAGGGGCAGGAGGGCCAGGCCCCCATGCCAAGGGCCTATTGGAAAGGAAGCCCACCACTCCCACAAACACCACCCCCAAGACAATAGGGAGGGTGAGACCAGGGTTGTTCTGCCCCCAGGTGGCCCCTTTAAACTTTAACCCACCTTGCTCTCTTCTTCCCCCTGCCATTGCAAGCCCCACCAAAGGAACCCTGGAGGAACAGTCAGGCCTGGACTCTAGTCCAACACTGGAATCTGACATGTTAATTATGCACACATTTAATTGAATAAGGGTACCATTGTTTGGACAACTAAGTCAAATGCTTAACCAAGCTAGCACTACCCATCTGTTAGGGTTGTCAACCTCCAGCTGGGGCCTGGAGATCTCCTAGAGATCTATGTTGCATGTCTCGGTGACCCAACTGTAAACCAAGTACAACACTTAAATAAAGGTAATCATACACAGTCCAGTAATAAAACTGCATACATTCCATGCACACATTTCAGTATCTTATCTGGTATTTGTGCACAAACACAGCCCATCATGACTGGCAGGGGGATCTTTGGGCTCTGGTGAGAAAAATGTGCAATATGGTGAGGGCAGCTCTAGCTGAGGGAGAGGGAGAAAAGAGGGGATTTTGAAAAAGCAGCAGCAGCCAACAGTAGCAGCAATCCTCTGGAAGCCCCCCCCCCGCACTGTCATTTCCTCAAGCTGCCTTATGTGTTACTATTTCCTAACTCGGGAGTATAAGTGAAAAGGGGACCCTCTTTCATTTAAAAATAAATAAATAAATACAGCCTTCTGGAAATTTGCCAAGTGAACATTCTCTCCAACCTTCTGAAAAGCCATCATATTGTATAGCAATGCCAATCTTAAATCAGTTCCAGAATCATCCGGTGCTCCCTGTCATCCATGAAGATCACTCTATCCTCTGCACATTGTCATGTATATCTTCAAAATCTTAATTGAAAGAAATTATGAAGCTGGCAGAATGCCCTCATCTGTGCTTGGGCTGGAGTAGCAGCACTCTCGCTAGTCACGAGGTGCTAAGGGAGCAGCCACTGTTTAACTAGTTCTGATTGCAGAACATCATTGTCTTGCATTTTTTAATCTGAAATTTGCCACTTTTCAAAGTTGAATTAATCTATATGCAAAAACCAGCAACCATGTGCTTTAAATAATTCTTCCTGAATGTTAAGCAACAAAGTATACTAGCAAGCTGCACTTATCTGCAAGCTTATTTCTGCCCTTTGCCCAGATATTCCGAGAATTAACCTCGGGAGATAGCAGCTTAGTGAGTCACTGCTTAGTCTAAATAAAACACTAAAGAAGTAGTGAGAAGTGGTGTTTATGATTCATTAGGCAAATGACTTGTGTAGGCATTACTCTGCCCTTACACAGCCAACCATGCTCAGGAGCAGAGGATGCTGCTACAGATGCCACACTCCAACGAGACAGAATATCAAGTAGCAGATCAGAACTGCATGACCACACATACATGATGCAAAGGGAGGGACTGAATACTGTGTCTAAATTAATGCCCCAACAAGTCCCGGAAAAGGACCTAATCAGATATGAGTCTTTGCATTTTTGTTGTGTACCAACTGAGGTTGCCTTTGCACGTGGTCATACAAAGGGGCAAAGCTTTGCTTCCTGAGACAACAGCCAGCACAGATCCTAGGACGGACCTATCGGTCAGCCAGCATCCAAGCAGTAACCTATGGAGAATTGGGGGCATTGTAAATAACTCCATCATGGGTGTGGGTTGTGTGTTGTGTGTGGTTTGCAACGGGGATTTAAGTAGGCCTCAGGTCCTGCTGACTCTCTGTCTTTTGGTGTCTGGAATAAATAAACTATGAGCTGATTCACTAACTACGGCATCTAGAGCCCAGTACTTTACAATTTTATTCTGGAGTTAAGAAATGGAAGAGAAAGAAAAGGAAAGCTAAACTGAAAGTTACCTCAGATCACAGAAAAATAGAGAGGAAATCGCCCACTGCCTTCATATTAGAGTAGCCAACTCCAGGTTGGAAAACCCCTTGAGATCTGGGGGTGGATCCTGGGGATTACAGGAACCTCAGTGGGATACAATGCCTTAGAGTCCACCCTTTCAAAGCATCCATTTTCTCCAGGGGAACTGATCTCTGAAGTCTACTCTGGAGATGAGCTTTAATTGAAATACTAGCATGCAGGATAAGTGTGCTTGAATTAGAACCAGGCACCCACCAGAAACTGAGAAGCTGAAGTCCTAGAAAAAACACTTTTTATTTCTTTGCTGCTATTCCCCCACTGGAATTAATCAGTCATTGTAGATGTATGTTTTTATGGTGGTACCTCTAACCAACTCTTTGGTGATAAAGAGGAGGAAGAAGTCATGGGAAGGAAATCATTGGTAGTTTGAATTTGGGCTCAGAGACCCACTGTTAATTCTTCTCATTGCCTTTCTTCACACTCTCCAGAACCTTTGTTTAAGAATATTGCTGCTTCAATCCAATGATGCTCTTCCACTTAGCAAGACTCTTCCTTTGATAGAAGAAACCTCTCTCTGTCAGAGAAAGACTCCTCTCTTACGAGAAAGGAGTCTTTGGATTCAGCCCATCGTGTCTATGAGTACTTTCTTCATTCTTCCAAGATTTCAGCGCTTTTATTCCTTCTGTGCAACTGTTGCAATTTACATAATTATTAAATCAATGACGGTTTAATTTTGTTACTCAGTTTATTTCTATATAATGCTAATTCTCTTATAAAAGTTTTACATCACCTTAAAATATAGATCAGATGAAGATGTGCATTCATTACCAAACAAATGGGGAAAAAATGACTTGAAAAAGGCCCATTAGTTTCATTCATTATGGTAAAGAAAACCAAGTAGGGAAACAAATGAACAACTTATTTGCCACCCTCCATGCTTCTCCTCTCTTCCTATTAATCCCCCACACACACATTTATGGTACAATCGTAGACACAGTTATACCCTTCTAAGCCCATTGGATCAAATCAACTTGTGTGCATGTGTGTATTAAGGGCCATCAAGTCACTTCCAACTTATGGTGAACTTATGAATTAATGTCCTCCAAAAAGTCTATTGTTAACAGCCTTGCTTAGGTCTTGCAAACTGAGGGCCATGGCTTCCTTGATCGAATCACTTTATCTCATTTTGGGTCTTCCTTTCTTCCTGTTGCTCTCAACCTTTCCTGGCATTATTGCCCTTTTCCAGTGTCTCATCTTCTTATAATGTGACCAGACTATGACAACCTCAGTTGAGTCCTTTTAGCTTCTAGGGAGAGTTCAGCCTTGATTTGATCTAGAACCAGCTTATTTCTCTTTTGGCAATCTATGGTATCCATAAAACTCTCCAACATCACATTTCAGAGAGTCATCTTTCACACCAACTTTTGCATCCATACATCGTAATGGGGAATACTATAGTATGAATCATCTTAATTTTAATTGCCTGTAACACATTCTTACACTTAATTTTTTTCCCTGGTTTCTTCTTGGCTGCCTTTCCCAGTCTCAATTTCCTTCTGATTTCTTGGATGCTTTTGGTTGATGATGGTGCCAAGGAATAGAAAATCTTTAACAATTTCCATTTCTTTGTTGCTGACCTTAAAGTTGTGCAAGTCAATCTACTTAATAGGATGTAACACTGCTTAGCAGCAGGATTGCACTGTTGTTGTCCCAAGAGCAGCTGTTGGGCCAGGTTTACAGTTTCAGTGCTTAGTAAGATAGGCAGATAATCTCTCCCACTCCCACCACCTCTCCTGGCATCTTAAATATTGTTTATGATGCATCTGAAGCCATACCTTGGTGCATTTGCAGAAATATAGATCTCCATTACCAGCATAATATGCATGGGGATGAGGAGAGATTGGAATTCACTCATTCCCAGTGAAAAATAGTAGGAATGAAGATTAATATAATACAAAATTGAACAGATTCAATAACACACTGAATGAATGGGTGTGTGTGTATGAAATTAAAATGCAAGAGAAAAAATTACACTTCTGTTATCAGGACTGGTGTTATTATGAACACATTCTATAATTTATTAGTACTTTTCTACATTTTTTCTTTGCCTTGAAGTCATAAAGTGCTTAGTCTCCAGCTTTTGAAGTGGATTTACTTGGATAAGTTCCCCATATAATAGTAGCTTCTGCATAATTAGAAATGCATTAAATTCTAGTCTCTGCTTTTACAGTTTGCAGTAAGACAAGTAGAGTCATCAAGGTCAAATAGATCCCTATATCTAACAGCGAAAGGCTGGCCCCCGTTCAGATACACAAATCCACACAACAGAAGCAACCACATCTATGACACAGATTTCTTCATTCTTAGGAGAAAGACACAGATTTTCAGAAAAGATGGACTTTTAAAATAAAAAAACCAACCACCCTATTTTGCTGGCAACCAGATAAAAAAAACCTATAAGCCAAAAGCCAGAATTCAGCAGCAGGGAAACAAAATGGTGGGTGAATACAGGAAAACAGGTCCTAGGGTGCTGGGGAAGCAGAGCTGAAACTGCAGAGAGGAGTGGAGAAGTGATGTCCTGTTCTTTTTGATTCTCCCTTTGTTCTTGAATAGCTTTTGGCATAGAGTAAAAATGTAACAGTTCTCATGTTCAGATATAATGATTTCCAACAACAAAAAGATAAATGGTCACTCCTTTTTGAAATCTCATGGGTAAAAAAGGTTTGACTTATTCTTCCCTCAGCTGATGTATCAGGAGATATTGTAAATTCTAGTGATCTTTTGCAGTCAGTTGGAAGTTCCAAAGGGAAGAGGAATAAAAACATTTTGACCATTGATTGAAGCTGTATGCACAGGCTTAAGCTGGACCCATTTAATGGAACAATTTTTACCATCCTCCCCAACAGGACATCTAACCCCCCACATCTCCTGCTGAAAAGCTGCTGCTGCTGCTGAGAGCCAGGGGACTCTCCAGAACACTGTGCTATAGGGCGCCACATAAAGAATGAAGAATTGGTTTAAATTGCCTTCCTCTGCACCCCACTGAAATCATGATTAGAGCAAAAATTAGCCCAGAAGTGAGGGACAACCATTGTGGCTAATTTCCCATTCTTGCTGCAGCCCCTATCCCATAGTTCTGGAAAGACCTCCAGCCCCCAGCAGAGCCTTTTTGGAAGCAGGGGGTGCTGAAGAAAGGGAATACACACATGTACGGGACCCTGTACAAAACATTCGGGTGATAATGCTATAGCAATGTTCATCATTACGAGTTCCGTGTTCAGTTGTGCATTCTGTACATGCCCCAGCCCTCTTAGACCTCAGAGATACACCTTTGATGGTTTCCTTGCCACCACCTGGAGAATTTGATTTATCAGCTAGAGTGTTCCAGGGCAGTTAATAATTCCCTACCATCCCGTTCTTGGATATATATATGGTAATGTGAGCTTGAACCAGCTTGATCATGGGTCAAATAAACCAAAGGGTCTCTCAAGGCCAAAGGAAAAGTACAAAAGGTTTTACATGCAGCTATTGGGGAAATCTACAAGGTGAGCTACAGAATACAGAAAAGACAAATACAGTTTCCCAGTAACTAGAACATAACACAGTCTTCAGGAAGCGTCCAACCTTGGAGATGGATCACCTTCCCCCTGCTCTGCTTTATATGCATGATAAGTAAGGATCACATTTCTGAGATTTCTAGATAGCCTTTCATTTAATATAAAAGCAGCCATACCACTTCCCCAGCACAAATGCCTCCCACAACTACTATTAATTCTGGTAGGGTACAAGGACGAGTAGCCTCCCATTCCTGTGTAAAACAAGCAGTGGTAGGAAAGCATATTTTAAAACAAATCAGTGAGGCAAAGAGAATTGAATGCTGCCTCCCCCCCCCCATATTGATCTGGTGGTACCTATTTATCTACTTGCAATTTCTTGCTTTTGAACTGCTAGGTTGGCAGGAGCTGGGGCCAGAGATGGGAGCTCACTCTGTTACATGGTAGTAGGGTCTCAAACTGCTGAACAACATACCTTCCAGTCTGCAGCAACAGCATATGTCGTGCTCTGAAAAGTAGCTTATGCAAGATGATAGGTCCTGTCCCAGGGCGCCTACAGTTTTGACACAAGGTACCACAACAAAGGCAAGGGAAAACAAGAAAGAAACAAGCAATGATAGCAGGGAAATACTATGCCCAAATGCTGCTTCATGTACTTCCAGCACAATTCTGAGGACACTGCAGCAGTGGTGGCCAGCCACTGCCACAAATATAGTGCCACCAGTCTGTTTCCTATGGACATTCCACAAGAGGAAATAAATACAGGCACAGATGGGAAAGCAAGCACCCCGGAGTCCATATCAACTCTAGAAACACCCACCAGTCAGATAGCAGCTGATGATGCCCTGTGAGTGGTACACACGGGTATAGCTGATCTGGCCACTGTCCCTCAATGTCACTCCCCCCCCACAGAGGAAGAGGAGGAAAAGCAGCAGCAGCTGCTGCTGCAACAGCATGTGGAGGACCAGTGGACAGGGAGGAAAGACCTAGAAACAGTGCAACCCCAACTGGACCACATGGCCTTAATATGTTCTCCCAGCCCATAGGAAAGGGCACCCATGCTGTGGACAGAACACCCACACCTTCCAGACAAGGGCCTGACTGGCTGCAGAAGAGCTGCTCACATGCAAACATCCCTACTCCATGAAAAGTGAAACAAGAAAGACAGCAACAACAAAACAGAAGCCAGGATTGAACCCACAGCCCCCTTACCCAGGACTAGCATCCTAACCACTGGACTAAGATGGTAGGTTCAAAGGAGGCTTACCATCAGGCAGAAGGGACTCCACTGCAGCCCTGACACCACCAGCAGCCATATGGGGCAGGCAGAGACCATTGCACAGACAGCCATGGCTCAGTAGAAAGCAACTGGGATAGCATGGCGAGGGCTTCTGGTTTGATCTCCCCATGGGGAGCAGCAAGAGACAGGCAGAAACCTTAGAGTAGACCTGGCTGGGGTTTATGTAGCACTGGGAGGAGCTGTAATTGGGTGCAGGTGAGGGGGGTTGGCTGCCACCGGAGAGGGGTTAATTGTCTGGGGCTGGAGTAAGTATTTTGTGCTACACCAGGGCTTGTGGGCTGGGATGCTCCTGTGGGGGGGATACTTGGCCTGTCCCATAGTTATGCCATATGCCATAGTTTTTGATGGTGTAACTGTCTGCCAGTTTTTGGGGGGTGTTGCTGGGCTGGGATAGCTTAGGGAGCCAGCTAACTCCTGCCACACCCATGGGCCCACCCCTTTCTCTGCTGGCACAGCAGCTTGTGCCACCATTGCTCTACAGCATTGCCACACCAGTGTCCAGCTGGGCCACAGTGCTACTGTGGTGCTCCACTGACACATTTTGAAGTTATGCCAGGATATCTCTCAGATAATTGGCAGAACACCTTGTTGGCTCCCTGTGTGCCCCCCTTGCGCTGCCAGGATCCACCACAATAAGGATTGAAGGGGCTAAACCAAACAATTTACAGAAGAAGAGTTTTGAGGAAGATGGAAAAGCACATTTTTATTTCCCTCTGTAATAAGAAAAATGTGCTCTTGTACATGTTCAAAGGTACTCTCTTCTTTTTATTATGTGATATGTTACAAACCTGATCCCTGGCATCAAAAGACATTTCTAAAAATAAGCGCAGATGACCCACAGCCTCAAATCAATTTTTGAGAACCCCTGAAAAAAATCCATTTCAGGTTAAATTCACAACATTCTCTTTTTGCCATTTTGATGTATTAAAAATAGTGAATCAGAGTGTTGTACATCATCTGGCTAAAGGTACATGTTATGTGCAATATATTCCCTGTGGCTTGGCTGAGATGAAAACATTTCTGGAGTTGTCTGCTTTAAGTCATCAAAGCTGAACTAGCTTCATCAGGGTTATCCTTATTTACACCAGCTGATGATCTGTAGGTCATTGTCCAGTTTTAGCTTTACTGGCACAGATCCCATTGACGTCAATGGAAATCCACTGGTTTAACTGAGAGCACTTTCATCCTACTCCATTTTATTCTTTCATTGATTGTTAAAAAAAACTTCTCCCCTCTACCTGTTCTGTATTTCAACTTAATTTTCATTGCACTTTGTCTGTTTTTCATGTCTCTGCCTTTCTATGTCATTTAATGTAAAATGATTCCCACTGGTTGAGGACCCACTGTTACTTAAATATGTTATGAACATTTATACAGTGGGTGACATATTTTCTAGCCCTCTCTCTCCAGGACATCATTTTTGGTGAGGACTCTGCTCATTAAACACTTAGAAATAAACAGTAGAACAGATTTAGAGTCCACTGGCATCTTTAAGGCCAACAAAGGTTTATTCAAGGTATGAGTTTTCGTGTGCACGCACACTTTATCAAATACATTAGAATGGCAGGCAAGGTTCAAACTTATAGCCAGAGAATGAACAGCAAGTTAACATGTAACATGATGATGTTCAAGATCATCATACCTTGAATAAACCAGGTACCATTGGACGCTAAATTTGTTCTACTGCTTCAGATCAACACAGCTGACCAACTGGATCCATCTTCATTAGAAATAAGCAGTTTCAGATCCAAACCTACACTTAAAATGCTTGAACTGACAGCTATAAGATGGAATTTTTTTCAAGGTATCTGTCAGATTTGGGAAACTAGGTTCAAATCTCCCCTAAACAATGATGCTCACTGGCCCAGATAATCTCTTAGCCTAACATACCTTAATGGGATGTTGCAAGATAGAAAAAATTAATAAATAATCAAAAGCAGCTTTCAGACATCAGACTTAGCTCATGGCTTAAATACAGTTATAGTGACATAATTTAATATGATGGTAACATCCAAATGGCTGAACTCTGAGAAGGAGCAGGAGATAGAGCTGCTAGAGGGGTGATTGTTTTTTATTTACTTTCAGCTGAGGTAATTTAGCTGAGAAGGTACTATGTTTGGGAGTGTGGGGTGAGTTGTGAGTCGTTGCAGAGTCCTGGCTGCTTGAGATAGGGTGTGAAAGGGTCATTGTTTGACTAATTGAGTGACTGGGTGAATTTGAATAGCTGCTGGCCACACCCTCTGCTGAGGGAAGTTTCTATTTAAGGCAAGAAGATTCTATTTAGGACAGCACCTTGCCAGAAGTAAAGCTGACCCAGCTGAGCTTTGAGGAGATAGAGCTGCTAGAGGGGTGAGTGTTTTTTTATTCAGCTGAGATTATTTAGCTGAGAGGGTACTGTGTTTTGGAGTGTGTGGGTGAGTTGTGACCTGGCTATCTGAGATAGGGTGTGAAAAGACCATTGTTTGACTGTAATTGAGTGACTGGGTGAATTTGAATAGCTGCTGGTGACACCCTCTGCTGGGGGATGCTTCTATTTAAGGTAGCGCCTTGTCAGAAGCATGAGTCTGTGGCTCTTAGACTAGGGACTTTGTAAGAAGCCCAGGAAGAGCCAGAAAGCCAGGGCCCTAGTCTCCTTGGGTTCCCAGTAAGGTAAGTAGACTTCTACAAGGAGAACCACATAAATACAAAGGGTTTTAAAAGGGGGATTATATATAACTATTATTTTAAAAGTAATTATGAAGCCAGAATGCCAGCAGGGGGTTGGGGGCTATCCAGTGTTTTGCATGGAGTAACACAGGTATGACTATCTGCCCACTGGACAGAAATCTTTGATGTGTCCCCATTGCTCATGGTTCTCAGGGAATGAGTTTGCTTCCTTGAGGCCAGGATGGCAGACCTGGAGAAGCAGAGACAGTCAGTTAGGCACATGGAAAAGACTCTCAGGGACTTGTTAGATATATCCCACTCTGAATATGGCAGCCCCACCACTGTCAGGGAGCATAAGGGTTGAGGGGAAACAGGGCACTGTGCTGTGGAGAAGGGGAACATGCTCTCAGAAGGGACCTCTACTTCAGCTGGTGAATGGGTACCCTTTCACACCAAGGAACCATCACTTGGCAAGGACGGACGGGGCTCTTGGTAGTTGGTGATTTGATCATTAGGCAAGTAGACAGCTGGGTGGTGAACCTGCATACTGACCATATGGTGACTTGCCTGCCTGGTGTGAAGGTAATGAACATCATGTGTGTTCTAGATAGGCTGGTGGATAGTGCTGGGGAGGAGCCAGTGGTCATGGTACATGTTGGCACCAACGATGTGGGGAAATGTAGTTGTGAGGTCCTGGAGGAAAAATTTAGGTTGCTAGGCAGGAAACTCAATGCCAAGACCTCCAAGGTAGCCTTCTCAGAAGTGCTACCTGCTCCATTCGAAGGGCCAAAGAGATAGGCACACATCAGGAGGCTCAACGCGTGGGTGAGATGATGGTGTAGGGGGGAAGGATTCAAGTTTATTAGGCACTGGGATGCTTTCTGGAACAAGAGGAAGCTGTACAAAAGAGATGGTCTCCACTTCTCCCGAGAAGGAACCAGGCTCCTGCCACCTTAAAATAAAAAATGTGGCAGAGCAGTTTTTAAACTGAATACTGGGGGAAAGCTGACAGGACATGAAAAGTCTCTGGTTCAGGATGGCTCATCACAAAGAGATGAATGGGTAGCTGTTACTTCTCTACAAGGAAAAGGATTAGAATTGTCCACTGAGACTGTGGCTAACAATATGGACTGCCTGGCAAGGTCTCGAGGCAGCAAGAGGAAGGTTGTGGGCTTAACATGTATGGGAAACTATAGGTGTTTATACACAAATGCTAGAAGTGTCCAAGGTAAAAATTGGGGAGTTGGAATGCTTGGTGTTGGGGGGGGAAATAGACATTGTGGGTATTTCAGAAACTTGGAGGGATGAGGAAAATCAGTGGGATACGGTGACTCCTAGTTATAAATTATATCGGAAGGGTAGGGGGTAAGGGTTGGAGGTGGGGTGGCTCTGTATGTCAGAAAGAGTATACAGTCCAGTAAGATTGAGAGGGTAAGTGAATGGGATTCACTTCCGAAAATGCTATGGGCTGAAATAGTGGGCCCAAAAGGAAGCTAAACACTAGGAGTTTGTTATCGCCCACCAGATCAAAAGATAGAGGAGGATTATAAAATGATGAACGAATTAAAGATAGTGGCTAGACAAAATAACTGTGTCATAATAGGTGATTTTAACTACCCACACATTGATTGGGTCAATATGTGTGATTGGGTCAAGTCGGGAAAAAGAGATTGAGTTTCTGTCCCAGTTCTGTGGGTCTGGGACGAAGACCACACCCCCCAACTCTAACCCGACCAGAGCGCTTACCTAAAGGCAGGCATGGAGACTGAGAGGAGTTGGGGCGTTCCCGTTCACTGGAGAGGGAGCCCAGCAGCCAGCCAGAAAAGAGCCCTATCACAGCGGTCTCTGATGGCCTGAAAGAAAAGGGGAGCATCGGACGTGCACGGCCCCAAAGCCACAGCCCACAAGGAACGCCGGAGAGGGACAGTGGGACAGGCGTCGCCTGAGATGGTCCACTCAGTCCCAGAAGGCAACAGCCACTCCCTGGACACCGGGAGGGCATCCAAGCTTATCAAGGGGGGCAGGGCCTGGTGAGGGGAGGAGGCAGCGGGGAAGATGGGCAGTGCTGGGAGTGGGGCAGGAGATATAAAGAGAGGCAGAGACAGAGAGGCCGGGGAGAAAAAACATGCCATGGAAGTGCAAGCTTTCTGAGCGAAAGAGACCCGAAGTTCAGTCAAGCAGCCAGACTCCAGGGCGTTGGTGCAGAGGGATGCCAGGGGTGATGCTAACCCCATCCCCTGCCAGTCTGAGGCCTCGACATCTTCTCCAGCCTTGCACCAGCCCCAGCTTCCAGGACCATCCTCCCTACACAGATACCTGGTGTCACGGCTACTGGTGGCGTTCCCCCTGGGGTGCAGCTAGAGCATGACAGTTTCTAGACACTCTTAATTACTGTGTTATGGAACAGATGGTCACAGAACCTACCGGGGAGAGGCGATCCTGGATTTGGTCCTAAGTAACGCCCAAGACCTGGTGAGAGATGTAAAAGTGATTGCACCACTTGGGAACAATGACCATAACGTTATTGAGTTTGACATTTGTATAAATAGGGAGTTACCCAAAAAGACCAACACAACCACTTTTAATTCTGAAAGGGGTAACTTCTCTGATATGAAGGGACATGTGAGGAAGAAACTGAAAGGAAGAGTAGAAAGGGTTAAAACCATTGTGGAAGCTTGGAGAATATTTAAAACTACAATCCTTAGAAGCTCAGATAAAATATATACGGCAGGTTAGGAAAGGCAGAAATAGGTATAGGAAAAAGCCTGCCTGGTTAAAAAAAAGTAATGGAAGCTGTAATAGGTAAGATGGATTCCTTTAAGTGGTGGAAAGCTAGTCTCAGTGAGGCTGATAAAAGGGAACACAGACTGTGGCAAATAAAATACAAGTCTGTGATCAGGCAGGCAAAAAGGGAATATGAGGAGCATATAGCAAAAAACATAAAGACCAACAATAAAACTTTCTTCAAATACATTAGAAGCAGGAAACCAGCCACAGAGTCAGTGGGGCCTTTGGATGACCAAGGGGTAAAAGGAGTATTGAAGGATTAGGGAAATGGCTGAGAAGCTGAATGCATTTTTGCCTCTGTCTTCACTGTGGAAGATGAGAAGTGCTTGCCCGCTCCAGAACTGCTGATTTTGGGAGGGGTGTTGATAAGACCTGAGTCAGATTGACATGACGTGAGAGGAGGTCCTACAACTAATAGACAACTTAAAAACTGATAAATCAGCAGGCCCAGATGGCATACATCCGAGAGTTCTGAAAGAACTCAAATGTGAACTTGTGGATCTCCTTGCAAAAATATGTAAAATCTGCCTCCATTCCTGAGGACTGGAAGACAAGGGCTTAGACTTTCCAATATCCCGGGGGGTGGGCTGGGCCAGAGGTTTTGCTAAATCATTAAAAGAATTGGGACCCAATGACATCATAGGGAGGAATCAGTGGCATCACAGGCCATTGTCACTATCTTTGGAGGTGGAACGATGTGGCATTTAGGAAGGGGCTCCGCAGAAAATTAGGGTGGCCTGGGAACCCCTGAGACCCCCCCTAACAATGCCCCTGGGCTGGGCTAACTCCAGGTACAGGTCCCTTCTTAGCACACTGCTTAGAAACTCCACCTTAAAACGCAGCACAGATTCTATTGCTAGGGACTGTTTTTCCACTCTGGGAACTGTCATTACAGTCCTAGAGTAGCCTATCTGGGCCCAAAGACCTTAAGACCTTTCCACATTTTCTTTGCAACTTTTTTTGTGCTGCAGTGTATTTCAGTGTAGCCCATGCAAGTCAATTGGTATTCCTGGATCCCATTGTCTCCAATGGACCTTCAAGCCTCTCCCATTATTTCCAATGGGCAATCCTGTCATTCCTTTTAGCACATCCCAGTTGGTTGCTCCTTTGAAACTACCACACCATTTTAAGTAACAGCAAAACAGAAGCATGAACAGAGAGTGCACATCCCTTACCAATGTTCTCTCTGGGCTGCACACAGATCAAAAGGAAATTTTAAAAGGCCTCTGGTCTGCATGCCCCCACCCATCTTGTTCATACAGATGGTCTTACAATTTAAACATGAAACGGAGATTGAAAGAAGAGCTTAGGAGTGGCTGAAGCAAACCCCCCCCCCCACCACTACCATGAAAAAACACCTGTTCTCAATCAAGGATATATAGGCCCAAGTAAAATACACCCTTCCCCTCCTCCACATGGCTGTTGTGCATCCTACATGAAGCAGGGTGATTCAGCAGATGCAAGCCAATGTCAGTGGTCTGCATCCACCATCTCACACAGAAGAACCAGAGCTTCCAGTTTCAGCACTGGAGCTAGGGGTGCCAGCCTCCAGGTGGGACCTGGGGATCCCCTGGAATTACAGCTCATTTTCAGACTACAAAAATTAGTTTCCCTGAAGAAAATGGATGTTCTGGAGGGTGGATTCTATGGCATTGTACCCCACTGAGGTCCCAGTCCTCCCCAGGCTCCATCCCCAAATCTCCAGGAGTTACCCAACCTGTATTGGGCCACCCCTCACCCCCCATCCCCCAGAAGTGGACAGGGGAACCTGGCAACCCTAACTAGGGATGTTTTAACAAGGGAGGGAGGGAGGTGAGAGGTGGAAAGAATGCAAATAGATGGGAAGAGAAGAAAGAAGGAAGAGAGAAGGAGGGGAGAGATGAAAATAAAGCAAATAGAAATCCCTCTCCATAATTTATCCAGGAGTTTGAGGGAGAGTTGGTCTTGAATGTATGCATTTAAACTTTTCGAGGTTTCACCTGCCCTCCTCCTCCCCCTCTCCCCTCCCTCTGCATGGGCTGTGTGCAATTTCAGTGATTGTAAACTGCTGATTCCTGGCTTTCCTAATATCCTCCTCTCTCTGTCAAGGGAAGGGTTGGAGGTTGACAAAGAACTCAGAAGAGCTCTTCTCTCCTCTCAGAGGAAATAAAGGGCTCTGGTTAAGTAGCGAACTCGGGAAAGGTGCCCAGGCACCCAGCTACCCTGAGGCCGGTGATCCTTCATGGATGCCAACCTCCCCCCTCCCAACCTCCTTGCATGGCTCTCTGCAAGCCTTGCAGGGAGTGGGGAAACAACAGCAGCAGCATGAGGCTGCAGGAAAGGTGCCCAGGTGCCCAGCCAGCCTCTCCACCACCTCCCAACCTCCCTGCATGGCTCTGCAAGACAAGTCTTGCAGGGAGACAAAAAAAACACTAGAAGAACAAGGGCGCAGGGCACCCAGCCACCCTGAGGCCAGCAATCCTCCACGGATGCCGGCCTCCCCCCAACCTCCTCACATGGCTCTCTGCAAGGCAAGCCTTGCAGGGAGTGGGAAAACAATAGCAGCAGCACAAGGCCACAGGAAAGGTGCTTGGGCACCTAGCCACCCCAAGGCTGGCCTCAGCCAGCCAGCCTGGGCACTCTCTGCCTAGTGCCCCCTCCTGAAAACATCCCCTCCACCCTCGCTGTAGCCCCAGGCCAGTTCCTTACCTTTCTGTGAGGGAAAGCTGAAAGCACTGAAAACATGTGCAGTCACCAGCTCCACCAGGCCCAACTGAGGGTCTCTGGGAGCTGAGGGTGGGGCTTAGCTTTCAGGAAGCAAGCCCTGAGTTTCCTCCCACCCTACCTGAAGTCTCAGAAAGTGGAGGGAAAAAACTCTTAGCTTTCAAAATGGGTTGGGGGTGGCGTGAGGTGGTGGTGACAAGGCTTGTGAACCTGGTTGTCCAGGGAGGGCTCAGTCATCCCTGGAAAATTTTGGGGATAGTCTCAGCCCCCAAGCCCCCCTGAAGTTGACGCCTATGCTGGAAGGTAGCTAATGTCACTCCCATCTTTAAAAAGTGTTCCAGGGGAGATCCGGGAAATTACAGGCCAGTCAGTCTGACATCAATACCGGGTAAGTTGGTGGAAACTGTTATTAAAAAAAGAATTAGTGGGCACATTGATAAACAAAAACTATTGAGGCAGACTCAGCATGGGTTCTGTAAGGGATGAACTTGTCTCACTAACCTGTTAGTGTTTTTTGAGGGAGTGAACAAACAAGGGGGACCCAATAGATATTGTTTACCTTGACTTCCAGAAAGCTTTTGATAAAGTTCCTCATCAAAGGCTCCTAAGTAGGTTCAATAATCATGGGATAAAAGGACAAGTCCTCTTGTGGATCAAAAACTGGCTAATTAATAGGAAACAGAGAGTGAGTATAAATGGGCAATTTTCTCAGTGGAGGGTGGTAAGCAGTGGGGTACCACAGGGATCAGTACTCGGTCCGATGCTTTTTAACTTGTTTATTAATGATTTGGACTTGAGAGTAAGCAGTGAAGTGGCTAAATTTGCAGATGGCATGAAGTTATTCAGGGTGGTGAGAACCAGGGAGGATTGTGAGGCACTTCAAAGGGATCTGTCAAGGATGGGCGAGTGGGCATCAACGTGACCAAGTGCAAAGTGATGCACATTGGAGCCAAAAATCCTAACTATAAATACAGATTGATGGGGTCCGAACTGGCAGAGTCTGACCAAAAGTCTTGGAGTCGTAGTAGATAACTCAATGAGATAACTCAATGAATGTCTAGACAGTGTGCAACTGCAATAAAAAAGGCCAATGCTATGCTGGGGATTATTAGGAAGGGAATTGAAAACAAATCAGCCAGTATCATAATGCCCCTGTATAAATCAATGGTGCGACCTCATTTGGAGTACTATGTACAGTTCTGGTCACCACACCTCAAAAAGGATATTATAGCGTTGGAAAAAGTGCAGAAAAGGGCAAATAGAATGATAAAAGGGTTGGAACACTTTCCCTATGAAGAAAGGTTAAAGCGCTTGGGGCTCTTTAGCTTGGAGAAATGATGGCTGAGGGGTGACATGAGTTTTATAAGGTTATGCATGGAATAGAGCAGGTTGAGAAAGAAGTACTTTTCTGCCTTTCTTACAATACAAGAATTCATGGGCACTCAATGAAATTGCTGAGCAGTCGAGTTAGAATAGATAAAAAGAAGTACTTCTTCACCCAAAGAGTGACTAATACATGGAATTCATTGCCACAGGAGGTGGTGGCAGCTACAAGCACGGACAGCTTCAAGAGGGAATTAGATAAGCATATGGAGCAGAAGTTCATCAGTGGCTATTAGCCACAAGGTATAGGTAGGAACTCTCAGTCTGGGGCAAGTGATGCTCTGTATTCTTGGTGCTTGGGGGGGGGGCAACAGTGGGAAGGCTTCTGGTACCCTGGCCCCACTTGTGGACCGCCTGATGGCACCTGGTATTTTTGGTCACTGTGTGATAGTGTGTTGGACTTGATGGGCCATTGGCCTGATTCAGCATTGGCTTCTCATGTTTTTATGTAATGTATCAGAATATTTTGGTCTTTGTTTTGTTCACTATGAGTGTCTAACTACACATTACTTTTTCTCCAGGGATGTCCCTCAGTTGGGATGAAAGATGTGCTCTGGAATTCCAAGCTTCTCAGGTATAAATGGGCCAATTTGGATGGAGATCACAACACATGAAAGGAGGCCCTTAGACCTTCCCTCCCACACTGTTTTCCCAACCCAAAGTATCAGGGAGCTGATACTTGATGGGCTACACATTACATTTCCCAAACACGGAAAAACTGGCTCCTCCAGGCTGTTTTAAGGCAGGAAAATGGTACAGTGGGTAAAGTCTAAGACCCCTCTTTCTGCATGCTGCAGCCTTGATCTGAATTAGGCCTGTGCACCTCTGAGAAGTGCAGAACTCCAGAAAATATGTCACAGACCCAACCCAGAGAAAACATAACATGGATGGATAAAGAAATTAAGCTAATGGTGCACCTAAGGAGAAGTTTTTTGCCTTCAGAATGCCAATTAACAGTGCTGTTCTTTGCAAGTCTAAAGCAGTCAGCAATGGGCACATTGGAAGCAATACATCACACTAGAGGAGTTTGCTTCCTGTGTTCATCTTTGGCTCCTTGTTCAGGAAGAAGACACATATTAATTCATTTCTTTGTCCCAGGTTTTTGACAAAAATAGTAACACTTCCCCATCTAGCCATCCCTCCTTCTCTCAAGCCTGGTTCTTCATTTGACTCACTGTTAGCTGTTATGCTTCTTCTGACTAAACGGGAGAAGTATAGAACAATGGTAGCATTTCCATAGTCACCATGCAATCATCTGGAAATCTAATTTATCTCTTCTCTGGGCACACTGACAGCCATCTGCTTCAAGGATCTGCTCCAAGGCAGCTGCCGAACATGGAACGGGCTCTCTGGTGTTGGGAAACTAATTGCACTGATTGGATTTACACAGGCCACAGAGCTCATAGGGTAGTATATTGCTGTCTGAAAATACTGAAATAAATACTACTAGTACTCTGACTTCAGTCAGTAATGAGAGATGAAACAAAATGCAAGCCATTTGTGGCCCATTTGGAGAGGAATGTAAACTCCAGCATCATCCAGAGGAAAGGATTGGTTATCAATCTTTTAGGGAGAGAGGGACACAAAACAACTCAATATTACTTGCATGAGCAAATCTCCAAAATAGGGAAGGCTGTGTTAAGTGGAGAGTTAACACATGTTTTGTTAGCACTTGGTGGAAAGGCAATCTGTCTTGTCTTATTTGGACAAGAGTCAGAAGGTGTGTATCAGATATATGAAGTTCCTTTATAGAAGCCCTAAACACATGATCACTCTGCACATTCAATCTACAGATATGAATGCATTGGCCCCAGATCTTGCCCTGCATGAACAGTAGCTTGCCAGCCCTGCGCCTATGTGTGGAGGATATGTGCACCCTCCCTATGATCAAGAATATTCAGGAAGGTACATTCCTTATAATGAGGATAAGTGTATATGTGCAGATTTCTTTCATATGAAGACATAGTGCTGATGAGCCAGTGAGGGCTGGGCAAGCACATAGTATTGTTTGTTCTGGCTGGCAACAGCTGTGTAAGGTGTCGGGCAGAGAAGGGTGTTTTTTTGCAACACTAAATACCTAAGATATTTTAACTGGAGATTCCAGGGACTGCATCTGGGACTTTTGCATGCAAATCTTGAGCTCTCCCAGTGAGCTACAATCCCTCCCCCAAAATGGCCACCAAAAATAAATCACTTTATTAGAAATTAGGGTTGCCCCTGAAAGTCATCTACAGGTTCATTGTGAATGGCACTGGGTTCTGCTTATATCCATAGGAAGTTGTGGGGAAATGTGTTTTAATTTGGAGGTTTGGGCTGTACAAAACCTTCACATCTAGTTTTAAAACATTTTTCTCTCTCTTAGTGGAGGGCAGGCAGGAGGAGGGGAAGACAATTGCTCTCAGGACTTACCCAAGTACTGACCAACAATGCTTTAGAAATGCTAATGGCCTTCCTGATCAGAGACAATGAAATGGTCAGCTCATACCTCCAGCTGGAAGCTCATACCTAGAAGGGACACAGAGACTTGAAGGGAGGGGAAGGCTAGAATGTTTCTTCCTATATATTTCAGGAAAGGATTCTTTGATCCAAACAGGGTGAGCAAAAAGGAACAAAATCCCTTGGCATGGAGGGAGCAGGCCATTTTGACTGATTTCATCTCAGGGAAGGAGCTCTTACATCTTTCAATGCCAGCTGAAGCTGCCATTACCATGTGGAGCAGACAAAGGACTGGCTGCATAAACAAAGATATTAAGATAATGGGAAGCTTTTAGAATGCTGTAATTTCTAAGCTTAAGGAACCTTCATTAGAATAAGACCAGCTAGGACATGTACAGAGTGAGGGGCAAAGGAACTTCATATTCACATCTTTCTTTTGCTTTCCTTGCTTAATCCCTTACTGTGCTGAAAGTATGGGTGGACATTTTACTTTTAATAAATCCTTTACTGTTTTGAATGCCAGCAGTTCTCTGTACCACATAGACTTCCACCATTTGAACACAGTATTTAAAATGGGTGCCAGGGGAAGGAAAGAGGACAGCTGGTAAATTGCTAATTCCCTGGGAGTGTGCAAGTTATGGTAAGCTGTGTCTGTGGCAATCAGGTGCTGGGTAGTGGAAGATGAATGCACTAGGTGGAGCCGTAGGACAGCAATGTGAGAGGAGAAGCTGGGAGCCCTGGCCCTCTTGGTGTATAAGTCCTAAAATGGTCAATTGGTGGCAGTGGTGCCAAAAGCAGGAGAAAAAAACCCTCTGAGGTTTGGGCAGTCAGGCAGAGAGGCATATTGCCAAACAGAGACTAGGGTGTCTGCTGGTGCCTAGACTCCTTGGGGTGCTGGACAGAGCAGTGCCTTTGGGTCAGCAGGGCCATTCTGCCATGGAAAGTAAAATAATGTTTTGTAAATATGATGAAATGTCTTAGGTTTTCACATATTTCTGCTTTCAAGCATGCTTGGCATATCTTGCTCCATTTTCATCACCCAAGTTTGGCAACTTTTGAGAAAAGGAGCCATATGCATTTTCAACCCGTTGCTCCATCAGGATGCAGGTGTTAAAATGAAACAACTAATAACAAAGGGATTGAAAAAACTCCACTAGCATTAACAACGAGCAATTAATATTACTGCATGTTCATCTACAGAGCAGAAATAGAAGCAATGCATTTTTCAACCTAGAATAAACCAGGAGATTACAGGTTCACAGACAAAGAGAAAAGCCTCCTTGTATGCAAATACTGTCTGGCTGGGCCTATTTTGAATGATAAATGGATCAAGAACATCTAAGACATTCTTAAATCCACAGCCAATTAGAAACTCAGGGCAGGTAATGGGATTTGCAATTATGCATGTATTTCCATGCCATAGGCATTCCCCTCTTATCTCATCTACAAGTTCATCAGAGGTTAACAGGATGTTTTGGCTCAGTGACAAAAAAGAACTGAAAAGTATAGTTTATAGTGGTATCAATAAAACTGTGTGCACTTACACTGGCTTATTCTATCACTCTGCTCAACCAGTTTTGAAGCCATCATCCAGCCAATGGAAGCAGTTTGGAAACAGACCTATCCAAGAACCTCTTCCAGCAGAAGAAGGCTTTTAAGGGCCAGTTTGATGTAGTGGTTAAGTGTGCGGACTCTAATCTGGGAGAACCAGGTTTGATTCCCCACTCCTCCACTTGCACCTGCTGATGTGACCTTGGGTCAGTCACAAGCTCTGGCACAGTTGTTCCTGAAAGAGCAGTTTGTGTTAGAGTTCTCTCAGCCCCACCTACCTCACAGGGTGTCTGTTGTGGGGAGGGGAAGGGAAAGGAGTTTGTAAGCCGATCTGAGACTCAAAAGTGAAGGATGGGGTATAAATCCAATCTCCTCTCTCTTCTCTCTTCTCTAATATTAATTTTGAACTATAATGTTTAATCCCCTGACTTGGATAGCCCAGGCTAGCCCAATCTCATCAGATCTTGGAAGCTAAGCAGGGTTGACCCTTAGATGAGAGACCACCAAGGAAGACTAGAGTTGCTATGCAAAGGCAGGCTATGGCAAACCACTTTTGTTCATCTCTTGCCTTGAAAAACCTAGCAGTCATCATAAGTCAGCTGTGACTTGACAGTGTATTCCTCCACTACTAGAATGTTCAATGAACAGTATTGGGGTTATGTATTGGGACTGAATCATTCCAGGTCTGGCACACCAGAGAATGGCTGAGCTTGGAGCACAAGAACAATAGCCTACCAGGACTCTGGAAGTAACCATTCAAGTAGTAATGTTATGTAAATAGCCTATCATTGGGAGTGGGGTATGTTTGGGTGCGGCAATTGCATCCTATTAAACAGAGCTGAGACACTGGAGTCTTGTCTTGCTCTTACTGAAATCATGAATAAAGTTGAGCTGATCACTAGACGTGAGCCTGTTCATCCATGGAACCCACTATTTAACAGCGGCACATTCCTACTTCCTGGAACTTTCAAAAAGACAAAGGTGGACACCCACTGAAGTACAGACTGAAGCAATGTTAGAATAGAAATAAGATATCTTGACATTAGGGATGGACAAGGAGCAGGGAAATGCAGTTCAGTTTGTTATGTGTCCCATTGCAAACCATGGACCATCACAAATTTTTAGCTGCCTTATAAACTGGTTTGGGTGTGAGGTTCATGGCCCAGTGAAACAGCTCCTTGGTATGCTAGAGACACCAAACTATCATTTCTGCTGAAAGCATTTTCCTGGGGGTATGGCGTAACTCAGACCACGTAAATCCAGTCCTCCCCAAACTTGTAGGGCAGGTGGAGAAGAGTCAGGTGGAGATCCCATGTGAGTTTGGTATCTCTAGCTCACACAGGAACCATTCTATACACTCCTGAACATCCTGAACCTGTGCCTGTCAAAATGACCACTAGCAACAACTTGGAGGGCATATAGAAGAGCATCCGTGGGAAGTCTTCTGTGAGCTTGGTGTCTTTAGCTTGCACAAGATCTGTTCTGTATACTCCTGAACCTCCTGAACCTGAGCCTGTCAAACTGATTGAGGCTCAGCAGTGTATAGAACAGATCCTGTGCAAGCTAGAGAGTTTAAGGTTGTGGGAGACCTCCCCTGGATGCTCCTCTATATGCTCTCCAAGTTGTTGCTTCAAAGTTTTATAAACAATTTGATTGACTGGAGACAGTTCATCTGGGAATGTATCCACTCATGAACTGGCATGAACCTCTATGAACAACATGAACGTTCAAGAAAAGTTTGTGCTGGGTGTCCTGCTAGTTTTCAAACCACAAACAGGCAAAATTCAAGATGAATTTTGCTTTGTAGTTCAGTTCATGCCCATCCCTACTTAACATTTAGTCTGAATTTGTCAGTTTACTTGGATATTACATGTAACACTTTTTTGTCTAAAGACTATCTAGGTGTGTGTGTATATATATAAAAAAAAGGCTAGCTGTGTTCCCAATGACTCACCTTCTACCTGTTTGGGCCAGGCTTTCAAGATCATTTGCATATGTGGTCTGATTGGGCTTCACTTCATCCCCCCCCATAGTCATTTGGAACACAGAGGTGTTCTGATAGCCAGTCAGAACACAGAGGTTGTTTGCATATGCGGCCTGACTGGCCCTCACCTCCAACATTCTAAACAGTTTGCTGTTGCTGTTAGGAGTCATTCAATGTGTCCTGAGGTAAAATACATTTCCCAATCTTCCCCTAAATGTTCACTAGGGTTGCCAATCTCCCTGTGAGGCCTGGAGATCTCCTGGAAACCACCATGTTCCCCACAACCACATCACATAATTTCCCCTACAGAAAATTTCCCAGCAGATACAACTGATCTCCAGATGACCAAGATCAGTACTCCTGGAGAAAATGGCTGCTTTGGGCCGTGGACTCTATGACATTATACCATGCTGAGGTCCCTCCCCACCCCAAACACTGCCCTTCCCATGCTCTACGCCTCAAATCTACAGGTATTTCCTAACCCAGAGTTGGCAACCCTGTAACTGGCTATAGAACCACTTTCCAGTCTCTTGGAACCCAGAAAACGTGGCATAGGAGGAGGTGCATTTCTACCTTAGCTGCCACTGCATAGCCCCAAATCAAGATAAGTTGGGGTGGAGGGGACCATACCTGTTACTGTGCAAGACTCCTCCCATGCTACCCTCTTGGGGCAGCAAACTTACTTGAGACAGCCCTGCCTTATAGCTAAGCAGTTGGAAATAAACATGCCTCACCTCCCTCTATTTCCCCCTTCTCTCCGCTGCCCCACCAGCCACAGCCATGATATTCACCAGGAGCTTCTTTCTAGAGCTCATTATATTCTTCCCACAACAGACCTTACTCCTAATTATAACTAAAACAGATCTTGAGCAACACTCCACAGACTTCAGTAGCTGGGGCAGTAGTTGGTTTGCACAGGTACTGTGCATGATTTTGTGTGTGTGTTTGTTATTTATATAGCTCTGGATAACATATATGATACTGTTTTATCATTACAGTGATAAAAGAAGTAAATGAGGCCCTTCAAAGAGATGGTATGTCTGATGATTACAGTGTGCCAAAAGACAGGAACATGTTAAAAATGCTGAAAATGAACAAAGAGGTAGTACAGAATTCTAATGGGGTGTCAGGCAGGGATTAGCAAAGAAATGTCAAATAGTACTAAAAGGCCAGAACTACACAGGCACAGAGGACACTGAATGCACTTAGCAGAAGTGATTCATAGAAAACCTTTCAGTTATATAATGCAGAATTGTTGATATGAGGAATATAAGAACTACTTTGCAAGAGCATACAAGAGAAACTACACAAGGCAAAACTGTGACCTTTCCCAGCAGAGAATACATGAGAAAGAACATATCCAACAATATACTTGGTGCATCTCATCAACTGGCATGGCAATCTGCCTTCTCTCTCCAGATTCAAAAAGTTGGGAATGGCACTGGAGAACAAGGAGAACTAAATGCCTAATAAAAAGGGCAGAGAAGAATTCGTGGGGGAGGCTTAGTAAATATGGGCAAAAGGAAGCAGAATAAGATAATGTGGGCCCCAAAAAGATGACCTATGGAAGGTGATCACAGAATCCTGTGTCCATGCTAGAATATCACATATCTGACGTGAATCATAACAGCTGAAAGACAAGTGGTGGGCTGCCTGTTCCAATTCTCTGAATGGCTTACACTGAATAATTTATACTAAAAACATACAACAGACATCTACCTAGCCCTTTGTGAACAGCTTCAAATTAAATATGAGGGAAGATAAATCCAGTGTTTCCTGGGAGCGTTGAAAAGCAAAGTAATGTTTTCTTTGGTGTTTGTAGGTAAAGTTAAACAGGCAGAGAGTCTAAAGCAATGTACCAAAACATACCCTCTTTTCCAACAAACTTCCACTCATTTTAAGAGTTAAGAACTCTGTGGTATATACCTACTTACCTTCTATTTGTCCTATGGTTTCCAGGCCTGCCAACCAGGAGAAGACTGGGAAGCCAAAACATGCGGGGGACAGCCATCAGTGATGACATGATGTCACTCCTGGGAAAACCCAGAAATGATGCCATGTCTCTCTAGGAATCTCTGGCCATTCGATGGTAAAATGATAAAGATTTTGTCAATTCCTGGAGAGACACGATATCTCTTCTGGGCTTTCCCTGGCACTGGTGGCTTCCCTTCCCTGGTCACTAAATGCCAGCAGGCAAATCCAGCAGGGGAAGAAGATCTCCCACTCCCGTAGGCATATAGCAACCCAGACTTTGGTGATTGCTTCAACTGTGTCATAGATATGACTGTGAATCTTCAATGATCTCTTATTACCTCCAACAGAATTACAACTGATCTCTAGACTACACAGATAAGTTCCCCTGGAGAAAAGGTCTTATTTGGAAGGTGGACTCTATGGGATTGTATGCCATTTGAGGTCTCCCCCCTCCTCAAACCCTGCCTTCCCCTGGCTCTACCTGCAAATTTCCAAGAATTTCCCAATCTGGTGTTGGCAACTCTACTAGTGAAATATCTGCTCTAAACATTGTATGCACTAAGAATGAAATAATCTTGGGTTGATAATTCAGGACATCCAAGGGCATATCTAAACACTGAGCATGCAAAACTTCTCATGATGTATATTATTTATAAGCTACAGAGAAAATCCATGTCAAACAGCATACTATTCAGATTACCTTTAAATAGATTGCCGAGAACAAGATAGTAGAAGCTTACCCCTCCATTGCTACTGTGACAGAAAGGGAACAAAGTAACCAGTCCCACTACCTTTTAATATTGTGGTGCAATATTCCATTCTATTTTAGGCATTTATCTTGCATTTAAGGCCCTGATCCTCAAGCATCGCAGACACCTAGACCCGTTCACATGCATTCATTTCTCTCTTTCTTACTATTTTTGTGTCACATTTTTATCCTGCTTTTCTTCTAAGGGCTTGAGGTAGCTTACATAGTTCTCCTCTCTTCTATTTTATCCTTGCAACAGCCCTGTGAGCTAGGCTAGACAGAAAGGTAGAGTGACTGGCTTAACACTCTGTCCACAATAATGCTTATTTATGAATAATGAAATTATATGAGTATATGAAGTTACTTTATTCCAAGTCAGGTCTATCTAGTCCAGTACCATCCACTCTGACCTTTGCAGGATTCCAAATAAAGGCCTTTTCACAAGAATTGCTAGAGATTGAACCAAGAACCTTATACATTGCAAATAATATGTTCTACCACTTAGCTATGGTCCTTCTAATAATCCTTTGACAGCTGATGTCCTCGGATTTGGCAGAAACTTGTTCGAGGAAGAGAGAAGGACTTGGATCACCCTGTCACTCCACAGCAGCAAGTGACTTTACACGTAGCAGTTTCTGACAAAATGACTTGCATTGCTAAATCCATATGATTAGAATAACATCCAAAGTTTAAGGGCTAATGAAGAAAAATTCGATTGCAAAGGAGAACAAATAATTCAGTAGAAATTTCCTATTGTGAAGATGTTCTAAAATAAAGGAAAAGGGGGTTGCATTGATGGCTGTATCATTTGACAAAGTAACAGAAACTTATGGAGCAATTCTAAGCAGATCTATGCAGCAGTAAGTCCTACGTTATTCCATGGGGAGTACTCACAGGAAAGTGCCCTTAAGATGGTAGCCACATTCTGCCAAGGAAGTCTATGGAAAGGGAATGTTTAGCAGAGGACATTGAGGGAACATAGAAAGGTCATACACACTCCACTGCCCACATGAAATAGGTGATGCTAATGGTGACTATGCAACCATCAATGATGGAGAGGCTATAAAGAATTAAATAGCTATTAAGGGTGTCAGGGTGCTTTTTATACCCATTAAGCCTTGGAAACCTGTTTGCAGCAGGACAGGGTTTCATCTTGTTCCTTATGATTTGTTTCCAAAGCTGGAGCTGGCAGGGCTCATCTGTGAAAGCTGATGAGAATTAACAGTTAGATGCTGGTAAGTGCAGTTCAGGAGAAGGTAGAAAATACCAACCCATGAAAATAGATATCACTTCAAAAACTGACAGAAGGTAGTAGAAAATATGTCTAGATGTTTGATTCTTTATAATAAGCAAAATAGCTACAAAATATAGCCAAGAGCTTAGTTATGTTCAGGGTTGCCAGGCCTCCTGCTAAAACAGAAGACTTCCTACCAGTAACCCTCTATTCCCACAGCTGCTCAGATTGCAATGAAAAATTAAAAAAAAAATTGTCATGCCAATGCCATGATGTCACTGTTGGGGAAAGCCTAGAAATGATGTCAGTCCTCTCCAGGAATCACCGGAGACTCCGTGGAGTTTCCAGTTATTTGTAGAGAGGTGTGAAACCCAGAAGTGACATCACACAGTGGCCAAATGATGCCCCTCTATGTCCCCACCCCCACTGAACTCCTACCTTAGATTTGTTACATACTTTATTACATACTCTCTCTTTTTTTGCCATCAAGTCAAACTGACTTCTGGCAACCCCTAGTGGGACTTTAAGGCAAAGGGATGTTCAGAGATGGCTGGCCATCACCTGCCTCTGTAACATGGCCCTGGTATTCCTTGGAGGTCACCCTTTCAAATACTAGCCAGGGCCAGTCCTGCTTAGCTTTCAAGATCTGACAAAATTGGGCTTGCCTGGGCTATCCAGGTCAGGGTTCTTTGTTACATAGTCTTAAATACTAAGCAAGAAAAATAAAATATGAACCTGTCCATTATTAACTACCTCGAAAGCACTGCCTTTATGATGGGGAAGGAGAAAGTTGGGGAGCAAATTGCTTCATTTGAGAACCATTGCTACAGTTTTGTTACCCAATTTGATAGTTCCCTAATTAATTGGGAGAATTCAGCTTAATGGAGACAAGCAAGAAGGGGTAACTAAGATCTCCACCAATGTATAGCAGGATATTTCCTTAGAGAACTCTCAAAATAAACCAAGCTGAAGTTCAACCAGAAAGATAATTTTTATTATTATTATTAACAACAACACATGGTCAAAGGAAAGAATAAAAGAATAAAAGAGCAAAACATACACACAAAACACACACAAAACACTCAGCTAGCTCGAAGGAAAATAGGGGAGAGAGAGATTTTGGAGAGGTGATATTTACTGATCTAGAAGAATGAGGTCCATGGAGATCAGAGAAGAGGACCCACACACAAGTGAGGGGTGTATGTATGGTGCCGAAAACACACACACACACTGTTAGGGAGTAGACTGCTAGCAGTTATAGAAAAAATTAGCCCTGGGGCCCTCTCATGTGTTTGCCCCTAAAACAATATCTTGATTGGCTTTTCAGAGCTGAACAAAGACTTGAGAAACCTGTGACAGATTTACCTGACTTAGACTATAGGCATTCACATTGCTTGATGACCCTTGAATATGACCGGGTGTGAGCAAGGATAATTCAAGGTGAGGTAATGTTTTCATGAGGAAGCCATTCTTTAAATTATGCATCTCTTTTCAGGTGGGGAGGAGTGGTCATCAGCCTTTCTGTCTCACCTGCCAAGATATGTGTCTGGTCTCTGGCTGACATTCATTTTCTGTTTTGCGTCGTTTTCATTTTGTTCTAATTTCTAGGCCAAGCAGAGCAGTGCACATATGATTTTGGGGTGATATTAAAGAGGGGTGTCTGTCTCTTTCTCTAAGCACCAAAATGCTTATCTGCAGGAGGGATCTGCCTGTTAAGAGTGCATTATTTTTTCCGTAATATCAGGCACAATCCAGACATGTAGTAAGCATTTTTAAGGCCCATTGATTCCAACAGTAGGATTAAACACATGGTCAAAGTCTCTTGCATTGAAAACAGTTGGATTCGAACATTCTTAACTGTGGCTGAATCATGCTCATACATTTTAAGGTTATCTAGAATCTGAAGCAAAAGTTTTTGTGCATGACAGTGTTTATTCTCTAGTCATGCCTAGGCAAAGATCTGAGTAGGATTAGCAACTCAATTAAATTGCTATCGACATAAATCTGTAATTCAAAAATATCGCATATGACTTTAGCTTTGTAGTTGAATTAAATTTACACTTAGGAAGAGGAAGGTATATGCTGTCTTTTTAAAAAAGTTGATTTCTATACAGACATGGGTTTTGTAAGGGTTAGCAAGGATACAAGTTACACCATCAGTAAATGTCATGGTGATATTTGCAGAATCAGTCATGTAGATGTTATTTATTGTGCCAAATATGTTTCCAAAGCAGATGTCTCCTAAAATATATTTACCCAGCTGCATCAAAATGAAACAGTTACGGTTTCAGCCTCCCAGGCAACATTATCATTCCTTGGTTTCTCTAATGCTTATTCATTACAGTACTGGAGCGACAGTGTCATCATCTCCTTTCAGATACACTCCAGATCCTCTTTTGCATCTCGGAAGGGGATCACATAACTAATGAGGAACTCTAGTCTCAGCAAGTAGGTATATTGAAGATTCTTTCAGAAGGTTTCCTATAAGTAGAAGTTAGTTAGTTTGATGGGGCTGGTACTGAATTTGGCATGATTGCTGGAAGCCTAGGTAGCAATAGAGGCCAGGACAGTGTTACTATTTTCATCTGGTACATCCATGAGGTCGCCATACCTGCCTTATCTTCTAAGGCTCAAAGCAGCTAAAAAAACCCCAAATAGTAATGAAAACATAAATGTAACTTAGCAACTAAGCAAAATTCTTTAAAAGCTTCACAAAACAAATGTCCTGTAAAACAAGCCCATTTACAAGGTTTCATGACTGCAGAAGGTGAAGGCGTACTCTGCACTCACTATGCATTATTCCTCCTTCGGGTTGCCAGGCCCAGCTGGAGGCCAGGGGGTGGGGACATGGGGGGTGGTCATAGGCAACAACATGACATTACTTCTGGAAAAACACAAAAGTGACGTTACACCTCTGTAGGAATTGTTGGAAATGCTATGGTGGTGGAGGAGGAGGAGATTGGATTTATACCCCACCCTTCACTCAGAGTCTCAGAGCAGCTTGCAAACTCCTTCCCCTTCCCCTCCCCACAACAGACACCCTATGAGGTAGGTGGGGCTGAGAGAACTCTGACAGAAACTGCTCTTTTTTCAAGAATAGCTGTGCTAGAACTTGTGACTGACCCAAGGTCACATCAGCAGGTGCAAGTGGAGGAGTGGGGAATCAAACCCAGTTCTCCCAGATTAGAGTCTGTGCACTGAACCACTACACCAAACTGAATGTAGAGTTTTCCATGATTCCTGCAGATGCATGATGTCACTTCCAGCTTTCCCCTGGAAGTGATGTTGTGTCATAGGCCCAATGGCTGTTAAAAAATAAATAAAAGCAGGAGCTGGGAGCAGGGAAACCCCCTCTCCCACCAGGGGGCTAGAAACTCTAGTTTTCCTCATCCCCTTAGACATTCTGTGGAAACAATAACTGCCAATGCTTTCAGTCCCTCATCACTACCCTTTGAATTCATGAGATGGAAATCTAGAAGATACATCTAGGGATGTGGATTCAGCTCAGCTGAACTGGAAAAAAACCCATATAATGCCTATACAGCATTATTCGGGCTACCTAGAAGCCAAATCAGATTCTCTGATCTGATTTGGCTTCCCAAAAAATACTGCTGTATAGAAACCAAATCTATTCAGCTTCTATACAGCATCCCTCCAATACATCCCTTCCCCAGTTGGCTGGCAGGCCAGCTGGGGAAGCCAGAGGAGAGAGAGCAGGTCAGTTTCACTCTCCTCTGCTTGGAAGCGGAGGGGAGCATAACTGAACCACTCTAAATCTGACTCCCTTCCCCAGCTTGCCTGCCATGGTGGGTGGGCTGGGAAAGGAGTGGGGAAGCATTTAAAGATGCCTTCATGATCCTTCCAGCCTGCCTGCTCTGGCGGGTGGGCTGGAAAAAATGCCACGGAGCATCTTTAAATGCCTCCCCATTCCAGCATTCCCCAGCTGCTCCCTGCAGTAGGCCTGATGGAGAAGCCTGGATTGGGGAGGTATTTAAAGATGCCTCCCTGATCCTTCCATCTTGCATGGGGGGGGGACAAAAGTCAAGGCTT
Organism: Gekko gecko; assembly: GCA_029375565.1. Taxonomy (NCBI): domain Eukaryota; kingdom Metazoa; phylum Chordata; class Lepidosauria; order Squamata; family Gekkonidae; genus Gekko; species Gekko gecko. The sequence continues at coordinate 158,398,651 of JAPDNY010000003.1, read as the reverse complement.
GCCCTTGGCTCCCAGCTCACTTGGGGTGGGGGATGAAAGGCAAGGCTGAAGTGGCTCAGATCTCTTAAATCTGAGCCACTTCAGCCTTGCCCTTGGCTCCTGCTGCTTGGGTGTGGGGGGAGAAAGGCAAGGCTGAAGATGCTTGGATCTAAGAAATTCAAGCCACTTCAGCCTTGCCCTTGGCTCCCAATGTTTGGGCTATGCTCTTGGCTCCCAATGTTTGGGTGAAGGGGGAGGAGGATGAAATGCAAGGCATTTGCCTCCCCACACTTTCCCCAGCCTCCCCTCCAGAGCAGGCAGGCTGGGGATGGCTGGAAGGTTCAGGGAGGCATCTTCAAATGCCTCTCTGATCCAGTCTTTCCCAGCCTGCTTGCAGCTGCAGACAGGCTCCAAAATGCTGTATCAGGGAGGCATTTAAAGATGCCTCCTCACGTTTTCCCCAAGCCACCTCAGACTTGCTTCACTGAGGCAGGCAGGCTGGCTGGGAAAGGTGCAGGGAGGCATTTAGAGATGCCTCCCCAAACTTGTCTCACTTCTCTTTTTTTTTTGGACTCCCATAGGGGATTTTTTTATTTGCATTTTCTAAAAACTACAATGAAATTAGGGAGGGGATCTACAAACTAGAGGAGAAAGAAAAGAAAACCCACTAAAACCCCAAGAGTTGGAGGTTACATACTGCTTATAAAAGTATTAGCTTAACAATATAAAAATTGCTTTTCTTAACACTGAGAGTGCTCAATCCTCATCATCATCAACTGTGTTGACAAACCATCAGATCTGACTATATAAAAGGCATCCCAGGAGAATCGTTAACTTACTTATACACAATTTTCAGAGAACAGTGGCAGAGACCTTCAGGGCAAAGGGAAGCCCAAATCCGCCGGCAGCATGCTAGCAGATTGGTGACCCTCAGTATCCCATAGTGAGGGATCTATCACAAGGACCTCAGGGGGCATGGACATTCGCACCCCCTCTCATTGTGCTGGTCCGTGGATCGCCCCCCCGGAGCTCCCTGGGGATGCAGCCGCCATCAGCCTGCCAAAACCGGAAGTCAACTTATCTCCCTTCTCTAGGTGGCCCACTTCCATGGCTAGCTAGAGAAGGGAGAAAAGATGAGGAGGCATTTACCACCCCCCATAGACCCCCCAAGGGGTGGCAGACTCCCATCATTGAAGGGAAGGCAAATTGCCTTCCCTTCAATGAAGGGAGTATGCCGCCTCTGCAGTGTGACTCCAGTGAGGAGGATTTAAACTTTAAACCCCCTCAGTCTCTTTAGCTGCTTTCCCTTTAATGATGGGTGCTTGCTGCCCTGGCAGGAATGGGAGGGGTGTATTATACCCTATGGGGATGATCCCATAGGGTATAATTGAGCCAAATAAATTCTGCAGTACCAATAATTCCTGAATTCTAGTATCTTACTGATACTGGGATTTAGGAATATTGGCAAATACTGATATTTGGTATATCCGAACCCAAATAACACTGAATTTTTTTTGGTGCACTAGTTCCATCTTGACCAGTAGATCTAGGGAAGATATATTGTGGTTTCATGAAGACTTCATAAGACATTAGGAGAAAGGAATCATCTGTAATGCAAGCAGTGTATTCTAGATGTTTGAAGACTTTGGAGTGACATGCATTGTTGCACAGAAGGCTGTAGCAAGATTAATTAAATGCACATCCCCATGTTAACATAGGAAGGCTTTCCATTCAAGAACCTGAAACCTTGGATCAAAGTTTTTAGATTCATTCCATTTCTGGACATAAACAGTTAGTTTCCATTTGTTCTGTAAGCAGGGGCAACAACTGCTTGGGGGAAAAAACCTTGTCTTTTGAATAGAAGCTTAATGGGATGTTATTTACCAGCTGATGTTATTTACTGCTGTGCCATAAAAAACCTTCATCTGCCCATTTCCATACACTGAACCTCTTTTTAAAGGGAGAGAACCCTATCTGTAAGTTTTAGGCTAAAAATATGTGTCTTTTTACTAGGGAGTAAGTTCAAGTGAACTCAAGAGAACTTCCTGCCAAGTAAACATGCATAGAAGTGAGTAGTGCATCAATTTAACTGTTAAGCAAGTAAAAGTGAGAGCAGATTTTAATCAACAAGGCTCAGACTTAAGGGCATAGTTGTTTATTTTTGGAAGTCTCTTGTCTCTAGCACTTTAGTGAAAGAAAAATGGAAACAAACATGATTAAAAGGGCTTTTCCTTCTGATAACTTTTATTCATCCAGTGATAAGGTATCTCTATGGTACAGGGTTACCAGGCCACTGGCAAGAGAAAGGGGGGTAAGGTTACCAGATCCAGGCTGGGAAACTCCTGGAAATTTGGAGATGGAGCCTAGGGAGGACAGGGCAATAATGCCATGGAGTCCACCCTCCAAAGCATCCATTTTCTACAGGGGAACTGATCTCTGTAGTCTGGAGATGAGTTGTAATTCTGAGGGATCCCCAGGTCTCATCTGGAAGATGGCATCCCTAGGTTTCCATATATAATCAATCAACTAAAAGCCAGATGATAAATCTCTAACTGATATCAGCATTCTGATATTAATATGGTAGCCAATATCCAGCATCATTAAAGTGGCTACAGACACCCTACAGAACATTGAATTAGGTTTTGACAGATCAGCATGCTCAGGGTTAGAGAGTAGCATTCTAGACTGTGGAATGGAGAATTGTCTTGAGAAAGGAGACTGTAGTCATCTGCATGGTTCTTGGGATCCTTCCAGATGTGAATTACAGTGGGCTGGATCAAATCCATCTGCAAATTGAGTAGCCTCATAGAGGAGATCTTTTCCTTATCTTGCCCTTTCCAGTGCACATTACTGTTGAGGTCGCCAGCAAGCTGGAAGTGACTTGTCCCATGTGTAGAAATGGGTAGCTGAAGCTTTTCACAGCATGATGGTAAATAACCCCCTGGAAATTAACATCCCGCTAAACTTCCAATAAAGTGACATGGAATTTTGTTTTCTGCAGGCAGTTGGCAACCCTATCAACTGCCTGTAATATAATTCCTGGGTGGGGGGAACCTTGATGAATTGCATGAGGAACTGCAGCAAGAAAGCAGGACTAGCAAAAATCACCATGGCATGATGACATAGGGTTGCCAGCTCAGAGTTGAGAAATTCCTAGAGATTTGGGGGGCAGAGCTTGGGGAGGGTTGGGTTTGGAGAGGGGAAGGAGCTCAGCCAGTTAGAATGCCATAGAGTCCACCCTCCAATGCAGCCATTTTTGTCAGGGTTATTGATTACTGTCCTCTGGAGAACAGTTGTAATTCTGGGAAATCACCAGACCCCACCTGGAGGTTGGCAACCATATGCATGAGCTGTTGATCCATTTGTAAAATATGTTTCGTTCACTCAAGAAAGCAGAAAAAAGGTCTGACCTGGATAGCCCAGACAAGCCCGATCTCATCAGATCTCAGAAGCTAAGCAGGACTGGCTCTGACTAGTATTTGGAAAGGTGACCTCCAAGGAATACCAGGGTCATGGTGCAGATGCAGGCAATGGCACACTACCTCTGAGGCAGGCGATGGCATGCCACCTGACCACACCTTTGTCTTCAAGCCCCACTAGGGGTTGCCAGAAGTCAGCTTGACTTGATGACAAAAAAAGAAAGTAGAGGAACAAACATTGCCAAGCCGCTTCATCCCATAGCTTCTTTATTCTATTGCAACCAATTACATGGTGCTGTGTGGACAGGTGACAGGAAAAGAAAAAGCAGGAGGGACCAAGGCTGAGATCAGACTGGAGACTTGGCACAATCTGGCAGCACCTCTATTTGCAGAGGTTTAAATCACTGTGGGAAGGGTGACCAGACAGCACACCCTGAAGCGGCCTCACTATATGCTTGCTCCGTGGTCAAACATTTAGATTATTGCTGCAGGGCAACCATGGAGTAGATGGTATGGTGGTGTCTCTTTTTAATTTGTCTTTTGCATAAGTGCATAACCACTTATTCAAAGCACCACTCTGTTTTGACAGATGGAGGAGGCTGCCTCCCCCTCTGAAAAAAACTCATCTTTTTACTTAACCCCTTCCTCACTCTGTGTGCTGCAAAGCTGTAGGCAGAGGAACCAGCATGAAAAAAGGAGGCTTCTCAGCCTTCCCTTCCCTCCCCCCCTTCTCGCCTCAGAAGACGGCTGAAAGCTTGCTGGTATGCACAAAGATGCAGTTATGCGGACATCACTAACCGGCTAAACAAAAAACAAGGAATGAAAATGGAACAGAGCAATCAGATTTCCCAGCCGGGTGAAGCTTGCACCAGGGGAGTTCAGACAACTGAAAATGCCAGGTGAAAACACTGTTATTTGTAAACACTGGACTTTCCCCAGTGCCTGATTACTCCACTTCCAAAGTGGGACAGAATGGGGTGGCAACAACTGTGGTATGGAAGGCAGATGTTGCTGTCTGATCATGCTCTTTAAATCCACAAAGGTACCACAATGATATCGATGTGTGACCGAATGTTGTTTCTTAATACAGGAAGCAGCAGGGCAACGAAGAATTGGAAAGTAAAAGCAAGTATGCAGAGTTGGCAACAGGCTCGGAGAAAAATGTCCTGTGCCTTTAATAGGGGTTTAACAGGCTGTTAAATAGGCTTGCCAACTCCAGGGTCAGAAATTCTTGGATACTGGGGGGTGTCAGAGGCTCTGTATTATCATTTACACTGTGTTCATTGTGCTTTGTTATGCGTGCATGCTTGCTTGCCTTCCGCTGTGACACTTGCGTAGTAGATGCCAGCTGCAACATGGGAGCGTACTTTCCTACTGCCTAGTCTTATCACGGTGGCCTTGGAGTATAGGCTTTGAAGCGTTCCTCAGTCTGGGGAATTTTCCAGTCCTACGTGCTTGGGTGGTGGTGGGGTGATACTCCCGCCTATTTAGTAATCCTCCTGCCGGGAGTTTCCCGTGCGCGTGCTAAAAGTTCATTTGCTAGTTTGGCTTTGCATCACACTATATCAGTGCTCGTCCAGGTCATGTCTCCATTCCTGACAATAGCAGTATTACTGTGGGTAACAGCATTGTATTCCAATAAAGCTTCTCTGTGTTTGAAGAATGCCTGGATCTACTTGCTATTGAGCCTGACAGAAATTGTCAGGAATCCTCATAACTCCTACCAGTTCCCGTCTCTCCTGATCAAGATGAGTGGCCCTGGGGGAGTCCCGGTGACGGTCCTGGCTACCACGGTCCTGGTCACCGTAATTCCTGTAACGACTGTTCCTGTCACCACAGTGCTGGTGACCACGGTCCCAGTCACCTCGACCCCAGTCACGACGATACCGGCGACAATAGTGGGACCCCTGACCCCACCGATCACGACGTCGGGGGTTCCAGTGACCACGGCCATCACTCCGATCTACAGCCCAGCTGGGACTACCCCGAGGGATGGAGGTGCTATTCCCCACTCCCACTACCAGTTTGCACCCGTTCCATGGGACAGATGAGTCACCCAACGGAAGCCACGAGACTGGACGAGAAACCTATTGGACTCAACCCAGACCACTTGGGTGATGCCCGGGGGCCAAAGCCAGGATAGCTTGTTGGATCCCCGGGCGAGTTTCGGAGCGGCACCGGGGCGGACTCCCCGGGGGCCAGTGCGGCCCAGTCCTAGCAAGGATGCAGATACTCAGATGGACACTTTGGAAGAGGATTGCCGCCGACTCATGCGAGACATGGGAAAGTTGATGCAGAACCTGCCAACCATGATGGACCAAGCTATAAGAGCCCACATGGCAGCGCAGACGGTGCCAGCGCCAGTGCCAGCACCAGTCCCCGTGCCGGGACCCCAGCTGCCACTGGGACAACCTCCGCCGGGCCAGCCACCTCCTGGTCAACTGGTTCTAGGACAGCCCCCACCCGGTGGGCCACCAGCACTCCCAGCCCCGGTTCCAGGTCAGCCCCCGGCCCACCACCAGCACCAGGACCGGTGCCCACCCCGGGGACAGTGGCACCTCAGCTGATGCCGCGCCTGAAGGATCTCCTGGACATTACTTTTGATGGAGATCCGGAAAGTTTATCCTTCTTCATCCTGCAGGTGGGGAAGTTTGTGCAGTGCTGGGGCCATCTATTCCAAGATGAAGAACAACAAGTGGATTTTATTGCTTCCCAGCTGAGGGGGAGCACTACCAGCTGGTATGTAGCCCTGCATGATGTAGAGGCTGTGGAATTAGGGAGTGTGGGTGCGTTCATGTGGGCCCTGAGGAACCGCTTTGAAGACCCAGCAGTTGCCCAGAAGGCAGAGGCGTTCCTCCATACTTTCAAGCAGGGTCATCTTACGGTTTGCGAATATTCCATGGAGTTCCAGAAGCACACCGCAAAGATCCGGGACTGGACAGACCCAGTGCTGGCCCAACGGTATCGAATGGGGCTTGCAGTGGATGTCCGTAATAACATCCTGAGCTCCAAGGAACCATGCACCTAGCAGGGCTGGATGGAAGAGGCCGAGCGGGCTGAGAGTCAACTATGCACCATGAAGTTGGATGTTTTGCTGGGGGGTACCAGTCACCCGGCCACTTCTCCCCACCCAAAGGGGAAACAAAATCCACCAACAGCAACCCTGCGAGACCAATGCATGATACAAGGGCTCTGTCTTAAATGCGGAGAAAAGGGGCACTTCACTGCTTCCTGCCCCAAGGAAGACACCGGGAAGGCCTCACCACGCGAGGAAGACAAACGGCGCCTTGGGACCCCATCCAAAAGGGGAACGGCAAAACCACACAATCCTCGGGCTGTCTACATGCAAGCCGAGGGTTTAGAACCATCGTTGAGGCCACGGAGCTGCCAGGAAACGAGTAGGTCCTGTTGTAAGTGGTGTGGCACAGCAGGACCCAACTCCCGAAGCACCTAAAGTGGTAAGCAACTACCCTTCCCTCTTCTTTGTGACTGTAATCATCATAAATCCAGCCATGATGACCCACATGTGCGGGGCCTTATAGACTCGGAGTGCAAGCGGGATCTCATCAACCCTTCCTTGGTGATGGGGTTGGATGCAGCCGTGGTCAAACTGAAAGACCCCATTACATTTACCCAGATGGATGGGTCGCCCATGAAAGATCCTTGTAAATTCAAGACTGTGCCATTGCGAGTTGGGGCGGGTGACCACTGGGAACGCTGGTCATTTGTGGTGGCTCCACAAGCCAAGTTTCCCCTCGTCCTCAGCAGCCCCTAGCTTCATAGGCACGACCCTTATATCTTATGGGAGGATGGTATTGTACGTTTCATCTCCCCAAAGTGTACTGAGCATAAATGGGATCCCGTTTGGGGCACCGCACCCGACAATGAACCACCCCAAGCCTGTCTCACTGTGGAGGAGCTTGCCCGCATCTCCGAGGAATATAGAGACTTATCCCGAGTTTTTGGGGAGGAGGAAGCAGATGAACTTCCCCCCCACTGCAACTCGGACTGTGCCATTGAGTTGCTCCCGGGTCATAAAATGCCCAGAGGCAAAATTTATTCCATGAGCCCTGTAGAAAAAGAGGAGTTGCGAAAGTTTATCAACAAAAACCTGGCCCGCAGTTTTATCCGGCCCGCCTCCTCTCCGTTTGCAGCCCCTGTTTTGTTTTGTAAAAAGAAGGATGGAGGCCTTCGGCTTTGTACCAACTACTGGGGGTTGAACGCAGTGTCGGCAACAAATGCGTACCTGATGCCCCTCATTAAGGACCTCCTTGCGGAGGTGGCCCAGGACAAAATTTTCTCTAAGCTAGATCTGCGGGATGCATATTTTTGGGTGCGCATCCGGCAAGAAGATGAGTTCAAGACAGCGTTTAACACCCCCTTAGGACAGTTCGAATACTGCATGATGCCATTCGGGCTCCAGGGGGCTCTGGGAGTATTCATGAACTTTATCAATGAGGTGTTACACCCTTACCTGTTTAAAGGTGTGGTTGTTTACTTGGATGATATCTTGGTGTACTCCCCTGACATGGAATCCCATGTCAAATTAATGAGAGAGGTGCTGACAAAAATTTTGGAACACAAACTGTTTGTCAAACTTTCCAAGCGTGAGTTCCACCAGACCTGGATTGACTTTTTGGCTATCGTATATCCCCCAAGGGTCTGGAAATGGATTCTCAAAAAGTCCAAGATGTGCTCAATTGGGAGCCCCCCCAAACCCGGAAACAACTTCAAAGTTTCATCAGGTTCGCGAACTTCTAACGCCAATTTTTGTCTCATTTTGCCCAAGTGAGCCTGCTGCTCATGGACTTCCTAAAGACTAAGGGGAAAGGGGCGGGGGCCCTACAACCTGGAGCTAAACTGGACTGGACCTCTCAGTGTCGGGAGGCGTTTGACCAATTAAAACAGCTATTCACCACTGAACCAGTTCTAGCGCACCCCAATGAAACTAAAAAATTCATGGTGCAAGTCAACGCCTCTGATACCGCAAAATGCAGCAGCCAGGCTCCTGATGGGTCTCCCTATGCTGGAGTACATCCAGCTATTGCTAAAGGCATTACACTGGCTGTCAATAGCATTCCAAGTTCGCTTCAAGGTGCTGTTTCTTACCTTTAAAGCCCTACATGGTCAGGGACCACCTTTCCCCATATGTACCCCAGTGAGCACTGCATTCAGGGTCTCAAAATCAACTGACCCTCCTGGGCCCCAAAGATGTCAGACTGGCAACAACCAGGGCCAGGGCCTTCTTGGTGGTGGCTCTGCATTGGTGGAACGAGCTCCCAGAAGCGATCAGGGCTCTGCAGGACCTTTTACAGTTTTGTAGGGCCTGCAAGACAGAGCTCTTCCATCAGGCTTTTGGCCAAGGAGCCACCACAACCAATAACACCACCCACAGCATCATCGTTAAAGAAAGACAGAGCCCTGTGCCCTGACTCCACCATTACAGCCTGTGCCAGCCGCATATACATGATGAAGATCGAGAGGCTGATGAGCAAAGCAGGCCAGAGATCATATTAACATAACTGTTGCTGCCATCCCTAATGTATTAGTTTACAACTAGCTAGAACTTTATGATATTGGACTGTTTTAGGTGGTTTTATTTATGTTATAATTTTTCTTATGTTTTATCCTATGTAAGCCGTCCTGAGTCTGCTTCGGCAGGTATGGCGGGGTATAAATCAAATAAATAATAAATAAATATATCCATAGAGCCCACCCTCCAAAGCAGCCATTTCCTCCAGAGGAACTGATCTTTGTAGGCTGGAAATCAGTTGTAATCCTGGGAGATCTCCAGGCCCCAACTGGAGGCTGGCGTTCCTAAATGAGGCCTATGTAGACAGTACATTCATGCAAACTGGGATCCGGCATTCCCCGAGATGCACCCAGTAAACGTGATCACCGTATTGTACGGATTGGGTAATGTGTGGGTGTTTCATGCATATACAGCCTCTGTACAGATGTATATCCACATGTTGCCCAATTCACACCATATGGCAATAGAGTGTATTGTGTGATTGTGGAAACTGGCTGCTCCCAGTACTTGGAGTTGGGAAGTTCTCCAAGCATAACAACTGCATAGGGTTACATTTTTCTTTATATTACAAGAAATCAAAACAATGTAGAAAGTTTCCATGCATCCCATTTCTACACAGGTTTACTCAGAAGATAGTCCTTTTCCCAAAAAAGGGTGTGTATGGGACTGCAGTGTTAGATATTCAGTCAAGTGTTGCCATCCTCCCTACAATTACAACTGATCTCCAGACCTCAGTTTCCCTGGAGGGGGACTCCATGGCATCACATCCCCACTGGGCTCCCTCCCCTCCTCAAACTCTGCCTTCCCCGGGCACTGCCCCCAAATCTCCAGGAATTTCCTAAGCCAAATATGGCAACCCTTAATTCAGTACTATCTGTATGTTCTTAGAAATAATCTGACTGATTTTGGTAAGCTCGTACAAAATTGTAGCCTAAGCTACATCTATAGCATAATGCTGCATTCCTCTACCAATAATCTTATGTAGGCATCTTACTGTAATCACGAGGACTGCAGTATTTTGACATTTTGGAGTGTTATTAATAAAGAAATATACTCCTCAGGTTTGAAGTTTTCCAATTATGATTGTCTTTACTTTATCCTTTTGGCCTTTCAAACTGTGTGACTGGATCTGAAGATTTCCTCATGTAGATGAATACTACTGTAGGTTTCATGAGCATGCTCAGTATTGAAATATCTCTATTCCTTTGTTTCCCAGTTTACCGTTATTCCAGTGCAACAGGTGAGAAAGAAGTGATGAAACCCTTGAGTATAAGATGATCAATGGGTCCTAAATGAAGCATAAGTCAACTCATATCTCTATGATACTGAATGTAACTTGCCATAATATCTTGGGTTGCTTCCCAAGCCAGTTTGGTGTAGTGATTAAGTGCGTGGATTCTAATCTGGGAGAATGAGGTTTGATTCCCCACTCCTCCACTTGCACCTGGCTGGATGACCTTGGGCAAGCCGTAGTTCTGAAAAGAGCTGTTCTTGAAAAAGAGCAGTTTCTGTCAAGAGCTCTCTCAGCCCCACCTACCTCACAGGGTGTCTGTTGTGGGGAGGGGAAGGGAGGGGAGTTTGTAAGCCGCTCTGAGACACCTTTGGGTAGTGAAGGGTGGGGTATAAATCCAATCTCCTCCTCTCTTCTTCTTCTTCTTCTTCTTCTTCTTCTTCTTCTTCTTCTTCTTCTTCTTCTTCTTCTTCTTCTTCTTCTTCTTCTTCTTCTTCTTCTTCTTCTTCGGAATCTGGATAATCATTCATATCCGTCTTTCCTCTGAGAAACTCACAGTGAATAGATTAGATGATTCCATTATTTCCATCACAATAACCTTGAAAAAGATGAGACTGAGAAAGAATTAGTGGCCAGTTGTCCCCAGCTTGGCACCTGTGTGTACAATGCTCAACAATGTATTTACTGGTGCCCACTTGCTTCAATTGGCAGAGTAATTAGCACAGCAACAGTGCACAACCTGATTATAGAGTAGATAAAGGTTTATTTAGGAACTAATATAGTTGATAGGGAAGAGGAGAGACAGAGGTAAGTTCCTAACTACATCTCTAGCTGAGAAAGAGAGTAAGACTGAGGGTGGCACTTCTGCGAAGAAGGGGGGAAATTGCCCTAAGGGTAGCAATCTAGAGACAGACAAAGGATGACACTTAACAGGAGAGAAAAGGTGTTGTCTTCACTATCCTATCTAATTGTCTTCTTGCTGCCTCTTTCAAGGTATTATTTTCTTCTTCTTTGTACCCTAGACATTGTCTTTTCCAGCAGTTCTTCCCCAAAACACTTCTTTCCCAAAGCAAAGACTCAATCCTGGCTTCTTCTGCTGCACTGGAGCAGGGTGTGCGTCAGAGGACCTCAGGAGGGATCCCATTTGAGTCTGTAAAAAGGACCCATTCATCACTACTGCCCCCATCATAGGAAGGCATGTGACTTTGAATCTCTCAGGGTTTTGTAAATGTCCTATCACAGCAACCATTTTGTAACTCATCCTGCTTCCCATGGCAGCCATGTGGAGGTGCCCTCTATCTTTTCTCCAAAATCTCAAAAGTGTCAACAGGCTCAACATGGCTGTGGCTTCCTGCCCTAGATAACCTGATGAGCTTTATAGCTCAAACAGGATTTGAACCTTGTTTGAGCTATAACTGCTACACCACACTAGTTTTCACTAAAGGCATACTCATGGGGTCATCTGCATATATGGTAGCCATGGGGGGAAGTCGCTTGCATCAGTTCCCAGCATACAGCAAGCCCCTCCTCCCTTTTCTCCCTCTGAAGGTTCCAAGGGACCTGAATGGCTGTTGCTGGCTTTTTCTGCCAGACCACCAGGATACAAAAGGAATTGACAGATATGAAAAAGGTGACAAACTTGGATCTGTCCCTCACAACAATATTGCATGAAAAATTCATTCCTCCATAGCAGCTGGTGCATACAAGTAGCTCTCCACAGGCTGGAGCCAACATATCCAGATTTTTCAGATCTTTTCTTGTGGCTACAACATACCCATTGGCCATATGAATAAGCCTTTAGAAGCTTTGTTTCCTTGAATTCTTACCAAGGCAATTCTATTTTACCTTTCTGCTTCTCAAGTGGCACTCATGGCAGCTAACTATTTATAAAAACAAAATATAAGATAAGCACTCAAGTGATCAGGTAGCTGGACTAAAAATTAACTTTAATAAAACAAAAATGTTAATGAAAAAATATGACTAAAGACCAAAACCAACAATACAACAACTATCAGGTTTGGACGTTAAAAAAAAATGAAATATCTGGGAATAAACATAACAAATAGAGATAGCTCTCTTTTGGAAGATAGCTATATGCAACTTATCTTGGATATTAAGAAAGACCTTGAGAGATGGACAAACCTACAAATATCCTTCATGGGAAGGATAGCTACAATAAAAATGAATAGCCTACCTAGATTGATTTTTCTGATTCTCCAAAATCAGAAATACTTTATAGAACTTGACAAACTGATGAAACATTTTATATGGCAGAGCAAGAGACCAAGAATAAAACTGAAAAACTTACAGGACGTGAAAGAAAGAGCCTGGATTTGCATATCAGGTTGGCAGCTCTATTATAGAGCAGCATCATTGGTGTGGTCAAGAGATTGGATCACGCTAGAGAACCCTAGAGAATTAGTATAAGAGGGATATGACTTATTACTGGGATGGCATGCATATATATGTTATGGAAAAGCTGATGCTCATAAATATTTTAAAAAGAATATGCTCTTAAAATATGAAGACCTCTTGGATACCAAAAATGAATTAAAATCTTTAGAAAATATTTAAAAAAACAAAAATTTGATTTAAGCTGGTGGGAAAGAGTACAAATAGAATCAAGTATACTAAAGACAAAACAATAGATTTTTTGCTCAAAAATAACAGAAACAGATATTGTTATATACTGAAAAAAAAACTGATTAAAAAAGCCATATGTAATAAAATTGGAAAAGAAAACACAAGATGAAAAACTCCATGGTTAAATGGGCACAAAACCTAGGCAATAATATTGAACTAGATCAATGGTCACAGGTATGGAAAACAAATATAAAAATTACCAAAACAATTTCATATAAAGAAAATATTTATAAAATGTTTTATAGATGTATATAATTCCAGATAAACTAGCAAAGCTTTATTCTGATCTAGCAAATGATTGTTGGAAATGTAAAAAGTCAATTGGCTCATTTTTTCATATGTGGTGGACATGTTAAAAAGATAGGTCTTGGATTCATGAAATGCTACCAAAAAATGTTAGAATGGACTATACAATTTATACCTGAATTACTTTTACTGAATATAATGCCAGAAAACTGTAAAAAACAAGACTTCTATCTTATTATACATGTAGTGACCACTGCAAGAATTTTAGATGCCAAATATTGGAGGAAAAAAGAAGTTTCTTTAAAAGAAGAAATGATAAATAAAATTCTTGAGGCTGCCGAGATGGATAAATTATCTTTAATTTTGAGAGGACAAAAAGAAGAAAGATTTCAAAATACATGGTCAAGATTTTATAAATGGTTGGAAGATTACAGTAAATGAACAATACTGACATTTAACTATATTAGAAGAAACTACAGAAAACATTTTAAAATATAATGCAGAATACTTATACAAAAATATATGGTGATACTTAGTTATTATATAAATAGACACTGTAGGTGGTAAATTGCATACAACAAAGATATATATGGACCCCAATTTGCAGGTATTTAAGTTTGTTTCTCTTTGTTTGATATAAAGTAAAATTATTATTTTTTAAAAAAAGATAAGCACTAAGAACACCACAAAATCTCAGCCCCTCATGAACATTAAAACTTCAGGAAAAAATGTCAGTTGAAGGCAGCCTTACAGAGAATATGTCACAGTAGTCCAGCCTGAATATTTCCAACGCACAAGTGACTCCGGACAGGTGTGTCTCTCTAGAACAGTAGCTGATGAAGTTAAGTGAAGCAATGTTTATTTCCATACTATCTAAAATCTGTTTATATTCAACTGATATTGCCAGTGGCTATATTATTGGAGAGGATGGCCATTTTCTTGCAAGCAATGAACTACAGTCCCCAAAGAGCCAAGGAATAGACTATTTATCTCCACTGACATCCATTAGCTTTTAAAATAATAGACTAGAGACTGAAGTCTTTCACAAAGTGCCTAGTTTGTTTTACTTTGCTATTCAATGCTATTCTTTTTTCCTGACATTCTTCCCATTAACTCTGGTTAGCTCCAAGGGCATTATCCACTGTAAGTGTTCAGAACTTTTTATATATGTTCCCAGTATTAAATAAATAATCACTCAAAAATTGGCAAGAAAGAAGCCCAGTATGATTATGGATTTGTTTTGTAGAAGATCTGAACAAAAGCCATAGAATGAGCTGGTTTCTGTGATACCCCCATGTCCCTCAGCTTTAAAAGAAGAGAGAAGAAAAGCACAATATATTCAAGGGATGTGCATGGACTCTTCTGTTTGGTTTGGTTAAAAAGGTGTGTAGGTCACTCTATTAAATGTTCAGAGCCATCAATTAAGTTGGTAGTCAATTCCATTGATGTCAAGAAATGGAATTCACAGAACTGTGCCCTCACCAAGGCAGTCTCCCTTACAAATTTCAGGAAGAGAGGAGAAAGTATCCCTAGAGGTTTCACATCCCTAAGGAAAGTGAAACAAGTTTATTTTTCTAACTTTCCTCCCTCATCTAATCAAGGTGAAGTTCTGAGAGAGCACAGTCCTTATCCAAGGAATCCTCCCTGCCAAAATTTTAGTCAAAGAAGAAAAACCACCCCTCTGTTAGAGGTCTTGTGATATGTGGCTGGCCTGATTTACAGAATGGAGGCTATAGCAGATGATGGCATTGTGGCAGGAAGCACACCATTGGGAATTTGAGGCAGAGGTCCCTTCGTTTACGCACTAACTCAGTTCTGTGCATGTTTGCTAAAGAGGCATTGTTTGTATCCTCTGAGAGGCAGAAAGGACTGCTGTGCTACATGGAGGGGCAGACAGAAAGTCAGCAGGGGATCTTCCTTTGCTCTGCTCTCTCCCTCCAAGTGACTGGCAGCTGGCCTGGTTTGCAGAATGCAAGCTATTGTGCTTCCCCTTCTAGCACTAAAAAAGAAGAAAAGTGCCGACATGGGAATTCAAGGGCTTGCCATGCAATGGCTTCTCTCCTTTCTCCAAGGTCGGGGACAAAGGGTGGCTATTGGGGAGTAGCAGTCCCAAAGGTACCCACTAATATGTGCTATCCCCAAAGCTATTTAACATCTATATGCGCCTCCCTGCCCAGATTGCCTGGAGGCATGGGCTGGGATGTCACCAATATGCAGATGACACCCAGCTCTATCTGAGGTTGGGCGGTCAGTCTGACTCTACCGCAGAAGACCTAGACCAGGCATTACAGGACATGGCTGGATGGCTTAGATTGAGTTGATAGAAATTGAATCCGATGAAGATGGAGGTCCTATGCCTGAGTTGGAGTGGTACGGAGGTAGGGACCCCACTCCCAGCCTTTGATGGGGCACCGCTGGTGCCAGCGCTGAGGGTCAGGAGTTTGGGAGTGCTCCTGGATGCTTCCTTAACAATGGAGGCCCAGGTAGCAGCCGCTGCCAAGGCAGCCTTCTACCACCTTCAGCTGATTAGGCAGTTGGTTCCCTTCCTCGAACACAATGATCTAGATGCAGTGATCCATGCAATGGTCACCTCAAGGTTGGACTACTGCAACGCTCTCTACATGGGGCTGCCCTTGGTGCAACTCCGGAAGCAGCAGCTGGTGCAAAATGTGGTGGTCAGGCTGTTGATGGGTCTCCCCAGGTAGGAGCACATCCAGCCTGTGCTAAAGACATTGCACTGGCTGCCAATAGCATACCAGATTTGCTTCAAGGTGCTGTTTTTGACCTTTAAAGCCCTGTATGGTCGGGGACCAGCCTACCTGAGGGACCGCCTTTCCCTGCATGTTCCCCAGAGAGCATTGCGATCAGGATCTCAAAACTGCCTGGCCTTCCCTGGCCTGAAGGCTGCAAGGTTGACATTAATAAGAACCAGGGCATTCTCTCTGGCAGCTCCGTCCTATTGGAATCAGCTCCCTGGCGAGATCAGGGGCCTGAGGGACCTCCCACAATTCTGCAGGGCTGTGAAAATGGAGCTTTTTAGTTATTTCACAACTATTTGCACATAATTATTAATTAAATGTTACAATACATTCTTAATATTATTAAATTGCATTCTTGACTCCATTAATATCTTTCAGATATTTGCACATAATTATTAATTAAGTATTACAATGCATTCTTAATATTATTAAATTAAATTCTTGACTCCATTAATATCTTCATTTCTAGTTTTTTTTGGTAATATGGAAGGAAATATTCTAAGTTCTGGCTACTGTTCAAATATGAATAGTCAAAAAGGTATAATACACAAGATACACTCATGAACATTTTCATATCAAAATTTTCAGTGATTCAAATTCTTTCCTTTTTCTGAATTTTGAACTTGTTCAAAGCTTTTTTAAAAAACTTACTTCAGGGCATGAAATGATTCATAGACAAGCTAACAAATGTTCGTCTGAAAAATGTGGAAAACAATAAAGAACTGATTTAGAGGAAACTGGGAACACGGTGAAAATGCTGTAGTGACCTATGCACAGCAGTCAGTTATTTACCCAGCATCTGTTAGGGAAAGAAATAGTTAAGTGTGGAGAGTAACTGGTTTGGGTGTCAGTACCTTATTATTTTTTAATCTTAGGTTTGTAAATTAGAACTCTCCTAATTACTTTTTGAAGCAAGTCTACTAGACAGTAAAGGCAGTTCCCATGACAACTGATGTCTGTCTGTCTCTCTGTCTCTCTCACACATACACACTCAGAGTTCTTAAGTGGCTTTAACAACAAGTAGCTTCTCTGCTGTTCTTCAGACTGAGGTCGCCTGTTAATTCATTGTAAACGTATTGGGATGGTTTCCAGTGACCAGCTGAACTGATGGGCAACCACAGGGAGTGAAGCAATGACCCAGAGCTTGTGTCATTAACAGGCACACACAGCTGCCAAGGCAGCTTTGTTTGATCTTGAAAGCACAAAAGGAGCTTGGGGAAAAAACGGCTTGATCTATTCAGCTCTGAAGGAAAGAAGTCAACCAATGGCAGTAAATTTTAAAAATTCTGCAAATGCTCAACAGCAATTGTGTTTGATTTACAGACAGCTCTGACCTCATAGAGGACAACACTGGAACCATAAGAAGGGCAGTTTGTACTTTAATGAAATTGATTGCCAGCGTGTGTCTGCCTTATTTGTCTTTGAACTAACAAAGATGCCATGCCTGCCCTTGTAAAATACTATTAGCTAAGATTTCTTTATACAAAACGTTAAATAAAAATGCTAGCAGCTAGTTGTGTGGGTTGCATGTCTGTTTGGTGCCAGCCTTTTTTTTGGCAGGGTTCTGGCACTTTTAACAGCTGCATAACAAGCAGAAATTTAGCCTGTGCAGATGTGGAGATGCAATGATGGGCAAAACTGGTCAAATTTCTTCCCGTCATGTAGCTATATGGCACAGCAGTTCTGAAAGGAAAAAAAGTTACCAACCTGAAATCCCTTTCACTCCCCCACTTGCCCTCTATGCTGGCCAAACTGATGACATAGGGGAGGGCTGTGTCTCAGTGATAGAGCATCTGCTTGAAATGCAGAAAATTCCAGCCATCTCCAGTTAAAGGTTCTGGCAGGAGGTGAAGTGAAAGTCCTCTGCCCAAGACCTTGGAGAGCTCCTGCCAGTCTGAGTAGACCTTGGAGGGCTAAGGGTGTGATTAAGGCAGCTTCGTGTGTGCTCATATGAAACGAGAACAGCCTGCTAGAACTTGGCCATTGAACATGACTGAACATCACTGTGTGAGCCTCTTAAGGGGGGAGAGTCTCTATATACAAGCAAACTGTATTGGCTATCAGCCACTCTCCTGAAGGAGAGCTACATAGTCTGGAAGGTACTGCCATTCTGACAATTTAGTCTTCCAGTAATAAAAGTTTTCTGCACACTGATGGAATGCATCTGAAATGGGTGGCAATTCTGTCCTCAATACTTCCTAATAATGGAGCAGGACACACTGTAGCACAATGCTACAGTGAATGTGATACCATAACCTTCATGGATAATAAATAGGAAGGCTATGTCAAAATTTTACGAGTTTCAATTTTCAGATCAAAACTTGAATTCTTGACAATGTTGAATTATTCACCCAATGAGTAAGCAAATGGTGGAGAAATCAATTATTTCTTGGCTGTTTCATGTGGCCAGTTTCCCCCAGCCTTTTGAACAATGCAGGCTTTGAGCCAGGCTGAGCCTTGGCAGCTTCCCCTAGGCTTACATCTTTGGGGTTTGCTGAGACATTTCATGGTTTGTAGAATAATAGTAATAATGGGGAAATGAGCAGTTTCAAGAGAGGTCCTGGGTGAGAAAAGTATGAAATAAAAAAGGAGACTGTTCCTCATTTCAGGTGTAATACATTCAGTTTAAGGTGATCAGACTAACTGCTTACAGAAGTCTCATAAAACATATACCTCTTTTTAAGAGACTTGGAAGTATCATGTATCAGAAATGTACAAGCCACACTGAACTATATGGGAGTTAGGAATGTGCATCATTAAGTGACAGAAGAAAAGGAGAAGTTTGCCATGTACTGGGCCTTGTCTTTACCTTATATGATCGATAGTCTCAGCTTTTAATACTGATGATGCAAGAGAAAGGGGGAGGGAGACAAATTTAGATCACACAGCAAAAATAAGGCACAGCAAATAATGAGTGCTTGCAGTTGTAGTGACAGCAAATGTTCTGCACTCATTCCATAGACTGTTATATGTTGACAGTTTGCTTCTCACATTTCTCAGCTAACAACACTAGAACACTAGATTTATCAAACTAATGACTCCCTTCAAGACACCCAGGTCTTCCAAAGGGCTTTTAGCTAGCACCTTGATCCATAAAATATATGAGTTGTAATAGAACAGCATGTGCTAATCTGGCTGTAGCAACAATTTACAGAAGGCAAATAAAGCATTCCTTCGTAATATGTTGGTTGCAATTGCATTTCAACAGTTCAGTAGCAAGCATTAGGTAGAGTGGTATGTAGCTTATACTCTTCGATGGCCAAAATATAACTTAGACCCCTACAGACAATTCTATGGCACTACACTACAGGTGGTGACAGTGGCCAGAACAGGAGCATCACTTACCACTCTGCTATGCCAGCCTGCTGCTGTTGAAACCAAACTCATGACCATGGCACCTCCACACACACACCTTATTTTATTTATGTCATTTACAGTCCATGTTTCTGACAGGGACTCAAGGGGTGCGTTCAGACGCGCCGTTTGAGCCGTTTTCAGCACGGCTCAGAAACGGCTTTTCCCTGCGCGTTCACACGCCCAACATCTGCCCACCGTCCCCAGCCGTCGCTTTCTGGAGCAAACCACCTTTGAAACGGAGTATTTTGGCACCACTTACCCAAGCGGTGTTTTCCATGATTCTCCGTTTCAAGCCGCACTTTTCCCTGTCTGATCGCTCCATCCAGCCACTTCCGGGTGCTTCAACCCCCCCTCTGGGAAGCTGCCTCCAGCTTCCGGTTTTAGTCCTCCATTTTTTTTCCCCCCTTACCGGTGTGCGCTTGAGCAGAGCTCCGCACTTAGGTTAAAAAAAGAAAAGGTTTACTGGTGCCTAGTTTAGGCATTTAGAGGAGTCCGGGATCTCGGGGAGGCCATTTTTAAAAGGACTCTTCCTTTAAACTTTAAAGGGACCTGTTGAGCTCGCTCTTCTTCGCACCGGCCAAACTTCCTGTTCGGGAGAGGGCTGCCTGTGCGCATGCTCAAAGGAGAGGGGGAAACCCCTCCCACCTGCAGGAGGACGGCGGGGCGCTCGGAAGGAGGAGGTGAGTCTGAGCGCGATTCTCCAGTTTAAAAAAAAAACGCATCGTGCCAGAGCAGTTTAAACCGCTCCAGCACGCTGTCTAAACGCACCCACGGTGAATTACACATAGTGAGTCAGTACAATTGACAAAATGGGACATTCAGCAACCAAT
The DNA here is from genome assembly GCA_029375565.1 of Gekko gecko. Lineage (NCBI taxonomy): Eukaryota > Metazoa > Chordata > Lepidosauria > Squamata > Gekkonidae > Gekko > Gekko gecko. The sequence continues at coordinate 158,378,654 of JAPDNY010000003.1, read as the reverse complement.
GCCTTAGGATTTTAGAAGTCTGGAGCCACCAGAAGGAAACTTGAGCATAGCGTATGAATTCACATGATGTATTAAGTTGATCAGAAATTACATAAATAGGATACTACTTACAATGAGCTATACATAGCAATATAAACCACAGGCCATAATCATTTATCCAAAGAAGTTTGATAAACCATTTGTACATTGCAACCCTATTAAAGGTAAAGGTTTTCCTTGCTCAAAGCCTGCTTGAATACTTCAGTTTTGTATAGTTTGCAGAAAACCAGAAAAGTAGGAGTTTTTCTGACCTGTAGACCAATGCTGCTAGTTCCACTGTTGCAAACCTAGTGCAGTTGCTGATTAAATTACTGCATCTGTTCTGTGGATGAAGTTCTCTGAATCTGTAATTTAATAATGGATGGAACTTAGAACAGAAAAACATACAGCACCCAGTACATACATACAGTACAAATAGTAGCAGGGCCCTGAAGAAGCGGGACTTTTCTAAAATGACAGCAACAGTATCGCTTCATTCAGAAATGTTTGACTGATATGTCCTCCATGTCCAAGAGTTAATGACAGACTATTACAAATCACATTCCTGAGCAAGTTTTTTCTGGTGGAATCCAGCCTTCAGGATTTAACACACCCAAAGTTAGTGGAAGAGGGCAAATAATCAGTTTGGGAGTTGACACTGACAGAGACAGAAGGAGGAGAGAAAATGCAGAAAACTTTTGGCCAGAATTAGCTGGAACTGGGAATGCAGCCTTAGGTTAGGGAATGGGATGGGCATTTTGCTGCTGTGGTCATTGCCTGCCTATTTGCTTCCAACATGCTCTACTTATATATTTGTAAGTATTAACAAAGATGCCATCATTTTTTTCCTCTGCTTTCTCTCATCCAAAGGAAGCTAAACCTAGTAATTCTGCTGCTGGAGCTTCTTGGAAATGAGAAACATGTAACAATATAAAACTGAAAAAGCACACACTTATAAAAATGTAGCATACACTTTACTGACTCTCTTTCCTGGGAGAAAGATGCAAGATGAAACTAGATGTCACAGATGTCAGCCTCATTGCTTGAGGCACCCGTTGAAGGGAATTGGATGCTATGGTGATAACAAGAAAAAATTATGTAGAACACAAGATATCCCTACAGCATATATTAGATGCATTCATTTGGATCACCAGGTAAATGTGATTAAGTCATCAAGAATTCATAGTTATCCTCCCCCCTTCAGCTCCCTCCCAACATTCTTTAAAAATGGAGTGTAGATTTAGATTCCCAAGAGGTGATACTACCATGTGCAGTAACCACTTGATGAGGAAGTTGTCTGTAACACACTCTCAGCTGGTTGGGAGAATACAACCACACAGCCATACCCAATCAGAGAAGTGAGAAAGCAAAGGGCTGATTAAGTTCCCCTCACCACCTAGCAAATTGCCACTTAGTAAATGGTAATCTGTACTAACCTCTACTGTATTTTTTTCTTTACAGGCAATTTTAAATCAGTTGCAGGGGTTAATAAATGACCAACATGAAGGCTGTAAGAGGTATAAACAAAGAGTTAACCACTCTTTGGGACATACCAGGAAGAGGCCAAATTTCACAAGTTTGCTGGTATGATTTCAATATCCTTATTTCAATTTTGTTTCTCCCTTATGAGGAACAAAAGCATGAGTCTTTATGCACCATTTTCCATTTTTTTCTATGCTAAATTTTCCACATAAAAGTGTATATTTATCTATTTATTCATTCATTTATTTAAAAAATGTATTAGCAGCCTTTCTACCTTATGGGAACTCGATGGCTTACGATGCAAACACAATAAAATACATAAATATACTTTAAAAACACTAATTAAAATCAACAATTTAAAACTGCCAGTAGGCAGAATAACTAAAACTAATCAAATGCCATCATAAATAAATCCATCTTTAGCTGGCTTCTAAAGGTCAAGAGTGAAGGGGCCAGATGTACCTCCCTGGGGAAATCGTTCCATAATCATGGTCCTGTCATGGAAAAGGCTCTCTCTTGTGTACTCAACAGATGAGCTTCTTGGTCAATGAGATGGTGAAGAAGAAGAGAAGAAGAGATTGGATTTATACCCTGCCCTTTACTACCCAAAGGAGTCTCAGAGCAGCTTACAAACTCCTTTCCCTTCCCCTCCCCACAACAGATACCCTCTGAGGTAGGTGGGGCTGAGAGAGCTCTTTTGAGAACTGCTCTTCAGAGAACTGCTCTGAAAGAACTTGTGACTGACCCAAGGTCACACCAGTAGCTGCATGTGGAGGAGTGGGGAATCAAACCCAGTTCTCCCAGATTAGAGTCCACACTCCTAACCATTACACCAAACTGGCCTCTTTTTATGATGTTAGGTCCTGGGCAGGAACATATGGAAGAGCACTGTTCTTCAGATGCCCCACTCTGAAACCATGTAGGGCTCTGAAGGTTAAAACTAACACCTTTTATTCGGCCTCAGGAACAGATCAGAAGCCAGTATAATTGCTGTAGTATTACAATCACATAATCTTGGTAATTGGCCTTGGCCATCACTTTAGTTATAGCATTCTGCACTAGCTGCAGTTTCCAAACATTCTTCGAGTGTAGCCCCAAGTGGAGCACATTGCAATAGTCCAGTCTAGATGTAACTAAGGCACAGATCACTGTAGCTAGATCAGAAGGGGCCAGGAATGGGTGCAGCTGGCACACCAGGCAAAGCTGGGCAAAAGCATTCTGAACAACAGCCACCTGATTTTCTAAGGTGACCACCATGTTAAGCAGTACTCCCAAGCTGCGAACCTGACTTTTCAAGGAGAGTGTCCCTGGTCTGTCTTTCTGTTAACCCAGAGCATCTCTGTTTTTGTCAGGATTAAGTTTCAACTTGTTCACCCTCATCCAGCCTATTACTGATTCCAAGTATTGGTTTAGAACATCAACAGCTTCCTTAGAATTAAGCGGAAAAGAAAGGAAGAGCTGGGTATTATCTGCATAATGGCTTCATTAAATAGCATTGGGGATAAGATCAAATCTTTCAGAACCCCAAAGTCCAATGGCCATGGGGCAGAGCAGGAATCCCTAGAACTACCTTCTGGGACCAACCTTTCAGGCTGCTGAGAGAACCAACATAATTAGCAGGTTTATAGTCCCGTCTAGTTCTTGGAAGAGGTCATCAACCAAGGTGGTCAAAGCAGTCTCTGTACCAGATCTCAACCTAAAGCCAGACTGAAATGGAACTGGAAAATGAGTCTCTTCCAAGAACCGCAAGAATTGTGAAGCAACCACTTGCTCTAGCACCATGCCCAAGAATGGGAGATTGGAGGCTGGCCAGAAGTTCTCCAACATGGCAGGGATCATGTATGGCTTTTCCAAAACAGGTCTAATCACTGCCAACTTGAGCACAGGTGGCATAACTCCCACTATCAATGAAGCATTTACTACTCTCCTTACCCACTCAGCCAGTCCCCCTCTAACCCCCTCTGGTTTATCAACCATAAATGGCAAGCATTTAGAACACAGGTGGTAGGTCCCACCTCTCCAAGGATCTGGTCCACATCCTTGCGCTCCACAAGCTTGAAGGTGTCCATATAAATCAGACAACAGATGCCAAAGACACATCAACTGAAGATGCATCCATGCCAGCTTCTAACCCACTGCAGATCCGAGCAATTTTGTCTACAAAGAAGGTAGCAAATTGATCACAGTGGCCCATCATGTGGTCAGAGTCCAGTTCCCTGGGGCTATGATGGAAGAGCCTGCAAACCACACAGAACAGCTCTGCTGGATGATTACATGCAGAAGCAAAGGTGGTAGAGAAATATTGCATTTTTGCTGCCATCACTGCCACAGAACAGGCTCCAGAATGGGCTTTATACTGTGTCTGGTCAGCCTTGCTTTGGGTTTTCTGCCAGTGATGCTCTACCTCCCTCCCTCATTGCTTCATTGCCATCAGTTCCCCTGTCATCAAGGAGGCTGCTTGGCTGTGTTTGGCTCATTTCAACATTAAGTATCCATTGTGTATAAATTCTATATAAACAGCATGATTATATGAATGTTTTATAAATATCATAGAAGTGGCATAAAAAAGTGCCATAAAAAGAAACAAAAGAATCTGCAACAAAAAACAAGGTGGACTGAAACCAATGTTGGTGTCAACATACAGGATGAAAAAGAAACCAAATCAGCTTCTTTCTAATGACAGAGCCTTTTTTCTGCTGCCTTGACCACATAATGTTTGTTGAATGGTTAGCCATAAATACAACTCATAGAATCATAGAGTTGGAACATACCTCCAGGGTCATCTAGTCCAACCCCCTGCACAATGCAGGAAATTCACAAATACCTCCCCGTCCACACCCACAGTGACCACTATTTCATGCCCAGAAGATGACAAAAAACCCTCCAGGATTGCTTCCTGGGCACGTAAAAAGGGCCTCTAAGCACTGAGGCAACCCTTCCTGCTCTCCCTCTCATGATCTGCCTGTTCACAAAATCCGCATTGCTGTCAGATGGCCATCTAGCCTCTGTTTGAAAACCTCTAAAGAAGGAGAGCCCACCACCTCCTGAGGAAGCCTGTTCCACTGAGGAATGGCTCTGTCAGGAAGTTCTTCCTAGTGTTTAGCCAAAAACTCTTCTGAACCAACCCATTGGTTCTGGTCCAACCTTCTGGGGCAATAGAAAACAACTCTACACCATCCTCTAATAGATGACAGCCCTTCAAGTACTTGAAGATAGTTATCATATCACCTCTCACTCATCTCCTCTCCAGGCTAAACATACCCAGCTCCTTCAACCTTTCCTCATAGGACTTGGTCTCCAGACCCCCTCACTATCTTCATTGCTCTCCTCTGGACACATTCCAGCTTGTCTATATTCTTCTTAAATTGTAATGTCCAAAACTAAACACAATACTCTAGGTGAGGTCTAACCAGAGCAGAATAAAGTGGTACCATCATATCTCGTGATCTGAACACTATACTTCTGTTGATACCGCCCAAAATCGCATTTGCCTTTTTAGCAACCACATCACACTGCTGACTCATGTTCAGTGTATGGTCTACTAAGACCCCTAGATCCTTTTTGCACATACTATTGCCAAGACAAGTCTCCCCAACCTATAATTATGCATTTGATTTTTCCTACCTAAATATAGAACTTTACATTTATCTCCATTGAAATTCATTAAATTTCTTTTAGCCCAGTTTTCCAGCCTGTCATAGTCATCCTGCATCCTGACTGTCTTCTACCATATCTGCTAGCCCTCCCAATTTAGTACCATCTGCAAATTTAATAAGCATTCCCTCTATCCCTTCATCCAAATCATTGATAAAGGTGTTGAACTAAACAGGTCCCAGGACAGATCCTTGAAGCACTCCACTTGTCACTCCTCTCCAAGAAGATGAGGAACTCTTTGGGTGTGATCGGTCAACCAGTTACAGATCCACCTAACAGTCATAGGATCCAAACCACATTTTTCCGATTTGTCAACAAGTATATTATGTGGAACCTTATCAAAAGCCTTACTAAAATCAAGATAAACTATGTCTACAGCATTCCCCTGATCCAGCAAGGTAGTAACTTTCTCAATAAAAAAAGATAAGGTTAGTCTGACATGACTTGTTCTTGAGGAATCCATGCTGGCTCTTAGTAATTACAGCCATCCTTTCTAAATGTTCAAGGACTGTCTGTTTGATTATTTGTTCTAAAACTTTCCCAGGTATAGACATCAAGCTGATGGGCTGGTAGTTATCCAGATCCTCCTTTTCCCCCTTCTTGAAGATGGGGACAACATTTGCCCGCTTCCAATGTTCTGGCACATCATCTGTTCTCCAGGAATTCTCAAAATAATGGGCAGAGGCTCAGAAATTATGTCTGTGAGTTCTTTTAGTACCCTTGGATGCAGCTCATCTGACCCCGAAGACTTTGTTTCATTTAAAGAAACTAGGTGTTTATGTACTGCCCCTATGTCAATTGTAGGCCCATGCCTCATTTCATATATTCATCAGGGTGTCGGAAGAGCTGACAGAGGACCACTGCAAACTCTTCACTTCCTCCCAACAGACAACCTCAAGCGTGAACAGATCCCTTTACCTAAGTGTCCAGTCTGCTTAACTGCTTTGCCTCAAAATTGTGTGTGTGGTAGCAGGGTCTATGTACAGTTGGATGCTCATGTAAAGGGCCTGGGTCACAGTCTCTGCAGTAAAGATGGAGAAGGGGCTTGTGAAGGTCATATTAGTTTCCTTGGGAAATTAGACTTGAGATGCTCCTTGAGCATGCTTCCGCAGGCAGCTCTCTGCTGGTTGAATATACTCTGAGGCCATGATTTTGGCTGTCAGCTTCTCTACAAAAAATGTAATATGTGCTCCCATTGAACTTTGATGCAAGCATGGCACATTTTCAAGTAGAAAATAAACATAATAGTTGGCCATACACAAGGTCCTCATGTGATGAAATATTAAAAATATTAAATCGTAAAAAAATTAAATTATAATTCAAGTTCAATGAGAATTTTACAGGAAGAGACTTTGAAGCAGAGTCTGGCCTCTTGCTCACAATCTTTTCTGCAATAGCGTCATGGATTTTGTGCTCCTTGGTGGATTACTTCAGGAATCCCCCTAAGAGACAATTGAATCTCATAGGTAGATCTATATACAACCTTGTACTTCTATTTGTATAGTATTCACTGTGCCCTCATTGTGCATGGGTTACTTCAAACAGCTTCCTATATGAGAATATTTAGACTGTCTTCTTCAGGAGGCTACATTTTATAATTTCATAGGAGTAGCTGAGTTGTTTCTAGCAGCTTGATCAGTGGAGCTCATGTGGTGGACCAGGAGAGCCACATCCATAATCCATCTCTTCAGTCAAAGGAACCACACAGCTACGACTCATCCAGCACACCAAATAATAATATAACATTTTTATTTACCATAATATCTCTGTTGTCATTTCCCACTACTGTTGGATGTTAGCCTTTGTGTATCTGGAATGAGAGGAAAGGCTTGCAAGTGAGACCTATGACACAGAACAATGTGCAAGCTTTCAAGTTCTCCAGAACTCCTTATTAGCCTGGGTGTTTAAAAATAAATGTTCCCCTATGTTTAAAGCTCCTCTCAAGTCGAACTCTAGTTTTGCAAGAGACAGAGTGGTTAGAACCTCTCTCAGTACAAGATATCCTCGTCATGGTTTGAGTATATCATATGCAAGTCAATAATCTTATCTCTTCATTCAACTCTAAAAGGTTCCCTCTTCTCAGATCCTTAACAGAATTTGAAAGGTTGCTAGACAGCAAAATAAGCTCAGTTCAGGGTCAAGTTTACAAAACCTTAATACAGCCAGTTTCCACTAGACTAATAAAATATCAATTGTCCTAGCATGCAGACTTGAATACAGAGCTCACTGTAGATCAATGGAACCAAGTCTGAGACTCACCACTCACCACCTTGAGAGCTCTGAACATTCAACTGCAAAATTTCAAAGTTATTTCATGCTGGTACCTAATGCCTGCACAACTACCCACTCAAACCCCACAATGCTTCTGGCCTGCTGGAGTCAATGTGGGGAATGGGGAACTTTTTACCATGGCTGGTGGTTCTATAAGCTGATAGGTAAATTTTGAACTCAAATTCAAAACCAAATCAGTATAATCACTGGTCATTTGATTCCCCTAACCTCAGAATTAATTCTTCTCAATCTGTGGGAAAATTGCAAAATCTCCAAAGCAAAACAAGAATGATAATGTTAATCGCTGCTAAATGTCTTATTGCATCACATTGGAAGTCTGCATCAATTCCATCACTGCAAGAATAGCACTTGAAGTTATGGAACTTATTTATCCTGCATAAGATTACATACAATTGGATAAATTAAAGGTACCTCAGGCCAATCCAGTCTCCTAGAGAAATGGCAATGTCTAATGCTCAAGTGTTGGTCAAACGATCACTATGTTTTAAGTAAAAGCCAACTCTCTCTCCTCTGTTCACATTGAATGGATTGTATCTGTTCCTTAGTCTAACACACTGTTCTACTGCTGGTGTAAATCTGTGTTGTTCAACAAACTTCTAAGCCCTGCATCTGTTTTTCTAGTTTACTGTGTTTAGTTGTTCATACTCAGTTTTACTGATGGTTTATACTCTTACTATACTGTTCAATATTTCAGTTCCATATACTTTGATGATTATACTTGGTTCTATTGAAAGACTGTAATATTATATGATTAAATAAAACATTTTTTTTAAAAAAAGAACCTCTCTGTGTGATAAATTTTCTACCTTCATGGAGTTTTGTTCTATGGGCTAGCAGCCAGTAGTAGTGTGGCCCATTCCACAACCTCATTCAGCAGCATATGTTGATCCAGTCTCATACACAGAAGCCCTACATCTCCACAACCTTGATATAATCATTATGGAGAAATGGTGCTGTACTTTAAAAATAAAACTGTTCATTTTATCTTGGGCAGGTGCCATGGGAAATGGTGCTCAGAAAAGCCATGGGTGAAATGTTAAACAGCCACATGTGGCTTCCAAGCCATTAAGGGGGCATAACTGAGTTAGATGACAGCAAGTAGTTTTCACCAAGTTAACTTACAACAACTAGTATTGGCCAGTAGGGGACTGATTTGCTGTGGCATGAATTTTCAAAGGCAACTTCTTACTTTATTAAATATATAATATCAGCTGAGAAGGTAGTATGCATGGATACACATGGACTGAAATACAGTCAAGGATAAACCAAATCAACAAGGCGAGAATCAAGATGACAGGAATAAAAATTGGTTGCCAGAGTATTGAATATATCATGACCACAACACATAACTAATGGCTAAATACAGCCCCTCAGAGCTTCAGCTGCAACTGGGTAGAAAAAAATATTTATTTGCAAAGAGTCCTGTACTTTGTCTATAGAGTTCATGCTTAACATCTGTGGCTGTTTAGAGACATGCAGGTCGGTTTATGGATATAATGTAGGGAAAAGGCTAACTCTGGTACTGTGAAGTGGGTACATAAAGTTTTATCTAAAATATAACATTAATGCATGCATATCCTTAGTTAAAGGCTTTGGTTCATCTCAGTTTTCAAATGTTATTAAAGGGCAGAAATGTTGACTTCCTAATACCCTAACTTCCATATCTTTAAAAGGAAAAGCTGGTATCTGCACTCCCATTTGACTAATGTTTTACACTCTCTTGTATTGCTGGATTTTATGAGCTCTAAAAGGAACAAAATGGCTTACTGTACTCTAAAGAATATTAGCAATAGCCAAGATGAATGCCCAGAGACTTTATTAGCAGAAGACCGAAGTAATGTAATGGAAACCTTCAGAAACCTGATAATCTACAGAATGAAATCTTGGAACTGTATTAGGTCCGTTTCCCAATATATTTGCTTCTCTTTGGCAGAATATTTCATCTTCATGCACAGAATCTCACTCACTTGATGAAACTGCAGTCAATATTTGAAAAAGTTGGTTTCCCACATTTCAAAAAGCAAGGTGCTCATCATGTGTAGTTCCTTACAATAATTTCAACTTGATACAAATGTTTATGAACTTCTCCTTGTTTGGTAGACTACTTAACTGTGCTTGACAGAGCAAACAAGATGGGAGACAAAAAGGCATTTTTAAGAATTTCTTACCTTGGTGGAAAAGTTTTCTACCAGTGTGATAATCTGACTGGATTTCAGGTGAATCTAGGCTCAGTTTTGCTAAATTCTAGGTAAGAAATTGGGTTTGTGATAGGGTTATCTATGCAGATCTAGCAGCAGTATGATCCTCCAGATTTTTTTACCCTGGGTAGTTTTAAAACAATTGTAGTTTTAAAACAATTGTATGACATGGATGATTACTGATGCTGGAATATGTAAACAAGTACAGGAAGTATATGCTTACCTTCATTTTAGAAGAGGAAGAAGAAGAGGAGATTGGATTTATACCCCGCCCTTCACTTGGAGTCTCAGAGTGGCTTACAAACTCCTTTCCCTTCCCCTCCCCACAACAGACACCCTGTGAGGTAGGTGGGGCTGAGAGAATTCTAGCACAAACTGCTCTTTCAGGAACAGCTATGCCAGAGCTTGTGACTGACCCAAGGTCACATCAGCAGGTGCAAGTGGAGGAGTGGGGAATCAGACCCGGTTCTCCCAGATTAGAGTCCGCATACTTAACCACTACACCAAACTGGCTTCTATGAGTCTTGAAGGATATGAGTGCAAATCGGTTTGAGACAAACATTTGTATTTTGCAGTACTGATTCAGTATAATCTTTTCTATTTTTGTCTCACTTTTCCACCAAGAAATTCAGGGAGGGGGACTTTGGGGGAAATGGTGACCTGAACAGGAGCAATTTTAAAGCTCAGGTCTTATCTCACTGTGATTCAGAGAATTTATTCCTCTATCCTTATATTTCCCCTATGGGGAAGATTCAACCATTAAGTGAAACCAAGCGGGGGGGGATCTGTTATATTCAAACCCCACCTGGATTCTATTAACATCAAGGTCAGTGTAGAATAAGGAGGCATTTTGCCAGCAAGGTCAACCTCTCCTACTTTTATTTTGGTTTTTACTATATTTTTTCTTTCATCCTTCTCCTAAAAATATATGACTGTATGGCTCGCCATTAAGGATTTATTTGGAATGACAATTAAGTTATTTTGAAAATATAACTTACTCTGGGAGGCAGCAGACCCCAGGAGTTCCAGTCTTCACCAGTAAGAAAATTACTGAAGATTTATGGTCCATTCAGAGACCGGAGAATTACAGAAGAGTTATAGTACATAGATAAGCTGTTGAATTTTGTTTAATCTACTATTTCTCTTCAGAAATAAGAAAGCTTCAGTTAAAAAAACTGAAGTATGAGACTTAAGTATGAGACTTAAGGCAGCAGCTCATAACAAATGATTCAGCTTTATTTACAAGATAGGAACCAACACCAAACAGGAGAGCAACAGGGCTCTCTTTTAAACTATCTGGGCTTGGTAGACCACGTCCCTTGTTGAGATAATAACCAATCAGAACATGAACATAACAACCAAACAAGTCATCTCCCTCCAGAACCTTTCTTGTATCCTGATTGGGCTGCTGAGCAGAGCATCCAATCAGCTTGCATGAATTACAATACCAGAGTAACATAGAGGTGAATCTCAAACTCAGGCATTATGTATACCAATACATAACAAAAACAGTGGAAGTATTAGAAGCAGATGAACTAATCTGTATTCTTACTTTCTGGAATATTTACTCACTGCACATATTTGGGGATCATACTCTATGTGGACCAAACAACTGGTTGCATTCCCTTTCCTCTTTTTTCTGGATAAAAAATGTTTATTTAAAAGAGCTGGAACCTGGCTCCATTGTGATGCAGCCAAAAAATAATGGCTTGGCAGATTCAGCAAACAGACAGCTTAACCGGAAGACATAAATCCCTTCTATTTTATATACTATTTACTACATAAAAGCATCAAGAAGACTCAGACTCTTGGATTGTTTTTCTATTTATTTATTTATTTTTTAGATAATGGGAAGGATCAGCATATCAGAAAGCAAAGCACATTTGCTGGGTAAACCCTTCTTCTTCTTCTTCTCCTCCTCCAGACTCTCTCTGGGTGAAGTATAATAATTCAATATAGACAATAGACTTTTAAGAGCCAAAAGTTAAATAACATATTTTTCCTTTGTTCCTTTTATATTTTTTCTTTTTTTCTTATCTTTTCCCTTTTTCTTCTTAATATAATTTTAAATAATATTAAATATAGACTATTCTGCTTTTCTTTTTTGTTTCTTTTGTGTTTTTCTTTTCTTTTTTCTTTCTGTTCTCCCCTCCTTTTCTACCCTTCCCTACCGCCCAAGTTCCTTCCCCTTTATTATTATTTTTTATCTCCCCCTTCTAAGTAAATTTCAACAGGTGATTATGAAATGAATTAGAAAATAAGTTACATGCTCTGTTTTTATCTACTGCATTCCTTTTTTATATAAAAGTTTTTATTGCTTTTCTTCTATAAACTACACATACTACAACACTACATAGACTAACACTCTACGTACAAACACTAAAACATTAATGAGAGTAACAAGGCTCTATTATACATTAACTATGTAATTTCATCCTTTTGGTTCCTTAATTGGTTCCTTAATTGATTGGCTCCTTAACAGAACATTGCAGCAATAACAATTAAGCAAGCATGGAACAGGCAAGGCAGGCGTCACTTCCCTGACCAACCCCCTTGCCCTTAAAGGGCGGGTCACCCAGCTCCAGCCGTGAGCCATTTACTCTCTGGCTCGTGACCAGCAGCCCAGCAACTGGTTGCCTTCTAGGAGCGCCTACCCCTGAAGCCTTTCAACTTGCAGAGAGGAGCCTGCCATAAAAGGTTCCCAGTGGAGGTGATCACCATTCCCCACCCTGGACCCTGAAATCCGAAGGCAGTTCCTGATGACCGCCTGTTCCCTAATGGGATATGCCGAAAGGTGCTCACCAGTTCCGTTTCTTGCTTGCATAAACCTGCCATAGCCAAGGTCAAGCTTCTGCTTTGGCCTTTGCTCCCCACTCAGCAACCTAGTGCCGACCTAATTCCTTGCTGCAAGTCCTGCAAAAAGATCCCATTGCCCTTGAAATACAAGTGCACCCCGTCATCTCTATACAGGTCTGGGAACACGACCCGTATATCGGGGTGCGGCAGAAACATCCCCAACCCAGCATCCATGGCCTTTTTCAGCTGCCTATTTACTTTACGCCGGGCGCGGTCAATACACCTGGGGTCCTCTAAGTTCCGCCACACCTGGCGGGGCAGTATGGCAGACCATACTATCTTTACGCTGGGCCACCTTGCTCTTATCCTCGCAAGGTCTGCCTCAGCCTGCAACACAAGGGCCTTGCCCTTCAATAGACCCAAATCATTGCCCCCCAGGTGTATGACCAATATGTGAGGAGGAGGCCCCGGCCTCTTGTGGAACAGCAAGGAAAGGAGCACAGGCCACCGCATGCCCCTCCGTCCCAACCATTCCACCTCCGCCCATGCGCTAAGGCCAAGCTGAGAGCCGCTGGATGTCCTCTTGGCCTGATGAGCCGCCCAGAAGACCATGCTGTGGCCACAGACAGTAACCCTCTGTCGCATCCTGCGGCCTGCAGCATCTGTAACAAAACAAACATTAATAAGCGAAAGTACAGTGAGGATAGCTAAATAGCACAATTCCGGACATAACCCTTGTAGCACCTGGACTTCCAATGCCCTATCCTCTGAATATCACTGCCAGTGTACCCCATAGCCACAGCCGTTGATGCCGCTCCTATTCGGAAGGAGTGGGTGCCAAAGTGAACACCACCCAACCCCAATTAAGCTAGCGCCTTCTGCGTCACACTCCAAAATGGAAATTTAGTGAGGGGGGTACCATCCCTATGCTGGAATAGGTAGCCCCGACCCTCTCCTCTTAATGCCAAAAATTGGCTCAAGGCCCACACTGGGCACAATTCGACCTCTGAACATTGGTCAAGCTCAATAAACTTCCCCTTGCCACACTGATCGGTCTTCGACCTGCGTAGCCTAATACCCACTTTGGAATCTGAGACAGAAACGTCACGCCATTCAAGAGCTAGGCCAGACACATCCTGCCGTGAGCTAGCAACCAGCTCACTGACCCGCAGAGCCCCCAAAAAGGCGACCAGCGACGCTGCATGAAACAAAGCAGCTTCATAGCTATCAGCGCACACTGTGTGCCACTGGTCCCTGAGATCCTTCAAAATAGCTGGGGTCAGGGGTTCTCTGGGATCAGCCACTATGCCGCTCTCCCTGGACCAACCCTCGAGCATCTTCCGAATACGGAAGTCGCCCGTATGATCTACATGCCCCGATGCTTTGCTAGCATAGGCCAGAGCAGCCAACTTGGATCTGATGGTACGAGCTGAGAGGCCCTCCCCCCTCAACGTCACGCAGAACTCCATTAAATGAGGAACAGGAGAGGAATTGCTTACCCGCCCCCATGTAAGCCCTGCGGGTGGAGGGGCGAGGGCCAAGCTCATTGCCCAATCTGCCACACCTCGTCTGGCATACGCACCGGGAACTGGTCGGCCTCTGGAGCCAGCTGACAGAATCTCTCCATCTGTTTACAAGAGAGAGCGTCAGCGACCCCGTTATTAACTCCCGGCACATGCCTAGCCTTGAACATTATATTATTGTGTAGACACTGCAGAGTGAAGGCTCTGACCAGAGCCATGACTCTGGGGGATTTGGACGTCAAGGAATTAATTACATGTACTGTGGACATGTTGTCGCACCAGAAGTGGACGGTGTGGTTGGCAAAGTCCCCTGACCAAATCCACACTGCTGCGACAATCGGGAAAAATTCCAGGAAGGTGAGGTCAGCAACCCACCCTGCCTGAAACCACTCCTCAGGCCAGTCCCCAGCACACCAATGACCACGGAAATATACTCCGAAGCCGGAGGAACCCGCCGCATCAGAAGCGACCTGCAGCTCTGCTTCGACTAATAGGTCCTCACGCCAAAAGGACACCCCGTTGTATGACCCCCAAAATTGCTGCCACACAAGGAGGTCGTCCCGGATCCCCCTGGTGACCCGAGTCCTATGATGTGGAAGACGCAAACCCCTCATAGACTCGCAAAGTCTCCTAATAAAAGCTCGTCCAGGTGCCACAACTTTGCATGCAAAGTTGAGGTGACTAACCAACTGCTGCAACTCCAGAAGGGTTATCTTAGTCTTCCTACTCGTTGTGTCTATTAATGCCTGAAGTGCAGTTAATTTATCCAAAGGCAATCTGCAGAACTGTCCCACCGTGTCAATTTCTATTCCCAGGAAAGTCAAAATAAGAGCCGGGCCTTCAGTTTTCTCCTCAGCCAGAGGAACTCCCAGCTCCCTTGCCAGATTAATGAAGCTGGACAGCAAAAATGCACATTGACCCGTACCCCTCCTTCCTGCCAATAAAAAATCATCAAGGTAATGGGCAGTACTGCCGAGGCCCGTCCTGTACCGCAAGGCCCATTCCAGAAAGGAACTGAACCTCTCAAAAGCGGCACAGGATACTGAGCACCCCATAGGAAGAGCCCTATCCATGTAGAATTTGCCCTCAAAGGCAAAACCCAGGAGCTCAAAGTCATCCGGGTGGACAGGAAGGAGACGGAAGGCCGACAATGTCACATTTTGCCAGTTCCGCTCCCTGTCCACAGCTACGGACTACCCTCAAGGCCTGATCAAAAGAGGTGTACCTAACAGAACACAACTCCTCAGGTATCGCGTCATTCACCGACTCCCCACGTGGGTAAGACAAGTGGTGAATGAGGCGATATTCTCCTGGTGCTTTCTTTGGCACAACTCCCAAAGGGGAAACCCTCAAATTAACAACTGGGGGGAACGAAAAAGGACCCAGGACTCTGCCCTCAGCACATTCTTTGGCTATTTTTTGCCCCACTAATTGCTCCATACCGTATACTGATTTCAAATTAGGAGCCATGTATGGAGTCCGAGAACCCTGGAAAGGTATCCTAAAACCTAACCTAAAACCATCCAACAGGTAAACATGATCACGCCGGTTCGGGTAATCCCGTAACCAATGCGCTAAAACTTCCAACTTTATTGGACTAGGTCCCTTTATCAGGAGGGAGGTTGTAGCCCCCACCACCTCCGGGGCGCTTACCACCTCTACCTCCACCCCGGCCCTTAGGTTTAGGGCAATTGGAGAGGGAATGAGGCCCGGCACATAGTGGGCACTCGTGCTGGAATGAACACGACTTCCGACTACACGTCCCATGGGAGGTAAACTCCCAGCAAAGCGGGTGTCGCTGAACCGCCTGCCCCGCCTGGGCGCGGGTGCCTGACTGGGTTTGCAACCTACGGACGGAATGGCCACTATGAGTCCTCTCACTCCCTGGTGTCCTAATAGTGGACATAATCTGCAACCATAGATCAGGATGTATCCGGTCCCATCGCATGGCTGCATTCATGGCTGCCCGCATACGGAATTCCTCGTCGTACTGCGACCAGGCCGGGCTCGGAAAATCCGTAAAGGCCTTATAAATAATGTCCATGTATTGGAGCAAAGCTACAGCTCTCCATGGATGATGCTGGACAATCACAGAAGCATAAATCAAAAACCCTGGGAACCAATTAGCCCAGGTCCTATCCACTACTCGCCTCTTCAGGCGTTCTTTCTCACGGTCGTCTAGCTCCTCCCTATCCTTCTTCTCCAGTTCTCTATATAATAATGTGAAGATATCTATGTATTCTCCCTTAAGGATTTTCTCCTTAGTGGCGATAGAAAGATGGTTCCCAAGAGGCAATGCTGAGTCTCCCGATGGCATGGCACCCGGTGATACGGTATCATAAGAAACAGCTGCCGCATTTGTAAACCCTGGTCCTGGCAACGTATAGCCCCAGCCAGGCCAAACCCCGGGAGGGGGCGGTGGATACCCAGAGCCCCAACCCGTATACTGCTGACCAGTAATTGGCCCAGTCTGCGGTACAGGCCCAGGGGCATTCTGAGGGCTTGGGCCCCATGGCCAATGTGAACTGCCCCTTTCACCATGCACCTCCTTACCATCCTTCTGTGGCTCCTTGTATAACTCAACTTGCAATTCAGCGGTGCCTGGTTCCTGTTGACCAGACGTTGAAGCATCGCCTCCGTTGTCTTCCAAAAAGGCCAGCCGAGCCAGCACCTGCTCTTGAAAAGAAGCATTAGAATCTCTTACAAAACGCTTCTTCTTACCCTTCGTCGAAGGGGCAACCCGCTCCTTCTCTAGAGCCTCCAACCACTGCAAAATAGCAGCATTTATAGGGTCATCCTCCTCATCACTGGATGGGAGCACTGGCTCTGGCCGTACAGGGGGTCGCTTAGGGGCAGGCTGCTTCCCCTTGGCCTTACCTAGCCCTTTCTTAGGAGCCATCACAATTAACAATCGCACTAACTTTGGACCCAAGTAAATTGAATTGATGTGACAAGGCCCTAACAGGAAAAAACCGGTAACCTCCCTCAAATAACCAACCAGTAACGGTTGTGTAAAATGTCCACCCAGCTCCAGCTATATAAAATAGCTGCTGTAAGAATTCCTCAAAATGGCCGCCAGGGACCTACACATCCAAGATGGCCACCCCTGACTACCCTACCAAGATGGCCGCCTCCAAGGAACAGCCTAAGATGGCCACCCACAGTGAGGACCTCCCAAGATGGCCACCGAGCCTGCCGCCCTCCCAAATCTTACAAAATAAAGTGGGTGGGGGCTTATTCACCCAGTATAGGGAAACCAATATAGAGCTGGGCAATAAAACCTAAAAAAGGGGCCCCAGCAGCCTCACCAACTGCAGCACTAAGTGAAGCGTGAAATAAGGGGGGGTTATTACAAAGACTGGGGGGCGCCAGCCGCCCCCACCACCTCTGGCCCAGACGCTGAAAAGGGGGCGTCCTCCCCGCCGCCGCACACTGCTGCCTCCGTCTCAAGATGAAATGCTGAAGAAGGGGGGGGCGTTCACCCGCCACCCCGGGCCGCTACCGCCGCCACCGCCGCCGAACAGCAACCCCTGGCCGAGCGCTCCTTGTCCCGCGCTGGTCCGGAGGCTCACCCCCCAAGCAGCACTCTAAGGCCACAAGGCCTTGCCGGAAGCTCAACTCTGCGTGCTCTGCTGTATACGAGCACGCGGAGCAACTGACAAGAGCGGGAACGGAGCCCGGCCCTTATAAACAGCTGGCTCCGCCCCCGCCGCGTCGGGACGCTCAGCGTCCCTTCTGTTGCTGCCCCAACTCCTCCGGAGCGGCAAAACAGCCCCCGCCCACCAGCGGCGTTGCCGGGCAGGCGGGAGCTCCATTCTACCTAGTACACAATGAGGTTCCTTTCTACGCTGCTTAAAAAAAGGGGGGGGGAGTCCAAAAAGCCTTAACTAAAAATACTATGACTTCAAAACTTAATGTTTAATTGTACAAGTAGAGAATCTGAGAACTTTATTTAGAAGACTTCTTATCCTTATGTTTCTTCTTCTCTTGCCATGGCAGTTTGTCCTTCATAGTTTTGGGCGCACCAGAACCTAAATCAGAATCAAAGTCAGAGTCAAAAATTTCTCCCAGAGATACCAAAGTATCTGAGATATCTGAGGAAGAAGAGTTATCTGAGCCAGTCTTTTGGCATTCGCTGATATCCTCTGTTGTCTCCGATGCCTTCTTGCCCTCTGCTCCATCCTTTTTCTTTGTCAACAATTTATGATGCTTCAAGAATATTTCTGCTTTCACTAAAGAGTCAATCTTTTCTTTCTTTCCCTGGAAATTAAAAATGAGTCCTTCTGGGATTAGCCATCTGTATTGGACATTGTTTTTTTGTAGTAATTCTGTAATGTTTTTATATTGGTGTTTTTGAATTGTTTTTTGAATTTCGTATGGAATGTCTTTCAGAACTTTTATTTCCTCCTCTTGGATTTTAATCTTTGTCACCATTGATGCTTTAAGAATTAAGTCCCTTGTACATCTTTTTGAGAATTTTACATAAATTTCTCCTGGGAAATTATTATTATTATTATTATTATTTTTACAAACTCTGAGTATGTCCTGTATATCATGTCAATGTCTGCCTTTAAAGTCTCAGGTTTGGTATTAATCAAGGGGGTCAGTGCTACACTCAAAATTTCTCTTAAGTTTTCATCCTTATTCTCATGGACCCCTTGAAATCTTGAAACATATAAAGATCTTTCCATTTGAAGTAGAAGTAAATTTTGTTTTGCAGATGCTCTTTCCTTGTCAGCAATGTCCATCCTTTGATCCATCTCTTTATTCTTCATTCTTTTTTTCCATCTTAGATTTTGCTGCTGTCTCTTTAAGGTCTTTTTGTAAACTATCAAACTTATGATTGAGGTTCATCATCTGGTCCATCAGGGGGCACAGGGCTTCAGAAATTTTGCTAGCCAAATCGCTGGTATCTTCCTGTCTTGTGACTGGTGACACTGTACTGGCATTTCCGGTACTACCTCTGCCCCTAGACATGATTTTCCTGGCTCGCTGGGTCATTCTTTATAGTTAGATAAGAGTTTGCAAAGAAAGTTCAAAGAAATCCCAAATACATGGAATTCAGTCCCGAAGTTCTGTTGCTAAGATAAGGTGAGGTTTAACAGCTCACTCTTGGCTATCACTACAATTCAGGTACTGGGGACGGCTCTTACTCCTTGGGTTCCCCCCTCCCCTCACTCTGTGCTGTTTTGTTTTGTAACACTTTGCCAGTTCGCTGTACCTTTGCCCTCTTTTAAGTTATGTTTCTTTTTGGGACATCACTCACTTTTACTTGCTTCATTGTCTTGCTCAGAAAAATTGCTTTCTTAGTTCCTTGCACACTCTGGCCCGGTAACGTCTCTGGGTGCCATTACTGGCCTCAGGCAGCAGGTTCTTACAGAGCTAAAGAAGTTCACTTCTCCAAGCTGCAACTTCAGGAGTGGCTCCTCAGCACTCCAGGCTAGACACTCCCTCCAAGAGCTTCATGGGGGGGACAGAACCAGCTGAACTCCCTCCCTGCCACTCCAATCCAAGCTTCCCCCATCAGAGCTAGATAGGGAGCATCTTGTCACAGGTCGCCAAAAACTGTAAACCATCTACTGCATTCCTAATGTTATATATAAAGATTTAAGATAATATCTCTTCCTATAGCAGATAGTTATACATCTTGGTTATTTATATAATTTTAGAATGATAGTTGTTAATTCTTATATAGAAAATTTTATGGAAATAGTATATGGTAAATTTGTATAACTTTTTAGAAACAGAAGGGTGAAAAGAGTAATGGCAACTGAAATATAAAAGGCAAAGATATCTGAAAGATAAAAGGCAAAGATATGAAACTGATGATGACAAGAAAAATGAAGACTAGATGGGGAAATTATTATAAATATTGGTGAATCAAATGCAACAATTTGAGGAAAGAATTTAAAAATGTACAAAGTATTCAGAAAAGTATTCAAGCATCTGAATTAAGAACACAGAACAATATTGAAGAGACACATCAAGAATTATTGACTGGATTGTCAGAGATAAATGCAAAATTACAAGATCAAACACAGGACATTTTAAGTATCAAACAGAAGCAAAAAGAGAATGACACATATTTAGAGAGACAAGATTTTTGGATTGAGAAAGCATAAAAAAGTACTGAAACTTTGGAAACTCAATGCAGATACAATGGCCGAGGACAGACTGGCAATTTGCCGTGGGATGGGACCTGGGCTGACAACGACTCAATATCGGATTAAATGGAATGTTCACACAGGCACATCTGCCTGGCGTCCCCCACCCGTAGCCTACCGGTGCTCTCGCGCTTCACTGCCGGATTAAAAAAACACCTGATAAAAGCCGACGCAAATCTTGAAAGCCTGCGTTTGTCGCGCGTTTCTCCGCTTCCAGGGAGTCTGAACGCGCAGCCGAAAAGCCGGGAGCAACCCGTGTTGGGCATGAGGCAGCAGCGGTGTGATTGGCTGCGCTCCGCTCCACTGCCCAATGCGGTGCCGGCGTTGCAGGGCAAAAAAAAAAAAATCGCCAAAATGCGCTTATGCGCACATACGCCCACAGCCGAAATAATGGGGAAACAGCTAATATAGCGCGCCTCCGGCGCGGCAGTCTGAACGCTCCCGCGCGCCTCCGTCCAGTATCTTCCGGCAGAGGCCCCCGCTGTGTGGACGGGAAAACCCGGTATCGTTTACTCCGGGTTTTTTTTGCTGCGACTCGATACCGGGGCAAATTGCCAGTCTGTCCTGGGCCAATAACTTGCATTTTAGAGGTGTACCAGAAGTTTTTGGATGATCAGATTTAGAAGAGAGATTTCAGGGACTTATCCAATATCATTTTAAAAGGAGATTTTCCAGATCAGATTTTCAGAGTGAACTCAAGATTTGCATTCAAAAATGAGCTACCTGGAGATATATTGGTTCACAAGAAAACATGAGACACAATCCTAAAGAAGCAAAGAGAATCCCCATTAAAAATAGCAGAACAAGAAGTGCAGATCTTTCAGGGCTTACCAACAAGTGTGCTAAGAAAAAGGAAAGACTTTGATTTTTTGAGACAGATTCTACAAGAAAAGGAGATAAAATATCATTGGAAAATACCATTTGCAATAGAGATATAATTACCAAAAGGAAGGAAAGTAATTAAGACAGAAGAACAAGGCAAGTCAGTGGCTGAAGAACTACAAGTAGAGGACTTTTATAGAGGAACTGAAAGAAATTCTTCAAACAATTCAGAACAAAGTCCATCTAAGAGCTCAGGAGAAGAAACAGCTGTGCCACCAATATTGAGACAAGTGATAAATTAAAGACTTAAGAAATCCAGGGGAAGATATCTTATTTTAAAAATGAGACTTCCAGAAGGTAAGATCTGCACTTTAGCAACAATATATGCACCAACCAAACAATGCTAAAGTTAATTTTTTTGAGATTTTTTCCAATTATGCTAGAATTTTGGTGATATGAATGGAGTTTTAGACCCAAAGAAAGCAAGACCAAGAAATTCCAGAAGTGGGAAATAACTGAAAAATGTATTTCAATATCAGGAAATGAAAAAAGACAGAGACTTTACTTTTTTCTCTGATAGACATCAAACACTTTCAAGAATATATATGTGTTGGCTATCAAAAAGTCTTACAACAAATTTAGATAGAGCAGAGATTCAACCCAAAATATTTGCAGACCACAGTCCCATAGAAGTAGTTGGGCAATGTAACAGGAAATCAAAAGGAAGGTGGAAATTAAACAAAGCTTTTTTATTACAAGATGATATAATAAATAAGTGCAGAAAAGAACTGGAAGAACTTTTAAAGATAAACTACACAGAAGGAATGTCTTCAGCCACAATCTGGGAAGCAAGTAAAGCTTACTAGCTGCTGCTGCTGCTAATAAGAAAAGAGAAAAAAACAGAACAAACCAAGATGTTAATAGAAAAACTTCAGAAATTGGAACGAAAGTATAAAAAACTCCTAATAAGGAAATATTAGTAGAAATCAGACAAGTAAAAACCAGTTAGATATGTTCGAGATGGAAAAGGTACAGAAAAAATATTTTTTAAAAACAAAGACATTTTAAATATTCGAATAAACCTGGCAGATATTTGGCATATTGTTTGAGGAGAAAGAAAAAAAATACATACACAGAAAAAGATAAGAATTTATTAATGCTTTCTCAGAATTGTATAAAAAGAAGTCTGTCTCTGAAAATGGAATAACAGAATATTTAAAAGAATAAAGTTTGAGTCCAGTTGCACCTTTAAGACTAACAAAGTTTTATTTAAGGTATAAGCTTTTCCAACCTGCGATGCTCCAGAAGATCTTGTTATCTGGAGAAGAGGTCTTAATCAATCAATCTGCCTCTGTCAGAAGCTCTAGAGACTTATTAGCATCAGGGTAGATGCAACCATTCCTCACACTCTTGCTGCTGGGCTCAGCAGCCAGCCCTAAAACCAAGTTAGGGGAGTGACAAGTAATCAGCAACTGGACATCATCAGTTGGGGATGACACTTGTACAAAGGTACAAAGAGAGCATATGACCGTATAGTCCACCAGTTTTCCGACTTTAGAAGGGAGGTAGGGTACCCCGATTCATGACCTGTTCCTGTGGACCATTTGTTTCATTTCTGTGTTTTTCTTAAGGATAAAGGATTGGCAGTTAGTTCAATTAAGGGGCTGCTATTGGCAGTGGCCTATGTTAGTAAAACTCAGGGATTCAGCAATATCACTGGGGATTTCAGGGTTTGTAAGATGTTAGAGGGATGGACACAGGAAGCAGGGATGCGTGCTGACCCCAGGCATCTTATTTCCCCTTTGATTCTCAGAGGCCTACAGGCAGTGTGGAAGGATGTTTGTGGGTCTCCATATGATGGTACTTTATTTCATGCAACTGCTCTGGTAGCCTTTTTTGGAGCCTTTCACATAGGCGAGCTCGTTGCACAGTCCAAGACAGATAGGTCAGGCAGGGCTTTTTTAGCTCAAGATATTAAATTAGAGCCAACCAGGGTACACCTGATGTTTCGGTGTTCCAAAACAGACCAACGTCGAGTTGGGACAGTGGTCACCCTGGAAGCATGTGCAGAAAAGGAGTTGTGCCCAGTGTCGGCTTTGGCGGCTTACTTGGCAGCCTGGGGGCCAGGTGCTGGAGTGTTGTTCTGCCATATGGATGCCACTCCCCTCACCCGGCATCAATTTTGGGGGGTAATGTCAAAGGCCCTTGAAAAGATTGGGTTGTCTGGGAGGCGCTTTTGTACTCATTCCTTTCGCATTGGGGCAGCTTCCACAGCTGCAGCAATGGGGTATTCAGCAAGGGTATCAAACGTTTGGGCTGTTGGTGTTCTTCTGCTTATAAATCTTACGTGCACCCCATGGCAAAGCTGTAAACTGATTTAGGTTGTATTGTTAGAGTTTATCTGTTCCGTTGCTCACTGTTCTTTGTGTTTCAGGATTTGGCCAGCAGGAGAAGTTGAAAATCCTCATATGCGGCCACAGTTTTATTTTTTGGGCTGTGCACCGAGCACATTGAACCTCCATTGGTATGCAATTAGGTCTAAGCCAATAGACTACAGTGGAGTGGCAGTGGCATCGGGGGCTGCAGGGGCCCGGCCTGCTGCCCTTGCTGTTTGAAGCTAGGGATGGACCTCCTCCTCATATGAAGTCTTGTATTCATGCTATCTATCATCAGTATAGGGCATCCGGGTCAGATAGACTGCTGATGGAATTTTTCCAGCTAAAAATTCAATCACATTAACTTTATAAATCTAAGCAACAGGCCTTTACACAACAATGTTGGGAACCTCTTATCCAGGTCACACTGAATAACGATTCTAGGACATTTTGGGCATTGGTATCCTTGGGCCATAAACATATTTCCAACAGTTTGATTTCACCTCATGGCTGGTTTGATCACTTCTCAGAAGTTTTTAGGGAGACCAGAGTTAGCCCATTAGAGGATCTTGATCTTAAATTGGCTGATTGTCCAGAATGGTCACCAGTTCAGCCAGAGGAGGTTGAACTATTAATTAAGTGCATTAAACCAGGGAAGGCCCCTGGGCCTGATGTTATTCCTCTCAAGCTGATTAAAGCATTCCCTGAGTGGTAGGCCCCCTTCCTTGCTGCCCTGTTCACAACTATAAATATGAGAGGTGTAATACCTGAAGCCTGGACTAATGCGATAGTGGTTCCTGTATATAAAAAAGGTGATTGCCATCCCCCGTGTAACTATAGGCCTATCAGTTTACTTTCTACTGTTGGGAAATTGTATGCGAGATATCTGGCCAATAAACTTAATCTATGGATATCTGAACAGCAAATTTTGGGTATAGAGCAAATTGGTTTCTGTAGAGGAAAATCAACCCTTAATCACTGCACAGTGTTAAGCCAGTTAGTGGAGAAATATAGGAAAGGGAAGGGCCCTAAGGTGTTTGCAGCTTTCTTGGATCTTAAGGGTGCCTTTGATTCTGTCCCGAGAGACCTTCTCTGGAAGAAACTTAGGGATCAAGGGATTGATGTGAGACTCTTCCTTCTAATAAAAAAACTGCATATGAATACAACCTGTCAAATTCGATGCTCGAAGGAGGGTGACTTAACCCATAAGATTCCAATTAGTTTAGGAGTTAAACAAGGATGCATTTTAGCACTTTCATTATTCAACCTTTTTATTAATGATCTGGCTCCCTTTTTGAACACCATTGACAGGCATAGTCCCAAACTTGGTGCATTACATGTCCCTCTCTTGCTATACGCTGACTATGCTGTGTTGTTTTCTCTCTTGCATATAGGTCTGAAAAGGTTGCTGTATCGTTTTATGGATTATTGTGAGTTCAGCTCATTGACACTAAATTTCCAGAAGTCCAAAATTATTGTTTTTGAGAAATCATGGAAACCATCTAAGTGGACTGTAAGGGGATATCACATTGAGCAAGTTAAAACCTTCAGATACCTCCAGATGGGCTGCTCACAAAAAGGAAGCGATGAAATCCATGAATAATGACATGCTAGCGATTACCCATTTTTATTATTCTAAGGGCAACCAGTATGTCCCAGTGGCCCTACGTGTTTTTAATCATAAATTATGTGCTAAATTGCTCTATGGGATTCCAATTTGGATTGGTACTATTAATAAGGAGACAGAAAAAAATCAGTCTACCTCCTACGGAAAATTCTAGGCGTCGGTTATGCTCCAATGTGTCTTGAAACTAATCAAAGGTTGCTAGAGACTAGAGCATGGTTAATAACATTTAAATTCTGGTTAAAATTACATTTTAAAACCACTTCTCACCCCAATTGTCTTGTTTCTTTACTTTTAACAGAGTTTCATCAGTCCTCTTGGCTGACATTTATAGAGAAGAAGATCACTGTTATAGGGATAAGCTTTGACGAGCTGCTTTCCCTGTCAGAAAAATATGCTTTTGTTTTACTTAAACAAAGACTCTTGGTTATTGATTTGCAAGAATTATGTAGTCATTCCTCTGATAGATATTCTCCCCTAAGATTAGGGATTCCCCCTGTGGGAATAGCAACATATTTTTTCTTCCTCAATGATCCATGTATTCATAGAGTTTATATGTTAGCTTGTTTCAATGTATTGCCCTCCACAGTACTTCAAGGGAGATTTTCAAAGACTCCTTATGCACAGAGGCTATGTGATTGTGGAAGAAAGGAAGTAGAATGTATTGAGCATGTCCTTTGTATTGTGATTATTATGCTGACATTCATGTTAAGTATTTAGATTGGTTGCTAATGGATTTAATAGGCCAATTTGATAATTATGTCCTTTTTCTTCTTTCCTCGAAAAATGCTACAACTATTGAAATAGTGGCAACTTTTCTATATCTGGCTTCCAAAAAGTGAATTATCTGTTAACTGTACTGAGTACTCCTTATGTCTTATATACTTCTTAGTGCATAATGCCAATAAAGGTTGTTGTATTGTATTTTACTGGTATAAGCTTTTGTGTGCATACACACTTCTTCAGAAACAATGAAACAGATGTTACCAGTCCATACATATAGGTAGAGGGTGGGCAGCAAATTAGGATCCAGCATAATGAAGATATTTAACAGATGCAAGGACCAAACAGGAATAACAAGCTTAGGTTACCATTTGTTTGGGTTTAATTCTGGGGGAAAATAGTGAAGGAAATAAATATGTCCAAATTGGAGATTGGTGAGCCAATGTATTCTTAACTGTGGAATGCTGACAGTAATTAACTCAGACCCTGCCATTACGCTCCATCCACCTCCTCTCAAGCATGGTGCTGACCTTACAGCATATTTTGCTTTGAAGTGGGGTGGCTGGCTGTGTAGAATTATCTCCCCAGCCCCCAGACCATAGAAATACAGTCCAATCTACCATTCCAAATTACATTACATTCTACTATTCATTACATTACATTATAATCTTCTATTCTAATCTATTAATCCAAATGTAATGTAGACTGGACCTTTTATCATATGTGATGGACGCCTAAAAAAGCAAAAAGATACTGGACAGAAATACATGGGAAAATACAAGATATATTAAAATGTTAATTCCCTACGGAAGCTAAAACCATGCTATTAGGAATATTACCAAACAAATCACTAAAAGTTTTGGAAGAAGTATTTGAATATATGGCAGTGACGAGAATTATTTACACAGCAAAATGGAAATCAGACGTTTGTCCAAGGTTAGAAGAATGGCACAATAAACTTGCCCATTATGCAGCAATGGCAAAATTAAAATCATAGGTCCTCAAAATTTGAGGACAGATGGTATGCATACTATGCAAGTAGGAGACAAACTTAGAATGAAACAGTTTAATACTTAGAATGAGAAACAATTTTAAAAATGTATATGAATGTTATAATGCATATAAATGTACCACAGTGTTAAGCTGACTGAGAATACGTTTTGAACATAAATGTATAAGGAATTGGATTTGGGACAAAATGTTTTCTACTTTTTATTGTGTGATACATAAGGAATCTCTAATAAATTTTGCTATATTAAATGATGAAATATGTAACAAAATATGCAGTAATTATGAAATTAATAATAATGTTGTAAAATAAATTAATAATAAAATTTGAAATTAAAAAAAGAAAAGAAATTCAGGGAAGCATATGTTGTTTTCCTCTCCACCACTCTATGTTCACAATGACCCTATAAAAAAGGGCTGCTTTGGATGGTTTATACCCCTTCTGGCATCCCTGCCCAAACCCCACTATCCCCAGGCTCTACCCCCAAATCTCCAGGAATTTCTCATCCTGAAATTGGCAACCACACCCCATAGATTCACTACCAGATTTACATATATCTCCATCCGAGCTTTTATATATAATGGTTTATTCAGCTCTATCAGTATACATGGCATATTACAAAGATTCAAAACTAGCAACAATATTTTTAAAAAAGAACTTGGCAGGTTCTTGCTCCCCAAAGGGGCTTCCATTCTACAACAGACAAAAACGCACTGCCCTTGCTGGTAGAGAGTGGATTTCTAATTGGAGTGGAATGTTTGATGTACATACTGTGTGCTCATTTTGATAACTGTTATTCTCATATATGTATCTGGGTGTAGTCGTTTATGGATTTTTATTGGTTATTATTGTTATGGCCTGCAGCTAAGACAGCTACGCAGTGCTGAGCAAATAAGGTCAACAGAGCTTTCAATTGATTTTGCACTAATGTTGAACTGGACTGATGAAGCATGTGAAGGAGACTTGGCAGTTGGATTCCGTTGCCATCCCTCTTAATGAATTCCTGTGTGGCCGATGGCAAGACATTTAATTTCCCAACATTTTCATTTTCTTCACTTGCAGAAATGTGGGGAAAGTGTATTTGTTTGGTAATGTAATGCAAAACTCTAACTGGCAGGGTGGGGTGGAGGATGATATGCATGTTAATGTGATGATGTTCGCTCTAATGAAATAGTGGGAATTCGTTTAGATTTCCATGCTGCTGTTTCCCTAGCAAATGAACAATCTCTAGAATGGTGACGCTCATAAGCACGTGTTGCATTTGATGTAACATTATTAATTGCTACTGTACCTAAGGAATGATGGGATTTATGGATAAATATTACACGGAAAAATGTAACTCTGTGATGGTGTTGGCTTGCAAGCAAATTTAGAAGGAAAGAGCTATACTTCCTGGTGACCCACACCTTTGCTTTAAATAAATACTCTCTAATCTATCCCAACCACCTTGAAAGAATTATTCTCTTCCCAGGCCAGAAGCCATAATGAGCATTACCCAGGGCAAATGGATTTAATGCAGCTAAAGACTTTAGATTTCCAGGCTGGAGTGCACAGCCAAGAAGTTGTTTATTGGCTATTGGACATAGCTGAAAGACAACAGTGTAAGGTAGCTCTTAGGTATACTGGTAGCTACATTTTCTGTGAAGCAGTGACTGATCCAACAGAGTGGGTGGGCTCCTAGGGTTGCCAGCCTCCAGGTGAGGCCTGAAGATCTCCTAGAATTACAAATTATCTCCAGACAACAGAGCTTAGTTCCCCTGAAGAAAATGGCTGCTTTGGAGGGTAGACTTTATGGCATAATATTCCACTGAACTCCCTCCCCAAAGCCCACCCTCCTCAGGCTCCCCCCCAAAAAAAATCTCTAAGTATATCTCAATCCAGAGCTGGCAACCCTATGCATGAGTCATCTCTGCAGAGTCACAGGATGCCAGTTCCAGAGGAAATGCCCACACAATTAGCCTTGCCCTTGTAGATGCATCAGTCAGACACAGTTCCCCATCCATGTGCCTCCTAAACAGCTGTAGGTACATCTAGAAGGCACTTAAAATCAAACTATCAGAGGAATCAAAAGATGGGGGAGTACTGGGAATATTAATAGGTTAAACACTTACAGAGGTTTTGCATCTTAAATGAATAATGAAACTTCAGGAATGGAAATAGCCCAAATCCCTCAACACTGGCGGAAGTACTTTTTAACATCTATTTATGATCTGTATTCTTGAGGTCACAGATTAGTAGTAAGCAACCTTATAAAATCAAGAATTACATAAAATGATCCAGTGCAAACCAATGCTTTAAAAATATTTTTAATGCATGTTTTTTAAATAACATTTATTTATCTGTAGCCTTCTAAATGCTTGCACATTTCTAAATCTTACATTGTGACTACAAGAAACAGATTTGGAACCTGTTGCTATAAACAGGTACTGCCAGCCACATGATTTCAGAAACTGTGGTCAGTACTAGTGTAAGAAAACATGACGACCTGCATAACTTCACAGTAGGAAAACTCACAAACAATTCAACACAAATACAAAATTTACGTCCATTCATCTCTTCATTTATTTCACATGAGATCCTGGTAGACACTGTAAAGGCTGCACAGCTGAAGGTGTTTGCTTTATAAAAATATTTTGTCCCCAGCAACATCCTGCATATGGAGCATGGATCATCTGCCTGACTCGGAACCCACCTCCTCTAAATGAGTTGAGGAAGTGTGGTGAATAGTTATAATTATTACTTATTTCCACCAAGCACAGAGGTGGCACAAACAATGTAAAGCAGTCGCCATGTTTCGATTCACATTATTCCCCCCATGCAGCCCTTGTGCCCCCCACCGATACCTGTGTCATTTGCACCCCAAGATTCTTTGACTTCCAGGTGCCAGAGATGTGAGGTTTATCAGAGCAGGGTTTATCAGTTAAGGCAGAAATTCCCTGAGTGTTCCAGGAGAACATTCATAAAGGCTGAAGGTATCTGAAGAAGTGTGCCTACACACGAAAGCTTAAACCCAGAATTAAGATTTATTGGTCTTGAAGGTGCCACTGGACTTAAACTTTGTTCTATTAATAAAGGCTGTTTGACTATCCAGAGCTCCTTATACCCATAGTCTTAAGTAATGGATCCAGATTTGCAGGACAATAACCAGAATCAATCTTACAATGTGAATTCAGCTATTTAATAATAATCTCATGACATACCATCAAGCCACTTCCTGGCTTTTGTCTATCAGGCCTTAGTTGTTTTGCTACTCAGATTGTTCAGTCAGCCTGCCTAGATCTTCCTACTGTCCCTTGTTGCCTCTTCCTCCCTCCTCTTCCTTATGACCTTATTTGGACTGCTGCCTGCTGTTACAAAAATTCAAACCTACCAATAGGAAGCAGGATCTTGCACTTTTGGTTGAATGTCATCACAGATCCTATCCTTGCCCTAAATTTGGCCAATAGCAAGTCTCCCCCATCGGAGCCCAGGTAAATGCCAGTGCATAATAACAGCATCTCATGCCCTCTATTACAACCATCTTCGAGTGCTGTGACTACAAAATCACCAGATCCTTCCTCTTCAAGACAGGTACAGTATGTTTTGGAGTACAGGCTATACATTATTCCAGCACTGAAAGAACTTAACTGAATGACTGCTTCCAGTCCTAATTCAATATA
The DNA here is from genome assembly GCA_029375565.1 of Gekko gecko. Taxonomy (NCBI): domain Eukaryota; kingdom Metazoa; phylum Chordata; class Lepidosauria; order Squamata; family Gekkonidae; genus Gekko; species Gekko gecko. Next base: position 158,348,315 of record JAPDNY010000003.1, on the reverse strand, counting down.
CTGGCCCTGACCAATAAGATATTATGTGGCCTAGTAACCGGCTAAACTAGGCTTGACAGTCCTCAGGTGGGGTCAGAGATCCCCTGATTTCACAGGCTCCTGCCTGCTGCCAGAAAGCTGGCCAGTGGGTGGAAAGCTGGCCAGTGGGTGGGAAGCCCTGCCCACAACAGCAACCATCAGTGGCCACCCCCTCCCTCCTCTCTTGCAAGATTTAAAGGGCCCTCCAGCTGATCAGTGAGAGACCTTTAAATTGTGCAGGAGGGGAGGGATAGGAGTGGCTGCCGGCTGCACTCCTGAACACCAAGTGGCGAATTCACTGCTTGGAGTTCAGATGTGCATGGCACCTGGCCCCACTTTCAAAACCATGTGAAAGGAAGGTTCCCTTTAAATGTTTTTTTGCAAGTGGGGGCCGCCCATGCCTGCATTTCAAGAGGCAAATTCACCACTTGGCATCCAGGTATGTGTAGTGCCCACTTGCAAAAACCATTTAAAGTTAAATGGTTTTTGCAAGCGGGCACCACCAGCACTTTCCAAGGGGCTGTATCCCCAATGTGATGATGCCACTATGAGTGACATCATCACATCAGGGACATCCCCTCCCCTCCTGGAATGCCCCCAAAGACACCCCCCATGACAAGGTAGGACCTGGCAACCCTAGGTTAAAAGGACCATCTTTCCCCATATAGACCTGCTTAGGTTCTGCATTCTTCATCTCCGGCCCTTACTTAAGGATGTTCCATAGGAGCAATTAGCATTGCTGGCCTGTTTTAAGTGCAGATAGGGCTAAATGCCTGTCTTTTTTTCTTAAAGCATCCTGAGCACCCTGGCCCAAAATTAAATCACAGACAGCAGCTTTTTCTTTTCTTTTTTGAGATAACAGAGGATACTGGGAGACCCAATGAAAGATTGTCTACATCTTGTCTTGTTAAGGCCTCAGCAGAGGAAGAAGCTGTGGCTCAGTAGCAGAACACTGGCTTGGCATGCAGAAGGTCTCAATCGCCAGAGTCTCCCATTAAAAGACGCAGGTGATGTGAAACACCTGAGACCCTGGAGAGACACAGTCAGTCTGAGTAGACAATACTGACTGTGGTGGACCAATATCAGGCAGCTTTGTGTGTATGCTCATTCACAAGCTGCAGAATACTGAGTGATTAAAAGGTGTGATCATGGCAGCTATGTCGATGGTACTATTTGGAGACGCTGATGCCACACTACAGAACAGTCATTATTGCTGCAACATGGGCAATAAAGCAACTACTAAAAATGCACCTCAGGACAGTTATCTCCCATGGCCAGCTGTTCATCTATCATGGCACAGTACACAGACTGAAGGACTTTCTTCTAGCCAGCTCAGCCTTGAAACAACAAACAATTTGCAATGATATGCAGAAACACTCCAGTCTACATGGCAAGCTGCTGCTGCTGGACAGCAGCTAACTTAATGCAGCCTCCTGTTTTGTATGATTGGCCCCTAGGCTGCGGTCGCACGTGCCAGTTGAAGCGGAGGGGAAGCGAGGCTATTTCCTCCGGAGGAATTTGACATGCAGTTGCAAGATCACACCTCCTTTGGTAGCTGCAGGCTCAGCCCGTCACTGTGTGATCAGACACAACTGTGGGTGAGTCAGGTTTTTTTGGGCCATTTGTTTCCCATGCACATAAACAAGGAATTGCACCTCTGCACTGAGAGCCCCCTATGGAGTATGCGATGATGCACATACTGCGAAGGGAGGGGGGGAATGGCACCAAGCTGGGATGGCATGATAAGACCATCCCAACAGCATGAGAGCGTACTTGCGTGATCAGACAGGGGAAAGTCCATCTGTGGCCCGCCGGAACCCATTAGAGCTAGACTTTCCCCAGTGTCTTTTGACTCCACTTCTGCAGCAGAACAGCATGGGTTGCCAACGACTGGGAGGCATTTCCCAGATGTTGCTGTCTGATCGCTCCCTTTAGATCTGTCAGGCATTCGCACCTATGTTGCATCTAAAGGCATGTGTGATCACAGCCTTAGACTGGCAAATGTTAGAACTGCATTTGCTTGAAGCTTGCAAGAAAATCTGCATGCAAGATCTAAGTCTAAGAAAAAATATATATACAGTCTTTCTACTGTTCCAACTAGGGATTTAAATGCCCCTTGCAAGAGCAGAAGGTATACTCTTCTTTCCTCCTTGGGTTGGCACATATGAGTTTGCATTTGAATAATGCCAAATTGGTATTGGTTTTTTCGTCCTACCACTACTGCATTTGCTCCATTTTATCTGCATTACATAGTTCTAGTATTGATCTGATGACATTTGTGGATTTATCTTCCTGTGCTTCCTGGAGGAGATTTCCCTGCAATTTAGATGTTTATTGTTTTTTTGTTGTTTTTGTTTTTAATGATCGCTTGCAAGGTACACATTTCCTTCTCTCATTTGCTTTTTAAGATTATGCTATTCAGCTTCTTGATCAATATTTTAAAAAGAAATCTCTTGCTTGTCATGTACACCTTCCAAATTCTGCATTTCTCCCTTTAGCATTTGAGCATAGTCCTTAGAAAGATATTAGTTAGGGTCACCTGTCTCCTGCAGTTCTTTGAGGGATGGATCCCAGAAACAAAGAAAAGCAATAGAGAATCCAGCTGTAAAATAGCAATAGATAATCTGATAATTCCTTCTAAATTTGTAATGTATTCGAGAGCCAGAAAGCTAATTTAGTTGATACTACTTCTCTTTATCCAGCTATACTTCTCCTTGCCTCAACCTACTTCATCCTCACTGATGGTGCTTTCTCCTCAGCAAGAGGTACAGTAGCTCAGGGGAGAGAGTGAAATTGCCAGAACACCTGGAGAAAACAGCAAGCTGGTCATGGAGATGGGGGGATGAATAAAACCACCACCCCTCCCCACTGTGGCCAGCTTGCTCTTTTCCTGCCACAGTGGTGGCAGCGGCAATTGTACTCTCCCTTCTCTGTGACCAGCTTGCTCTCTTTTTGGCAGCTATGTGCTGGGATGATTGTTCAGAAGCTGTGGATGGGGGTGCAGGATTTCTGAAGAGTATTATCTATTTATGCATTTATTTAACAAAATTTTTACCCTGCTTTTCTGCCCTCATAGGGCTAACCAAGGTAGCTACCAAATCAAAACACACAAAATAATCTAATCTGTGTACTGTGCCGTGTTACAGTAATCTAATCTAGAGTTAACCAGGACATGTACCACAGTGGGTAGACCTTTTCTGCCAGGAAAGTCTTCAGCTGGCTAACCAGTCGAAACTGGTAAAAGGCACTCCTGGCCACAGCTGCCACCTGCAGTAGGTCCAAAAGCATCCCCAAACTATGGACTTTAAATCCTAGGCCAGGTCTTACACAACTCAGGGAGGTTCACAGCTTACTTGTCCTCCAGTCCCTGTACTGGTGACTGTTTCAAAGTGAAAACCACCCACCAGCCATAAGCCACATGTGCTTCCAGAGCCAATGAGTGAGTATCAGTGGTTAAAGTATCAGACCCAGGTCTGAATCCCTATTCTGCCATGGAAGCTTGCTGGATGACCTTGGGCCAGTTATACACTTTTAGCCTAACCTACCTCACAGGGTTATTATGAGGATGAAATGGTGGAGAAGAGAATGATGTAAACCACTTTGGGTCACCAATGGGGAGAAAGGTGGAATATAAATAAACTAAATAAAAATAACTTACATTGGAGCTAGACATAGTTACTCCATGGTAAAAATACTGTTTCTGTGTAGAAACATGTTCATTTCAGTTATAAATTCATGTGTTTCAGCGAGTGAATTCAGCATCTCTATATAATAATCCTCTTAGTGTATTGGTCATTTCCAGCTCTCCCATTGGTTGTGCAATGTGCTCCATCAGCCATTGGCCTGTCAGCTGCCACTCAAGAGTACTTGTGTGCCATTGGCTGGGTGCTGGGTCTTCTTCTCTTCCCCACCCACTCCCACTTCAGCCACTGTTCCCTGTCAGAATAACTGGCAAACCACTATCTCTCTGACAAAGACACTTCTCCTGCTTGGCTCCTCTGTGGGACTAGCATTTCCCTCAGTGGCTGTTGGTAGGCAACCAAGCTTGGTTCTGTCAGTAAAAAGACAAAGGAAGGAAACCCTTTCCAGGCCTTTGTGAGGAACTCATTGGGTCCAGTGCTGACTAGGGTTGTCAGCTCCAGGTTGGGAAATTCCTGGATATTCTGTGTCTGAGGAAGCCAGTCTAAGAAAGCTAGAGTTTGGGGAGGGGAGAGGCCTCAACTGAACAGAATGCTACAGAGCCCACCCTCCAAAGCAGTTATTTTCTCTGGGGGGGAAGAGATCTATTGTCTGTAGCTCAGTTGTGATACCCAGCGATCTTCAGGCTTCATCTGTAGGTTGGCTACCCTAGGCATAGCAGTTAGCGCTTCAGAGCAGGGTCTGCCAGACCCAGGTTCTTGCTGTGGAAGCTATGATTTCAGACCAGTCACAGACTTTCAGTGTAACCCCTGCCCACTGCCAGCTTGGCCACTTTTCTGTCAGAATAAACTGAAAACGGCTCATTCCTGCTTGGCTCCGTCATGGCTGGCTGGCTACTGAGGTGGGCCAGCAGCTGTCAAACCATTCTCTTCAACCCCCTGCTGTGTGGCTGACTTTTCCCTAGCGTTGCCAATAGGGTGGGACCTGGAGATTTCCCACTGTTACAATTGATCTCCAGATGACAGAGATCAGTTCCCCTGGAGAAAATGGCTGTTTGGAGGGTAGACCCTATGGCATTATACCCTGCTGAGTCCTTCCCCTCCAGAAATGCTGCCCTCCACAGGATCCATCCCCCCAAAATATCCAGGTATTTCCTACTCAGAGTTGGCAACCCTATTTTCCTCTCAGTGCCTGTTGCTAGGCAACCAAGCTTGGTTCTGTCAGTAAAACAGGGTTGTTGTGCAAGTCAAAAGGGGGAGAGGAGAATGATGTAAGCTGCTTTGGTCCCCATTGCAGAGAAAAACTGTACTTTTCCTCCTCCTGGGGAACCATTGTTGCCAATCTCCAGGTGAGGGCTGGAGATCACTCAGAATTACAACTGCTCTCCAGATGGCAGAGATCAGTTCCCCTGGAGAAAATGGTGGACTCTGTGTCCTTATATTCTGCTGAGATGGCCTCCCTATGACAGCCAATGTGACATAGCAGTCAGGGCTTCAGAGCACGGTAGAGGCTGCAGGTGTGGGGGGGGGAGATGGAAAGCTGAAGAGTGAGGGGCAGATAACAGCAGGTTGATGCTTGGCTGGGAAGAAGATAGAGTTGCCAACTCCAAGTTGGGAAATTCCTGGAGATTTGAGGGGTGGAGCCTGGAGAGGGTGAGGTTTGAGGGGTGGGACTTCAGACATGTGCAATGCCATAGACTTCACCCTCCAAACCAGCTATTTTCTCCTGTGGGAATATTGTTGCCAATCTCCAGGTGGGGACTAGAGGTCAGAATTACAACTGCTCTCCAGGAGGGAGGGAGTAGGAGATGGAAAGCTGAAGTCAGAGGGGCAGATAAAGGTAGGTTGATGGTTGGCTGGGAAGGAGATAGGGTTGCCACCTCCAGGTTGGAAAATTCCTGGAGATTTGAGGGGTGCATCCTGGAAAGGGTGGGGTTTGAGGAGGGGTTGGACCTCAGACAGGTACAATGCCATAGACTCCACCCTCCAAACCAACCATTTCTTCCTGGGGAACCATTGTTGCCAGTCTCCAGAGGAGGGCTGGAGGTCACTCAGAATTATAGCTGCTCTTCAGGTAGCAAAGATCAGTTCCTCTGGAGAAAATGGTGGGACTCTGTGTCATTATACCTTGCTGGGATTGCCACAGAGAATTGTTGCTGAGTGCCCAAGGCCGGGGTACTCTCCCAGAGCCTCTTTCTAGAGCTTGTCCTATTTATTTCCACAAAAGGTCTTATCCCTAGCTGAAAATAAGTTTAGAGTGAGCTCCCAGATTCTGGGTGTTGTTGATGGCAAACCAGGAGCCCAGTGGGTCTATCAAGAATTTCCTGTCTCTGCACCACCAGGGTTGATAGTTGAAGAAGGGAGTTGCAGGCAACTGTAGATGGGATGCTAGAACCCATATCCAAGAATTTTTCTTGTCTTGGGAATTCAAGTATCCCAGGTAGCCAATCCTGTGCCACTGGGTCTGCAGCACTCCCTCATTTTGGGAATTCCTTATTGAGAAGAAGCCACCAGGCAATCCCTGTGCACTGTATTCCTACCCAGAGATTCTGTGATCCAGACTCCATAACAAGTTCTATATACACAGCTGCCACAAAAACTACCTTGTCAAGCACATGTCAAATTCCAGTTCTCAGTGAATATATTTAGTTTTCTCCAACAAACATATTTATAGTACATTAATCAGGAATGATATGCGGTTCCCACGGTAACACCTGACACAGATCTAAAGACAAAAACTCTCCGAGGCCAACACACAAATGTCAGAAGCCTTTTTAAAAATAAGCAGGATATTCCCTTAATGCTTCTCTTTGTTTTGATATGTAAGCTATGTCACTAAGTTACTTTGTAATCTCACATAAAATCAGGATTTTTTGTTCACTTGTATAAACTTTGTATGGCTCAAAAGAACAAATCAATAGTTCTTTATGGCTAAAAAGTCATTATTAGTTATCTTTTCCTGGGACTGGAAATGCAGGTTGCAGGTTTAGAGTCACATTTAGTAACCACCTAAAGCTATTTAGTCCAACAAAATTCAAAAGCAGATTTCCCTAGACTTAAATATGGCTGCACAAATATTTATCAACTTCAGTTTTTGTCTTAGAGTTTGCAATTTCAGTAGCTTAAAAATTCATCCCAAAATACCCTTAAATTATGTAAATCATCAATTTTATCAACCTTCTCTCTGTTGTGTCCAGTACTATTTTCCTCCTGCCTATTTCTTTTCTTCCTGAATTAGTCACACTGGTGTTCCATTCAGATATCAAGATGACATCATGATGCTTACGCCTGAAATGATGATATATCATTTGCCATCAGTAAATAACTCATATAGTCAGGTTTGGCTATACGATGAGATGACTGAGGGCAAGTGAGGGGAATTGAGAATGAGATGGCAATTTAAACAAACCCATAAACATTTTAACAAGGAGTATTGAAAAATCATCAGTATTACTTAGAAGGGAAGGCATTTTTAACACTATTAAAAATGTGCATGGAAAATATTCATTCACCTACCAGTTTGGGTCACAGTCTGTTTGGAAGCAGTGTTCACCAGAGCCAACTATTTGATACATTATTTCTGTCCAAACAGCTCTTGTAGCAGTACCTTCATAGAGTTTCTGACAATTCCTCCAGCAGGCTGATATCAGTTTTAGGTTTTCCTCAGGAGTGAGGTAACACCACTCCAGCAACAGTACCTCACCCTGAACCAGGGATGACTTATCCATTAAGTACAGTAGGCACAGTGCCAAGGGCCCATGATACTTTTAGGGGGGCATGAAAATGTGGGCATGAAAATGTTTTAATTTCTTTTAAAATCACAAGATAAAAATGAACTTTTAGGGTCAAAGAAAATGTTTTACATTTTTTCTCACATTAGAAAAAAAAATGAAATCTTAGAGCCCACAAAAATCTATTCAATTTTGCCTGAACAGAAAAAAAAATGTTGAAGTATTTATTTATTTGTTGTTGTTGTTGTTCAGTTGCACAGTCAAGTCCGACTCTTTGCAGCTCCATGGAACACATCATTCCAGGCCCTCCTGTCTTCTGCCATTCTCTGGAGTTGGCTTAATTTCATGTTTGTTGCATCAATAACACTGTCTAACCATTTCATCCTTTGCCGTCCCCTTCTTCTGTTACCTTCAGTCTTTCCCAGCATCAGCGTCTTCTCCAGTTAATACTTCCTTCTCATTTGGTGGCCAAAGTATTTGAACTTCAGCTTCAGTATCTGGCCTTCCAGGGTACAGTCAGGATTGATTTCTTTTAGGATTGACTGATTTGATCTCCTTGCAGTCCAAGGGACTCTCTTCTCCAGCACCATAATTCGAAAGCATCTATTCTTTGGCACGCAGCCTTCCTTATAGTCCAAATCTCGCAGCCATACATTACTACTGGGAATACCATTGCTTTGACCATATGGACTTTTGTTGGCAGGGTGATGTCTCTAGTTTTTATTATGCTGTCTAGATTTGCCATAGCTTTCCTCCCAAGGAGCAGGTGTCTTTTAATTTCTTGGCTGCAGTCACTGTCTGCAGTGATTTTTTTGGATCCCAGGAACATGAAGTCTATCACTGCTTCCTTGACTTCCCCTTCTATTTGCTAAGGAATGATGGGGCCAACCTTTGAGTTTCAAGCCAACCTTTGCACTCTTCTCCTTCATTCTAGCAAGAGGCTCTTTAGATCCTCTTCACTTTCTGCTATTAGACTGGTATCGTCTTCATTTCTGAGGTTGTTGATGTTTTTCCCAGCAATCTTAATTCTGGCTTGTGATTCATCCAGGCCAGCATTTTGCATGATGTACTCTGCATATAAATTAAGTAAGCAGAGTGACAATATACATCCTTCTCGTACTCCTTTTCCTATGCTAAACCAATCAGTTGTTCCATATCCGGTTCTAACTGTTGCTTCTTGACCCTTATAAAGGTTTCTCAAGAGACATATGAGATGGTCTGGTTCTCCCATCTCTTTAAGGACCCGCTACAGTTTGTTGTGATCCACACAATCAAAGGCTTTAGCATAGTCAATGAAGCAGAAGTAGATGTTTTTCTGGTACTCCCTTGCTTTCTCTATAATCCAGCGAATGTTGGCAATTTGGTCTCTAGTTCTCTACCTCTTCGAAACCCAGCTTGTACTTCTTGAAGTATTTAAAGTTATACCAAAAATAATTTTAATATTGATATTATTATGGTGGGAGGTGGGCCGACAAAGGCAAAGTGCCTAGGGGCCCACTTAAGGCATAATGTGGCCCTGTCCTGAACACCTGATTCTGCCTTATACTGTGTCAGACCATTGGTCTGTCAAGGTCTGCATTGTCTAGTCTAACTGGCAGCAGCTTTTCAGGGACTCAGGCTGAGATATTTTATATCACCTATTGTCTGATGATTTTAACTGACGATGCTGGGGATCGAACCTGGGACCTTTCACATGCCACAAATGTGCTACCAATGAGCCCTTCCTGTCTGTTAAAAATGTTTCTCACAAAAGTGAAGTAAAGTTCCCTTGAATTCTATTTGGCAAGCCAATGGGAGAGCTGCTCCAAATAAGAGTGTTTCCTGTGGCAGGTTTCTTTCTATCTGTTTCTAGGGCTCCTGTTCCCTGCACCTACCCACCCAGCCAATATTACTTCTTCTGCAGTCTATGAATAATTTACAGTGTTACATACTTCCTCTTCCAGAAAATGTAAGCTGTAATTGCAGCATTATGAATAATTAAATCTGGGGAAAGCATATATATGTTAAAAGAAGCAGCACCTCACTTACTGAACCAATCCTATTGGCTATTTGTCTCACGATAGTCTTTTTCCCCTCTGTGACTCCAGAGATAGGAGTCAGATCTCTTCTCTCATGAAAAGCACCAGTCTCTCCCTCAGGAGGCAAAGTAGCTGTTGGCTGCATACAGATGGTACAACATGAACAAGCAGAGGGCAGACTTGTGTACAGATTTTCTCCTTTTGTCTCTGAAACCATTCAGTGAAAAGACTCCTTTACATATTTCCCACATGAAAATAATCTCTGTGGGATTTTTGTTTTGTTTTGTTTTAGAATCACATACTCATGACACAATAAAAGTTTGTACCCACAGCTACAGGCAGGAGAGGGAATACAACTTAATTCATCTGAGATTGCCTAGAACTTTGAGGGGTATAGCCCAATTGAGTGCACCTTCACATTTTATTCTCCTTTTAATCAAATAGCATCCTGGGACCAGAAAATCCAGATGGTCACACTTTTCACTCAATAAATGATACCAGTTTTGCCTACAAAAGTGAAAATTTGCACCACTGCAGCTTAAGTGACCCATAGAGAATGAAGGCATAAGAACAAATGGTACTGTAGAGACAAAGTTTTAAATGACACATTATTTCGTTCTAAATTATTAAGCATGAAGCAGCAATATAATATTGCTGGAATAGCTGGACATTTTTCAGGATGCAATAAGATATGGCAAAGCAGAGAGCAGTAAGATAATAGCAGCCAGGATATTAAAGCATTTGTAATCTAAATTGCTTAAAAGGTTGAATGATGAAATAGACATGCTGAACCTAGTAAAAATGTTGTTTGAAGGTGACCTGATACTTTTGACCTAAGGGTTCCAAATCAGTTTAAGTTGCAGGAGGGCAAGCAGACATGATGTCTGTTTCCAGTGCTGACATAAGGCCCCATCCTTTAACCTACTACTGCAGAACAATAGTTCGGAGAAACAACCCATTAGACAAGATGCACTGATATTGTTTTGCACTCTGGTTGGCAGGAAGAAGGTAGGATTATATTTTGAAGGATGTTACAGTTGGTTTGATGCTTGGGGTTTTGTATCAGTCTCCAAGTGAGGGGCCTATTTATTTGCCATGGAGTTTAGATCACTCCATTGGCTGACTCACACGTTCACTGGGGTGGCAGTTCTGTGTGGTGGAGAAGCAGGCTGTTATCATAATATCATGTACATAAGAAGAGCCCTCCTGGATCAGAGCAGTGGTCCATGTCACCCAGCAGTGAATTTCACACAGTGGCCAACATACCACCCTGGAGAACCAGCAAAGAATGCGTAGGAACGAAAGCCTTCCCCCGGTGTTACCTCCTGGCACTGGTATTCTGAGAAACTGTTCCTGGATGCAGAGGTTCCTTTTAGTCACTATGGCCAGTGTCCTCCAGCATGGAAGTCAGTGCAGTATGGTGCTTAACAGCAGCAGACTCTAGTCTGGATAACTGAATCTGAGTCCCCACTCCCCCACATGAAGCCTGCTTGGTGACCTTGGGCCACGTACAGTTCTCTCAGAACTCTCTCAGCCCCACCTACCTCACAAGGCGCCTCTTGTGGGAAGAGGAATGGAGGGCAATGGTAAGCCACTTTGAGACTCCTTAGGGTAGAGAAAAGAGGAATATAAAAACCAACTCATCTTGTTCCTCCATAGCAGTGAATTTCACAATTTAATAACTCATTCAGTAAAGAAATACATCATTTTAGCATCCTAAATCTATTGCTCAGTTTCACACAACTTCTAGTATTATAGGAGAGGGAGAAAAGGGTCTTCCTAACCACTTTCTTCATCCCCTCCATAAATATCTCTTTTATGTCCCACGCCACCCTTAGTAGCCTCTCCTCTAAACTGAAAAACCCAGAACAGGAAGTGCCATTATAATGCTCTAGGAATTTAAAAATCTCAATGGAAAACAGGACTTCCAAGAAGTCTCCACCCCCCACCCCCACATGCTGCCAGGGATTTCCAGCTAAGGGGATCTCCCTAACCCCAAGGTCTCTTTCCATCTCTTCAACTACAGTACAACAGATACTATCAGTATATATTTAAAGTCAGGATTATTAGTTCCAGTGTAAAGGTAAAGGTAAAGGTTCCATTGCTTGAAAGCCAGTCGAATTCAACTCTAGGATTGCGGTGCTCATCTCCGTTTCAAAGCTGAAGAGCCAGCGCTGTCCGAAGACATTTCCATGGTCATGTGGCCGGCATAACTAAACACCAAGGCACATGGAACGTGTATATCACCTTAAATACAGAAGTTGCCTCTTGTGAAACCTTGCAAGGAGCAGGCAAGTGTGGCATGTTCAGTTGCTATAACCAACTGGAGGCCAAGGCTTGGACCTCTCTGCCTCACTACCATCTGCCAAAGTGACAGCAGCAGGCCTCCCGGGGAGTGAGGACAGCAGCAGGCCTGCCGGGGAGTGAGGAAATTCAGGGGCTGCAGGTCGAGACTTTCATAGGAACAGATTAGCCAGCTGAGTACTTTCTTGCAGCTGGCATGAGCTAAACCCACGTGTGTACCCACAATTTAAGAGTTAAAGAGTTAAAGAAACACATAAAGAGTTAAAGAAACACATAAAGAGGCAGGCAAGCAGCACAAAGCCCAAGATTATTGTAAACTGTACTTTTCATGACATTAATGGAATAATTCCAACATAGCTCCCTTACTTGTTAATACTGATGCATATATACTTATCCCCCTCTCTGATTTTTTTTTTTTGGATGTAACAGTATTTGCATATCCAGGTCCCTAATTCGTATTTTTGAAAAACTGAACAGTACTTGAAGAAAACTATAGAATAATTAGAAGTTTGCTGGATGTGCAAACCAACAACTAATAGCTGTGGCATGGCAAACTAGGACCCCTGCTGCCCCCAACACAGCACTAGTGTCCTTGGCCTTCAGCTGCACATGCAGGCTGATGACATATTACACCTGGTCTGCAGATTGTTCACATGAGCTCTAAGCCATGCTAGGGATAATGTCAACAGTGATGGATGGGAATGAGGAAGCTGGTGGACAGAGGCTCAAGCAATAGCCACATTGGCCTGGAAACAAAGTTTGAAGACTTCCTCCAGCTTCCTCCAGTGGAAGAGTCGCTTAAGTTTGAGAAAGTCTCAGGCTGGAGAAAGCCTCCTAGGCCCCCAGTTAGCAGCCAGACTGGTTCCTGGGGGCACTACAAGTCTACAAAGCCAACCCTTCCATCTCCTGGATCTTCAAGTAACCTATGACATGGGCTATGACTAGCACAAAGCTGTTCAGCAGGTGCTTAAGTCTGATGGCAACAAGGCAAGGGTATTCAAGGCTTGGCTCATGGGTGACTGTGGCCATTAAAAATGGTATGTTCACCTGCCAAACACATTTCCTGCGTCTACAACACCTCTTATACAAAAGAAGTTGAAGGTCAAGTATTACAAAGATAGAGTAAGAAAACAACATTCCAAGACATGTTTTGGCTGCAGCAGATTAAAACAGCTCTTTTGCTAGAAAAAGTAAACATTACATTTTGGTAGCCAGATAAAAAAGTTCTCTACATAATAAATATTCATCACCACTACAGTACAGCAAACTAGTGTCCCACTAGAATAACAAGGCTCAAAACAGAATTTACAACAGAAACATGCACATAAGAATTAGAAACACATAAAATTCAGTCTTGTGGAAACAATCTGAGAAGGTATTTTGGAGAATCACATAAGAACATAAGAACATAAGAGAAGCCAATGTTGAATCAGGCCAATGGCCCATCCAGTCCAACACTCTGTCACACAGCGGCCAAAATATACCAGGTGCCATCAGGAGGTCCAGCAGTGGGGCCAGGGCACCAGAAGCCCGCCCACTGCTGCCCCCTCCAGCACCAAGAATAGAGTGCATCACCTGCCCCAGACTGAGAGTTCCCATCTAAACCCTGTGGCTAATAGCCACTGGTGGACTTCTGCTCCATATGTTTATCTAATTTCCTCTTGAAACCGTCCATGCTTGCAGCTGCCACGACCTCCTGTGGCAGTGAATTCCATATGTTAATCACTCTTTGGGTGAAGAAGTATTTCCTTTTATCTGTTCTAACCCGACTGCTCAGCAATTTCATAGAGTGCCCACGAGTTCTTGTATTGTGAGAAAGGGAGAAAAGCACCTCTTTCTCAACCCACTCAATCCCATTCATAATCTTATAAACCTCGATCATGTCACCTCTCAGCCATCGTTTCTCCAAGCTAAAGAGCCCCAAGCATTTTAACCTTTCTTCATAGGGAAGAAAGGTTATGAGGAGCATATCGCAAAAAACATAATATGAGGAGCATATCACAAAAAACATAATATGAGGAGCATATCACAAAAAACATAAATGAGGAGCATATCGCAAAAAAACATAATGAGGAGCATATCACAAAAAACATAAATGAGGAGCATATCGCAAAAAACAATATGAGGAGCATATCGCAAAAATATGAGGAGCATATCGCAAAAAACATAAATGAGGAGCATATCGCAAAAAAACATAAATGAGGAGCATATCGCAAAAAACATAAAGACCAACAATAAAACTTTCTTCAAATACATTAGAAGTAGGAAGCCAGCCAGGGAGGCAGTGGGGCCCTTGGATGACCAAGGGGTAAAAGGAGTAGTGAAGGATGATAGGGAAATGGCTGAGAAGCTGAACGCATTTTTTGCCTCTGTCTTCACTGTGGAAGAGGAGAAGTGTTTGCCCACTCCAGAAGCACCGATTTCGGGAGGGGGTTTGAAAGACCTGAATCAGATTGCGGTAACAAGAGAGGAAGTCCTCCGACTGATGGACAATTTAAAAACTAATAAATCACCAGGCCCGGATGGCATTCATCCGAGAGTTCTGAAAGAACTAAAATGTGAACTTGTGGATCTCCTGACAAAAATATGTAATCTTTCTTTAAAATCTGCCTCCATTCCTGAGGACTGGAAGGTAGCTAATGTCACTCCCATCTTTAAAAAGGGCTCCAGGGGAGATCCGGGAAATTACAGGCCAGTCAGTCTGACATCGATACTGGGTAAGTTGGTGGAAACTGTTATTAAGGAAAGAATTAGTAGGCACATTGATGAACAAAAACTATTGAGGCAGACTCAGCATGGGTTCTGTAAGGGAAGATCTTGTCTCACTAACCTGTTAGTGTCTTTTGAGGGAGTGAACAAACATGTGGACAAGGGGGACCCAATAGATATTATTTACCTTGACTTCTGGAAAGCTTTTGATACAGTTCCTCATCAAAGGCTCCTAAGTAAGCTCAATAGTCATGGGATAAAAGGACAAGTCCTCTTGTGGATCAAAAACTGGCTTATAAATAGGAAACAGAGAGTGAGTATAAATGGGAAACTTTCTCAGTGGAGGGTGGTAAGCAGTGGGGTACCACAGGGATCAGTACTCGGTCCGATGCTTTTAAACTTATTTATTAACGATTTGGAATTGGGAGTAAGCAGTGATGTGGCTAAATTTGCAGATGACACAAAGTTGTTCAGGGTGGTGAAAACCAGGGAGGAGTGTGAGGCACTCCAAAGGGATCTGTTGAGGATGGGTGAGTGGGCGTCAACGTGGCAAATGGGGTTCAATGTGGCCAAGTGCAAAGTGATGCACATTGGAGCCAAAAATCCTAAATATAAATACACGTTGATGGGGTCTGAACTGGCAGAGACGGACCAAGAGAGAGATCTTGGAGTCGTAGTGGATCACTAGCTATGCTTATTTTAAAAAAGGTGGTGGTGGTAGGTCTGCAGTTGAACAATCCAGTATAAACATCAGAATAAAAAGAGTATACAATTCAAAAGGTGTTGAATAAGAAGACAATGTCATAAAATGTCACTAAGCTTCACATTCAAGTTTCCAAGGACCTCATCTCAAGTGGCAGATGCCAGTCTTCTAGATAGTTTTCACTTGACCTGGCTGATGGCTCATGTTTCAGCATGAATCTTTGCAGTGCTGGATTTTAAGAGTTTTCAACAATGGGTGCAAAGTTTGATCAGCTGAATTTATAGATTAATCTGTTAGATCTTTAATTGCAGACCACCATCCCAGTAATTGGTGAGGTTGAGCTTTGGTCCTTTTCACACAGGGCTAAATCTATTTTTTTTATCCCCCCCATAGGGTTTTTTAATTGCTTTTTCTATAAACTACAAAGAATAAAGGGTGGGGTAACTACATACCACTACAGGAGAAAGTAAAGAAAACCACTAAAAATCCAAGAGATGGTGGTCATACATAACGCTTATAAAATTAGCTCATAATTAATTACTATTAAAAGTTGCTACATCAAGTGAGTATTCAATTGTTACTGTTTACACTAAAATCACCAACAAATATAACTATATAAAGAGCCTTAAAGAAAACTGGTTTAAATTCATTTTAAACAGGATATAGAGAGAATCACAACTCATTTTTTTGCTTTTTTACTCCTCAGTCTCTCTCTTATTTTGGGGGCAGCCGCCCCCCATTCTGAATCTGAGTCCTCATCGGAGGATGCCAGTACTCCTTCTTCTTCACTTCCCTTGTTGCTGTTGTTTCCTTCTTTAACTGTTGGAATGGCGTGTTGATAGAGAAATTCACGTGCCTTTGTATCAGAGTCAATTCGTTCTTTCTTGTCTTTAAATTTAAAAATTAGGCCTTCTGGAGTAATCCATTTGTAGGAGATGTTGTTCTTCTGTAAAAATAATGCCAAGTCTCTAAATTTCTTTCTCTTCTTCCTTATTTCAAAACTCTTATTTCTTTGTCTTTGTTTTTCAGGGTAGTTCCACTTGTTGCTCTCAATACTTGATCTCTTATATGTCTTCTGGAGAATCTCACCATAACCTCGCCGGGCAGATTATTTTTCCTTATATAGTCAGAATACGACCTATAGATCTCAGCCATTTCATTTTGTAGCAGATCCGCTTTTAAATCTGTCACCGGACCCAATGCATCACTCATAATTTTCCTCAAGCCTTCTCCTTTTGCCTCAGGAATACCCTGAAATCTTAAGACATAGCTTGCCTTTTCCATTTGCAGCTGCAAGAGTTGGGCCTCATTAACTGCTCTCTTTTTTTCAATCTCCTGCATTTGTTTCTTAAGCTTCTGTGTATTAGCATCTACTACTTTGAGTTCTTGCTCCATTTTATCAGTCTTTTTAATAGTTTCAGCTAACTGGCTTTGCTAAGTGTCGAATTTCATGTGCAATGATGTCATTTGCTCCAGCAGAGGGTGCAAAGCCTCAGTCAACATATTTTGGAAGTCTCTAGTAGTGTCCTGTCTGGCAACAGAACTCATTGGACTGGCACTTCCGGGAGGAAACTTCAGTTTCGGTTGCCTTTCTTTCTCCTCCCTCTCCATTTTTTGATGAATGATTTACTTTTTGTTGAAAGTTGTAAAAGTCTCAAGACCGTTTATCAATGCCTGGTAAGTTCTCAAAAATTCTTTAATATAGTTTACATCCGCTTGTCTTCCACCCCCTCTCGCAAATCGCCTATCAGTTCAGCTTTTCTTTCCTGATGAGGGGGAGCTCCCCCCCGAGTTGCTGGGGGGAGCTTTTGTGGTGTCTTCGCTTAACAGTCACTCACGTTTGTGCATAGGCTCGCCTACATTTTGTTTTCATTGTCCAGCCACCAAGAGCTTGTCCCGGTGTGCATCCCTGCGTCCATTGCTGGAAATCAGTGGCAGGACCATCGGGGCAAGGAGAAGCCCCCCTTCACTGGCTGTTTGCTGGAGGAAGGGCTCTCCAAGTGCCCCCTGGCTAGGAGCCCAACCCAAGGGCTCCGGGGAGGGTGCATACGATCACACCCCTCCCATCCGCCGATTCACAGCACGACCCTCCGGGGAATCACGACTGCCATTAAGGGAGCCAAAAACGGAAGTCCAGCTAAATCTAGTTTTTAAAAGGAACTGAAAAATGACCTTTGCTTCTATCCAAGTATTCAGTTGTTTGGGTTCTGTTTGTTTTAATCTCAGGCACAATTGTTATGTTTTCCTTCTAGCAGAAGACCCTCCCCCTGTCAACTGAAGCCAAAACCGTTCAGTTGAAATGAGCAGCTACAATCTTAGGCAGCTGTGTAAGAATGGAAAAGAAGAGCACAAGGGGGGCCATCAAAAATTTTTACTTTACTCAGTCATACATACCACATTAAATAAACAAGAGGATAAGCTACTATTAGCTGTAAAAGTTTCATAACACCTTTTTCCTGTGAGCATGTTTCTTCTTCTGAACATATCCTGGTATCGAGCTCTCTCACCAGTGTCAATACTCCTAATGCTATTCAAACGCTTTAAAAGTTATTTTGGCCTTGGGATCGTAATGACCAGATTCCCAAATGGATAATATTGAAGACACCCTTTACTTCTGACAACAAGTGGTAGCTTTTGGTTTATTGAGTTGCACTTAAGAGAAAGTATGCATTTCTTCAATGTCCCCAAGGAGACACCTAGATAGAGGTTTTACCAATAAGCAACTTCATTTTCATTTACTAGCTTTACCGAGCTGTGTGATTAAGCAACAAAAAAACCTGGACTCTGCTGATAATCCATCTAAAGCCCAAGAGAAGAGGAATGCTAGACACCCACAGAAATGGAAACAGATGTCAAAGGATTCACCTAATGGCTGCGGAGAAACTTTGATTCAAGTGTGATCTGACCTTTAAGGTCTCAATGCTACCTGTGTGAAAAATCAATGATAGTTTTATCGCTGCCCTCACTGGGAACAGATTCAAGCCTAGCTAGCGGATGTGAGCAAAGATACCTTAACTTAATGAAGGTTGCCTGATCAACCACAGGCCTTGGTAATCCAGTCTTTACTTAATTAGCTTCAGGAGGAGATTTTAGACCTGTGGTTTAAATTAAGTACGACTGCTGGCCCATCTTCCTGTCTTACTAATTTAAACACTTTTGAGAGTAGAAATGTATCATTTAAAAGGAAAGGCATTTCCCAGCTAGTGTTTGAACTCTCTTCTCCAATTTATTATTTCTTTACCTTCTCAAATGTACTTTCTACAGGCAAGAAGAAAACAGCTTCCACTTTAAACTGAGCCTAAAACTATTTAAAAGTTCTTCTATGATTATTTTTGGCATTGCCTCCCGGTTCTCAGTGCTTTATGCCAAAGTGTTCATTTGTTCAGTTTTATCGCTCTAAATTTTATTGCTAGTTTTTATCACTCAATGAGACCACCATGTATCCTCAGTGCACTCACCATATAGTCAGATCTTTATTTGCTATGTTATTTTGCAGTACCAGCTGGTTCACTGTATGATACCAAGTGAGGGGGGGGGCACCTATGTGGCTAATCCACATTGTTCAACTTGTGTCTGATGAAGTGAGCACAGACTCATAACGGTACTAGTGGACTTCTGTTTAACATTGACAAAGGTTATATTAGTGAAATAGGTTATAGAAGCAGGGAACCCATGAAAGCTCATTTCCCCTCCCCCACTATTTCCTCTTTCCCTTCCTTGAAAGCCCCCATAGACTTTCCCCTTTTTCTGCTTCCTTCTTTCCTTCCCACCCACCAGCCAACCTACCCTTTTCTGCCTCTCCTATCTTCAGCTTTCCTTCTTCCAGCATCCTCTGGCTGGGAAAATTATGGCCCAGCTCTGCAGTGCCAGTGCTGGGTCAAGCACAGTTGTATGGTTCTGGCTGCCAGGCTAGGCCAGGCCCAGTGTGCAGTGGGGAACCTGCAAGGTATCCCTTTACCCAAACTATTTTCTCTTTTCCTCCTCCTGGAACACCCAATATTGTCACCTTTCCCTGCTTCCTTTCCTCTTTCCCATGCAGCAAATGACCTACCTTTTATCTCCCCCCCCAACCTTCAGCTATATTTATTTACTTAATTTATATTCCACCTTTTATACTCCAGGTAAACCCAATGATGCAAATGAACCAAAGCAGCTTATATCATTCTCCTCTCCACCATTTTATTCTCAAAAAAATCCTATGGGTAGGTTAGAATGTGATTGAGTATGTGACTGGTCCAAAGTCACTCCATGAATTTTTATGGCAGAGTGAAGATTTGAACTGAGTCCCTCACATCCTGGTTTGAAACTCTTACTCCTACACCACACTGGCTTTTGAGGGGTGGCTGATGTTGAACTGTAGCAAGCAGCCAGGTTTGGGTGAGTCATGTAATTTAGGCAATAGAAAGCTGCCCAGTGGTTTCTGGAGGGCTTGGCCATGATGTGTCCTTCCTCAAAGGCCAAAATAGCCCTGGAAAATAGCCTTTTTCTGACAGAAACCAAGTCTTGAAATTTGGCAATACTGTTGTGGTTGCCTACAAACCCCTGCAAAGGCCACAGTTATCTCCTTTCATTAAGGTTAACCTCCAATGTATTCTTTTGAAGATTTCAGATTTTTCTGTCCCATGGCCCACAGCAGTTGCTGGCATCCACTGCCATGGCGCTCAGACCTGGAACAGCTGCCAATGTCCACCACCATGCTTGGGTCCAGAGCAGTTCCGGTGTCTTCATCTCTTGATCCTGGGTCCACAGCACCTGCCTGTGTCCACCACTGTGGCCACTGGGCCCACAGCAGCTTACAGCATCCTCTGCTGCAGTTAGGCCTGCTGCCACCATCTGGCCTGCTGCCACCATCTGGGATTTTTTTTTCCTAATGAAAAAAGAATATTCAGTATGGCTCTTCTTGAAAGCTGACTTTTTTTTTTTTTTTGCTGTCAAGTCACAGTTGACTTATGGCCACCCTATGGAATTTTCAAGGCAAGAGATGTTCAGACATGGTTTGCCATCGCCTGCCTCTGTATCACGACCCTGGTATTCCTTGGTGGTCTGCCATCCAAACAGTGACCAGGGCCAACCCTGCTTAGCTTCCAAGATCTGACAGAAACAGATTTACCTGGGCTATCAAGGTCAGATGATACAAGAAAATATATTTTTGGAATTGTTTATTCCAAAGGATAATCTAACAGAGCAATCTAAACCTACAAGAATGGCAGCAGTTTTACACTGAGTGAAGTACAACTGAAAGGCCACCAAGAAAGCCAAGAAAAAATATTATGAGAACTGCATTTTGTAGAGGAGAATTCAGTTATCCTAGCAGGGATTTACTCTCCTGTGCATTGCTCATCATCCTAAATACATCCTCCATCTCTCTGATGGAGTTTTATAGGTTGTCAGTGCCTGGTAGTGCTTCTAGACTGTTCTCCTGCTGATAATGCCCTTCACAAGAGGAAATTATTACTAGCAGTAGATCTGCTCAGTAGAATATCAGAACCCATTAAAAACATGAAGACAAGAGAGTTGTAATAGGCAACCAGCACCATCCATAATAACAGCAGATAACATTTTCTTCTCTATCACCTCACAACTGAACTGTGAAATAAATTCCAATTATCCCAACCTCAACTGTGGAGAGTTGTGCCTGACACTGCTAACCTGGCCAGTGCCACAGACCAAATCCAGGACTATGCAGAAATTTGAATTCATGTCTCCAATGCTCTATCTGCTAAAAGACACTGGATTACTAGAAGATCCTTAGAAGATGGTTAAACCAACAATATAGAGGGGCATTCACATGGCAAATAAAAACATTGCAACCATCACAATCCTTAAATCTTCATAACCTCCTCAAGCTTATGGACTGTAAATTGGTGCAGGGATACATTAGCTGTTCCTGTCTTTAAAGCCCAGCAGCACTGAAAAATTAATTTGTAGTATGCAGGTAACCAAAAGTGTTGGGATCAGCCCACAAAGCTACATATGGCACAGCCACCCTGCCTCCTATAGGATAGTTCTCAAGAAAGGCATGTGGATTCTAAGAGAAACAGTGGGTTGGGAGAGATGGTGCAAGGTAGGCTGGGCAGGGATGAAGTCAGTTTTAAATATTGCAGTTTTCCCAAACAGAAACCATTCTCATGTTCTAATGAATTTATGGTTAGCAAATGGATTGTAGTGCACCACCCCCAGTCAACTATTGTCTTCGGATAAGATTATAAATGCATTTGGCATCATAAATACTGCTGAGGGAACATATTTCCTAAATATTATTCAATTTCAACAATCTTTATCTTTTATGAATCCTGCTCACTGCCACCAATGTTGCCCTTTTCTGCTGCTGGTTATGCATATATTCATTACTGCATTTCTTCTGTGAGCCGCATATGCAGTCCCAGCCAACTGGTGATCAGGTACCGAATGGGATGTCTTGATTCATAACACTACCTAGCCAATCAGATTTGATCATGTGCTGACATAATTGAGGGTAAGAATTGCTGCTTCCTGTTTCAGTCATGAACTCTTCCAGCCAGCTGGGGATCTGGTTAGGGCTGGTAACTACTAACAGGTCTGGAGAAAAATGAGCAGCTGAAGTTTTTCATGGTATGGAAGTAAATAACATCACCTGGTAAATAACATCCAGACAATGGGTAACCCTAGACCTTCTTCTTGTTGGGAAAAAATGGTTTTAAAAAAATCTGGCTTGTTAAAGCCTATACAGCAGACTTAAATTGGCACCGCAGCAAAGCATAGTAGAATCACAGCATTTGGTTTAAAAGGGAAAAGGAATGGAGACAAGAGGCAGAGTAAAAATAAAACTAAAAAGGAAACTTACTTCTATGTTCCATTTCTACCATATCATCCCTATCTAAACTGTAATTCTACAAATGATCCCTACAGCTGATCTTGTGAGTACAAGTATGCATGGCAGGCCTGCTCAAGGTAGCCACGGTGTGCTTTTCCTTTGAGAAGCACCTCCAGACACAGAACAAAGACAGGAAGGAAGACTTGCTGGAGAAAGGAAACTATCAGGTTACCTATGGACAATCGGAGGCATCACCCTCCAGTATGAAAAAACACCCCACCCCGATTTTGCTACCTAGATAAATGCACCCTCCCCCAGTCTCCAAAAGCATGGAGCCTTGCCCTTTCCCCAACAGCTGGTACTTTATGCAGGTGTGTGTGTGAAGTGCCATCAAGGCACAGCCAACTTATGGCAACCCCGCAGGTTTTCAAGGCAAGCGGTTAAGCAGAGGTGGTTTGCCATTGCCTTCCTCTGCAAAATCTTCCTTGGTGGTCTCCTATCCAAGTCCTGATCCTGCTTTAGCTTCCAAGATCTAACAAGATCAGGCTATATACCACACCATTCCATATCCCACTATATGTAGATAAGCTGATAAGAAATATCTTGAATGGATACTGCCATTAAATAAGAGGTGCGACTGCTTGAAGTACAAATGCTGATCATTTGTGCAGTGATGCAAATAGACAGAAGGCAAGCTATAGTTCTGTTTCATATCAGAGGCATCACCCTCTTGAAAAAGTCATCCTTGGGTCCTTTAGATCCTTCAAAGTACTGCCCAGTTTTGAACTTATTGTTTCTGGGCAAGGTAATTAAGAGGGCAGTAGCTGAGCAGCTCTAGTGTTTCCTGGACAACACATCGGCATTTGACCTGTTCCAATCCAGTTTCTGCCCTGGCCATGGGCCGGAGATGGCATTGGTGGCCCTTACAAATTATCTCCATAGGCAGCTGGAGGTGGGTCAGCTCTGCCATTATTGTTAGATCTTATGGCAGCGTTCGAGACAATCGACCATGATCTGTTGACCCACTGCCTCACCAACATAGGAGTTTGTGGGGTGGATTTACAGTGGTTTACCTCATTCCTCCTAGGTCAGGGACAGAGGGTGGCACTAGGGGAGAGGGTGTCAACTAGGTTCCCTTTAACATGTGGGGTTCCTTGGGGGGCAATCCACTTCCCAATGTTGTTTAACATCTATATGTGCCCCCTCACCCAGCTGGCATGGAGCTTTGGGCTGGGGTGTCATCTGTATGCTGATGACATCCAGCTGTATGTGGTGATGGACAATCACCTAGAAACCCCCCCCAATCTGGCTAAGGGACTGAAGGACATGGTAGGATGAATGAGGAAGTCAGTTGAAACTGAATCCAACTAAGAGGGAGGTTCTGTGGATGGGTGGAGGAAACTCAGGATTGGGGTCCCAGCTTCCCACTCTTGGTGGTGCACCTCCAATACTGGTGCAAACTGTCAAGAGTTTGGGCATGGTCTTGGATACTTCCTTATTCATGGAGACCCAGATCACGAATGTTGCCAAGCTGGTGTTCTACCAGCTGTGCCAGGCTAGGCAGCTGGCCCCTTTCCTGTCTCACCCTGACCTAGCCACAGTAATCCATGCAACAGGCACCTCCAGATTGGATTACTGTAATTCACTCTATGCTGGCCTGTCCTTGAGACTGATCCATAAACTCCAACTGGTCCAGAATGCAGTCACACAGATCCTGCCTGGGACACCATGGACCATACACATTCAACCTTATGTGGGAATGAACCATTTGTGTGTGTATGTGACTTCCCCCTGCGAGAAAGGGGGAATTTAGTGTGATGAAGTCTGTATCTTTCTAATGACCAATATATTTTTAAAATCTCTTATGTAAATAATTTTGCATGAAAGACAAATTGGTAATCAGAAAGATACTCCCCCACACACAATAACATCCCCCTTGCCTTCAAAAACTACACAGCCATATACTATAGATGCTTTCAAACCACTGTACAAAAAAGTATTGAGAGGCCACAATTTCTTCAGCTTTTTATTGATGCAAAGATAGAAGTATTCAAGAGGGCTTTTCAACACAGGTAATAAGGCTTGTACGGTACAAAATGGTTTAGAAAGCTATTGGGTAAGTGTATTGCTCATGCTGCCTGTTGTTGTAAGTGGGATCCTACTGTGCAATTCTTGCATAGTTTAATGCATCATATTAATACTTTTCCTTTCTTCAATTCTGTTTTCATATTTCTGGCTGGTTCCAGATTTCTGCAACCCAAGCCCTATTGCATTGTTTATTGGATTCCCTATTCTGTTGATTGTATTGACTTACTCTGTATAATCTGCCTTATATCCCAATGAGAAAGGTGGACTATAAATAGCACAAATAAAAAAATGTGGAGGAGGGCAGATACAAATGAATCAAAGGAACTGAAAGCTATAGCCAGTTGTGCCGGCTCCACCTCTGGTTAATTCTCCTGGTTAATTCAGGAGGCATAGAATGCAAGGCAGAGTAAAGTTACAGAACCATAAAGACAAAGAACAGAGAAAACCCTGTCATTCCTTAGATTTGGTTTATCGAGCAGTAGTACTATATCAATTCCCTGTAGACCTGACATAGAATTTAAGTTAGGAAATAGAAAGACTAATGGCTTGGGCAGGGGGAATAGTGATGCAATTTGTGGTTCTAAGGACAGGGGGGGGAGGAGGAAGAAGGAGGAGGAGGAGATTGAATTTATAACCCTGCCTTCACTACCTGAAGGAATTCCAGAGTGGCTTACAATCCCTTCCCCTCCCCCCAACAGGCACCCTGGCCGTGGTCACACAGCAAGGAAATTGTGCTTTGTTCCCACTTTGTTTAAATCGGGAACATTTTTCTTCACGTTGGGCTGACTAGATGCAGCCGGCCCCTCTCTTCCAGCACCCGCTTGCCTGCTGTTGCACCGTCCCTCCAGGCGATCCTGCCGGCCACGGGGAGACTTGGGCAGCTGCTACTCCTGCCGCCACTGTGGAGGGGGGCCGCTGCTGCTGCTGCTGCTGCCATTGCCCCACGAAAAAGGCTCCGCTGTCTCCACCATCCCCCTTGCCAGCCTCGTCCAGGCTGCCAGACCCCCGCCTCTCGTTCCCGCCTACAGGGCCATCTTTGTATGTGTTTTTTAAAGCTTCTGATTTGAGTGCTTGAGCAAACATGTGCTTAATAAATCCATTATTAAACGTTAAATGGATTTATTAAGTGCATGTTTGCTCAAGTACTCAAACCAGAAGCTTAAAAAAAAAAATGCACAAAGAGCAGTCAGACAGCCCTAATCGCAATCATTGTGAAAGATGGGCTGCTGAGATGGGCAAAATTGCGCATTCAACACGCAAGTGCCAGGAAAATACCTGATTTTCCAGGGGGCAGGAAAACCCGGGAGCATTGCAGGAGTGAGCCCACTTTGGCGTGGAAGGTGGATTGGTGCATGTGAATGTGAAATTTACATGCGCGAGGGAACAGCGGTGAACCCCGATCAAAAGGTCAGTGTGACCACACACCCTGTGAAGTAGGTGGGGCTGAGAGACCTCAGAGAGAACTGCCCTTGAGGGAACAGCTCTGAAAGAACATATGACTGACCCAGGGTCACACCAGCAGCTGCATGTGGAGGAGTGAGGAATCAAACCCAGTTCTCCCAGATTAAAGTCCACACTTGTAACTATTACAGCAAACTGGAGAGGGGGCACAGGTGTACACAGAAATCTAGAAGGAGTAAAATATGCCACAGCTTTAGCGATTACAGCACAGGGCACAGATCTAAGCACTGCATGACCTGTCTTTTGACCGATGGAAAACTTCCCCAGTCCGCTTGCTGGAGATAAACCTGGAATGGCAAATCAGTGGACCCAAGCCTCTGTGCCGTTCCCTGGCCACCTGGGAATGGAGCTGGGTGACAGCCCCTGAGCTGAGCATGCTGCTGCAGGGCTCCACCCCAAGACCTCGTAAGGAGGTCTCCATCCAGAGGATGCCGTCATGTAGGCACAGCCTCCCCCTCAAATAGATTTGACCCAATGCCTGAAACTACCGCCAGAGCTGAAGGGGGATCACCCAGCTCATGCCAAAACTTCTACAGCTGCAACCAGGAAAAAGGGCATCATGAATCCTGTGGAACCAAATGTCATCTCTGCAGCATGAGAGGTGCATGTCATCTGCTCTGAACAGAACAGCCTGCCTAAAGGAAATGTCTGGGTGGTGAATCGTGGAGCCACCTGCCACTTCCCTGGCCCCCCAACTATCTCACTGCCTTGTTTCCTTTCCTCCTAGCACAGTTCAGCTTGCCGAAGAAGCAGACTCCCACCAGCCACGCCTCTCAAGCAGCTCTGACTGCAAGAGCCACATGCGTGGGAGGTGTGTGAAAAGAGCCAAAAGATCCACTTTCATGGCTAAGGCGAGATCAGCTCCTTTTTTGACTGGGCAGGTCATTCTTACCTAGCTGAACCACAATGGTGTCTGGGCTGCCCAGGAGGATGGCAGAGCACAAGACAGCCTGCAAAAGAGAGTATTTGACCCATCCAGGAAATCTGAAGCTGACTTCCAGCCCCAATGAGATACCCCAGCCAGTCACTGCTGTGGAGTTGCCCACCCAATGGATGATGCTGTGGCTGCCTACCCAGACTGGTTTGAGGCTCCCTGTAGAGACTAAAAGAGGGATTGTTAGTGGAGGGACCTGTGGAGGTGATGGTTGCAGGATCTGTAGGCAGCAGAATTCCAGCAGCCAGTGGCCCAGGTACAGGCAGAAGGCAGCCTGATCTCCATGGCTGAGGTGGCAGTGCTGATCTGGAATGAGTATGCCAGGGGGAAGGCCAAGGGCTTTCAGGCCTGCCTGCATGACCCCAATGAATTGGAATCTGGTGAGGTAGGTGCTATTTGCATGGATGACCAGGGGGTAGGGCCAGAAGGCCATATGGCCAGATATTCCATGGCAGTGAGGACTAGGCAAGGCTAACCATCTGGGCCTGCCAAAGGCACACTTTGTACCCAGGCCACTGTGGTCCATTTTGGATCTCCCCAGGGTCAGCTGCAGTACAGGCCATTGAATGAAGACATCCTGCATCCCAAAGGCATGCCCAGAGAGGTAGGGTTGCCAGCTTCCAGATGGGCCTGGAGATCTCCTACTTTCACAACTGATCTCCAGCTGACAGAGATCAGCTCCCCTGGAGAAAATGGCTGCTTTGAAGGGTAGACTGTATGGCATGGTACCATGCTGAGGCCCCTCCCCTCCCCAAACCCCTCCCTCTCCCAGATCCACCCCCAAAGTCTCCAGGTATCTTCTAACCCATACCTGGCAACCCTACAGAGAGGTCATGTTGGGAAGCTGGGACCAATTTGCTGCTGTACCTAAAGGCCCTGAAAAAGGCTAGCATGAAGGCAGCCTCGAACAGAGAGGTCCCAAACTTGGACCAGCAGCTCCAGGGAGCTACTGAAGAAGTCTGACAAGAACAGCTGGCTGGCTGTATGGGCTTCGCAGTGCGTGCCCTGAAGTATGATGGCTACTTACCTGGCTGCCAGTGGGGGGCTCCCTCTTCATTCCCTGAAGTTTTTGGCAGGAACACAAAGCACACACACTGTGATGATGTCACCCAGAGGTGATATCGTCACACAGGGTGCATTGCAGGGGGACACACTATTGTTGGAGAAAAACCTCTATGGTAAACATAGAGTTTTTTCTCAAATGATAGAGCATCCCCCCTACAATGTGCCCTGTGCAACGATGTCACTTCTGGATGACATCATTGCGCTGGGCAAATTGGTGCAGGTAGGACTCTTTGGGGGCAGGGTTCCCCCCCCTGGCTGGATCGGGTGTGGCAGATCGGGGTCTCTGAAAGCTGGTAAACCCCCTCCCCTGTTGGGGGAATGGCAACTGGAGGGCAGAACAATCCCAGGTGAGTCCAGGGCCATCATCCGTGACTACATCTGTGTTAGACAAGAGGAAATATGTGAGGTCACTGGCACAGATAATGAAGGCAGTTATCCTCTGGTTAAAAAATAACCTATTAGGGGACTGGCAGCCCCCAGCCAGTCACAGAGAACTTTTGCATGTGTCAAGGATTCTGTGCCTCTACACATAAAGGCAGTCATGGGGTAAGTAACTTGATGACTCATTTTGTAATTAGTGAAATTATGTACCATGTGTGATTGTAGCATGTGGGGCGACTTGAGTATTGGTACTATTAAAATCTGAGACAGAGTGTTCTAGAGATTGTTTGTTTCTGTTAGGATAAATAGTTCTAATTCATCATCAGACCTGAAGAATTCCTAGGCCTGAGAAAGCTTCTTCCCAGAAAATCACAGCATACATAAGCACTATTACAACTTGTTGCCTCCTCAAGGGCATAGTCAGTGAAGAATTTTAACTAGCCTTTAATTAATACAATATTAATTGTACATTTTATCAGTGCTGCTAAGAGCTCTGCATCCCAAACATGGGGCATTCCTAATTAGCAGTTACAAAGTGTCAGTGGAGACTGGTCTAGCTGTATGATGTGCTTTCATCAACACAAGAACAGAAGATGGCATTTACTTAAGCCAATATGATAAAGGGCAGGGAGATCAACTTCAGCTACCAGGCAGGTCAATAAAATACTTGAAAAATGAACATGCTAACATAGTTGAACATTTGTTTTGCAAAATGCTCCAGCCAAAGAAAGAGGTTCATTGGGGTCCATTCCACACTGTCTTTGGTGGCAAATTTTGTTTTTCCATCAAGTATACAGCACTTGTATGATATTTGCATGTTTCAAACATGTATCTAATTTTCACTTTATATTTTTAGGTATACACTTAAAAATCCTCTGTGTACTCCAAAATATTGTAACATGTATGTTGACCCTGGGATGGAGAGTGCCTGTTTGGCAGGTTCTTTAAAAAGTTGCTAGCAAGACTACCTGAATATGCACCCTTGAACTTAGCCTCTAATATACTCGTATACTGAAGTAAAACTCAGGTTATACACTAATAGCTATTGATATCCCTATGTCCAGTGGCACTAAAGAGAGAAACACTGTCTCATTGTGAAGGCCTGCAAGTGAATGCAGCCTATCACTGCAAACAGTGACCCACCAAAGGTTACTGCACACAGGACTGAAAAACCAGGAAGGAGGATAAAGTGCTTGACAGGTTACAGTACCTAGTTGGTAGGCTGCGTGCAGCTAGAGTTCTGCAGGTAATAAAAACTTGAATTATTGGAACAGAGATTGAAAATAAAACACTATCATAATACCATTATATTCATTTACAGGCCAGCAATCTTCAGACTATTGTGTACAGTTTTGGAAATCCTCAGCTAGAACAAGGAATTATAACTGCCTTTCCTCCAAGGAGCACAGGAGAATACACATGGTTCTTCCTTTCCCATGTTATCCTCACAATGACCCTGTGAAATAGGTGAGACTGAGAGAAAGTGATGGGCCAACAGTCACACAGTGAGCATCAAACCCAAGTGTGGATTTGAATTGCAAACACTGAGATATACTCTAGCCCCTACACCACACTGGCTGTTGTCATCAGATGACACTTGGGGGACTAAGAAACACAACTGTACACAAAACAAAAAAATGGTGTCTGTGAAGAAAAAGCAAGTATTCCAGGGGATTACTGAGTTAAAAACAATGAAAGCAGGAAAAGTTATTTTCTCTGTGTGGGGGAGAAATACCTCATTTTGTGTAAACACAGGTACAGTGTTTTAGACTTTGCAATAGAGAAAGGAAGGGATGATTCATTAAACAATTCACAATGGGAATTTTAGGCTGTGGCTTTCAATAAGAACAAAGGAAAGTTAGCTTGGGGTGTAAAACAATTCCAGTACACCAAAAGACCAGCAAGTTCTCCTGACATGAAAAGCAGTGAAAGAGCCACAGCTCAAGAGTGACAAATGGAGATTACAGATCCTGAGTTTTACACTTGTCTGATCTAAATTGGAGATACTACAAGGATGGGAACCATGGCTTATTGCCAAAAGAAGGCCACCTCGTCAGGTGACATGAGCTGAAGAACCTCCAACCTTTCTTTCATCACACCTGTGGGCAGATAGGCATAGAAGCAGAGACTGATGGATAGATTAACTGGCTCACAGTGGCATAGGAAGTTTATGGCAGAGTGCACCATAAAAGCTACACACCTCATAGTGCTCTCTGCTCATTGCCTGTGGAGCTGTGCTGTCAAAGCTAGTGTTTGTTTGCTTTATTCAAATTGCTTTCTTTCTTTGTCAGGCCACCCAAATAGCTGAAGTGGCACAACAGTTGTCACTGTACACCTGGGGCAAGTGTGCCACAGAATTGCAGATTCCCTGCAGCAAGAAGCTATCAGGATGCCAACACAACCCCATTAGTGAGCACAGCATCCCCTCTGGGGACAAGAAGGATGGCAAGCAAACATTCAAGAATGGAGGGTGGGGGCTGCTGCTGTGGTTGCTGAGGACAGTGACGAAAAGGTTGCTTTAAAAATAAAGCTTGTTGTGTTAATTGTGCTATTTTCATTAAATGTGGGGGATTAAAAGTGAGGAGGCCACAGCCCACATCAGCTAGGGACAGATTGAGAATGGTTAGAATGGCCTAAATGACACGCGGCTCAAACCTTTGAGCAGTTGAGATAGCAGCACATTGAACAAGCGGCTGTGATCCCACTGCTGAGATTTGATGCTTCTCCCCACAACTAAGCCCTTCTGTAAAACAGGGTGAAGTGGCCACCTGAGGCAAGAGATTCAGGGCATCACTAAAGTGATACAAATGTCAGCTATTTATGGGTCTTTTATATAAAAAAAATCCACAGGTGACGGTCAATTGAATTAGCTGTATCAGGTGCCATCTTGGACAGTGGCTATTCCTGCCCTCACTGCTATTATATTTGTTCTGGGAAAGTACCTTTTGGCCTTAATACTGCAGGGGTAATAGAAATGTGTGTTAGGCATGCAGAGTGCAGTGCACTGCATCTGATCCATAGAATTAGACTGTTAAACACTCAAATATTTGGATTTTTTGTTATACTTTAAGGGCTTATTCACATAGGATTGCCACAACCAGAGGGAAAATCAAGGCAGTTGGCTTGTTGCTGTTCACTGGGTTACTGATGAGTCTATTTTGTTTTAAGACCAGGATTTGGAGCTGCTGGCCAAAATTTGTAAAAAAATAAAATTGGAATTTCTGAGTTAAAATCAGTAGCATCGTTTTCACTTAGCACACACATTTGAACATTGTTACCCAAATTAGTTGCTGTAGATTTTCCCGGTTGTGTGGCCATGGTCTTGGCATTGTAGGACCTGATGTTTCGTCAGTAGCTGTGATTGGCATCTTCAGAGGTATAACACAGAAAGATGTAGTACTCTCTGTGTCAAGGTGAGCCTTCGACAACATATTGTTACCCAAACATCATAAGAACCCAAATTGTTGCACTCTTCTCACATGAACTGCAGAGTATACGTGTGTGCTTCCTTCCATGACGTTGTACTGAGTCAACAGTCAGGATGAGTGTTGGCACAGTAACTCATAGAGATACATGCTTTTATTAACGTCATTTTTAAAATCTGAATCAAACTCATTTGGTAATAATAATTCATTATTATTAATAAAATCAACACTCATTGAATGTCTGCATTATTCCTGTGCCTCGCCATCTAGCTTAGAGAGTTAAAATAAAATTCAGAGAAGAGAAGAGAATGGCTTGGAAAGGTTTCAATGGATGGAAGGGAGTGATTTTTGCTAATTCACCCAATGCCACTGCAGGCCTCCAGTTCCTCCCATTCTGCTCCCGCCCCCCTCTCCCCAGGAGCAGAATTTTGGGAAGTATTGGGGGGGCTGCAGTGCAAGGAGGGGTTCAGAAAGAAATTTCTTCCATCCATAGAAAACTCCAGTGGTTCCAAGCCAACTTCAAGAATTAATGTAACTGACTAGGACATTTTGTAATCAGCAGAGTTACATAAGCTTTTGCGGTATAAAAGAATTTTCTTTTTTTCTTTTTGTAGTTTTCATATGTGCATGTGTATGTGTGTGTGAGTGCACCTGGAAGTCATGGCAACCTCTGGTAACTGACCCCTACTCAGGGCCTGGAGGATATTCGGAGAGGTGACTGAATAAAGCCTGCTCCCGCCTCCCAGCTGCTGGTATTCCAAGGAGGTCTTGCCAGAGTCGACCCTGCTTAGCTTCTGAGAAGTGACAAGATTGGGCTTGCCTGGGCTACCCAGGTCAGGGTATAAAGGAATTTTCTTGATAGGTATTTGCACACTAGCTAGTGGGGAGGGCTTTTTTGATTCTGTGGGAGCACAAACATGCACCCATAAACAGTACCTCTGTAGAGTCCAGTGGCACCTTTAAAACCAACAAAGGTTATTACATTCAGTATTCTAATATACTATTCTGATTTTGTTCTACTGCTTCAGGCCAACATGGCTGACTACCTGGATCTATAAGCAGTACCTGTTTGCCCGTGTTAACTCTTTTTTGAGACGGAGCATCTTCAGGTTCTAGATAGCAGGTTGGATACAGCCAGCTTTTTCACTCAATGGTACATAATCTATCTTCATACTATAAGCCCTTGTCCCACAGGGCTTTTGTTCATGAAGGTCTCATGATCCCCAGCATAGCTTTTTGGTAGTCACAGAGAACTCCTTTTCACTAGTGGAAAAACTAGTTGGATCCAACTGGGTCTTCTGCTAGTAACATTGTCTGAAAAAGTGATTGATTTTTATATTGCAGAAGCGGAGGGTGCTGTTATTTAGCTAGTATTTGACCCCACACACAAACACACTATTCCCTTTTCCTTTCCATGTTAGTTCTAACATAAGTCAATTAATTCTGTATGAGTCTACCAGCATCACTGCATCATGTGTGTTACCGTGGTTATTTGTAATGTGCAGGAATATTGAATTCTCATATGTGATTCATACTGACTGAATGCTAAAACATTAATAATCAGTTTGTCTGTGTGTGCATCCCTCGTTGCAATGCATAAAATGGCTTTCAGTAGGTGCTATTATTTCAGTGTTTGTTTTCTACCAAGCACTCATAGTCACCGTCTTGAACAGTATTGCAGTCTGTGCCCCTTCAGTAGCACTTCACACTTTTTTGGGGTTCCAAATTCCTTCCTAACACCTCTATATTTCTGCCTGCTTCATAGAGTTGCCAAATGCAGTCCAGCATGCCACAGCTCCCCAAAATGGTGCCTATGAGTGCTATGGCTCCTGACAGCACCTTTCCTGGTGCCTGCCAAGTGGTTTTAGAGAGTGGGCAGTGTCAGGTGGGGCTTTTGTCTAATGGTGCTTCTGATTGGCCCCTGGAGATCTGATTGGATGAGCAGATTAAAAAAATTGCTTTTGGCAGCAGCTACCATCATAGCACAATGATCTTTACATCACTGAAGATAAGCCATGTGCATGCAAAACGCTATTTTTAACAATGTATATTTTAAAAGGCAACCCATTAAACACAGCTTCTGTCTGAAATATTGCTTACTATTAATGCATAATCTTACTTCCTGACATTTTGTTAACCATCGCTTAACAACTTCCTTTTCTTTCTTGTCACAGACATAAAATAAGATACAGTTGTCTTATGTCTGAGCTGGGTGGCGTCTACACATCGGTTTTTCCTCACGTGAACAGCAGAAAGCCTCTGCAACAAAGGGGAGCATCCAGAAGATGTCATGCCCAATCTGGGCAAGTCTTGTCTAGCTCCCTTTTTTCTTCCTTTACTCTAGAGAAAACATAAACCTTGTTTTATCCAAACTAAAGAGACAACTGCAGTATGACTGTTGAAGGAGCATCCTGCATCTGGATGCCACTCTAAGCTCTTCATCCCTTCCTCCATTTTTCAGCTCTGTAGAGGTCTATTATCATTTCTTTACCAAACCACAGGGAGCAGGGGAGAAGAGTCCTTTAAAAGGCTGTGAAAGAAGTTGCAGGTTGTAGGGAGCTGCACAATGCATAGGCATAACAGGGAGGAGTGGGGGTGAGGTGGAGAAAATGGTAAAGGAATGGGGCATATAGTTGCTATTCTCACCCGTTCTGTCCCCTTCTGCCATCTGAAAGCAGTCCTGTCCATACAGGATCAGAAGTGTAATGAAGAAAGCCTGGTGTCAGCTTTGTTCCAAGATGGATAAGAGGCATCAGGCTTTCCTCTGGTTTGACTGAACTCATGTTGATCATCATGCTAATATTTCCCTTTACCAATCTCGTTCAGAATTATTTTTATCTCATGGCTGCTGCCATCTCAGTGCCATTTTCCCTCACTAGCTGTTGCTTCTTTCTTCCTAGATTTATCATGGGGCACTCTCACCCAAACAGGCACATACAGTGAAAACTGGATTATACCATAACATTACGTATCTAACTAGATTTTGCTATGATAATGTCACCGAGGACAAGCAAAGCCACTATAAATAAACCATCAAGTGTTTTTATAAGGAATGCTGAAAAATGCTTTATGACATGGCTAAAAATAGTAATTAAAATGGAAGCAACTGTCACTTAATTTTAATAGAAAGGGTCATGCAGATTTCCCCCTTGAAATAAGAGAAAACAAACAAAATTAAGTATATAATTATGTCTCCACGTAGAAAGTCTATCAAAGTGTGATCTGAGTTCTACCGGGGGGGGGGGCTGAAACAAATAGGGGGAAATGTAAGAGATTTGATATTATCCTGCAATTGCAGTAATAACATAACATTTCCCAATATTCTTGATGTGTGTCCATGTTTGCTTCATCTATGCAACTGAACAGGATTTGAGATTTTGCATCTGATTTAGCATTGGCTTTAAGTAATCTTTATTATTTAACTCTCAGACCTTCAATTCACATCTCAGTCCTGACAATGTATTTTTTTTTTTTTTTGGTGAAGAATGTTTCATATAAAATAGAGTTCTAAATATATCTCAAAGGGCTTACATGTTTACAGTGTCTCAAAAACTCAACATCAAATATGCTCAGAACACCAGAAAAAAGAGACATGTTTACTTCTAGTTGAAGCCTTTCTTCAAGATATGATGCAACTGAATTACCATAAAATAGTTTTTAGAGCTTTGTTAAAGCATTATCTTGAAAATATATATGTCAAAAACAAAAATTCTGCTCTCTACCCACAAGCCTTCCTCTCCTCATTCATCTGCCACATCCATTGACAATGCCACCATCCACCTTGTAGAAAAGACACAACTTTTAGTTATTATTTCTGAATCTTCTCTCTCTTTTGATCCCCTTATCCATTCTGTCACCCTGTCATGTTGTGTCTCCCTGTACAATATTACAAAGACATAGCACTTCTTTTCTGCCCTTAGGCAATAGCTCTGACTCATCTTCTGCCCATCTCTTACTCTGACCAGGGCTGCCATGGGAAGGGGCCTAGGAGTTCAATATTCCAGGGCCTGGATTCCATATTATGGAGTCCCTGGGAGCTATTCATGGATAGTAACAATATGCCTCTTTTAATTAAACGTCTTCGGAATGTGGGTGGGTCATAGAGGCTTTTGACAGCCCTGGCCTGGAATACTGCACCCCCCTCCTATTTTATCTCCTACCACACCTCAGTCTCTCCAGTTCTATCTAGCACTGTGCTGACAAAATGATTCAACTTTCTTACTGTTCTGACCATATGAGGCCCCTCCTTAGACCCTTATGTAATGCTTTGCTCTTTTCTGAGACATCTTATATGTAATATCTGGAATGGCACCCCTCTGTACTGTTCTGAGGTGATATGTGTTATGCTGCCTCCTTGCCTGCCTTAGCGTTTCCTGCTTATTTTCACTGCCACTTAGAACTCTTAGTTGGATCCAGATAACAGGATAGCTCAGTTATAGTTAGTAGAATGACAAAACAATCAGCATGTGAGGGTGGCTCTGAGGTAAAAGGGGATACTTTACTCAGAATAAAGCAGTTGTTTTCTCTTAAACATACAGTTTAACTAGTAGTAAAACAGGATAGTTTCTGTATGGTTCATAAGCTTAATCATTTCAAATAGGTACATAAGCATAATAGTTTCAGATAAGTACAGTTCTTGTTTCTCTAAAGTTCCTTAAATAGACCTAGCCACAAAGGCTTGTTTTCTCACTTGCCACTTAGACTAGTAACTTACACACAGAACATAGATTTTTGTCATACTTCATAGCACACTCTTCACATACTCAGCTCTCTTCCCCTCCACTTTCCTCCCTCTCACACAAAGCCTCTCAGAACAAGCCAGTCAACTCTGTCCTTTAGGGTACAGCTACCATCCAACCATAACACACTTCAACCAACCATTCACCCCCCTTTTTTACTCTAGACTTGCTTTTTTAAACCACAACAGCATACCTGTAAAACCCAACATTAAAACACAAAAATACAACATACACTATGATGACCGAGCCCCATTCCCTCACTCAGATGCAGGATTTCCCCTCTGTCATTTCCTCCTTTCTAGCTGAGCAGCCCTTTTATCTGTTCTTTTCTGAAGATCTATGGATGTCCCACCCTGTCACTTTATTGTATTTTGCTGAATGGCTCAACGCAGGAACTTGAGAGAAGAGACAAAATCAGCTCTTTAATGTAAACTACTGAAAATGGCACACAGGAGGCTTTTGAACATTCAAAAATAAACAAGATTTTATTCAAAGTAGAGGTGGAAAGGTCAGGTGAATCAAATATAATTCTGAGATAATTTATTATAATCACAAACTCAAGTTCCTATGTTTTCAGTATGTGAGAATTTTAAAGCTTTTCACAAAGTCTTTGATAGAATCTTAGAGATGAGAGGCTTTGGTTTCAGTGTCTGTTCAACACTCCACTTACTTGAGTTTAACTGACTCTTCAGGTTTCAGAAGGCATAAGAACATAAGAGAAGCCAGTGTCTGATCAAGCCAATGGTCCCTCCAGTCCAACACTCTATCACAAAGTGGCCAAAAATACCAGGTGCCATTAGGAGGTCTACCAGTGGGGCCAGGACACTAGAAGCCCTCCCATTATATATATGTTTTCTGTGAGCCACCATGAGCCTGCCCTTGCGTGAAGGGTGGGATACAAATTGAAATAATGATGATGATGATGATGTCCCTACTAATTCTCTCCTTAATAACAGTTTCCACCAACTTACCCGGCATCAGTGTCAGACTGACTCAACTGTAATTTCCCGGATCTCCTCTGGAACCCTTTTGAAAGATGGAGATGATATTAGCTACCTTGCAGTCCTCAGGAATGGAGTCAGATTTTAATGAAAGATTACATATTTTTGTCAGGAGATCCACAAGTTCACATTTGAGTCCTTCAGATCTCTTGGATGTATGCCATCTGGGCCTAGTGATTTATCAGTTTTTAAGTTGTCTATCAGTCATAGAACCTCCTCTCTTGTCACCTCAGTCTGGCTCAAACACACCTCCCGAAATCAACAGTTCTGGAGTGGGCAAGCATTCCTCATCTTCCACAGTGAAGACAGAGGCAAAAAATGCATTCAGCTTCTCAGCCATTTCCCTGTCATCCTTCAGTACTCCTTTTACCCCTTGGTCATCCAAGGGCCCCACTGCCTCCTTGGCTGGTTTCCTGCATCTAATGTATTTGAAGAAAGTTTTATGGCTCAGAGGCTAAGACGCTGAATTGCAGACTGGAAGGCCTGTAGTTCAGCAGTTCGAGACCCTAGTACTACATGACGAAGTGAGCTCCCATCTCTGGCCCCAGCTCCTGCCAACCTAGCAGTTCAAAAGCAAGAAATTGCAAGTAGATAAATAGGTACCACTTCGGTGGGAAGGTAACAGCATTCTGTGCACCTCGGCGTTTAGCCATGCTGGTCACATGACCATGGAAATGTCTTTGGACAGAGCTGGCTCTTCAACTTGGAAATGGAGATGAGCACTGCTTCCTAGAGTCAGATTCAACTGGTTTTCGAGCAAGGGAAATCTTTACCTTTTATGTTTTTTGCAATATGCTCCTCATACTCCCTTTTTGCTTGCCTGATCACAGACTTGCATTTTATTTGCAACAGCCTGTGTTCCCTTTTATCAACTTCACTGAGACTAGCTTTCCACCACTTAAAGGAATCCTTCTTACCTTTTACAGCTTCCATTACTTCGTTGTTAACCACGGAGGCATTTTTCTATACCTATCTGTGCCTTTCCTAACCTGCAGTATATATTTTTTCTGAGCTTCTAGGATTGTAGTTTTAAATAGTCTCCAAGCTTCCCCAATGGTTTTGACCCCTTTTACTTTTACTTTCCTCTTCACATGTCCCCTCATTTCAGAGAAGTTACCCCTTTTAAAGTTAAAAGTGGTTGTATCAGTCTTATTTATTTATTTATCAAACTTGTACCCCGCCCTCCCCTTTCGGGGCAACTCTCCATTTATACAAATGTTGAACTCAATAACATTATGGTCACTATTCCCAAGTGGTGCAATCACTTTTACATCTCTCACCAGGTCTTGGATGTTACTTAGGGCCAAATCCAGGATTGCCTCTCCCCTGGTAGGTTCTGTGACTGTGTGCTCCACAGCACAGTAATTGAGAGTGTCTAGAAACTCAATCTCTTTTCCTGACTTGAACATATATTGACCCAATCAATGTGTGGGTAGTTAAAAATCACCTATTACAACACAGTTATTTCATCTAGCCGGTATCTTTCATTCATCATTTTATAATCCTCCTCTATCTTTTGATCTGGTGGGCAATAACAAACTCCAATGGTTAAGCTTCCTTTTGGGCCCACTATTTCGACTCATTGCATTTCCAGAAGTGAATCCAATTCTCTTACCTTCTCAGTCTTACTGGACTGTATACCTTCTCTGACATAGAGAGCCACCTCACCTCCAACCCTTCCCCCCCATCCTTCTGATATAATTTATAACCAGGAATCACCATATCCCACTGATTTTCCTCATCCCATCAAGTTTCTGAAATACCCACAATGTCTATGTTTTCCCCCAACACCAAGCATTCCAACTCCCCAAATCTTACCTCAGACATTTCTAGCATTTGTATATAAACATCTATAATTTCCCAGGCATGTTAGGCCCATAACCTTCCTCCTGCTGCCTCAAGACCTTTCCAGGCAGTCCATATCGTTTTGCCACAGTCTCAGTGGACAATTCTAATCCATTTCCCTGTAGAAAAGTAACAGCTACCCCTTCATCTCCTTGAGATGAGCCATCCCAAACCAGAGACTTTTCATCTTCTGTTGGCTTTCTCCCAATATCCAGTTTAAAAACTTCTCTGCCACCTTTTTGATTTTAAGCATCAGCAGCCTGGTTCCTTCTCAGGACAAGTGGAGACAATATCTTTTATACAGCTCCCTCTTGTTCCAAAAAGCATCCCAGTGCCTAACAAACTTGAACCCTTCCCCCCCACACACCATCGTCTCATCCACGCATTGAGACTCCTGATTTCTGCCTGTCTCTGCAGCCCTGTGCATGGAACAGGTAGCATTTCTGAGAAGACTACCTTGGAAGTCCTGGCCTTGAGTTTCCTGCCTAGCAGCCTAAATTTTTCCACCAGGACCTCACCACTGCATTTCCTCACACCGTTGGTGCCAATATGTACCATGATCTCTGGCTTCTCCCCATCACTGTCTACCAGACTATCTAGAACATGCATAATATCTGTTACCTTCGCACCAGGCAGGCAAGCCACCATACAATCAGTACGCGGTTTTGCCGCCCAGCTGTCTACCTGCCTAAGGATTGGATCACCAACTACCAAGAGCCCCCCCCTCCACTACACTAAGCACCTAGATCCCTTCTCTGAGCACACCAAGGATCACTTCACTCTTCAGAGCTGTCTCCCTTATCAACTTGGCAGAGAATCTCTTCTCTAACTAGAATCCCTTTTCTTGGCCCGAATGGGGGTCTTTACCGATCATCCCACTCCTCCTTGCCAACCTTCCCAGTCCTCAGTCAGAGCTACACTGTTCCAATTCTCAGTCGGAGTTAAACTCTCCTCAGTCAGAGCTGAACTGTTCCAGTTCTCAGTTAGAGTTAAACTGAATTCTCTTCAGCAGTCAGTTCCCAAGTTTTTCTGCTCAGCAGACTCAAATCTGGAGAACCAGATTTGATTTCCCACTCCTCTACATGAAAGCCAGCTGGGTGACTTTGGGTCAGTCACAGTTCTCTCAGACCAGTTCTCTCAGAGCTCTCTTAGCCCAACCTACCTCACAGGGTGTCTGTTGTGGGGAGAAGAAAAGAAAGAGATTGTAAGCCACTCTGAGACTCTGAGTGAAGGGCAGGGTATAAATCCAACTTTTCTTCTTCTTAACTGATGCTAACCAATCAATTCCCTTCTAGCAACCTGTCACTCAAGGTTCTCTGACTCTGTGAGGCATTAATCCTTCACAGTCCATTACATATTTCTACACAGGCCCGTAGCCACAGTGGGGCATTTGGGATGGAGCCCCACCACCCATGAGCCCCGCCCCACCATCTGATAATACCAGATACCCCTACCCCCAGTGTGCCTACTCTTACAGCAGCAACAAGGCTGGGGAAAGAAAGGGAAGCTGCCCTGCCACTTCTGGTCAGTTTCACTCTCCCATCCACCAGTTGCTGATGGGTGGGGGGGGGCTAGGGAAGGAAAGAGAGAGAAAGCGATGGTGGTGGGGAAGCCAATCTCTTTCTCCCACAACTTTCCATGGCAGGGGTGTGTGTGTGTGGTGATGGTGGAGACGCCAATCTCTCTCTCCTGAAGTTACCAATCTCCAGGTCATGGCTGGAGATCCCCTGGCATTACACCTGATCTCCATGTGGACTCTCTGGCATTGTATCCCACTGAAGTCCCTCCCCACCCTAAGCTCCTCAGGCTCCACTCCCAAAATTTCCAGTTATTTATTATTTTTAAGTATAAGCATGATGGGTACCCCACAAGAAAAAAATTTGCCCCACAAAATGAAAAATCCTGGCTATTGCCATTTTTATACAGCACTTATGAGCTTTTAAAGTACAGAGTCCGTCATACACATACAGTATTTACATATCAAAACACCACATCCTACCTTTGCTTGGCTTCTTCTTTTCTTCTGTAGTCATTCGAAGAACTACCATGTCATAACCACTGTTTGGAAGCAGGAGTTCTTTCATAGAGGCTTCAGTGTTTGCATTGTTTTGTTGTCTACAGCAGTGACTGTTTTGATAACCATCCATCATCCAGACTCTTCATCACGAATTAGCATAGAAGCTTCCTTGTATCCAAGGCTATGAGCCACTTAACTCAAAAGGTGGCTAACCCTCTAGATTTTACAGGCTTGCTTTTTCTGCAGTTTTCATGTGGTGTCCAAGCAACCTTGAGAATACCTTCTTGTGGTGTGATTGTCATGTAATGCGACCTTGAAACTGTTAGCATTTTTAAAATGTCAATAAAGGTCATGAGGATCTAGTTTTATATTTTGAAGCTGCTGTAGCCATCTTAAACTGCACAAGGCACTCTGAAGGGCAAAGGAATAGAAATGTCTTTGGAGTACTTGTGGTGTCAGGAAACACTTCACCAAGTGGCATTCTGACACAAAGAATTGTTCATTCTTCTTTTTTACCTTTATAAAAGGCAATGTGTCAAAAGCAGTAGCACAGGTCTACCTTATAGGTGAGGCAAAGATAATTAAGATGTATTCCACAAGGCAGAATCAGGCTATTTCACAAATTATGTGGTATCAATCAGAGGTCTGCCATTGAATTGTGCAGTACTGGGTGATATGGGTAGGATTTCAAGCACTGCTTTGGCCAGTGCCGGAAGACTTGTGGGGGTGAAGTTTGGAAGGATGTGATATCATTTCTGGGTAATGCTATAGGCTGCCTCTGATCGTTTCTGTGTCTTCACCACAGAGACTAGGGACAATTCCTGGAACATCACTGTGTGGAAGTCATTTTTTCTCCTGCTCTTCAGTTCCTTGGAGGTGGCAAAATTGGCATAGAGGAGATAATTCTCCTTCTGGAACAGGTAAATCAGAGAACTAGGGACAGGGCCCAAAATAATCTCCTCTCACATCCACCAGCTCTTATAAGACTTCCACTCCCAAGCCACTACTGAACACCTGGATGGTGGAGATTGGGTGGTTGCTTGGAACTGAAATTATGTGTGATATACTTTCAGCTCCGAGCCACTGATGATCTTCTTAAGGGGGAGCCCCAGACATAGACCTTGCTGCCCAAGTGGTTGGTGGCTTCTTTCAAGTGCAGAGCTGCTCAAAGTGCAGGTCCTAGAGATGAATCTGCTGCCAAGGTTATACTCAAAAGGGAACTTTAGACAAATGCAGCTCCCTGTTGAGTGCACCTATATGCTACATGTATTTGCAAAACCTAACTTGTTCACTAAAACATTTTAGGTGTGCTCTTAATTTAATGTGTGAAGTACTCCTAATTAATGGCAAACATTACACGTTTCATGGCAACATCAAAGGAATCTCTCACACAGCAAATGAAAGAATGGGGATGTCTCACTATGTTGTTAGCCTATCTCTGTTTCTTTGATGTCATAGGAATGTGAAGAAGGAGCCATCCAAACTTAGCGTAGTGTTCCACATTCAGAGGATAAGCTTACCTCAGTCCATTAATTTGTCAGGAGTTTCCCCCAACTTCCTTCTCTTTGATCCAAATTTTTGGCAAATGACTGGCTCCAGGTGCATTCTAAGCCCCAATGAACAGTTTCAGGCTGATGTTTGGTCCAATAATTAAATTGCTGTAATTCCAATGCCTGGCTGCAGTGCAGCCAATTTAAAAAATAAACAAACACACACACTCCATTCAAGGGAAAGTTTTTTAAAATGTTCAGAATTCAAATGTTAAATTAATCATGTGTATAACTGCCATTGTTTCAAGAGGAACAAGTCTTTTAAAAAAAACAGTCATAAAAAAAAAAAAAGGATTTGCTGAATTCCAGTAGGAGAGGTTTAACTACAGCTATTAACTGTGGAACTGGACCTTCACATCCAGAGGCAAACAATGAGCAGATGCTCAGAACAAGTAACAAAGGATGGCTAACACCATCTTGGCAGCTTCCCTGGAACATCTGCATTGCTATTCAAAACATGGGGTTAGACTCATTACATCTGAAGTCTGAACCAACACAGCAATTTTGAACAGAAATTCAAGCAAACCGTTAATTTTAAGATGTCACACAAACCCCCTGTTTAATCTTGCAGTAACATCACTACCCTCTGGAATCATACAGCCAGGGTTTTGCAAGAGTTGCAAACAGCTGTACTGACCACAATCCAAAGCCTTCCCTGTCACTGAGCCTGCAGTACATAGTCCTATATATAGAATTGCTGTGGGGTTGGTAGTCTAATCCCTAGGCATCCTTGTGGTAGAACACAGATCAGCTGGCACTTTTTCCAAAATAATGAATTAGGCACATTTTCCTGCCTCATTCACTTGGATCAGTTTTGGATTTTGTATGCACTGTATTTGAGATTTCCAGAGTAAAAAACACACCATGATGACAATTAGTCCGTAAATGCATTA
Source organism: Gekko gecko (assembly GCA_029375565.1). Taxonomy (NCBI): domain Eukaryota; kingdom Metazoa; phylum Chordata; class Lepidosauria; order Squamata; family Gekkonidae; genus Gekko; species Gekko gecko. The sequence goes on along the minus strand of JAPDNY010000003.1, from coordinate 158,305,002 downwards.
GAGAGTTTCTATATGCAACAGCAGAAAGCTCAGCAGAAATGCACACTGAGTCTCCAACCTCCCCTGGACTGAATTTGTAAAGAGCCACACACAAAAAAATAGGTTAATTGTATGATACAGGAATGCTGGATTGGCATATAAGTAGGAAAAAATGGGGACTGGAACAATTCTCTGGTCACACCTTGAGATGTGTTAGTAATTAAAAACAGCAGACGTCGTGTTGTTGCAGTCCCTGAAGCACCCAGGCTGAACTGCACCAAACACGTGTAGCTTGGAGACCACCTGCCAAGAAATGAACACAACAGTTGCTTGCTGAACAAGGCATGGTTTGCTGCTGTTGGCATGAATAGCTTCTGTACAAGAAGCACATCCCCAAAGCCCACAATCAACTTATAATTTTTAAAGAAAAAGTTTTCGTGCATATTGTCCAACCTGAATGTAATTGTGCACAGCTGTGAACCTTAATAACATGAGTAAAAAGCAACAAACCAGTTAAACCCCAACAGTGCAAATCTAAGCAGCATTGCACACTTTTAAACCCAATTATTTCAATGAATTTAGTAGGATGTAATTGTGTTTAGGATTGCACAGCAAGGATTGATTTGATTTCTTTTAAACCAATCTGTTATTGAATGAAAACACTGCTAATCTAGTCAGATCTCTTCTTGCAATCATGCTGCCAAACCAATACAAGAAAGTTCCCCAAACCCTTCAGGTGCTTGTTAGCTCCCAGTGACCAGGCTGCCAGAAAAAGCATTACTTATAACTCTTGGCTAGTCACTATGATCAATGAACAATGCACTGTATGTATGTAAAGCAGATCAACGTATTTTAACCTAACATACGTAACAGCTTATTGTGCCAAAAAGACTAGCTAGTGGACAGCCTCTCTGCAGAGGGTATAATAAAAAATGCTTTATGGGAACAAAAAATGTACTCTCCTTTTGAATTTTTAGAATACAGTTTGATTCTGCAGTAAACTTTCATGGACTAAATCCCACTTCTTTAGATGCATTGGGAGGGTTCTGTCCAGGAAATCTGTTGCTGGAATAATTTTTTTTAAGGTACCACAAGACTCCTGTGTTATTTTTTTCTGCCATAGACACAACTGCCTTTCTGGAAATATGAGATTAACAAGCCATACGTGGAAGTCATTTTCAGCAAACCAGTCTAGTAAAAGAAATTACACTGTGGAGGTTCTTCACATCAACAAATGTGTAGTATATTCTTGGAGAAAGTTGTGGAATTGAACATGCTTCATTGGTCATAAAAAGAATAAAAAGCACAACTCTACTTCAGATTAGGCCTATGAAATCAAATTCCTTCCCTTGCTATACTATTCTTCTGGCTTTCCTTTCAGGCAAGAAGAAAAATTGACCATTTCTCCTGAGCACAAAGGGGATTGTTCTTTGTAAAAAAGGGGGAAAAGACAGAAAGAGCTAAAGAAAAAGGGGGGGAATCCTGTGGGACAGCAAATGTCAGTCCCATGCTGCTTTCTCTTGTAGTAATTATTGTCTCCGGCTGTCTGCCTCTGCTGCAGAGCCAGAAAGAGAAGGCGAGATAAGAAGGCATTCATCGGGTGGATATTACAGGAGGAACAGTTCTTCCCAGCCGCATTACTTTGTCTTTCAGAGGCACGGTTAGATCCCTAAATGTCCTCCTGAGTAAGCAGTCATAAAGAGCAGTGAGAAAGGTAAATCATTCTAGATGCCCAAAGAGAAAAGGAAACACTCACACGAATGCATAAAACTGCCTTAATTCTGAACTAGAACATCGGTCCATCAAGGTCAATATTGTCTGCTCAGACTGGCAGCAGTTCTCCAGGCTCTCAGGCAGAGATCTTTTGCATCACCCACTGCCAGATCCTTTTAACTGGAGATGCTGAGGATTGAACTTGGGATCTTGTGCATGCCAAGCAGATCTTGGGATCTTGTGCATGCCAAGCAGATACTTTACCACTGAGCCACAGCCCTCCCTTTCTCTACCAATGAGCCACCCATCTCCTTCCAATTGCATCCTCTAGCACTCTAGGCTGCTTCCAGACAGAGGTGCAAAAATACACCTCTGCAGTGACACCAAGGGGGGCAACAGGAATAATTTCCATCCCCTTTTATCTGCCCCACTTGCTACCATCACCATCCCAAATCTACTCATCTCCATTTCTTCTGTGATGCCTGCTTAAACAAACAGGTGCAATAGTAAATTTGCCAGGATTTTGTCCTGGGGCAGCTACATCACTTCAAAAATGGAGCTTAGGGTTAGGGTGTGATGTCCCATGCACAGGATTAAATCAGTTCTAAAGAGGAAAGCCTAGTGGGAAAGCTATGAGTAGTACTCAGAACAAGCAAATGTACTGCAGGCATTCCCTTTCAATCTGGAGGCTTTCTGCATTGGGGAGGGGAAGAATGTCTTTTGTCTCCTCCAGATCTATGATTTCTAAGTGGGTAATTATGGGGGGGGGGTAATCACTTTCCCTTGCAACTTGCTATATCACTCTCACCAGATTGTCTGTGGTTACCTGGCCTCTCACTTGATTTACTGAAAGAACAACAGCAGCAGCAAAACCCTTTGGTACACTTAGGTGGTCACCAGAGTTAACTCCTGCAGCAGCTAATACTGTGTATTCCATGGACTGTAGATTATTGCTCATCAAATTGTCAAGGAAGAGGGATACTTCAGGTCTGATAGAATTTTTGTTGTCCATATCAGCAGGACCTAGATGGACCTAGGCAACCAGCCCCATAGCCACCCTGCCCATCTGTTGTACAGGGGTCTGCCATAGCAAGCAGCAGCCCTTGGACATGCCCCTGGCAGATGGTAGCCTGCATGGAGCCTGCTCCTTCTGTTCCTCCGTGGCATGGGAGGCAGCTTCCCTGCTCTAGCCTGACTCCCAAAATCCTTGGGCTGGCCTTACATATCAGCACCAAAACAGGAAAGCAACAGTGAAGAAAAAAAAAAAAGACCGATCACCTGCTACAGGACAATAGAACTCTTACCACTAGGGCTGAAAACAAGACTGAAAAAGCCAGAACTACTAGTATAAAAAGCAGGGCAACTAGTCAGCCTGACCTTGTACTCAAACAGTCCTGAAATAAATATTCCTAGCTATACATCTCCAGAGCCATATCATCAGTTTTTAGGCAGCTTAATCAAGCTGCAGAGATAACTTGCGCAGCCATAATAAAATGCAAGCTTGGAGAAAGCTGCATAGAAAGCCTCCGGGCAATGCAAATGGGCTGTACAGGGTCTCAGTACAGGTGTGGGGGGGGGAGCGAGAGCAAGCAAGATAAGTCTTGCAAAGTGCTGAGGCTACACAACTTAGGGCAAGCCTTGTGGTTCTCTACTCAATGGATGATATGCTGGGAGAAACAAGCATCCAGTCCAGAGATGAGAAATGGATCTTTGATAACAGTGCTAGTTGGGGGTAAATGAAGATAGGAACTGTCTCCCACAAACCTAGTCAACCTCCTTATCTTCACCCAAAGAATTCCTTCTTTTTATTTACAATTCCGTGCCAAGAGAAGTGAAAGCCCAGTGTGACCTTTCGTGGCTCTTAGGCTGACAGGCTTGCAACAGAAAACCAAGAAAGGCTGAAGAGCAGATTTAAGCTATTCAATCTCATTTAATCTATCAGTATCTCCACACAGTTCCACAAAGGTACAAACCTGCTAAGTGGATGTGAGACAGCAAGCCATCTGTTTAAGAACTGGGCTAAAACTAGTCTAGTTTCATGAATATGTTTTGAGTATTTAAATTGTTATGCTCCACGCTCCCAGCCACTTACAGCTGTTTTGGACACAGGTGATATTTGCAAACAACATGCTGGATTCCTTGAGATGACCCATCAACGTTTTAAGAAATGTGGCTCATTTGAACTGCCCCCCCGCGCGCAACACAGCAGGCAGGGTAGCAAAATAAATGTGAGCATACCCCACATCAGGCTATCAGTAGTGTTCCTTTCTCTGCTCTGTAGCTCCAAATTCAAAGCAACATTTTAGCTCCCTCAGCTTAAATTACTTTGGATGCTGAGTAATCCTGTTAAAGCGGCCTACTGTTATCTCAGCACTTTTCCTGAGAACAACAGCTTCATTAGCACATCACAATGAGAGATGTTAATGAGGAGTGACTTGAAGGAGAACTGCTGAATTTCATGGCTGGATTGATTTCTGAAAATATGGAGTATGGAAATGGGAATTATGAACTCAAGCTGAGACATAGCTTAAGATGTGTGCCTCATCCTATGACTATACTTTGGGCCTCAGTAGATAGATCCAGCTTCACATACAGGAACAAAACTTCTGTTCACATCATCACATGCATGAAGTGCATCTTCAGCCAGCCAATATTGACAGAGAAAACTCACAAACAATGAGTCAAGAAGCAATGAAATACTAGAGGTCCATTCTGTGACACTTCTTCACAAAGGTCATAAGTACACCAGGATCATTCATAACAGAAGGACTAGATGAGAACAGCACAGTTTTCTTACTAAATGCATTTATGTCTTATAGTATGAGAGGAACAAACCACTATGGTAGTTTAGACCTACTTAGATAGTATAACTTTCTATGTACTTAAGCCTAAATTGTTTTAATTTTTTCCCCATACTATAAATGTTAAAGTAGCTTAGTAAGTCTAAGAAGATTATGTTTATTAACTAAAATATTTACATCTTTCTTTCATCATGGCTCAAGGTGGCTTATAAATTGTAATTTAAAATGTTCCAGTTTAAAATCAACAAAATAAAACCTTCAGATAGCCTCCTGCTCCAGAGAGAGACCTCACTAAAATCCCTGGAATATAAAATGGCCTTGCAGCACCTAAAGCAGTGGTCCTTTCACCTCCTCAGGTTTAAAGGGACAGAGAGAAGCCTACTGCTCAGGCAGTTAGTTGGCATCTCTCTTCCCTTTAAATTTTAAAGGACCATTATATTCTATGGGGAATGGCCCTTTAAAACTGAGACGGACTAGAGCAGCTGTTTCCTGGGGCTAAAGGTGTCCTCTTTTCCCTTTCCTCCAATCTCCTGGCCTTCCTGAAACCCAAATTCCACTTTTGGTTTCCAATACTCCCAGAATTTCACAAATGTTTTCAGTCATTTTGAATATACCCAAGCTGACCCAAAACAGTGTTGTTGGATGCATATATCCAAAAGCCTACCCCTGTTTGCTTGTTTATTTAGAATATGGGTGATTTCCCACTAAAGCTGCCGCGGGGTTGCGCCGCCGTTTGCCCCGAGATTTTTAGTCAATTTCACACCCGAAGCCGCGGGCTGCATTTTGACCTGCGGCTTCGCCGATTTCCCCGCAGTTTCGTAATCCTGCTTTAAGCAGGATTACGAAACTGCGGGGAAATCGGGCGAAGCCGCGGGTCAAAATGCAGCCCCGTGGCTTCGGGTGTGAAATTGACTAAAAATCTCGGGGCAAATGGCGGCGCAACCCCGCGGCAGCTTTAGTGGGAAATCACCCTATGTCTCTGCTGCCTCTTCAGTGTCTTGCTTGAGGTGGCTTACAATTAAAAACCCAACATTAAAATACAAGCCTATTCCTTTCCCATGTCTTTCTGCAAATGCTGTGTCCTCCTGGCAGCTTAACCTGCTTCTTTCTCTGCTGCTCTGCCTCCTCAGGGTTCCACACGGCAGGAGAGAACCAGCACCTCCCCTTTTGTGCCACCTTCTCCCTCCTGCCCTGGGTTTTTATCATGGCCTGACTTGGGGGAGAAAAAACTGCCACACTCACAGCAGGCCTGTATCATTTTCAACCCAACCATGCTTCAATCCAGTCTACGGTGCAAAGCCAATGTGCAGCACTTGTGACCTCCTGCCCCTAGGCCATTCCACAAAGTGGGACCTACAGTGGGAAAAGTATTGGTCTGACTGATGCCAGGTGGGCTACCTTAAGTGGGGGAAAGTATGTGGCAGCCTGAGGACTGTAACTGGCAGCCTGGATAGCAGTATGGGGATATATGTGAGGAATCAGTCCTTTAGATATATGGATCCCAGAATATGAAACGCTTTAAAAGTCATAACCAGCACCTTGAATTGGACTGGCAGCTAATGTTGCTGTTTTAACAAAGGTATGAGATGGAGAGGAGAGGGAACAGCGTGGCATGGTGGATGTGTTTCAGGCGAGCTCCTGAAGCCTCCGGCTTCATCAATCAACTGCAGGGGTCTTTGGGCACTCCAAGACCTCACTCGCCCCTCGGGGAAGAGGGGGGAGAGCAAGAAGCTTGATTTGGGTCCCCTGCAACTGCAGCCGTGGGCGGGTGAGAGCCCTGGATCGTCTCCAATGCCAGGATCAAGAAGAAAGCCCATGGCTATGGGCTCCTAGCTGTCACTACCCAGTGGGGGGGGTTAGAAACCTTGCCTGTATGAGTGCACCAGTACCATAACTTTCCATTTGCAACTAAAAAGAAGTCTGTTTCCTTTACAAAGGTGTAACCCATTAGCTAAGCCTTAAAACTAAACAAACACTGAGGTTGGACTTCTGATCTAAGTGTTTTGCTGTTCAGCTGCACCCCATCTTGCTCCGATGGGGGTGAACCGAGACTCAGCTGACGGGAAGGGTCTGAAAGTGTCTTGGACCCTCCCGGGATCTCTGTAGGAGATCCTCAGCCTGGGGGAGCTGAGGAGAGCCTCTTCCAAGGTGATGGCCAAGGAACTGAGGTTCACCTTCTTCCCCGAAAGATCGCGTTGCCGCAGAGCCAGCATGGTGCCGAAAGACGACTGCCAGACAAGCAGACATGGTCAAAAGTTTTGAAATGCTTCTAAAAGTCTTCCAAGGCTTCAAAGCATGAGTTAAGCAAAGCTCAAGTGATTCAAAGCATCTATAAGAACCTTGGGAGAAATTAGAAGCACCTAAGTGCAAAGCGGTGGGGGAGGGAGGAAATTCAAGAATCCACCCCCCCCCATTTAAAGCAAGGCAATTTCAAAACAGGAATTAAAAACTTTGAATTAAGCTAAACGCATCAGAATATCAGCAAAATTGAGAACTGCATAATAACATGAAGCGGATTAAATTCAGTTAACTTTTACTTTGTTTTGGGAAACTTACTTCTTGTTGATATTATGGCTGGGAGAGGGCAGAAGGTGGGTCTGGAGAAAAAAAACGTCAACCGGAAATAGCCAACTAACAACTCCCTCCCACAACCAGGAAATAACAGCAGATATGTCTACACTGTTGGCGAATGCACTGCACCCCCTAATGGAACAGATGACTAACCTCAGTGCTAAAATGGATAATTTGCAAAAGCAAATGGCTCAAATGGATAAAAGGACTTCAGCAACTGAAAAGACATTAAAAAAGATGGAAAAACAGACTGAGAGTATTAATAAAAAAGTGGATGAAGCAGAGAAAGAGAGAGCCTCCAATAAAACACAGCTAACACAGCTCCAGCTGGAAAGATCCATGTACATTCTACATTTTCAAGGGATTCCAGAAGAAAAGAATGAGGATTTAAAGGTTCTCTTAGCAGAGACTTTGGCTCCAATAATGGATTACAAACAGGAAGAGTTAATGAAGGAGATGGACTGGGTTTACAGAACTTATCCAGACTTTATAAAAAAAAATAAACTCCTGGGAGAAATATGTTTAAAATTCACAAGACTGTCTACCAGAGATCTGGTGCTGAAATCTACACAGGGAAAACCCTTAAAAATCAAGAATGAAGAGATAAAAATCTTTTTTTAAAAAAACAAAATTTTTATTGGGATACACCACATTCCAATGCAATTTTAAGTCACACTAATGGCTAACACTGTAATAACCTAAATAACAATTTTCGAAAACAGTAAACATTCAAATTCATTTCACTTCTCGTTCAGTATCCATACGTATCCAAGTTATATATTTTCCCCTTCATTCTATATTCAGTTTCTAGATACAGTTTCAATCCTTCCCAGTCTTTTAAGTACTGTTCTGCCATTTGTAGAATGAAGAGATAAAAATCTTGAAGGATATCCCCTTTGAAATCAGAAAACAGAGGAGACTTACTCTCCCTCTTCAGAAGAAAGGAGTTCCTTACAGATGGTTATTTCCTGAAGGACTGAGTTTTAAATATAAAGATAAAAAATTCAATATTGACACTGTTCCTAAGGCGAAAAAGTTTGTAGACCAATACTTTAACCCCAAGCAATGCAACAAGGATAAGAAATCTAAAATGGAAGAGGAGGAGGAGGAAGAAGAAGAAGAAGGACTGAGTTTTATTTGATACTGTTCCTAAGGCGAAAAAGTTTGTAGACCAATACTTTAACCCCAAGCAATGCAACAAGGATAAGAAATCTAAAATGGAAGAGGAGGAGGAGGAGGAGGAGGAGGAGGAGGAGGAGGAGGAGGAGGAGGAGGAGGAGGAGGAGGAGGAGAAGAAGAAGAAGAAGAAGAAGAAGAAGAAGAAGAAGAAGAAGAAGAAGAAGAAGAAGAAGAAGAAGAAGAAGAAGAAGAAGCAAGAATGACACGCAATGCAACGGAAGACAGGAAGAGGAGGAGAGGAGGAGGAGAAGAAGAAGAAGAATCCTACTCACAGGATTCATCAAGCGACAGTTCTAAACTTTATAGTTCTTCAGACACATCGGAATCAGAGAAACGGGCAGCTGCTCCCAAACCCCAAGGAAGAAAGAAATGCAAGAAGAAAAGACCCTAAAACCAAGATAATTGTTGCAGTTTTTGTTGACCAGATAGTTAATGCAACTCTCTATTATTTTTGTTGATTTTTTGCAAGCAATAACAGCTCTGTATTACTAGGTGACAAGGGTATATGACTTTGTAACCAGATCGTGTCACCTGTTAGTTTTCCCTTCCCTATAACTATTAGTTGACTTAGAGTTAGGGTTCTAGTTTACCTTCCCCATTCCAGTAGTTTGTATTGTATTAATTTTCCTTTCCTGCTTCCCACAGAATTTAGAGATAGGGATTTAGTAACCTTTCCCCATATCTAGTAGTATTGCAAAATCAATAAAATACTTATATAAAAAAACCCCACTGAGGTGGGAGTTTCCCCCCCCTCAACTCTTTACAATAGCGGCAAGCAAAAGAGACTTTAAGCATCATAAATCTGAGCAAAGGGTGGGCATTTGAAGACCTGAAACCTGACTTTGGAAAGTTGACACCCTGACAGAAGATATAGAGTTCTGCATTCCCAATTTTTAATTTGCCCATAACAGGAGATATGTGGATCTATTTTGTTTTTATTTTTTCTCTTCATTGTTGGATATAATGGAGGATTGTAAAATGTGCAGAGTGGGTTTGTGCTTTAACTTAATGGTGCTTGTAATCTGAACTTGACTATTACTAAAATACTACTCATCCAGAAGTACTATTCTTCCAGAAATAAATATTAACTAACATTAAAGTATCCCAGAAAGCAGGAGAAATAGCTGTTTAAAGAGATTGGACTGCCTCTCCTTCATTCTCTTCACACAGTCTCATTGGTACTTCCCTTATAAAGAGAGAAGAGTTGTTTGGGCGATTGTCTTTGTGTAATATTGCTGTGGTTTTGTGTAAGAACTGAGGTCAGCATTTGTTTATGCTAACAACTACACTGTGTTTCAAAACAAATTCGAGAAAAAAGTAAGCTTCGAGAAGGGCGAGGGAAAAGGCTGAGACTGTTCCTTTTTTTCCCTTTGATGTTTTCTCCTACTATTAGTAATAGGGTAATTCTGTTTGGGAGTATTTTTTTTCCTGTCTGCAAGCCAAACTTTTGAAGATACAGGAAAATTAAGAACAAGATGTCATCATCTCACAAACCTCCCAAAATACCAGGAAGTTCATCTGGGACCTCCAAAACAGTGGGTCCTGTTGCTTCAACCATGCAACCAAAGGAAATGCAAGCCCTTATACAAAAAACCATCAAAGGTTCCATCTCCCAAGCTACCCAAGCTCCCAATTAAAGAAGCTATGAAAGAAATGACACAACAATTGACCATCCAGATGCAGGGCTTACAGAAGCAAATATCAGATAATACACAAAAATTAATAGAACTAAACAAAACAACCAAAGGGGTAGATGCCAGAATGAAAGAAATGGAAAATAAACTTCAAGCAACGGACTTCAAACAAACACAGATGGAGCAAGACTTGATCAGACTCCAGGTGGATAAAGCATCTTTTATTTTAAGATTTCAAAACATTCCAGAGGAACGAGGTGAAGACATCAGGAAGAAAATGGCTATATGCTTGGCGGAATTTATGGAAGTAGAAGATCCAGAAAAAATTCTGAAAGAACTGGATGTGGTTTGCAGAATGAACTCTACGTTTGCCAGAAATAATCAACTGCCCAGAGAAGTACATGTGAGATTCCATAAAAGAATCTATAGAGATGCAATTCTCAAGACTGTAAACAAAAAGCCACTGATGTTGGATAACAATGAAATAAAAGTTTTGAAAGAGGTGCCTTGGAGAGTTAGAGAGAGAATAATACTCTGATTTAACAGCTGTTTTGAGGAACAATGGAATTCAATATAGTTGGCTCTTGCCAGAAGGTCTAATTTTTTCATACAAAGGCAAAAGACAAAGAATCACATCTATATTCAAGGCTGAAGATTTTCTGAAAAAGAACGGAGAGGATCTACAACTGAAGAAATGCACTCTGAAAGAGGAGAAGGAGAAGCAGAAGGCGACCCTACTGCCGGAGCCACGGGAATGTCAACAGTTCCCAAAGACTTGAAGAAATCTAAATATCTTAAGACTTCACCGCCAGTCACAAGGAACCAATCAAGAGAAAACATGGAAGCGCAAACACAAGCAAAAAACCAAGATGGATAAAATAAAAATAAACTGAGATTGATTTCAATAAACATCAATGGTTTGAACTCACCTCAGAAGAGGAAAAGGACTTTTCAACAATTAAAAAAAGGTAATTTTGATATAATATTTTTTACAAGAGACACATATTAGAGAAGCTGATCAAAAATATCTGCAAATCCAGAAGTTAGGCAAAACATTCATAGCCTCAGATAAAAAGGGGTGTGGTGACATATGTGAAAGAACATATCCAACCAGAATTGGTCCATGCCTCACACGATGGGCATATTTAAATGGTTCAAATTCAAAGGCAAACAAAAAAACCTTGTTGGTGAACATCTATGCACCAAATCATCACCAAGAAAAGTTCTACAACACATTAAAAGAACTGATGGTGAAACAAGAGTACCAAGGAACTTGTATAATCAGAGATTTCAACACAGTTTTTGATGGAAGCCAAGATAGAAAGATGCTGAAGAAAAGAAAACAGAAGAGAAAACATGAACTGCCACATGCGTTCTATCAATTAATGGAAGTGAACAAATGTATAGATGCGTGGAAGGTCAGGAATCCATATGAGAGAGACTTTACTTTCTACTCAGTGAGACATAAATCCTGGTCAAGCAAATGAAAGAACAAGAAGAGAAACTGAAACAGAATGCACAAAGTGATGCAGGGAGAATCAACCTCAAGCAATTACAACATCAAATGAACTGTCTTCTAACACAAGAGATAGCGAAGAAAATAACTTACGCTAAGCAAAACTACTTTGAAAATGCAATTGCCCCCACAGACGGAATAAAAAGACGGACAACAGTTTTGGATCAGACAAGGGCCACTTTATTAACTACATAACGTTTAAACAACTAAAACAGCAAGGAAGCATTTCAAGAGCAGAACAGACAAGGCAGGTGTCAGACAGACCAGCCTCCTTGTCCAGGATACAGGCAAGCCACCAACCCCGATCTTGAGCCATTCATCTGGCTTGCGACCAGCAGCCCAGACACTGGTGGCCTCCTGGGAGCACCTACCCCTGAAACCATAAAGTTTGCAGAGAGGAGCTTATCCAAGAGGTTCCCAGAGGGAATCATCATTCACCACCCAGAGCCTTAATAACCCGCAGGCCGTTCCTGATGACCCCATGTTCCTAAACTAGGAATGGCTTAAGGTGCTCACCAATTTCTGCTTTCTACTCCCTGCACTATTCTGCCACTAGACAGGTCAAGCCTCTGCTTTGTCCGACGCGGCCACCAAACCAAGTGCAGCCTTAATCCCTTGCTGAATATCCTCCAAAAACAATTTATTGCCCTTGTCTGACATGTGAATGCCGTCCTCCCAGTAGAGGTCAGTATTTCCAACCAGTATTCCAGGATGTGGTAAAAATTGACCCAGGCCACCCTCCATAGCCTTTCTCATTTGTCGGTTAACCTTGCGGCAAACCTGGTCAATGCACCTGGGATCCCCCAGGTTGCGCCATACCCGCCTCGGCAAAATTGTCGACCAAATGATCAATGCCCCGGGCCATCTGCGCTGTATCACTGACAGATCATGTATGGCTTGAATCACCAGGGCCTTGCCTTTCATCAGGCCAAGATCATTGCCACCCAGGTGAACCAGTAAAATATCAGGAGGCGGCCCATGCCGTTCCTCGAACAGTAGTGGGAGCAATCTGGGCCAATGCATGCCCCGCCTTCCCCACCATTCAACAACCGCAAACTCACTCAAGCCCAACTGAGAACTAACCGTTGTCCTCCTGGCCTGACGAGCTGCCCAAAAAACCATACTGTGGCCGCATAATATGACTCTCCTCTGCACCTGCCGGCCCACAGCACCCGAAAAAGAACTATTTTAGTAATATGAACCAATTAAAACTTACACTGACGAACATAACTTTTGAAACTACGAGTTCTCCAATGTCCTATACCTTTTATGTCCTCTCGAGAGTACCCCATGGCAGCTGCCGTGGAAGCAGCTCCAATCCTGAATGAATGGGTCGCAAAACGGAAGCCACCCAAACCCAATGCCTCAAGCGCTCATTTTGTCACTGCCCAAAACTGAAATTTTGTGAGAGGTGACCCGTCTCTGTGCTGAAATAATACCCCTTTGACGTACCCTCGCAGCCCCAGGTAATGATGTAAACCTGACACCAGGCACAAATCAGGCTCATAACAACGTCCTAATTCTATCGTTGAGCCCTTACCCAACTGGTCAGTCTTCGACCGCCTAATATGAATGACTACTTTATCTTCATTAACCCTAATGTAGCCCGATTAGATGTGTCATGTCGCGAAGCAGGGACAAGCTCACTGACTCGAAGAGCTCCAAAAAATGCCAGCAAAGATGCTGAGTGAAAAAGAGCGGCCTCATATTCATCATCGCAGAGGCCCAGCCACAACGCCCGCAGGCCCATTAGAATTGAAGGAGTTAATGGCTCTCTGGAATCAGGTAGCTGCCCTGCCTCGCGAGACCAACCCTCCAGCATTTTTTTTAACCCGAAAATCATTAATCTTATCCGCATGCCCAGCGGCCTTACTAGCATAGGCCAAAGAAGACAATCTGCCCTTTATAGAGTGGACCGATAACCCCCTACCCTTCAGATAAACACAGTACTGCATCAATTGATGCACCGGAATAGGCCACTCATGCCGTAATCCAGCCTCCCTTTGGAAAGCCACAAATTGGTGACCCGCCCTCATATAAGATTTACGTGTTGACGGGGCAAGAGCCATGCTCATCGCCCGCTCAGCTTCAAACCTCCAATCTGCCAAAAATTGGGGGGCATCCTTACCAGGCGCTCGTCCGCTTTAGGGGCCAGCTGACGAAATCTCTCCATCTGTTTTCGAGAGAGAGCGTCAGCAACCCCATTACTTGCACCCGGAACATGCCTTGCATGAAACAATATATTATTCCTTAAACATATCAGGGTAAATGCCCTAACTAACTTCATGACTCGTACAGACTTGGAGGTTAAAGAGTTTATTACGTGTACTGTAGCCTTATTGTCGCACCAAAAGTGGACCGAACGACCAGCAAAATCAGCCGTCCAAATCCCGACCGCTACAACAATCGGGAAAACATTCCAGAAAGGTTAGGTCTTTGACCCAGCCAGCCTGGAACCACTCCGGAGGCCAATCCTCAGCACACCAGTGACGTCTAAAATAAACTCCAAAACCAGATGAGCCTGCTGCATCCGACGTCACCTGTAACTCTGCCTCCAATTGCAATTCATCCCTCCAGAATGACACCCCATTAAATGACCAGAAGAACTCCTTCCAAAGTAGAAGGTCCTCCCGCATCCCTAAAGTCACTCTAGTCCTATGATGTGGAAGGCGAAGGCCACGCATAGCATCACAAAGGTGCCTGACGAAAGCCCGACTGGGAGCCACAACTTTGCATGCAAAGTTAAGATGGCCAACCAGTTGTTGCAATTCCCACAAAGATATCTTCTTACAAACACTAAATCTGTCCACCAAGCCCTGAAGGACCTCCAACTTCTCCAAAGGGAGCCTAGAACACTGTTGAACTGTGTCTATGTCAATACCCAAGAAGGTCAAAATAGGCTTAGGACCTTCAGTCTTCTCCTCGGCCAAGGGCACTCCCAATTCAGCTGCCATGTCAATGAAACTAGACAGTAAAAAGGCACACTGGACAGTCCCTGCACGACCAGCAAACAAAAAATCGTCCAAATAGTGAGCTGTAGAGGCCAGTCCTGTCCTGAATCACAAACACCATTCCAAAAAGGAACTAAACTTCTCGAATGCAGCACAGGACACTGAACAACCCATGGGAAGGGCCCTGTCCATATAGTAAAACCCCTCAAAAGCAAAACCTAATAAATCAAAATCAGCCGGGTGTACTGGCAGAAGTCGGAAAGCCGATTTGATGTCACATTTTGCTAAAAGTGCACCTCGACCACAGCCCCGCACAACCCTCATGGCTTGATCAAATGACGTATATTTAACCGAACAAAGCTCATCGGGAATAGCATCATTCACAGATCCGCCCGGAGGGTATGATAAATGATGAATGAGGCGATACTCTCCAGGAGCCTTCTTTGGTACAACAGCCAAAGGAGACACCCATAGATTAGGTGCTGGGGGGGAAAGAAACAGCCCCAGAATTCTCCCCTCTTTACACTCTTTTCCAATTTTAGCACGTACTATGTCTTCCATTCCTATGACTGACTTTAAATTAGGAGCACAGAAAGGTGCCCTCTCACCTTGATAAGGAATACGAAATCCGAACAAAAACCCTTCAAGTAAATATGTACTATCTGTTTTATTTGGGTAACCTCTCAAAATTCTCTCCAACACATGAATCTTAATTGGGCTGGGCCCCTTTTTCATTAAAGGCAGCTTGACTTCCACCCCCACTGGGACGCTTACCTTCCCTTGCTCCGAAACGTCCCCTTGGCTTGGGGCAACCAGACCATGCATGCTGCCCCCCACAGAGAGGGCACTCGTGCCGAAAGGAACAAGACTTCCTTCCACAAGTACCCTGTGATGTAAATTCCCAACACAGGGGATGCCTCTTTACCGGAGTCCCTGTCTGCACTCGAAAAGGGTTCTGACCCTGCAGCCTCTGTACTACGTGACCACTGTCAGAGTGCTCAGAATACAAGGATTTAGGGGCAGACACGACCTGCAGCCACAGGTGGGGATGAATAAGGTCCCAGCGCAAAGACGGATTCATCGCCGCCCTTGTGCGAAAACACTCATCATATTCCAGCCACGCATGTCCCGTGAAACCCGTAAAGGCTTTGTAAATTATATCCATGTATTGTAAGAGGGCTGATGCCCTCCAGGGCTGGTGACACACTATCACGCCAGAATAAATGAGGAAACCTGGGTACGAATTACCCCAAGTCCTGTCTACTCTGCGCTTCCTAATACGTTCTCTGTCCCTTTCGTCTAAGTCTTCTTTGTCTTTTTTTGTCCAATTCATGGTATAACAAAGTAAAAACATCCACATAGGAGCCTTTAAGAATTGTTTCCCTAGTAGCCAGGGAAAGGTGATCTCCCAATGGCAAGGCTATATCACCCACAGGCAAAACTTTGGCTGGGGCTTGATCATAAGAATATCCCACCAGATTCGATGTAGTAGCTGGATACCACCCACCCTGTCCGGGATATTGTGTGGTTCCTCCGTCTAAGGCAGGTGGTACAAAGTGCCACCCACCGGGCGATGAGGAGGCCCCTGCCCTTGTTGAGGGACTCTTGCCCGAAGGTGAAACCCCTGATGTATCCTGGTTATCTGAACCCCAAGGCCACGATGTGTCGTCTTGACTAACAGCACCAGCCTTACCATCTTGGCCAGGAGGACGTACAGGACCCATGTATAACTCCAACTGATGAGAACCCTCGCCTTCTTCTGCCGGCCTGTTCTCTGTATCACCAATCCCAGAAGTGGACGATTGACCATCCTCGAGAAGCACCAGTCTTGCTAACACCTGCGCTTAAAAGGAAGAAATACCAGAGTTTTTTTACCTCTTTGCTACGGATGGAGCAGGATCAAGCTGCTGAGGCCTGGCCCTCTGCTTCTCTAAAGCCTCCAGCCTAGCTAATATTGCAGCATTGATAGTATCGGCATCATCATCCTCAGAATTTGATGGGGCAGGAGCGGCCGGGGGAATCTTAGGTGCAGGCTGCTTACCTTTTGGCTTGCCCTGTCCCTTCTTGGGAGCCATCCTATATTGCGGTATGGACAGAGCCTATTGTAATGCCAAGTGTGAAACTGTATTGCCAAATAATGCAGAAGGGCTTAAGGGGAAAAAACAACTACCCAAAATTATAAACTGCAAAAAGCCCCGCTCAAAATGGCCGCCAGCAAAATACAATAAGCAATCCCTAAAATGGCCACCTCTGGTATCTGCCTCACTCCCCGCAAGCCACACCAAAGATGGCCGCCACTCAAATGAATAGCCTGATCTGCATCAACCACCAGGGGGCTGGAGCCCGCTTAAAATAATGGCCCGATTAAACTCTCCCACTCTAGGTGGCGGGGGGGGCGACTGTAACCACTAGGCTAAAACGTAATCAGGACAGCACCCCCACACAATCGCCCAAGACAATACTCCCTCAAATGACCACCAAAGTACTAAAGTAAACAAATCAATAAAATTGAAGCCAAGAAGGTACTCGGCATGATCACCACTGCCAGATTTTGGAGGACGCCGCCGCGCCGTCTGGTCTCCGGGCCACTTCTGACCACCGTCGCCCCCAGAGCCCACTACAGCAGCACGCTGTTGCGCCGCCCTGTCTCCGGGCTGCTTCCGACTGCTGACATGCAGAAGCCCTCTGCAGCAGAACGCCACCGCATCGCCTGGCCTCAGGGTCGCTCCTGACCACCGATGCCCAGAGCCCACTGAAGCTGCTGCCAATTAGCCGCCTTTTAACAGAGCAGTCCTCAGACGCTCGCTGGCCCAACATGTTCCGTTAAGCGGCCTGCAGAGCCTCCCAGTCAGCAGCAACAGAAGCCTCTAGCCAGCCCAAGCACGAGGCTCCAACTGCTTTGGATGGGAGAGGGAGCCGTCCTATATTGGGCTGGCTCCTCCCCGCCCACGTCATAGTGCATTGCGCTATGACCCTGCTGTTGCCCCGTCATTCCTGCGGCGGCAAAACAGCCCCCGGTCTCCATTGCCTTCAGCTGGAGACCAGGAGCTCCAATAAGCCGACGAGATGGTTAGCGTATAAACTACATAAGCAACATGAAGAAAGATTTATAAGTACACTAAGAAATGGAAATGGAGAAGAAAAAAACAAACTAGAAGACTTAAAAATAATAATGGAACAATTCTACCGAAATCTATACAAAGGAATAGAAATATCTCAGGAACAAACTGGAGAATATATAATGAAACACAATATCAAAATCTTCAAGGAAGACCACAGAGTAATATCAAACCAACCAATTACTATGGTGGAAATAGTAGAAGCTTGGAAGAAAGAAAAAAAAAGGCAAGTTACCCAGACCTGGCGGACTCCCAGTGGAATTTTACCATATTTTTGAAGACCAACTGATTTTCCCTTTCAAGGAAGTTTGCCAAAATGTAACTGTTGAACAGAAACTCCCCAACTCATGGAACGAGGCGATAATTTCACTCATATATAAACAAGGCCAAGATGGCAAAGAGATTAGAAACTACTGACCTATCTCTCTATTAAATGTAGATTATAAAATATTTGCCTCCATTTTGGCAGCAAGAATGAAAAAAGTACTAGTGCAGACTATACACAAAGATCAAGTGGATTTCCTTCCCAAAAGGCAACTCAGAAATAATGTCAGGATAATTTTGGACATTCTTGAATATTATGAAGCACATCCAGAAAAACAAATGGCCTTAATCTTTTTAGATGTGGAAAAGGCATTTGACAATGTCAATTAGAAATTTTTGAAAGAACTGTTAAAATATGCACAGGCCGGATGAGAATTTTATAAAATGATTGAAGCAATTTATACGAAACAACAGGCTAAGATCTTAATTAATGGTGATTTAACACAAAAAATTGAAATTCAAAAAGGGATGAGACAAGGATGTCCACTTTCACCACTGTTATTCATTTTTGGGATGGAAATTTTAAACAATGTAATTAGAACAGATGAACTAATTAGAGGACTCAAAATAAGAGGAGAGCAATTTAAACTTCTAGCCTTTGCGGACGATCTGGCCTTATTTTGGAAGGACCTTTAGAATCAATAGAAATTCTGTTGACGAGACTACAGGACTATAGAGATGTGGCTAGACTTAAAACTAATAAAAATAAGACAAAGATCCTGACAAAAAATATGACACAGAGCTTCAATCAAAACAGCTCCAGGACATGTCAGGTCTGGATACCTGAAAGAAAATTAAATACCTTGGAATAAACTTAATGAATAAATGTAGCTCTTTGACTGAAAACAATTACATGGAATTACTGAACACAATAAAACAGGATCTCAACAAGTGGAAGAATCTCCAAATATCTTTTATGGATAGAATAGCTACTATCAAAATGAACATTCTGCCAAGATTGATGTTTTTATTCCAAACAATACCAGTTCTACAAAATCTATTTTTTAAAAAAGAGGTGGATAAAATGTTGAAACAGTTAATTCGGCAGGGAAAGAGAGCAAGAATAAAGCTTAAAGCTTTACAAGACTCAAAAGAAAGAGCGGGTTTAGGCCTTTTTCTGTACTATAGAGCAGCAGCATTAATATGGATCAAAGACTGGATTACACTGGAAAACCAAAGACTGCTTAAACTGGAAGGACATGATTTACAAACCCGAAGATGCTAGGGGAAGAAGCAGTGAAAAGATACGGAGATTTTAAAAAGTGATGATACAGTGGGCACAAAATGTGGGCCATGCTATTTAGCTAGAACAATGGTCCAAACTTTGGGGGAAAAATATTAAGATCACAAAATCTATTGCTTATAAAGAAAATATCTATAAGATGTTTTACAGATGGTAGATAACACCTCAAAAATTAGCCAAATTTGACCCAAAATACTCAGATAAATGTCAGAAATGTGAAAGCAAAACAGGATCATTTTATCATATGTGGTGGCTATGTGATAGAGTTAAGAAATATTGGAAATGGATACATGAAACTTTACAGAGCATACTGAAATGTACAGTACCATTTACCCCAGAGGTGTTATTGTTGAACATTTTACCAGAGAACTTAAGAAGGGAGCATATTTACCTCACAATGTATATGTCAGGATTCTGCCCGGCCCCGGATGCTTCTCCACCTGTGGCCATGGCGCCGGGTGCTGGGAGACAGGTTGATTCCAAGGGCTGAGGGGACAGCGAGGCCTCAGACTGGCAGGGGACGGGATGACTTCACCCCTCCTGTCCTGCTGCCCTGTGCCTGGGAATTCGCCTTGCTGCTTAGCTTTCCCTCTCTCTTGCACACCACTTGCTCCTCCTTGGCATGCTTTTCCTCCCCGGCCTCTCTGTCCCTGCCACCTTATATCCTTCCCACCCTCCTCCCAGCACTGCTC
Source organism: Gekko gecko (assembly GCA_029375565.1). Classification (NCBI taxonomy): domain Eukaryota; kingdom Metazoa; phylum Chordata; class Lepidosauria; order Squamata; family Gekkonidae; genus Gekko; species Gekko gecko. The sequence continues at coordinate 158,285,280 of JAPDNY010000003.1, read as the reverse complement.
ATGCTCCTTTCCATCTCCACCCCCCAAGCCCCACCCCCTTGATAAGGCAGGATGCTCTCCTCGCATCCAGGGTGTGTGTACGCCTGTCATCGCAGATCCTCAGGGGTGGGGTGCCTGTTTCACCACCTGCCTCCACCACTTCCCAGGGGTTGTGGCAGCGGGGCCTCGCTCGTCTTGGCTTCTTCTCTTCCCCTGGGCTGCCTGCAGCCCCGGCCACATCACTTGCTGTTGGATGGGTGGTGGGGGTCTTCCTGGATGAGCTGAGCTGGCTTGACTGTACCGAGGCCCTGCACTTTGTCCCGGGTGAGTGTTCCGGCCGAGTCACGGCGGGGGGGGGGTGTCGCCCAGCCCGGGCTTCCAGGACTGGGACAGTATATAACTACATCAGCTAGAATACTATTTGCAAAACACTGGAGAAGCCAAGATACTCCAAATAAAGAAGAATTTGTTAATAAAATACTAGAAGCAGCAGGGATGGACAAACTCACTTTAATTTTGAAGAACTGCACCGAAAAGACATTAGAAAACACATGGTCAAGATACAGATGGTATGAGAACTATATATTCACTATGTCAGGTTAAGGTATATAAGCAAGATCAAGAAAAGGCATAGACTAAGACGAAACTATTCTCTGTTTTAAATATTGAAGAAAAGTAATGATTATCTCAAGGTTGTATTCTAAATTGTTAGATACTCGACGACAAAATGTTTCTATAAGCAAAGTACCCCCAGTTTTATGTTTTTTATATGTTTTTGTTGATGTTTTGTTTGTGTTATAGAAAATAAAAAAATTATTAAAAAAAAACAATAAAGGCATGAGATGTTCCTATTGGCTAAACCCTGTCAGGCTACCACATTCTGAACCAGCTGAAGTTTCCAGGGTGTCTCCAAGAGCAGCCCAACACCGAACACATTATAGTAGTCCAACTGCACAGTTACAAAAGCATCGATAAGTATGGCTGGATCAGCTGAGTCTGAGGAGGGTAAGAGCTGGCAAGCCAGATGCAGATGACAGAAGGCACTTTTGACCACTACAGAAATTATCACCTGTTACTGAGCATGAGACCATAGATAGCTTCAGAAGGCAGCTATGTTGGTCTGCAGTAGAACATCTAGATTTAAGTGCAGTAGCACCTTAACGACCAACAAGATTTGCGGGGTTTAAGCTTTCAAGCATCAAAGCTCCCTTCATTAAATACCTCAAAAATCTTATGGGTCTCTAAAGTGCTACTGGAGCTGAGACCATTTTACACTGCTCCCTAAATATTATGGAGCCACACAGAAATAATAGCTGACATTTTAATGCTGTGGCATATCTAGACACTCCAGACAGTGTACCTAGAAGACTGTAACAAAATTATTTGTCAATAAAGAAAACACAAATATAGGCACCAGAATTAGACACAGAAACAAGATAAAAATAAGGACGTTACTTTAAACTTTGGAATAGCTTCTACTGTATTAACAAGATTCAACAAAACTTGGTAGATCAGCCATCTTATTTGTAACATACAAGACTTTTATATGAACAGACTACCCCCTTCCCCCACTGGCTAACACTAAGTAATTAAAAACTGCATGCAGGTATGTGAATGAATATATGCCAATTAATAAAGAGAAGTAGAATCCCTCATTCCAAGAAGTGAAGCCAATAAGGCAGCAGCTTGTGTGCCAGCCCAACTCTCAATGTGGTTATGAAGCAATACTTTGGAGTGCTGATAAGTCACTAGTAGCAAGCTTCACTTTCCCTCTTGAGCAACAAACATCCTTCCTCAAATTCCTAATGAGAAATCAATTCAGGAACATTTCCATGTCTTCTAATTGGACCTGTACAATATTATGCATCTGCAGGGAGAGCTTCAAGGCCATAAACTTCTAAATTCACCTCTGATTAAAAGAAGTATAAAAATTAATATTCCCCCAAAAGACCAGTAGGGGATTGAAAGAGAAAAGGAGGAACAGTTTACGTCAGGTAGGATGAAAACTTCAACAGAAAGGCAATCATCATTCAAACTTTCCTTGACCGAACTCTGCATTTCCATCGAAGTTCAGCCCCTTACTGGATCACTTTGATATTTTTTGCTCAAAGTTTGACTTGAACACTGGCTGCAATCACACACACAATCCATTGTCAATGCACTTTCCAACTGGATCCTGCCAGTTCACACAGTAAAATCCAGTTGGAAAGTACACTGAAAGTTGATTGAAAGTGGATTATTTAGTGTGTGTGACTGCAAAAGCTTTGCAACTGTAAAGACCACTGGAGGAAGCTTTAACTTTCTTTATGCAAGGACTCAAGTTTTTATTTTAAAAAGGGTGAGAATAAAGAGCATATGAAGGTAGCCAGTCACACCAGCACTTCATCATTACACCAGACTAGAGTGATGCAGTTACTTATAAAATAGGTCTCTTCCGGAAAAAAATTATCTGCAACTTGTGGCAAGATGGCATATAAATGTAAGAAATAAATACATGGACTAGGAGTGCCAATGGAACAACAGCCTTGATCCAGGGTATCTGAGCAATCACCCACACCTATATAAACCTGCTTATCACTTGAGGTGAACTGGCACAGACTTCTTCTGTGCTTTCCTTAACTGAGGACACACAAGAGAGGGGTTTTTTTCAGCTGTAGTCCCCAGGCTTCAGAATTACCTGATCCAAGAGGGCTGGTCTGGCCTCTCATAGCTGGCCTTCCAGTTGGTTTATTTAAGACTTTACTCTGGTAGAGGACCTTTGAAAGGTGCTGAACCCAGTGAGATTTTTTAAAACTCATCCATGTTTATTAGCTTTTACTGCTGTTTTATTTATTTATGATATGTTATTATTTTATTGCTTTTGTTGTTGAGTTTTTATTGTTTGGTTTCATATGGGCTTTAAAATTCTCTATTTCATCTTTTATTATTTTGTTGTTTTTTCTGTTTAATCTTTTTCTAGCCCTGAATATTTTTGCAGAAGGATGGGACATAAATGGAATAATATACTCCCATCCCTCCAAAAAAAGATGGTTTGGGTGTTTTGTTTTTTGTTTTTCTTGCTTTGGAGGCAGTTGTCATAAAAACAAGGTCTTTTTCTTCAACTGATGTCTCACCTTTTGGATAGTACAGTCTGCAAATCAAGTAATAAAACAAATTCAAACTATTAATGACAGTTAAAATGCATTAAAAATCACAAAATAAACCTCAGCAGAGAAATCTGCAAAAGGAATCAGATAAAATGGAGAGCAAAGCAACAGCAAGAATAACAAACAGCCAGGAAACCTGGCTGAATCACCTAAAGCTCTCCTAAAATAAAGGCAACCCTTTGACCAGTTCATAGAAGCAATAAAAATGACAGCTTGAGGGTTTTGTGCCCCAGGCCCACCCTGGTACCAGAACTGTTTATTTCAAGAGCTATCAACTCCACATGGGAGGTATTAGCCAGATTCTTAACATTTTTTCACCAAGTGTACAGTACAGAAATAGACTGTATGGTGTCACTATTACTCAAAGTGGAAATTAAGGCTTCCTTTTAAGGAAATAGTGGCATTATACTAAGATTACCCCCCTCCAATTCCTGCTTCTCCGTCCTTTCTTTCCCCATTCAAGTCTTGTTTGCATAATGCATATTGCAACCCCTTTAGGTAGGATGTATCAGTCTGGTTTTGTAAAGTGCCTAATCTTCTTTGGGCACTAAATAAAGATGATGAACAACCACTAATAGTTTAAAGTTGCTCTTCTTCCACCAAATAGCAATTTTTGTTTGCTTTGTACAAATGTGGATATTAAGCTGTGTGGCCATTCTGGTTGATCTTGAGAATAGCCTGGGATTATCAAATGTGACTTAGATCCCATGTAGAATTTACAGAAACAAACTTTCCTACCTGCAATGTCCCCTAAAAATATATCCCTTGGAGGGTGCAAAGTGGGTGGACCCATTTTTTTTTGCTGATGGAAGTACTTTCTACTAGCCAAAAACATGATCAGCAGCTGCTTATCCCCCAAGGAATGAACATTCTAGAAGGCAGAAAGGGGAGGGAACAGAGGGAAAATGTACACACTTGTTCCCTTGGTTCTTCATTGGTTGCAAACCAATATTTAGTACATTTTAAATTACAGGGCCAGGGAAGGTTGGGCCACATACTATCACTGACAGTTTAGTCAAACACTCAGGACAATGAAATTAAGTACATGGTTTATTTCCTCACACTCTTCTTCTGCTTTTGCTCAGAACAATGCATTAACCCAACAGCAGTACTGTAGTGAAAACAGTAAGGGAGTGAGTGGATAGGGAAAATGTACCTTTCCCATTAATGTGTCCCAGTCAAAACAGTACAGATCAAAAGACAGAGAAAATGAAAGGGAAGAACAGGGAACAACTATTACTGGATGGGTACTTTGCTGCTCAAACATGTACATAGGACAATATTTTGTTAGCTCCAGTCACCATGATATTCAAAGATCTAGGTAAGAAAGCAAAGGGGAGGGGGACTTACTAGAAGTATTTAGATACACAAGAGATATTTCTGGCACATTAGGCAGGGGTCAAAGATAATCTGACATAAGCACTTTGCACGATGCATCCATTAGAACTTGTATTCTCAAATGCACCCAAATGGAAATGACAAGAAGTCTTATGCTGTCTTGCCTACCACAATTCTGGCAATTTCTCATCGACATGGGAATAAGTCAAGTGGCTGAGTATATTGGGCAACAATGACTACACAATGGATGCTGGTAATTGTTCATATTTATGGCAGCAATAGTCTCTTCATGCTCCACCTCACTTTCATGTTTTGGAAAGAATTAGGTTTGATATGCCTAGGGGAAATAAATCCAGAAAGGCTATGCTATGAAGCCCTTCCTATATAACAGAAATGGTTGTGGTTTCTGCTATACAGCCATTAATTCTACTTTTTGGATATAGCATGAAACAGTGGCAAGCTCCTTCTTCCTTACTGAATTAGTGTTCGCCACAAAATTAGATTTTAATTATATTTTTTAATACAGAACACAGGAAAGTTATTAAGCAATAATGCACACAATTAAGGATGGACCTTTATCCTGGATTTTCTAACTGCCTATTATTGTTCAAGATTTATTTGAATATAAAATAGTACCAAAGTAATAGATACTGGAATGTTAACTGTGTCCCCTAAGAGTCTCCTTTTGGGAATATGAAATACTGATGCAGATGGATCCTTGAAGTGGCCAAAATATTTTAATTCTCTGGTTACAAGCCCCCTTTTATTGTCCTGCCCCTTTCACAGAAGCTTGATAGGATTTTATTTACCAGATGGTGCTGTGTACTTCTGTGCCATGAAAAGCTTTAATGGCTCATTTGCACACATTAAGGCTCTGTTAAAAGGACAATACATTTTTTTTCCCTCCAGGGTGTTGAAACCCTACTTCCTGTTGGCCCTTCTGAAGCTGGCACTGGTTCTAACAAGGAAAATTCTGGTTAGCTATTGCAAGGAGGGTAGTGCTAGATTATAGAATGCTACTATCTCCCATACAAGGAGTCTTCTGGCCTTCAGAGTTCAGGTGGTAACTTCCTGACTCCAGTTTACATCTGCCATGGCCTGGACCACGCTGATAAGAAGTATCCTCTTGGTTGAAAGGACTGGTCTCTGCCCAAAGTTCACTTCTATGGGAGGCTCTGCTGTGGAAGTACAGCTCCTTCTTAGTTGGGCAACAGGATAGTAATCCTACCCCAACATCCAACATCTTCCATTCCAGACAGGAAAGCCATCAAAGGAAGTGAAAGAGAATGGAGGCAGATATAAACAACAGAAAACTGTGACTTTATTTCAGTTACATAGGCTTAGTTTTGATAAGTTTTGGGAGCTAAGGATTGGGCCATAGACTTCCATGGAAAAAAAGGAAATAAAAGATGTGGCATCTCATTTGTTTAAGGAACTGATCCAGCCATAAAAGACAGCAAAGGAGAAAAGATGAAGTCATCTGAAGAAAGGAGATCTTCAGACAGCTGACGTGGAGGAGCTGGAGGAGTGAAGGTCTCCTGCTCCCTGCAATGGCTTTGCCCTTCCTCTCCTGACTGTCAGAGGTAAAGGGAGGTCCATCACAGAAAACAATGGGATTGGAATATTAGACAGATCTTATTGTAAAGGCTAGTTACTTCAACACTACAGGATGACTTGAGAATATGTATCAGCAATGTGGTCTCAAGTGACCATGAGAAAGGCAGCCATAATTTGCACTGCTAAATTTGCATGGATCAATTTAGCCAGAGTGAATGCCAAGTGAGATTTTGAAAGTGTAAATTAGCTCTCACAAAAGTTTTGCCCTTAATTGCAATGTTAAATTCCATATGCTGCAAGCAGGTATAAAAGTCTGAGATGAAGTAGGGTGGAATAGTTTGGGGCAGATTTTTACCTTTTTCCTGTTGTTGTCAAGTCAGAGGTGATTTACAGCAATCCCATAGGGGTTTCAAGGCAAGAGAGGTTCAGAGGTAGTTCGCCATTGCCTGCCTTCATGCCACAACCCTGATATTCCTTGGAAGTTTCCTATCCAAATACTAGCCAGGGTCAACCCTGCTTAGCTTCCATGATCTGATAACCAGGGCTATCCATGCCAGGGCATATCTTTACTTATTGACTTACAAAAATATTACAGACACAACTAGTCTCAAACTTGGAAAAATCCTTCAGATCCTCATGTGGGATATGCTATTGTTTTTAGAGTGAATGCAATTATTCCTTTCTGCACTGCAGATAATTTAGTCACTAGCTACTGAAATGGATTAACATTTAGTCTATTCAAATGTGAGTCACCCAGCAGCTAACCCCTGCTGAATCTACTACTTAAGTTCTTTGTAAATTTCAAGTTTACACTTGAATTTGCCCTTTGGGACACTATTTTCATAATAACTTCTTACAAGTGTATTTATTATATGAATGGTTCTCTGTTATCAGCCAGAACACTGTGGATATAGTGGATACAGACAGATATACTTTTGTTTTAGGGATAATTTGGGACACACAAATCACCCCAGCAGCAATTTACAGTTAATTCCCCAAAGGTATTCAACATCTTTGCTTAAGTAGTTGTTAGATGTGGCTGTTATATTCCCCATTACCTCATTTTCATGAATTCACAAATTGCTAAAGGCATTTTACAATTATTTGTATAGCTCTTAAAATAAAACACATGGGATTGGCCATAGAATTAGCAATATATCAGTTGTACTTAGATTCAAGAATACAGACAAGTGAAGTCTTTCCCACTACAAAGCACTATTGACCTACCTTCTGGTTTTACCAACATTTCTGAAGACTGATCTGTAACACCTCAAAAGCACCATTCAAAACAGAGTTAGTGGACTTCCTAAGTCCACTGAAATCAGGCCTGTAGCCAGGATTTTGTGGCTTGTGGGGCAAATTTTATTTTGATGGGGCTTGAATTTTACAATTAAAAAAAATAAACCCAACTCCCCACAATCTCCTCAACCCACCACTCCTTGGCTGTAATTTCTCTCCCTGGGGGGCAAATCCTGTGGGCTCCTTCTCAGCAAACAAGCCCCTTCTTGAGGCAACCTGCATGGGATCGTGGCCAATCCTCCCCTTCAGCCCTGAGTGGAATGCGGCCGGCTCAGCCCACGGGGGCCAGAAAAAAAAAGGAAAGCTTTGCCAGCTTCATCTGGGCTAAGAAACCTTGCCCTCTACTGTGCTTTCCCCACCGGCGCCGGGGGTGGCTTCTTCTTTTTCTGCTGTTTCTAAAAAGGCAGAGGAGGCAGTTCCAGGGCTTCTGCTCATTGGGGAAGGTGATTCTCAGTTGTGTCTTTTTAAAAAAGTGATTCATGGGTCTGTTTGGCAAGGTGTGGCCAGGGAGTGTGTATCTTTGAAAAAATGGTTAAAAATGATTTTAAAAAAATTGGGAGGAAATTTTGTGAGGCTGTCCTTTTAAGAAAGGGGCGCAGCCCTGAATAGCTCCACCATAGCTACAAGCCAGACTGAAATCAATAGGCTTAGAAAGGTGTCACATCACTTAGGATGACATTGTAAAAGTGAAAGATGCCACTGGTAATGTAAGCTCTTGCTTACAATGGCTTTATGCTAAAACTAGGAGTAAGGCCCATTGTGGGAAGAAATACAACAAACTCTAGAAGGAAGCTCCAGGTAAGTGTCCCGGCTGTGGCTGGTGGGGCGGCAGAGGGAAGGGGAAAATAGAGGGAGGCAAGCCATGTTTATTTCCTTCTGCTTAGCTATAAGGCAGGGCTGTCTCAAGTCATTTTGCTGCTCCAAGTGGGTAGTATGTGAGAACAGCCTCATGGTAACAGATACAGTTCCCTCCACCCGTGACTTATGTTGATTTGGGGTTATGTAGTGGCAGCTAAGGTAGAAACCACGTCCTCTACCATGTCTTCTGGGTTCCAAGGGTCTGGAAAGTGGTTCCATAGCCAGTTACAGGGTTGCCAACTCTGGGTTGGGAAATACCTGTAGATCTGAGGGGTAGAGCCTGGGGAGGCCAGGGTTTGGAGTGTGGAGGGACCTCAGCAGGGTATAATGCCATAGAGTCCATTGCCTAAAGCAGCCATTCTCTCCAGGAGAACTGATCTTGGAGATCTCCAGGTGCTGCCTGGAGGCTGGCAATACTAAGGGGAAGGCCAGACCTGTAGATTTGAGGGGTAGAGCCTGGGGAGGGCAGGGTTTGGGGTGCAGAGGGACCTCAGCAGGGTATAATGCCATAGAGTCCATTGCCCAAAGGAGCCATTTTCTCCAGAAGAACTGATCTTGGAGATCTCCACTCCAGGTGCTGCCTGGAGGCTGGCAATAGTAAGGGGAGGGCCAGACATGTAGATTTGAGGGGTAGAGCCTGGGGAGGGCAGGGTTTGGGGTGCAGAGGGGCTTCAGCAGGGTATAATGCCATAGAGTCCACTGCCCAAAGCAGCCATTGTAATAGCTGGGAAATTTTCTGTAGGGGAAATGATGTGCTGTGGCTGGGGAACATGGTGATTTCTGGGAGATCTCCAGGCCCCACAGGGAGATTGGCAACTCCAGTGACTGTTTAGGGAAAATTGGGATATGTATTTTACCTCAGGACACATTCAATGACTCCCAACAGCAACAACAAACTGTTTAGAATGTTAGAGGGAAAGGCCAATCAGGCTGCATATGCAAATGACCTCTGTGTTCTGACTGGCTATTGGGGGGGGAGGAACAGCAAACTGTTTAGAATATTGGAGGCAAGACTCAGGGAACACAGCCAGTGGATAGAGACAGCTTCTGAGTGACAGATCAGGGAGCCAACTGATTTGAGAGCATGTGGAATGTTCAGGAGAGTGCCACCACCAAAACAGAATTATTACATAGAGAGATGAATTAAGGCATGATTCAGCTAAAGGCAAGAATCTCAATCCTATAAAAAGCATTGAGCTTGTATGTCCTTAAACATGTGATGGATCCCCAATGGCTTCAATGGAAGAGCTTCACATATATTGAAATCAATGATACTTTAAAACATTTGACCTAGCCTTCATGGCATGACAGCAAAACAGCAAAAATGACACATGTTTTAGATCCAGGTTCTAGTATGATGCCATAAAGCATTTTCCAAGCAAGCAGCAAGCCTGTGGTGAGAGCATGATCCACTAGTAGTATGTGACTTTCCATTATTGCATGAATGACAATTGTGCAATCTTTCAAGTAAATCATATAAAATATATCAATAAGAAACAAGAAGTCAACCAAGGAGACTGTGGGGTGCTTATATGCTAATGGCATTCACAAAACATACAACAAACAAGAATATGTTTACAAGTTATTACTTCAATATGATTCTGAAGAAGAACAAGTTAAATCCTGCATGATTAAATGGATGCAAAATTTTGGAGAGGAAATACAGTTTGAGTGTTGGGAAAACCTATGGACTAAACGTATTAGATTTACAGCCACTCAAACACTAAGGGAAAACTGATGCATGAAGTTTTACTAATGTTTTACATGATGTTTTACTGATGGTACATCACTTGCAAAGATGAATAAGAACTTCAAAGGGGCTTGCTGGAAATTTAAAAAAGAAGATGGCAGTTTTTATTATATGTGGTGGACTTGCCTCAAAACAAAAAAGATACTGGAAAAATATACATGAAGAAATTCAAAATATTTTAAAAACCAAATTCCCGATGAAACCAGAGACTATGTTACTTAGAATCTTACCAGACAATATAGACAAAACCTCGCGAGACCTATGTAAATATATGTTAGCAACTGCTAGAGTAATATTTGCAATGAAATGGAAGACAGAAGACTGTTCTACAATGGATACCTGGAAAGAAAAACTATCTGAGTATGCAAAATAGGCAAAATTAACCAATTATATAAACAAAAGACCATTGAAAGAATTCCAGCAGAAATGGCAAGCTTATTATTCATACTATTATCTGAATATCAGATTAAAGGTGATGAAGATGTTGATTATAAGGTTTTTATAATGATTTAATTTTAGTATAGAAGTCTGTTCAACAGTTAAAAGATATAATTTCTTTTATTGTTAATAGATTATTGTTAACCTTAGGAAAGTTTTTGTCTATTCTTTAAAGAGAGACTCTATCCCAAATGTTGTAATTCTGTAATATTCAAGTTTTATTGTTTGCTTTTATATTGGAAATATGTAATATATTTGGTAATATATCTGATTTTTCTTGTTGTATAAAATAATTCATAATGTTTTACAAATTTGATGAATCTATATTTCTCCCCTACCCCTTTTTTCCTTCTGTACCCCATCATTTTAAGATAAAATAATAATAAAAAATTATAAAAAAGTTTCAATGTTCAGCCAGGCTTATCTCTTCAGCAGCATTAACTCTTAGTTACTTAATTTTATTATGATAATAGATCAGTAGTAACATAATTATCAATCAGAAACACATAAAAAGAAATATGCACATATAGTAAAAATCATAACCTCAATATAAACTAAATTCCATGTTACGTGCATAGATAATAAAAAGATTTAACTAAGTGCTTCCTTATTAAACAAGCTGAAGCACAAAATCTGGCAACTTTAAAAAGTGGTCTCCTTAGTGTGATCTGAAAGGAGGGGGGAGATATAAAACTTGTTGGTAATAGAAACTCAATGGCCCTTCCACTTTCTTATGTAACTTATGATCACTCACTAAAATTCACAGGAACAAGGGTGCCTGCTCAATCTACATACCAGTTCAAAAAAAAGGAGATCTCAAAGACTACAGCAACTATCAGACTGCTGCATCAATTTCTCGCATGAGTAAAGTGATTATTAAAATCTTACAACAAAGACTGCTACTGTATAGGGAACAAAAATGCCAGATGTTCAAGCTGGGTTCAGATGAGGAAGAGGCACTAGAGATATATAATATACTGGGTTCAAGAAGCGTTGTTAGTGAATCAGCTCATAGTTTATTCGGTTAGAGAAAACTGAGACAATGAAGCAGGACCAGAGGCCTGCTTAAATCCCCATTGCAAACCACACCCAAACACACACCCACACCTGTGATAGGATTATTTACAGTGTCCACAATTGGAACCTCCCGGCTATCAGCAAATCGGTGCCCCAGGACTGCCCCCACCCTGTACGGGGAAGCATCACACACTAGAACCACCAGGAGGGACTCGCTGGAGTGAGGACTGAATTGGACGTTAACAGTTCTTTCACCACCCAGAACATGGCTGTGTGCCAGGGGGCCCAGGCCCATGGAGCATGTTTGTTGAGAAGGCGGTGCAGGGGCTCCATGACAGCGGCCTTGTGGGGTAGGGACAAGTGATAGAAATTCAAAAGGCCAAGGAAAGCCTGGAGCTTGGCCTTGGAGGAGGAGGTAGGTGCTTGCATGATGGTGCGAATCTTGTCCAGAGTGGGGTGGATGCCCTGTGCGTCGACATCGAACCCCAGGAATTCTACCTGTGGCACTCCAAGCATGCAGTTCTCATGCTTCACCTTTATTCTGGTGTCATTGAAGCGTTGCAGGACAGGCCACAGCCACACGGAGAAGGTCTCAGCGACAGGGGCCACAATTAAAACATCATTAAAGAAGGGCTGGACCCTGGGGATACCTTTCAGCAAACAGTCCATTCGGTTTTATAAGATCCCCGGGGCAACACTAACCCCAAACTGCAGCCTCTGAACCCTGAACACCCCCCTGTGGGTCACAATCATTTGGGCTACAGCTGTATCCTCATCCACTGGTAGTTGCTGATAGGCTTGTGCCAGATCCAGTTTGCCAAAAACCTGGTGCCCGCCAGGGAGGCGAGGACATGGCTAATGATGGGGACCGGATATGCATGATCCTGGAGTGCTTCATTTATTGTGCATTTGTAGTCCACGCATATCCTGATGTCCCCGTTGGGTTTTACCGGCATTACGATGGGGGGTTCCCATCGGGCGTGGGACTCAGGTTCTAGGACACCCAGGCAATACAGCTCGATATCTATTTTAGGGCATAAGGCGAACGGGGCATGCCTGGCCTTCATGCGGATGGGCCGTACTGCCGGGTCAAGGTCGAGAGAAATCGGAGGTCCGATGTAGTGGCTGAGCGTCCCATCGAATATTGCTGGGAACTCATTACATACTGTGTTAAAGTTCACTCCGGTCACCTCAAACCCTAAGGGCCCAAACCATGACAGTCGCAGTAAAATGGTGAGCTTGCCTTCCACCACCAGCAAATCTAATCGTCCATTAAAGTCCTTGTATTGAACTCTGAATTTGCCCCACCCCTTGATGGCCACTGGGTTCTTTTGGAAGTCTTGTAGGGTGAGACCAACTGGTTTGTCTAGGAGGGGCCCCCCTTGGGGGCAGAGTCTCCTAAGAGTCTCTGCCAAGATGATGGAGAAGGAAGAGCTTGTGTCTAACTTCATCTCACACAGGGACCCCTCTATTAACACAGTTACATGAATCTTGTGGGGGCATCCTGGGGCAAATTCAGTACCTGGTACTGATGGCTGGCTGTTGTGGTGTGTAGTTCCACTGCTTCTTGGTGGGCAGTCGTCCATCATCTGTGGGGTCCACAGGAGCAGCAAACACATGCATGATGGCCAGACTTGCTGCAGGTTCGGCAGATTGCGTCAAGGAACCGGCAGAAATGGTGCTCGTGGTCCTCATCGCAGATAGCGCAGGGTGTTTGTGCACTGACCTTTATGGGTGCATGGGTGGTTGTCCTCGCCAGCGGGGCATGCATTGTGGCAAGCCAGGTGGTAGACTTGGAGTACCTTGTTGTCATCCGAGGTGTCGGAGCTCTGGACTGTGGCAGTCTGATGGGCGGTGTGCATGTGTCAGTCCCGCTGTGTTTTCTTGAAGGCTGTGGCCACCCAGAGGGCCTTGTCTAAGTTGAGATCATCACGGCCAATGAGTTTCCTTCAGAGCTTCGGTTCCCAGATGCCCCAGACTGGTTCAACAGGGCATCGTCAACAGCTGGGAATTCGCAGTTGATTGCAAGCCTGCGAATGTCAGCCATGAAGGCAGCGGCTGATTCTCCAGACTGTTGGTTGCGTGCAAAGAAGTCCATGTGCATCGCCATCTTGGAGGGTTTCGGCACAAAGTAGTCATTGAGAGCTTCGACCAGCTCATCGTAGGAGGTGGTCTCCAGGGTCTTGGGTGTGATGAGAACCTGGACTAAGCTGATTGTGGTGACTCCACATGTGCTGAGCAGCCAGGATTTCTTCTCTACATCCTCGGTGCCTTGGAAGAAGTGCTTCAGCTGTTCGACCCAGATTTCCCACAGCTCAGGGTGAGCTGGGTCGAAGGAGGAAAGTTGTCCCGGAGCAGCAGCCATGACTGAAGAAGCAATGCAGGGTGTGGTGAGCTGGTCCTCGATGTGTGGTGCAATACTTGGGGTGGCAGCGGTAGCCTTGGAGTCGGAGTGGTCAGTCATGCTCATCAGGACCCACCTTCATCATCAGTATAATATACTGGGTTCGAGACATGTTGGTAGTAAATTAGCTCATAGTTTATTTGGTTAGAGAAAATTGAGATAACAAAGCAGGACTGAAGGCTTGCTTAAATCCCCATTGCAAACCACATCCAAATACACACCCATACCCGTGATAGGATTATTTACAGTGTCAGAGTAGCCTGAGTGAGTGGTTGGCTGTCACAAACATCACCCATGGCTATATGGTCATGGACGCCAGCGCTAACATGTAGGCAGTGGTGAGGGCTATGCACCTCAAGGGCATAATCTTCCTGGCACACACACTTCACCTGGTAATGAGGGATGCTCTGGGGCTTGGGAGCACTGTCAACCCCACCTGCGACACTGCTACCCTTGATCTCAAATGCCTGCTCAATATCACATCCTTCTTATACTGGCTGCAAGCCTGGAGTGCTTGGAGGGAGCAGGACATATCATGGCCAGAAGTCTGGGGGGACCTTCCCTTTGTTCCAGGGCCCTCCCCTTTCACTGGCACCAGAGGACTTCTCTGCACACACTATCAGGCCCAGACCCCAGGAGAGGATAGTTCTGCTACCTGGCTACAAGATGATTCTGCTCCATGCACAGGGGATGGATGCAGACCACACAGTGGCCTGCATCTTGAATTGGCAGACTAAGATCCAGGCTCCCTGTGATTCCCCCTCTCTCCTCCCCTCTGGGTAATTTGGCATGTGCCCTGCAGGTTGCCCCCTTGGCACTTGTGGGAGGATGGCTGCCTCTGCCAGGCAGGGTTGGGTTTGCCTTACAGCCAACCCAAACAACATCTACCTCACAAACACCTACCTCATAACAAAACACCCCTCATACACCAACCAACATCTACCTCATAGCACAACATCTATTTCATGGAATGACATCCACCTCAGCAAACATCTTCCTGTACAAGCAAGCCCCGTTTGTACATTTGTACTACATTTGTAGAATTCACAGTCACAACAGATGATCTCTTACCTGTACAATGTGTTCCAATAATGGCAATGAACTGTCCAGAAATTTCTGTCACCTAGGGGTGGGCAGCGATTAGAGGATGTTTGTGTTTGGTCCTGGGGGGCGGGGCTGGGACTAGGAGCTTTGTGAGCATGCTTTTCTTCCTTGTGGTGTCTGGCTGGGGTGTCTGCTAAGCTGCTGTGGGGTAATTTTAGGGAGCACCCTTCAAAAATCTGGGGATGCCTGGTCTTGCCTTTCTGTCCTTCATTACCTGTCTTTTTAGACTTGAGGGGTGACCCTGCCAGCTTCCCATATGTTTCCACTTATTTGTGGAGTAAAAGTGGGTGTGCTCTGGACTCAATTCCAGACTAGAATAATACAAATCTGAGTGACTGCATCCTTCTTATACTGGCTGCGAGCCAGAACCTGGGGGTGGGATAGGACATATTGTGTCCAGGAGTCTGGGGAGGCCTTCCCTTTGTTCCAGGGCCATCCCCTTTCACTGGCATTGCTGGCAAGGTGATTGTAGGGTGTGGCCAATCCCCCTGAGGTATTCAATGGGGTTCACAGATCTGAGTTACCAGCGCATCCTTCAGCTGCAAATCAGAGCCTGGGTGCATGGCACGTCATATTGCTTCCAGGAATCTGTGGCCTCCCTTTGTTCCAGGGCTCCAGAGCCATCCCCTTTCACTTGTTCCTCTGGCAAGATGATCGCGGTGCATGTCCAGCCCTTCTGGTATGTCTGATGTGGGTCACTAATCTGGGTGCCACATCCAGTATCTCTCTGACTCCCCTGAGGAGTAGGAGTCACGTCCTACTCAAAACTGCCATCCCTTTTTTGTATACTGGCTGCAAGCCAGATCCTGGGTGGGGGACATGACGTAGAGAGTTGGAGAGATGGAGGGGTCCCCCCTTTGTTCCATGGCTCCACACTAGTTCAAGTACATGGCCAAAACATCTTTAATGTTTGCTGGAGTTCTCAAGTGACCTCATCCTTTTTATACCGACAGCAAGCCAAAGCCTGGGGGGGCATGACATAAGGCATTGGGTAGTTGGGGGGTCCTCCCTTGGTTCCAGGGCTCCAGGGCCATCCCCTTCCACTCACACCACTGGCAAGGTGATTGCAGGGCACAGCCAACTTCCCAAGGAACTAATCAGCAGGTCTTCCTTTTCATGGCACTACTTTCTCCCTGGCTCCAGAGTCCAGAGGCATACCCTTTCAACTTGGCCCACTGTCAAGATGATCATAGAATCACAGAGTTGAAAGGGGCCATAAAGGCCATTTAGTCCGATCCCCTGCTCGATGCAGCATCAGCCTAGAGCATCCCTGAAAAGACTTTGTCCAGCCACTGTTTAAAGACTGATAGTGAGGGAGAGTTCACCACTTCTTGAGGCAGCTGATTCCACTGTTGCACAACTCTGACTGTAAAAAGGTTTTTTCCTAATATCTAGCTGGTACCTTTCTGCCCTTAATTTAAACCCATTAGTGCGAGTCCTATCCTCTGCTGCCAACAGGAACAGGTCTCTACCCTCCTCTACATGACAGCCCTTCAAATACTTTAAGAGAGCAATCATGTCCCCCCTCACCCCCTCTTCTCCAGACTGAACATTCCCAGGTCCCTCAGCCTTTCTTCATTGCTCTCCTCTGCACCTGGCTCCATTCTGTCCACATTCTTTTTGAAGTGCAGCCTCCAGAACTGCACACACTGCTCCAAGTATGGCCTGACCAATGCAGTGTACAGCAGGACTATGACATCTTGCAATTTGGATGTTATACCTCTGTTGATACACCCCGAGATCGCATTAGCCTTTTTTTACTGCTGCATCACACTGGCTGCTCATATTTAACTTTCGGTCCACCTGCACCCCAAGATCTTGTTCGCAGACGCTGCTATTCAGAACTGTATTCCCCATCCAGGATGCGTGTCCCTAATTTTTGTTACCCAGATGTAGAACTCAGCACTTATCCTTGTTAAAATGCATCTTTTTCACATCCATCCACTTTTCCAATGTGTTCAGATCTCATTGAATTCTGTCTCTATCTCCTGGTATGTTTGCTGCTCCTCCCAATTTAGTGTCACCTGCAGATTTAATGAGTAGCCCCTGCACACCCTCATCCAGATCATTTAGAAAAATATTGAAAAGCACTGGGCCCAAAACCAAGCCCTGTGGCACCTCACTGGACACCTCCCTCCATTCAGATGGAATGCCATTGACAACTACCCTTAAGTGTGGTTCTCCAACCAGTTCCCTATCCAGCTAACTATCCTACAGTCCAGTTCACAGTCCTTTAGTTTACCTGTCAGAACATCATGGGGAACCCTTTCAAAAGCTTTACTGAAATCCAGGTAAACAACATCAACAGCATTCCCTCAATCCAGTAAGCTCGTCACTCAATCAAAGAAGGAAATGAGGTTGGTCTGGCAGGACCTGTTGGGGACAAATCTGTGCTGACTTCCTTGGATCATCCCATCTACCATCTCTTGCCCATTGGTCAATATTGAGTATGGCTGAGCCCCTCGTAACTTCCTCCACCATTTGATAGCTGTGCATGACCAACCCACCCCATTTCAATTTTGGTCCACTCTTTCCTGTTGAGCATTGGGTGTTGGCTGGACTCAGAGCTTTGAGCCAGCTCACTTGGTCCACTGACAAGATGATGGCTGTGTGTGGCCAACCCACTGCATTCTGATTTTATTACGCTCTTTACTGTTGGGTATTGGGTGAACTCAGGGCTTTGAGCCAGCCTCTCACTCAGCCCACTCACAAGATGATGGCGCATGGCCAACCCACCCCATTCCAATTTTGTTATGCTCTTTCCTGTTGAGCTGGGTGGACTCAGGGCCTCAGGGTGCTGGGTGGACTCAGGGCCTCAAACCAGCATCTCATTTCACCTGCTGGCAAGAACATGGCAGTGCATGGCCAATCCTTTCTGGGTATATGATGTTGGCAGCAGGTTCAAATTGCCATGATGTCCAGTGATGACATTGAACATGTGGAGTTTGGGTGGGCACCCTTTGGTTGCAGGGCCCCGGAGTGAGCCTTTTGCTTGGATCGCTGGTGGTGCTCTGCATGGCCTTTCATGGGCTTTCTCAGAGTTTGTATGAGTCCATTTTAGCTTGGTTTGGTTCATGGTTCAGTTCGTGAGGCCACCACAAACTGAACTGCATTTTTCTGGTTCATGCCCATCCCTAATAATTGCATGACAGCAATTACAATCTATTTTACCATGTCAAATAAACTGCTGAAGCATCTAAAAGCAAATGTCAAATTGAGTACCAAATATTGAACATCACAGAGGAACACTTGAGAATTTTCCGGCACTTTCCCCCCAACTCTATCCTCTGGAACATCTCTGGGACATCTGAAAGAGTCTTAGAGGTTTCTGCTCCTCATCTGAAGGACATCTGAAGGAGACATAGAGGCTGACTGTTACACTGAGGAATCAAATGCTAGCACTTTAATAGTTGTATAGTTATGGTGTTAAATATGTTTCGATCAGATTTTATTGTTATATTGTATTGTTTTATATTGTTTGTAAGCCGCTCTGAGCCAGCCTTGCTGGGAGGGCGAGGTAAAAATCTAATAAAATAAATAAATACATACATACACACATATTTTTAAAGTATTATAAAGATGCAGTTTGTACAAAACTATATTTTTTAAAAAATATATGACTTTTTATCAGCAGAATTAACCATGTATAATTCACAAATCACTGAGATTTTTCTTTGCAAGTACAGGTCTGTTTTATGAAGAAGCTAAGATCAGGCTGTCCTTTCACATTACATTTCTTAATACATTCAATTTGACCATGGTGACATTAAAGACAGTGGCTGATGTTGAAGTAGTATGGCTAGAGTAGTCTTAGAGACTAGGACAAATTGAAGACTTAAAGCCTCTATTAAATTGAAGACTTAAAGCCTCTATTACCATCATTATTGTTTCTTTCTATACCTATAAGAGCAAAAAATATGGAGAGTTTCATTCCACTACTACAGTAATGCTGTAGTTGAACAGGATGCTGTAGACACTAATTTATGTGCAGTAGGACAGAGAAATTTATTCTGAACTAGAAAAATACCAAGTATTATGATGGACAGGCCAAAAAATTGGCCAGAGCAGGTTTCCCAAAACATCCCCTTGAAGAAATGCAATACATCCCTTTGCATGTAGCACTTAGAGACACTTTTCTCTCTCTCAGCCCCCCCCATAGAATGTCCCTCCATGAAGATTAGCACCTATTGTCAAGGGGCTGGTTTTGCCATAACCACAGTGTGTGCTTATTCTTCCACAGGAATGAATGGCAGCCATTCACTTATACTGAACAAAGTGAAACTCTTGTGGGTCTGAGTCATCCGTGTCAAACATGTCTGGGATCCCAGTGATTTCTGAAATACATTTATTTATTTAGGATATTTCTATGGTGCCTCTTCAAGATCCTCTTTTGAGGAAATTTATGATTAAAACAACTTAACAAAATGGGGGGGGGGCACTATAAACAGTATAAAAACTGTCCTGAAAACTTCTCTGGCATGTGGTGGCCTCGTCTGAAACAGGACAACACCATTAGGAAGGAGAGTGCTTAAGGCTCCCTCTAGCCTTCCCCCACAAAGACTGATTTTCCAACCTGAAATGACCCTTGAGAGCCACTATTTGCCCCACTGAATAACAGCTTCCAGGGGCTATCCTTTCAGGTCCGGAAAACTGGTCAGGAGGAGAGCTGATCTCTTCCACATGTCACATTTCCAGTCAAAATCCAGCTCCCATGAACCTGAGAATTTAGTTTCAACACATAATTACCAGAGTACATGGCAAGATCTGGGTGGACCTAAAAACTGTATCATGTGGGCACTGGGGTGGAGGCTAAACCCCAGCTAGTGATCCCAGCTGGTTGAGGAGAATAAAGTTTTGCTTCTCTATGAATAATATTGCTGATTGGCTGTGATTTAAGTCAGTGCATGACATTATCAGCAAAGCACAATCCTGTTCCCTCATTTATATAGTCCTGCCAAGGCTACTGTTCTTTAGTTATGGCTAGGTGTGATGTAGTATATTGGGAAATAGCTATTGTATCTATAGAATCCTGGGCCCATTTACATTGCTCCTTTATGCTAGTTCCACAAGAGTTATGTTGAAATAACAGACTGATTTTTCAGTGTTAATAACTATTCTTGGCAAAGCATTTGGGGCATTTTGAGTAGCCACAATGAAATTCTATCATGCAACAGGCATCCTCTGCCTATTGTGTTGCCAACTTTGAGAAATGGAGACAATATAATTAGTTTTGGAAAATTTGTTTGGAGCAAAGAAACATGCTTTGTACATCTATGCCAAGAAGAAGACAGCACTTTCCCCCCCCAAGTAAAATAAATAAATCTATTTGATTTGAGCATCACACCCTGTGGATGATGGCTTGTATCCTGCCACTCCACTGAGCAACGTTTGAAGTCTTCTGTGATGGACTGCCCTTTTAAGAGGCTTAAAAGTGCTGTACATACAACTACAGAAAAAGGATGGGAAATGGAGGGAAATGCTAGCCTCTGAAGGAGGGAAGTGGACGGGGTCTGTCATATTTGGTGGCAGTGTCGTTATACAAGGATAAAACCCACAACTGGTTTGTCCCATCACATATATAGACTAAAATAAGAAAATATTTTGTAAGATTGTGAGGAATTACAACAGAATTCCTGTCAGAAATGGCACCATCCCATAAAGCTAAAGACACACAGGGGGGTAATCAAAGAGAGGAGACTACTGCTGAGGAAAATCCTAATCAAGAGATAGAAATTAAAAGGATGAAAACTGAACTGGTGAAAATAGAATCTGAAAGAGAAAAAGGCAGAATTGGAGCAGAACAACAATTAGATCTAGCCAGAATTCAGTCGGAACAAGAAAAGGCTATGAGGGCACAGCAGGAGGGGGAGGGAAGCCAAGAGGGAAACATGAAAAAGAAATCTATGATATGAAGATGAAGGAAAACCAGTTAAGGGCAGAATTACCGCTTCCACAGAGAAGTGGAGAAAGTACCTCAGTGGAACAAAAGAAATTTCCATGTTATCAAAAAGGGAATGATGTGGAGGCAATTCTCTTCAGCTTTGAATGAACCTGTAGAGAAGTAGGGGTTCCAGATGGGGACAGAATGATTTATTTGCATCCACAGATTTGTGGAGGACTGAGTGAAATTTACTCAGAGATGAGGGACTGAGGAAATCTCAGACTATTTACTTTTTAAGGAGAGGGTCAGAGTTAGATTTGGACTGACCACTAAACAAAGTAGAAAAGCTTTCAGGGAAATTAAAAGAAAGCAGGGTGAAACGTATGCACAGCTAGGTTGTTGTCTGGACAGAGCCTTAAACAGATGGGCTGAGGGAAGTAAAATACAGACCTTTGAACAACTGAAGCAATTAATAGGCTTAGAACAGTTTTACAGACAAGTGCCCACACAACTTGTCTGGAGGTGTAGGTAAACAGTAGAAGAAGCTACCACTGTATTAGATGAGATAGAAGGGGACTTGGGAGGATCTCTTTTCCCACCCCATCAAGAAAAATAAAGTTTGAGACACCTCAGGGAAAATCGAACAATCTATAATCAATCCTGTGGGGTGGAACACTCCTGAGCTAAAGAGAAAGGGAAGGACAGTATGTAGGGATAGTATGTTTTAATGGCCATGAAGAGGGACACATGAAAGCCCATTGTCCAAAGCTGGACAAAGGAAAATAGACTTCAGCCAAGACTGTCAAAATAGTTAAAAGGACAGAAGCAGTCACAGAACCTCCACCAGACCCTGTACTAGAAGAAGCCTAAACAGAGAGACCAGCTAGAGTCAAGTTTGGAAGGTGCAGGAAGATTTACACAGGGAATATTTGGAGTCTGTTAGATATAAATGATGAACCAGTAATAGGCTGGAGAGATACAGGGGCAGAGGTCACCTTAATAAAGCCCAAATTAGTAAAGAAAGCACAGTACTTACCAGGAAGACATACAGAAATAAGGGAATCAGTGGCCCAGAGTTTGAGTTGAACTTGGCACAACTCCCCATTAAATACAAAGGATTCCAGGGACATTGAATAATAGGAGTGTGGGGTGAATTGGATGTTTCAGTTTTGTTAGCATCACAAGTTAAAGGATTTAATGTAGTGACCAGGTGAAGGCCTCAGAATCAGGCTTCAGAGCAGCAGCCTAGGCCAGAAACTCCAGAAGTTGCTATGGAAACTGACTGTAGATACCCAGCAGAAGATTTACAAACAGATCCCAGCATGATAGATACAAGCAGCTTGTTTCAGGGAATCCATGCTGCAAAATTCCTCAATGAGAAAAGGCAACATGAAACTTGCAAGTTTTGTGGCAGAGGGTTGTAACTTCTCAGGAAGTGACAAGTGAACATCCTTGTTTATTTAAGATCCTAGTCTAGAGACTGTACAGAGTGTCTAGGAGGCGTAAATGTGCTGCTATCTGGGAGAAGCACAAACAGCTAGTGATTCCCAGAAAATACAAACTGCCAATTTTACAGCTGGCTCATGAGATACCTATGTCTGGACATCTATGGATCAATAAGACCAGAGATAGGCTGCAAGAAAGATTCTATTGGGCCCATATGAGAAAAGACATCAGGGTGTTTTACAAGTCTTATCAGGCATGTCAGCTAGTGGGCAAGGCAGAAAACAAAACAAAAGGACTCTTACTACCAATCCGCTTGTGTCAGAAGCATTCTCTAATATCAGAGTGGACATTGCAATCCTAATCTCCAGGGCAACCAGGTTGGGGAATAAATATATCTTGACCATAGTGGACTATACAGCAAAGTTCCCAGAAGCTATACACTGAAGCAAGAACTATAGTAGAAGGCTTACTGACTGTGCTCACCAGGCTGAGTTTTTCACAAGAGATGGTCACCAATTTGGGAACCATGTTCATGTCCCAGGTGATGACAGAATTGTTGCAGGCTTGTGGAATCAACACCTCACCACCACAGCTTACTACCCACAAGTGAATGGACTAAATGAAAGGTTCAGTGACACCTTGAACCACATGCTGAAGACCTATGCAGTAAAACAACCTAACAACTGGGATCAGCGACTTCAACATCTACTGTTTCGGTACTGTGAGGTGCCACAAGAAAGTTCTGGTTTTAGTCCCTTCAAGCTGCTGTTTGGACGTCAGACAAGAGAGCCTATGAACATCCTGAAAGAAGCATGGCTGGGACGAGAGAACATCGAAAGCAGAGATGTAGTCACCTATCTTCAGGAGCTACAGGATAACCTGCAGGAACTGAGAATGGCTGCTGCAAACAACATGTAAAGAGCCCAGTAGAAACAGAAGACCTGGTATGACACCAAGTCCACAGAGAGAGTCTTCAAGCCAGGAGACCAAGTCCTCATGATGAAGCTTTGGAGAAGGCACAAGCTGGAAGCTTTACCTAATGGTAAACAAAATTTTAAATGTAAACTATCTGGTAGATGTAAATTATGAAGGGGGCAATGTAAAATGTTTTGTGTTAATACGCTAAAGCCTTACTATGATAAAGGCAATATGGTCCTTATGGTCAGAGGTGGATAAAATGATGTAACTGCATTGACAGGTTGGGGGAAGATAACTAAAGCAATATGGTTAATGGGGTTAATTTGGCACCAACTCTGACCAAAGACCAACAGTGTCATGTTAAGGCTGTCTTAACTAGGGTGTACACTTGATATAAACCAAGGTGAAAAATACCCAATAAATATTGGTCGATCACTGAGGGGGCTAGAGATTTAGCTATCTGAAAATGGTGGCCACCAGATAGCCACAGTTACAGGACATTTATATGGCTCTCAGTCCATTTAAATGCCTTCGGGGAGAACTCTCCCACCAGAGCCCACAAGTCAAGGAGTGCGGGGAGCTCTCAGCTCCCGCTACCTCAGCTGATCCTATCTTGCAGCTCTGACCTTGCTTAGCTTCTGAGATCTGATGAGACTACACCATGCCATCTGCCCTCCCAACAGACCAGAATTATCTCCATGAAGTTGTACAGAAAGCAGGGAAGTACTAATAATTCTTTGGGGAAGAGCTGGGAGCAGTCCTAACCAATGCTTCCTCTAAGTTGTAGAGTCTTGTGAGCAAAAATCCTGCTTTGTGAGCTACAGGCATTAAAGTTGTGAGTGAGTGATTTGGCTACTGCATAAATTAGTTTGCTCTGGAGCCATACTTCCTGAGCTAAGACAAAAATGTGTGAGCCAGAGGCTAAAAACTGTGAGCTAGCTCACACCAACTCAGCTTAGAGGGAACACTAACCTTGAAAAACTCCCTAAATGAGAGCCATACAAACCTCCTCTTTTCTTTCAGGCAACCATTCCTTTTTATATATATATATATATATATATATATATATATATATATATATATATAATTTTTTTAATTGCATTTTACACTACAACCTACAAGGTAAGGGGAAAGGGATACAACCTAAAATATAGAGTAGCAAGGATCATTGTTATCTTATACTTCAAATTGTTGATGTTTCTCTATTATCTCAATAGTAAAAGCTGAGAACTAGCTATATATAAGTAAAACAAACAATCACAATCATACTATAGTGAGTGCATTTTAATGTTAAGGTTATTAACTAAAAAAGCAAAACATCAGACTTTCAGGGTTAGACTACTTTGCAGTTTTCTTTCCCCTAAGCTTCTTTTCGTCAAAGTCTAATTTGACTTTTAGAGGTCTAGGAGCAGCAGCTCCTAATTCTGATTCCAAGTCAGATGATTCTTCTGAGGAACTGCTCGAGGTGCTGTCAGAGCTTCCCATGTCTTTATCCTCATTGTCTTATGCAACCTTCCTGTCCTCGGCTTTCTCAGATCCATTCTAGCTTTCTGTTGCTGCTCCAAAAACAATTTCACTTTAGTAACAGAGTCAATCTTTTCTTTTTTCCCATTGAAGTTGAAGATAAGACCTTCAGGCATTATCCATCTGTAGGGAGTGGTATTTTTCTGTAGAAATAGTATCAAATCTCTGTATTGTTTCCTCCTCTTTCTAATCTAAAATGGAACATCTTTCAAAACTTTAGTTTCTTCTCCTTTGATTTTTAGGGTTATTCCATTCGTCTCTTTCAATACTATGTCCCTTGTTGACTTTTTAGAGAATTTTACGAAAACTTTTAATAAATTCTGGATAGGTGTGGTCAGGGTCGGCTCGCCTAGGGTGCTGGCCCTGCAGGGGCACCAAAATGCCCCCTGCCCCCCCCCGTGAAAAGCCCCCCTTCCCGCCCAGCGCCGGCAGCGCCGACTTTCCTGTGCACCTCACAGTTGCGAGGCGCCCAGAAAAGCTGGCACTGCCACCTGCCGGCACTGGGAGGGAAGGGGCGGGTGTTTTAACCCCACCCCTTCCCTGGCTTTCCTGGGCACCTCGCAGCTGCGAGGCGCCCAGAAAAGCCGGCACTGCCGGTGCTGGGAGGGAAGGGGTGGGCCTTCTAATCCTGCCCCTTCCCTAGCTTTCCTGGGCACCTCGCAGCTGCGAGGTGCCCAGAAAAGCAGGCACTGCCAGCGCTGGGAGGGAAGGAGCAGGCGTTCTAACCCCACCCCTTCCCTGGCTTTCCTGGGTGCCTGGTAGGTGCGAGGTGCCCAGGAAAGCAGCGCTCCGCCATCTCCAGGCCCCACCGGGAGGTTGCCATCCCCGGTGAGGTGGCCCCCCCAGGCTGTCCTGCCTAGGGCACCCAGACACCTGGGGCTGGCCCTGGGTGCGGTAGACCAAATCCGTGCCGCTTTGCAAATTTTCTGCTGTACAGCCCATCACAGGAGCTATTCCTTTGCTTAAGATCTCTTTCAGGTTCTCTCCTTTCTGCTCCTGAATACCTTGGAATCTCAGGACATAAGCTGATTTTTCCATCTGAAGAAGTAACAGTTGTTGTTTCTCAGAGGTTTTTTCTTTTTCCACTGCCTCCAGTCTTTGTTCTAACAAATTTGACTTAGCATCAACTTTTTTGAGCTTCTTAGCTGTTTTCTCTGTTCTTGCCAAGGTTTCTTTCAGTTCCTTTTGCAGCATATCAAAGTTATTATTAAGATTGGTCATCTGGTTCAGCAGGGAGCGCAGTGCTGCAGCAATCATTTTGGGAAAAGTCTGTGGTTACTTCCAGTTTAGTAACCGGAGTCAATAAGCTGCAGTTCCTGAAAAGAATTTCCCCTTAGCCGCCACTTTTTCTACCTGATGTGTCATTGTTTACGTTTAAGGGAATGGGGTTTTTTTTAAAGTCTCTGAAAGTCCAGTGGATTGCAATCTTCTTTCTAGTATGCACCACACTCAGCCAAGTTATCGATCTCCTATTCAAGCCACCCTCTTGCCCCTTGCTCTTCTCTTACGAGTCAGTCCTTCCGAGATCGGGTGAGTTCCCTTCCCTCTTCTGCTTTGTTTGGGGCTTCGGTGGGGCTTTACACGTTTGCTAGTGGGCGATTGTTTGTAGAAGCAGACATCAACTCACATTTTACTTCACGCTTCAGTTCAGAGTGTAGGGGGAATAATTTTTCCACCAGATCACTTGCACGCTCTCTCTGGTGTGCGCCTCTGTGTACCATGGCTGGTCTCATGCTGTGGGGACCTTTCGGAGCAAAAAGGAGCCTCGATCCTTCAGCTCGTGCCTCTTTAGCTATTTCCCCTTTACCAAGGTCATGTGCATTCTGCATTTCCCTGTCCCAATGTCATGCCTATCCCTTTACTATGGCCACACTAGTTTTCAACAGCACTTACTGTAGTAAGCATATATGTGAAGGGGAGAGGCACATCTCCAAATACACACACAAGAAAACTCTTATTATCACAAGACTTCTAGGTTGAAATTTCTAAGCAGAAGTGTTGCAATAGAAACATGGAAAATTATAGAACACAGTTTGAGTTCAGTGGCACCTTTAAGACCAAAAAAGTTTTATTCAAGCACACAAAAGCTTATACCTTGAATAAAACTTTTTTGGTCTTAACGGTACCACTGGACTCAAACTTTATTCTGCTGCTTCAGACCAACATGGCTACCCACTTGAATCTATGGAAATTTATACTCACTTATGATCTATCCTTCTCTGTTTCTCTCTTATTTAGAGAAAACATTGAAATACCAATGGCATTTGATGCCACATAAGTTGGCAAAAACCTATAAAAATTCCAAAGATGTATGCTGGTTTTGTAGATTTCCAAATGCAGACTATTTACACATGTAGTGTTCTTGTACACAGGCAAAGAACTATTGCCATTAGTAGTAGAATGTATTAAAGATGAATTAAGTTTAGAATTTCATTATTTAGCAGAGGTTATCTTGTTAAATTAATACCCGTGTTTCATAAATGCAAAATATGAATTTTCATTAAATAACATCAGCTAGAATTGTTTACACAAGACATGGGGAAAAGGATACTACTCCCAAAATAGAAGAATGGTTTATGAAGTGTAAAGAAACCAGGCTGGTGATTAACCTGACTGCTTTAAAGAAAGGGAAAGATTTGTCCTAGCTACACACAAATTGGCAATATTTCCCAGGTCAGACCTCCCCCCTTTCAGTAACACCTTCATTTTGTTCAGATAAAATTTCAGCTTGTTGCCCTCACTCATTCCAAAACTGCCTCATACACCTGTTCACAGTTTCCACAGCCCAGGATTTGCTGGTAATGTGAAATAGAGCTGAGTGTCATCCACATATTGGTGGCAGCTCAGCCTAAATCTCTGGAAAACCTCTGTCAGTGACCTTATGCAGATGTTGAAAAGCATGGGGGATGAGATGGAACCTTGGGAAACCCGTAGGCCAAGGGGGCAGAGCAGCAGTCTCCCAGCACCACACTCTGAAACCCTTTCCAGGTAGGCCCAGAACCACCACAAAACAGTGCCTCCCAGTTCCAATCCTGAAAGGTGATCCAGAAGGACACCATGACTGATGGTATCGCAAGTCACCAAGATGTCCAGGACAATTAAGAAGGTCTCACTCCCAATACTTCCTCTAAGCCGTAGAGTCTTGTGAGCAAAAATCCTGCTTTGTGAGCTACTGACATTAAAGTTGTGAGTGAGCGATTTGGCTACTGCATAAATTAGTTTGGTCTGGAGCCATACTTCCTGAGCTAAGACAAAAATGTGTGAGCTGGAGGCTAAAAAGCTGTGAGCTAGCACACACTAACTCATCTTAGAGGGAACACTGCTCACTCCTCTGATTCATCTCTTGATGCATGTCAAACACACCAGGGTGACCAGGGCCATATCAGTCCCATCACCAGGCTTGAAACCATGAAGGAATTCCTGCTTCATTCAGGAATTTCTGAAGTTGGCCAGCCATCGCTCATTAAATCACCTTGCTCAATAATGGTATACTTAAGACTATTCAACTCTCCTGGGCCATTCATATTAAGTAGTAATATCCTTATCAATGCTGGGAAGTGAGGAAGAGAGGAGCTGGGAAAGAGGGGAAAATATCTTCATTTTCCACTGCCTTTCAAATCCCTAAGACAGAAGCAATCGCAGAAAGCTTTTGTGACTCTTCCATCCCTCTGCCACACTAAGAGTTCTAGCAGGTGCACACTAAAAGTGGAGCATGACCAAGGGTTTGAAGTTCTATTCTGCACTTCTGTGGTGTTTTTCAGCTCTCTGTGCCAATGTAAAAAAATGCCTTTCGGTTTTCCAGCACAACCAAGACAAAATTGCTTTCGACTATCCACAATGATGAAACACTCCCATGAATAAGTTATCACTATGAAATTAAATACCATAAGGGGAGGGAACAGAGTAATTTTAATAAGATTTACTCCAGAGATTGTAGCAAAATATTGTAAAGCAATGACGAATGATTTACCTGATTAAGCAGCATCACATCAGAACCAGGAACTCACTGAACAGAGCTCCTCTCGATGCCCTGGTTGACTTCTGAAATGAGGAAAGGAACCAGGCAATTAACACAATTGCTCCTAGATGCCCTTTCTCAGATTCTAGAGCCAGGACAGGCCCTAGGTTTACTGAGGTGCTGCAGAAGATGAAGACAAGGGACAAGGGTCTGGAGACTGAGCCCTAAGGGCCTTGGGAATGTTTAGTTTGGAGAAGAGGAGAATGAGGGGGGACATGATTGCTCTCTTTAAATATTTGAAAGGCTGTCATTTGGAGGAGGGCAAGAAGCTGTTCCAGTTGGCAGCAGAGGATAGGACCCGAAGCAGCGGATTTAAATTACATACAGAAAGGTATTGGCTGGATATTAGGAAAAACTTTTTCATGGTCAGAGTGGTTCAAAAGTGGAATCAGCTGCCTAGGGAGGTGGTTAGCTTCCCTTCACTGGCAGCTTTCAAGAAGAGGCTGGATGGATATTTGTCAGAGATGCTTTAGGCTGGTCCTGCACTGGGCAGAGGGTTGGATTAGTTGGTCTGCATGACCCCTTCCAACTCTATGATTCTGTGAAGTCTGATACAACAGTGGCAGAGAAAGACTTGGGATGAATCTGACAATGCTCATTAGAGCCTACTCCATGGCAGTCTGGCAGTGAAGAAACAATATTTCCCTATGAGCAGTGTATACCTACAGAACTCATCCAGGTGGTCAGGGACTACTGGGTTCTGGCCTACAGGAGGTGGACTGCTCTGCAGCCCGTTGCAACAATTTTGCTAAGCACTTTGTGGTTAAAATCTTTTGTATCCATTCCGACTTGGACTCTACATTAGCAGTGACAGAACCAGATGCTCCCAGGGTGCCAGTTTGTTCAGTAGTGTGGGATACCTTTCAGCTTGTCCAGTCTGATGATGCAGACACGAGCTGAGGGAAAAACCACTGTGCTGGGGGCAGAAAATCTCTGAGCTAGCGCATCCTAGTGCAGCTTAAAGGGAACTCTGGTCATGACCCTGGGATTCCTGGAGGTCTCCCATCCAAAAACATAGCAAGGGCCGACCCAGCTTAGCTGAGATTGGATATCCAAGTCAGGGTACACTGGACCTAGGAGAGCTGAGTAACTACCATCCAGTCTGAAATGTACCATTCCAATCCAGTTTCAGGCCTGATTATGGGACTGAAACAGCCTTGATCACTGTGGTGAATGACGTGCTGGGAGATAGACAAGGGGAATGCAACTATATTAATTCTACTGGACTTCTCAGCAGTTGTTCATATACTTCTGGACCACCTTTCAGAGTTGGGACTGGGAGACACTGTTCCAGTGGTTTCAGTCCTAAGTGGAAGCTAAGTTTCAGAGTGTGGTGTTGGGTGACTGCTGTTCTGCCCCTTGATCTTTGGCCTACAGGGTTCCCCAGGGTTCCATCCCCATGCTTTTCGGCATCAACATAAAGCTGCTGGGAGAGGTTATTCAGAGATTTGGGCTGAGCTGCCAGTATAGGTAGATGACATTCAGCTCTGAAACTTCTAGAAGATCCTGAGGAAGCTGTGGAAAACAGACACAACTGCCTGGAGGCAGTTTTGGGATGGATGAGGGCTAACAAACTGAGCCTTAATCCCAACAAAACTGGTGGGAGAAAGGTCTGACCCAGGAATTGTTCTGGATGGGGTTGCACTCCCCCTAGAGGAGTAGGTTTGTAGCTTGGGGCTGCTCCTGGAGCTGGGACCCTTGTTGGATAAACAGGTGGCAATGGTGGCCAGGAGCACCTTTAACCAGCTGTTTGGGGGCAGTGACTGCCCTAGACCTCTGCTCACACCTGCCAGTTATCTCACTGCCCTCCCCATACCTGAGAAATGCTGCAGAGGTGGAAAGACAGCCTGCATCCTACCCAGGACAGCAAGCAGCCCTGAGACATGGACAGCAGGAGAGTGGAAGGAGGCTGCTCACTCAACAGTAGGACAGTCAGCACTGAGAGTGGGAATGATGCTGACATTCCCACAGCTAACAGTGTTAATGGGAGTAGCTGGGAGGCCTGTTGGCACCATGGGAGGAACCCAGATGGAGCCCAGCATTGTCAGGGAGGGGAGACACCCTTCAAGAAAGTCCTAAAGGAGGGTTGGCTTCTTGCCATTCCTCTACAGCTCCTGGACAGAGGACAGAATCAGGGAAGCCAGGCCTGGTTGGGGGGAGGGTCAAAGGTCTGGGATTGGCCAAAGGTGGCAGAGGGAAACAGGGAGAAATAGGGGATAGTTTTGGGGATGGAGGGGTGGGGCAGTTGGCTCCTATAAAGAAGGGACACCAAGGCAGGCTGAGGAAGAGAGCAGAGGGTGAGGCCACTTCAACACATGTGGAAAGCTAGCCCTAGCAAGGGAGAGGAGGGGCATCGTGTCCCTCCCCCTCTTGCATCTGAGGCCTACTAGGAAAACAAAGGGAAGGACACAACAGTGGAGGGCAACATGGCTCAGACAAAATGGTGTGAGTGCCACACCAGCTTTGACCTTTCCTGGGCAGGAAAAGTTGCTACTATGGTATGTGCCCTGGTAACATCCAGATTTGATTACCACAATGTATTCTATATGGGGCTGCCCTTGATATCTCTATGAGAGCTACAGATGGTATAGAATGTTGCAGCCAGAACGTTGGCTGATGTGGGTTGTAGGGTTTGTTACATTACAGTGTTGTTCCATCTACACTAGCTCCCAATTTGCTTGGGTTTAGCATACCTTAAGGATTGCCTTATCCAATATGAACCTACCTGTCCACTCTGTTAATCTTTGGAGACCCTGCTTTGGGTATACCCCCCATCTCAAGCTAGACTGATGGTGACCCAAGAAAGAGGCTTTGCGGTGGTGGCACCAAACCTTTGGAATTCCCTCCCCAGGGAGATTTGTCTGTCTCCTTTAATTGTTGTCTTCTGCCACAGTTGAAGACTTCATCCCTGGTTATATTGATGTGTGTTTATATTTTTACTAAATTTCTTATTTTATATATATTTTAATTGCTATTTTAATACTGAAATGTTTTTATGTGATGTTTGCCACCTTAGGGACCCTATTTGGGTGGAAAGGTAGCTTAGAAATACTTTAAAGAAAAACAAAATAAACAATGTAAGAGATGTTTTTTTGAGGGGAGGATGGGTTTGAGGTACCTACTGGGTTTCCCCCAGTTCCAAGTGAATCATGCTCAAAATGTGCAGAACTGTTTTTCCCTCAAAGTTTACTCGATATGAGACTTGTAGGTAGAGCAGTCTATTATAATACATTATGTTTTCAGGACAGAAAATGTGCAGATGAAAAGAAAAATGAGTGAACTATGGCAACCATTTTTCCAGTATTAACATTCAGCTTCCCCTAGACTGTTTAAAATACTTACATATGCTACCCCAGAACTCTTTACAACATGTCAGTATTACCATCCCAGTACTGCAGATGCAGTCCTAGAGGCTAAAAAAACAAAAGTTTGCCTAAGGGAGGCCACTTAGTTCACAGCTGAGATGAGATATGGTAACTTGCCAACTTACACTATTGGCCAGTACTCTATATTTTATGTCTATGGAAGAACTCTGCATCAGTACCATTAGCTTATGGATTAACTGCTCTCCAGAAGAATAAAAGGATATAGTCTTCTTTTTTGTTTTCTTGAGAAAGTAAAATAGGATTTATGTTTCTATTTAAAAAGGCAATCTAGTCCAAATAAAATGTGAAATCAAGAGCTTTACCATCCTCATCTAACTGTATCTTCAGTAATGATTTGGCTGAAAAAGAGCCCAAGATCATTAATTGAGCAGGGTGGTGAGAAGGGATACATACATTTTAGAGAAGGCTTGGGAGGCAGGCCAGGTTGCAAGCACATTACCATACAAGTCTACTTGTAGCATTTTTTTTAGAAATAAAACAAATCGCTTCCATGACTCCCAAGACTGTATATGGGGAGAATGCTATTCGTTTTTATTGGGCCTAGAGACATGATGCTTTGGGGCCTGCCCAGGAGCTTTCTGGCAGGACAGAATTTTGATACAAACTTATCTCCATAAAACCATGTAATAAAAGTTCTTATTACAAGCAGAAATGATGTGGGATTGTTTAATGTTGTGTTGCATATTTTTGTAGCACCTTTTGAGCCATTCTACATAATTGGACTGCATCCAGCAAGGTGATCTGTATAGAAATTGATTCTTGGTGGCTCAGGAATCACATAAGCAATATATGGTTAAAGGTTCCCTTGCTCGAAAGCCAGTTATCCTTTCTATATTGTTTCCATTTGAGAAAGCCTGTGAATAGCAGCCAACTGGTATGTACAAATTAAATGCAGCTGCATGAGATTCTTGGGTGGGTTGATTTGAGTAATGCAGCGGTAAGAACAAAGAACAACCTCAACCCACCTTTATCATTTAGCTCTAAACCTAATTTCATTTAGAAACCTGTAAACTTTCTAACACAATTTTCAAAGTTTACACAAAATTTTTAATTAAAGATAAGACAAACGTCACATTATTCTACATGTTTCTTCCTGGCAGATTTATTTGGGAATTTCTATACCACTTTTCTCTAAAAGGGACTCAAAGCAGCTTACATAAATTTCCAAAAGCACCAATTTAAGCAATAGAATTTACTAAATAAAACAAATGAAGAAAACAGGTCCTAGTTAGATCCTGATTCACCAGGCTGGTTACTGAAGGCCTCAGGTAGCTACAGGCCAAGAGTCTCTAGGGCTCACATCTCTGGCCATGCCCAAGCTGAGCACCTGTAAGCAGAGAAGAAACAAAGTCAGCCCAGATGGTACTCAGTTGCTGGTAAGAAGCTAGCAGGATCTTCCCATCTTCTTCCCCTGACCGAGGATAATTATTCAAACAGAATCCATTCTCTGCTAGCTTTTCAAAGACATTTTTTTCAGTGGCGTAGAACTAAATAATTCATGTATTTAAAATGTTGCTACTTTAGCTATTAGAGTAGAAGGAGCTCCATTTAATATGTTGGGATGAGCCAAAACATGTTTCACAGCACCACTGAACATCCCAGAAGCAGCAGACAAAACTATCCTTTTATTTTTCTACTTGAACAGACTCTATTCCTTTCTTCTAAGCACAGAAATAAGCTCCATTTGTCTGTTCATCTGTCTGTTCGAGAACATTCTAGTCCAGCAAAGTATGCTGAGAATCAAATTGGATGCATGGAGCCAAGTACAGTGAGCTTGATATGACCAGAGTACTTCCAAAGTGGAACTTTCTAATTAACACAGGAAAGTAAACCATTCTCCCTCCAAAATTCACAGTGGGCATTTATCCTTCCTAGAGCATGACTTCCTACTTGGGAAGAATTAAAGTTCTGCTGGCTGCACTACTGTTTCCCCGTCTAAATGAGGCATGTGTGGGTTCTGTGAATCATTTCAGCACCAAGCACAACTATGAATTAGCAGTCTGTGGAAAAAGTTCTACCTATTGTCGTATTCTAATTACTGGCTAATAAGAGATTTGTCATGCACTGCAGAACTAGCAGGTATGCCATAGGTACCTTGCAATATATGAATACACATGGGGTTATCCCACATCATGAATGTCACAGTGGGGAAAGAACTGGCTAGTTGTATCCACCTTTGCTTTATACCCACTGTAGACTGTAGTGTAGTCCTAAAACTCTAGAGCATGAATTCCTGAATTAAAGCTGGCAACCAGTTTCAATATGCTGTTATGTTGGATTACCTCAGGGCAGCCTCCCTATAGTTTACCTCAACAGAGTTCCATCAAGGATGCTTGAAATAACGATAGCATAACTGATGAAAAAGGCCAACAGTGCTGAATTTCCAAGACCGACTTAATCTCTTCTCAACCTATGCACATTATGCATCTGTCTACAAATTATCCTGAAAATTATATGAGAGAGACAGACAACACAGAAATGTTCATTTTAAATAATCACCACCACCCACAATGATGAATTACATGCTTAATTTTTTTATATGTATAATCCATTAATGTTAGGTGCCGTAATCCTATTAGCTCATCCTAAAGTTGTATACCAAGCATTTTATTCTGTCCAAATCACCTAGCAGAAACAAGTTTTTAGGAGTGCTAGTGCACTATAAACCCTGGATGTGAACAAATCACTACCTTATTTTAATCCCATAAACAATGCCACAATGATTCTGTGGTATGATTTTATTATCAAGTGGAATTTTAAAAGGCTAAATAATGCCACTCTAGAGTTAATGTTAATTAAACTGCAAATGCAAATTCAAACAAAGGACTGAACCAACAGCAGCTTGGCTCATAACTGATTTTGCCCAGTGGCACCAAAGCAAGGAAAGAAGAGACAAAAAATACAAGAGAAGGGTTGGGCAAAAGTTGCTTTTTCTGGCTGCATTACTCATGTTGAGCCTGCTAGACCCAAGTCCATCTCTAGGGCTAACAAGGAATCAAGCAGACTGATTATGTGTCTTCTTGTGGCTTAAGGACACTGGAAAATATTCCTATGCATTACCAAACTATATCACTGTGAACTTCAGCAAGTAAAGAAACAAAGAGTCTGGAAAGACATACAAGAGATTCTTCCCAATTTCGTTTTTAAAAATTAATTACTTGTAGAACTCTAGCACTTTGTTTTTTAAATTTATTTGTTATCAAAGACAATGTCCAGAAACAGTACTAAAGAATCAGTTCATGGCATTGTTTTACAAAAGTTCCTACCAGACAATAATTTTATTGTTGGATGTACTCTTTATTAATGATGAGATGAACTAATTGATGGAATTGCTAACAAAATTCCTGTAACAAAAGATCTAGTTTGATTTTTTGAATTTGTTGGTTGGAGCATGTTCAGTGGTCATAACAACATCAGTTAAAATCAAGAACAAATCTTGCCCATCATCAATAGAACTAGGCATGGCTCTTCTAAAAGGTCACTGGATCTTTCCAAGAGAGGCACCATGTTTTAAATTCTGCACATACAAAATATGCTCATGTCACTCAAATTACACGATGCAGCAGTGTCAATGTCAGTCAGTATCTGAGCATTACAGTCTATTAATGGCAAAGAACAGAGCCCAAAGTTCATATATGACTCATGGGAGGGACATATCTTCAAAGAGACAACAGTATAAAACAATAGATTCCCTGGTCCATATGTATCAGTGTGCATGTGTGCGAGTGCATATAACAAAATAAGTCCAAACAATGGCCCATCTAATTGCTTCAACCTGTGTATCCAGTCTGAAAGATAAAAGGCTTCCATTTTAACTCCATGTTAAAATGCAAATTGAGATCCAACAAAAGCCAGCAGTTAGTATGGTTGGTTGAAATCCCTTCAGTGTGAGAGCTGCTGTGAGTTGTTGTCTTTATTTGTCAGCCTCTGGATATGTGGGGTACTTGACAGTCTCAATTTTCTCCTTTACCTTGTAGGAAGGGTATAGCCCTGTTTTTCCTAATTTTCTGTTGATGCCTTTTGAGTAGCCATCCCAATGGTTTCCAGCAACACCAATTATATCTCCAGGTTCCATAGGAATTTCATCAGCAGTTCGGGGATGGTGAGCATAAATGGCAATTTGATTGTGGGCATTTTGTCCCCCAAAATAATAGATATCATCCAAAGAGTGGAAAAAGGCTGATGCGTCTGGGTGAAGTGTCTGCATGATTTCATAGGCAACGCGACAAACCTAGAGGAAGAAATGAAAACCCCCAGCAATTAACAAAGTTATTATTTGACACATTCTAGTCAGTTGCTGTTGCTGTGGCTACAAACACAGCAGTACAGAGAGCAATTTTCAGCAGGTCTACTCAAAAATAAGTCCCATGTTATTCAATTAAGGTTATTTTCAGGCAAATTCCTTAGAACTGCAGCCACAGTATCTGCTTTGCACCCCTTACTACATTTTTGGTGCTGAGCAACATCTTCCCAAAACTGGTTGTGGCTTCACAGTGCATCAGGGTAGGGGGCTGGGCACCTCTTAGCATTCCATGTGCAGGCAAGGATAAACAAGGAGGGTGGTAACCATTGGATGAGTTGGAATCAGGGTGGATTTGCAGTCCACCTTTAATTAAATATTAGCGAAACTGATTGATTATGTAGATCAGCAGATCTGAATAAATTTAAATAAACTAGTTAAACCCACCATGTTGTCTCGCGTCTTCATTTGGGTACTGGGGCAAATGAACAGCATGCAATTCCCAGGGAACACACGAAGAAGCCAATGGCATTTACACTTTGAAATGAGGTCAAGAATGGTAGTGATAAACACTCTAATAAAAATGTGGATTGATAATAGATAAACAAAATCCATATGAAACATGATCACATATATTAATTTAATAAACCTGAAGCACAACATTCTTTATCAGGAGTTCAGATTTACATATTTATTGATTGATCTATCTCCAAGAAACAGGGCAATTTTCAATTTTTTACTAAACATTTTGGCTGCTCATTTGAAAAGGATGCATTTCCCCCATAAAAGAACACCAGACAGCCTTATCTATTACTTAAACCAATTTTTCTCATTTTATTTACAAGCCAAAATCATACCAATTGCTTCAAGAATTCTCATTTGATTTTTATCTGTATAATTTCTAAACAAACAAACAATATTTAAATTTCCATGGTAATATAATAGGGGAAATATTTTTGAAAAAGATAATATACTTTTGTGACCACACTATTTATTTTTAGAAATTAAAATAGATTTTCTCTACCTCAAACTTGAACACAGAGTTCCCTATAACTAATTCAAATAATTTTGAAAATATATAGGGCATTTAGTCTGTCTGGAAGTTGTCTCAAACATTTTTAATTTTTATTATGGGTTGGACTGTGGAAGGAGTTGGCAGCATGGATCTTCCCCTGCTTCCCTTTCTCCAAGCAGCATGCTGTCTCAAAAATCCTCTCTGAGAGCCTGGAGAATCTTGCAAGCAAAATGTACCACTTTTAGAAGCACTGCAGCCATGAGGGGGAAATGAGGTAGAACAACCTCCTTTCCCTTTTCCACTGGTGATGTTGACAGAAAAATTTGCTGTACCCGCTCCTTCTGTGAGCTGCTGTATCTCTGTGTTAAGTGCCATCAAGTCACTTCCAACATGGCAACCCTGGCTGGTACAAGGCTACCAGTAGGTTGTGCAGCTGAGTCCTCATGTTTAGCCACTATTTCACAGTGGCTCTCCAAATCAGTAAGCTGTAGAGATGAACATGCCTGTATTCTTCTGTTCTTCCTACCTATTTCAGTGGGTATTGTGCAAACAAATTCCCAGTGGTTTGAAATATGAGCCATCCTCACCCCAGAAATCAGACAATGGATTTCAGTAGTAAAACATCTGAAATTTGTTTCTGAATTCAATTTGAAGCACTAGCAACTGGTAAAATTGTTGTGCATGGATACCTTGGCTAGGATGCAGTAATTATAAGGAATGTACATTTTTATTGTGTTTTTAGTCCCTCAGCAGTCCTTTTAATCACCAGAAAGATA
This sequence comes from Gekko gecko, assembly GCA_029375565.1. Taxonomy (NCBI): domain Eukaryota; kingdom Metazoa; phylum Chordata; class Lepidosauria; order Squamata; family Gekkonidae; genus Gekko; species Gekko gecko. Next base: position 158,247,186 of record JAPDNY010000003.1, on the reverse strand, counting down.
ATTCCCAGGGTCATACAACCCATGTGAACAAACAGCCATTGGAGTTGGGGATGGGACTGTAGTGCAAAGAAGACTGTAGTGCAAAAGAAATCTCCATATCTGTTCCTTAAATCACAGCGCCACTGACTGAAGAGTGAGGAACTACAGCACCCCAGCCTGCACCCCATGATATCATAGAATCATTGAGTTGGAAGGAGCCATACAGACCATCTAGTCCAACCCCCTGCCCAATGCAGGACCAGCCTAAAGCATCTCTGACATCAGGAAACATCTTTCCCAGTGTTGAAAGGGCGAGTCTTGAAAGGGAGGACAACACAGTGAGAATTCCCATCTACCACTGCCTTCTGCTGCAGCATCACTGGATTCAAGCTTATAATTTTCCTGTTCAAACTATAACCTTTTATTACTTTTTCACATGAGTTACATATGAGACATCCTTAACACTCACAGCTACACGGATTTCTAGAATATCTACATAATTCTTCCTACATGTGCATACCATTTTTGGTACACACTCTCATTATTGATTTACTCAGTTTCTGATTTACTATTGTAGCCCAGAGGCACTGCCTTACTCACAGGTAGCCCCAATACCAGGGCACCCCACTTCTGACCTGAACCAGAGACCCACAAACTCAGGCCAAGGAAGGCATTCTTAGCCTGAGCCACAGGAGGCACAAGGCAGCCCTCAAAGCAATCTCCAGCCTTCCTGCTTCACCCAGCAAGGTATGCATATGAAACAATGCTGAGTTCCACAAGGTACAGTATCTGCATTTCTAAAGCTATTCAGTAGCCACCTGGCGAATAGCTCTTCTGTCTCCAAACCTTCAGGCTGCCCATTTATGTGACTCCTAAGTCCATGTGGAAAACCTTTGTCTCCACACCTGTTCTTCCTGCCCCCTCCTGCAGGATACCGAGAAACTAATCAAACATTCAAATTATTAACGATCCTTCCTGATGCTAATCAGGGATGCATTTCCCACCTTTCATCTAAGCCTATTCAACCTGCCTCAGCAGGACCATCAGTGGTAATCAAACCCATTCAACCAACTCCAGTAGAGCCATCAATGGCCATTAATCTCATCAACGCTATTGTGCATCCGGACTCTGCCCTCTTGGACTTCATTGGTCATACCTAAGTTTTACTCCTCCTGGTGTCACACCCCCTGGGACCCTTTATTGGTCCAGGTAATCTTTTGTTTTCACCTGAGACAAGCCCCACAAGGCCTCCCATTGCTCTGCATTGTTTTCCCATGTCTATATCCACCAAAACACATGGCCTCGACTGTGTGTCTGCCCAGACACCAATTGGCAGTTCACCCCCAAACTTTGCTTGGGACATAAATCTCTTCTCTGCACATTTGGACCAATCCTCCCTCTGAACTGTGGAGTCTTGTGAGCAAAAATTCTACTTTATGAACTACAGGCATTATAGTTGTGAGTGAGCAATTTGACTACTGCATACATTAGTTCGCACTGGAGCCATCCTTCCTGAGCTAAGACAAAACTTTGTGAGCTGGAGTTTTAAAAATTGTGAGCTAGCTCATACTAACTCAGCTTAGAGGGAACACTGATCTGGACAGGTAATATAACCCCTGTAACTGACCCTTCTATTTGCTATCATCACCTCTGTTTTCTTAATTCTGAACTGTGTGCTCTTTCTTGAATGTTTAGTGTGCTTGTAATTAGGGAAATTCTTCAATAAAAACTACTTTCTACTGTACCGGACCTTGATAGAAACAGGACTGTGATCCCTGGTATCCCCTGGCCTCCCCTGCTGCCTAGCTAATTTCCCCCCAAAACAGGGCAGGACATTGGTGGTAACACTATAATCCCTATGACCTTTTGTAACATACTTCACTCTGAAGATAGATCAAGATGGATAGCTGTGTTAGTCTGTCTTTAGCACTAGAAAAGAGCAAGAGTCCTGTAGCATCTTAAGGACTAACAAAATTTGTGGCAAGGTATGAGCTTTTGTGAGTCACTGCTCACTTCTTCAGATAGTTATGTAAGCAGTGACTCATGAAAGCTCATACCCTGCCACAAATTTTGTTAGTCTTTAAGGTGCTATAGGACATTTGCTCTTTTCTAATACTTCACTCTGTTTCACTGATTTTAAAGTTGCCAATCAATAAACAGTTTTAAACCGAATACTTTCCTGGAAAAGTGCCTACAGTTTCTCCCTAATTTGATTCAACATCAAATTTGATTGACTAGAGAAGCATTACATGGGCACTGAAGTATTGCATGATGTAGTTTGAGTGGGAATTTTAACCTGGGTCTCCCCAACCCTAATCCAACATTCTGTTGTGAAAATAAACAGGTTGTCTACCTGTAACTGATGATCTTTGAGTGGTCATCTGTGCATTCACACCCATGGGATCCAGTGCGCCTGCACTGACCTGGTCGGTGTCTGTACAAAGCTCATGAAGGGATTTTCGCACCCTCCGCCCTGAGCCTGCGCGGGAACCCCCACTGCGCATGCCCAGAGGGCGGGGGCACGGACATCCTGCCAGTTCCTTCTGACCGTTATCAAACCTAGCCATGTGTGAGAACAGCTGAGGATGACAGCAGTGGGGAAGGACGAGCAGGCGATGTGAATGCACAGATGACCACTCGAAGATCATCAGTTACAGGTAGGCAACCTGTTTATCTTCTTCGTGGTCTCTGTGCATCACACCCATGGGAGATTAAAAAGCAGTGGCTCACCTGGAGGTGGGTGTTGGCAGACTCAGCGAGCCACAGTGGAAAGGACCATATGACCCAAGTCACCCTTCTGTTGCGCACGGACGTTCAGAGCGTAGTGCTTGATGAACATAGTTGGCGTGGACCACATAGCTGCTCTGCAGATGGACGTGAGTGATGCACCCTTCAGAAAGGCCATCGAGGTCGCCATGGACCTGGTTGAGTGAGCCCTCAGGTGAAGCAGGAGCGACCACTTCGCTAGGGAGTAGCAGAGTTTAATCGTTCCCACGATCCATTTAGAGAGATGTTGGGAAGAGATGCACAACCCTAAGGAAGCTGCACTGTATGACAGAAACAGTGAGTTGTCACGTCTGGTTGGCTGGGTCTGATTCAGATAAAAGAGAAGCGCTCTCTTGACATCCAGGGTGTGGAGCAGACGCTGCTCTTCTCCCTCAGGACATGGGAAAAAGTCTGGCAAGAATATCTCCGCATTGAGATGGAACTCTGAAACAACCTTCGGGATGAAGGAGCGGTCAGGCACCAGACATACCCCGTTAGGGAGGAAGACCAGGTATAGTGGGTCATGACGCAGTGCCATGAGTTCACTGACCCTCCTGGCCGAGGTGATGGCCACCAGGAAAGCTGTCTTCCAGGCCACATGCTGGAGCTCACAGGTAGCCATGGGTTCGAATGGTCGTCTGGTGAGCTGTCGGAGGACCAGAGGTAAGTCCCAAAGTTCCATGGAAGCAGCCACAGGGGGATGCAATCTGATCAGGCCCCGTAAGAATTGTTTTGAGGTCGGATGCAAAAAGATTGTATAACCATCCAGACCCTGATGGTATGAGGAAATCGCAGCGAGGTAGACCCTGACAGACGAATGCGAGACCCCTTGGTCCTTGAAGGACATAAGGAAGTCAAAAATTCGGTCAAGACCGATGGAAAAAGGTGACTCTTGAGGGGAGTCTAGGAAAGAGAGGAACCTGCGCCATTTCCTTTCGTGTGACTGACGCGTGGATTCTTTCCTCGCATTACAAAGAACCTCTGAGACCCTGGCAAGCCATAAAGTTTTAGGGTGTTGACTTAAGGATGGAAGAGCAGTCCCTTCTCTGCGGACAGGAGGTCTGGAACCCTGGGGAAGTGGTGGTACTTTCCCTTCACCAGTTGAAGTAGGATTGGGAACCATGGTTGCCTCGGCCACCATGGCGCGACTAGTATGCAGTTTGGACGGATCTTGGAGAGTTTGTGGACCATTCTCAGAAGCAAGGGTAGAGAGGAAAACATGTACAGGAAACCCCGTTCCCAAGGAAACAGGAGGCCATCTCCCAGGGAGAGTGGATCCTTTCCCCCTTGGCTGCAGAAGCGTGTGCACTTCGCGTTTTCCTGGAGGCGAAGACATCGATGGTTGGAGTGCCCCATTGATGGAACAGTGGTAGGAGGTAAGACCAGTTTAGCTCCCACTCGTGGTGTTGAGTGCGACCCCTGCTGAGAAGGTCCGCCTCCACATTCAGGACACCCGGGATGTGAGTGGCCAGAGGGATGATTTGATTGGCAACACACCAGTCCCACAAGTTCATTGCCAGGTGACACAGGCTTCTGGATACCGTTCCTCCCTGACGGTTTACATAGCTGAGTGCCGTGGTATTGTCCGTCAGGACAGCTACTCAATGACCCCGTAACAGTGGTTGGAAAGCTTGTAGGGCCAGCTTGATGGCCAGTAGTTCGAGGTAGTTGATATGCCTGGCCGCTGTGCCTGCATCCCACTGGTACCTGATGCTGAGACCATTGAGATGGGCTCCCCATCCCCAAAGGGAGGCGTCCATCGATATCGTGAAGAGCAGGTTGGGGAGGATGAAGGGGGTGCCTTGTGTGATGTTCGGTATTGACATCCACCACATTAGAGAATCCCTGACGGACTGAGGAGGAGTGAGAGATTTGGACTGAGGCATGGAAGCCGGTTTGAAAGCCTTCAGAAACCAGAGTTGGAGAGGCCTCATGCGGAGTTTCACTAGAGGAAGGACAGAGGTGGTAGCCGACATGTGCCCCAGTAGACGCTGTACATGGAAAGCCGTGGATGACGGCGAAGCACGGACAGACTGTGCAAGGGAAGACAAGGTTAGAGCCCTGTCTGCTGGCAAGTAAGCCCTGCAGGAGACTGTGTCCAAGAGCGCCCCGATAAACTGCACCTTCTGAGATGGCTCCAGGTGGGATTTCTGGAGACTGACTTGAAGTCCCAGGGAGGCCAGCAGTCATAGGGTCCAAGCAGTGTGCTCCTGGAGGAGCTGGGGGTTGTCTGCCACCAGAAGCCAGTCGTTGATATAGGGGAAAATGGTGATCCCGAGGAGGCGAAGGTGGGCCGCCACCACCACCATGGTTTTGGTGAACACCCGCGGAGCGGTAGAAAGGCCGAAGGGGAGGCATTTGTATTGATAATGCTGGTCCCCTATGGCGAAATGCAGGTATTGGCGGTGGGACGGGTGGATGTTGAGGTGGAAGTAGGCATCCTGGAGGTCGATGGTAGCCATCCAGGAGCCCGGTGGTAGAAGCGGAAGGATGACTTGAAGGGTTGTCATTTTGAATTTCCGATATCGGATGCAGGCATTGAGATCTCGGAGATCCAAGATGGGTCTCAGCCTGCCATCTCATTTCGGTACCGCAAAATAGCGGGACTAAAAACCTCATTGTTTCGACGCTGTCGGTACCGGTTCTATTGCGTCCTTCTGCAGTAGGGACTCGACCTCTTGTAGAAGAACGGGAGAGGGAGGGGTGGGGCGAACGACCGGGAGGGGTGGGAAATTGAGAAACTCAATCAAATAGCCATGAGTCACGATTGATAAGACCCATATGTCAGTAGTGATTGACATCCACATAGGGATAAAAGGTGAAAGCCGAGTTGGATGAAGGGGCTCGACATGGAGCGAGTCAAAGACCCTGCTTAGGGCCACATTGGTTTTTAGGCCTGGGCTGCTGTTGCTGGGAGCTGGACCAGGACCTAGGCTGGTAGGAGTAGTGCTGGCGGCTTCCCACGGGAGACTGATGGGTTCTTCATGCAGCATCGGGAGATGGTTTGGCTGGGTACAAATGTCTAGGGGGATACCGGGACCAAGATCTCCGGCGGTAAGATCGTTGGGGTGCCGATATTCCCAAAGCTTTGGAGGCCTTAATGCTCTTATTGAGCTCCTGTAAGGCGGTATCAGTCGACACATGAAAGAGGCCCTTGCCATCGAAGGGGAGATCCTCGATGTAGGATCTAGTGTCGTTAGGCAAGGAGGTCATCCTGAGCCACGCAGGTCTGCATAGAGACACCGAGGAAGCCATGGATGTGGAACAGGAATCCAGGGTATGTTTGGCAGTATTTAGGATCTGCTTCGCCACGAGGAGACCCTCCTTCTGCACCAACCTTGCCTCCGCCATCCTATCCTCCGGTATGGAGAGCAGAAATTCAGACATTCTTTGCCACAGGGAGTATTGGTATCTCCCTAGGCACACCAAATAGTTAGAGGCCTTAATTCCTAACGCTGCAGATGAATAGAAGCGATGGCCGAAAGCATCAAGTTCTTGCTTTCCCTATCGACAGGGGTGACACTTGATCGTTTGTTGCACGAAGAGGTTGAAACAACCGTCGAGTTAGGGCGAGGATGCACATACAGGAAGGATGCCCCTTCCTCCTGAACTCGATACATATGATTGAGTCTCTTAGTCGAGACGGGAGCCGGGGACGGTTTCTCCCAGGGTGCCTTAACTGCACAGAGAAGCACCTTCGACATTGGAAGGGCGATTGGAGTGGAGGTGTCTATTTGGACTATATCGTAAACCTCATCAGAGGCGACTGGCTGAGGTTGGGTTACGGGCAGTCCTAACGAATGCGCCATCCGCTTTATAAGATCTCCGTAGGAGGTCATATCCTCTGATGGCGAGATGGGACTATCTCCAGACACATTAGGTTTTGGAGGTGGATCCATGGGAGAAAGATCCAAGACTTTCCGAGAGTTCCTCAGACGATGCCAAAGGAGAGACCGTCTCCTGTATTGATGCCAGTGTCGACAAGACCTTAGGTGAAGGTTGATGAGGGTGGGTCAACTGGGGAGGGGAGGGCGGTGGTTTGGAGATCGATGCGGATGGAGGACGACGAATTGGAGAACGTGAGCAATGACGACGGGGCTCGCAGAGCTCCTGTTCTCTCGATGGGAGCCATGGAACAGATGAGAACCAGTACGGCATCTCCGGACGGGGCTCGTAAGCATACCCAGGTGGACCATAGGGATATCCTGACAGGGATTCACGCGGTGGTCGGGAGGATTGATATCTATCCGCTCGTCGGTGAAACTCATCCCAGAGAACCCGCTCAGGCCGGTATGGGGAGCAAAATCTTTCCCGAGATCTATATCGAGACTGACAGGAGTGTTCACTTGCCCAGGAGGCCGTCGAAGGAGAACGCGGAGTGATCTCCTGAATTTCAGAAATTAAATTGACCTCGAGATCAGGAGGCGCGACCGATGACACATTTTTCGGTAGACGCCGAGAGTCCAGCACTGGAGGGTTCAGCTGCCTTGGTGGGGAGTCCAGGATCTCCACTGGTGGTTCAGCATGGACCCTAGGCAGCTCTGGTTCGTCACGCTGGGGCTGGAGGGGTTGCTGTTGCTTCTCGGACTGTGCAGCAGAGCCCCTGGGAGGATTTTCGCCACCCACACCGTGGGACTTACGCGCGTCTGCCTTCTTATGGGCGATATCGCCCTTGGATTTATCCTTTTTGGATTTCTTTGCAGGCATCGACACTGTAGAAGCCAGCATAGATGTGCCCTTCTTCTTAGACACCAGTGCCGTATCGGACACAGACTTGCCTGTTTTAGGCGGTCTCGGTGTCAAGTTGTCCTCCGATGTCGAAGCCGTTGAAGATCTCAGAATCGGTTGCTCGCCCTCCATGGCTGAGGAGGCTGGAGCGAGAGTGGACTCCCAGAGCGCGACTTTGAGTCTCACCACCCTGTTTTTCCTGGTCTGGTTGGAAAAGCGGGCGCAATGGGAGCAGGCTTCGGGACAATGACTCTCCCTGAGGCACAAAATGAAGAGAGAATGCTCGTCTCGCAGAGCATTACTCCCGCAGACAGAGCACCTCTTGAAACACCCCCAACATTTCCTTTCCATAGACTGACTCGGCCGAGGCAGTCTGCAGAAACAGGGGGTGGGGAAGTGGGGAAGGGACTGGGTCCGGAGACCAAGGAAGATAGAAGAAAAAAATCTTCCGAAAGTCCCTAAAACAAGACAAACTAATAAAGAAATAACAAGAGAGAAAAAAAGCTGAAGAAAAAGCTAAAGATCAGAGCCGTGAGGCAAAAAACAGTTTCTCTCAGCACCAACCAAAAATTGCTGTTAACAGCGCGGCGATCAGAAGAGAACTGGCGGGATGTCCGTGCCCCCACCCTCTGGGCATGCGCGGTGGGGGTTCCCGCGCAGGCTCAGAGCGGAGGGCGCGAAAATCCCTTTGTGAGCTTTGTACAGACACCGACCAGGTCAGCGCAGGCACACTGGATCCCATGGGTGTGATGCACAGAGACCACGAAGAAGATCACTGGTGTTCCTGGGCCAGTCGCTAGCTTTCAGTATCCACAGGGTTACTGTGATGATAATACATGCTGTACCAAGTACTTTTTTGTAAATATCTAAAATTCTAGCCTACAGTCTCTTGGTAGTAACCCTCCTTCACATAGTACAAATCCATATATGGAAAACCACTTGATGCACCAATTACTGTCACTTAGTCAAGATGACTGAGTATAGGATTTATATCTGCCTTGAAAATGAAGGATTTACAAGTTTAATTAATGTATTTAATTTATAGCTGACCTTTCAGCCTATACCAACGTTCAAAGCAGTTTATAATATAACATGTACTAAATTACAAAATTTAAGAATGCCTTATGAGAAACAAACTGTACTCTATAGTAACAGTATAGGGTTGCCAACTCCAGCTTGGCAATTTCCTGGAGATTCAAAGGAGGAGCCTGGAGATATTTTGGTTTGAGGAGGCAAGGGACATCAACAGGGTATAATGCCATAAAGTCCACCCTCCAAAGCAGCCATTTTCTCCAGAGGAACTGATCTCTGTGTTCTGGAGATTAGTTGTAATTCCAGGATGGTAGCCCAATACAATTTTCAGATATCTAGGGGGAAAGCTGTAGCAAACTTCCCAAAGATTTGCACACACACAAAAGCTGCCTGGACTCCTGACTAAAAGACTAACCATGAAATGTTCCGAATGAAAGCAGATATTTCATACATTTTTGCCCTGAATAAATTTAAGAAGTGACTTGTCAAAATGTTTGAGACTTTAAAATTTGTTTTGTATTTCATGTTATTCATTTTCATTATTCTAAAAGCCATATTCCTTCAGCACAGACTTGAAGAAACAGCACTGCTGAAAACATTTGTAATCTTTTGTAATCCTATAATCTCTGTACCACACTTAACCATTGAGACAAATTCTCTGCAGAAAAGGTAATTTAAAAATCGATTAATGTAAGTAGCTAATCCATATTTTGCCAGGTACTGCAAAGATAGAGAACACCCTAATGCTATTCAAGAAATTTTAAATTTATACTGTATTGAGCTAGTGGCTGTGAAATGTCTGACTGACTTAGTAATAGCCTGCAATAGAGAAGTAAGCAGCTTGACAATGTTCATTTCTAAGAAAAGTTGGACTGTAATCTGGTTTGGATTTAAACCTTACATGGGGAATCTGAGGACTGGAAAAAGGCCCTGGAACATAGGATCAAGTGATACACGATGGCTAAAGGAAAAACAGCAAAGTAAAGCAAAGGCCTAAATAAAAGGAATTTGAGAAAAATGGGTGGTAGAGACAAACTGATAATGAAATAGCCAAGGAGAAAGTGGAACTGGAGCAAGGTTCCACATTGATCTGAAAGAATGAATGCCACTAGTAGCAGGTAGGAATGTGAGATTTGGAGGGCTGGAAATAGAAGGCTAGGAAACCAAAGAGCCATTGGGTTACTAGGGTTAGCATCTCAAGCCTGATAGGGGAAACAGGTTCACACAAGATCCCATTATTGTGATGCAGAAACCACAAAGAACTTTTGTCACTACGCCATTTTAACCTGACAATCCAAAGGGAGCAATGAAAGTAAAATAACAGGGAGGGTCTGAATTCCACATACTGGAAGGTTATCTTTGGCTATAGTCTTCTAGTGTATACACGTAGGGCTTACAGTGCATTCATGGCACTCCATGCTGGCCTTCACAATGAAGCTATCAAACAATGTCTATTTTGCCCCTCCATTTCTCTTCCTCATTGTGCTACTGGTGTCTTCTCTTGTCCATTACCTGTACTGCTTCTCATCTGCATAGGGTACGTTTAGGCACCAGCTGATTCTGCCTAGTGATATTGATACAGTCCTTGGCAGCGTGAGGGCCACTACTTGTGCTCTAGACCCATGAAGAAGAAGAAGAGTTGGGTTTTATACCCATTTTTCCTACTCTAAGGAGTCTCAAAGCAGCTTACAATCTCTTTCCCTTCCTCTTGCCAAAACAGGCACCTTGTGAGGTAGGTGGGGCTGAGAGAGTTTTGAGATAAACAATGACTGGCCCAAGGTCACCTAGCTGGCTTCATGTGGAGGATTGGGGAATCAAATGCAGTTCTCAAGATTAGAGTCCACCACTCTTAACCACTACACCACACATACCCATCACAGTTTTTAATCTTGCTGGGAAACAGGTATTGGAGCCATGAGTGAAAATCATCAACTCCTCCCCGATTGAGGTGGCTCTCCCAAGGCCTTTGAAGAAGGCAGTTATTAGATTTCTGCTCAAGAAATCTTCATTGGCTAGGGATGAGGTATCCAATTACAATTACAATTTACCTTTCCTAGGGAGACTGATAGACTGTGTGGTGGCAGAGCAGCTCCAGGGTTTCCTGATCTACCCTTGACCCATTTCAATATGGTTTCAGGACTGGGTTTGGTACCAAGAAGGCTTTAGTTGCACTGCTGAATGATCTTTGTTAAAACTGGACAGGTGACTATCTTCTTTTGATACTATTGGACCTTTCAGCAGCCTTTGGTACAGGTGACCGCTGCATTCTTATCCACCACCTTGAATATGGATTCATATTAACGGTGCAGCGTTTCAAGCTTGTCTGTCTGACTGGGCAAAAAGAGTCTCCACCTGAAGTGCAGAATCAATTCAGTGGAATTTATCTTGTGGGTGCCACAGTGTTCTATTCTTTCACCCTTGCTCTTTAATATATAATACTAGGAATAAGGCCCATTGTGGAAATAAATACAATGAGCTCTAGAAAGAGGCTCTGGGAGAGTGCCCCAGCTTTGGGCACACAGTGTGAATTTGGAACTGATCTCTGCTACCTGAAGAGCAGTTGTAATTTTGAGTAATCTCCAGTCCTCACCTGGAGATTAGCAACAATTGTTACCCAGGAGGAAATGGCTGGTTTGGAGGGTGGAGTCTATGGCATTCTACCTGTCTGAGGTCCAACCCCTCCTCAAACCCCACCCTCTCCAGGCTCCACTCCTCAAATCCCCAGGAATTTCCCAACCTGGAGTTGGCAACCCCATCTCCTTCCCAGCTAACCATCAACCTACCATTATCTGCCCCTCTGACTTCAGCTGACCTGCCCCCCTCCTGCAGAGTAGCTGTAATTCTGATTGATCTCCTGGAGATTGGCAACAATGGTTCCCCATGAGGGACTGGCTGGTTTGGAGGGTGGAGTCTATGGCATTGTACCTGTCCAAGATCCCACCCCTCCTCAAGCCTCACCATCTCCAGGCTCCACCCCTCAAATCTCCAGGAATTTCCCAACCTGGAGTTGGCAATCCTATCTCCCTCCCAGTCAATTGTCATCCTACCATTACCTGCCCCTTGACTTCAGCTTTCCATCTCCTCCCCCCTCCCTCCTGGAGCATAGTTGTAATTCTGATTGATCTCCAATCCCCACCTGGAAATTGAGCAACAATTGTTCCCCAGGACGGACTGGCTGGCTTGATGGGTGGAGTCTATGGCATTGTACCTGCCTGAGGTCCCACCCCTCCTGAAACCTCACCCTCTTCAGGCTCCATCCCTCAAATCTCCAGGAATTTCCCATCTGGAGTTGGCAACCCTATCAGGACTGGCCCCAATGAGTTTTCTCCCAAAGGCCAAAATAGGTGACAAGACCAACCTTGGTTGTCTACCAACAGGCACTGAGGGGAAAGTAGGGTTGCCAGCTCTAAGTAGGGAAATACCTGGAGATTTGGGGGTAGATCCTGTGGAGGGCAGCATTGGGGGGGGCACAAGGACTCAGCAGGGTGTAATGCCATAGGGTCTACCCTCCAAAGCAGCCATTTTCTCCAGGGGAACTGATCTCGGTCATCTGGAGATCAATTGTAACAGTGGAAGATCTCCTGGTTCCACCTGGAGATTGGCAACCCTAGGGGAAAGTCAGCTGCACAGCAGGAGGTTGAAGAGAATGGTTTGATGGCCACTGGGCCAAGATTGGCAACAACAGTTCCCCAGGAGGAAATGGCTGGTTTGGAGGGTGGCATCTATGGCACTGTACCTATCTGAGGTCCCACCCCTCCTCAAACCTCACCCTCTCCGGGCTCCACCCCTCAAATCTCCAGGAATTTCCATAGCTAAAGTTGGCAACTTTATCTCCTCCCCTCTCAGCAGCCTTTTCCTAGGCAAAATTCTGTCTTTCTCAATAGCGAGGAGCAAAGCAGCTTACTTCATTCTCTTCTGCTTTGTGATCTGTACAGGAACCCTGTAAGGCAGTTTAGGCAGAAAGTCTGTAGCTGGTCTGAAATCACCCAGGCAGCTTCCATAGGGATGCTCCTGCTGAACAGGAGCAAGCAGCCAGGGCTAGTGATGCCATTTCGGTCAGGAGGCATGAAGTCATCCTGAGAGTGCTGGCAGGCCTAAGGTTGTCATTGCCAACAAAGACAAATTGATGCAAAGGAGGATGGAAACGTCTCCACATCTCTATTTTGCCTTAAATTGGTTTTGATGCCAGCAGAGTGAGAACATGCCAGAGGCTCTGGGTGGGTGCCCCATGGTAAATGTACCAAACAATTCCTAAAGATTTTCCAAGACACTACTCTGTCGATAAATCATTTTCTACACTCACAGCGTCCCCTGCCAGAACACAACTCATCCCCAGCACTTTGAATTAGTACCAGAGCTTTTTTTGCCTTGTGGTATTCTGCTTGTGGTGTGATCTGTCTTTTTTGTGGTGTGGCACGGTTGTGTTATTGGGTTTGTTTCTTTTGAAGGGGAAGTGTTGTGAGTGAGGACATATTTTACCTCAGAATACACTAGGTCGCATATGCAACTGATAGTTCCAGCTGTCTTGCGAGGGGGGGGGGAATTTGAGATGTGGAATGAAGTCCAATCAGCATCCATATGCAAATGACCTTGAAATCCTGGCCCAATTAGAGAAGAGTGGCGTAGGCTGCAGTGGGTGGGAGAGAACTCAGGCAATGCAGTTAGTGGATAGGGACAGCTTCTGAGTGACACATCAGAGAAAAACAGGTTGCTTACCTGTAACTGATGATCTTCAAGTGGTCATCTGTGCAGTACCACACATGGGTTGGGCGCCTGCGCACGACCTCGATCGGAGAATCTTCTAGAGCTTTACCTCAGAAGAGCTTTTGGCGGGCTCTCCTCCCGCCCTGGGGGAGGAGACATGCACTACGCATGCCCAGAGCGGGAGAGAGAGCCGCCTCCCACTCAGTTCCTTCGACCACCACTGTCAAGGCCAAACAATCCAAAGAAGGAAATCTGGAGATGCCAGCAGCGGGGAAGGCTGGGTGGGATTGTGGTACTGCACAGATGACCACTCGAAGATCATCAGTTACAGGTAAGCAACCTGTTTATCTTCGTCGTGGTCTCTGTGCAGTCCCACACATGGGTGATTACAAGAGCTGAACCAGTTGGAGGAGGGAGCTGGCAGCTGCAAAGGACACAAAAATACTGGTTAAGACACAGCATCACCATCAAAACAAATCACCCACGGGTCCTACCTGAGGGTGCAGTAGGGTCAAGCTAAGAGAGATCGCAGCACCGTCTGACTGAAGGCAGCATCCCGGTGGGCTCGGAGGTTTAGTGCGTAGTGGGTCACGAAGGTCGATGCCGAGGACCACGTAGCAGCCGCACAGACGTCTTCCAACGGGACACCGGCCAGGAAAGCGGTGGACGTCAACACTGCCCGTGTGGAATGGGCAGTGACACAGGTAGGAACGGGTTGATGAGCCAGCTCATAGCAAAGGGCTATGGTGGAAGTCACCCACTTAGAGAGACGTTGAGAAGAAATGGGTTCCCCTGCACAAGGGGGGCCCTAAGCTAGGAACAGCCGAGGAGATTTACGTATGGGCTGTGTCCTATGTAGATAGAAAGAGAGCGCTCTGCACACATCGAGATAGTGCAGGGCTCTCTGAGAGGCATCAGTCGGGTTCGGAAAGAAAGTAGGCAGAACAGATGAGAGGTGAAAGGCAGAGATGACTTTAGGGAGGAAGGAAGGATCTGTTCTAAGGACCACCTTCTTCCTATGAAAAACAGTATAGGGGGGATCAGCCCTGAAGGCAGCTAGCTCCCCTACTCTGCGTGCAGTGGTAATGGCTACGAAAAAGGCCGTCTTCCAGGAAACTAACCTGAGGTCGGCAGTAGCCATCGGCTCAAACGGTTTAGCCATGAGTTGAGAGAGGACTAGAGACAAGCTCCAGGAAGGCACCAACAATTTCCTAGGCGGGCACATCTGAAGAAGACCCTTGAGGAACGTCTTGGTGAGACGGTGAGAGAACACTGAAGATTCTTGTATGAGGGGGTGGTTGGCGGAGATTGCCACCAAATGAACCCGCAAGGACGAATATGCCAGGCCAGTATCCTTCAAGTGCACGATGTAGGCGAAGATCTCACGGAGAGATGATCGAATCGGATTGAAGGAGTGATCAGTAGCATAGGATTGGAATCTGTTCCACTTGGACTGATAGGAATGTCGAGTAGAAGGCTTTCTAGCATTCAGGAGGATTTCAGAGACCTGAGGCGGGAAGCCTAGGGCTGGATCCTCCAGGCCGTCAATCTGAAAAATCCTGGATTGGGATGGAGGATTCTCCCTCGGGCCCGAGAGAGGAGATCTGGGACGACAGGGAGGGGACGGAAGGAACGACAGGAGAGTTGAAGCAGGTGCGGGAACCAGACCTAGCGTGGCCACCACGGAGTGATTAGAATGCAGGAGGTGCCGTCTGCACGAATCTTCTGCACAACCCGAGAGATGAGAGGGAATGGAGGAAATAGGTAAAACAGGGCTCCGGTCCACTTGTGGAGAAAGGCATCCCCGAGCGACCGAGCAAACGGGGGACACCTGCTGAAAAACAGGCGACATCGAGCATTGTCGACGGACACGAAGCCGTTGACAGATGGGTGACCGAACTCTTGAAACAGAGGTCGAAGATACTGGAGGGGAATGGACCATTCGTTGTCCAATGAGGCAGAACAACTCAATCGGTCTGCGTCGACATTCTGATTCCCGGGAATATGGATCGCCGAGAGCATGATGGAGTGATCGAGGCACCAGGACCAGAGGTCTATAGCTAAGTTGCAGAGATGAACAGAGGCAGCGCCGCCCTGTTTGTTGACATAATAAACAGCTGTGGTGCTGTCGGAAGCAACTTGGACGACACGGCCTCGAAGGGTCAGAAGAAAGGACCGCAGGGCCAGATAAATCGCTCGCAACTCGAGGTAATTTATGTGGCGAGTTGCATCTCGAGCAGACCAAGCCCCTTGAACAGTGAGCGTTCTGCACTGGGCTCCCCAACCCCAGAGGGAAGTGTCTGTGATCAACAGCAAGTTGGGAGGAGGAGGTCGAAAGGGCATCCCGGAAAGGAGGTGTACGGGTTGAGCCCACCAATCGAGGGAGTCGAGGACGGTTTGCGGGATCGACAGAATCGTGTGCCAAGGCCTCTGGAGAGGATCGAAGGTGCGGAGGAGCCAGAGCTGAAGCGGCCGCATTCTCAGCCGGGCGTTGCGGACGACGAATACCATGGAGGCAAAGTGACCGAGGAGCCTCATGACAGAACGGGCGGATTGTTGGGAACACGCCCGAAAGGAGAACACCATCGCCCGAATGTCGGAAGCCCTCAATTCCGGGAGAAAAGCCGCTTCGAGGTTGGTGTCGAGTCGAGCCCCGAGGAAACAAAGGGTTTGAAGGGGCTGGAGGGAGGACTTGGCGCCGTTGACGCAGAGTCCGAGAGCACGGAGGAGGGAGAGAGTCCCCCAAGTGTCATGGAGCAACTGACTTGGCGTTGGAGCTACGAGAAGCCAGTCGTCGATGTAAGGATAAAGAGTGACTCCCCGTCGGTGGAGCTCGGCCACCACCACAGCCATCAGCTTGGTGAACACCCGCGGAGATGTAGAAAGGCCGAAGGGAAGCACCCTGTACTGGTAGTGGGCATCTCCAACGGCGAACCGGAGAAACCGCCGGTGTTGGGGACGGATCGTGACATGGAAGTATGCGTCTTGGAGGTCGACTGACGCGAGCCACGCTGCCCATGGAATGAGAGGAAGGATCGACTGCAGAGTGACCATTCTGAACTTCTGATACCGAATGTAACGGTTGAGATCTCGAAGGTCCATAATTGGTCTGAAGCCGCCGTCCCTCTTGGGGACCAGGAAATACTTCGAGTAGAAGCCAAGAGTTCATTGCGCCTCCGGGACGACCTCGATGGCCCCCTTGGCAAGGAGAGTGGAAACCTCAAGATCGAGGAGAGGGTCTGGAGGCGTGACGATAAAATGTGGGAGGATCAGAGGCGAAACAAACTCTATGGCGTACCCGACCCGAAGAATGGTGAGGACCCAGGAGTCGGTTGAAATTTCTTCCCAGACTGGTAGAAAGGGGAAGAGACGGGTTCGGACGGAAGGAGTATACGATGTTGGGGAAGGGAGACGGTGGGGACAGTCAAACAGACTGTTTAGGCTGTGGCGGCTTTTTGGTAGGTTGGGAATGGTGTTTGGAAGGAGGACGAGAATCATATGGTTTTCTCCTCCATTGGGAGTGAGGTGCCGGAGACAGGTATTGCCTGGAGCCGGAAGGCTTCCAGGAACGGTTTCTGGGACGGTAATGTGCAGCCGAGACTCCAAGGTTTCGGGCTTGCTTACGACTATCATCGACAGCCTTCAACACTTCGTCGGTGGTGGAGTGGAAGAGGCTGTCGCCGTCAAAGGGAAGGTCTTCAACACGGAATTTGACGTCCGGTTGTAGAGAGGTGCCCCGCAGCCAGGCATGACGCCGGAGAGCAACAGAAGACACCAGGAGTTTAGATGAGCAATTAATGGCATGACGAACCAAATTGATTTGTTGCTTCGATATAGCACAAACCTCAGACAAGGCAGCCGAGAGAGTGGGGTGGTGCTCCTCTGGAACAAATTCCAGGACAGGACAAATTGCATTGGCAAATGTTGAAGGCGTACGCCAACAAATAAGACAAGTAAGTATCAACACGGAGATTCATGGAGGCCAGAGAGTACATCTTCTTGGCCAGAAGATCCAGTTTACGACCCTCACGGTCAGGAGGCGTGGAATGGCGAACAGGCTGCTTCGATCTCGAGGAAGAGTGAACAACCATTGAATTCGGTGATGGCTGACAAACAAGGAATTTGCCAGGAGCATCCTGGATCCTGTACAACCCATCATAACGCCTCGAAACCAGAGGGATCGAAGCTGGGTGCTCTCATGACTCCTTCAGGATAGAAAGGTGCACAGGCAGCAAAGGCAAGACGGGAGACGGAGGAAGGTCAGCCTGGACCAATCGGTGAACGACGTCAGTCACAGTTGGGGATTCTATAAAGCCCTGTACTTGAAGGGCAGTCGCCATCCTGGTAACGAGCTCTAAAAATGCTTTAGGGACCTCAGTAGGTGAAATCGACCCCGAGTGTCGAGGCTCGTCATCGATCCAAGAGACCTCGGTATTGAACTCCGCCGAATCCGACCTGTCCGAGATTGACATGGGAGAGGAGGATCGTGGTTGGACGAGGTCGATGACCGGGTGATCGATGGCAGGACGGTGTCGAGGTTCCATTGGGGAACTCTTCGGGGCATCCCGATTTCTGGGAAGGTGAGAAGGCTGTTCCCTAGGGGCGGAACGGGCCGAGGCAACAGACGCTGAGCGCCGAAGGCGGTCAGAGGCATGGGTCCAATCCACGTGTTCCGAATGCCGGATCCGGTCATAATGGTGCCTCTCTGGTGTCGGAGACCTAGAGTAATAATAGGCTGCATCCGGATGTTCCCGACGGTCTTCGCAAGACCAACATTGGTCGTCAGAGGGGGAACTAGACGACGATGGAGATTGCCTACGGATCAGGTGTCGGCGATCGTACTGGGATCGGGACCGCGAATGGCGGTGCACAACAGCAGGGCCCTCGTCCAAAGTGTGGACCGGGGTAGTAGAACGCCTCGCTGGAGACCGGGAACCTCTTCGCGGAGACAGCTGCGGAGGCGATCTGGTCAACTGGCCCAAAGGAATCAGCCCCAAAGGCGACAAGTGGGAGTGCTGCGGAGTCTGTTGTCGAGCCGCAGGCTTGTGAGATGTCGAGGCCAGAGCCGGCATCGACATCGACAACCCAGTCACAACGATGGGGTCCACTCTCGAAACCAAAGCAGACGGCAGGGCCTTCGACTTCGAAGGGGTCTTATCTTCAGCCCGCTTAGGTTTCTGTTTCGGTGCCTTCGTGGAGGTGTTCGATTTTTTGGCTACCAAGGCCTGGGAAGCCCCTGAAGACATTGTAGAGCGTAGGGTGGATTCCAAGAGGAAAGCCTGGAGTCTAACCTCTCGATTACGGCGAGCCTGACGAGTGAAACTCGCGCAATGAGGACAAGTATCCACTCTATGGGCCTCACCCAAACAAATTAGGCAAAGGCAAAAGTGCCCGTCATTAGATGGAATCTTGGCGGGGCAACGACGACAGGCCTTGAAAAATTGAGTTTTTCCCATACAAAAATCCCCGCCCACCCTCCAAAGGAAGGGGGGGGAAGAGAGATAGACAAAGATTTTTTATATATATATATTTTTAAGACAGAAGAGTCAGAGAGAGAAAAGGGAAACAGAAGCAAAAGAGAAGAAAAGATATACTCAGCTGAGGTAAATGGAGGAACAAAGGAATGAGGTGTGAACGCGAAGGCGGTCGAAGAAGAACTGAGTGGGAGGCGGCTCTCTCTCCCACTCTGGGCATGCGCAGTGCATGTCTCCTCCCCCAGGGCGGGAGGAGAGCCCGCCAAAAGCTCTTCTGAGGTAAAGCTCTAGAAGATTCTCCGATCGAGGTCGTGCGCAGGCACCCAACCCATGTGTGGGACTGCACAGAGACCACGATGAAGATCCACCTGATTTTGCAGGGCACAGAACTTTGCCACCCCAAGTGGCTTTTATATTTATACAGAGATGTACATATAGTATATAATATATATGTTGCATAAAGATAGCCCTTCATTATTTTTGCTACTGGTTTAGAAGCATACAAAAGTCTACCATAATTCATAATCACTTACCTGTGATGAAAACGTACAAACCAGGAAGTCTGCCTGAGACAAAAAGTGTATATCCAGAATAACACCACGCAAGGAATTTTCAGTGTACCGATTATGGAGACCTGCTGACCATGATATGGAGTTGTCACTAATAAATTCATAGTTTGGGTATCTGGAAAAATACATCAATATCAAATAAAACAATATTTAAATCAGCACACAGTTTGCTGTCAGGAAGCTACTATGCCATCATGTCCTGCTGTCTGATACAAAATTAGATTTCAGGCTTTTTATTAGTTTATTCTAAACAGAAACCAATAACTGATGGTAGGGGTGTGAGTGCATGTGTGAAGAGAAACATAAATAAGTGGAGGACACACTAGGACTTGCAGGGGGCATCTTATTTTTTCCCCATGTATTGACCTTTCCATACTATTTCCTCCCTCCCTCAGCAGCCCCCATAACATCTCCCTTTCCTGGCTTCATTCTATACCTACTAAGCAGGCTAGTTACCCTCCTGTGGTGGGCAATCTCCATTTCCTACATCTTATCACTCACACCCATTCCATCAATCAGCAGGAGAAAAACGGGGGGGGGGGGTGACAGTACAAATGTTGTATTCTCAGTTCTGGTTTTTTACACAGAGAGGAATTCCTAAACTGTTGCAGATGCATGACATCACTTCTGGGTGATAATCTGGAAGTGCCATCATGGTGTTTGCAATGCCCCAGGCTCCATCCCCAAAAGCTCCTGGGGGTTGCAGCTACAAAGCTGGCCACCCTAATATCTACCTATCTTTACTCCCCCCCCCCGCCCAGTCTTCAGCTTTTGCTCCTTTTCCTCCCATGGCAGCCTTTTCCTTTTTCTTCTCTCCCTGCCTATTTTTTTCCTATGGTCTCCCTTTTTAGCTTCTCCTTCCTTGCTTCCTTCTCTCCTTTCATCTTTTACCTTTTGCAGTCTCCCCCTCACCATGCCTTTGACTGACAGAGGCAATGTTATTGTGGTTGCCTATCAAACCCCAAAATGGGCACTGAGATCTCAGAATGTTGTCTCATGAGAAACTGGGCATACATCTATTAAAGCTATAGATATTAGTTCTATTATTTGTTGTGTTTTGTTTTGTTTCAGAATTCAGATTTTTTTTTTTTGCAACCCTGGGACCACCAGCCAGCTGTTGGGTTTAAATGCCTTTCTTTCCGTCCCCGAGATCAGGGACGGAAAGAAAGACATTTTAAACATGCCTGCCCTTTGCATCACCAGCAAGCCCACCATGATGGTTGGCTGGGGAAGGGAAGCGTGGGCTGCTGCGGAGAAACTCAGGGAGGGGAGGGAAAGGGGTGTGTGTGTTTAAATGCCTTTCTTTCCCTCCCCAGTCTGGGGGAGGGAAAGAAAGGCATTTTAAGCATGCCTGGATTCCCTGCCTGATCTTCTCCAGATGCCCTGTGGCTGTGGAAGTGAAGGGCAGGCAGGAAAACATACCTGGGTTCCCTGCCTGTCCTTCTCCAGCTACCCCATGTCTCCAGCTACCCCATGATAGCTAGAGAAGGGAAGGCAGAGTGAGGAGGCTTTCCCTTGACAATTTCACTCACAGCTGGCTGGCAAGGAATGAAACTGACAAGGAAAGCTGCAGGACCTACCAGAGGGAAAGAAGGCATTTTAACATGCCTCCTTTCCCTCTAATGGTGTATATCAGACCCGAATATATTCGGCAATACCAAATATTTCCCCACTCTGAATACTTTACTGGTGTTGGACAGGGGAAATTCAGCATTTACCAATATTTTGGGGTTCTGATTTACCTGAAGCCAAAAAATACTGGCTTTTTTCTTTTGCACAACCCTAATTTTGACAAGGCCACTCATCAAAAACCCTTGAGGAAAGTTAGCAGTCATGTGATAAGATGGCCTCATGGATTGAAAATTGGGTAGATAGTAAGAAGCACAGATTAGGAGTAAATAGACAATTCTCATGATGGAAAAAAGTAAGCAGCAAAGTCCCATAAGGCCAATGCTATTTAATTGGTTCATAAATCTTGAATTGGGGTTGAGCAGTTTAGAGGCCAAGTTTGCAGACACCACCAACTTATTCAGTATGGTGATAACCAAGATGTGTGAAGAGCTCAGAAAGGCTCTCTCCATATTGGCTGAGTTTATGACAATGTAACAAATGAAGTGTAAACTAACTGTAAAGCAATGTACACTATGATGGAAAAATTTGAAATATATGCTGATGGGATCTGAACTGGTAGTGACTGAAAAGAAAAAAAATGTGTAGGTTGTAATGGATACCTGAATGAAAACACTGACTTAGTATGTGGCAGCAGTGAAAAGCTTTTACTTGGGGATTACTAGGAAAAAGACTGAAAATAAAATTGCCAATATCATAATGCCCTTATAAAGATCTATGATGTGACCCCATTTGGAATACTTTTTACAGTTCTGGTCATAGCTCCTTAAATGCAGAAGAGGCTAACTAAGATGAGTTGGAGCACCTTTTCTAGAAAGAAATGCTAAAAGGAGTCTGGTGCTTTTCTGCTTAGAGAAAAGATGACTGGGGGAGGAGGTTGCTTTATATGGGATGGAGAAGGTGATTAAAGAAGGTTTGTTGCTCTCCTGTAATACTAGAACTTGGGAACACCAGTTAAGTTGATGGGTAATAGATTCAGACAAAAAAAGTAGTTCTTCATTCAATGAGTTATTAAGTTGTAGAACTGTTAGTGGATATAATAATATCCCCTAATATGGATGGTTTTAAAAGAGGATTAAAAATGTATAAAATATATATCCATCAATGATGGATGACTGGCCATGAAGCCTAAAAGGAACCTCCACATTCAGTGGCTATAAACCTCTAGATACTAGTACTAGGAGGCTACTTCAGGGAAAGGCCTTGGCCTCTGTCCCACATTTGCTGGCCCTCCAGGACAACTGGTTGGCCACGGTGCAAAGCAGAATACTGGAATAGATGTGCCACTGGTCTGATACAGCAGGGCATCTCTTATGTTCTACACTTAAGAAACAAAACAGATTAATCCTTATCTACCTATTCCAGTGCACAAAATGAGTTGCTGCAAGCTTATACATGCTTGCAATACTCACTCCTTGACACTGAACTGAATACAGAATTCCTGTGCTTCTTTGTGCATACAAGAACCCCACAGGGGCTGGGATCAGGGTAATAATGTATGTGGCTGGTAGTTATAAATGGGATCAACAACACAAGATTTGACAACTGAAATATGTTACCGAAATGCATTTTCAGCTGCCTTCTTGAACATACAATGTATCACTGTAAACTAAGAACATCCCCCTAACTTGCCCTACACCAGGCTTCCCAAGTACTCACTGTAATTCAGCGAGGGACACATACTTCTTGGCAGGACCATTACCGGGGGGGGGGAGATGCGGCACATGATGCCGTCACCAGGAAGTGATGCCGGGTGACGTTCTGGCAATGGGGCTGGAAACTTGATGGTATCACCAAGTTTCCAGCCCCACTGCCAGAGCGTCGCCCGGTGTCACTTCCTGGCAACAGCATCGTGCGGCGTGGGTATTACAAGGATGAATGTTCCGGCTGGGGACTGTGTCCCCCCCCCCGCCGAATTACGGTAAGTACTTGGCAACCCTACCCTGTACAGAAATGTTGCCCCACTATAAAATACTGTTTCACCTAATTTTTGCCTAAAGCTGTTTAAATGAACAATTATTTGGAACTAACCCAATCTTTTACATCAGTCACCAAATCCTAGTTAAAGATGTTAGATCCTGTTGTATTGAAAGACTGAAAACCCTGCTGGTAAAATTCCAGCATTAATTGCAGATAAAACTGTTTATCATTATCTGCAATCATTCATACTTCTTATCAGTTTGATCTTCTTATGTATTATAAATGTTTCTGATTCTGAACCTACAGCTTTCTTGCAAGCAATCACTTCAAAGTACAAAAACTATTCTCTGTCACTGAATCATTACGTAGTTTTTAAGTAACTGTGGCATGTTCTTCTCTGTCTTTTTAAAAAGTCAGGGGTCATCAATAAATGCCTCTATTTTGAAGGGAAAGGATGCTAGCCATTTCCTGCTCCTGACAGTAGGAATCCCTTATCTAACTCAAAGGAGAATTTGATATATTATTTCAAATAGGTCTTCAAGACAGGCTGCACTTTCCCCCAGAGACAAATGTTTTCTATGATTTGATCTAATAATGTTAACAAAGCTCCTTTGCCCGTCTCCACGTGATAAAGCAGCCCACCATTTTTAAAAACTGTTTTCAAACTGAGAAAAAGAACTACATCTTTTTGTGGTATTTTCAAATTTTATCTTCACAAATATGAAAAACAGAAACAGCAGTTTTTTAAAAAATGTAACTAACTTCAAATTCTCAAGGGGAAGCATGGCTTCTTAAACCCCAGCACCAATGCCATACATCGACACACTTCTGGAAATCAGTGCTGCTTTAAAAGCAAGTTATAATATCACACTGTAGTTTGCTACTGACGGTATGGATGTGTGTGGGGGGAACAACAGGTAACAAATATTGTAGAGCTGGGATCTAAAGAATCAGATAACCAACTTATGGCCTCAAGAAAATTTGAGGCCTGTGTTTCTTACAAAGCAGGCTGCATTTCACATGATGCATTAGCGTTATAAGTCAGGGAATGTTCAAAAGTAGACTGTAAATCAGCACAAAGGTCTACTGATCAAAGGGAAAAAAATCCACTGGGCATGTGCAAGCCCTGAGCACACCTCAAAGAGTTTCTTTGGATCCTGGTTTAGGTGCATGAACATCACTGTCATGCTTTCAGATCACAACCCATATTTTTCTCTTAATGATGGACAGAGTCTGAAGTAGCTTAGAATGACTGACCTTAAAATGGAAATTAAAGATTGGTTCTTAGTAGCTGAACACATAAGATTCATATTACAGGTTAATTCAACTCTCATGGTTTGATGCACCTTGTCTTGTGTAAAGATATGTTATTCCTTTCCAATTTCTAACATGACAGGGAGGTCAAAATATTTACATATGTTTTATAAAAATCTATTATATTAAGTTTCAAATCAGAAGAATCCAGTATACCCAGAGTTCATTCATTAGTAATGGTTCTGAGTATGTATATATTAAAAACACCGATTCAAGTCAGCATGAAATATTAGTGTTCCACTTTAAAAAACTGAACAGATTTAAATAGACAACAAATCATGTCTAAATACATTTACTGTATGTAAATTCACTTTTGTACCCATTATGTACGGAGATAGTCTTACTTGGATTTTGCCTCCTGCAATAAAGAAGGATCATCTGTAGCCAAATAAACACGTTTTTTGTCAATGTGCATTCGCCGGGAAAGCAGTTGGAAACGTTCTTCAACATGAACCATGTATTCTTCAATTGGATGAAATGCTGCTTCTGTTCCCACTTTGTCTGTTCTTCTGACATGAATGCTGGAAGCAAAAAAAAAAAAAATTGGATTTGTTCTCACCAGAATGAACTTTAAATGAACATTAGGAGACAATTTTATTCTGAAAACAGAATGTATGGAACCATAGGGTACAGAATGGTTGTATGGTTCCATAGGGGATGTTACTCTGTCTTTGAAAATCAAATATAATTGCTATAAATTTTTGAGGCCAAATGCTAATGTTCTTTGCACATCCACTGCTGAACAGGCTAAGATGGACTGTTATACAGGTACACAGTGGTTTCAAACTTAGTTGGCAATTTGTAGAATGTAAAACTTGTTTTGAGACAATGCATATGTTTCAAGTACATATTTCTCAAGATGATAAATTTCTTAAATCAGTACCAGGTAGTCTTACCCCTTTACTCTGCTTTTGACTACCATAAAGCAAGCAAGTTGCACTAATATGAAGTATGCAAAAGGACTGTTTGATACTTCTGTAACTTTTTGTTTTCAGATCTAATGAAAAGCCACTTATAACCCAGTTCAACTTTTTTTAGCAATTAAATATTGGTTGCAAGATGAATGGATGGGCTGCCATTTATTTCATTCATAATGGCCAGAACAGATTCAAAACTATGGCTGAGTTCAGACTGGCAATTTGCCCCGGTAGAGACCCTGGGCCAACAACGATTCAATCCCAGAGTAAATGGGACGTTCACACAGGCACATCTGCCTGGCGTCCCCCACCCGTAGCCAACCCGTGCTGTTGCGCTTCACTGCCGGATTTAAAAAATACCTGATAAAAGCTGTAGCAAATCCGAAAGCCCGCATGTGTCGCGCGTTTTTCCGCTTCCGGGGAGTCTGAACGCACAGCCGAAAAGCCGGGAGCAACCCGCATTGGGCAGGAGGCAGCAGTGGTGTGATTGGCTGTGCTCCGCTCCACTGCCCAATGCAGTGCCGGCGTTGCAGGGCAAAAAAAAATCGGCAAAATGCGCTTATGCGCATGAGCGCTCATGCGCACATACACCCATACACCCACAGCCGAATTAATGGGGAAATGGCAAATATAGCATGCCTCCGGCGCGGCAGTCTGAACACTCCCGCGCGCCTCTGTCCCGTATCTTCCAGCAGCGGCCCCCGCAGTGTGAACGGGAAACCCCGGTATAGTTTAATCCGGGGTTTTTTTGCTATGACTGGCTACCGGAGCAAACTGCCAGTCTGTACTCAGCCTATAAGTGATTTGTTGTTGAGACTGAAAATCGCATATTATGTAATTATATTCCCATTTAATAAAACTGAAAAATAAAGTAAGTTCAAGGAGCTACCCATAGTTTGATAACATTAGTATAAAAAAGGAATAGAAACTGTGTTCATCTGTGTAGTAAAATGCATTGAGCTTTGCCTCTAAATATCATAAGCACTAGGGCCACTATAGATGAGAGGAGGAAGTTGTGATTTGTTTATTCATATTTCTACCCCTTTCCAAGCTAAAGCAGAAGGAGAGGTTTTGATTTTTATAACAAAATGTGCACATGGGTGACAGGTGCACAGTCTTCTCCCTTCCCTTGCTGCTGCTGTTTGAAGCACTCCTTTACTCAGCCTGATTTACATTCTGTATCAGATGCGAGAAAAGTGCCTGTAAGAGCACAGGGAAATAAGATGCACATTTTGTTATATATATTAGAAATAAATTCTTCCTTACCAAGTTCAGATGTAAACACCTAGACACACAAGCAAATGTGGCTGCCCCAGTACATACAGTTTAACCCTTAGATTGTATATCTGTACATGCTTAGTATTTAAGGAAGCTACCCGCTAAACAAGGAAGACTAGTCTTTTAAGAGAAGATGCTTTAGATATACCTAATAAGATTGCTACAGATATTCCCAAGCACAGCTATATTTCAAAATAAGGCATGCTTTTAGCATAACACTGGGTTTTTGGAGTTGTTTTTTTTAAAAGAATCAAAAGAACAGACTTTGTACTTCAGGAGCAAACTGCTAAGCTCTCATGTTGCACTTTCTAAAAAGCTGAGAAAGTGCTAATCAGAAATGAGAGAACATGCACATTTACTGGTTAAAGTATTTGTTTTTCAGGTGGGAAAAATCAATGTCCACATCCTTGCTTAGCCATGACATTTCTTGGGCAATTCTGAGCAAATCGGTTTCTCTTAGACCTTTTCCATACACTCAGCTTACTTCTGGTTTTCTTGGCAGTCAATCCAGAAGTACTGGAATTGGTTTGCACACAGTTCTTCTGCATGTTTGCTCTCCCTGAGCATTTTCACAGTTGTGTAATCAGTTTATTTTCTTCTGCACATGCCTTAAATAATCAAGATTTTCAAAGGAAGGTGCTGCCATAATTGATGTTGTCATCAGTGGCTTCTTTAAGCAGCTTCTTTAAATCCCATATTTCTTTTTTTGATTATCTAGCCCCTTGCAGAGGTATAAGGGAAAGGGCATATCTCTGTGAGGGAGAGCTAGATACTTTTTTAAATGAAAGCTGGGAATTCAGAGACCCTGATTGAACCATTATTACACCACTACATCAATATCTCGATTTTAGGACCATTTTAAAAATATGAAACCACTTGCTTTCAGGGCAAGGGGAGAAGAGGGAGTGGTTTGACAATGACGACAGTCCAATCATTGAAAAGTGAGCTGGAAGGGGGTGGGACAAAAAAAAACAAAACACCAACAGAAACATTATGCACAAGGAAAAAGCTAATTCAAAACTGGTTTCCAAAAAAGATTGGCATAAAAGTGGTTTCAAAAGAACCAGGGGGGGGGGAATGAAGAATAACAAGAACAAAAGAGCAAACTTAAGGCACAAAAAATGCATGTGGAAATGGGATAAAATGAAGCAGTATGGAGCCAGAACCAACAGGGGAAAATGTGGAAAAGCCCTTAGTCTAGCCTTGCAAGGTTGTGGGAAGGATAAAAAGAAAATGTGTGCAGCTACCCTAAGCTCTACAGGAGGAGGATTGGATACAAAGACAGCAATCAGATATTAGATGTCTCTCACAATGAGCTCCCTGTCAGTTCTAGAATTTTGTCATAAAAATCTGTGTTATGCGGCAACAAAATATTTCCTACTTCAAAGGAAAACAATGTATTGGAATGCTAGTATATTTTCACTATCCTTCAGGAACAGAAGAGGAACTGAAACAACTGACTAGAAACCTAATAGAGAACCATAATAAGGTGATCTGAAGTTTCTAGAAGAGGGAAGGAAGCTCACTGTGTGTTCACTTACCTATTAGTTACCAAAAGAATGGTACTGTATATCAGTATAATTGCTAACTTGCAGCCCAAACATATGCAAAATGCAGCCACATTTGTAATAGCAGACACCATTTTGGTCACATAGCTCTGGAAACAGGACATGGAGGGATGGACAAAATTGACCAAGGAGCTGGGCTTCCGGTCGGAGTTAAAATGGTGAATTGACACACTTTGCGATTTGTGCAGGGTGCACAGCGGTATCTGACAACAGTCTGGGCTCTACCTGGCCCAGCGCAGCACTCCCCAGGCGGGGGGGTGGCAAGCAAGCAGCCAAGCCTGAGAGGGAGTTGAGATCGGTGTGGATAAGCTTCGGAGGAAGCTTGTTTACACTTTGATCTCCTTCCGCGAAGAGGGCAGTTGCAAATCAGCACTACAGATACCAGCTGGGCTGAGAATTCAGCATAAATTCGTCATCTACCGACCTCTTTAACAGCAAGACTAACATCGTTTACAGAAGAAGCACTGCGAAACCCCGAGATTACAAGTAAGGTAACAAGTGAACAATTGCTTACCGGTTTAAAGAAGAACGTAAAATCTAAACGAACGGATAAGCGTAAAAAGCTTCAATGAACTAATCCGCTTGATTTAAAAGTAAAAAGAAAGCTTGCCTTTAGAGAAAACGGCCGAAAAGTGACTTTGTTTTGCATTCCTGTGGTCAGCTAAAACTAAACTTTGCGTAGCAGAAACGAAACTGACTGTGATTCTATGATACAGGAAGTAGGCTAGAGTGGATGTTTTCGATGTTGCTGTGCCGGAAGTAGACGGACGTTTTAGAGTGTGACACCGGAAGTTGGAGTACAGTGACGGACAGATAAACAGGAAGTTTTGAAGGAGCCTACTCTAGCCAGAAAATCATAGAGAAATTGCGCCCGCCATTTTGAGGAGGACTAAATTTTAAAAAGTTATTTTTAAGCTGAAAAAGCACTGGAAGAAGTTGGCTTGAGGATTGTTAATATAAAGAACGATTAGCCCTGAACTTGCTTTCAAGACGGATTTGAGGTCAAGACCAAGGGCTGCCTCATCACCTAGTCCAAGAATGACTGCAAAGGAAAAAAAAAGAGTGGCAGGCTGCCATGGAAGCGATGGAGAAACGGATGACTGAAGTGGTGCAGAGTTTGGGAAAGCAAATAGAATCACAGCTGCAACAACAGCTGCAACAACAGCTGCAAATACAACTGGAGCAAATAGAACAAGTACAAGTACAAGTACAGAAAAAAAATATGGAAGAGTTAAAAGAACTGGTACTAACAGAAGTGGCAAGGATAAAAAAAGATACAGAAGAAGTTAAAAAAGAGGTTAAAAGTCTGGTGACAAAATCAGAAGAAATGGAACAGAAAGTTAAAAGAACCCTGTCAGAAAATACAAGACTGGAGTCCATGATGGAATATAGGGCCACTCAGAATCACTTGAGACTGAGAGGAATCGAAGAGGAGGAAGATCAAGATTTACGGGCCCTAGTAATTAATACATTGACAACTTACATAGGGGAAGATGTTGGAGACTTGGATCCAGACTTTGACCTGATTTACAGAGTAAATTCAGCTTATGCCAAGAGAAAGCAATTACCCAGAGATGTGATTGTTCAATTTGTGACTACAAAAATGAAGGAAGACGTTTTCAAGAAGCAATTTACACAACCGTTGGAAATTAATGGAAAAAAATAATAATTTTGAGAGAAATTCCGAGATCGATCTTACAAGACAGAAAGAAATTCAAGAAACTAACAGATAGGTTAAAAGAAATGAGTATCAGGTTTAGATGGGAGATTCCATATGGATTATCATTTACATACAATTCGGTGAGATTTACTCTTAAAACGGAAGGAGACATCTACAGGTTCAAAGAGAACAACTTTGATGACTTTAAAGATATTTAATTCAAAACAACTATGGATTACAAATTTTTATCTTGGAACGTAAATGGACTAAATTCACCAAGCAAAAGAAGATTAGTGAATCATTGGCTAGAGAAACAAAAATGTAACATAATTTGTTTGCAGGAAACACATCAGAAAACAAGATAATAAATATTTGGTTAATAAAAAATTGGGAGAAGAATTTCATTCATCAGCAGTTAATAAGAAAAAAGGAACAGTGATATACATTACCAAAGAATTGGAACCTAAAAAATTGACCAAGGAGCTGAAGCACTTTTTCCTATAAGGAATGCTAAGGCAGTTGTGCATTTTAGTTCAGAACAGAGAGTAATGGAATATTTCATGGTAAAATGCATTTATTCAAGATTATATCCTAATTTTGTGAAGTATTATATTCTTCTATTTGTTATAAAGGCCTAAACGGGGACACAATAGCCCTTAAGACATTCATAAACACCGATGTAGTTGATCATTTTTCTCCTTTCCACATCTCCAGAATTAGAGATCATCAAATGGAACTCATTGACAGTAGATTCATGGCATGGAAACAAAAATGCATCTTACATACACAACCTGTGAATTCATTAACACGAAATGCAGTGATGGCCACTAGTTGAGTGCCATACTATGGGTAACACTACAAAACCCATGATTGACTTTTCTCCTTTCTTTTTATTACTAAACCCAACTGCAAGAACTGCAAATCTAACCAGGGCAGGCAAACAAGAACCCCCCTTCCCCATACTGTTTTCAATTTGGCAAGGCTGTTAACAATAGGGCATTTTGAAGGACATTAATTCATAGGGTCACCATAAGTTGGAAGCAACTTGATGGCACTTAACACACCAACCTGTTTTTTCAATCTAGACTGCTTTCCTCAAGCTGCTTGTCCTTTGGAGAAAGTATGTGCAAAGAGCTTAAGGGGAAATTTAGGAGATTCGGAGACCTCCCATTACATGGAGTATACAGAATCTTCATATACAGACACAGTAAGCCTCTGAATACTACATGCCAGCACCTAGCAATTGGGACTAATTGGAGAGGGAAGAGGAGGAGAGATATAATTAACATACATAATTAATTTGTTTTACTGTAAATTGCTTTGAGCAACATGATACAGTGGTATAGAAATATAGTAGATAAATAAATAAATATCTAAGTACTAAACACCGGGGACAAACAGAGGAAGATACATATCTTCATGTACTGGTTTGTCAGCATGAAAAAAAAACAATCAATTTCAAGAAGACGGTATTCTTTCTGATGCATTTTGAGTAGTGAGTTCTCCAGGGATATTTGGCAGGTCACTGTTGGAAGTAGGATGCTAGAATAGAGTCTAAGTTCTACTGATTTCTATGGAACTTATTTCCAAATAGGGTTAAGATTACAGAATTAATTGTCATAAAAATTCTTACCCAATAACTGGATGCTTAAAACCAAGCTTCCTTGTAGCTTCTTCCATCTCCTTTTCTAACCAAGGCTGTGGACGAATCAAGTATTTGACAAACTGTGAGACCCACCACACTGCAGGATCTCCATGGACGCGAATTAGTCTATCAGCCAGATCTTCTGGAATAGCCAGTGGTAAATATGGAGGTCTTGGATGCAGGCTATCAACTATCGGTAGCTCTATTACTTGAACATCTTTATCATTTGCTTCCCCTGAAAGACATCATATGAATGCAGTACTTCAGCTCATGAATGCAGGTTACAATATTCCAAATATGTACTCTGGAGAGCATTTTGTATCTAAAAGGTACAATAGCCAAACTGTTCACAGTAGGGATCTAATTCTGTACTCTTTTCAATACATTGTTCAAATTACCCACAATTTTTCTTCTTTGATTCTCGAACTAGTGACCAATCTAATAACATTACTAAGCATAGCCATTTTCTGTGTCCACCATTATTAATATGAACATATAAAAGAAAGTTTTTTTAAAACTCCATCCTGACAGAGATGTCAAAGGAAAGCTAAGAGCAAGTCCAGAATTTACAACATCAGAACACAACTGAAATTTATGATCAATTGCAATTCATGAATCTAAATATGAAGGTGATTTTGGCAATTCAAGAGTGACTTGGCTCTGTTAAAAATTACTGAAAGTAGACTGAAAGCAATATTTTGCCTAATCAGGGTCTCCTGAAGTTTATGCATCTGTTCAATACCAGGGTACCTGAAGGACTATCTCCTCCCATACTATTCAGCCCACCAGTTAAGATCTGCCTTTCGAGCTCTGTGCCCCTACCTTCAGAGTTAAGGGAGATGGCAACTAGAGACAGGACATTTTCTGTGGTGATATCTAGCCTTTGGAATGCCCCCCCCTATTATTCATTTGATTGATATATTGCCCTCCCCCCAATGGGGCTTAGGGTGGTTAACAACAATTTATAAATATCATAATACATATTCATAGATTACAATTTTAAAACAGTAAATCAATAGTAATAAAAAAAACCCTAATCAGATGGTGCTAATGCTAGGCCAGGGTAGATGGTAAACTGTTGTTGTTCTCAACCATAGGTCTGGCAGAACATCTCTGTTTTACAGGCCCTGCAGAACCATTTTAGGTCCCCTCAGGGCATGGATATCATTAGACAGAGTGTTTCACCAGGCCAGTGCCAGGTCCAAAAAAGCTCTGGCTCTAGTTGAGGACAGCTGGATATCCTTTAGACCAGAGATCACCAGGAAGTTCTTATCCCTATAGCATAATGCTCTTCAGGGGGTGTAAAGAAAAATGGTTCCTTGCTTTGCTCTGAGAAATAAAGTCTTTGGTTTCGGCTGTAGAGAGGCCTACAGGAATCTTCCCAGACACGATTAGAGACAGAACACAGTGACCTTGCCAGCTAAATTGTTTGCAGCTGAAGTGCTAGGGAGTACCACCTCCTCTTGGTCCTTCCAATTAGCACATTCCAGGCATCTGATGTTATGGAGCACCTGTGTGGGAATGGGTAGGACCTAGCTGCAGTATGGTTTCATTTCTCTCCCCCTCTGGTCCATCCCTGGACATCACGTGCCTAACAACATA
Organism: Gekko gecko; assembly: GCA_029375565.1. Lineage (NCBI taxonomy): Eukaryota > Metazoa > Chordata > Lepidosauria > Squamata > Gekkonidae > Gekko > Gekko gecko. The sequence continues at coordinate 158,214,401 of JAPDNY010000003.1, read as the reverse complement.
CAGACAGTTACATCATCTCTCTAGTTTCTGACTGGCCTAACAGGCCTGAGGTCAATCAGAGACCCTCTGCATAAATCTAGTTAGCCTTTGCATTATGGCTGAAGCTTTGTGACTTCTTGGCACTGAACATGTCAGTGGTTGTACAGCTCCCTTGACCGGTATCCATCTTGACTGCTGCTTGGAATGGCTATGCCCTGAACTTCTTGACTTGCTGGAGCTAACTGCCTAAGCTGAACCATAACGGTAACTTGGGACCTTGACTCTTATGTTTTAGCTATGCTGGAAATGCTTAGATTTAATTATTTTATTCCTTCACAGTCTTGTCTTATTTGAATATTTTTGCACTATAAATAAATAACTATATTTTTATTGTCGTGGTCTTTGCCTTCATTGACTTCAAAGCCTTTTTCCAGAGCCTTGGCCTTTGAACACCTACCAGCTAACTTTTTTGTGTTGGGAAACTCAGGGTCCGGTCACACTGCCATTTTGATCGGGATTTGCTGCTGTTTCCTTGCGCATGTCAGTTTCACATTCACACGCACCAATCCGCCTCCCACCCCAAAGCAGGCTCACTTGCGCAATGATGCTGGGTTTTTCTGACCCCTGAAAAATCAAGTGTTTTCCTGGCACTTCCGCTTTGAATGCGCGATTTCGCCTATCTGGACAGCCCATTTTTCATAATGATTGCAATTAGTGCTTTTTAAAGCTCTTTGTGCTTTTTTTTTTTTAAAAAAAGGTTCTGGTTTGAGCGCTTGAGCAAACATGCGCTTAATAAATCCATTTAACGTTTAATAATGGATTTATTAAGCGCATGTTTAGTCAAACACTCAAACCGGAAGCTTTAAAAAAAAAAACGCACAAAAGACGGCCCTGGAGGCGGGAATGAGAGGCGGGGGCTCCGGCAGCCTGGATGGGGCCGGCAAGGAGGATGGCGGACACGGCGGACACGGCGGAGCCTGTTTTTTTTGGGCAATGGCGGCAGCAGCGGCAGCCCCCCCAAAGTGTCGGCAGAAGCAGCAGCCATCCGAGACTCCCCCGTGGCCAGCAGGATCACCTGGAGGGATGGCGCAGCAGCAGGTGAGCAGGTGCTGTAAGAGAGGGGCTGGCTGCATCTAGTCAGCCCAATGCAAAGAAAAATGTTCCCGATTTAAACAAAGCGGGAACAAAGCGCAATTACCTTTGCAGTGTGACCAGAGCCTCAGTCTGCGGTCGTACTCTGCAGGGCTGACTTTTCTTGTTAACTCCCTGAGAAGCCAGGAGACTTTTCCTTTCCTTCCTGGGCTGTTGGGATAGACTGAAAGGACTGGTGGCATCTACCAAGATTAGGGTGAGATTTAGACTCTCTCTGGTATTTTGTAACTTTGCTTTGCTGCAACCTCTTTGTACCAAAAGTCCTTTCCTGGGGTTGGGACAGGGACTTTTAACAGGGAGTATACTGGAAGATGTGGTCCCTTAGACACACTGGTTCCAGACCATTTAAGGCCTTGAAAATCAGTATTAAACCCTGAACCTGATTTGGTACTCAATTTGAAGCCAGTGCAGCTGGTGAAGCACTGGTTGAATATGTACTGTTGATGGGGTCTCAGTAAGGATCTGTGCCACTGTGTTCTGAACAAGCTGTAATTTCCAGACCAGACTCAAAGGCAGGCCTGTGTAGAGCACATTACAGTAGTCTAGCCTGGAGGTGATCACTGCATGTATTACTGCGGCTAAGTCAGGGTGAGACAGGAAGGGGGCTAGTTGCCTGATCTGGTACAGCTGGAGAAATGCCAGTCTGGCAACATTTGTGACCTATGCTTCCATAGAAAGGGTGGCATCCAGGAACATATCCAGGCTCCTGGCAGTTGGTAGCGGTGTTAAGAGATACACTGTCAAGAGCCAGGAGTTGACACCCCAATCCCAAAGGCCCCCTACCCAGCCACAGAACCTCCATGTTTGAAGGATTCAGTTTCAGCCAGCTCTGCTTCAACCACTTGGCTATGGCTTCCAGCCCCTTGGCCAGAACAGATGGGGTGGTCTCTGGTTGGCCGTCCATCAACAGAAACAGCTGGGTGTCATCAGCATACCCAGTACCTACTTTCTTTTAGGCATCACACCAAAACACATTTTTTATCCTGGCTTTAATTAGGGGGTTTATATCCTACCAACTTTTGAAATGGTCTGCATCTGTTTTATTAATAGTTTTTATGATATTTATATCCAATGGCTCATTTATAATATTGTGACATTTTAATTGTAAACTGGCTCCAGCAGGTAGCATAGAAATAACCTAAGTAAATAAAATACCATGCTGAGTGCATATGCTAGCTACAAAGAATTCAAGGGCTGCTGAGAGATCAAATATATGTGGAAATTCAAATCTAGGTGAAACTGACTGTTAAATTCATTAGCTTGTCTCTACCAATCTTTAAAAAGCTGGAGTAGAGTGGTAGCTAAGAATGTGAAGCTGATAATCCCCAATTAAGGTTGTTCCTCAACTACCACCAGCAAAGAAGTAACATGTTCATAGCACTAAGGGTGTGTTCAGACGGATCTTTTGATCTGCCATAGGAACGACTCCCTTGCGGATCAAAAATGCACGACCAGACAGAAACATCTGCGAAATATTCCGGTCCCATAGGCATCCCGTTCTGCTGCGCCTCCAATCCTGATTTAAAAAGTAGCAGTTTCAATGTAGGGTTTTCGCTTACCCGCGCAACAACTGCAGACTTTCTTCCGTCTGGTCACTCCATTAGTGCGCGATGCTCCCGTCGGCTTGGTCTGACGTCAGACCGAGCCGACGGGGGCGTGATTTTAAAAAAATTGAAACCCCATGTGCGCTTTAACGAGGAAATGCATTCAGCGATAAGCGCTACGAGGAATGTAATATTCATGCTTATTTCTTTTAGGGACAAGATGTTACCGTGAAGGGAGATGGAGGGGGGGAAGGACTGTTCTAACTTGCAAAATAGTCCCTCCATTGATCATGATGGCAAGGGGGAGGACCGGGACTTTGCTGAAAACCCTCCGCGATCGCCTCAGTTCTCCAAGGAGGCGCAGCCTTGCCTATGCGAATGTACAAAACTTTTTTTAAAAAAATCCTCGGTGGATGCCGTGTAGACAAATCACGGTGGGAACAACGCGCGGTGAGGCTATTTCATGGGGGGCGTCTGGTCGTGCTAGGCTGGATTAAAAAAATCGGGATAAAATTTTAGGAGGGCTCATGGCGCGATTGACTGGCCGTCTGAACGCAGCCTGAGACAAGGAAACTGCAAGAAACCTGCACAGTGGACGGCCCTGTTGCCACTGTGCTGAATCAGCAACAGGGAAACTACACAAACCATCCCTCTGTGGAAACTCACCATGCTGAACCATATTCTTTGATGTCTAAAACAACTTTTGACAAAATCCTTCCAACAATTAAGTAAACTCATTTTACTGAATAAGACAATAAGCCTTTTGTGAATTAGAAACTTGTAAACAGGAAACAATCTTTAACAAGAAGTAATAAAGTTGCAATTAAAGGATCTAATTTGGTTTTGGAAGTATGATTAGAATTTATTAATCCAGTTTTTAAAGCAATATATTCAGAATGATACAATGTTAAGTCACCTTTAAGCCCTGGTCTTTCTCCATTAAACTCTGCATTAATTAACGTGTAATCACAGAAAATTCAGAATTTGGATGAATGTAAGGTTTGGAAGAAAAATTTGGATGCCATGGGAAATCTGATAAAGGGTCATCAGATGCTGAATTCTAAGATGTGTTTTTTAAAAAAACAGGGGACAGGCCATTTTTATTTCAGTTTGTTCAGATCATTTTACAATCATGTTACCGAGGATGTAATGAAAGTGGTTTAGAAGTAAAAATAGCCCTTGAGCTTATACATAGAAGTGATCTGGTGGTAAACCTGGTGGTTTAACTACTCATTCTGTTTCTTCTTATTAAATCTAGAGAGTGCTCCTTTAAATTATGTTAGAAAATGGAACAGGGATTTACACACCAATATTGATTTTTAGAGGAGCTGTGGCACAATTGGAACTGTGTGGTACTTAAAGGTATCTCTGGAGTTTCCCCACACTGGCTTAAAAAACCACTTACATTACATGCTTTCCCCCCTCATGTTCACACAACTTCAAACTTCCCACTGCCATTTCATTCCTTCATCATTTCCCACTGTCCCCAAAAAAACTAGTTTCTCACACACTTTTGGGGGGGCAAGCGAAATGTATTTACAAAAAAGCTTGAGCTGGGAATCTGAACAAAGTTTTTCGCATTGGTGTTCCGAGGCAACCCACCCACTGAAGCCTGCCTGAAGAGGCAGGTTTTGGCATTTTTTTTTTTTAAATAATAATTTGCATGCCAGCATTTCAATGTTTTAGTGCTGGAGGGTGCCTGCGCTGGCAAAAGTTCCATCCCCCCAGGGAGGCCTGGGATCAGCAGACAATCATTGCATTCCTTGGTATTTCTCTATTCACACTAAAGAGCACATTTTTTGGGGACCTTGAGTGACATTTTCAAAAGATTTTTTGCAGTGCATGGATTTGCTTTTTGAATTGCTGTAGTAACCCATGGGTGACCATTTCAGTCACAAGAGGTGATATCTCCTGTGGGTGCTTCTTTGATAAGTAATGCACAATCTTAGGCTACTTTCAAAAACAGGCATTATCAGCTGCCAGAGTAAAATAAGTGCAATCAGCCATTATCCTTGCTGTGGTGTCATGCAGTGAGTTGCTCACCTAATGCAAGTCAGGTAAATGAATTCAAACTCCAGGGGGAAACCAATTAGAGGTCTCGCTCTATCGTGGGGAAAATGTACCTATCAGTATAGAGACACCTACTACAACTGCAAGCCTCAGGTGATGCTGAGGGGAGAAGACTGGTCTTTACCACAGCCCCTTTGAGCTCACTGGGTTGCCTCAGGGCCTCAGCACAAGCACACACACACACACACAAACCCCCCCGAAGGAACCCCCCCCTTGATCTACTGTGAATGAGAGTAGATGGAACCTTGATGGGGAAAACCCAAGAAAAAATGTGAGTGTGAACTGGTCCCGATGAAAGCACAATAGTCAAAACTGCAATAACAGCAAGGACAACTAAAAGGGTGGGTGCAGTGTGAAAGACACCACCCTAAGTTTAAAATAATTTTTTAAAAAGTTTTTTCAATGGTATCTCACTCTGCAAAGGCATGTCACTATATATAGAAATACATGAGATCAGTATTGGGGAAGTTGCTCATGTATGATGGTTTTTAAACATATTTTTGGTCATGTTCAAAAATTCAACACTTTATGAAATCAGTAGTTCAGATAACAAAATGTCAGGTTGTAAAACACACCTTAATCCAGAAGTCATTTTGTTGGGCTATGTTAAAGGACATGCCTCCCTTTCAGAGGCAGCATTGCTCTGATGCTATTTACTACTGCTAAACTGCCAATAGAAGCAAAATTGAAAATGTCAGGACCTCTCTCTGAGGGTGAATGTGTGGACTACTGCCTTATTAATTAATATATTACCAAAGGGCCCAGAAAAATAATTTTAAAAGGTCAGATAAATTTACCGTGCATTAGGTATTGTTTATACTGTTTTGGAATAAGAGACAAGCATTTCCTTAAGCATTTCATGAATTATGCCTTATTGTAATTTGGTGTATGCAATATTATTTGTTGTGTTATATCTTCTATTCATATTTTGTGCTATATATTAAAAATCTAATACAAAGTAAAGAAAAGAAAAGAAAAAAACCAGGAAGCAGACCACAGGGGTAAATGGACAGTTCTCTCAATGGAGGCAAGTGAACAGTGACTTCCACAAGGATCAATACTGGGATCAGTGTTATTTAAATGGTTTATGAATTACCTGACATGGAAGATGAACAGCTAAATGTCTGAATTTGCAGATGTCCCCAAATTATTCAGGAGAACCAAAGAGGATTGTAAAGCACTCCAAAAGAGCTCTCCAAACTGGGTGAACAATGTTGGAAATGAGGTTTAATTTAAGTGTAAAGTAAGGCACACATATATGTAGATGGAGTCTGAACTGGCAGTGACTGAACAAGAAAGATTTTGAGGTTGTGGTGAACAACCTGATGAAAATGCTGATTTACTGTGTTGTGTGGCTGTAACAGAAAATACAAATCCTGTGCTAAAGATTACTAGAAAAGGGGCCAGAAACAAAAACAAACAGCTAGTATTCTAAACAGTGTTCTATAAATCTATAGTGTAGCCCACACTTAAAATACTATGAACAACTGTGATTGCTATATCTCACAAAGGATGTTGTAGTACTGGAAAAGTGCCGATAAAAGCAACCAAAATGGTCAAGTCACTGGAGCATTCTCCATATGAGGGAAGTCTTAGGAGACTGGGGCTTTTTTAAGTTAAGAGGAAAGATAGCAAGGAGGGATATTAGAGAGCTTTATAAAGTTATGGATAGGGTACAAGAAGGTTTCTCTCCCCATAATGTTGATGGTCACTACATTTAAGAAAGAAAATACTTTTTACTCAAAGTATAATTAAGAGGTGGAATTCACTGTCACAAGATGCTCTGAGGGCAACTGCTTTGGTTGACTTTAAAGGGGATTAGATAAATTATGGTTGCAAGCCTTTGGCTAGCAACCCCCAGCAGCTTTTGTGGACAGGGCTAGGCATCATTTCTGGTCTCATAACTGGAAGTGGTACCATGAATCACCACAATGCTTTAACAGTCCCCTAAATTTCTATTGTACAGTGGGAGATCTGTTCCTCTGAAGACAAGTCCATGGAGGATAGATTCATCAATGGCTTTAGGCATGATGACTGAATGGAGCCTCCATGCTTACAGACTATTACCCTGTGGATACTGGTGCTGGGAGCAAGAGGCAGAGACTGGTCTTCACAGTGGTGTATGCTTGGCCATAGTATGAAATGGTTCTGAACTAGGTCTGATCCAGGACAGCTGCTCTTTAAATATTTACAAAATCCTTGACTTTGGCAAAATGGGCATCTTTCTCACCCCTATTAGAAGTTAATTCAGAGTAATCTTCATATCAACCAGCAGACTCCTAATTAATCTTCTAATCAACTCTTCAAGAGGATCCTAATTTTATTTTTTGGTCAGGTTTGTACACAACTGCATGATGATTTTTTGCCATTTTCATTTAGCAATGTAATAAAATTGTTGTTGTTCAGTCGCACAGTCAAGTCCGACTCTTCGCGACCCCATGGACCAGACCACGCCAGGCCCTCCTGTCCTCCGCCGTCCGCTGAAGTTTGCTCAATTTCATGTTCGTTGCATCAATGACACTGTCTAACCATCTCATCCTTTGCCATCCCCTTCTTCTTTGACCTTCAATCTTTCCCAGCATCAGGGTCTTCTCCAGTGAATGCTCCCTTCTCATTTGGTGGCCAAAGTATTTGAGCTTCAGCTTCAGGATCTGGCCTTCCAGGGAACAGTCAGGGTTGATTTCTTTTAGGATTGACTGATTTGATCTCCTTGCAGTCCAAGGGACTCTCAAGAGTCTTCTCCAGCACCATAGTTCAAAAGAATCTATTCTTCGGCGCTCAGCCTTCCTTATAGTCCAACTCTCGCAGCCATACATTACTACGGGGAATACCATTGCTTTGACCATGCGGACTTTTGTTGGCGATGTCTCTGCTTTTTATCATGCTGTTTAGGTTTGCCATCGCTTTCCTCCCAAGGAGCAGGCGTCTTTTAATTTCATGGCTGCAGTCACCATCTGCAGTGATCTGGGAAAACCCCATGGACAGTAATAATCTGCAGTGATCTGGGAAAACCCCATGGACAGTAATAAAATTACAACAATACAAAATAGTATTATTTCCCACCCTAAGGACCCACTGAGAGATACAGATTGGGGAGAAAGGTATGGAGCGGGACACGCCTTTCACTCAGCCCCATGCACTTTAAACTTTCTTCCCTTCCCCAATTATAGGTATTTCAATTCTGACACCTTGGCCTGCTACCATCATCTTGTTTAATTATTTAAAATTTGAACTTAGCACCTACAAGGTGCCTAAAAGAGATCCAAGTACAATTTTTTCCAAGTAGAAAACAAATTTCATTAGAACTGCAGTAACTTCAACACTGATTTTAAAAAAATGCAATCATTTATTTAGTTTAACAGCCCATGAAAATATTCTCATTTGAAGCCAGAAAAGGAACTCCCTTACCATAATAAATTAATGGATAAAAGCATTTTTTTTGTCTTTACAAAACAGAATGGTATATGTGCTGTAAGATCAAAATAATTGTTGTGATGGCCTCCCTCTCTGTGGTATGTGTTTTAAGCACATACAGGCTGCAAAGAAAAAAAACAACTTTACAGTTCTAATGGCAAGTGAAGTAAGAAAATCTGCAGAAGGGTTTAAGCTGAATGAAAAGGCAAATAAATTTAATCTTTTATACTTCATTCCTTTTCTAAGCAAAATGTCAGTTTTGCATTCAGTAAGATGTATGTTTAATTAAGATAAGACAGATACACTTTCTAGAATGCAAAATTGACATTTTAGCCAGGAAAGAGCCTGCCAATAACAGAAAAACTTTGCTGAATGCACAAATATGATTTCAAAACAAAACAACCTAATCTACAAAGTACAGGGAAAAGAATAACTATGGAATAACTTTTGAAGGGCAAGTAACAACAAAGTTAGGAAACTGACATGAGCAAAGGACCACTTATGCAAGAAACTGACTGGAAGAGTGATATTAATATTGAAGAAAGAACTGTGAAGTCCCATCTAAGCCATCCCCCCAAAACAATATAACTGAAATGCTACAATTTTTTATCATTCTTAAAAAAAAAAGCATTGCCAATTTGTCAGTAGCATAGGTATTTATCCTGGAAAGAGCCTTTTAAGTCAAAGGAAGGTACTTCACTTTACCTTTAAGCTCTTTGCAGCACTAAGGTTGCAGCTTTTTTGCTGTTGTTTTTTGCTTTCAGCCGAGGCTTTTCTATTCCTGAAAAGCTGTTTCCATTGTCACAAGTGTGTTTTATATGCTCTTTCTGTCCCTTCCCCCCTGTATCTTCTCAGCCACAAAGTAACAGAGAAACAGGGTGGAGAGAAAGAAGTAGACAGAATGTGGTATTATAAAGAGCATCCCATTTTAGCAAGTAAGAATAGAGAATTCTGTGTTAAAAATAAATTCAGATTTTCTACTCATTTCTATTAAGAAGCTTTTCCATACCCATTGAGACCAGGAAGATTCAGTGATACCAAGTCTGACTACTCATATATTTCTTAATTTAATTTAATAGGGTTTACTACTCTTGGAGCTGCGGTGGCTCAAGTGGTTAAGACACTGAACTGCAGGCTGTGGAAGGTCGGTAGTTCAGCAGTTCGAGACCCGGGTGCCGCATGACGGTGTGAGCTCCCGTCTTTAGTTCCAGCTCCTGCCAACCTAGCCGTTCGAAAGCAAGAAATTGCAAGTAGATAAATAGGTACCACGTTGGTGGGAAGGTAACAGCGTTCCGTGCACCTTGGTGTTTAGTCATGCTGGCCACATGACCACGGAAACGTCTTTGGACGGCGCTGGCTCTTCGGCTTTGAAACGGAGATGAGCACTGCAACCCTAGAGTCGGATTCGACTGGCTTTCGAGCAAGGGAACCTTTACCTTTACTATTGTTATGTATCTGGTATACATAAATAACAGAGCTTGAATCTCACTCCTATCTAGGCCTGGTATCTAAAAGACCAAACTCTGATTGGCTACTCAGCATAGCAGGCCAATCAGGAAGCTAGAAGGTTATGGAGGGAGACAAATGTATTGGTTGTTATGTTACTGTTTTGATTGGTTATTTATGCAACAAGGGGCATGGCTATGCCAGCCTGGATAGTTTAAAAGAGGGCCTGTTGCTCTTTTGTTTCCGTGTTGTTTCCTACCTTTGTAAATAAAGCTGAATCACTGTTCAAGAGCTGCTGCCTTAAGTCGTATTTAACAACTACCACATCACTTTGCTTAACACTGCAGCCTTGAAATATTAACTCCTTTATAGTGAGTCACTCCACTGGTCTATCTAGCTCAGTGCTATCAGTGCTATCAGAGATCCACTTACCTAGAGAAGCCAGAGTCTGGAAAGCTTCTGCATTCAAATCATGGGCTCTAAACTAAGCTCCCTTTATCTAGAAAACTATCTAAAACAGCCACCAAAAACTTGTTGATCTTTATGACGTCACAGAACTTCTTGTTCTACAGAAACTTCAGTCCTCTTCACCTTTGTAATAAATACTTTTGGGGACAATTTTCCCTGTACAAGCCCCTTTGACAGCAAATGTTGTTGTTCACTTGCACAGTCGAGTCTGACTCTTCATGACCCCATGAACCACATCACAGCAGGCCCTCCTGTCCTGGCGTCCTCCAGAGTTTGCTCAACTTCATGTTCACTGCATCGATAACACTGTCTAACCATCTCATCCTATGCCGTCCCTTCTTCTTTTACCTTCAATCTTTCCCAGCATCAGGGTCTTCTCTAGTGAGTGCTCCCTTCTCATCTGGTAATCAAAGTACTTGAGCTTCAGCTTCAGTATCTGGCCTTCCAGGGAACAGTCAAGGTTGATTTCTTTTAGAACTGACTGATTTGATCTCCTTGCAGTCCAAGGGACTCTCAAGAGTCTTCTCCAGCACCATAATTCAAAAGCATCTATTCTCCAGCACTCAGCCTTCCTTACAGTCCAACTCTTGCAGCCATACATTACTACTGGGAATATCATCGTTTTGACCATATGGACTGTTGTTGGCAGGGTGATGTCTCTATTTTTTATTATGCTGTCTAGGTTTGCCATAGCTTTCCTCCCAAGGAGCAGGCGTCTTTTAATTTCTGCAGTGATCTTGGATCCCAGGAACATGAAGTCTGTCACTGCTTCCATGACTTCTCCTTCTATTTGCCAAGGAGTGATGGGGCCATATGCCATGATCTTGGGTTTTTTGATGTTGAGTTTCAAGCCAACTTTTTTGCTTTCCTCTTTCACTCTGAGAAAGAAGCTCTTTAGGTCCTCTTCACTTTTTGCCATTAGACTGGTATCGTCTTCATACCTGAGGTTGTTGCTCTTTTTCCTGGCAATCTTATTTCCGGCTTGTGATTCATCCAGGCCGGCATTTCACATGAGGTACTCTGCATATAAATTAAATGAACAGAGTGACAATATACATCCTTGTTGTACTCCTTTTCCTACGCTAAACCAATCAGTTGTTCCATATCTGGTTCTAACTGTTGCTTCTTGATCCTTATACAGGAGACAAGTGAGGTGGTCTGGTACTCCCATCTCTTTAAGGACTTGCCATAGTTTGTTGTGATCCACAATCAAAGGCTTTAGTATAGTCAATGAAGCAGAAGTAGATGTTTTTCTGGTACTCCCTTGTTTTCTCCATAATCCAGCGAATGTTGGCAATTTGATTTCTAGTTCCTCTACCTCTTCAAAACCCAGCTCGTACTTCTGGCAGTTCTCTATCCACATACTGCTGAAGCCTATCTTGTAGGATCTTGAGCATGATTTTGCTAGCATGTGAAATGAGTGCAATTGTGTGATAGTTTGAATATTCCTTGGCATTGCCCTTCTTTGGGATTGGAATGTAAACTGACCTTTTCCACTGTTGCATTTTCCAAATTTTCTGGCATATTGAGTACAGCACTTTAACAGCATCATCTTTTTAGACTCTGAATAGCTCAGCTGGGATACCATCACCTCCACTAGCTCTGTTCTTAGTGATGCTTTCTAAGGCCCACTTGACTTCGCATTCCAGGATGTCTGGTTCAAGGTCAGTGATTACACTGTTATGGTTGTCAAGGACATTGAGGTCCTTCTTGTATAGTTTTTCTGTGTATTCTTGCCATCTCTTCCTAATCTCTTCTGCTTCTGTTAGGTCCCTACCGTTTTGACCTTTTATCATGGCCAGCTTTGCACGGAACATTCCCTTGACTTCTCCAATTTTCTTGAAGAGATCTCTAGTCCATTCTATTGTTTTCCTCTATTACTTTGCATTGTTCATTCAGGAAAGCCTCCTTATCTCTCCTTGCTGTTCTCTGGAAATCTGCATTCAGTTGGGTAAATCTTTTCTTTTCACCTTTGCCTTTCACTTTCATTCTCTCCTCAGCTATATGTAAAGCCTCATCAGACAGCCACTTTGCTTTCTTGCATTTCTTTTTCTTTGGGATGGTGCTGATTGCTGCATCCTGTACAATGTCACGAACCTCCGTCCATAGTTCTTCAGGCACTCTGTCTATCAGATCTAGTCCCTTAAACCTATTCTTCATCTCCACTGTATATTCATCAGGGATGTGATCTAGGTCAAACCTGTATGGCCTAGTGGTTTTCCTAACTTTCTTCAGTTTAAGCCTGAATTTTGCAATGAGTAGCTCATAATCTGAGCCACATTCTGCTCCAGATCTTATTTTTACTGACCGTATAGAGCTTCTTCATCTTTGACTGCAAATGATATAATCAATCTGATTTTGGAGTTGCCCATCTGGTCATGTCCATGTGTAGAGTTGCCTCTTAGGTTGTAGGAAGAGAGTGTTCGCTATGACCAGCGTGTTCTCTTGACAGAACTCTGTTAGCCTTTGCCCGGCTTCATTTTGTTCCCCAAGGCCAAACTTGTCCATTATTCCAGTTACCTTTTGACTTCCTACTTTAGCATTTCAGTCCCCTATGATGAGGAGGACATCTTTTTTTGGTGTTAGTTCTAGGAGGTGTTGTAGGTCTTCACAGAACCGGTCCACTTCAGCATCTTCTGCATCAGTGGCTGGAGCATGGACTTGGATTACTGTGATGTTGAATGGTTTGCCTTGTATTTGGACTGAGATCATTCTGTCATTTTTGAGATGGTATCCCATTATTGCCTTTCTCACTCTCTTGTTGACTATAAAGGCCACACCATTTTTTCTACAGGATTCTTGGCCACAGTAGTAGATATAATGGTCTTCTGAGTTAAATTTGCCCATTCCCGTCCACTTTAGTTCACTGATTCCCAAGATGTGGTTGTTCAGTATTGCCATCTCATTTTTAATCACATCAAGCTTACCTTGATTCATAGATCTTACATTTCAGGTTTCTATGCAGTATTGTTCTCTGCAGCATCCGACTTTCCTTTCACCATCAGACACATCCACAGCTGAGCGTCCTTTCAGCTTTGGCCCAGCCACTTCACTCTTTCTGGGGTTACTTGTACTTGCCCTCTGCTCTTCCCCAGTAGCATATTGGACACCTTCCAACCAGAGGGGCTCATCTCCCAGTGTCATATCTTTTAGCCTTTTGTTACTGTCCATGGGGTTTTCTTGGCAAAGATACTGGGATGTGTTGCCATTTTCTTCTCCGGTGGATCACATTTTGTCTGAGTTCTCTGCTGTGGCATGTCCATCCTGGATGGCCCTCCATGGCATAGCCTGCAGCCTCATCAAACTGTGCAAGCCCCTCACCACGTCAAGGGGAGAACAATAATACTATGACAGTCTTAATTAATTAATTAATTAATTTTATTCTGTTTATATCCTGCTCTCCTTGCCGAGATGGGCTCAGGATGGCTCACATAGAATTACATAAATAATCGTAAACATAAATATAAAATAATCATTTAAAATCCTCCTAAAACATTAGAATATATTAATAAAACATTGGAACAAAGGTAATAAAAGTGAGAGCAAGTTTATTTATAAAACAGTTTAGGCAACCATATATTTCAATGATGTTCACACTAGCTCAGATCTCCAACTATTATGCGGTGATAAGGTGATAAGCCAAGCACAAGCTGGAATAGGGATAGTAAAGCCAAGGTACAGGGACACTCCTCGGTGTACAATGCGGCTCCTTAATCGAAGGCCTGGTGGAAGAGCTCCATCTTGCAGGCCCTGCAAAACTGCAAAAGGTCCCACAGGGCCCTAATCCTTTCTGGGAGCTCATTCCACCAGTATGGAGCCACCACCGAGAAGGCCTTGGCCTTGGTAGTCATCAGCCTGGCGTCCTTAGGGACTGGGAGGGCCAGCCAATTTTGCGCACCTGAATACAGTGTTCTCCAGAGAACATGTGGGGAAAGCAGTCCCTTAGGTATGCCAGACCCTGACCCCGAACCAGCACCTTGAAACGAATCCAGTATGCTATCGGCAGTCAGTGCAGTGTTCTCAGTACAGGCTGGATGTGCTCCTGCATAGGGAAGCACATCAACAACCTGGCTGCAGCATTCTGCACTAGCTGCAGCTTCTGGATTTGAGACAAGGGCAGCCCCATGTAGACAGCATTACAGTAGTCCAGTTTCGAGGTGACCATCACATGGATCACTGTTGCCAAATCATTGCATTTGAGGAAGGGAACCAACAGCCTAATCAGCCGAAAATGATAAAAGGCTGACTTGGCAATGGCTGCTACCTGGGCCTCCATTGTTAAGGAAGAATCCAGGAGCACTCCCAAACTCCTAACCCACGGCACTGGCACCAACAGCGCCTCATCGAAGGTCGGGAGTGAGATCCCTACCCCCGGACTGCCACAACTCAGGCACAGGACCTCTGTCTTTGGCAGATTCAATTTCAGTCAGCTCAGTCTAAGCCAGGGGTGTCTAACTCATTTGTCATGAGGGCCAGATCTGACATAAATGAGACCTTGTTGGGCCAGGCCATGTGTGTCATAAAATGTAATGCCAGGTAGCGAAGATATAAACTTTATAAAGGACACAAACACAAAGGGTTTTTTTTACTTAAAATAAAAACATGCTTAAAACATTAGCACTCTTGCAATATTTTGTTTATTTAACAGTGTCTGATAACTGACACCTCTTGTTCTGAATTATTGCATCAAAATGTAATGTTGCAATCTTGAGTATGTTGTTCAGGTGTGTATCTGTAAGCTGCAAACCAATGATGACGCAGCAGCAGCAGAACTGGAAGAAGAAGCAGAAGACAGCCAGTTCCACTGTGGGCCTGATAGAAGCCCTCCGGGGACCTGATCCAGCCCTCAGGCCGCATGTTTGACACCCCTGGTCTAAGCCAACCAGCCACAGCCTGCAACGCCCAGTCCAGATCATCCGGTGTAGAGTCAGACTGACTGCCCAACAACAGATAGATGTTAATATGAAATGAAAAGTGTAATACGTGTTGTTTATTATAACAAACTTGTTTTTTGTAACAAACTGTTGTGTGAAATCTTATAAAAATTTCTATGATGTAATCTATGTTATATAACAGATAAGATCGATAAGAAAAAAATGAAAATATAAGTTTTTAAGTTAATAGGTCATATATATTTTAAGCTATACCCTTATATCATATATATCTTGTTAAACATACGTTAAGCTATTATACCATATACTTTGTTACATATACACAAAAATTTTGAAGGAAGGTCCTTAATTTTTGTAAAATTGCCCTTGTAATAGTTTTCTTTGGTAAATATATTTTTGATTTTTTATAGTAAAAAGCAATTTAAAAAATGGAAAGGTAATGAAGTTATAGATTGCCCCAAATTTTGTGAAATAAATTTCATTTGCCAGAATGTTTTATGGGGATTTAATCTTTTTTTTAAGTTGTAATTGCTGATAAAAATATAAAAAAATGAAAGGCAAACTTGTCAAAAAGTTATAAAATTAACCATAAGTAACATATCATGTGTTCAATAATTTAGATAAATTGAAGACACCGAGCCCTAAAGATGACAAGCTTGATTCTTTACATACACACACACACAAACACTTCTTTATGCTTAAATAACTGTTAGTCTAAAAATTATCTTATTGTTAAAGTGGGTATTGTGGTAGGACTAGACATTAGCTAGCTAGTAAAAAAAAAAGTTACACCCTACCAAAGTTCACTGTGAAAAAAATGATTCTATTACAGTTAACAGTCCTCAAACTTGCTTCTTCTTTGCTTTATTTCATGTCATGCGGTGCTGCTCCTGCTTCCAAACCACCATGTAATGCTGCTGCTGCTTCCAAACCACTTTCAAACAACAAACAACGACGGATTTCCTAGGTAAGTATTCCGTTTCCCCCAATGCTTCGTCAGATCACATCGGCATCTGCTGTCTCTCATTTCATGCCGAAAGAAAACACAAGATTAACTCAGATATGGGGCGAAAAGCATTGGCTCCATGTATAAAAAAGTGAGCTGACAAAGCATTGGGGCAAACTGAATACTTACCTAGGAAATCCATCGTTGTTTGTTGTTTGGAAGTGGCTTGGAAGCAGCAGCAGCACTGCATGACGTGAAATAAAGGAACAAAAGAAGAAGCAAGTTTGTAGACTGTAACTGTAATAGAATCATTTTTTTCAAAGTGAACTTTGGTGGGGTGTACCTTTGGTTAATCACTGTGGTCCAATTGTGGCTTGAACTTATCTAAGTAAAAAAAAAAGTTGGCTACCAAATCCAATCAGAATCTGAAAACCCTGTTTTTCACAGTAGGCTTCAGATATTAGTCCTCTGTTTCAGTGATGGCAGTTGTCACAAATAGAAGTAAATCACAGATAGAAGATAGCCATACATAGGACCAGTCCAAGGCTTTTTGTGTTCTAGATGACCCATGACTTTGGCTCCCCTGCCACAACCTGGAATGCACTTAGCTGCCAAAACCCAGGCATGCAAGGAACCACCAGGCATGTATAGAACCAGGCAGGTAAGGAGTTGCCACCAGCAGCTGCTTGTTCTTCCTTCCTGCCTACTCCATCGAGGAGGCAGACCAGAGGAAGGCAGGCTAAGTGAGCATGCCCTGGCATCCAGCACCACCACTGATGATGTAATGCACCTGGATGGTAGTGCTATGGCTGCTGGTGCTGCACAGGAACTTACTCCAGCTGATCCAGCCCTGGCCAGGGACTGCCCAGTTCCTCTTTTGGTGCCCTCACCCTGGGACCATTGGCAATCATCTAGGTCTTCCTGGCAGACAGGTCAGCTCTAACTATGCAAGTATGTACAAAAGATTTGTCAATTAACTTTTTCCAATTTCCATGTTACTAGTCTCTTGGAGCTTGATTCAGAAGGATACTAATCTACCACAAATCAGGTACAGTTTTCTAGGTTAAAGACTTGAGCTGTTAAACAATCCACACATAAAAAGGTGACGAGAGAGGTCAGAGGTTCCAGCCATTCTCTCATGTGGTGAACTTAAAAATGCAATAAAGTAACATAACTAACTCAACTGAAAAAAACAGCACCCAATATTCTGCATTCTTCAGGAAAAGGATTTTCTTTCTTTCTCTGCATCTGAGGAAGTGATTCATGAAAGCTTTGACTGACTTATGGAAGCTTGTACTGGAATAATTGCTGTTAGTTTTTGAGGTATTACTGGACTTCTGTTTCATTTTGCTATAACAATCTACCCTTCTGAAATTTTCATGGACTACAGTCCTTTTCATTAGACATATAAAATGTATCCCCATTCGTTTACATACATACAAAGGGGAAGGGAGGGAGAAACAAAGCCAGAAGATGATTATATGTGGGGGAAAAAGCCTGCAGAGCTGCAGTCAAGGCTCCCTGCCACAGGGACAAGTCAATCCTCTTGTCACATGGGTACATAAGAAGTCCTGACTGCTTCCTCTGGGATCTCTGTGTTGGAATTCAGATCAGCCACCAGAACATCCAGCACTGAGAGAACTGAAGTGATCCACAACTTCTGGGATCAAGAACAAAAATGTGAAATGACCTGATGGCATTCCTTTAGTCTAGCTAGCACCTCTCCTTCAGTCTTGCCCACTGTGTTGAATATAGACAAGAACTGAATGCCTGAAGAGAATCTACCCATGTGAAATGTGTCCATGTACTCTCCCTTGGCAGGGAAGGCAGGGTATAAATTGGAAAAACAAACAAACAAATAAAAAGGCTCTTGCCAAATCCTCTGGATAGGCAGGTACCTTGGCCTCTTTCTTACAGCTGGGAATCTCCAAGATGCACAGAACCTTGGGAAAGATCTTAAGAAAGACTTCTTGGAGAAAAGGATGAGTCTGCATAGTAGTCACAATGGGTTCTTCCTCCTCTGATAGTTCCCTCTTCTTTCTAGTCAAGGAAGAGTCAGAGAATTCTGATAGCTCTAAGACTGAATCCATCAGAAGGTTATGACTCCTGGATTTAGGACTAAAATGGTAATGTTGGTCCTAGGACCTCCTGTGTCTTTCTTGGGAGGGCAGAATCATGGGATGCAAAATGGGAGGCCCTGTCACCATTGTTAATCCAGTACCTTTTTGGCCCTGAATTGGCCTAGTTACAGCCTCCATTTTTGATCAAAATAAATTTCATACCCTGACTCTGTGTGGTTTGTTACTTTTGCTGAGACTGCAACAATACAGCACCAAGTGATAGTTGTGCATTCCATGAGGAACATCCAACCACAAGCAATTTGTCTAAAGCTTGTCCAAATGGATTTTTACAATAAAAGACCCCTCCCACGATAAAATCCCAGTTGTGCTGGACCCTACATGATATTATATGGTGAAGAGAATCATGGATTGCTGGATTCTTTATCCTATTTTGTGGGGTTTCTCTAATAGCTTTGGGGAAATCTGTGGATTCAGCTCAAGGAGCCCAGCAACCGGTGTGTTAACTGGAATATTAACTTTGTCAATTAAACTAAGATAAGCAATTGTCAAGATGCCATTCACAAGAATGGGTTTTACACATAAGGTTAAAAAGACCACCTACCCCCACCCCAACTGTTAGCATGCACAATCATGTTGTTTAAGAATACTTTTCCTGGAACCCTAACCTAAAATTCATCATGGGAAAGCCCTAGAATGTACTGCTGATTGCTAATCAAGCATGAAACACCCACCTGCTGAACACCTGCAACTCTGATGAACAAAAAGACCAGTCTCATGACCGATAAAAAGAGTTTGGACTAACGTGCTGCTTTGTGATACTGCGTAGATGTTATGGGTATGGGGTTTTCCAGTCCCATGGGTGCCAAAGAAAACAATGAATGAGGGGAAAGTTAAGTCATGCTTCTGTCTCCACCTCTTAGGAGTGACGTGTCACCATGGTACCACCCCTCGCCAAAGGAAATGTAGAAAAGTCCAGGAAGAAGGCGGGTTTTGATAGTAGCTTTTCTTCTCAGGCCAGAAACAGCCTTTTCAGTTTAAGGTCCTCATGTTCTGAGGATGTTCTGAGGATGTACTTTGTACTCCAAAGGCCTATACTCCCCCCTCCCCTCCCCCTTCTTCCTAGGAGTCTGAAAGTTCAGAGCCTCACCAGCCTGCCTGTGAGAGTCCTGCCTCTTCAACCTTCCTCGATCCTTAGACAGGTAGCTATGAAACTGCATCAGCTTGCTTGCTAGGAAACTGAGTTAAAACTAGAAGGACAAAAGGGTGGTAAGGTGCCAATTAATAATTTAACACTTAGATTTAGATTGACTAATATGTATTAAACCTGCTGTCATGTTTGCAACTTCTTGTTTCAAGAGTTTTTATAATGCCTAGTGGTTTGTCCATGCTTTTTCATGTTTTTTCCTGTATCATGCATCTGATTCAGTTTGCTTTTATAGCATGTTTTGCAGTAAATGTCTTCCAACATTTAATTTGTAACACTTTGGAGCCTGCATCTTCCTATTGACAGTTGGGGTGAGAACCCATAGGGGGGGAAAGGAGGTCTCTTGCTTAAGGGGACTGAATTATCAACCATTTCTATGCCCCCTGCAGGGGCTGTCTGCATGTCTTAATCAGACAAGCTCACGCATATAGCAGCTTTTCCCCCACTCTTTCTGCACTTCATGGGGAAGGGGGGTAGGGTTGCCAGGTCCGGGTTGGAAAATACCTGAAGACTTTGGGGGTAGATCCAGAAGAGAGTGGGGTTTGGGGAGGGGAGGGCCCTCAGCATGGTACAATGCCATAGAGTCCACCCTTCAAAGCAGCCACTTTCTCCAGGGGAGCTGATCTCTGTCAACTGGAGATCAGTTGTAAAAGCGGGAGATTCCCAGGCCCCACCTGGAGGCTGGCAACCCTAAAGGGGGGAGAAGCTGTAGCTCTCCATAAGCCTTAAGGTCTTTTCCCACCATTTCTGTGTCTTGACATGGGGGGAGGGGGAGGAGAGAATCCAATACCTTGTCCAGACCCAAAGTCAGGCCTATTTGGCCTGGGTGCAAGCGGTAAAAGGATGCAGTCTCTGCCCTCTCATGAAGAATTGAGGGCAGGTAGCAGGGGCTCCAAATGGTGCTGCTGTCACTATGCCCCTTCGTCCCATCTGGCAGGAAGAGCTAAACGGCCCTTTTCTGCCCCATAGAAAGTGTGAGGGGCTGAGGAGGTGCTGCCCTGCCAACGTTCAAGAACTGACTCACCCAGTTTGAATAGAAAGGAAGAGGATGCAGCTTTGTCACTCGCTCCCGACTAGAGGATGACAAAAGTGGCCAGATTCCTACCACTGCCGCCGACACTCCTAGAGTCTTTACTGTGACTAAAAGGGACCAGAAAACTCCTGTACTGAGTGGTTTTATTCACCTCCATATGATTAACTGAAAACCTCCATATGATTAACTGAAAACCAGTACATTTCCACAATTGCTTGTTTATTCTTGGAGTGGCAAAGAAGAATATTGGTCTTTCAGAAAAAAAATTGTTCATTTTATCTTATTACCAAGAAAGAAAAATATGTTAAAGGATTCATCATGCTTCCAAACTGTATAACATACCTGCAGGACCATCTCTCCTTCTATGTGCCCTGAAGAGCCCTGTGCTCTTCAGACCAACCCCATTTAATAGTCCCTGGCCCAAAAGACATCTGCCTTGCCTTGACCAGGACCAGGGCCTTTTCAGCACTGGCCTTGGCCTGGTGGAACATGCTCCCAACTGAGATCAGGGCCCTGTAGGACTTACTGCAATTCTGCAGGACCTTAATATGGAACTATTCCACCAGGCCTTTTGCTGAGGTGGCAGACATCTGAGAATATCGGCCTCCCCTGCTTAAGTCATCTCTGGCGCTATTTACATCATGGGCGCCAGGAGGGACTGACCTATCCTAGTTAGTTTGCCACCGCCCTCTTAGGCATAAGTCCAGCTTGCACTAAAATAAGAAACCATTCGCTGAGCAGTCAGTAGGTTATTTTAAATCAGTAATTAAAATTTTAATCATCAGTAATAATGTTTTAATGAATTGTTTTAATATAATGTATGTTCTGTTGGATGCCATATTGTAAACCATCCTGAGCCTGCTTGCGGGGTAAGGTGGGATAAAAATCCCATAAAAATAAAGATGCAAATATTCTTTTTTTTTAATTAAGCCCTATCAATATAATTGGACACACAGAGATGGACCAGCTCTAATGAGTAGTACTCAAATCTAGATGCTACTAGAAAAACAATTTTGACTTCAGATATTACTCACATGAACTTATCTACTGAATATAATGAAGGTGGAAGCCAAAAACTCAAAGCTGTTTACAAATTAGTGTGTCTCAAATAACTGGAGTAATATCATACTTTATCTTGTCTAAATCCTGTTTCAGTGACTGGACAACCATAAAAAAACAATGGAACAGAAGACCAAACCTTGATCTGGGTGGGTGAAAACAGCTTTGCTACAACTTCCTAATTAATGAATACAAAGCATTCCACTGCTTTAAATTATAACAGTGACCCTATGTTGTTCAATCCTAATTATCACCTCTGTGGGAGTTGGTTATTTCCACTTTTATAGACAGGAAAGTCCACAGGTAATTAAGACACCTTGATCTAATGGAATTCCTAAAAGAATTATTCACATACCAACGTATACGTTATCCATATACTTTAACAGATAGATACATTAAAATACTAAGGTCTTAATTGCATCCTTTGGGTTGGAACCCACCATGCAATATCAGAAAAAGGGGGGTTACTTAACATAGTTCTGTTTGCTCAAGAAATAAGCTACTTAAACTCACACACTGATTTTTCATTTCTGATCAATGTTGCTGTGTACAAAAGTCAAAAGCCTATTTGAGGCAGTCTTAACAGTCCACTCTGGAGGTGCAATATGATTTGATGGAAGGTCCTTATTGCACGGGTTGCTGATTATTCTTTGTGCTATTTCTTGCACAAGTGAGAATGAAAGATGCGGCACTTTTACTGACTTAGTACAAGAACTACTTGAAATGACTGTGATTTCATTTGTACAAGAGTTCTTGCACCTGTGGAAATGTTCTGTCAGATCTAAGCCCTATCCCAGTGAGTTCCTGCATAAAAATCTCTATCCAAATAATATTGCCAGTGATGTTATACAAAAATACCAGGCAGATGAACAAAACAGGAAGGAAGGAAGGAAGGAAGGAAGGAAGGAAGGAAGGAAGGAAGGAAGGAAGGAAGGAAGGAAGGAAGGAAACAACTCCGGTTCGCTACTAGGAAAACAGCAGCATTTTTTTTGCAGTGCTCAAAGGGTCAATTTGAAAACTCCTTCATCATTCATACTGTTTTAACTAATCCACATGTTTTATACCTAATGCAATCTGCATATATCTGGCTGATGCCAAGCCATACCAAATGCACACTTAGTCTGTGATGCCACTTGTGCTGGGATTATTTGATTCAGTGCCTTTGTAGAATTGTCTTTTCAGGAAACGATTCTTTTCATACTGAAGAATCAAACTTCAACTGAGTGACAATGTAACCTGATATTGCAAATCAGCAACATTCAAAATTATGAGATAGCTTCATGTAATCAAGTAATGATTTTAAAATAACTATCTTTGAAAATACAATTTTCAGGTAATTTGTGAATGATTTGAGGGTATGGGACAGAGGGATAATGGCAGCCATCATATATAATCTTCTAGAACACACAAAAAGCTAGTTTTATACTTTATTTCTTCCCTCTTCAATTTTATTTTTAAATTTATTGTGTATTCCACTCCAGTTAACAGGCTTCTACTCGGGTCCATCCATAGTAATAGCAATTTGTTATTTAACCACTAGCCATAATATACACAAGAGCATGTGTAACACATTATCACAATGAGGTAAAAAATATATTAAAATATGGTAACCAAACATGATAAAAAAATAATAAAATGACCATCAAAACAAAGAATACTGTTATAGAAATAAGACTCTGCATTGCAAAGTGAACAGCTTTTAAAAAAAAAGATACAGTAAGCCATGTAACATTAAAGCAACCCTTATTTTCTGCTCAGACCAATTCAGTCTGTTAAAATGGGCCTACCCAAAATCCTATCCTTACAACTGTGTATAAAAGGCCACAGTACTGCTTTTTGGAGCTTTCCAAGCAATGTATAATATATGTATGTGTTTAAAGTGCCATCAAGTCACAGCCGACCTATGGCAACCCTGTAGGCAAGAGATGGTTTGCCATTGCCTTCCTCTGCATAGCAACCCTGGAACACCTTGGTAGTCTCCCATCCAAATACTAACTAGGGTGAACCTGCTTAGACAAGATCAGGCTAGCCTGGGCCATCCGGGTCATAAAAGATATAAAACCAGACCTGAATCCATGTGAAACAACAAGTGCCTCAAAACATATATAAGGACTCTCTTCTTTACAATTATCTGTCACAGCACAAAGTATATCTGAGGTCAAGTACTATCCCATTTTAGAAATTAGTAGTGGCACTGAAATTCACAGTCAATATTTGCAGGTGTACAGCCAGAGAAAAAGACCAGGCATACTGAACTGAATGGAGCCTGAGGTGGTCAACCAGCAGCTGGCAACCAGTGAGACTCTGGGGCGAGGACATGGGGGGCACTGTCAGGCAACAGCATGATATCACTTCTGGGTTTTCCCCAGAAGTGACATCACACCATTCTAGGAATCACCAAATATGCTATGGTAAAGCCATAGAGTTTCCTGCAATTCCTAAGGCAGACTGAAGTCACTTCAACTGCGACTTGTCAGCAATTTTTCCTACTTTCTCTTACCTGCTGCCAGAGTGGTGGTGGGAAATGGGAACCAGTATGCATGTTCAGAGTCCCTCACCAGCAGTCTGTCCTCACTCATAATTAAAGAGCAGACTACCACTGGACAAACAGCAGACCACAATCACCACACACGTTTCATTTTTAAAGCTCTGCTCATGTCTCCTGTGTCAAGATTCTGAACAGCTTAGACCATGTCATAAAAAAAGTCTACTTCAGTTTCCCCTTCACTTCTCATTCTTTTTTCTAAAGGACTGCAGAAACAGTATAATTTCTCCATCTCCAATCTACTACTGCTATTTCTTTTGATGAGTTTTGCTGTTTTCCCTAGATTCAACAATCTTCTGTGCAAGCAGAGTGCATCAGCTGCAATAAAATAAGAAATGTCTTCAACTTGCCTGGCAAGAAACCACTGCTTTGGCGGGACGGGTGGGGGAGGGGATACATTTTGCCTTTTTGTCCTTTAATCACTATTATATTCTAGGAACGGTGAAGTAGCAGCAAGACTGCTGTATTAAGAGTGTATGGGTTTGGGCAGATGTACTAGCTAGGCTTTACTTTTCCTCCAGCAGAATTGTAGTATAACATAGATGTAGTTGCATGAATGTGTACAAAGCAAATATTAAAATTCAAATAGTAGCATCTGCACTGCATACATATATATGCCTACCTCATCCTGCCTTATCTTATTCCATATTGTTCCATCTCACGCCACCTATCGGCAGGATACTGCCTACTCTCTTTGCCTGGTTGCTTAGACACTGCAGGCTGAAATTCGAATTTTCATCTTGGAATGTTGCAATTTGTTTATCACTGAGGAATTTTATTATTGAATTTTTATAAATTGACTGTTTTATTCCATGTTGTAACCGCCCTGAGCCCTCAATCCCAGGGGAGGGTGGGATATAAATCAAACAAAATAAATAAATAGTTGCATGCAGCTTGAGCACATACTGAAAATTCAGCAACTTGTTCAGCCAGTTAATATTTAATTAATTTTTTTATCATGCAACATATTTTAATTTTCCATCAAAGAACAATAAGCCCACCTCTGCTAAGTGCCAAGGAAAAGTCTTGATCGTACTTAATAATAATTACCACATCTTATTTTTGTTATAAGTTCTTAAACTTTCGATTGTTCTAATAGGAACAATAAAACAATTGTTACTGTCAGGAGTATAACCTTCAAAGCTTTCCCATTTAATGTTACTTGTTCATTACATCTGATGATTTTTCTTTGCCTTTAATAGTTAGCAAGCATAGGCCTAAAACACTTCAGTGCTTTCTGGGGTGTGTTCACATTGTACTGGCGACTATACCAGTGGTTCTTCAGAGTAACACACTTTTGGGTGCAAGTAGAATTACACAGATCTTACCATACCAGGCATATATTATATAGCAATGTCTCACCTGCTGCTTCCTGCCACACTGAAACAGCAGCAGCCGGAAATGCAGATATTATTTTGAAGCTTAGTATCACAGAATGAAAAAAATCAGCCACCTATAAGGTACATATTGATTTGGAAATTGCTCACTAACAGTTTAATACAATTGGACAAATACTTTGCAAAAGACTAGCTAATGAGGATTATTTAATTTTTATTTACATATTTGTTTGCTTTAATTTCTTGCCCACCTTTCTCACAGAGACTCGAGTTAGATTACAAAGTTACAAAAGATAATGAAGAAAACAGTATACTGCATTCAATGAACAGCAGAATAAAACTGGATTATACAAATCAAAGAACAATGAAATAGAACCAGTATAATATATCACATAAACTCAATTTCTCAGAGAACAATGATTCAATAAACTGGATTTCACAATTAAAGTACAAACAATACAGAATAAAATGTGTGTATATCATGTATAAAACTCTGCCTGAGGGGGGGGGGTGCGTATACACACACAACAGGTTTTTTTCTAACTACAAAAAACATTTACATGACTTATTCCACTACCACTATGATCTCCATACTGTCTGGAAAAAAAATTTCTCTCTTCAGTATAACTCCTTTCCCTGTGAACAAATGAAAAAACAAAAGTCCTCTAAAACCTCCTCCTAATTTTTGGTCCAGCTGATGTAGTTAAAAAACACTATCTACACTGATTTCCGGTTTAAGCGTTTCGTTGCTCTGTCACATCCCCGTCTCACTCCGATGGGGTTGTGCCGAGACTCAGCTGATGGGAAGGGTCTGAGCTGGTCCCAGACCCTCCCGGGGTCTCTGTAGAAGACCCCCAGCCTGGAGAGCTGAGGAGAGCCTCTTCCAAGGCGACGGCCAAGGAATTGAGGCTCACCTTTATCTCCGAAAGGTTCCGTCGCCGAAGAGCCAGCATGGCGCTGAGAGACGATTGCCGGATCAGCGGACGCAATCAACAGCTGTTGAAAAGCTTCTAAAAGATCTCCAAGGCTGCAAAGCATGAGTCAAGCATTGTTCAGGTGATTTAAGCGAACAAAAGCCTTGGTAGTAATTAGAAGCACCTAAGGGCAAAACGGCAGGGGGGAGGGAGACGCTCAAGAGTTCACCCCCCCTTTTGAAACAACACGGTTTTAAAGCGATCTTTAAGAACAACTTGGAATTAAGCTATGCGTATAAGAGGATTGGTGAAAACAAAAGCTGCAAAATAAAGAAAAGCAGATTAATTTCTGCTAACTTTTATTTTGTTTTGGGAAACTTACTTCTTGTTGATATTATGGCTGGGAGAGGGCGGAAGCCCAGTCTGGAGAAAAAAAACGTCAACCGGAAATGGTATACCAACGACTCACTCCCACAACCAGGAAGTAGCTGCAGAGATGTCTACATTGCTGGCGAATGCACTGCGCCCCCTAATGGAGCAGATGACTAATCTCAACGCGAAAATGGATAATTTGCAAAAGCAGATGACTCAAATGGATAGAAGGACCTCAACAACGGAAAAACTTTAAAAAAAATGGAAAAACAGACTGAGAGTATTAATAAAAGAGCGGATGAAGCAGAAAAGGAGAGACTCTCCAATAAAAATCAACTAATACAGCTACAGCTGGAAAGATCTATGCACATTCTCCGATTCCAAGGGGTTCCAGAAGAAAAGAACGAGGATTTGAAGAACATTTTGTCAGAGACTTTGGCTCCAATACTGGATTACAAACAGGAAGATTTACTGAAGGAAATGGACTGCGCCTACAGGGCTTATCTGGATTTCATCAAAAAGAATAAACTCCCTGGAGAAATATGTTTGAAATTTACGAGATCTACCAGAGACTGAGTACTAAAAGCCACGCAGGGGAACCCTCTAAAAATTAAGAATGAAGAAATAAGGATATTGAAGGATATCCCCTTCGAAGTTAGAAAGGGGAGGAAACTCTACAAGGAGCTTACTCTCTCTCTACAGAAGAAGGGGGTCCCGTACAGATGGCTGTTTCCTGAAGGACTGAGTTTTAAATATGGGACAGAAAATACAATATTGACTCTGTTCCTAAGGCTAAAAAATTTGTGGAGCAACACTTGAATCCAAAGCAGCACAACAAAGACAAGAAACCGAGAAAAGCTGAGGAGGAAGAAGTGGAAGAAGAGGAATCCTACTCACAGGATTCAGAAAGCAGTAGTCCAATACTCTGTAGTTCTTCAGGCACATCGGAATCAGAGAAAGGAGCAGCCACTCCCAAACCCCGAGGAAAGAAGAAATACAAGAAGAAGAGACCCTAAGACCAAGATAATCGTGGAAGATGCAGTTTTTGATTAACTAAGCGATTTTTACAATTTTTTTTTTACTTTTATAATTTTTTGTTAACTTTTCTATAAGGCTCTGTAACACCAGGTGACAAATGATACAAATGTAACCAGATCGTGTCACCTTGTTAGTCTTCCCTTCCCCGTGTCCAGTAGACGTTTGGTTTTTTTTTCTTTCTTTTTTTCTCTTAGAAGTAGGGCTTAGTTTCCTTCCCTCATCCTGGTAGAGTTTTTTTGTGTATTAGTTTTCCCTACCCATGTCCCATAAATGTTTAGAGGTGGAGATTAGCAACTTTTCTCCATATCCCATAGTAAAGTAAAATCAATAAAATCCCCTTCGGGGGGCATTAAAAAAAACAACAACACTATCTACACTATGGGAAGTTCTGTGTAAATCCCCAGGTATATACATAGAAAACTAGTTTTAATTTTATCTCTGTTGTTTGGACTGTGGATTGGATATAATGATGCACAAAAGTTAAAAAAAACCTACTTTGCTTAGTACTGATCACGAAATGAATTGTGAAAGATCTTGTGTAATGTATCGTACTCCTGTCCTACTTTGCTTATGTGTACATATATACATGATCTTGTACAACAATCTTCTTCCCCTCCCGTATAGTACTCAGGGAGCCATTTTGAGAATTATGAAGTGCTAGGTTCACTTCCTGAAATCCTGTGATTGTACAACAGCTCGCTTAAGCAGAAACACAAGTGGAGATACAATAAGTCTGACTTAGTGCTATTGGCTACTGCAGACTTTGTGGAAAAATTCTACGATAAGCAAAAATGTTCTGCCAAATCCAACCCTAAATCTCAAGACACAAGACCAACTAAATGAGAGTGCAAAGATTTACAATTCAATCCAAAGAAGAGTCAATTTTTTTTGGTCCAATAGGCTTAGAAGGGTGTGGCTCTGTTCGGCATTGCCTGGCCAATCTGATGTAGATTTGATTTTGTTTCTTTCCAGAATGATGTACACATTCCAAAAGGGGGGAGTAGACACGTTCTCAGAGTAGAATTGCAGAATCATAGAATTGGAAGGGGTCTTACAGGCCATCGAGTCCAACTCCCTGCTCAATTTAGGATCAGCCTAAAGCATCCCTGACAAATGTTCATCCAACTGCTGCTTGAAGCCTGCCAGTGAGGGGGAGCTCACCACCTCCCTAGGCAGCTGATTCCACAGCTGAACTACTCTTACTGTAAAAAAAAAATACTAATATCCAGCTGGTAACTTTGTGCCTATAATTTAAACCTATTATTGTGAGTTCTATCCTCTGCTGCCAACAGGAACAGCTCCCTGCCCTCCTCTAAGTGATAGCCTTTCAAAGATTTAAAAGAGAGCAATCATGTCCTCCCTTAATATCCTCTTCTCCAGACTGAACATTCCCAAATCCCTAAGCCTTTCCTTGTCGGGCTTGGTCTCCAGGAACCTGATCATCTTCATCACCCTCCTCTGCACCTGCTCCATTCTGTCCACTTCCTTTTTAAAGTGAGGCCTCCAGGTCTGATCAATGCAGTATATGGAGAAACAATAACATCTTACAAATTGGAAGTTATGCCTCTGTTGATACACTCCAAGACCACATTAGCCTTTTTTGCAACTGCATCACCCTGGCACTATTTAGCTTACAGTCCACCCATATCCCAAAATCTTGTTCACAAACACTGCTACCCAGAAGTATGTCCCCCATCCAGTAGAGTGTGTCTCATTTTCGTTACCCCGATGTATTGATTTGGCTACTGCATAAATTAGTTTGCTCGGGAGCCATCCTTCCTGAGCTAAGACAAAAATATGTGAGCTGGAGGCTTAAAAATTGTGAGCTAGCTCACACTGACTCAGCTTAGAGTCACTGTTCACTTTTCCAGTTTTCAGATCCCACTGAATTTTATCTCCGTATTCCATTGTGTTTGGTATTCTTCCCAATTTGGTATTAATTAAATTTAGTGGAATTTGATTATGTATTTGAATCCCATTGAAAATATGCCCATAAAAGGTAAGGAATCCATACTGGAATGTGTGCAGCCCCACTTTCTGTCAAGCCCCACTACTTGTCAATAATTCTCATGGGTGGACCGGGAAGTGAAAATGGCTCTGGAGCAGGCTGAGTGGCCCCCGCAGCACTATGTCAGCACTGTGGTGGCAACAGAATGCATTGGTTCACCCATTTCTCCTTCCCGCAAACTGGCAGCAGTGCAGGAGGTGGCTGGTTGAGCATACACAGATCATTGTTGTTGCTGAAGGATCAGAGGCAAACTATCATTGTTTTCAATAAGAAAAACTGCAAGCATACACAGTACTTGAGAAAGAGTTGCAAACTGATGCATGCTATGGTAGGTATCTTAATTTTTGCCATGTGAGAGATAATAAAAAAGAAAGAACATAAATTCTATGCAAAAGAACAAAAGAAAGTATATTTAGACAGAAACACTCTCATACAGTCACAATAAAAACAGGTTGCTTACCTGTAACTGATGATCTTCGAGTGGTCATCTGTGCAGTACCACACATGGGTTGGGCGCCTGCGCACGACCTCGATCGGAGAAACTTCTAGAGCTTTACCTCAGAAGAGCTTTTGGCGGGCTCTCCCCCGCTCTGGGGGAGGAGACATGCACTGCACATGCCCAGAGCGGGAGAGAGAGCCGCCTCCCACTCAGTTCCTTCGACCGCCACTGTCAAGGCCAAAGAATCCAAAACAGGACATCTGGAGATGCCAGCAGCGGGGAAGGCTGGGTGGGATTGTGGTACTGCACAGATGACCACTCGAAGATCATCAGTTACAGGTAAGCAACCTGTTTATCTTCGTCGTGGTCTCTGTGCAGTCCCACACATGGGTGATTACAAGAGCTGAACCAGTTGGAGGAGGGAGCTGGCAGCTGCAAAGGACACAAAAATACTGGTTAAGACACAGCATCACCATCAAAACAAATCACCCACGGGTCCTACCTGAGGGTGTACCAGGATCAAGCGAAGAGAGATCGCAGCACTGTCTGACCAAAGGCAGCATCCCGCCGAGCTCGGACATCGAGTGCGTAGTGGGTCACGAAGGTCGATGCCGAGGACCACGTAGCAGCCGCACAGACGTCTTCCAACGGGACACCGGCCAGGAAAGCGGTGGACGTCGACACCGCCCGTGTGGAATGGGCAGTGAGACAGGTAGGAACGGGTTGACGCGCCAGCTCATAGCAAAGGGCTATGGTGGAAGTCACCCACTTAGAGAGACGTTGAGAAGAAATGGGTTCCCCCGCGTGAGGGGGGCCATAAGCCAGGAACAGCCGAGGAGATTTACGTATGGGCTGTGTCCTGTGTAGATAGAAAGAGAGCGCTCTGCGCACATCTAGACAGTGCAGGGCTCTCTGAGAGGCATCAGTCGGGTTCGGGAAGAATGTAGGCAGAACAGACGACTGAGGTGAAAGGCAGAGATGACTTTAGGGAGGAAGGAAGGATCTGTTCTAAGGACCACCTTCTCCCTATGAAAAACGGTATAGGGGGGATCGGCCCTGAAGGCAGCTAGCTCCCCTACTCTGCGTGCAGTGGTAATGGCTACGAGAAAGGCCGTCTTCCAGGACACTAACCTGAGGTCAGCGGTAGCCATCGGCTCGAACGGTTTAGCCATGAGCTGAGAAAGGACTAGAGACAAGCTCCAGGAAGGCACCAACGGTTTCCTAGGCGGGCACATGCGAAGAAGACCCTTGAGGAACGTCTTGGTGAGACGGTGGGAGAACACTGATGAGCCTTGGATGAGGGGGTGGTAGGCGGAGATCGCCGCCAAATGAACCCTCAAGGACGAGTATGCCAGGCCCGCATCCTTCAAATGCACGATGTAGGCGAAGATCTCACGGAGAGATGATCGAATCGGATCGAAGGAGTGATCAGTAGCATAGGATTGGAATCTGTTCCACTTGAACCGATAGGAACGTCGAGTAGAAGGCTTCCTAGCATTCAGGAGGATTTCAGAGACCTGAGGCGGGAAGTCTAGGGCTGGATCTTCCAGGCCGTTAATTTGAAAAATCCCGGATTGGGATGGATGATTCTCCCTCGGGCCCGAGAAAGGAGATCTGGGACGACAGGGAGGGGGCGGAAGGAACGACAGGAGAGTTGAAGCAGGTGCGGGAACCAGACCTGGCGTGGCCACCACGGAGTGATCAGAATGCAGGAGGTGCAGTCTGCACGAATCTTCTGCACGACCCGAGAGATGAGAGGGAACGGAGGAAACAGATAAAACAGGGTTCCGTTCCATTTGTGGAGAAAGGCATCCCCGAGCGACCGAGCAGACGGGGGACCCCTGCTGAAAAACAGGCGACATCGAGCATTGTCGACGGACGCGAAGCCGTCGACAGATGGGTGACCGAACTCCCGAAACAGAGGTCGAAGATACCTGAGGGGAATGGACCATTCGTTGTCCGATGAGGCAGAACGACTCAACCGGTCCGCATCGACATTCTGATCCCCGGGAATATGGATCGCCGAGAGCGTGATGGAGTGGCGGAGGCACCAGGACCAGAGGTCTATCGCCAAGGTGCAGAGACGAACAGAGGCAGTGCCGCCCTGTTTGTTGACATAATAAACAGCCGTGGTGCTGTCGGAAGCCACTTGGACGACACGGCCTCGGAGGGTCGGAAGAAAAGACCGGAGGGCCAGGTAAATTGCTTGCAGCTCCAGGTAATTTATGTGGCGAGTTGCATCTCGAGCAGACCAAGCCCCTTGTACAGTAAGCGATCCACACTGGGCTCCCCAACCCCAGAGGGAAGCGTCTGTGGTCAACAACAAGTCGGGAGGAGGAGGACGAAATGGCATCCCGGACAGGAGGTGGACAGGTTGAGCCCACCACTCGAGGGAGGCGAGGACGGTTTGTGGGATCGACAGAATCGTGTGCCAAGGCCTCCGGAGGGGATCGAAGGCTCGTAGGAGCCAGAGCTGAAGTGGCCGCATCTGCAACCGGGCGTTGCGGACAACGAACACCGTAGAGGCAAAGTGACCCAGAAGCCTCATGACCGAACGGGCGGATTGTTGGGGACACGTCTGAAAGGCGGACACCATCGCCCGAATGTCGGAAGCCCTGGACTCCGGAAGGAAAGCCGCTTCGGGGTTGGTGTCGAGTCGAGCCCCGAGGAATCGAAGGATTTGGAGGGGCTGAAGGGAGGACTTGGCGTGGTTGACGCAAAGGCCAAGAGCACAGAGGAGGGAGAGAGTCTCCCGAGTGTCGTGGAGCAATTGAGTTGGCATTGGAGCTACGAGAAGCCAGTCGTCGATGTAAGGATAAAGAGTGACTCCCCGCCGGTGGAGTTCGGCTACCACCACAGCCATCAGCTTGGTGAACACCCGTGGAGCTGTAGAAAGGCCGAAGGGAAGCACCCTGTACTGGTAGTGGGCATCTCCAACGGCGAAGCGGAGAAACCGCCGATGTTGGGGACGGATCGTGACATGGAAGTATGCGTCTTGAAGATCGACTGACGCGAGCCACGCTGCCCGTGGAATGAGAGGGAAGATCGACTGCAGAGTGACCATTCTGAATTTTTGATACCGAATGTAACGGTTGAGATCCCGAAGGTCCATAATTGGTCTGAAGCCGCCGTCCCTCTTGGGGACCAGGAAATACTTTGAGTAGAAGCCGAGAGTTCGTTGCGCCTCCGGGACGACCTCGATGGCCCCCTTGGCAAGGAGAGCAGAAACCTCGAGATCGAGGAGGGGGTCTGGAGGCGTGACGACAAAGTGTGGGAGGATAGGAGGCGAAACGAACTCTATGGCCAACCCAACGGAAGAAGTGAACGACGTTGGAGAGAGACGGTGGGGACAGTCAAACAGACTGCTTAGGCTGCGGCGGCTTTTTAGTAGGTTGGGAACGGTGTTTGGAAGGAGGACGGGAGTCGCACGGGTTTCTCCTCCATTGGGAGTGAGGTGCCCGAGATAGGTATCGCCTGGAGCCGGAAGGTTTCCAGGAACGGTTTCTGGGACGGTAAGGTGCAGCCGAGACTCCAAGGTTTCGGGCCTGCTTACGACTCTCATCGACAGCCTTCAACACTTCGTCGGTGGTGGAGTGGAAAAGGCCGTTTTCATCAAAGGGGAGGTCTTCTACACGGAACTTGACGTCCAGTTGTAGAGATGTGCCCCGCAGCCAGGCATGACGCCGGAGAGCGACAGAAGACACCAGGAGTTTAGAGGAGCAATTGACTGCATGACGAACGGAAGTGATTTGTTGCTGTGATATGGCACAAACCTCAGACAAGGCAGCCGAGAGAGTGGGACCGTGCTCTTCCGGAACAAACTCCAGGACAGGGCGAATTGCATTGGCAACGTTGAATGCGTAAGCAGATAAATACGACAGATAAGTATCGACCCGGAGATTCATGGAGGCCAGAGAGTACATCTTCTTGGCCAGAAGATCCAGTTTACGACCCTCACGGTCAGGGGGCGTGGACTGGCGAGCAGGCTGCCTCGATTTCGAAGAAGAGTGAACCACCATGGAGTTCGGTGGTGGCTGAGAAAGGAGGAATTTGCCAGGAGCATCCTGGATCCTGTACAGCCCATCATAGCGCCTCGAAACCGAAGGGATCGAAGCCGGGTGTTCCCATGACTCTTTCAACATAGAAAGGTGGACAGGCAGCAAAGGCAAGACGGGAGACGGAGGAAAATCAGCCTGGACCAACCAGTGAACGACGTCGGTCACTGCTGGGGACTCCGTAAAGCCCTGAACTTGGAGGGCAGTTGCCATCCTGGTAACGAGCTCCAAAAATGCCTTAGGGCCCTCCGTAGGCGAAATCGACCCCGAGCATTGAGGCTCGTCCTCGATCCGAGAAACCTCGGGATCGAACTCCGCCGAATCCGACCTGTCTGAGATCGACATAGGAGAGGAGGATCGTTGGACAAGGTCGACGACCGGATGGTCGACGGCAGGACGGTATCGAGGTTCCATTGGGGAACTCCTTGGCGCGTCCCGTTTTCTGGGAAGGTCAGAAGGCTGTTCCCGAGAGGCAGAATGAGCCGAGGCCACAGATGCCGAGCGCCGAGGGCGGTCAGGGGCGTGGGCCTGATCTCCGCATTCCGAATGCCGAATTCGGTCATAGCGGTGTCTCTCCGGTGTCGGAGACCTCGAATAATAGTAGGCCGCATCCGGACACTCCCGACGGTCTTCGCAGGACCAGCATTGGTGGTCAGAGGCGGAATCGGACGACGACGGGGATTGCCTACGGATCAGGCATCGACGCCCATATCGGGATCGGGACCGCACATGGCAGTGCACAACCAGACCCTCGTCCAAAGTGTGGATCGGGGTAGTGGAGTGCCTCCGTGGAGACCGGGAGCCTGTTCTCGAAGACAGGTGCGAAGGCGATCTGGCCAACTGGCCCAACGGTATCGTCCCCGTAGGTGACGAGTGGGAGCGCTGCGGAGTCTGTTGTCGAGCCACAGACTTACGGGATGTAGAGGCGAGGGCCGGCATCGACGTTGACCACCTAGTCACGACAATGGGGTCCACTGTCGAAACCGAAGCAGAGGGCGTGGCCTTCGACATCGAAGGGGTCTTATCTTCAGCCCGCTTAGGTTTCTGTTACGGTGCCATCGAGCAGGTGTCCGATTTCTTGGCTGCCGAGGCCTGGGAAGCTCCTGAAGACAGTGTGGGACGCAAAGCCGATCCAACAAGAAGAGCTTGGAGCCTAGCGTCCCGATTACGGCAAGCCTGACGAGTGAAACTCGCGCAATGAGGGCAAGAATCTACTCTATGGCCTCACCCAAACAAAGCAAGCAAAGGTCGTGCCCGTCGTTGGATGGAATTTAGCAGGGCAACGACGACAGACCTTAAAGAATTGAGTCTTTCCCATACAAAAATCCCCACCCACCCTCCAAAGAAAGGAGAGGGGGGGAAGAGAGAGACAAAGATCTTTTAAAAATTCATTAGAAGAGAAAGAAGCAGATGGAAAAATAAAGCGAAGAAAGATATACTCATCTGAGGTAAATGGAGGAACGACAGGAACGAGGTGTGAACATGAAGGCGGTCGAAGAAGAACTGAGTGGGAGGCGGCTCTCTCTCCCGCTCTGGGCATGCGCAGTGCATGTCTCCTCCCCCAGAGCGGGGGGAGAGCCCGCCAAAAGCTCTTCTGAGGTAAAGCTCTAGAAGTTTCTCCGATCGAGGTCGTGCGCAGGCGCCCAATCCATGTGTGGGACTGCACAGAGACCACGACGAAGATCTATGACTACCAGAATATCTGCATAAGTTAAACTCTATAACACTGAAAACACTGAAGTAAACACATTTTAACATATTATTGCCAAAATTATCTACAAGAAATTACATATTTACCAAATATGTAAATCAAAAGTATGCATGAAAATGTTGTACGTGTCCACAGTACAATTATCATATATCTAACAGCCAACTGTACTCCGATCTTAACTCTGCCAACCAGGGTCAGGAGAGTTGGAAGTTTTTCCTGAAGACTGTGGTGGGCCCCCCCGGTTTGCAGAAAATATGAAAGCGTGGGGGGAAAATTAGGGGATGCAAATCCCACAAACCAGAGCAGCATTATCTGTGCATGTGCAAACAATGTTTCTATGTTCAGCTGCATGGTCTAGCTGGGATTCTTCTCCACCATCCAGTTAGGATATCATGTGAATCTTGCAAGAACACTGAAAAGTCACAGCAGTGATAGCCAGGGCTATTTTGGGGGCAGAACACCCCGGAATGGCATTCCGGCTGGTTCTGAGCCACCCCTCCCCTCCCCTTCCTGCCGTTGCCCCGCCCCTCCCTGCTACCACCGCCCAACTCCTGCCTCCTCCTCCACTGCTGCTTCTCCTGGGGCTGGCCAAGCACTCCTGCCGCACCTGCCCGGGCGCCAGCAGACTCCTGCCCAGGCAGCAGAGGCACAGCGGTGGCAGCAGGAGCAGCAGGGCGCGGGGAGAGCCAGTCATCCTGCCCACCGAGAGGCGCCAGGAGTGGGGCTGCCTTCCAGCCAGCCTTCTAAGCCCGCCCCTCCCTGTAGGGCCAGCTCTCCTGTGGCCCCTGCCACCGCCATTATTGCCCACTGGTAGCCTGCCTGAAATCAGTGCCGCACCTCCAGCCTCCTGGTCGTACTGGTGGTGGTGGTGCCTTCACTGGTGGAGGAGTAACATGTGTTTGCCTTGTGTGGGCCCCTGGCTGTGCCTGCACCATGGCGGTTACTGGGAGCCCAGGTTGGGGAGGCTGTACACACGCCCGTTGTTCTCCCCCACTGAATCATTTGCCTCCACATGGCAGGAGAGGAGGGGGGTTCTCTGTGGCTGCCCACTGGCTGGCAACTACAACAGGCAGCTCCATTCGAGACATGCTTGCAGCTTGGCAAGACCCAGAAGAACTGCCGGTGAGAAAAGATGCGTCACAACTTCAGCGTGCAAGCCAAGGGGGTAGGTTCCCTTTGGGCTAGGTGCGTGGATGGAGAAGTCAGCAGCGCCTCAGTGTTTCCCCTCTCTTACACACACAAGCAAGCGACTTTTCTTGTGACTAGCACACAAAAAGATAGTGGGCACCCTCCCCCTCTCTTCTTCCTCTTAGTATTGTACTTTGTAAACTTTGCAAAGGAGGCACAGCAGCAAGTAATTACTCTCTCCCTCTTGCTTTTGCTGGTGGCGTGGGTGCCAGAGGGATGCAGAGAAGCCAGAGCCCATCTGTGGGGTGATCGTGCTGCACAGTCAGAAAAAGCGCCCTTTCTGCGGCCCTCCCACTGGATGCCTTGGGTTGCCTGCCCCTCTGCACCTTCCAGGACAGCCACAGCTCTCTTGGACATACGGCTGCCAGCTGAGCCACCTGCTGCTGCTGGCCTGCCAATGAACCCCCAACTCCTCCCTCCATCCCTTACCACCAGGGTTGAATTTACAGTTTACAGGGAACACTGGCTGCAAACCCCCTCCCGCTTGGAAAGCGGAGAATTTTTCCTCCCCTTCCTTTCCTTTTCCAGGCCGGCCAGGGAGCTTTTCTTTAGCTGTCCAAATGGGTGGGTGGAGAATCGTCTCAAGAGTTAAGCCCCAGAAGTGATCGCCAGTTCTGAGGTCCTTCTCCAGCCAGCCGGTCTTGCACCCTGGGCGCCCACTGCCTTCTCCTGCCCTTGAGATCAGCAGCAAAATTAGCCAGCTGCCAATCCCCTCCCCTCCTTGAGGAGAAGCCGCCAAGCATGGCGGAGCCAGAGGATTACAGCCAGGGTTCCCTGTAAACTGCGCCTGGGCGCACAGATTCCCCTGACCCAGCACAGACCTCAGGCCTATATTTAGGATTACAAATCTAGACCACTTTATTACAACTTGCACACACATTAAATTACTAGTGTTACAGCTTTCATTTGCTCATGATTTTTTTCAGCTAGGCTAGTAGAAGAGAACCAGAAAGCTACATATTTCATTTTTTCTAGTATGTGAAAGGGAGCTGTCATTATCCAGTAGAGGTTGTAACTCACTGATGATGCATTCAACTATTTTGACTTGAGAGCTGTATGTGACTCTTTTGGGCCTGTCTTGGAAGAAGGCTCTCACATTTCTTTAATTCTGCAAACTATGTAATGGAGTTGCTTGGGAGGGCATTTTTATAAAGCTTATAGAGAACGGGACTGTAGTCTATGCCACAGTGAATGCTATATATTATTGATTTGTTGTTATGTTCTATCACACTCTTACAGCATTGTTTTCATTTTTTGTAATTTTATTTTCTGCATTACTGGACATAGCATAACTTTTTTCATTTCTGTAATTTTTGTAAGCCTAGTTCTATTGCATTGTTTATTAGATCTCATACAAGAAGGGGGACCCACAATACTCACGGGGGCGGGGGAAGCTCCACATGAAGGAGGAGGAAGCAGCCGCAGGTAAGCCTTCTCCCCCCACAGCACCAACGGCAAGGCCCTTGCGGCTCCCGCCGGGCCCACCAAGCCTTTTCTCCTCCCCTGCACCAATGGCGAGGCCTACACAGCTCCCACTGGGCCTGTCAAGCCTTCTGCCCCACCAACCCCCGACACCAATGGCGAGGCCTGTGCGGCTCCCAGCCATCAGGCCCGCCAAGCTGTCTTCCTCCCGCGGTGGCAGCAGCCGCCGCGAGGCCTGAGCGGCTGGCCCGCCAAGACTTCCCCACTCCCCTGGTGGTGGCAAGGCAGTTCTCAGAGCATTCTCTGCGCATGCGCAGGGAACGCTCCTTTACTTTTGGGGGGATTTAAGTATCCCCCCCTATAGTTTTTTATAGATTTCAGATTTTTCTGCACATCTGGGGATTGCCCCAAATGTGCAGGAAAATCTCTTTGCCCCCTAGGTGCCCCTGATGTGTGGATTTAGATATCCGCACGCAGGGGGCGCCTTGGCTATTAGACATATAGATGCTATTTGATTACAGTATTCTATGCCATGTAATCCACCTTGAGTCTCAAGAAGAAAACTGGTAAATAACTAATAAAGTATGAATAAATAAATAATAAAGTAAATAAATAATGATGGGCTGCCCACCACTATTCTCATTTGCCCCTCCAATAAAAATTTTCTGTACAGGCTGTGTCTGGAAAGAAATGGGCAGAAAGACAGCTTCATATCTGCAAAAAAGGCGAGGACAGTTGGGAAATTCTGCTGTAGCAATGTGCAGAGCATAATTGCTGCAGAGGAGCAAGTGTTTGCTTATGTTACTGTTAATGTTACTTTTAAAATAAATATAATATTATTCATTAAAAGTATGGAATTTGAAACTTTTTTAAAAATAATGTTTTTATTGGTTTTTGTCAAAACCATTTTGACAACAAACAAGGTAAACAGAATAAGAAGAAAAATGTGGGTGTGGCTGGATGACCACACTTCTGATAACATGAGGATGTGGCCTAATATCCTAACGAGTTGTGCTGTCAGGGGTGTGACCTAATACACTAATGAGTTTCTGCTGCTGGGTGTGGCCTATTATGCTAATGAGTTTCTGCTGGGCTTTTCCTACAAAAAGAGCCCTGGCGATAGCACAAGAAACACTGCAAGAATTTTTTGCCAGAAGTGTACAACAAAAATCACTAATTTATTAAAGACTGAAGGATTACTGTCAAATACCTTATTAGAATTCATGCTCTTTTCCTTGTAGAAGTGATTTAATTAGTCTCTGAAATCACATCAATGGTGACTGTACATAAATAGAAGGCAGCAACAACAGTGCTTAAAAATAAAAAATCCTCTTAATTCAACATAAACCTCTTAATTACTGTCATACTAGGTAACTATATAAATTTGTTCAACCACCATAGGACTGGAATATACTAAAGTTTTTAAAAAATTCAATGGGGTAGTTCAAATTCTTAACTTTAAAAACTCTGCTTGATAGGAATGAACATTTTAATAATTGTAATTTACATGCATTTACTGCAATAGAGAAGCACTCTAAGGAACTGAAAAGTTTCTTGCACAGTCATGAAAATTTTGTTAAAACAAGTCTCGTCTACATGATAGTAACCACAAAGGCACAACTAATATAATATGTATTCCCCATAGACAACTGTGTGTGTTCCCTGTGCTGTACACAAATCTGGAAGATTTTATGAATTACTTTGGGAACTAGTGAAGTTATTATTATTTCAGAAAATAACAATATGTTTTTCAGAATTCTGAAATCTTCTTTGTTGAATCGATTATTTATTTATTGCACCAGGGCAACTGTCCGACTCGGGTTCACCTTTTCCTTTGTACTCTGTGTACCTGTGGTATTTCCAACCTGCTTATTGTAATCTGCACCCCCATTCCCTTCCCCCTCGCTTTTGCCGGCTATAGCAGATGTATCCAGCTGTCTGCTTATCGCTCACCCTTGCTGACATTCCTGGTGGGAGGGAGAGAAACTGTGGGAGGGGGAGCAACTGTGTGAATGCTTGTAGACGAGGGAGGTAACGCTGGTAACCATTTTCCCAAGCAGCACCTCAGGAACTTTCACATGAGAGTGTCCTTGAAGTTGATACGACTTTTGAATGGCTAGTTGAACCATTGTCTTTGTCTGGGTTCTTAGGATTGCTTATACTTATGAATGTGTGATGTAGGTGCGGAATGTGGGGTTTAGTTATACACCAAGTCCCTGCCTTTGCTCCCCAGTCCTGACAAAGAAATCACCTTTGCAGCATCTCAAAATTCTTCAATAAACTTTCATAAAAGAAAGGTTGTGTAGAGTGTAAGTTGACTGGGAGCCTGACAACAACTTCACAATGTCAAAAGAATATTCTATACAAATTACCATAACAATGCCTTTTGTTCTATAGGTGCATGGAAAAAAAATTGGTGTGCAGTGTATGTTCAGCATTATGGCTATGCACACAATGTTTTTTCAGACACAATCATTAATCTATGTGTGGAGAAACACCATAGAAAGCAGACTTCAGAAAGCAGATCATATACACCTCTGAAC
This sequence comes from Gekko gecko, assembly GCA_029375565.1. NCBI lineage: Eukaryota > Metazoa > Chordata > Lepidosauria > Squamata > Gekkonidae > Gekko > Gekko gecko. Next base: position 158,173,541 of record JAPDNY010000003.1, on the reverse strand, counting down.
TGGGATCCGGCTGGAAGTTCATATGTAACAAAAAAAGCAAGGCATGGGGGATGGGTCAGACTCCAAACACAGAGCATTACAATGCTTAATTATACAAATGGACCTGGCTGGGGTGAAACCAGTGGTTTACCACCTAACATAGTGGTTCTCAACCTGTGGGTCGTGACCCCTTTGGGGGGCGAATGACCCTTTCACAGGGGTCACCTAAGACCATCGGAAAACACATATTTTCAATGGTCTTAGAAACCGAGACACTGCTCCTTTATGGTTGGGGGTCACCACAACATGAGGAACTGTATTGAAGGGTCGCAGCATTAGGAAGGTTGAGAACCACTGACCTAACACCTTACTGTGTTGCCATGCCTGAAGGGACGGAGACTGGGAAAGCCAATAGGCTAGACTGTATTTTTTTTCCTTTTGCAAGATCAGGACTGTCCACGGACTGAGGAAGAAGTCCTCTTATGTTCTCATGTCTCAGATGGGCACCAGACATGAAGGACTAAATCTTTACCTAGGGAGTCCATCTTGACCATGTGTCAAGAGACGATAGGCAAAGTCCAACTTAAATTACTAGAATATGTATTTGTAATTCTGGAAAATTTGGAAAATACATGTATTTTGTAACAAATTGTATGTATGTTGAAAGGTTTTTTAAAATAAAAATCTATTCCCCCCAAAAAAAATCTATTTTCCCAACTCTAAGAACAAATGTAATGTTACAACTACAAGAATTACAGGCCTATCCTAATTAAACGTCATTTAGGATAAGTATAGAATTTAGTGTTTAAAGGACTGCATGGTTTCACCATTCCTTTTGTCCTTACCTAGCCTAAGGTTTGAACAGACCATGTGTATTCTTTTTGTTTATTAAACTTCCTTATATTTTGAATGCTCAAAGCCTGATCTCTGTAAACACATCACAACTATTTGGTCCTGCTTTCCAAAAAGCAATAAGGGATTGGGAAGTGGTTGAGCTTCCATCCCTTGACTACAATAACACAAAAGTGCAATAGATTGTCCCCATGCTAACTAGGCAGAGCCTGTAAATGGCAACACAGATATAGAGCGCCAGATGTACAAATCTGTCTAGCAGATGTTCTATCAAGGGGCACCAGATAGAGACCTTGGATGGCCATGGGGCCTTTCCAAACTTCTGGAACCTGAGACTACAGGGCTTGCAAAACTATTCCTTCAAAATTATGACTTTTTTATTTTTAGCATTTCCCAATAAATAAAGGTCTGGTCTCACTGGGTACCTGTTTAAATTGTAAGACAGTGGAAATATCACTCTTTCATCCAAGAGAATACTAACCTTCTGGGTCATCCCCAAATCCGTAGCATTTATCCAGACTCTGGTTTTCAGGCACAAAAAGTGCCTGAATCAAAGTAATATCCACTAACAGAGTCTTGTATGCATTGGAGTTTAATCAGCTGAGGATTCCAAGAATGCATTAAGCCATGTTCAACCAACTGTGTTTTCCTTCACACAAAAAATATTTTCAGTTTTAACACATACACAGAAACTATACATGTAATTCTGAAACTGGTCCCATAGTGCAGATCAAAAAATCTACAGAGTGGGGCCAGGAGCAGACAGGGGAGATGTTTCTGTAAATCTGGGGGAGAAGCAAGTTTGCAGAAGAAGCTGGGTTGGTCTGCAGTAGAACAGCTGAATTCAAGTCCTGCAGCACCTAAGAGAGCAACAAGATTTTCAGGGTATGAGCTCTTGTGAGTCAAAACTCCCTTTGTCAAACACAAGTAGAAATGGAGATCTGTGTCTATCTCAGTTCTAAGGTGGGAGGGGTTTTGTAAAGAATGCTTCTAAAGATGCAAAAGTATAATGCATATTGTAATCAGCTTGATTACAATATGACAAGGGCAAAAAAGTAGCAACTGTAGAGAGATAAGAATCCATTTATAGTTTTGCATAGGGACTGACCGATATAAAGAGTGGAATGACATTACTGATCTTTGATGCAAAATCAAATGCTAGAATAAATTTACATAAATCTGACAGTAAAAACTGCAACATTCAAAAAACCAGTGAGAGAACATTTTAATCTTCTGCATCATTCCATCGCTGACCTAAAAGTGGCAGAACTCAAACAAAGAAACTTCAAAAGGAAACTGCAAGGCAAGACTGCTGAACTTGAGTTCATTTACAGGTTCAAACAATGGATCCCTGGGCTGAATATGGACACAAGATTCTTATCTCACTACAGATGCTAATTTTCTGTTTTCTCAGGCATTTCTCTTCTGCTTTAATCAAGCTGATTACAATATCCATTGTAGTTTACATCCTTTACAAGCATTCTTTACAGCACCCCTTCCAACTGTCTGACAAAGGGAGCTTTGACTCTCAAAAGCTTACATGTAGGGCTACCCTTGAGACTGACCTGGAAACTCCAACTGGTACAGAATGCAGTGAACAGCATATATTCAACCTGTGTTGTGTGAGCTGCACTGGCTTCTGGTGGAGTACTGGATCAGGTTCAATGTTCTGGCGTTAACCTTCAAGGTCTGGCGTTAACCTTCAAGGTCTGGCGTTAACCTTCAAGGCCCTTAAAGGTCTGGGACCTATGTATCTCCGGGAACGGCTCTCCAGGTATACCCCCAGGAGATCATGGCACTCAGCAGACAAGAACTTAATTGGTGGTCCCCAGCCTGCAAGATATCCAGCTGTCTTCGACCACAGCCAGAGCTCTATCTTGGTGGAACTCTCTGCCAAACATCCATGCCCTGTGGGATCTTATGCAGTTCTTCAGGGCCTGTAAGGCAGAGACATTCCACCAGGCATTTGGTTGAGAAAAGCAATGGTTTCACATCTTTCTGGCACTCCCAGTTCCTGCCTCCCCATGAGGCAGTGGCACAACTGGAATTTTTAGAGTCATCTGTTAGGTTCATTTTTGTGTTTTTATTGTTTTCAACTGCTTTGAATTATATATTATATGAATTTATTCTATGTTGTACACTGCCCTGAGCCCTGTTCTTACAGAGAGAAATTCAATTTAATAAATAGATAATACCTGAAAAATCTTGTTGGTCTCTAACATACTTCTAAATCTACTGACCTCAATGGACTTAGAAAGGTATAAATCTGTTTAGGATGACACAGTGTCTGAAAAATCCCATGTACCTACAACTTATGTAGAATACCTTTCCAGCCACAATATGTCACCTAAAATAAATGCAACATAAGCACTTAATGTCAAATTAGTAAACAGCAGGAAAATGTTTCATTCTCAAGGTAAATTCAGTAAAGCTGCTTTTTTTGTTCTTTTCTCACCCACTCCAAGCCATCTTTAAAAATCATATATTTTAACTACCTTTACATGTGATGATGCCTTTCAACTGGAGGATCCTGCAGTCTAATTCAGGGAGTAGAACCAAACCTGAACTCGAACCTGAAAACCGGTTCAGAGAGCATCATTCAGTGAACCGTAATTTAACTCACATCTTAAAGTTCTCAGACACCTTGAACATGAGCCAAATTCCTGAAAATACTGATTATAAAGTAATATACCTAAGATTAGGGCATCTGAAGAAATTCAGGGAGTTCTGTAAGGTTGCTGCATGTTGGTTAATGTGGTTAGGACTTAGGTGTTTATATTCCCAAGTAAAAATAACTACTCAACTCTCCTTGGATCTAAAAAACTATATAATTTATTGTATTGAACAATGGGTAAAAAAAACCTGGTGTTGCAGTGCTAAACAAAAAAGAATCTTTGTATTTATCTATACAAATTCAAGCTTCGTCCCTACTAAGGTGCCTGTTTCCGCAATAAGGAAAGTAGGGGACCTCACTTTTTTAGGTCTTCAGCCCTGCAGTAACCATTGAGGACTTTACCTCAGGACACGGCTGCTATCAGGTCCTGCTGCTCTTATCAGGAGTGACTGGGGGTTGCTACAGCCATCTGAAGTTTTTTTTTCTCACTATGTCTGCACAAACATCTGTTGGAGTAGCTCACAATAAAAAACCCCCTCTGTTTTTCTGTAAACTTGGAACTTCCCCAGGCTTTGAAGAAATATGTACCGTAACCCTATATGGCCACCCCCTCAAAAAGTTTTTGATTCACAGTGGCAGAGAGATCCTACTCGTGTATTAGATGCACAGCAAGAATAGTTGAATGAACTTTTTGAAAATACAGAGAAATCCTGCATAACATGAGATGGTGGGTCTCATACAGTTACTGGTAATGATGAATCCTACATTCAGTTGAATACATTTCAGTGGAACAAACTGAATCTAAAAATATAAACACAACAATAAAAAAGGATTCAGGTTTCAAAGGCTATTTATCTTATTAAGTCAGTCTCACCATACCAGGCTAAAATTCAAATACATCTACTTAGTTAAACTCAAAATAAGAGCTGAAGACTATAGCATAAATACTGCTGATAGGAGTGTTGACTAATGTGGTCATCCTCCATTCATGCTAGGACACCCCTGACCACTTCCCTCCCACAGAGGCAAGATTTTCCCTCCATTTTTCTTTCCCTTTTGTGACTGAGCCACCCTAGTTGTTGTTTTTCTTCTTTCCTGAAGAATTCTGGCTGTCCCACCCTGTGTCAGTATGATATTTTGACTGTTTGCTCAGCCCAGGAACCTGAGGGAATGAATGGGAGCCCCCTTTAACTTAAACCACTGAAAATGGCATTTGAAAAGTTTTCATATTCCAAATCAACAACATATTTTATTCAACATAGAAGGGAAACATCAGGTGAAATCAGGGGTAAAATTTCTGAGGTAAAACAATATAGATAACTCCGAGGTAAAATCAGTACATGCACAGACTTTAGTTCTTATGTTTCAGGTTATTGAGAATTTCTTAACCATTTCACAATGACTTAAATCTTTATGTTGTGAGGCTACTGTTCCAGAGTTTTTCCCAAACACTTCAGTACACTTTATTTAGTATTCTCTAACTTTTTCAGTTTCCAAAAGGCTGGTACACTCTTTCCAGTACCCAAACCCCTTCTCTTGAAACACCAGTACTCGTCTTGAGTTTTTAACTGATTCTTAAGGTCTCTAGAAGCAGTTTCTAACCACACCAGACCAGAAATCTCTGTACTCTTCAGAGCTATCACCCTGTTTAGACCAAGTAGGGAAATTCCTTCTCTCTCTGGAAGATCTATCCCCTTACCTTGGCCCGAATGGGAGTCTCTGTCTAACTACCTACTTGTACTTGCCAACTTTCCCCAGTTCTCCTGTCTGTGTTAAACTGCTCTAAGTCAGGGCTGAATTCTGAAACTGTCACTACTGAACTCTTCTCAGCTAGGGCTGAAATCAGACTCAGCTCAGCCCAAGCAGAAATCTGACTGACCCTCTCCTCAGCATGCAGCTCTCAAGCCTATCTCTGGTCAGCTGATGCTAACCAATCAGATTCCTTGGTGCAGCCTGTCACTCAAGGCTCTCTTGCTCTGTGAAGAATTAACCCTTCACAGTCCTTCACCTGTCTGTACAGCACTTCAAAACTTTAAAAAGTGCAGTCTGTCACACATGCCATCTCAAAATCAGTAGAGAATTGCCACTGAATTCTGTGCCTCAACTTTTTCAGAGAGTTCCCAATGACGGAGGATGGCTGTCTTCATAATGCTTCATTTATGAGAGTCCCAGATGTTTGATAAGTCATTAAAGTGTTAAACTACATGTCTGCTTCAACAAGCTATTTTCATACACTTAAAACATTTTTTTTTCCAGCAGAAAATACCAGCAGCATAATCTCAGTATTTCTTCTTTGAGAATCTAATATGAGGTACCTAAACCACTGATTCAAAGTGAAGAAAATGCTCAAAGTACATGAAAATATTATTTAAAATATTTTTCTATGGAATAAAGAATTAAAGAAAGAATATTCAAATATTTGCTACTTCCCACCCCACAAAGGAAAAGGCACAGAGTCCCAGTGCTTACTGTACAGCACTGACAAAAAGCATCTGCATCATTACTTACCTGACCAGTGCCCAGTAGTACTTCCTGATCTGTCAGTGCACGTCTCACTCACTGGTCTAAAAACAGTCTCCCAGCCTCCAGTAGCATAACGCCAATTTTGAGACTCCAAAATTAACGTCCTTTGAGTACCATATGCAATCATGAAACAGTAGACGACGTGATGAAGTTGACAACCATAACCACAGCCTTTGTTGATATTACAGACTAGTTTCTTGGCTTTGCTGCAATCCTTGGGGTTCTATGAACAATAAAGTAGACATGAAGACGACAGATGTAAGTATTCCTCAAAATGAAAAGTAAGTAGTCTCATCAACTATAAAGACTTTTTGATGATGCATATGCAGAAGAGGGACCAGTAAAGACAAAGAATTAGAGTACATTCTTTACTAACCTAAAATAAAATAAAATGTTTTTTTAACATTTTTAAATTACTGTTTAATGTTTTTAAACATATTTAAATTACTCTTTTACTTATGAATTGGTCAAAATGTTTGGTCAGAATGATCCCACCAACACTGATTTGACTGTGTTGGAATGTTCTCTATTTCAGTTGACTATATTCCCAATTTGTTAGCTTACTTTGCTGAACATTCATAACTGTTTTTTCCTCTTCCAGCCACCAGTGTACGGCTGGAGGGCCCACAATACAGCAGCCTTGCTGGACTTAAGCTAAAGTGGTATACTACATGGATGGGAGAGCTCTTGGGAATACTATAAAAGTGGGATATAAATGCAACAAAATAAATCCGTGAGTTCATCTATAAAACAAAGCAAACTGTTATTTCCTGTACCAGACCTTAACAAGCTATCTTTGACTCTAGGAACCATCCCCAAATTGAAAAGCACACATTCCATAAATGTTCAGCCTTCAGAATTTTACATTTAACAAGTGGGAACACCCAAGGATTTGCAGGGGACATTTAATTTCTTCCTCCCCCATTATTTTGTCTTTCCCTCCCCTAGCAATGCCCATAGCCCCTCTCCCCTTTTCCTGCTTCCTTCTCTCCTTCCCACCCAGGAACTAACCTACCTTTATCTGCCTCCCCCATTTTCAGCTTCCCCCTGCAACGTCTACCTAGGAAAACTATGGACCAGTTGTGTGACACCAGGCCCACTTGCATGTTAGGGAACCCTCAAGGACTTGTGAGGAGAAACATCACTTTCCCCTGTATCGCTCTTGCCACATTATTTCCTTCCCCCCCCCCAACGATAACCCCCATATCATCTCCCCCTTTCCCTGCCTCATTCTCTCCTTCTCAGCCATTTGCCAGCCTACTCTTTATCTGCCTCCCATCTTCAGCTATATTTATTACTTATTTTATTACTTATTTTCTTCATTTATACCACACCTTTCTCCATAGTGGGAACAAAAGTACTTTACATCCTTCTCCTCTTCTTTCCATTCTCACAGCAATCCTGTGGGGTATGTTAGGCTGAAAGCATGTGACTGTCCCAACATCACCTAGCAAGAGGTGCCATGGCAGACTGGTGATTTGCATTTGGGTCGCCCAGAACTTAGAGTAAAGCTCTAACCACTATAGTACACTGACTTTCACACGGTGGCTGCTGTTTAACAGAAGTAAGTAGCCAGTCCTAGGGAAGTCATTTATTTATTTATTACCCCGCCTTCCCTGCAAAGCAGGCTCAGGGTGACTTACACAGTTTGATACATAAATAACAGTTAAAATCCACATAAAATGATCTAAAAACAGTTCAATTAAAACAATTTGGTAACATAAAGTGCTGGTGATTATTATTGCTTAACGATGACATACTATATGAGTGCATGCAAGGTCTAATTAAATGTTCTGCTCCATGATCTTCCTGATATGAGTGGTGGTGCAGGCTGTAGATGTCAAAGCCAAGGGCCAGGGCTCCATAATTGGGATTGTTGGTGGTAATAGTTGTGGCGGCTCCTTAGTTGACCTGGTGGAAGAGCTCCATCTTGCAGGCCCTGTGGAACTGTAAGATCCCAAAGATCTCTTCTGGGAGCTCATTCCATCAGTATGGAGCTGCCACTGAGAAGGCCCTGACCTTGGTAGTAGCAAGCCTGGCATCCTTGGGACCCGGGAAGGCCAGTTGATTTTGAGACCCTGACTGCAGTGCTCTCTAGGGTATGTATGGGGAAAGGCGGTCCCTCGGGTATATTGGACCCTGGCCATATAGGGCTTTAAAGGTAAGAACCAGCACCTTGAAGCAAATTCGGTATGCTATTGGCACCCAGTGCAATGTCTTCAGCACAAGCTGGATGTGCTCCCACATGGGGAGGCCCATCAGGAGCCTGGCTGCAGCATTCTGCACTAGCTGCAGCTTCTGAATTTGCAACAAGGGCAACCCCATGTAGAGAGTATTACAGTAGTCCAGTCTCAAGGTAACCATTGCAGGGATGCCTGCTGCCAAGTCGTTGTGGTCGAGGAAGGGAGCCAACTGCCTAATCAGTCGAAGATGGTAGAAGGCTGACTTGGCAGTGCCTGCTACCTGGGCCTCCATTGTTAAGGAAGCATCCAAGAGCACTCCCAAGCTCTAACCTCTGGTGCTGGCACCAGGGGCACCACATCAAAGGCTGGGAGTGGGATCCCTACCCCTGAACCACCCCGGCTCAGGCACAGGACCTCCGTCTTCATTGGATTCAGTTTCAGTCCGCTCAGTCTAAGCCAACCAGCCATGACTTGTAATGTCCAGTCCAGATCTTCTGGTCTGGAGTTGGACTGGCCACCCAACATCAGATAGAGCTGGGTGTCATCAGCGTACTGGTGGCATTCCAGCCCATGCCTCTGGGCAATCTGGGCAAGGGGGTGCAAATAGATGTTAAATAGCATTGAGGAGAGCACAACCCCTTGAGGCACTCCACAATCCAGTGGATGCCTTCTGGACTTCTGTTCCCCTAGTGCCAGCCTTTGTCCCCGAACAGAAAGGAAGCGAGCCATTGCAAGGCAAGCCCCTGAATTCCTATGTCAGTGAGGTGGTGAATCAGTATCTGATGGTTGACTGTGTCAAATGCCGCCAACAGATCCAACAGCAACAGCATCCAATCCAGATGCCTCCGGAGGTCATCTGTGAGGGCAACCACTGCCATCTCCGTCCCATGCCCAGGGCAAAAACCAGACTGGAAGTGGTCTAAGATGGAAGCATCATCCAAAAAGCTCTGTAGCAAGATAGCCACCGCCCTCTCTATTATTTTGCCCAAATAGGGCAAACTGGAGACTGGCCAGTAGTTGGCCAATTCGGCCGGATCCAAAGATGGTTTCTTCAGGAGAGGGTGGGCCACTGCTTCACTGAGCACCTCAGGGAACTGTCCCTCTACGAGGAACTTGTTCATAATCTCTCTTAGGGTGCCTCAAAACGCATCACAACCTGCTTTAATTAGCCACGATGGGCATGAATCAAGGGAGCATGTGGTAAGGCAAACAGCTAGGAGCAATTTGCCAATTTCCTCTATGCTGAGTGGACTGAAATGATCCAAAACCTGACTTGAAGACATGCATGGAGCCTCGAGTTCACTCACTGTTTTGACTGCTGGGAGTTCGTGGCGGAGCGACAAGACTTTAGCTACAAAATAGCTGGCAAATGCCTCACAGCCTATGTCCGATTCCCTAGCATTTTGTCTGTCCTGTGGCAGTATAATTATGGACTGAATTGTTCTAAATAACTGGGCTGGGTGAGAGCTCACAGACACAATAGTACTCTCTCTTTGTAGTTTGACTGCCATCTCATAGGATCTCATAAATGTCCTATAAGATGTTCTTGTAGCTTTGTCTCGAGCGCACCACCACCGTCTCTCTAGCTGTCTCAGTCCTCACTTCATAAGCCACAACTCCTGGGTCCTCACTTCATAAGCCGCAACTCCTGGGTAAACCAGGGAATGATCCTAGAGTGGGGGTGCAGAGGGCACTGGGGAGCGAACTCATCGATGGCTGCAGAGAGCCGGCTATGCTAGTCCTCTACAAGCTCATCTAATGAACCACCAGGGGGGATTGGATCCTGCAGAGCCATCTGGAGACGCACTGGGTCCATTTGGTTCTGCAGGCAAGCTAAAATACACTCGCCACCTAACAGGGTTGGGGTGAAACATTCAGATGGGCCCTCAGGTGGTCCGACCACAGAACTGCTGAAGCAGTAATCCAGTCCACTATTACCCCTGCTTCGAAGATCAGATCGAGCATGTGCCTGACCTGGTGAGTGGGAGTCATTACATATTGGGAGAGTCCCAGTGCTGCCATGGACGACACTAGATCCATTGCCTGAGTGGAGGTCGCATCATCTGCACAGACACTGAAATCACCCAGGACCACTAGTTTATGGTGTTCCAGTGCCCAGTCAGATACAGCCTCCATCAGGGACAGCAGGCTATTGGCTGGTGTGTTAGGCAGTTGGTACATCAGCCAAATTGCCAAACTCTCCCCAGATTCCCACACCAGGCCAGCACGTTCAATGCCCACAATCCTCTGTGGCGGGAGCACCCTGAAGGAGTAAGCCTCCTGAATGAATGGAGCCACTCCTTCCCCCCACCCCCAGACCATGGTTGGAGAAGGACTGAAACCCCGGGGGTGGGGGAGTTGGGAGAGAGCTACTGTCTCCCCTTCCCCTACCCAGGTCTCAGTCATGCACACCAGGTCGGCATTCTGCTCTTGCAGAAAGTCCTGGAAGACCATGGTCTTATTGTTTATAGACCTGGTGTTACACAACACCAGTGTCAGAGGGGGGCTATTCATCCTAGTCATGAAAGTCAAGTAGTAGCAGATAGCCTGGTAGTTGTTGCCAGGCCTGGCCCAATGACCAAAACAGTCCTGGATCAAAGACCAAAACAGCCCTGGAAAGAGCCGTGTGCCCCTTTTACTGACAGAAACCAGCCTAGAATACCTGGTTGTATGGATGCCAGTCCCCAGGTAGGGGCAGAGATCCCCCAATCTGTCGGGCTCCTACCCACTGCCAGCCAGCTGGCTAGTGGGGAAGCCCTGCCCCCAACAGTGGCCACTGGTGGCCACCCTTCTCCCTCCCCTCCTACAAGATCTAAAGGACCTTCCAGCTGATCAGCAGGAACACGTGGCCTACCAACCAGCTGGAGGGCCCTTTAAATCTTGCAGGAGGGAAGGGAGAGGGGTGGCCACCAGCCACATGCCTGAACTCCTGATTCTTGCCCAAAGCATTTAAAGCGATCCTTTAAATGCTTTTGGCAAGAAATGGGGAGGGTGCATGCCTACACTCCAAATGCACTTGAAGGGGGGGGGGCACACCTGAACTTTAAGCAGTGAATTTGGCACTTGGAGTACAGGTGCATGGGGCACCAGTCCCCAACATGATGACATCACTTCTGTGAGATGTCATGTTAGGGACATTCCCCCCCTCTGGAAATGCCCCCTAAAGTCCACTGCCAGGGACTAGGAAGGACCTGGCAACCCTACCTGGTTGCCCAGCAAGGGCCACTGGGTTTTTTTGTTTCTTACAGGTACAAGTGCTCCTTTTATCAAAAAACCCTCATTTTCGTTTTCAGATCTCAGATTTTTCTGCAAACCTTGAGCTTTTTTAGGTTTAGGTTTGTAGAAAGATTTGCAGAACTATCTGTCTTGTCTGGATGTAAGTACCCTAAGATTTGGCAGTTTCATTGTTAGAATATATGATGACCATATTTTCTTGTTACTATGAAAGATGTAAAACTTGTGGAAATTTTAAAAGCCACATTTTGGCAGAGGGGGAAATTTGGAGAGAAATTTAAATGTATGCAGTTCTAAACTTATTTTACTGCTTTAACATATACATGTATAATTTATGTTAGCTAGGATATAAAATTGTATTAGCATATTTATGCAATTTAGAATTATAAATGCTTTTGTTTTCTAGCAACAAATTGCAAATATACCCAATATGAGAGAGCTGCAAATTGCTGTACCCCATGTAAGCTCACGTATATTAATTTTTGCCTTACGAAATGCAGAAAAAATTAATGAAAGGTGAGGACAGAAAAAAATCTGTAGCAAACAAATGTATTATAGTCACAATAGATAAGACCATCTGAATATCAAGTTCAAGTTTATAACACTAAAACACTGAATTCTGTTATAGTTCTCTCTACTATATAATAATTCTGTTTTGGAGTGGCAACATTCCATGCACTTCCAAATCAGTTTGCTCAATGCTCTGTCACTCATCACATCTCCCTATCTACTGGTCGTATTCCCCGAGTCCCACCCACAGAAGCCACACTAGCCAAAAATTCCTTCACAACACAGTTGTTTTCCCTCCTGCGTGTTTGCGTGTGGTGCCAGCAGCAGCAGCACCCTGCTTTCCCCATGCCTGGGCCTGGCGTGCTCTCTCCAAGGTGGCAGGTGGGAGCCACCTGCTCGGCCTGGAGAGACAAAGGCTTCGAGCACACAGGCTGGCCCAAGAGGGGCTCACCAGAGTGGCAGAAGCCCAGCAGCTGCTGATGCATACCTGGGAAAGTGCAGCCGGATAGCGAGAGACGGTGACAGCACTCTCAACTATTGATGAGTGCCAGAATATGTGCTGGGTAACGCCACTCACCTCTTTGCCGCAGCTTAATCAGAGAAGGCCGAGACTGCCTAGAGCCCTGGTGGCGAACCTATGGCACGGGTGCCAGAAGTGGCACTCGGAGCCCTCTCTGTGGACACGGGCAAGGAGGCAGCTGAGCCTGCTTATTGTGCTGCTGCAGCTGCTGCACCAGCCAGCCCTAGGCCAAACCCCAGGCCCTGGTTGGAAAGCAAATACCGCACATGAGAGGAAAAGATGTGCAAACCCCCGGTGCAGGCGCCCCACTTGTTGACGTGGGGGAGGGAAAAGAGGGGAATCGCTTTCCCTGTGGGCTCCACCTTCCTCACAGCCTGATACCAACCCACAATCCCTGCCTACTCAAAGCCCAGGAGCTGCTCAGCAAGGAATCCCCACAGCCTGACCCCGCCCTCTTAGCCAGGAAAGCACGGCAACTCCCCTTCCTTTGCAAATGTGTGCTCCAATCCATGCCCCTTCTGCCCCAGAGAAGTGAGGCTGAGCATTCCCAGGGATGCCCACTCAGGCTCATTGCCAAAAGTTGCATCTGCTTGAGTGCGCCACTTCAGTTTCCAAACCTGCCTTCTTTGGGGAGGTGCGCTATTCCCCCTCCTCCCTCTTTGACTCTCTGCCTGGTCTCTCTCACTGCGCCCTCCAGCATCCTATGCTGTAACCTGGAGTCCGAAAAAACTTTAGTACCCACTCCCTTCACTTCCTTTTGGGGCTGCCCCGCTGCTTTGGGTGGCATGTCTTGTGTGCCTGCTCAGAGGCTGTGATTAGAAGGGCTGTTCAAGGAGTTGGACATGGAGACTGTTTTGGAGCTGGTGCTGCAGGAGGGGGTGGCAGGCAGTCCTGTGGTGAGGTGGCTCAAGGCAAGCCAGAGCTCCTGCCCTGTGGAGGTAAGGTGCAGCACGCCTCCCCCTAATTATAGCTTCCTGAGAGCTTCCAGGGAATCACACATAGGGCACCCCCCCCCCCCGTGATGAAAAACTGTCCCTGAACTTCAGAGCTCCCAACTCTCCAGCGATGAGCTGGGGCAGAGGGACGAGGCAGAAATGAATAGCCGCTTCAAAAGCAATACCCAATCTTGTGCATACTTATTCAAAATTAAGCACCACTGAGACAACCGAACTTGCTTTCAAGTATGAGAGCATCGGATTGCGCCTTTAGTCAGATTGTAAATTTGCTCTGGTTTTTCGCAGTCATGGGAATAACTAAAATGCCGTTTGGAGGAGCCATGTAGGAGAGCGGATGTATGGGATGTACTAAAAGGAAGGACAGGATTGCCCATTGGAAACAATGGGAAACACTTGAAGGCCCACTGGAAATAATGGGAGAGAGGAATGCCAATTAGCTTGCATGGGCTTCACTGAAATACATTACAGTACAAGTAGAGTTGCAATAAAAAGGTGAAACGGATTTTCCATTAGGGTCTCTGGGCCCAAATACACTACTCTGGGAATGGAATGAGAGACCACGGAGTGGAATGACAGTCCCAGGCTGTAGCAGGGTGTTCAAGAACTGGAATGACAGGTCTCAGAGTGGAATGACAGCCCCAGGATGGAGCAGGAATGTTCAGGGACTGGGATGAGAGACCACAGAGTGGAATGACAGCCCCAAGGTGGAGCAGGAATGTTCAGGGACTGGGATGAGAGACCACAGAGCGGAATGACAGCCCCAGGGTGGAGCAGGAATGTTCAGGGACTGGGATGAGAGACCACAGAGTGGAATGACAGCCCTAGGATGAGCAGGAGTGTTCTGGGACTGGAATGAGAGACCACGGAGTGAAATGACGGCCCCAGGGTGGAGCAGGAGTGTTCTGGGACTGGAATGAGAGACCACGGAGTGAAATGACGGCCCCAGGGTGGAGCAGGAGTGTTCAGGGACTGGAATGAGAGACCACGGAGTGAAATGACGGCCCCAGGGTGGAGCAGGAGTGTTCAGGGACTGGAATGAGAGACCACGGAGTGGAATGATGGCCCCAGGGTGGAGCAGGAGTGTTCTGTGACTGGAATGAGAGATCATGGAGTGAAATGACAGCCCTGGGGGTAGCAGAAGTGTTCTGCTACACCAAGGGGCTGTCATTCCACTCTGGGGCCTCTCATTCCAGTTCCAGAACACTCCCGCTACCCCTAGGGGCTGTCATTCTACTCCATGGTCTCTCATTCCATGCAGCCTTGATATGCTTTGGGGTTGGGTCACCTGGTTGAAGTGCTCAAGTTGAAGTGCTTTATTTGTTCATCGGTCAAGATTTGCAGGATCAAAATTTAATTTATTTTGAATCAATCTAGAAGTGGCAGATTCCACTGAGTGTACTGTTTTTTCTGTCTCTTTCCCATGGAAGGGGGAAGAGGGCTGTCACTTTAGGTGTGAAAATGTGTAAGATCATGTTGAGAAAGACAGACCAGGTAAATAGGAAGGGTCCTGTCCTGTACTAACTGGAAGGAGTTTGTGTGTATGACGTCAAATGCAAACTTCATGCCAAATGCAAACTTTTACCTTTCAATAAAAAGCTGTTTGTATCATTGAAAGCTCTGTTATTGTGCTTTTCTTTTAAGACAAAATATGTTAATGAATTGTTTTTTCTAAACTAAAACCTCAGTATTCAGGTTAAATTGCCATGTTGGCACTTTGCAATAAGTAAGTGGGATTTGGATTGCAGTTTGGGCACTCGGTCTCTAAAAGGTTCGCCATCACTGGCCTAGAGGCAGCAGCTCCGCATGCCTGCTGTGGGGGCCCCTCTTTCTAGAGCTCATTGTATTGCTCTTATGCAACAGGCTTTGCTCCTAGTTTAAACATTATTCACATTTAACAAGCATATCCTTGAAAATATGTCTACAGTAAACATAGGAATTATTAACTAATGGTTTAGATCAGCTTATATAAAAAACCTTTCATACTCTAAATTTTCAGTGAGAAAAAATCTGTTTTACAAAGCATTTCACTAATTCCAAAAGAGAAAAATAATTCATAGAAATCTTTCCAGTGCTTCCCAAAGCGTATCAATTTTTCTATCAGAAAAACATGAAAAAATGTCCATGGAAAAATACAGGAAAACTATTTTCCCTGAATTTTCCATATATTTCCTGAGTATTAACATCTTTAGTTATTGCTACCACAAAACCTAAGAGTAAACTCTTCCTAGTTTCTCTTAATTTTATTGAAGTCAAGACAAAAGTGTTGTAGTACATGAATAAGAATGTGTTGTCATCACCACAAGAAAAAACTAACTCTAACCTTAAACTTAACATAACTTCTAATTTTCTCATAATTTCAATGTTGCTTTAAAAAGCTCCATTTAGTTAAATATTGAAGCCAGTATCAAAAGCAACTGGTTAAGCAATTAATTCATCCTGTGTCAGTGAATGGTGTAAAATTACCATATAAACAAATAATGACAAGCAATAACAATAATTTCCATGAACATGTATTATATGACAAAACATACTGATGTAAAATGATAAATGTTTTGTATTTCCGAGGACTGCCAAGAAACACGACAATATAATCACTGTTGAAAATACCAGGCACCACAATGAAATTTCTATGTACCATGAAAACCTGGCACATGTAATTTATTGAGCCCTGACCTACATCAATTTTCTATATATGGAATACAAATAAAATTATTATGAACAACTTGACAAGTTAAAGAATTTAGGAAGACAAACATACTCAAGAATACGTTAAAAGCAACACATGCAATTGATGAGATTCAAAAAATTCTTCAAGATAAAGCAATTGGCCTTCAAACATTACCTGTTTATCACATCTTATCACTGGAATCTACAGTACACTGTTACATGAGAATTCATAATAGACAGTGTTGGAGACCTGTGTTCAAAATCCTCACTCAGCCACAAAGTTCAGCTTTTAACCCTGCATGTATCGTAGACTCTAAGTCTGCCTGAGGCAGGCTAGTCCCCACCTCCCAACCTAACCAACCAGAAACGGTGTAAAAAAGTAGAATAACCCTATGCATGCTTCTAAGGAGAAATGATAAAAATGCAGAGATGAAAGTAAGCTGTTATGGTCCAGTACACCCAACTCATAAGAAAGTGGCAAAATGGCTGAAGTGGCTCGGTGTATGTGTGTGGGGAGCAGGGGTCTTTTCGTAGAAGAACAGCTGCAGGAGCTCATTAGCATATGGTATGCTAATGAGCTATTAGGCTATTAGCATATGCCACGCCCCCTGACATCACCGGAAGTGATGTCAGAAGGGGAAGCAAAAGGGGGGGAAGCATCTTCAAAAGCCTCCCCTTCCCTTCCCCAGCTGGTCTGGGTGGGGGAGCTAAGAGAGAAGGGGTTTAAAGTTTAAACTTCTTCTCATGAGAGTTGGGCCACAGAAGGAGGAAAGAGGGAAGGAAAGAGAGAGAGTAGAGAGAAGGAAAGAAGGAAGGAAAGAGGGAAAGAAAGAGAGGGAAGAAGGAGGGAAACGGAAAGGAGGAAAAAAGAGAAGAGAAGAAGGTGGGAAAGAAAGAAAGAAAGAAAGAAAGAAAGAAAGAAAGAAAGAAAGAAAGAAAGAAAGAAAGAAAGAAAGAAAGAAAGAAAGAAAGAAAGAAAGAAAGAAAGAAAGAAAGAAAGAGAAGGAAAGAAAGAAAGAGGGAAAGAAAGAAAGAGGGAAAGAAAGAAAGAGGGAAAGAAAGAGGGAAAGAAAGAGGGAAAGAAAGAGGGAAAGAAAGAGGGAAAGAAAGAGGGAAAGAGGGAAAGAAGAATGAGGGAAAGAAAGAAAGAAAGAAGAATGAGGGAAAGAAGAATGAGGGAAAGAGGAAAAAGAAAGAAGGAAAGGAGGGAATGAAAGAAATTCAGTGGCAATTCAGCCCCATTATACCATATGGGCCATTGAAGTCAATGGTGAAAACATAGGGTATATTCTGGGGGCTGGAGGGAGGGTTTGAGGAGAGGCTCCAAGATCACAGGATAGCTGATGGAGCCTCTCCCCAAGATACCCACCAAGTTTCAAGAACATTGGACCAGGGGTCCAATTCTATGGGCCCCCAAACAGGTTGCCCCTATTCCCTCCATTGTTCTCTATGGTGGGAAAAAATAACTTTTTTTCCCACCATAGAGAACAATGGAGGGAATAGGGGCAACCTGTTTAGGGCCCATAGAATGGACCCCAGGTCAATGTTCTTGAAACTTGGTGGGTATCTTGGGGAGAGGCTCCATCAGCTATCTTGTGAGTTTCGAGCCTCTCCCTCAAACCCCTCCCCTCCAGCCCCTAGAATATGCCCTATGTTTTCACCATTGACTTCAATGGCCCATAGGATATAATGGAGCTGAAATTGACATTCGGCTGCCTGAAAGACTCTCCGGGACGCCGGCTGGGGTCGGGGCTTGGCTCCTGAGCTCCCGGAGCTGTGCTCCGGTGGGCTCTCCCCCAAAAAGACCCCTGGTGGGGAGGCTTAACCACCCCAGTCCTCCAGCATGTCCAGAAATCAGAAACATCACCAGTATGCTTCAGTGAGTGATAGCAGTAAAAGCAGCCACAGCTTGCTTGGTGCAGGAGGCAAAAAGAGCCATTGTTAGCATACCCCATGCTTCCCTAACTCAGCTCAGCATTCTGCAGCCCAGATAGAAGACTTGGGATGACATGATGGTTGGTTGGTAGGTCTCTTAAGCTTCATAGGAAGACAACTGCAAATCCTACCACAAGTCTCGGGGCATGTAAAGTGCTCCCCAATTCCTTGTTGTGACAGAAGCTTCAGAGGTATGGACAGTCATATCCAATTAGCTGAGGTAGACACACAGAGAAAAGAAGAAGAACTAACAGAGAGTGGGAAGAAAAGGCCTTTGAAAAGACTGTCTTCCAACACTTTTTACTGCTCCTGGCAATTCCCATATCCTCACCCTCCTCTGCTTCCTTTTCACCTTCTGGCCCACCAACCAACGTACCTTTTATCTCCACCAATATTTATTTATTTTCTTCATTTATAGCCCACCTTTCTCCACAAAAGGGATGCAAAGCAGCTTAGATCATTCTCCTGCCCTCCAATTATCCTCAGAACAACCCTGTGAGCAGAGGTAGACTAAGAGTAAAAAACTCTGAGAAAGGGCTCCTCCCCCAGCCCCCTGGCCCTGCCTTTCTCAAAGGAGAGAGGGAGAAAGGAAGAAGTAGTCTACCTGCCCCCACCGTACTCGTTCAAAGGAGGATGAGGCAGTCTACTTAACCAATTGGCCATGAACTGCCTCCTTTGTCTCAGTTGGGCTGAGTGCCACCTCTCCTGCCCTGAATGTGCAGGAAGGAATGTTTATAAAAGGTTTAGAACTCATGGGACTGCTTTTATAATGGTTGCAGTCAATTTGTCTTCTACCTTTATAACCCACCTTCTGCACTGTGGTATTTCACGCCTTAAACAAGTTTTTCCTTTTTGTTTATCTGCATTGTTTTCCAAGTCTGTAATTCTAGTCCTGCTACATTGTTTATTCGATGTCTTATGTTGTCGGACTGATTTTTTTCCTGTTTTGTAATCTGCCTTGAGCCTCAGCAAGAAAGGTGGGCTATAAATGAAGAAAATAAAATAAAATAATTTGTTGATGGGACTGACTACTGAAGGCCCTAGATAGGGCTGGATCCTGTGAACAATTTTTGAATTTTTTGTGTACAGAGTTGATTTGTCTATTACACTTACTGCAAAAGTTAACATCACAACTTTAGATAAATGTATTGTTCGACAACATTTATAATTATTCAAATCCCAGATGCCAGAATTTACCTTCAGCAGCCCCACTCCATAAATTTATAGTCATGTTTATAAAACATCTGGGAATGTTACAGTGTTTCTGTAATATCAACTTAAAATAAAAGTATCAGTTTCACAGCATGGAGATTTCATAGGGAAATAAACATGAAAATGTTGACCCATACAATAGAAGTAAACAGACACATTCCTTGTTTACTACTAAAGAGCTTGATAAGAAAAGCTACGGCTGGGGTGTTGAACTCATTTGCTATGAGGGCTGGATCTGACATAAATGATAGCTCGTTGCGCCGGGCCATGTGTGTCATAAAATGTAATGCCAGGTAGTGGAGATATAAACTTTATAAAAGACAGAGACAAACCCAATTAAAGATTTTTTAAACTTTAAATAAAACATGCGTAGAACACTAGTAGTCTTGCAATATTTTGTCTGTTTAACAATCTCTGACAACTGACACCTCTTGTTCTGAATTATTGCATCAAAATGTCTGTGCTGTAGCAATCTTGAGTAAGCTGTTCAGCTGTCTATCTGTAAGCTGCAAACCCCCATTTAATTTATTGGCATTCATTACAGAAATCTCATATTAAGTGTTCTAAGCCTAGGACCCAGGGGAAAACATTAAATGGCTGGGCATTGTGAGCTTTTGTACATAAGTTGCTTCATGTGCTGGTCAAGAACATGAGAAGACACCTTGTCACAGACTGAGGGCTGTTTGTCTATAAAATTACAGTCTTCCCCAGAGAAATAACTACAACTTCCTACAAAGGAAATGTGCTGGGTGAACTTGGTCTGGACATACACTCTCAGCATAATCCACCTCATTGGCTTGTTGTTATTCCTCCACTAAAATAATTCACATTGCTTTCTTACTGAGAAAGACAGGATCATGAGGGCATAAATACAGTGAAAAGGGGGAGGAAACCCAGTTGCACCCAGGAGAGCCCTAGCATGAGCCCAATAAAACACACACACACACGCACACAGCATAACAAGCCCAACAGAATACATACACACTATAGCATGGCACACAAAAGCTCATCGCTTGAACAAAACTTTATTGGTCTTAAGGATGCCTGGTATTTATGCTGTGTAATTGAGGCAGCCCAGCAAAGCAAGCTCTCCCTTGTTCCCTCCCTCCCTCCCTTCAGGGAGGAGCCTCAGCCAGTGGAAGGAAAGAAAGGCTTCCCTTTGTCTCCTGTATATGATTGAGGCAGCTTGGCCAGGAAGCAAGCTCTGGCTGGTTCCCTCCCTCCCCCTGGGAGGAGGAGGGGGAGGAGACTCAGCCAGTGCTTTACCAGACTCTCTCAATCACACAGGAGAGGCTTGCCTATCTATTTAATAAACTTATTAAAAATATTTTATGAATTGTTTCTTGATTGTAAAGGGAGGTGGCAAATGAACAGCACAGCATCATAAAATAGGTACAACATACATTTAATAATGATCTATATAAGGTCAGGACTATTTCAGTTAATATTAACAGTTTCTTGTGTCAATAGTCCTATCGTAAGGTTCCCAACACTCCCATTTCACTAAAAATTTGTTATAAATAAGTAGGAAATATTTGTAGAAAGCTAACAAAAGACGGGCAGAAACGGAACATTATTTTGAGAGACAGATACAAAAAAATCAATCTACCATAAAGTAGCAATTTCAGTACTTGTTGGGCCTCTTAGTGTGCCATCCTATGCACTGGAGAGCCAGCTTGGTGTAGTGGTTAAGAGCAGCGGACTCTAATCTGGAACTGGGTTTGATTCCCCACTCCTCCACCTGAAGCCAGCTGGGTGACCTTGGGTTAGTCACAGTTCTCTTAGTACTCTCTCAGCCCTACCTACCTCACAGGGTGTCTGTTGCAGGGAGATGTAGGGAAGGTGATTGTACATTGCACCGAGACTCCTTCAGGTAGTGAAAAGTGGGGTAAAAAACCAACCTTCTTCTTCTATGTTCCATCTAAGGATATCTCAAAGATATGCCAATGTGCCTGGAGATACACCAGTGACATTTCCACTGGCAATGCACCAATGTAACTTGTCTTCTAGCATAGAAATGGACAGAGGCATATTGTGGGTAAAGCAGCAATTAACTGGTTTTCTAATCCTCTCTAGCCCTGGAAATATCTACACAAACTCTGGTATATTTCTCCAACATACCACAGAAGCTGATTGAAGTGAAAAATTCAACCTGCAAACCATCTTCCAAACACCAGGGTAGCTCCGGACACCAACCATCCACACAACCAATCACAACCTTCCAAAGCACTATATAAACTAAAGCCAGGATACACAGATGAGAGGATATGCAGTTTGAGGCTATATCAATCTGGATTCATGACAAGCACACCTAGAACATGCATGAAACTTTTGATTATGGAAACTGCACAGAAAAGGCACTTGGCACAGCAAGGGGCACTGACAACAAGCAGCCAAGGGGAGATAGTTGTAGCATTTGCCAAAACAGCACTGTTCAGCTGTATAAGTAATTAATCTCAGGATTCAGAAACAAAGCAGATACTCTACTCTCCCAAATGGAGGTGCAAGGACGATGGTAAGCATGGTAGGAGTCCCAGCCTCAAATTGGGAGTGTTTTGGTCCTTCCATCTGCAGAATGGGCATGGAATACCTGGAAGACTGCCATCTAAGCTGAGCTTTTCCACTTTGTCTGATGATACCTTTAGAAGGAGCTGTAACCTGGAGGTGCTGCCTTTTGCCTGGGGAGACTTCACTAGTTAATTATCTGGTGTATTATAGTAGGATTTTCATATTTGTTAGCAGCCTTGGGGTGTTCTTTTTATGGCTGCCAAATCCATTCTTGTTTCCCGCAGAGTGATCTGGGGGGTGTTCCAGGGGGTGTGTGGCCATCCCAGACATGACATCACATGGAGTGACATCATTACATCCTGGATGCAGCTCATGCATGCCCGTGCTTTTTTCCAACCATTTAAAGGGAACCATTAAAAAGGGGGAAAGAGGGCCATGTGCACCTGCCCTGCAAGAGGCAAACTTGCAAGAGGAGATATACTTTGAAGATTTCAACTGAACGGTTCACTGTTTGATTTTCTGAAGACAAACAGCTCTCTTTATTATATTTGTTTTCTCCAGCCACAACTATTGTTGAGCTATTGCTAGAAGATATTAGTTGTTCATCCCTTTTTGTTTGATCCAACTGCAATAATTTAGTTTTATGTAACCCTAGTTTCGATACCAAAGAGTCTTGCTCCTCCCATAGATGTATGTTGGTAGGACTTAATGAATCTCTGTCTATACCAATTAAGTCCAAGGTCATTGATAATAGCAGGAGATTTGAGCTATTGTCTTTAATGGAACACTGGTCCAAACTTTCCTGTTGAGAGTGTTTTCCTCAAGCCGATACAGTACAGTATAGGAATAGATAAGGATAGCATCTAAAGATGCTAAAATTTGTCTAGGAAGTTGGCAGAATGGAAGGGAAGAAAGAATAACCCTTTCATGCTTTGGGCAACCAGGCAGGGAATAGCTTGAAACAAGATCAATTAATCCTATCGGTAAGCCTAACAAATGATTGGGTAGCTCCTAGCTCTCCACTTGGTTCTCCACAAGAGATATTAATATATGGGAAAATATGCACTAAAATTTTATTAGGTTCTAAGGAGAGATTCATTGTAGACAGAAAGAGTTTGGGAATTTGCCAGTTTCTGGGTGTGGTTCTTTTTGTTAAAATACAAGGCTTTGGGACTATCCTTTGAATAAACTGATTGTAAAGCATTTAGATTCTTACTCATGTCTTAAATGTATTAAAGACATTTTGAAGAGTTTCTGCTACTAGCAACATATGGGAAGTTAATATATTATAATCAGCTAACACAGTGCATTTGTTTAACCAGGATGAGTTCTTTAAGCAAAGACTAACTTGCATTCCTTGGGATTTAGTATTGGAACTCAAGAGAGAATTTCTTACTGAAAACTTTGGATGTATAAAGCATCAGAAAAGTTGGTTTGTGTTGCCTGTGTTTTAAGTTTAAGGGCAGATTGTGATTCCTCCATCATACTTTCAATAATATAATAGTATAATTAATAAAGGAGTCTAAAAGTTTTCTCCCCTTGTAAATCAGTATTTCTCTTTTCTTGGTTAGAGGCTTCACAGATGGTTTCAGGGAAGGGGAAGTCAGAATTCAATATATCAAATTTATTACGGTGGAGAGGAAACATGGATTCAAGTCTTCTTTGCTTTGTTGCTGTTATCTCAGCTGGAGTCTCCCTATTTGGTCTTTTTATGACCCATTCTAGCTTATTTCGTTAAAATATTTAATCAATTGCCACCAACTTAACAATACCAATTGAGAATAAGAAGTTGTTGGCTTTGGAAGGTCATGATAATAAGTTTGGATGGCATGCATATTTATGGTATGGAAAAGTACAAATAGACAAGTTTTTTAAACACCACTATATAAGACGATCACTGTTCGAGACTTGGATGAGATATAAAAAATTCTTCTCGGAAGAACGACCACTTTGGATAGTGCCGGCAGAAGTGATTAATCCATATTCAAGAAATCAAGGTCTAGATTGGTTACCTTACAAAAGCCTTTTAAATATTGAAGGGAAAAACTTTGTATTAAAAGACAGAACTGATGTTGAATTTGAATATGACTGGTTGAGTGACAGACAGATTTATGATCTATGTAAAGCTGATAAAAGGAAATATGGCTTTAGAGAAAAAAATAATGAAATTGAAACTGTATGGGTCGAAAAGGGTAAAAAAATGATTTCAAAATTGTATAAGGTGTTATTGAAATGGTATACTGAAGATGAAACAGTAAAAGAGCAAATGATAAAGTGGGCAGTAAATATAAATAATGAAATATCTATGTCATCTTGGGAATATTTGTGGAAAAAGTCAATGAAAATTTCAACTTGTATAAATGTTAAAGAGAATTGTTATAAAATGATGTACAGATGGTATATGACTCCTAAAAAAATTGCTATTATAAATGATAGCATGTCTAACAAATGTTGGAAATGTAAGAAAAAAGAAGGGTCTTTTTACCATATGTGGTGGACTTGTGATAAGGCTGTAAGGTACTGGACTGAGATTCATAATGAGATACAAAAATTTTTGAAATGTACTTTTAAGAAAGACCCACAAATGTTATTGTTAGGTCTTAAAATGGAAGAAATAAATGTAACCAAGAGAACATTACTATGGTATTTGGTTACAGCAGCCAGAATGACTTTTGCACAATGTTGGAAGCAAGAAAAAACACCTGAAACATGGGAATGGATTAAGAAGATGCTGTTTATGGCAGAAATGGACAAATTAACAAGAAAATTAAATAACGAAGAAGATGAAAAGTTTTTCGAAGTTTGGAAAGACTTTCAAGAATATCTGTTGAAAAATTGGGATGTAAAACGTGGTTTGATTTGTTTTGACAACTACTAAGGAGAAAGTGAAAGGGACTAGTTCTTTAAATTGTTACCATTAGTAAGATAAAGTAAGTTTAGTTAAATGTAACTGAATAAGAAATATCAATGGGATTGGAGCATTGCGGGAAGCCGTGTTTGGGGGGGAGAGGGTAAAAGGAAATGGATATGTATTTAATTGCTTAATTTGTATGACTGTAGAAAATATATCCGATAATAAATTGTATTTACCAAAAAACAATACCAATTGTGAATCAATTATGTGTAAGGAATAAAATTAAAATTGGCAAAAGAACTCTACCAACTATATTCAAAGAGGTCAATAAAATTCAAAAAAAATGTTAAATAAAGTTAAGAACTTACTACTCAAAAGCTTTTTAGCTTAACTCCTAAAATTTATCTGGTGTTAAATACAGAGAGACTCTGCCACATTCCTTCCTCCTGCAGAGGCCAACATCCTTTCTGTATACTGGTAGCTCTGAGATTGTTAATTAAAGCAAGAGTAAAGGACAGTCAGTATTAGAGATGTAACAACACAGCCACAGAAAATATGTGTTAAATGGTTTGTATTTTAACTATAGCTAGTTTAGAGTTTGAAAGAGATACATAGGGAGGTATGCCCATCAATCAGCTTTGGGTAGCTGATGACTGACCTGTAGGAATAAGAGTTATGGGGCAGAAATACGAACGTTGAGAGATGGAAGAAGGCAGGGCTATGAAAAGAGATTTGAAGGAAAGGATGAGGAGCTAGTAGTGGATCAGATTCTAGGTTATAACTAGGGTTGCCAGCTCCAGGATGGTAAAAATTTGGGGGGTGGAAACTGAGGAGGGCAGGATTTGGGGAGGGGAGGGACTTCAGTGGAGTGTAATGCCATTGAATCTACCCTCCAAACTTCACTGAAGCCAAGCACCTATGGGCCTTGTCAGTGCCTAGTCTTCCTGGTAACCTTGATTTGCGTGTAAGAAGATATGAAGTGTCCCTAAAGCCATTTCTTAATAGGTGGTTCTTTCTCTGTGGCACTTTAGAACCAGATAAATATGAACAGCAGAGTCTGCATCAGTTCCGCTGCTATTTCTTTTAGCCATGAAGACACATGGGAAGGGATAGCAGAAGTTGAAAACCTATGAGCTTGTGGACTATGGAAATTGCCCATGCTGCACATATGTACCCAATACCAAAGAATGCCCACACAGGTATCCTAAAAGCTTGAGAATTCAGTAACACAAGTTGATCAGACTAAGAAGTATCACAGAATCATAGAGGTGGAAGGGACACCCCGGGAACCCGCTGAATCCCCCCACCCCCAGTGATCCCTGCTCTATACCCAGAAGATGGCAAAAAAAACCCTCCAGGATCCCTGGTCAAACTAGCCTGGAGAAAATTGCTTCCTGACCCCAAAGTGGCGATCAGCACTTCCCTAGGAGTGTCAGAAAGGGCCACGAGGACTAAGCACTGATGCAATCCTCCCACTCATGATTTCCCTCACACCGATGCAATCTTCCTTCTCATGATCTGCCTAAGTTCACAGAATCAGCATTGCTGTCAGATGGCCATACAGCCTCTGCTTAAAAACCTTAGAAGGAGAACCCACCATGTCCCGAGCAAGCCTGTTCCACCAAGGAACCAAATAAAGGGGGGGAAAGACAACTATTCAAAGAAAAAACCCTTCATTGTAAAGTTTTTAGAAAACACAAAGATTTGCAGTGTGAAAGACTCTCCTAAATCAGATTTAGTGATAGAATGATTTTTAATAGCTAAACAACCGAAGGAAATTGATGGATCCAAATTTTTGATTTGTTTGAATATATTTATAAAGCTTAAAAAGTGATAATGCACAATAACCTGCCACATATTATATGAAATATTTTCATTAAACTGTGTGAAAAATGCTTTATTACATAAATGTCTATTTTATTGAAGATTACTTGGTTTTTTTTATCACATGTTACCTATATTAGGTAGAGTTTATTCAGTAAATTTGATTTTAATTTCTTTCTGTTTAAGTACTTTTTCTTCAGAATTCTTACCTGCAGATATGTTATTCTCCTCTGTACCAGCTCTGTCAAATCTTTGGCTTCTTTTTCTCGCCAATCACCTGCTCCATCTGTTTGACTGAGGTAGTACAGATCTGTCATTATTGACCTGTTAAAAAAATGAGACAAGCAACCCTTGTAGCTAACTAAATCAACAACAAAAGGAAGACTAAGCAAGAAATACATTTCAAAGGATAGATACCTTAAACTAAGAATAATCATATACATATAAACGTGTTTTTAACTTTACTACTATGGCACTTTATCCCTATATATACTTATCTCAGAAATCAGCCACAGAGTAGATTCCTTTCACAGAGCCTCATGCATCTCACATGCCTTCTTTTCCTATATCTTGTTTAGTGCTAGATACATTTTGCCAGTCAGAAAGCAATTGTTTGAATCAGAACTAGGGATGTGCATTCAGTTCCGAAAAGGCTCATTCGGGCCCCTTTCGGGCTGCTGTGGGCCAATTCTGATCTGAATCGGCTTGCAGCAATTCAGCCCCATTATATCCTATGGATCAGGTGGTCCAATTCTACGGGCCCCCCAAACAGGTTGACCCCATCCCCTCCATTGTTCTCTATGGTGGGAAAAAAGTTACTTTTCCCCCACAGTGCTGTTAGTGCCTCTGGGGAAGAAGGGGTTTGAGGGAGACGCTCCAAATTTTCAGGGTAGCTTTGGGAGCCTCTCCCCACATAAACCCCCATGTCCCAAAGCAATTGGACCAGCGGGCCCAATTCTATGGGCACTCAAACAGGTTACCCCAATTACCTCCATTATTTCCAATGCAGAAACCCAGCCAGCAGCACTTAAGGCAGGCAAGCAGGCAGCACCCAGCAGTCAGACTCTCCCAGAGAATCTCAGGGAAAGTGAACTGTCTTGGGAGGTGCTTGTTTGCCATGAGAACAAGTGTCACACTCCAGAACAAGTGCAACGTGGCAGTGCAAGCATGCCACAGTGCAAAACAGAAACCACAAAAGACCAACAAGAACAACATTTATACAGGCCCTGCCCTGTATAAATTGATGATGCAACTGCATTGGACCACTCACACCACACACACCTAGAAAAGAATATTTATAGCCCTGGAAAAAATGCAGAAAAGGGCAACTACAATGATAAGAGGAGGACACTTTCCCTATTAACACTGGTGGCTAGTGGCTATAGATAAGAAGGAACTCTTGGTCTCTGGGGCAAGTGATGCTCTGGTGCTGGGGGAGGCAATCCCTCACCTCGTTTAATAGTATTGGATTACTCATAGTTTAAAAAAAAAAAAAAAACAATTCCTGAAGCCACTGATGGACCACTGCTCTGCTCCAGTCTCCTGTGGCAGTGAATTCCATGTGTTAATCACTATTTGGGTGAAGAAGTACTTCCTTTCATCTGTTCTAACTTCTAACCTGACTGCTCAGCAATTTCATTGAGTGCCCACGAGTTCTTGTCTTGTGAGAAAGGGTGAAAAGTACTTCTTTCTCTACCTGCTCTATCCTATGCATAACTTTTTAAACCTCTTATCATGTCACCCCTCAGTCATTGTTTCTCAAAGCCAAGATCCCCAAGCACCTTAACCTTTCTTCATAGGAAAAGTGTCCTCCTCTTAACATTGTAGTTGTCCTTTCCTGCATTTTTTCCAGTGCAGATTACCCTCAATTGCCACTGTAAGCAAACAATGCAAGTCATGGCCAACAAATATTGAGAAATCTAAAACAGAATTGCCGTAAAAGCTTCCTGCGCTTCAGGGTTCTGAAAACCTTTTAGTTGGCTTACACTTAGCAAAGAGACCATGCTGACCACATGAGAATGACAAGACACAGCAGTGTAGCAAGGACAATGAAAGAACTTTCCATTTTTCTCAATATCTAACCACCGCCAGCAGGATTTTATTAAGTTGACAAGTATTTTAAAGATATTGATCAATATCTACATTAAAATAAATTCAAAGAAGTTGTAATCACTTAAATAATCAGTAGCTAGAGGTGTTTCAGTCCTGTTGACACAGGACAAGATGAAACTGGTAGATACTATGCATTTAGTCTTAAGCAATATCAGACAAGCACTCAAGACATCTTTGGGTAAGAAGGCTAAAGTGGCCTACAAGTATGTACAATAACAACCAGTGCTCACTAAGCAATAGCATGAAACTTGCATATATGAAATTCCAACCTCACAAATATCCTTTCTTGGTACTGGAATGGTCTTAACTACTTCATAGACACACTAAACCTGTGTGACAAGGGCCATTAGACAAGATGCTCCACAGTTATAAAATTGCTCCAGTATGCTCAAAGCATCACCATATTTAAATATGGTAGGACCCTACAATTTGGACTAGGCCCCTTGTCAGCAACTAGCAGGCATCTGTAAACCAGGCACTTATTCCCTAGGTTTATTTCCAGACTTCATCAGCTTTGGTTAAGTGACCAAGTAAAGTAACTGGGAGGACAAGAAAAGATCTCTATTAATGATGTAGATCCCTGCTCTTAATAAGTAAATTGCTTAAATCAATGTTTGGCACATAATAAATAGGAAATTGTTGGCAAGTGGAAAGCCTGGCAAGTGTCTGCTTCATGAAAGTCAGAATTAAACCCTTATAATGGAGTCAAAGATGGAGGTGAACTAAGCATACACAGGCCAAACTCCATCCCCAGATTCACTGCAGGACTCAGTTGCTTAGGGAATATAGGACAAAAAATATAACATATCAGAACATTAATGATGCTTAACTTCAAAGTGCCAGAAAATACATCCAGTCCTCTTTGTATCAGTGACATGATAAGGGATTTTAAGAACAAACAACAAAATGAAATCCTGGAAGGATTTTTCAGTGACAGCAAGGAATTCCCTGGCCCCAAATGCCCATATTCACTCAACAGCAGTACCATGAACCCTTGCAGA
This sequence comes from Gekko gecko, assembly GCA_029375565.1. Taxonomy (NCBI): domain Eukaryota; kingdom Metazoa; phylum Chordata; class Lepidosauria; order Squamata; family Gekkonidae; genus Gekko; species Gekko gecko. The sequence continues at coordinate 158,144,057 of JAPDNY010000003.1, read as the reverse complement.
GTTCTGTGGTCATGTTACTATTACCTCATGGTATACTTTACCACAGTATACTTTACCAAAATTATCTAATAAGGTGAGAAGGCACAACCTCCCCTATCCATCTGTTAGAAGAAATAGTCAACCAGACCACTAATACCATTATAATGTCATAGTCAAACAAAGGTCGAAAAAGCATCACATTCTAGGTAACAGTAAAATAGAAATCAATTAGTACCGCTTTTTGTGGTAAATCAACATTCTTCTCAAGCAGGTTCATCTGATACTGCTAGATATCTGTAAGTCTATTTAAGTGACAAGTACTTCTTTAAATCACAACAATGAAATTGTATATGATCAGTTCATTCAGTTAATAAAAAATGTGAATTTGTTATCCTATTAAATAATACTTGTATCTCAAACTTTATCAACTATAATCACCAATGGGTACGGTTTTTTATATTCACCTCCACCAGTTCAAGTTATCTGCACATATCAAGGAGTAAGATGGGATAAGGGTTAGGCAGAGTTCTGTTGATCTCATGATGATCTCTGGTTGCAAGGCTGGCTGAACCCATGTGGGGAGCAGCAGTGCCTTTAGCTGGCACCACTGAAAAAACACTAGACATTTAAATATTTGTACTGCCACAGTTAGTATTCCAATTGTACTAGCTTTCTTGAAACTATAATGAAATGAAATTAAAGTGATTTGATTGTTTCAGTAAAGACCCTTAATGATTACTATGCTTAATATCTAACATTATGGTCAGCAACTTATAACTGCAGCTGTTTCTCCCAATGCAGAAATCTAATCTGCCACCAAACCTAATCACATCTAAAAAAATCTTGCTATAAAATATTATTTCGCCAATGGTACATGAAGTATCAGTTTTACAGAAATGAACAAGGACATAAATAATTCACATGTTATTAAATTTAATGCTAGGTCTAGATAAAAGCAAATTTAATATGTTCCAGTTGTCAAAGTAAGGAAATGTACAGGTATTGAACATTCAGACAAACAAATTAATGCAGTTAGAACTCAAATTGGCAAGTATAAATCATCTTCAGCATTAGAGCAGTCTCAGATTAGGCTTTTATGATCTAAGGTAGATCTTTTTGCACTACAGCAGTTATTCTCAAAAAGAAATACATTCACAATCTGCTCCCTTTAGTACTACACATTTTCAAATAAATAAATTTAGCTTAGGACAAGAAACAGAATATATAGCTTTATTTTACTTAAAATGTTAACATACAACACACAACTGACGGAATATGCATGTAACTGTACCAGAAACGTGAAGGCTTGTGGGAGAACCAAAAAAACAATCAGCAGGAGGACATTTTTTGTTTGTTTGTTTTTCCCCCTTTTGTCCTCCCCCCCGAGTTTTGGGGAGTACTGAAAAAACTATGAAATATTTTCTCTTTTAGAATTAGTAGAATATTATTAAAGGCAAGGTGGGCATGCTGTAGACATATATAGCTCTTAAATCCAAGATGCACTTCTGCACCTAGAATGATACCTAATCTTCATGAGGGCAGCATTCATGGCTTTCATTGCTTCTCAACAGTTGCAACCCTTTTGTTGTCCTTTTGACCTGATGTGGTTGATCTTTTCACCCTCTCTCAAACCACTGTGACACATTTACCCACAGACTAGATAAAAAGTAGCTGAGAGCCATTCCTTACAAGAGGCAGAAAAGATCAGAAGGAGATGGGGCAGAAACTGCACCACAGTCTCAAAGGAAAACTGAAAGATTCATTGAGAACTTAGGTCTCTCTAAACCGATAGCAAAAATTAAGGTACATGTGCTAAAACAGCATAGGATGTATCAGCTTGCAGTTGTCTCTCAAATACTGGGTTCATTTGCAAGTTTGCTTAATTGAAACGAAGGCATTTATAACTTTTAAACTCCATAAATACATCAAATATTGTAATTTTATACTCTAAATTATAAATGAAGCATTTTATGTTGTTAAAACAGTAAAATTAGTTTAGGTTCAACAGGACAGTAGATATTGCATATATTGCAATTTTTCTCACAACCTCAGTTTTTTCCTGGGGGAAAAAACAGGGAAAACTTTCTCCTCTAGGGCTTCAAAATTTCTGGAAATTTTATATCTCTGTACACTATGCCCAGAATCACAGTAAATTTATTTCATATACAGTTACAAGAAACCAACAGCAACACAGTTCTTCATTGTATACCTATAATGTTCAATTCCTCTTAGGGGATTCGAATCTCTAACGTACTTATTTTGTTGCTCAATTTCTAGAGGCTGCTGAGAAGTGTCAAAGGAAGGTGTTTTTAGACATGGATTTTATTTAAGTTTTTCAGTTTTATTGTTCAAGACCCTGATCTAAGAACAGGGGATGAAAGAAGCATTCCCATAAGGCCTTTTAAATTCCTTTTCATAATTTCATTCATGTTTTAACATGTGACTACAAACACTTTTTGAATACTATTTCTATTATGAGCTGTTTCAGAACATAACACACCAGATTTCATACAAACCACTCAGTTAAGCATATATAAAATTTCCAGAAATTTTGAAGCCATGAGAACACCCCCCCCTCCAAAAAAAAAAGGTCGGAAATTTGGGGGGCAATGGAAAGATGTGCAGTATTTTTCAATCAGACCCACACTTACACTGCTGCTTTAATATCATAAGATGCATAATTTTCATTTGTTAGTTATATAAAATTATACTGCCATATTTATAAAATTTAAAAACATGTGCCTTATTTTTTACAACCAAAACTGTTACTATATCCATTTAATGAAAGACAGCTGCAAACTGTTGCATACCATGCTACTATGCTACTTTAGCACATGAATCTTAATTTTTGCAATCTGAGAAGTTTGAAGAAACATAAACTGAAATCTAAAAAACACATTTTATAGCAAGGAGCTATTTCGGTGTTCCCTAATTTTTCAAAACTTTTCCATCAGAAAAATTCAGGAAAGTACTCACAAAACCTGGGGGGAAATCACAATTTTTCCAGACTTTCATGCCAGCTCCAGCAGCTGGAGAGTAGCAAGTACCATACTCTTCAAAAGTAGGAGAGAAGTATCCAAATTACTATAAACCAGTTATCATTTAAATAATGATTTATAACTTTGTTAGCATGGAAAAATAACTTTGTTGACATGGAAAAATATCCTAATTGGCATATTTATAGAATTAAAAAATATAATATAGCTCAGTGGTAGAGCATCTGTTTAGCAAGCAACCAGGTTCAAGTCCCAGCATCAAGTAGTAGATGGTGTGAAAGACCTCAGCCTGGGACCTTGGAAAGCTGCTGCCAGTCTAGTAGACAATACTGACCTTGATAGGCCAGTGGTCTCATTCAGCACAAGGCACCTTCATGTGTTCACATGCATTCAAATGTCTTAGTTTTCTACTAACACAACTGCATATACACTAAATACTTTAGTGAGGAAAAACTACAATAAAATGGCATCTTGTGGCTCTTTAAAAGACTTACAACATTTTATTCCAGTATAAGCTTTCATGGAGTAGAGCCCATTTGTTCAGATCCAATGAGCGGATCTTTACTATGAAGACATTTTATGTAGAAGGTATTTTTAAAATCAGAGTGAAAAACCATGAAATGAAGTGCAGAATGAAATGTAATTATGTAAAAACCAAATCAGACAAAGAAAAATACAGAGGCTAGTCACTACTTATGTTAAGCTAGTTAAAAACTGTAAGAAGTTGTGAGTCCCAGACCTTGCTAGCATAATAACTATTGTGAGATAAAAATCTAAAGTCCTTGTGTCAGCTGGGTGGGAGAGACTGTGAAACCTTTTAATGAATCCCAGTTCAGCAGTTCTCTGCTAGAGTTGATTTAAGGGTTTTTTTGTTGAAAAAGGGCAACCTTCAAAACAAATAGATGAAATTTGACATTAAGAACTGTAGAAACCAGTGGGAGCACATTTCAGTCCCCAGACACTCTGTTGAAGACCACTGGCAAAATGTAATATTTAGAAAAAGTATCAAACAACCTAGCAAAATAAATAAATATAAATAAAAGACAACAAAAAAGAAAGAATTGCCAGCAGTGATATATAGCAGTGATTGCATCTGCTTTAGATCATTTCTTGATTCTGGACCAGAATAGCCCATCTGGTCCAGAATCAAGACATGACCCAAAGGCAGATGCTGTTCATTGCTCTTACATTGTACATCACTGCACGTTCTCTTATTGTATATCACTGCACATTCTCTCACTAGTTAATTAGTACTCTTGGATTTTAAGGCTTCAATCTCCAGGGCTGACTTCTTGATTTAGACCCAGGAGGGCTGGAGACTCGGTCTTTTGGTCTCTGGCTGTTAGGCAAGGGGTCTGGTGGTAGCACATTACTCCAGGGCCATGCTTTACTCTCCAGCATTTTGTGGTTTTGTTCTTGATCAACCTGTCCCCCTTAAGGATTAACTTTTGACAGGGCCAGGTGGAGCTCCTACCTAGCAGGCCATCTGATTGGGTGTGCAGATTAAAATAATGTTGTTTTGTCAGAACCTGGCACCCCACTGTTAGTTTTATCTTCTCACTCTTTTTCCCCCAGTGTATTTTTAAAAAAATATTCCTTTTGTCCCATGCATTTGCCTCCTGCAGCAGCCATTCTGTAGTTGGCTCCACCTCCCATGGTAGCTATTTTGTTATGTTGGCATCTACCACCTTGATCAGAATTCCAAAGATGCTCACAGGCTCAATAAATGTTGGGGACCCCCCTGGTCTACATCATATCCTCCACTGAGATAGAAGCAAAGACATATTTTAATTTAACTTGAGAACATACACAAACACCCAGTTGGAACAAGTTACCAGGAACTCTTTCATTACCTGGCAACTTAAAGACTAATTGTGGCATGAATTTTCACAACCTAGAGTCAATTTAATCAAGTATATGAAGTCACCTGAAAATTCAGACCTTAATTATGTGTGGCACAGCTGTAATTATGTGTGGGTACAGCTGGAGAAGAACAGATTTATTGAAGCTGAGAGCAATACCATAAAGAGTTTAGAATCTGTCAAGAGGCTAAACTTCTAGTAGAGTCACTCAAGGTGGAATGGTCACAGACTAAAATTCATCCACTCCCTTCAAGAATTAACAGCCGTATCAGCAGAAGAGAATGGACAGTTCCAATGGTGATGAGGATGGAGGAATCCTTGAAGAGCAGTTACTGGGCAGGGTTTCACTGGCAGAGGATCTATCATAGACAACAGCAGTGATACTTTAGCTAACACTGGTTAGTACTTCGCAGAAGGAGGCAATGGTAAACAACTTCAGATAATCTCATAGCTTGAAAATCCTATGATGAGACAACCCAAAACAAAATCAATAGTACTGGAAGACAGAACTGCCAGGTTAGAAGGCACTCAACTAGTAGGGAACAGCAAAGGCCAAGTATGAATACAGCTATTCTTAATGATGCAACTGGATTAAAGCTAAAAGGATGTTCAGTTGCTTGTATGAATGGGTGTGAAAGGAAAGTGCAAAGCTGTTTAACACATATAATAGGAACACGGAATGTGAGAAATATGAATCAAGGAAAATCGAAATTGCAAAACAAGAAATGGAAAGTTTAAATATTACAATCCTGGAAGTGAACTAAAAAGTACTTGGTTAGGACATTTTCAGTCAGAAAATTACAAAATGTTTTACTCTGGAAATGACTAACAAAGAAAAAATGAAGCTGTTCTACTAATGAGGAAACATGTTACACAAACAATCAGGGGCATTAATGCAAACTGTGACCAAATAATATCAATCAGACTTCAAGAAAACCCTGTCTACCATCATTCAAGTTCAACAGATGCTGAAGAAGAACAAATTAAAAGCTTTTATGCAAGTGTCCAGGAAGAAATTGATCACATACCTAAACAAGATGCGCTGATAATCACAGGTGACTGGAACACAGAAGTAGGAAGCAAAGTAAATTCAAATACTATCAGAAAATTTGATCTAGGAGCACGAAATAAAGGAGAAAACCAACTCATAGAATTCTGTGAAGATAATTTGTTCATTGCAAGCACATGTTTCAGGCAACTGAACAGACAATTACATATGTGGACATCACCGGATAGCCAAAACAGAAATCAAACAAATCACATAATCTGAAGTAGAAGATGGAGAAGCTCTATTCTCTCTTCTAAAACATGACCATGAGTTGACTGTGGTACAGACCATGAATTCTTAATATCAAAAATTACGATAAAGCTGAAAAAAAACACCAGACCATTCATACTGCCAAAATATAATCTAAATAGAATAGAATAAAAAAGGAAGAAAGGCATCTGTTCCACAAGATCAAAGAAATCAAAGGGAAATGTAAACTACAGCTATGGATGTTGAAAGATCAACACTGAAATACATTAACTGAAGGGGACAAAATGAAGAAATGATGGGAACAATACATTGAAGAATTATACAGAAGAGATAAAAGGATGACAAATTCCCTCAAAGAAGAATCTTTTGAAGAACCACCTACAGTTTTAGAAAGTAAAGTGAAAGCTGCACTGAGATTGATTAGGGGAAGTAAACCATCAGAAGTAGATGGGATATCAATAGAACTATTTCAAGCCACAGAAGCAGTGTCCATCAAAATCTTGACAAGAATATGCCAACAAATATGGAAAACAAAACAATGGTCCAAACACTGGAAATCCACATTCCAATTCCCAAAAAAGGGAGACATGAAAGAATGCAGCAATTATTGTATCATTGCATTAATTTTTCATGCATGTGAAGTGATGTTCAAAATCTGTCAGCAAAGACTGCTACCATATATGGAATGAGAAATGCCACATGCTCAAGCTGGGTTCAGAAGAGGCAGTAGAGATCATATTGCAAATTTATGTTGGTTACTGGAGCACATGAGAAAACTCCAGACGAAAATCAACATGTGTTTCAGAGTTTACAGCAAACCCTTTTCACTGGGTGGATCATGGAAAGTTATATTTGGTTTTAAAATAAATTGGTGTGTGACAACATCTGACTGTTTTGATGTGCAACCTATACTCTGGACAAAAGGGTGCTATTAGGACCGAATATGGAGAAACAGAATGGTTTTGAATCAGCATAAATGTCAAAGATCTATTTTATCTCCCTATCTCTTCATGCAGATCATAAGAAAAGGTAAATTGCATTTAAATGAAGGTGGAGTGAAAATTGGTAAGGAATATTAACAATCTGAGATATGTAAATGACACCACATTACTGGCAGAAAATAGTGAAGACTGGAAACAACTATTGATGAAGGTTAAAGCAGAAAGTGCCAGAGCAGGATTACAGACAAAGATCAAGAAGACGAAAGTAATGTATACTGAGGAATTTCACAACTTTGAGCTTGACGATGAAGAAACTGAAATTGCTGATGATTTTCTACTTCTTGGCTCCATCATCAGCCAAAAGGGAGACTGCAACCAAGATATCAGAGGGAGACTGAGACTGGGAAGGGGCAGCCATGGAGGAACTAAAGATCCATAAGTGTAAAGATACGTGGCTAGTGGCTAAGATCAAGATAATTCATACTATAGTATTTCCCATTACTAAGAATGGTTATGATAGTTGAACAATGAAGAAAACTGACAGGAAGAAAATTAATCCACTTGAAATGTAGTGTTGGGGTAGAGATTTGAGAATACCATGGACCGCCAAAAAGAAAAATGAGTTGTAGATCAAATCAACATGAGATGGATTGACTCAATAAAGGAAGCCACAGCCTTTCATTTACAAGATTTTAGCAAGGTTGTTAATGATAGGATGTTTTAGAGGTCATTAATTCATAATTCATTCAGTTGACATGACGGCACTTATTTTCATCTGCGTTCAATATGCATAGCTAGAAAGATACAATCTGAGGTACGCATTCTGTGGCTTCTTGAGAGCCACATTTGCATTTCTCACATTACTGTTTACCACATTACATTTACCAGCAATCAGAAGAGCCATGCTAAATGTACTGTGCACACTACACCAGCAGACACACACTTACAATGACCTAAAATATAACTATTAAAGTGAAATATATAACTACTAGGAAGGGAAGCCCGTTGTGGAACCGAGACAACGGGCGCTAGACAGGCCCCCTTCCCGCGAAGAAGGTGCTGGAGGCAGGCGTATCTGGCGGCCATTGGGGAAGGGCTCACCCGCCGTCCCCAGCCTCCGCTGTCCTCTCGCTGAGACTCCGTCTCTCCGGGCTGCAACGTCCCTGGCACTGGCCCTGCCTCGCTCCCCGGCCAGCACCGTCGGCTGGCATCGCAGCCTCCCTTCCCTGGCTCCTGGTGGCGGTGTTCGCTTGCAGCGTTCGCCTCCCGCCTCAGCCAATGGCACACCAGCAGTCTTGAGCGGCAGCTGGCGGGCCAATGGCAGCAACGCAGGCAAGCAGGCAGCCAGTGGCAAGGGACCCTGTCTCTGACTGACAGGTCCCTCAGCCAACTGATTCCGGCGCGCATTTTCACCATATAAGGTATGACGAAAATCCTTTTATTATATAGAGAGATAACTTATTTTAATTACCAGAATACCTCTGAGCAAGTAGGCTTGTCTCTCTCTACCATTACTGACACTTAGTCTTATGTACCTGAAGCCAGAGAAAGGGCTTCTCTCCCTGCTTTCTTGCTGTCTCCTCTGCATGACAGTAACTCATGTGACAGAGCAAGATGGCCAAGGAGCCCAAAGAAGAGAAAGCTGGCTGTGGAGAAAGAAATAAAATCACTACCACCCCTCCACTATGGCCAGCTTGTTCTTTCTTCCAGGTGGCTGCCACATGGTAGTGGTGGTTTTGCTCTCTCTTCTCTGCAGTCAGCTTGCTGTCTTCACAGCAGCCATCCAGGTGCTAGGATGAGAGCTTTGTGTTTACATATAACGGTGGGAACTTGTTGGAGAGTATATAGGCCCTTTAGTTCTATCCCTGGCACAAGACCCACAGACTCAGGGAAGCTCACGGCTTACTTATCCTCTAGTGCCTGTCAACCCCACTGGCAATGGCCTTGGTCACTAAGTGGTGGATGCACACTGGGGAATGGAGCTCAGAAGAGCTATAGGTGATATGTATAAGAGCTACACGTGGCTCTTTAGACTATGAGTGTACACTAACTTTCCTGTAATAAGAAAGCCATTCAGAATATTTAAACCAGAAAAAAAGAAGACAGCATTAAGTGTGCTAATGAAATGTATTTTAGTAAGTTTATGTTCTAGTCTTCTGTACTTTCTTTGTATATGGAGCTCCCACATTCATGGCCACCAGAAAGGTGTTTTCCTGGTGACTTTCAACACAAAGTGATTTTCTGAAAAACTTTAGAATTACAGAAGAATCATGGTGCTGCTAATGTTAACATACACCTTGACACCCTACTATGTCAACTATTGGGGGGGGAAAGTATGTATATTTGGAGTACCAAACTGGAGCCAGCTATCTTAGGTACTTGTGACTAATTAACTATGTATTCACTAGAAGTTTCTTCTGCAGACCACAGTTATCCTCAGTGAATTGCAGCCAGTACAGTCTGGTGCTGAAAACTGCATCTCAGCTACTTGTATATAATCCTATTTGTTTATACAAAGAGCAAAAGCCATTTCTTTGTCAATTTCTTGGTTTGTTGGAGACTGGCTGTAGTAATGAAAAATAATGATATGCCAGAGCGTAAAGCAAACATACAATTCTCTTTGAAGGTTAGACAATGAAGACTACACAACAGTGGGCTGCTATGTCTTATAAAAGCTTTCTTTAAATTGCATGAAAAGGAAATAAGCCTCCAAGGCCACCAGAGCTGTATGATATTGGTGGATGAATCAAAGGATAAACTAGGCTCTAGCTCACAACATATCATGCTGCAATAAATTTGTTAAATCTTAAATGCCACCAGTCTGTTAGTTTTGGTACAAAATATAGACTGGGCTACTCTTTGGAACTTCAAGCATGATGAAATAAACTTTTAAATATTAACTCTACACTTAATTTTATACTTATGTTTATAAATAAAATTAATGAAAATACAACTATAGCGTTACCAGATCCTTTCTGCTGACTAAAGAATAAATATGAAGCAATATCATTTATAGAATGAAGGCATGGAACTTGTGCCATGGGAAGCAAATCTGCATGAAGTAGCAAGTTCCCACCTGAAAACAATTCCTTTCACATGTGCAAGAATAAGATATGTAGGCATAAAATGTGCACCCCTTCTTATGGATTTATGTATGAAATTACTATTGGCAGTGACCTATATGCATCTTTGTCTGTCATGCAAAAATATTTTTAAAAACTAGTATCTCAGTCGTCTATTTTACTCACTTTACACTTTTTAAGATTAGGAAACATTCAGAAATAATAGTTATTACTACCTTTCATGGTCACCCAAGTCAGTCAAAAGCTCATCAATGTGCCTCTGGAATTCACTTCCTTCCATATTTTTTAGTTTCTTCAGTTCACTCTGGAGAAAAAACCACAGCTCCTTGGCTCCATTTTCAATCCTCCTCCTCAGTATTTCATGGTCTTTTCCTAAGCCTACTAATAAAATAGAGGGAAAAGACAGAAAATTGTCAACACTAATTTATAGTTTACAGAACACACATTTGTGGAATGGTGTTTCCATTCTACTGTGGAAAATATTCATATACCAACCATCTCCTGTCTGCCGCTTAAAGTTTTCTATCTGTTCTTTGGCCTTTATTAGCTGTTCTTCTAAAGCATGTACTCGTCCTGCGGCAGGGCCCTGATCAACAGGACCCTCTGGTATCCTACAGGGACAGTAAAGAATGCAGCAAATCACTTTGTGCATAACATTTACTTGCTTTGTCTAAGTATATACTGATAACCAAAAAAGCACCAAAATGTGCAAAATAATAATATATACATGGTATGGCAATTTCCAGTATACCTGCCACCAGGGGAGTGAGCAATTTATCCAGCAGTGAAAATTGTTAAGAAATATTCAGCATTATATATTTAAATAGGTCACTTACCTGTGTCTGTTCTTCTCGAAGTGGCCATTTGTGCACTCACATTGATGGGCTTTTACAATAGTGTAGAGCAACAAGTTCAGAAAGTTTTACAGCTATAATTTAGCTGTGAAACTCTCCTCTTTTCAGCAGCAAAACCTCTGACTGTGCATGCCCCAAGCAGAAGACCCGTACCTTTACTGCTAAGATCCTTTTTGTCCACTACAGCACAGGCAACGTTAGGGGACTTTGCCTTGGGTTTTTGCTTCCAATCTACAAATTTATTGCTCTGTGAAGACACATAGCCTCTCAAATGTGATACACAGGAACTATTAAGAATATGTATTTAAACCTGAAATCATAATAAGTATAGTTTTAAACCTGAATCTAAAGACCAAGAACAGAAAGTAAATAACTACTCCTGCAGACTTAAGTATAGATAACACAAGAAACTAAAAAATGGAACTAGCTGCCAGTCTTGATCAACTGTACATACAAGTGGGAACCCACAGAGATTTGCAGGAGGCATCTCACTTCCCCCTCCCACTATTTGCTCTTTCCCTTTCCTGAAAGCCCCCACAGTCTCTCCGATTTTCCTGCTTCCTTCTCTCCTTCCAGGGTTGCCAACCACTGGCTGGGGGCTAGAGAACTCCTGGAACCACAACAAATCTTCCAGCTACAGAGATCAGTTTCTCTTAGTGTTGCCCAATTGAGGTTGTGAAATCCCGGGAGATTTGGGGGTGAAGCCTTGTGAGGGAGAGATTTAGGGAGGGAAGCAACCTTAGTAAGGTATAATGCCATAAAGTCCACCCTCCAAAGTAGCCATTTTCTCCAGGGGAACTCTATAATCTAGAAAGCAGTTGTAATTCTGGATGATATTCAGGCCCCACCAGGAAGTTGGCAACTCTAGTTCCCCTGGAGGGTGACATCTATGGCATTATACCCCTCTGAGGCCACTCCGCAGGCTCCCCCACTCAAAAAAAATTCTAGGAATTTTCTAACCTCTTTACCTCCTCTTGGAGATCTTTATATTCTCTTCCTGCATCATTCCCTCCTCAGCCATTCATCAACCTACCTTTTATCTGCCTCCCATCTTCAGCTATATTTATTCTTTATTTACTTCATTTATACCCCACCTTTCTCCACAGTGGGGACCAAAGCAGCTTATATTATTTTCCTTTTTATCCAAACAACAACTCTGTGAGATAGGCTAGGCTGAAAGTATGTGACTGGTCCAAAATCACCCAGTGAACTTTCCACAGAAAGATGGGGATTCAAACCTGGGTCTTGCAGACCCTACACTGAAGTTCTAACCACTATACCACATTGGTTTTCATAGGATGTCTGCTGTTAAACAGTAACAGGCAGCCAGGCCTAGTTCAGTCATGCAAGTTGGATAGTATCAAGTCACACAGGGGTTGCTGCCAGACCTAGGGTTGCCAAGCTCCAGGTGGAACCTAGAAATATCCCAGAATTACAACTGAACTCTAAATGACAGAGAAAACGGTTGCTTTGGAGGGTGGCCTCTGTGGCATTATATTCGGCTGAGGCCTCTCTTCTCCCCAAAACCTGCCCTCCTCAGACTCTACCCCAAAATCTCCAGGAATTTTCCAGGGTAGAGCTGGCAACTCTAACCAGCCCTGGCCTCAATACGTTCTCCTTCAAAGGCCAAAACAGGGCTAGAAAGGGCCCTGCCCTCCCCCCTTACCTTTTTACTCACAGGAACTGAAGCCTGGGATACTGTGATTACCTAGCAACAGCCCCTGAGGGAATCCATTGCTTAAAGCTACAGGTGCTCCTTTTATCAATTTTGGATTTTTTAAGCTGTTCAGTGTATTTTTTAGATTTCACATTTTCTGCAAACCTAGGGCCCTTTTCAGATTTGTGGAAAGATCTGTCTTGCCTGTTCACAGTTCCAGTCACTGGATTTAAGCATCCAAAGATATCTCAACTTTGCTATTAAAATATAATATAAATAAGTTTAATATAAATATATGGCTTGTAATACAAATGATAATAGTTTATATGTTGTTTGTATGTTTGTACACTTAAGATACATTTTTTAAAAAAATGTCAGCCCGCTCACACCACTTTTGGCTCACAGGGTAAAATTTCTGCTCACGAGACTGCACACCTTAGAGGGAGCATTGCCCACACCACATCTGGGCATTTCCCCAATTTCCATGAGCCACAGTTTGGGGAAGCACAAGAGGCAATGTTCTGCTCATTGCCTTTGAGATCCTAATGAATATAGCCATATTGAGGTTTATAGAGGCATCTTTGATCCAAAATTGTTGAACCAAAAGATTACAGTTAAAGAGTCTGGTTAAGTTTGAAAACCTCTGGATACTGTGGTAATCCATTAGATTTAGGTCTGGATCCAAACATTACTTTCTGCCATTGTAAGGTACTTCCACTAGCAGAAGAGCATGGTTAATTTTTGCTGATTTACCTTCCTACTGCATAATTTGCCCTCCACTTTCTCCCTCATGTCTCCTGCTCCTGTAACCAGCATTTAGAAGAGCTCAGTGGGCTACCATGTTCCACTAGTGGAGCTCTACTTATGATATTGGGAAACCTTAATATTTGCTGGCAAAGATTAAAATACAGGGTTTCTGGGGGGGTTTACAGCATCACCAATTGATACTGCTTTGCTCCTGAGTGTGAGTGCCCATTAGTGAAAAGAGGGACATTAACAGCTTTCAATCCAGTCCCCCTCCTCATTTTCTCAAATCTGTTGCCTTCAAAGGGATTAGTTTTGTCTGACTGTTGGCATGTGTCAACTGCCAGAGAAACAAGGATTAAGAACACCTGTTCTTTCCACAAGTAGGAAGACAAACATGAAGTTGAGCAAACTCCAGAGGATGACAGAGGACAGGAGGGCCTAGTGTGATGTGGGTCCATGGGGTCGAGAAGAGTCAGACTCGACTGTGACTGAACTACAACAGGAATATCTTCTGTGCAGCATTTCGTGTCTGGAGGGTTTCCAAGCTAGATCACCTCTGCAATGCAATATCAGACAGCAGACCTAGAGAATATTATCCCTGTCACAGAACTTCAGGCTAGGGTGGAACTCCTGTAGTACATTGAGAAGTATTTGTTTCACTTGCACCTGCAAAGCTGGCAAGGAGATGGTACAGTTTGGAGTGCTGGTAAGAAGCTAGTTTTAGCTTTCCTAAAGTGTCTCTTTTTAGTTCAAGGTATCTTTCCTCTGTCTTATGTGTAGGATAACTACTAATGAAGTCCACTGGCATTACGGTGGTACATGGGTGTTAAATAGTGGGTTCCATGGATAAAAAATAGTGGGTTTCATGGAAGAACAGACCACAAGTCTAGTGATCAGTTCTACTTTATTAGTCATATCAGCAAGAACAAGACAAGACCCCAGAGCCTCAACTCTGTTAACTGGCATGCAGTTGCCATGCTCAAACACACCCCACTCCCAATGATAGGCTATTTATATAACATTACTACTTGATTGGTTCCTTCCAGGTTACTGGTAGGCTATTGTTCTATTGCTCCAAGCTCAGCCAGTCTCTGGTGTGACATACCTGGAATGATTCAGTCCCAATACATAACAATGGGATTGTGCGGCATGGCAGTAGGAGGCAGGTGGGTGCTCACTTGTCCAATCTCCATCCCATCCAAAGAGATGTGGGTGAGAGGACTCTCATTTCAACCTTTTTGAACTTGATGTTGTATAATGCCAGGTCAAATAAACAATATGTCATTTAAATCATTATCTGCTCCTGGAAGAGTTATTGACCTGCTTTATGTTACCAAAACCCAGCTGGATGACTAACAAATGTTGGGTTCTCAGCTAGAGTCACCTAGGTTCACAGTCTTTCCTTAAATTAGGTATGCAGTCTTTCATCTACCTTAAACTGGGAATGAGAAGTGGAATGGCTATGGTCCTCCATGTCTGTCTCTCTTTCCACAGATTTCCAGTGCAGTCAGAAGCCAGCTTTCATTTTGTGTATTAGGTACAGGTTAATACACTTGCTAAGTTACCATCTTTCTAGTTTGCTAGTAAATGCTATGGCTGAGCCAAGAGAAGTCATCTCAGAACTAGCACAGAACACTGTCCTGAGGAGCTTCAATATTTATGATGAAGCTACGTTCTCTGACCAGATAACTCAAGACTTCACAGCTGCCATGGCAACATGGGCCGTGCACTGGTTGTGCTGAAGTCTGTCAAGAAACTGGACCTTTAGTTTAATTTCTTGTTCTTTCATTAAACACCAGGCCTCATATTAATATCTAGGCCTGTAAATGGGTTGAAGAGACCAAATGGAAAATAACTGACTGTAACCTTGTAACCTTTGGATATCAATTCAAGTACAGAAACAAACCATTTGTTTACCAGGACAGGACTGTGGCACCATTGCATCTCTGCTTCACCACACTCTTTCAATTGATGTTGTGATTTACACTATTCAAGGGGTGAGTTAGATAGCAGATAACCCCTCCATCCTGTCATAAATTGGCCCCCTCCTGGGCCATCCATTGTAACAGGTTCATGTCAACATAACTTCACTGGTCTGATTTTTGATTGGGCTAAAGGGCCCCAAGCCCACTCAAATTTTACACCTCAAAAAATGTATTCTTTCTGTTTTTTGTCCACAGCTAGCACAGCTATCGTAAGGTAGGATGAGTTAGCCTCAGAATGGACCAGGCTCTTGCCTGGCAAAATGCTCTCTGGACAGAGAGACATGGATTGCTGCCTGACTACAACCCAGAAGAGTAACATCTGGTAACTGTGAATTAATGATCTAATGTGTAGCTAGTATATTAAATGTAGATTTTTTTGTTTTAGTTCTCACTACTAATGTTCTTTTGAAATATTATTGCACACTTTAAAAATATCCTTTGATTATACTTGGTGGGTTTTGTGCTTCAGGTGCCTCAATCCTGTTCTAGTACCTTAGACCTTAAGAGTCCACCTACCAGGTTGTTGTGGAAACTCATTCTGCAAGTGGTCTACCTTGATTAATCCAAGTAAGGTCAAGCACTTGCCCCTTAGGTTCTGACAGTGTGGGTAGTCCAAGGGGCTGATGGCAGATACCAGAACTGGTGAGTGTGTGGACACCCCCCCCATGGTTTTGTAGTTTTGTGCTCTGCCAGCCAGTACCAAGAATCCCTTGGATTGGGGATTCTTGACAAGACCAATCCATGAGAAAGTATAAACATTGGATTTTCCTTTCTGTACCAAGTTCTTGATCTGAGGGTAAACTCCTTGTCATGATAAGAGGCAAAGGGTGTTCTACCTCCATCTCTAAACAAGGATAGCAGAACATTTAGCTAGAACTAGTTGACTTAAAGGATGCTCTGGAAGTTGGCCTAAAGGATGCTCCTTTGCATCAGTTCTAGTGCATCTAGCACTATTATCCAAGGCAGTTCATAACTTTTTATACCAACAAGCTGAATTTGAATTGATGCTCTAGAACAGAGGTCCTCGAACTTTTTGAGCCTTTGGGCACATCCTGAATTCTACACAGGGTGGTGGGAACAGCCACAAATGGCAGCCTAAGGAGTCAGAGCCAACCATAAAATGTCAGGGAGATTGCTCATAGTTAACAGTCATTCTTCAACATTACAGGCCGAAACTCTACTTAACAGGATGCCTTTTTAGAATAAACACTGGTTGAAAACACTTTCTTGCATACACACAGCTTAACATCAGTCATGTAGTGAAGACCCTTGTGCTGTGGTGACATCTGCTGCTACAGCAATTTTTTAAAAAAATCTGCACAGCCAATCAAATAGCAAATCAGAAGACATGCTGGGCAAAGAGACACATCTGGCCCCATCCACTTCCTAAAAACACTTGATGGGTGCGTTCAGACAGTGTGCTGGAAGCGGTGTAAATTGCTCCGGTCCGATGCATTTTTTTTTTTAAACCCAGAGAGTCACAATCACACTGACCCCTTGTTCCGGATCGCTGTGCAACCACATC
Organism: Gekko gecko; assembly: GCA_029375565.1. NCBI lineage: Eukaryota > Metazoa > Chordata > Lepidosauria > Squamata > Gekkonidae > Gekko > Gekko gecko. The sequence goes on along the minus strand of JAPDNY010000003.1, from coordinate 158,127,170 downwards.
GCTCCCCGCCAGGAGTGTGCATCAGTGGTTTTTTTCTCCTCTAAGTTTGAGCATGCGCACAGGCAGCCATCTTTAGAAATAAAATTTTCATGCATGCGCAGAACAGCAATTTCCACACTTCCCTTTAAACTTTAAATGAACACTTTAAATGAAACTCTTACCCCAAAACTGGCCTCCGTGAGATCCCGAACTCGTCTAAATGCTTAAACTAGGCACCATTCAAACTTTGCTTTTACTAACTTAGGAGTGGAGCTCTGCCCGTGCGCATACCGCCAAGGCTTAAAAAAATGGTGGATGAAAAGCGGAAGCCTGAGGCTTCCACAGCAGCTTTCCAGAAGTGGCTCAACACCGGAGTGATCAGATGACGGAAAAGTGTCTCGAAAGAGAGAATCGGGAAAATACCACTTACGTGAGTGGTATCAAAATGCTTCATTTTAAAGGGGGGTTGATCTGGAAAGCAGTGGCTGGAGATGGTGCATAAATGTTGGGTGTGTGAACGCAGATATAAAATTGGTTACTGAAGTGTGCTGAAAGCAGTTCAAATGGCGCATCTGAACGCACCCGATGGATTCCAGAAAAGGTGCCAGAGGGCACAATGGTACCCACAGGCATCACACTGGGGGCTCCTGCTTCTAGAGGGTATTAACTTCCCAACCTGAATGCAGTGACATTTTTATTTGTAGATCATGAACAATTCAGGAGTACTCTTTGCCCATCTTCTACATGACAGCCCTTCAAATACTTGAAGATTGCAATCATGTCCCCTCTAAGTCTTCTCTTTCCCAGGCTAAACATACCCAACTCTTTCAGCCTTTCCTTGTAACACTTGGATTCAAACCCTCTCACCATCCTGGCTGCCCTCTTCTGGACATGCTCGAGCTTATCAACATCCTTCCTAAAGTGTGGTGCCCAAAACTAGACACAGTACTCCAGGTGAGGCCTGACCATAGCAAAATAGAGTGGAACTACCACCTCCCGTGATCTGGACACAATGCTTCTGTTAATGCATCCTAAGATTGCGTTAGCTTTCTTCACAGCCACATCACATTGCAGGCTCATGTTGAGCTTGTGATCAACCAGAATACCTAGATCCCTTTCACATGTGCTGCTGTCAAGCCAAGTCCCTCCCATTCTATATCTGTGCCTTTGATTTTTTGTGCCTAGGTGTAGAACTTTGCACTTATCTCTATTGCATTTCATTTTATTTGCCTCAGACCACTGTTCCAGCCTATCTAGATCATTTTGAAGCCTGACTCTGTCTTCTTCAGAATTAGCAATCCCACCCAGCTTTGTGTCATCTGCAGATTTGATAAGCATCCCCTCTATGTCTTCCTCCAGGTCATTTATAAAAACACTGAACAACACCAGGCCCACCAGGCCCCTTCTGCTGATCAATGCTCTTGTAATGACTCGTATGGACATTCTCTACACAGAGGTGCCCTTAGCAATTCTTCAGAAGCTTAATTTACTGGAAAATGCAACAGCACATCTTTTGACTGAGGTAACTCATATAATCCTTAAATATTAACCAACTGTGGTCCACCACTAGCTACAATGCTAATGCTTAGGACATAGCCTAGTGGTTAACAAGCTTGAAAGTCCACAGTGAAAATCCCACCTTAGCCATGGCAGTACTAAATCTCCCAGCCCAACCCATCTGCAATATGGGGATAAATACTACCTTAAAAATTATTCTACAGGTTAGCAAGATAACGCATGTCAATCACTCTGAACAATGATAAATGTGGTATGATATATATGATGCATTGCTCCCAGCTGAATGTAACATCCTGCATCTGACAAAATGGGTTCTGTCTCACAAAATGCAAAAATAAATTTGTTATTCTTTAATGTGCCACAAGACTCCTCCATCCTGGCTGCAGCAGACTAATATGGGCACTCCTCTGGAACTATGTATTACATTGGCATTATCCACTGTGTCTGCAACATTTGTGTTATTCTATATGTGCTTCCATTACTTTTTGCATTATTCTGTACATCTTATTTATTGTATATGTACTATTTATGAGCATTTCTAATATTTATGCATTGTGATATAATTTTAGTCATTATATATTTAATGTGCTACCTCATATTTGCTGTACAACGTACATGTCAAGCATGTAATGGATATTTTCAATAAAATTGACTTTTGTAAAGAATTCAATATTTAGTTAAAATATTCATACATTAAAAGTCTGCTGTTATTTAAAATTCATGCATGCTTGAAATTAAACATATGTACATCACAAATGAAAGTCTATCCTTCACTACAGTTATGCCCATGCAGTAGTACAGTAGTGGTTTGAGTGCCAGACTAAGATCTCAGATGCTTGGATTCAAATCGCACTCAAAGATGAAACTCACTAGGAGACCTTGTACTAGTCACATTCTCTCAGCCTAGCATACCTCAAAGGGTTGCTGTGAAAAAACTAAAGAAGGGACAATCAAGGATGCCACCCTGAGCTCTTTGGAAAATCAGTACAATAAAAATGCACTAGACAGTCTAGTGCATTTTAGTGCCTGTCTAGTGCATTTTTATTGTACTGATAAAAATGGACATGCATTCCCAATGAGATCATGTATTTTAACAATACCAATTTATTACAGTTATCTCAAAATACTAAATGACAGTGTTCTAGAATGACTAGAATTCCAGACTTTGCCGATCTCCCACAGCTTTCTGAAAACCAGATGGATTAATGTCTGGGGGCACAACATCTCAACTGGTTTTAATCCAGTCAGATCACCAGAAACCTGTTCAGTACCAACCAATCAGCTCTGCTAGTTCAGCCACTACTCCTATTGGCAAGCTAGGCCAAGGCAAACCAACAAGATATAAACCTATCCATGGTACCTAAAGCAAGGTTCGGGGGGGGGACCAAAGCTGGAAAGTACTCACACTGGGAATCTATTGAAGAAGAAAAGTTCATGAGGATTACAGACACAAATACCTCATTCAGGGCTAATGAAGAACCAAAAACCACAACAAAATCTGCCAGTGATATCATCCAGCTGGTCTCCCATATACATTACTTGGGCTGAGACAAAGACTGCATCTAAGGTGAATATCTAGCTATATCCCAAAGTCAATATGCCTTCCACACCTATACCTGTGGAACTCACACATCACATCAGTGTTGGAGAAGGTTCAATTCAATGACAAGCCTAGTTCGATCTCTAACACTAACTCATCCTATAAATATACAAAGCCTAGTTTGATCTCTAACACTTACCAACAGATAGATTCAGGTGGGTAGCCATGACAGTCTGAAGCAATAAAACAACACTTGAGTCCTGTGGCACCTTTAAGACCAACAAAGTTTAATTCTGAGTATAAACTTACATGTGCATGCACACTTCTTCAGATATGCTGAAACAGATTTCCTTGAATTCCAACCCTTGAGGAAATCTGTTTCAGTGTATCTGAAGAAGTATGCATCCACACATCCTAAGACTCTCAGTTCTCACTTATACCTAGAATTAAACTTTGTTGGTCTTGGAGGTGCCACTGGATTCAAATTTAGTTCTCACATTTGTTCGTTAACACTTGTATTTGTATGCTAATTTGCTTCCATTCACAGGTCTTACCAACTGCTTTAATCTAATCTCAGCTATACTTATCACCCAGTTACTTAGGCATCTTGATTCTAACTAGCCCTTCCTGGCAACTAATCTCCACCCCACCCTCTACCTATATGTTAGGCTTGGGGAAATCTGTTTCAATATATCCGAAGTAGTGTGTACGCACACAAAAGTTTATACTCAGAATTAAACTTTGTTGGTCTTAAAGGTGCCACTGGATCCAAACTTTGTTCTACTCACCAAAAGAGAAAGAAATATTCAACACAAAAGCCATGCATCAGCACATCTTCCTCCCTTAGATAACCCACCCCCTCTACTAAAATGACATCTCACATATGATACAGACTCCAAAAGCCACTCTACCAAGCACATTTCCCATAATGCAAAATCCCTTCACAGGCCAAAGTTTCATGCCAGAGAGGCCATCCATGAGTACCAGTTCAATGACAGGATTTAAACCACAGGGCAGAAGTAACAGCTCAGGACCAATCCTGCAATGGCACTAGCCCTCTCTCTCCTTTTCCCCCAGGTTTGAATAGCCACTCTGCAATGGTGCTCACTTGGTGACCTTGGGCCAGTGACACAATTTCAGCCTAACCTACCTCACAACATTGTTGTGAGGATAAAATAGAGGAGGGAGAATAAACTGCTTTGAGTCCCCATTGTGGAGAAAGGCAGGATATAAATTTAAATAAATAAATATAGCTGAAGATGGAGGTCAGATAAAAGCTTGGTGGGTGAGTGGGGAAGGAAAAAGGAAGCAGGGAAAGGGGAGAAGCTATGGGAACTTTCACAGAAGGAAAAAGGAAACAGTGGGGGAGGGAAAATGAGATGCCACTCAAAAGTCCTTCTGGGTGCCCTGCTTGTTTGCTCCAATTCCAAATCATTTGGAAGACTGGAGTCTAATACAGACCTTGAGGAAGTGGGAGTGGAGACATGGTTAATGAAGAATTATTAAACTCCTAATTTTCTTTTGTTTAAACTGGCCAAATATAGAATGTGTCATAATGATCGGAAAAGAATCTAACGGAACTAAAAGCTTACCATTTCATTCTTCTTTCCCTTCTATTTAGGTGACATGAAGGGAAATAAATAAATAGGAAAATAGACTGGGGAGCTTAAACTATTCCTTAGGATTAGTCAAAGTAAATTAAAATAGTGCAAGTATCTCATTTGTTCAGTCTTGCTAGATTTTACATTCCCTGGATGGGATCCTGTCAATCTTTGTTTAACCTTCCTTTAGCCTGCATTTAGAAGCCTGTTCGTGGGGAGGGCGGGGTATAAATTGAAATAATAAATATAAATTGAAATAATAAATAAATAGGATTGTGGACCAGTAGGATTAAACCCATTTTCTCCCACCCAAAGCCATCAACAGAAGTACTAATGCACACACAGCACCATTATATTTCTATCATGAAAGAACATAGGCAAAAAGAAGAAAAAATCCCCTACCAGGCTATTTCAGAACAGACGTAGTCAACATTTATACATAACTCCAAATATGGAATTCAGGGAAGTTAGCAAGAGATTGTATTAGTATGAATTCAGGTTATTTATACAGAGAACATGAAACATAACATTCATATTTTAAGGAATAGTTCTTAGAAGTCTACCTGAGAGATTCTGCCATCCGTCTTAAATCTTCATTTTGCTGTTTTAACCGTTCAAGTTTTGCAAGTATCTTTGACAGTTCTCGACTAGAGTGATCTGGATGTTCATTGTCTCGTACCAAATGTCCACCTATGTAAAACAGCAAGGTTCCCCAAGCAAAGAGGATGAGCATAATCCAACGCCAGGAACCAGTCCATGGTCGCATTTTCAAATGTTCACTCCACCACCAAATAGGTTTGTTCACAAAACAAACATTGTGATTCCTTGGTACAAAGATTCCAAGGTTTCTTCACTTTTGATCTACCACATTGTATTTGTCACAGCATATCTCCAACAGCAGATCTTAAAAACAATGATAATTAAGGATGAGTAATCCAAGTTCTAGCATCATCGATGTTCTGTCTTACTAGTCTGTGGAAAAGAAATAAAATTAAAATGAAATTTCATCCTTTGTAAGGTAACAATGTACTAAGAAACATCTAAAGTTCTTTGGCTACTAGAAAGCCATTGACAGCATTATAACTTTTCAGCAACCACATGGGAATAAACTTTCAACATCAGCTGAAGAACTATGTTAAGAATATAGCACATTCCCCTCTCTAATTGCAAGCTTTACTGCCCTGTCAATCAGGAAGCAAGATGGGCCCACAGACAAGTATGCAGAAAAAGATTTGTTTGTAAATCTAAAGGCCCAAAAATGTTCCCAACAAGCACTACCCTGCTCCCTGCTACCCAAGAGTCAAGGAATATTGAGGGCAACTGAACATCAGTTAAATGGGGGGGGGGAGAAAAAATGGTCAGCTGAGCCCCCGTTAAAGCTTATACTATCCTAGAAAAGGACAATTACTATTAAATAGATACAATTCAGATTTATCCTCTCACACACAGGGCAATATAATTAGCAAAGACTAAACATCACGAATGGTAGTTAGTACCTGCTCAATTTCACTAGCAACGAAACATATTTGCTGTCTTAAATATTCAAATTGAAACATGCTCAGGCTTGGATCAAAACAGGCCCTCTGCAATATGAAACTTACCTTCTGCTTGCAGAAAACCTATTTTATACTTCACACTAGAGCAGTTTGTCAGACCTCTGGATAAATCAGTTCCCAGTAAAATTCACTTTGAAGAAGGATAAGTTTATTGAGACAATGATAGGATCCAGTCTGTACGTTGGCTGTGTTAGAATTGAGAGTAAAGGTGCAAAAGCAATAGATATACAGGGTTCAAGCAAGGGCCCTAAAAGGTTCAGAACCAATCACGCCATGGAATTTCAACCACCAAATGTAACTGCCAGCCATCCCCCCAACACATAAGACAAAAGCCAGCATAGAAAGATGAGACTCAAGGCCACTAAAACTTCCCAGGCCAGATAAGGTGTTTGGTACATCAAAGGCCTTGGAAGTGAAAGTGTTTTGGCTCTGCATTCTTTCACTCCCCCCTTCCTGGTTACCATGGCGAACAAGATGTAAAATGCAAAATGAACAGCGAGTTTGACACAGTGTACAAAAAAAGTGACACAAAATGTAGAGAACTTCTTTCACTTGCTGAAGTATGACATATGTTGTTTGGTTACCTGCCAAGAGTAACCTGCTTTGTGGCAACACTGGGTCTCTCCTGGATGACCCTGTTTCCTGCAGGTCAGCTACAAATGCATCCAAACTCTATGTTCTGGAGGACCATCATCCATGTTCTGCTGAGCCACCCTACCACAAAGGTTTAGTTCATCCCCCATAAAGATGGACTACAAGCCAGAACCCAAAGCAGCAGAAGCAGAAGAGTTGGATTTATACTCCACCCTTTACCTGGAGTCTCAGAGTGGCTTACAATCTTCTTCCTATCCCACAGAAGACACCTTGTGAAGTGGGTGGGGCTAACAGAGTTCTGAGAGAACTGCTCTTGAGAGAACAGCTCTGAGAGAACCCAAGTCACCCAGCTGGGTGCATATGGAGGAGTAGAGAATCAAGATTAGAGTCCACCTCTCTTAACCACTACATCAAACTGGCTCTCATATAATGTCTACCAGGTCACTACTATCTACATGCTTGTTCACTTTCTCAGAGATCTCCAAAAAGTTGGTGTAGCAGGACTTCCCTTTACAGAAGCCATGCTGATTTTTACTCGGTAGACTTTGTTCCTCTGTGTGCCTAACAATTCTATCTTTGATTACAGTTTCTACTAATTTGCCTAGAAAAGATGTTAGGCCAACTGGCCTGTAATTTCCTCGTTCCTATCTGGACTCCTTTTTAAATATCGGCATAACATTTGCTACTCTCCAGTCTTCTGGTACAACAGCTGAATTTAGTGATAAGTTTACATATACAGGTTAGTAGATCAAGCTCACATCTGAGCTCCTTCAGAACTCTCAGGTGTATGCCATCAGGACCTGGAGACTTACCAGTTTTTAATTTCCCCAGTTGGTCTAGAACTTCAACTGTGGTCACTTTAATCTGACTCAGTTCTTCAGACTCCCTTCCTGAAAATAATGGCTGTAGCATGAATACATGGCCCCCATGTCCTCCACAGAGAAACAAAAAATTAACTGAGCTTCTTTGCCATCTCCCCATCTTCCTTAAACAATCTCTTTATTCCTTGATCACCCAAAGGCCCAACTGCTTCTCTGGCTGGTTTCCTGCTCCGTATACATTTAAAGAAATGTTTATTATTTGTCTTGATGCTTTTAGTAACCTCCTTCTCAAATCCTCTTATTGCATGTCTTTGTTCTCAGGGACTTTATTACACAACTATGATTGGCGGTCATATAATTATTTTTTTAAATGCCAGATCTATGACAAGCCACTGCAGACAAGATATGCTGAAATTAAAGTGGCCATCACAGTGCAGTTTTTGGTTTTTTTGTTTTTCTTTACTCAGGCCTTTACACAGCAAAGACCAAGCTAATAACAAGTAAAGCAGGCACCTGATCTAAAATATAGTGAATGCTTAAGCATCACTATTTATGTTATAAAATGATAAAAATTATGCACATTAAATCCTGACAAGAACAGGAGAGGAAACCTTAGTTAAAGTGGGGGAAAGCCTACCAATTAGACCTCATACCAGGAAAATTACAGAGCCACTTTACATAGTATGATTCACTTTGTAGTTCCCAAGCTTGGCCACTTGGGGCCACTATGATACCACACATTCACCCAGTTGTGTATGTGCACACATGCTTTTGTGCCTGCGCTCTTCCCTCCATCCTTAAGACAATGCCACATGCTTGTTTAACCTAAGCCTTCATGCCACTATTAAGTGCCAGCTTGTAACCAGAATCTCTGCTATAGGCACAACAGTTCACCGACATCTATCATCTACTCCAGATGTCAATATACCCTACCCCTTTACCTTTGCTACATGTCAAGCAGTTGTTTTTTTTAACCTTAAAAAGCCCTTAAAATAATAAGATCAGACTTAAAAACATTGTCTGTTTTTAATTCACCTTAATTAAACATCTGAAAGTATTAGTCTAAGTCACCCAGATGAAACTTCAGAAGGAAGTTGAAATTCAGGAAATGCGGCTCTGTAAAACTGAACTCTACCTTCTCACATCTGAGCACACCTCAGATTCAAATGAGAGAGTAGAAAAGTGCTGGCATATATCAGCCTAGACTGGAAGAAGGGGGTACAGAGCTATGCACATTGCATTTCAATGTAGGGTTGCCAGAACACCCCCCCTGGAGATGTGGGTTCCCCACCCCCAAGCCCTGCCCCCCAGCCACCAAACAACTGACCAGCATGGGGACTTACCAGTAGAAAGAGGAAGGCCCAGGCTACATTGCAGCTGTTGCACAGGAAGTGACATCATCACACTAGCAACTTCCTGGCAACCCTTTGGAATTTGGGCAAAAATTCTATGATAGAAGCCAGTTTTACCATAGAGGTTTTGCCCAAATACCAGAGCATGTCCCAGAAGTCCTTGGCATGATGGCTCCTGTGCAACACCAGCAATATGGCCTGAGCCTTTACCTTTCTCCTCATAAGCCCCCTCCTCCCCTGCCAGTTGCCAGGAAGGACCTGGCAACCCTGTTCCCATTTCAGATATGTAAAGAGAAAGGACTGATGATAAAAATGAAATAAGCAAGTCAGCAATATTCTGTTCTCCTGCATATAGAAGGCCTTCTCAGTCATTAATGTTAATAAGAATGTCAAACAGGTAATAATGACAAAGTAACAATTCTGCTAAAATTAAAACTCAATGAATATACTATCAATGTACTTGAAAAGTGACTTACCTGCTTCCTAAAAATGTTGTGTGAAGATTTAGGGAGAAAACACTTTGATACAGCTGTGAGTTTTAATGACTTTCAAAATGGGATGATTTGGATAGAATTCGTGTGGAACAACAAAATCCTTTTCCAAGTATAAATGCATATTCTTATGCTTTGATGGAAATATGTTTTGTGAATTAGAGGATAATTTCTAGAAATCATTATTTGAACATTTAATTATATGTCTTCAATAGTATGAAATTCTGAGAAAAAGTCTATTACAGTGTCACACGGTGAAATGATCAATCTGAATAGTTTGAAAGCCAGCATCAGATATTAGCTATCAAGGTTGCAGCATTACAAAATTTTCCCTGTTCCTTGACACCAATGCCATTTTCATGAGATTAGGACCCACTACTGACAGTTACTAAACCAGCATAACAACTTGCATGGTGGAGAAACAGGTGGGCTCCCTTCACTTGCACCACAGAAATAACTGGATGTGATCCTTAAGATTAATAGCATCAGTACTCTGATGTGTATGTTCTTCCTTGTTTTTTAAGTGGAAAGAATGTGCAAATCAGACAGTCACAGATACGGGTTCCCACATGGAATATTTAGTTACTGGGCCACTTTTCCTAAGAATGTGACAGCCTTATAAATGTCTGAATTAACCCTAGGAGATGAGGCACTTTTTCCAGATGGAAAAAATCCAAATTCTTGAGAATACTAAAAAAAGTCCCATGAATATTTCTTCTTTGAACTGCTAAAAGTTTTAGGCAAGAAGTTACTCACTAAAGGTTTCTAAGAACTAAGTAGTATGTAGATTTTTAAATGGAAAATTTGTCTCATTTATCATGAATTTTTCTTCTTGGTGGTCCTGGATTGGGGCAGTCTCAACATCTGAGAAGACACTCCACCCTGGAGGCAGGCAGGGTCACTGAACTTTGCAGTTCCTGGTGGGAGGGGCTTCTCTCCCAGGCCGGTCCCAAAGCAGTACAACTCCCTCTCCAAAAAGTATCAAATATAATAAAGACTACCAACAAACAGTCCAAAACACAGAACAGGGTGAAGAACTCTAAGAGGGGCCCACCACAGTCAAGAAAGATCCAAAATGGAAGAGAAGCCCTTAGTGTTATAACAGCATACTTGCTTCAGCTAGAGAGCCATCCAAGAAAGTGACTGCCCAACCCCGGGACCACCAAGAACGAAGATTCACAGGCCACTTCCATACTGTCATTTTTGTCACTCTTTTGTCCCTACTGCTTTGGGTCCCCCCCTCCTTTTCCACATGTGCTTTGCTCCCTCTGGGACTACTAGAGAGAGCAAAACACATTGGGGTGAGAAAACCCTGAAGCAATAGGGACAAACAAGTGACAAAAATGACTATGTGGAAGTGGCCACAGTGAGACAGATCTTCAGTTCTCCGGTGGGTAGGGTTGGGGCAGTCTCTCTTTTTTTTTTTTTTTTAAATACAATTTATTATTGGATATATCATATGTTCATACAATTTAAACAAACCAATACATATCCATTTTTCTTGGGGCAGTCTCAATGTCTGGAAAATAAAAAAGCAATGTGCCCCAGGGAGGGAAAGAATCTTGGCTCCTTAGCCTGAAAGGGTACACTGCAGGACCCTTCTTCCAAAAGTGGCCTCAACTGCAGCTGTTTGCCAATCCTGTAATGCTTGGTGAAGGAGTAGACTGAACTCCAGGTGGCAGCCCTACTCTACTTCTAATGAAAGGAAAGACCTGTAAGCTGCCAAGGCTGCTGCTCCTCTGAGGGAATGGGCTGTAATGTTCAAAGGGGGATCCAGTTCCCTGAACTTATATGCCAGAATAAAACAACCTCTGATGCATCTGCTAATTGTGGAGGTAGAAACCCTATGACAGGGGTGGCCAAATTGTGGCTCAGGAGCCACATGTGGCTCTTTCACACATATTTTGTGGTTCCCGGCAAGGTGGCTGAAGAAGCGAAGGGAAAGCATATCTCCCCGATTGGTCTTCCCTTCCCCAGACAGCGTTCCCCTCCCTGGGTAGGTTTGAGGTGGGAGGGAGCAGAGAAAGAAAGCAACTTTAACTTTAAGTGTGTTCTCAACTCTCCACACAAACAAATATCATTGGATAAATAAATATCAATATCTGTTTTAACCCCATTTGTTTTTATTTTTGGCAGTCTCATTTAATGTTAATGACAAGCAAATTTGCATATTTTTTGATAAAAACATGTGTAATATTTGTTCATATCTTGTGGCTCTCAAACATCTGACGTTTATTCTATGTAGCTCATAAGTTAAGCAAGTTTGGCCATCCCTGCCCTATGGCCTAGGAAAGATTTCCTAAAGGAAATATACATAGTACCAGTTTTATGAAAGAACTTAGTCCTATCTAGGTAGAAACTCAGGGCTCTCTTAACGACTAATCAGCGCCACCCCTTTTCCTGAGAGTGCTTAGAATTGAGGCAAAATGAAGGGAGAATCAGTTCATCTGATCTATGAAAGGAAGAAAGGAAAGGGACAAAGGCTGGATCAGAACAGAGCACCACCCTGTCATTATGGAAAATGCAAAGCTCTCTGTCCACAGAGAGAGCTCTGAGTTCTGAGACCCTCCTGTCCGAGGTGATACTCACCAGAAAAATTGTCTTAAAAATGAGTTCTTTGAGAGGGCAGGTAGCCATAGGTTTGAATGGAGCCTGCGAGAGGGCTTTGAGCATTGCATCCAGGTTCCAGGAGGGGAACCGGTGAGCCTGAGGGGATTAATCAGAGGTGTATTCCTAAGAAACCTCCTAACATAAGGGTGATGAAAGAAACTCCACCCTGTCTTAGACCCCCTTACCATGGAGATAGCTGCCACTGGCCTTTTCAGGGTGCTACTGCTCAGGCCTTTATCCAAACCTCCAGGATGTGAGGCTTAGCAACTCGGGGTGTGGATGAATGAGGAGGAGGAGGAGAGTTGGATTTATACCACACCCTTCACTCAGAGTCTCAGAGCAGCTCACAATCTCCTTTTTTTCCTCTCCCCACAACAGACATCCTGGGAAATAGGTGAGGCTGTGAGAGCTCTGAGAGACGGTGACTGACCCAAGGTCACCCAGCTGGCAGCTTGTGGAGGAGTGGGGAATCAAACCTGGTTTTCCAGATTAGAGTCCACCACTCTTAACCACTACACCAAACTGGCTCTCTCTCCTGCTCATTAGGCACCAAGGTTCCATGGAGGACAGTCTCAGCAGATCTTGAAACCATGATCTCTGTGGCCAGAATAGAGCTACTAACACTACTTCTGCTCAGAGGTGTATGATTCTCTAGATCACTCTCTGAATTAATTGTGTGGGAGGAAAGACATACAAGATTTGATCTGGCCAGTTGCAATTTAGGGCGTTCACCCCATGACTTGGGGGCACCTTGCCCTTGAGATGAATTGTGGAACTGATGAAGAGATGAATTGTTCCATGGTGAAGAGGTCCACTTCCACTTTGCTGAATTTGTGACTGATCTAGTGGAAGGTTTCCCTGCTCAGCATCCATTCAGCGATATTTGACTGACCTGATCTGTGAGGGTGTTGTTCCTCCCAGCCATGTGAACAGCCTTGAGCAGCTGCAGATGATTCTCTGCCCACTGCAGAATCAGTTTCGCCTCTGCAAGCAATGATTTGGATTTCACGCCCCCCTGATAGTTGATGTAGGACTTAACAGTCATATTGTCCATGTGAACAAGATCATCCTGCCCAGCTATGAGATCTTGGAAGCTCAGGAGGCCCAGCCTGGTTGCCCTGAGCTCCAGGAAACTGATGCTTCAAGTAGACTTCTTGGGACCGGGTTCCTTGTGTCATCTTCCCCTCTAAGTGGGCCCCCTAACTGCTGAGGCTGGTATCTAAAGTCATCATTAGTCTCTTCAGTTCCTATAGTGGGGTCCCCTCCAGAAACCTGAGTGGGGTTATCCACAATTGGAGCTTCTGAATCAAGGATTCTGGAAACTTGACTAGCTGGAACCATCTGTTGGCTATTATACCTTGGTAGAGGATGAGGAACCTTTGGAGAGGGCGAGCATGAAATCTGGCCAATGGAACCTCTTCCTGACACAATGCCAACATCCCCACAAGTGTCGCCAAGATGCTTGGGAAACCTCTGCTTGGGAAGGTCAGGTGATCTCCTGTATCACCCTCTGAGCTGGAGACAAACAACTCTCTTTCCTGTTGATGATGAATTCATGGTCTCACAGGCAAGAGACAATTCATTCCACACCTGCCATCTCCTGTTTCCTGATTAAAATGTCATCTAGCTATGGGGAGATAGAAATGCCTTGTGTCCTCAGATGCACCACCAGCAAGACTAGGACCTTGGTGAACACTCTTGGTGTCATCTTGAGATCATAGTTCCCTCTAAGCTGTGCTAGGGGGTGCTGGCACACAAAACTTTAGATGCCAGCTCAGAAGTTTCTGCTTCTGCACACAGTTTCCCCCTCCATTGGAAACAATGGGGAATGGGGGCACCTCCTTCTGGGGCCCACAGAATTGGACTCTAGGGGTGTGCATTCGGGAATCCCAAAACAGAAAAAAACCCAAAAAAAGCATTTTCGGGTTTTTTTCGGCTTTCGGGATTCCGGACAGGCTATTCACTGTAATCTTCAAATTCCAAAAAAAATCCCGGAAAATTCGGGATTTTTCGGCATTTTTCGGCATTGCCGAAAAACGGTGTTGTGGGGTTTTTTTAAACTGTTGAAGGGCCCGGGAATTCCTTTCCCCACCATTTCCCCCTCTTTCCCGCCTTTTCCTCCTGTTTCCGGGGGGGGGAAGGAGGCTCCAGACAGCCAATCACTGCAATGCATTTGCAAAATGCATTGCAGTTTGCAAGCTTGCAAGGCTGTTGTTGCTGCCTGCAGCCCAACCACCAGTTTGCTCCTTTCCCAGGGAAGGAGCACTGTGGTGGCCAATAGTGTTCTGGCATCTGCTGTCTGGCCAATCACAGACGGTTTTTCCTTTTTGAAATCCTTTCCGTGTATGCTCAGAGAGCATAAAAGGAGCCAGTCTCTGGGCTGACTCTCATTGCTGTGTTCCTGGATCCTGCTGGCTGGTGAGAGAGAGCTGCATGGCTTGGCCGTTGGAGATTGTGGCTGGCTGGTTTCTGCTGCCCCTGCTCCTGAGTCTGCCCTGCTTTCCTCCCTGCTCTTCATGGACCTCGGATCAATACCTCAGAAGACTTCAGACTGATTTGATTTATTAGGGCACTTTTAAATTTAATTTCTTTTCTCTTTATTTTATTCTTCCTTAGGGTTGGTTTGGGAGAGACCTGGGGTTGGTGGGGTGGTGATTGCACATGGTCTGCTGCTGGCTTGGCAAACATGCCCCCTCACACCACCACCACACCTCTCAGGTTTTTTTACAGGGAGAATCTGCTTGCCTGATCCATTTCCATAGGAAACACCTCCTATCGGAGGTACGTAGCAGCGGCAGCGCGCTCATTGGCATGCAGCGCTGATGGCAGTGGCACCCGCTGGTCCAGATCTTTTCAACGAACTTGGTGGTGAGCCTTTGGCGGAGCCATGATGTCCAGACGACGCGACGGTCGCGGACTGTGGAGTCTACTAGCCGCAAACCCGAGCCGCTGCCGACGCCGCCCTGCAAACGTTCCAGGAAAATTTGGCCAGTCGTGAAGTCTAATGGCCCCATTGGATATAGATGGACGCCGGATGACTCGAAGAATGGCACCAAAACTGTTGCGGATTTCAATGCTTGTAACCCGTCGTAGGTATTCGGAAGTTCTGCTCAGAATACCAGTAAAGATTCAGGTCCAATATGCCCAAATCCGAATTGTGGCCCGAATTAGGAAGGATTAGATGCATTGTACACCCGCTATTGAGACTCCTTGGTCCGAGTTTTTGAAACTTGGGAGGATTAATGGAGAAGAGGCATCAGCAGCTATGCTAGCAAATTTGGTGCCTCTACCTAAAAAAAAGGCCTCCCCCAGAGCCCTAGATAAGCCCAGATCGATTCTCCATTATAGCCTACGGGGCCTATTGACTATAATGGCCTGCACAGCTTACAATAGAGCTGGAAAAAATGATTTATTTTTTTCTTTGTAAAACGCTATTGTGCTTTTCAGTATAATTTGTAAGCTGCCTTGAGTCACAGGGGGATATAAATATTTGAATAAATAAGTAGTTTCGGCAAGTTGATAACATTCAAGCAACTCCTTGTTTGTTAGGTTAGGGAGGGTTCTGACGGCGATTGTTCAAACTCTGTTCTACGTGACCTGTAATGCTGGTTGTCATATTTCACTAAAAAAAAAAAAAAAGTAGACTGCAAGAGTTTTTTCCTCCCATGTGCTGGTATGTTTTCTAAGGTAGTACAAGATGATGGTTCAAGGCTAGGTCTACCAATATAGTGAACTGTGGCAGGTAGACCAGTTCTCCAGAGGCCACATCCACCAATATAGTGGAAAGGGGTAGGTAGACCTGTTCTCTGGAGGCCAGGTCTACCAATATAATGGGTAGACCTATTCTATGGAGGTCTACCAATACAGTGGAAGGGGGTTGGTAGACCTGTTCTCTGGAGGACAGGTCTACCAATACAGAGAAAGCGGTGGGTGAAATTTGACTTGATTCTGTTTTCACTTATAATGTTTACATTATTCTTAAAATATAGTTTAAATATAATTTAAGATAATTTATTCTGAAATTTTTACAAGGTTATGGAATTAATTGTCTAAAAAACTGATTTACATTTGGAACTTTGAAGAAGACTGAGTAGACCTCCAAAGCCTTCTGGTCCTCCAGTATCAGCTCTATCGTCCCAGTATCCAGTAAATGCTGTATGGCCTGGAGAAGGAGAAGGTGCTTCCTTGGGCAACGATTTATTGAGACTTGTATGGTAGGCGGGGTGATGCTCAATTCCAGAGAGTGGCCATTTGAGACTGCATCCAGGACCCATTTGTCACCAATGGTCAACTCCCAATGAGCTGCAAAAAGCTGAAGATGTCCTCCTATGCTTGGTGGGTCTGAGTCCCTGAAACTGTCATGTCAAAAGACTCTTTTTGGTACCCTGTGCTAACTGGCTTGCTGGCCTGTGGAAAGAAGAGCTAGTGCTACCTAACTGTTTGGGCTGCCATCTCCCTTTGGTGGCCTTTGTCAGTTGGAATCTGAAAGTGTGTTTGGGTTCATAAAAGGAATGAAAGTCTTTCTTGGGCTTGTGTTCCTTCTTATGCGAGGATAAAGACCTTTTTCTATCTTCAGGTTTCGGTTTCGGTGCTGCGAATGGCGGCCGCTTCTCGGGAAGCTCCCGGAGGCGGTCAGCCCACGCGCGGAATGGGGGGTCTTCGCACATGCGAAAGACCCTAGTGAGCCTTAGTCAAAGGCTCCGAACCGGGGGCGCATGGGGAGTAGCTTTCTTTGCCGGCACACCGCCGGGAAATTGAGGCTTTCTCCCCGCTCCAATCGGCCCCGCCGCGTAGTGCGTCCCGGATGGGACTTAGCAGCCCTGCCGACTTCCAGGAGTGAGTTAAAGCGGTCTGGACTAACATGAAACGAAGAAATGGCATCTAATCGTGAGTTGAAGATCTGTTTTGAAGCGAAAATTTAAACTCCCCGCAAGCGCATAAGCATATGGGAGGAGGGAGGAATCCCTATCCTCTTTAAGAAGCTAGATTTAAAAGAGAAATGCGAAGGGGGGTAAAGAGAAAAAAGAGTGTTGGTGAAAGTACCGTTGGGGTTTTTTTTTAGAAGACTGCGACTTCAGCAGCTTTTCGGGGATGCGGCACGAACTGTGAAAAAGTAAATAAAAAAGAAAATGTCGATGCCGGGGAATGTCCTGCGCAAACCGGAAGAGAAGGAAGGAGGGACTTCCGGTCCGGGCAACCCCCCCAGAGCTAGCTGTCAATCAACAGGAGAAGGAGATACTGCGCCACCTGCTGGAGTAAATGCATTAAATCAACGAAGTTTTTTAAAATGGAATGTGTTCTCATCAGTTGTCAAAAGAAATGTCGGAAATAACAAGGAAGATGGCAAAAATTGTATAGAAGGACAATTTGACTCTAAACTTTCTGGTTATGAAAAAAGAAGAGAAAGAAGATCTCAGATTTACTGTGGCGAATGTCTTGACACCCCTAACTGGCAGTGGAGCGAATAAATAAAAAGAAGAGGTGGATATGGCTCTCAAAGCCTGTTCTGCCTCTAAAAAAAAGGAAATACTCTGCCAGTAGAATGGGGTGTTGAGCTTAGCAAGCAATGGAGATCTAATTTCATGAGTAGTGTTTATGGAGCCAGCGGAAATTGATTGCCAGAAATAACAGGAAAAACAAAGAAAAGAGAGAAGATGGACTAAAATACAGAATTTTCTGAAGAGACACGCCAGCATGGAAGACGCAGCACTCAAAACTTGGATAAATGAAGATGACGGCAGCCCAGGGGAAAGGAGGTGACGGATCGGGAGACATCAAGCTAAAAGGACTTAATTTGTAATTGGAGAGACTTAAAAAGAAATTGTTCGAGTAACATCTGAAAGGAGCCGTAATAATTAACCCCAGTGGACTTTACTAACTTTATTAACAGAGTTGTTTTGGACTTTGGAAAGTTAAAAAGAAGATCTTCTAACCGTGATGGATGCCAAATATTGGATTGAATATTAATTAAAACTAACTTTTACTAACAGAAAAAAAAAAACTCACTCCGCTCTTTTTCTTTTCCCACCTGTCTACCTTACCCGTTTCTTATAAAAAGAATAAAATTCTCTCCTTTTTAGGAGAGTTATTTCAAAAAAAAAAAAAGACCTTTTTCTATCTTCAACCAGGTAGCAATGAACACCTTTCAATGGGATGCCAGCCACTCAAGCTTGAGAGGATGGGTCTACTTCCCAGTTGTGGAGCTAGGTGTTATGTCTAACTGTGAAATTGGATGCCATAGCTCTGGATGATAGTTGGATTCTGTCAAAGACAGATGGGAAAGGGATTGCAAGGGGAGAGAGCCCTCTTGTGGAAATGATCTGGCTGAACCTGCTGGTCTGTTCCAATCAGGCACTTCCATCTCATTGTTGTAAGGGATTTCCAGGATATGTAGAATCTTAGGAAGGAGTTTAGAAAATATCTCCTGCGGGAAAAGACAGGTCAGCATAGTGTTAATTAAGTGGTCTTCTTCATCTGATAGTTCTCTTTTAGAGAGGAAGAGTAAGACAAATGACTTAACAGATCTACTGGGATGCCTATTGGAGTGAGCTACTTTGCATCTTTTGGAATGGGGGGGGGGGGTGAGGGGGACTTTCTAACCTCCCCCCTTCTACCAGTCCCTAGGCAGTAGGGTGAGTGATGCCCAGATCTGCCAGAAGACATAGAGAGGTCCCTTAAGTTGGGAATAGTTTTTGATAGGGCTGCTCTGATCTCTTTATGCATTTCACCCTTAATCCAAGCTAGGAGGTTGGCCTGTGCATTATCCCCTGAAAGATCCAGATTAGAGGTTCCCATTAATTCAGATCCATGCAGGAAACCCTGCGCAGAAACAGGGAAGGGCGAGGAGGGAACCTTAATGCAGGAGGCCAACTCTTCTTGACTCTGAAAGACCTGCCTCCACCACCATTTCCCATCTTTTTCAGGTTGGAATGAATAAAAATCCCACCCTGTCTCTTCTAAAGAAATTGTCCCCTTGCCTTACTGAGATTAAGGAGTGCGGCTGGAGAACTGAGTGGTCTGCAAATTGCTGCCACTAGTTGCACCCCACTGGCCAACGGCACCCTGGCGGCCATGGTGGGAAGCAGGAGTACTCCCTTAGCAGCAGCCACCAACCCTCCATGGAACACAAGAGTGACTGGGGAAACTCCTAGCCCAAAAGCCAGAGACCCCCCACGGCTGAACTGTCTGGAGAGGTGGGGGGGTCTCGCTGCGGCGATCTTCACTCCTAGGCCCCTTTCAATCACATTGTCTCCCCCATTCTTCCCTACTCCCAAGTAGGCATCAAAGTGTGGGGGAGGCAATGTCCTTCACACCACCTAAGCAACAGCAGAACTTCCCAGGAAACCCTGCCTGGGAAAGAGGGGGAGAAGAAAGGAAGGCAGGGCTGACCAAGAAATAAATAAAACAGAAATTAAGAGGGAAAAAAAGAAAAGCTCTTTGGAATCATGGCACTTAAGAAAGCACAGCCAGCAACACCTCACCATCCTGTAGGCAGGGCCAAGACTTGGACCCAGGAGAGAAGCCCCTCCCCACCAGGAATGGCAAAGTTCAGCAACCTTGCCTCCCTCCAGGGAGGAGCTTCTTCCTGGATGCTGAGACAGCCCCACCCTGGACCACTGGAGAACTATCCATAACGTATTAGATCATCACTGCATAGCACAGATATAGTTTTCCAGAAAATTATGATCTGTACATGTAGACACTCTGTATGGGGGATTATTTTTTTTAAAAAAAACACTGCAAAAACCCCACAACAGCTACAGATAAACAACTCTGTTTTCCTCCATAGGTCTCCATGGGGAATGAAGAATAGACCAGTACCTGTGAGAAGCATACAATTTAGCAGGCAGCTACAGGCCCCTCCAATTGCTTCCCAAGGGAAGGGAGGTGTGGACTGGCACAAAATGGCCTCATGGGGTTGCTGTTGATTCTTTTGTAGGCCCCTAGGAACTCATCCACTAAACCAGGGATGTCAAACTCATTTGTTACAAGAGCTAGATATGACACAAATGTTACTTTGTCAGGCCGGGCCATGTATGCCATAAAATGTACTGCCAGGTATCAGAGATATAAACTTTATAAAGGACACTGACAAACCCAAATAACCATATTATTTTTTGCTCAAAATGCAAACAAAAGCAATTGATTCCTAGCAGTGAAAGCAATTGACTTGCTGGGGAATCCACACAAGCCCCATTAATGTATTCAATCATATGTAAGACAAGTTTTTTTCAAGGGGGGGATATCTTATACTTCCATGCAGATTAGCTACTTTTTGTATATATAGCACTCTTAGGAGAAGAGTCATTGCCCTTGCAAGCAAATAAGGTAGTTTTTCAGCCCACACCCCATATGCCCAGCCTCAACAGCTGAACATGGCCACAATCTGTCTCTCACTATTTGTTACCTCTCTGCCCCCCACCCTACATCTGAGGATCTTCAGAAGGCACACCAGACTCCCACTTCCACCACCCCAACCCCACCACTAACAACAACCCTGTGAAGTGTGCCAGGTTGAGCACCTGGCCCCAGGTGACCCAGACAGGGCTCAGGAGGAGGAAAGTCTGAACCTTGCTCTCCCAGATCCTCCGTGCCCAGTTCTCATCCCTCCTCAGTTTCCCATAAAAGCAGTGGGGCTGAGGAAGAGCCTGATGCGAGGGTGTTTCCAAAACCTCCAAGGGGAGCTTTTTGTCCTTCCATTATCCCTTTTCCCTCACAGGCTAAGAACAGGTGGGGGGAGAAGGAAGGTCACTCTCTCCCACTTACCCTGACACTCACTCTGCCCCCCAGCTCTGCAACTATTCAAATGTGTGGCGGTGACATCAGTGCCCCTGTTTTCCTTTGCCCCCCCCCCAATTGACTTCCAAGGCTGGAAGGTCCTTTCCCCTCAGAGAAGCATACACAAGATAGCCCAGTTGCTTCCCAATCCATGTGCCAGCCCTCTTCCTCCTCTCTTCTCCACTGGCCCTATCCACCAGCTAACTCCCGCCCCATGAGCACACTCTCACCTACCCCCAACAACAGCTGCCATTTGAAAAAACATGAAGCTAATTAGTGCAGCAATGGCAGTGCAAGCCGCTTGACTCCCCCACCCATGTAGTGGCCTCTCCAATCCTCACTGAGCTGCAGTCAGAGAAGGCAGGAGGGAAAAAAGCACTATACCTCCTCTTTCTCTGCCTTCGCTTTCACATACACCCCCACACACTATTTTAACTTAGCCTCTTAGCTCCACCCCCTAGCCAATTCCTTTCTATGTCTTGACAGCTTTGACCATACACGCACTTCATCACATGCGCCCTTTTGCACCTGCAAGCAGCCTCCTGCCTTTCCTCCCTCATACCAGTTGCTTGCAGGCCTGGTAAGAGCTCTGGACAGGCCAGATTTGACCCCTGGACAGACCAGATCTGGCCCCTGGGACATATTTCTAACCCACTTTCCTCCCAAAGCAGGACCCAGAGCGGTGTACAGAAGACCTAAAATCATAGGTCTACAACAACAGGCACACATCATTAGAGATAAAAAGCCAAAATCACATCAACAGCAAAGCCATATAATTATGCACCCTCAAATGCCCTCACAAATAGCTTGATTCTGCAGAAATCAAGGAGGTTGCTTCTTACTGTCTCAGGAAGGCTGCTTCAAAGTATCAAAGTCACCACAGAAAAATCCCTTTTATTTGCCCAGATGACAAAATGGTCAGCATGAAGGCTGAATCTGCTGCATAGATTCATAGCAGAAGAAATGGGCCTTTAAGTATGTAGACTGGACTTCTTACAGTGGTTCCTTAGCAGATGTTTCACTCATGTTCTACTTCTCCACACAACTTTCAATCTCTATAAATCCTACCAAGGGTTGAAATCTTGCAATCTATTCTATGTGTGATACTTCTGCTTCCCCACCCACCCCACCCCAGTGTGGCAATCAGTTCCTGGCTGTAATCACGTAATCATATATGCAAGGAAGGGTTAGTTCAAATGTGGAGCATTTCTTTACATGACTTATCACTAAAGCTCATGTTTTGAAAGTGGCTATAAATTGTTTCATAATACTGTTTCATTATACTGTGTTCCTTACACAGACTTGAGAACCCATGTAGGGAAAGGTGTGCATGAAGTAGATGTCCTCACATACCAATGACATAAACCCAGTTTGCATAGTCTTTCTTTCATGATGCACTAAGCAAACAAAGATAAAAAATTATCAGTTTCAGAAAAATGATGCTTCAGCTTCTAACACTGGATTTTAGGAACTTTATAACTTCTTGATATGGCTAGGTGGACTTAATCTTCAGCAATGAGCTCAGTGTAATGAATCATATTTAAGCTTTTCATTTTCCTTTTCAGCATGATTGATTCAGAAAACTCTCAACATTCACAGGTGTTTTCGAAGAGTTCACATGGACTGGGATAACTCTCATGTGGGCACTCTAAATACCAGTTGGGGTAGAATTATGCAAAAGGCATCTCCCATGAAGTGTGCAAATTGGGATTCACATACTGCTTTTAGTAGGATTGGTTCCATGTGTGAATTAAGGATATGTCCCAGAATTCATGCATATTTTGGTTTGTACTAGAATGCCCACATCTTGGCCTATGGGGGGGGGGGTGTTAAACTAGCCTTATGTATAGACAGATTCTGGAAACAGAGACCAACACATCTAAGGGACTGTCTCTCCTCATATGTCCCTCATAGAGCCTTGCGCTCTGCTGATCAACATCTGCTGGTTGTCCTGGGCCCAAAAGATGTCCGCTTAGCCTTGACCAGGGCCACTGCCTTTTACACCCTGGCCCCCCATCTGGTGGAACATGCTCCTACTTGAGATCAGGTCCCTGCAAGACTTATTAGTTTTGCAAGGCCTGTAAGATGGAGCTGTTCTGCCAGGCCTTTGGTTGAGATGGCAGACGCCCAACTACCTGGCCTCCCTTGCTGAACACTGCCCTATTATATTTGCCCATGTAAAGAGCTGTTACTATAGTTTCTGTTGTGATTCTTTGTATAATTTTGCCATCTTTTAAACGGTTTTTAATTTTGACTGTGTATTCCTCTCCCCTGCTGGGGTTTGGGGTTATTAGGAGGACTCAGGACAATGAGCCACCCCATCTCTCTGCTCACACCAAGCAGAGGAACCTATCTACTGGGTGCCTCAGCTGAGGACCCACATTTTTTACTCTCCCACCCCTCCTGATTGTGACCACCACAGTACCATGAGAGTGAAAGTGGGTGCACAGGGTGCTCATCGGCGGGGGGGAAAACTTCTCCGTCATCTGTATATCACAGGCCACCATTCCCAGGCACCAAACCCATCCTGCCAGCCCATTGGAGCGCACCCCAAACAGAGCATTACCAGGGGTCTCAGAGCCTCCTTCCCCGATCTGTTCCTGGGGCTCTCCGCAGAGGAAAAAGAGTTCATGGCACTGCTCAAAGACAAGAAGTTGCTAACACTCTTTGGGAAGAAGGATTCTGACAGCAGTAATTCAGGGAGGAGAAGCATACTCCCCTTCCACGCAACTCCCTGCTGCTGCTTCCACCTTGAGTACACTCCCAACCAGAAAGCTGTGCCTCCCACCTTCCCCAGTTCTGGGCTCCCATTTCCAGCCTACACTTCAGAAACTTCTGCACCCTCACAATGACCCCTGCATGGCAGAGTGTCAGATGTGCCATGTCCCCTATACTTGCACTCCTCCATCCTACACAAGCACTTGCAAAAGATGCACTCCACTATGTTTATATTTATTTATTTGGCTTTAACCCACCCTCCCCACCAGAGTGGGCTCAGGGCAGCTTACATAAAATCAATAAAACCATATACATTTCAATATAATTACATAATCAATTAAAAATCATAATACATCATTGGTGAAACAATATAGTAAAGTGCATTTAAAACATGTTCCATGGTGCAGCCCACTTTAAATAACTTCAGTGAGCAGATCGGCTGCTGGAGGAAAGAGTCGTGACCAGTGGGAAGAAAAGGCCCATGTAGAGGACCATAAGCCAACGAGTCTTACCCACCACACACCTCTCCGCAGTTGTGATGGTCAAGGCTGAGGTCTCCAGAGCACAAGGCAGAACCGTGCACTTAACAGCAGACCTCTGGAGCAGCCAGTGGCACAGCTACCTCTCCCTCAGTAGCCACTGGTGGCAACCAGAGGACCCCTCTATCTGACCTGTCGAGGCACAGCCCAGGCTCCAAAAGCAGACAGTCCTGCTACTGGGCTACAAAGTAGTTCTGTTCCATGTGCAGGGAATGGATGTAGACCACATGGTGCAAAACATCACCGCCATGATACAGAGTGGGTGGGTGGCAGCAACATCATTCATGGCTACATGGTCATAGACACCAACACCAATGTGGTAGAAGCCATGAAGGCTGAGTGCCTCAAGGGCATCATCTCCATGGAGCACACACTTCACCTGGTGGCAAAGGATGCTGTGGGGCTGGGGAGCACTGTCAAGGCCACCTAGGATGCTACCACCCTCAAGATGTGGGCCTTGCTGGAGACCTGCCGGCACCTGGCCACCCACTTCTTGTGCAGCATCAAGTCCACCTCTTGGAGAAACTGTAGAGGAGTGGATGGCAGGGTGAGGTTCCCTGTGTGTTTGGTGTGTGTAGTTTGCAGGGGGCCCATTTTAAACATTTTTAAACTTGTGCTTGGTATTTTTCTTGGGCTCACCTTCTTTGGGGGGCCATAACTTCGACCTCCTAAATCCAATCTGCACATAGCATGGAGGACATGTAGAGGAGGGTCAGGGGAAGTTCCCTGTGAGTTTGATGCCTCTAGCTTGCACCGGGTCAATTCTATACACTCCTGACTCTGCACCAGAAACCACTTTCTTGGGGCACCTTCTTTGGGGGTCATAACTCAAACCCTCTAAATCTAATCCACACCAAACTAGGAGGACAGGTTGAGAGTCAGCCAGAGATCCCCTGTGAATTTGATGTCTCTAGCACACCAGGGGGGCATTCTGCCATGTCATGAACCTCACAAACTGATCTGTAGCACCAAAAGTTCATGACAGTCCATGGTTCACAAACAGGTACGCTACAAACCACAAACTGAACCACATCTTCATGGTTCATACCCATCTGTACCCAACAGAAACTCTGTCAGCTCAAGTACAGAGACTATCAGGCAGCAGGGTGAGCAGTACACCAACAAAATGCCAAGCTGTGTCTCAATCCCAACATGAGGTACACAGCCTCAAAACCGGGGGTGTCATGGATAGGTCTTCATGGTAGGCAGATAGAGTCCTTATAGACTACAGCAACATCACCTCCGCACTCATAGTAACGTATCACTTAGTACCAAGACCCAGTTTGGAGAAGTTACCTCCCTGCTCCAAGTCAATCCTCTCGTCCAGGACTGTTTTTCCTGTGACTGACCTGGCATTTAATGCCTGAGTTTTACAGCCTGGCAGGTTTTTGATATGGTTACCAATATCACTTCAGCTAGAAGAAGAGCCAGAAAGGGCAACAGCATACAGATGTCTCTTGTTCCTTCCCCTTACCTGGCCTGCTTTTCTCCCACCACATCTATGAATTGTGGCACCGTCTCTCCCCCATCCTGCCACCCCAAGCACATTTCTCCTACCAGCTGGTGGAAGAACTAACTTCTACAATACTACAGCACAAAATATTAATGGATCACAATGCATATAAATGGCACAAATGTATAGATGCAAGCAGAAGCCTGATGATTTTTGAGAAGGAAAGCTGTATATTTAAGCTCCTCATATATACCACATGCATATTTGAGCTCCAATACTGTCATCCAAGTATAAAATGTCATGTAAGACACAGCCATTAGATGCAGAACCAACAACAAAAATTGCCTTCCTGCTAACTGTGAAGAAATGCTTTTTTAAAAAATGCAATCAGAAATATTTTAAGCCAAGCCAATGCAAGTACTAGAATCACTTAGAAAATTGAAGTATTGCTAGCAAGCTGTTTGAAGATTATAGATATTTATATTTTTAATAGAGCAAATTTAGAGTCCAGTAGGACCTTTAAGACCAGCAAAGGTTTATTCAAGGTATGAGCTTTCATGTACAAAGCACACTTTTTCAAATACAGTGGAACGGGATGTGAGGTTCAAACTTATAAACGGGCTGAAGAGCAAATTAACATGTAACATGATGAAAATATTTTAAGCTATGTAAGAACAGAATTAAATAACAAGTTAAGATTATATGGTCAACAGTTGTAAAGCAATAAATATGTCAAAATAAATTTGAGACTCTCCATGTACACAGAATAGGTCACAGGACATACTCAACTGTTTTGCACATTGGGATGAAAGGTATATTTTTATGGGATGTTGAAATTTACTAAATCTCCTTGCATTTGGTTTGCTGGCTGCTTGTTGATCAATGACTGTTGGTATCATATTTTAAGCACAGTTACCTTCCTAGGAAAAGCAATTCTAAACAATGAGAAAACATGCAGTGAATGTATTCTATTATAGGTAACAGGTAACAGCAAGTTCCTTTTGTACAAGGAGCCTTCTCCCAACAGCAGAAGAGCCTCTAGAGCAGAGGTACCAAACTCATTTGTTACGAGGACCGAATCTGACATAAATGTCATCTTTCTACCCTTTGCTCAATATGCACAAGAAGTTTTGCACAGCCACAGAACTATTGCCTGACAATCAAGATGTAACAGCCAGAGATCCCCGTGGCTCTTTAAAGACTAATGTATTTCAGAAACTTTTGATGAGCTGGAGTATGAAGTGCTGCATTCTGTTGCTGCAGGTGTGGCAGCTAGAGACAGGTGGCCAAATGGCATCCACCAGGGAAACCTAACAAAGCCCCGGATTAAAGAAACTGCTACAGTCAACAGTCTTTGGGGAAGGAAGGGGAGGCAGCCACACAATCCCACATCTCTCTCTGTTGAAGACCCGCATTCAGCAACAAGCTTGAACCACAAGGGGAACTGTGATGCTCCCCAGCACCACAAGCAATCTTTATGCACTGCCTCTCTCCAAAGATGCCAGCTCCACAGCATTATCCAACCACTCAAAATGTTGTTCCTTATGTGCAAGCGCACAAACACACATCCAGTGCCTGCCTCTGTTGTATGCAAACCCAGTGTGCTTTTCTGAATGCCTACTCCCATCCCTGAACTTCACCTCACCCTCCATTTCCATTCAGATTGTTACATAAGGAACTGTTTGCATGCAGGGAGTCCAAGGAGCGTGTGTTTTGGCTTTGCCTCTAATTCTCCCCATGCTGCCAAGGAAGAGAGGCTGGAGAGGAGCTGTGTATATCTGGGTCACTGGGTTAGCAGGTTCTGGCTCACCTGACTCAACAGGCCTCCTCTGCCCCAATCCTTGGCATTCTGCACACTTTGCGTCCCTTACATAAGCACCAGGCTTTTCTCTCGCACCAGTTGCTTTGTTCACACACATTTGGTGAGCCAGGAGGAGACTCTCCACAGGTGCCTGTGCCTTCCTCAGTCTGCCTACAAGTAGGAAGCTGCTTGGCTGGGCTCAGAGAGGTGGGGCCAAAGAGATTCTGCCTGCTGCACATGAACAGCCAGTCATCTTTCCAGTAGCTCGGGCAGCAGAGGCAGGAGCCCAACACACTCTGGCCAGAGGAGGAGGAGGCAGCAACAGACAGCATGTCCCAGCCCAGTACTTCAGCCAAGGGCAGCAAGCAGACCTCAAGGAGACTGGCTGCACAGAGCTCTAGGGCAAACCAACCCTCCTTGCCCGTTATGGTTGCCAGGCCCAGACTGGGCAATCCCTGAAGATCTGGGGAAGGGAGACACTTCAGCAGGGGTTATAATACCCTAATATAGGCCCTTCCGGCCCACATTCAGTCTGGTTCCTCACCACCCCCAGCTGCTCACAGGCCAGATAAGAGTCCTAGGTGGGCCAGTTCCAACACGTGGGCCGTATGTTTTACTTGCCTGCTCTAGAGTTCAAGGAATGTTGGGCCATTGGATAAGCAGAATATGGTACAATCTCAGTCGTGCTGCTCCTGGGCTAATCAGATTGGGCTATGTAACAATAACAAAAAGAATCTCAGAGCATCTTAAAATTAAAAAAAACCCATTGTTGCATATGATTTCATGAGTCAGAATATCTCTCATTAGATGTATGAAGAGTTTTACTCATTGATAGATTTTATATTATACAACTGCATACATCCAGCAAGAGGATGGCTGGGGAGGGAAGCCCAGTACTCCAAGGGTGTTACACGTGGATGAAAACCAATATCAAATCAGTGTATATGTACCACTAGTAATGAACTGAAGATGTCTAGTGTACATAAAAAGCTACTGAGGAACAGTTATTTTCGTTAATGAACAAGCAACTCTCAGCCTTTGCTGAGCCCAAGCTTAAAGGTGTCCATTCCAACAACAGCTTCACATTCCCTTTGATGCTTTTTTGCTGAAATATGACAATATTTAAGCCTGATTCAACACCTAAGAAGGTTGAAATGATTTGCTGCTCACTGCTATTCTAAATAGTTCATTTATGACAGGAGGAGGAGGAGGAGGAGATTGGATTTATACCCAGCCTTTCACACAGGCTGATTTCCCACAAGCGCTGCTCCACGCTAGCCCTTCCCTTTTGCCCGGATGGTACGTGTCAATTTCACATAAGCTGCTGCACGGCCACATTTTGCCTCACTGTTTTGCCCGATTTTCCCTGTCTCTACTCAATCCTGTTTTTTGAAGATTGAGTAGACACAGGGAAAATCATGTGAAGCTGCGGGGCAAAATGTGGCCACGCAGCAGCTTGTGTGAAATTGACACATACCATTGGGGCAAAAGGGAAGGCAAGCGCGGAGCACTGCTTGTGGGAAATCGGCCTCAAAATCTCAAAAAAGCTTACAATCTCTTTTCCCTTACCCTCCACACAACAGACACCTTGTGAAGTAGGTGGGTAACTGTGAAGTAGGATTTTGAGGATTGCTCTTGAGAGAACAGCTCTGAGAGAACTTGTGACTGACCCAAGGTTACATCAGCAGCGGCATGTGGAGGAGCTGGGGAATCAGACCTAGTTCTCCCAGATTAGACTCCGTCCTCCTAACCTCTACACCAGGGGTGTCAAACATGCAGCCCAGGGGCCAGATCAGGCCCCCGGAGGGCTTCTATCAGGCCCGCAGTGGAACTGGCTGTCTTCTGCAGTTGTTTCCAGTTATGCTGCTGCTGCATCATCATAGGTTTGCAGCTTACAGATACACACCTGAACAGCATACTCAAGATTGCAACAACACAGACATTTTGATGCAGTAATTCAGAGCCAGAGGTGTCAGTTGTCAGACACTGTTAAATAAACAAAATACTGCAAGAGTGCTAATGTTAAGCATGTTTTTATTTTAAGTTTAAAAAACCCTTTGTGTTTGTGTCTTTTATAAAGTTTATATCTCTGCTACCTGGCATTACATTTTATGACACACAAGGCCCAGCCCAACAAGGTCTCAGATCCAGCCCTCATAACAAATGAGATTGACACCCCTGCTCTACACCAAACTGGCTCTCAATCCAGTCTGGCAATTGAAAGTGGGAAAATGGCATTGCTGGCACATATTTGCATATATCATGTCCAACAATGTACAGGAGAATGAGCCCATGGCTTAAGGTGGTTTGCTATCCATAATTTAAAAACAAAATAAAATATACTGTATATACAGCTCAGGTTATAAATTAATATTCATTGAGGCACAGATAGTCAAGCAGAGAGTAATTTTACTTTCCTAAACAAAATACAGAATAGTAAAATAAAATTACAGCAATATGAGACAAGAAACCTGAACTGTTCACTGATACAATACAGTGGCCTTTTACTTCTGACAAACCACTCAACCATTTGGTTTGCCAAATGCTAGTGGTCACAGTTTAACCCAAAATGTGTTTTCTCCTTGTGGATCTTCCAAACAAACATTTCTGCCACAGAGAAGAAAGTTGTAGGGATTGCCCTAAAAAGAATGCAAAATACAAAAAGGCAGGAGGGACAGTAAGTATGAATGAAGGAAATTTGTTGTTGTTGTTCAGTTGCACAGTTGAGTCCGACTCTTTGCAACCCCATGGACCACATCACGGCAGGCCCTCCTGTCTTCCGTCGTCCTCCAGAGTTTGCTTAATTTCATGTTCATTACATCACTAACACTGTAACCATCTCATCTGTTGTTGTCCCCTTCTTTTACCGTCAATCTTTCCCAGCATCAGGATCTTCTCCAGTGAGTGTTCCCCTCTCATTTGGTGGCTAAAGTATTTGAGCTTCAGCTTCAGTATCTGGCCTTCCAGGGAACAGTCAGGGTTGATTTCTTTTAGGATTGACTGATTTGATCTCCTTGCAGTCCAAGGGACTCTCGAGAGTCTTCTCCAGCACCATAATTCAAAAGCATCTATTCTTCAGTGCCTCGGCCTTCCTTATGGTCCAACTCTCGCAGCAGAAAGGGGAAAGCTATCAGAAGCCAGAGAACTGCAAACTCAGCCGGAAGAGGATTAGGGAGATGAGCTAGAAGGTAGGAAGGGATGAATGGAATGAGTAGGGATAGGTAGGAGCTGAGAAAATGTGGTTCATTTAGCAAATCATATGCAGATTGGATTTAGGGGATCTGAGTTATGGCCCCCAAAGATGCCCCCAGGAAAGTCCTTTAGGGGAAATGTCAGGTGCAGGTTCAAAAGTATATAGAATGGACCCCCTGCAAGCTACACATACCAAATCCACAGGGGATCTCACCCTGCCAGCTGCTCCTCTACAACTGAAGAAATTAAACTATTGGCACAGAATGACTTTTTGTTTCTTCAGAAGACCTCAGTCCTAGAAAAAAAACCTTGTTTTCTGGATTTCAGGCTTATTCACGATGCTATTCAATCTGGTGTAAGGGAAGACCCTGGGGTGTCTCCTTAGTCTGGTATCATTGTCATTATGTTTTAAAAGCTTCCCACTTCCTAATCTCTCCCCCTTGGGCATTAGTAGTTCTTGTTGAGAATGTCTCCTTAATATTGGTCTTACTAAATGTTTATTTGTCTCTGCATTGAGTGAAAAACTCAACAGTTACTCTTTGGGATCAGTTTGCCAACTACATACATCATTTGATTTGCAGATATCCTAGAGCATCTTTTATTTTTGTGGGTGATTTTAATGCACATACTGGTACTGCCCTAGAAGTATTTCATTTTGTATCTCAAGGAATATTAAAAGAAGAAACAAGTTGTTTTAACCACCCTTATAGATCCTCTAAGGATAACAAGGTCAATTTATCTGGTAAAATTATGGATACATTTATAGACAGCAGAAAATTGATTATTTTAAATGGTCTTTAGGAGAGAGTAGACCATGGGGAGTTTACCTGTTTGAACAATTTTGGGGCAAGTGTTATCGACTATTTTCTTATCTCTGCTGTTTTGATTGATCTGGTAAACTATCTTAAAGTGGGGAAAACTATTGCTCACAATCATATGCCCTAACTTCTATTTATAAGTTTGCCTAATTATTTTTGTGCCCAGAATAGTTATCTGATGCCCATTTTCAAGAGCATAACAAATTGAGAACAGTAAAATGGAGTTCTGAAAACTATACTTTGCACAGAACCCTGATACTCTCAGGTAAATGTCATGGTCTTAAGAGAGAAATTACTCTACAATCTTGTGTGCATGACAGCTGCTGTAAGATAGAGCAAATTTATTCCCACGTGTTGCCTGCATACTCTAAACCAGGCATGTCAAATATACAGCCTGCGGGCTGCCAGCTTTTTTTGAGGGGGAGCTTATAGACAAGCTATACACAAGCACAAAGAAGAAGCTTCCTTCACTGATTGGCAAAAGCTAATCAGAGCAGCCAGAAATAATAGAAACATGAGTGAATTTTGGAAGCTGGTTAACTCTGTATTACATACTAGAAGCCCACATTCATTTCATATTTCCTCACATACCTGGAACGCTTTGCTAATATCTTTGCTAGTTCTTGTAGTAACTATGATTATTAGAGTAAGTAGAACCAAGCTGACCTACCAGAGTGGCCCCGTTTGACCAGCTGAAATTAGTTTTCTAATTTTTCAAATGAAGAATGGAAAGGCCCCCAGTGCAGATTTAATTCCCCCAGAACTCTTCATAATCAATCTTTCATGGTGAAAGGATATAGTGGCAATTGTGTTCACTCAGATAAATGTGATAGGAGTTATGTCACTTGCCTGTGTAGTATGAATGGGAATATAATTTTTTTTATTTCTGGTTATTCATATTTTCTTGGTTCTATAGATTATTTTTATAAGTAAGATTTTATTCGTATGTAATGAAAACCTGTTAATTAGTAAGCCTTTCCTTTCCAAGTTGGATTCTTTTTCTAGCTGATGCTAGCTGATCCTAGCAGACAAGAAAATAACATTATTTTGGTATAGAAGATAGGTATAGAGTTCATGGTTTCTTAGTTGTTTAGGGTAAGAACTTTGCAGTGTCTGGGTCAAGAAGGTTTCTAGCTTCATATCAGAAAAAAAACACTTTTTGTTTGGGTATAAAGAATCCTTGGCTTATATTATTCAGGTTAGGTTAGGTATTATTCAGGTTTGGTTAAGTAAACTCTTTAAGATATTATTTAGGTACACCTTTTTCATAATTGACCAGTGGGTGAATTATTAGTCAAATGACACAGTGTCCTTTGTAACCAATTATGTTCTTTGAATTTTGTTTTTGAAGGTTTTGTCATTTTCAGTATAAATTCTCATGTACTTCCTGATTGTGTGCAGAAAGCAATCAGTTTTGATGGGTTAACTGTTTTCAAGTGTTCTGTTACAATAAAACAATAAGGAGCTTCCTCCTCATTTTGACTTCTTTTTCTGAGGGGAATTAAATTTGTACAACACCTGGAGACATGCTATTATAATAACAGTTTATAAGAAGGGAGACAAAGCAGATCCATCGAACTGCAGGCCAATAAGCCTTTTATAAGTGGACAGGAAGATTTATACTCTATTCCTTTTTTATTATTTTTTTTCTTAGTGTTATTAGAATTTGTCTAAAAAGTTGTAAATGGGGAGGGGGAACCAAATGAAAACAAAATAATCTTAGAGCAAGGGAGATCATGGAAGGGTACCCCCCTAGATGTATGGAAAAGTGGCAAGAAGTTCCCTCACCCTTCTAACTCTAAACAGGTATCTGAACACCCTTTCAAAAGAATAAAGGGAAGGGTGGGGAATTTTGACCCTGGGGTGGATGGGATTTAGATACACCATACCCACAGGGGCAGGAGGTCTGGTGGGGGGAAGTACATCTACACCCCATTGGTCATATTTTTCAATGTGATGTGGTCCCAATCTCCCCACCCAGGGAGAAAGGGGAGACAGGAAATAGACTAGGTGATACAATTTTAATAAATTTACTTGAAAGGATTCCATATACTTGGAACCTCCAATGACCAGAAAGTCTACAACTGTGTGCAACTTCTAATGCAATACACTGGAGACAGTTTAACTTTACACTGCCCAGATAAGTTTAAGAGGTGATAGCACCTTTAAAAACAACAGAAAAAGAAACACTTTCTGGTCAACCACTTCCATGTAGTTTAAGCAGACTACACATTGTAGTGCTGAGAAACCTTAGGTCTTCCAGCAACCAGACACTCTGTCCAATTCATGGACTGACTGAAGACTAATAAAACACAGGTAAAGGAACAGGCTGGATTTAGGCGAGGGGCTGGCACAGATGATGATGATCTTCTGACATTACAGTTCTTAATCAATATAAGTACAACCAAGAGTAGGAGGAACCTTGCTGCTGCCTGCATGGATTTGAAGGCAGCTTTTGATACTGTACCCTATGCCCAATTGTGGCACAAACTAAAATTAACATCTGGTTTGACCAGAGATTAATATGGTCACTCCAAGGTGCTCATGTTAAAAGACTGGCTACAGTGGCATCAAATATTATCTGTTGTTTCTTTTATTCATCTGTTGTTTCTTTTATTCATTATTATATCCTAACCATCATTAAACTGTTTAACACCAAGGTGGCCATGCAAAGTTTATATGGGACTGGTATCTGGACTGACAAAATATGGGAGTACTTCAGTTCAATTCTTCTTAAATTCCTACATTCCGTCTGTGGAATTCTGAATTGTGTAATGGGGGGTAGCCCTCTGCGCTAAATTGGGACAACTATCTCTTGAAGCTTGGTCCAGATTGAAGGCTTTTCCCCTTAAAAGTTAAAATTTTAGACTACAACATCCGAGAAGACTCTTGTTTCCCACTAGGATAAATTTGTTGAGCAACGACTATAGCTCCTCAATCTTTCTTTGGACTCCCTTTATTCAGTTACCAGACAGGAAGCCATAAGAAAGATTTTAAAAATGTCTATTCAAGTACAATCATAACAGCACAATCTGTACACCACGTATTTGTTTTACTCAATGTATTCTTCCAATACCAATAAATTGGAGCTCCCCAATTACTGCTCACGTTTAACTGTTCCTCACTATAGGTGTGCCTTTATATTGGTGTGCCTTAATGCCCTACCATCTAGAGTTTTACCCTTTCTGATCCTGAACGTAGACTGAATAGGGGCTTTCTCTTTTTTCTTGAAAGGGTGATTTCTCTTTCTCTCCAGTCTGTCCATTTACTATATTCTTGAGAGTAAGCCATAACTTTGAAACTGATCTATATTTCATTGCCTTCAGTTAAAGAAACAAGCTCAAATTTGAATCCAGCTGACTGAAACCTTTTGTGATGCTTTACATAAAAATATTCCTTTTAAAAAATAAACTGCAACTCCTCAAAATTCCTCAACAGAATAAGTACCTTTCGTGGAAGTTCCTCTGCTAAGTCTTGAAATCATAATCCTTCATTACAGTAGACAGCCGTGCTGAGCAATCTGACCATAACATATGCTGCCAAGAAGAAACCGTTTTTGAGCATTTTCAAACCTGAGCAATCCTTTTTAATCATGTGTAGTATGGTCTTATGCATAATTACTCAAAAGTAAGTCCAACCAAGGTAAATGAGATGCACTCCTGGAAAGTATGCACAGGACTGCAAAATTAGCAATTACTCTTAAATACTTAATTGCATTCCCTGTTTACATGAGCAAACACCTGATCACAAAACCCAGAGCCAAATCCCACACACACAAAACAAACTACTTTCATTACAACTATTCACAAATACTGTAGGATGAATCCAACAGAGAGCACACCAGAGAGAGTAAGCATACAGCAAACATACAAAAGAATAAAGACTTTTAAAATACTTCATCAGAAATGAAGAAATCTCATTTCTTTGGACTGGGAGAAGGCAGCTCATTTATAGGTGTGCAATGAGCTTACTTTCCCCCTTATTGGCTTTCGGTTTCCAAGAAGATGAGAGGACCAGATAAGGCAGGGATGTCCAACCCATTTGTTATGAGGGCTGGATCTGATATAAATGAGACCTTGTTCGGCCAGGCCATGTTTGTCATAAAATGTAATGCCGGGTAGCGGAGATATAAACTTTATAAAGGACACAAACACAAAGGGTTTTTACTTAAAATAAAATCATGCTTAAACATTAGCACTCTTGCAATATTTTGTTTATTTAACAGTGTCTGATAACTGACACCTCTTGCTCTGAATTATTGTATCAAAATGCCTGTGCTGTTGCAGTCTTGAGTATGCTGTTCAGGTGTGTATCTGTAAGCTGCAAACCTACAATGATGCAGCAGCAGCATAACTGGGAGAAGCAGCAGAAGACAGCCATTTCCACTGCGGGCCTGATAGAAGCCCTCCAAGGGCCTGATCCGGCCCCTGGGCTGCTTGTTTGACACCCCTGTGATGAGGCATTCACAAGGAGCCACTGCCCTGAGAATATAGGACAGTATGAGTCAATAAAGGTGACAGCAAGTAACCATTAATGTACATACTTGATAGCAGCACACTGTTCTATTTTCTCTGTCAAATAACGTCATCTGTACTTCTTCCTCTGATGAAAAAAAATATTCCCAAGGATGTGAAAACTTTCTGGCTTTCCCATCTGTTAGCAATGCAACAACCCTCAAAAGATTACGTGCCAACTGGTCTGAAGGAGGAAAGCAATATATCTAAGCAACTAACAGACCAAACTAAGACTAACAGACCAGAATAATATCTCTACATGTAAGTCTTCTGACAAACAAACTTTTGTTTACTTTAAAATTTGTTTCTTAATTTCAACTTTTCAACTTGCTTCTTAGACAGTGAAAATTAAGATACACATGCTAAAATCGCACAGGATGCAACAGTTTGCAGCTGTCTCTCTCTCTAGGTACTATGCACATTTGCAGTTTTGTTTGTAGAAAACTGTCACTACACTTTAAAAGTATATAAGTATGCTAAATAATAAAAATGTTATATGCCAACTAAGTTATAAATGAAGGATTTTGTGTAGTTAAAGCAGTAAAATATGTTTAACATTGGGAAATTTCAGTTTCCCACAACTTTTGTTTTCCTTCATGGAAAAACATTTTCTCTTATGAACCAAGTCTTCCAAAAATTCTACCTCGCTAACTAGACATCATTTAAGTTTAAGCCCCAACAACAAATAATTGAAGAGGAAGAAACTGAGAACTTTTAATCCAGGAAAAAAATTATCACACACTTAAATAAGATGTGCTGATAATCATTGGTGACTGGAACCTGAAGGCAGGAAACAAAGCCGAATCAAAGTTGGGAATTTTAGTCTAGGAGCAAGAAATGCAGCAAGAGAACAACAGAGAATTCTGTGAAGACAAAGAAGTTGTTCCCATGTTTCAGGTAACTGAACAGATGACTGCATATGTGGACATCACCAAATAGCCAATAAACAAATCCAACAGATTATATAATTAGAAGCAGTGAACCAAAACAATGGCTCATATACTGAAAATGCTCTATCTACACTCCAGTTCCAAAAAAGGAAACCTCAAAGACTGCAGCAACTATCAGACCATTGCATTAATTTCTCATGTGAGTAAAGGGATGCTCAAAAGCTTAGAACAAAGACTCTCACCATTTATGGAATGAAATATGCCACATGATCAAGCTGGATGCAGAAAAGAAAGAGGCACTAGAGATCATATTACTAAGTCACATTGTTTACTGGAGCATATTAGAGAATTTCAAAAGAAAATCAGTTTGTGTTTCATAGATTACAGCAAAGCTTTTGACTGTGTGGATCATAAAAATTACTACTGGTTTCAAAAGAAATGGGTGCACCACAACATCTGTTTTAATATGGAATAAGGACAGAAGGCTTATGTTAGGGCAGAATGTAGAAAACAGAATGGTTTCCAATTGGTAGAGACATTGGAAAGGGATGTATTTTATCTCCCTATGTGTTCAATCTACATGCAGATAATAAAAAGAGGATTATATTTAGATGAAGGTAGAGTGAAAATTGGTGGAAAGAACATTACCAAACTGACACCACATTACTGGCAGAAAATAGTGAAGACCTGAAACAGCTGCTGCTGAAGGTTAAAGCAGAAACTACCAAGGCAAGATTACAGATGAAGATTTAGAGGACAAAAGCAATGACTACTGAGGAATTACACAACTTTAAGGGTGATGATGAGAACACTGAATTTGTCAAAGATTTTCTATTCCTGGGCTCTATCATCAACCAAAAGGGAGGCAGCAACCAAGAAATCAGAACGAGAATGAAACTGGGAAGGACAACTAGAAAAGATTCTTAAGTATAAGTATGTGACAGTAGCAACCAAGATCAAGATAATTCACACTAGAGTATTCCCCATTATTATGTATGGTAGTGAAACTGGGAAGGACAGCTAGAAAAAATTCATTAGTGTAAGTACATGTCACTGGCAACCAAGATCAAGATAATTCATACTACAGTATTCTCCATTACTATGAATAGAAGTAGAAATGAGACAATGAAGAAAGCCGACAGGAAGAAAGCTGACTCGTTTGAGATGTAGCGCTGGAGGGGAGTTTTACTCATGGACCAACTAAAGACAAATAAGTGGGTTCTAGATCAAATTAAGCCTTAACTCTCCCTAGAACCTAAAATGATAACTGAGTCTATCATACTTTGGTCACATTATGAGAAGACAAGACTCACTGGTAAAGACAACAATGTTAGGAACACTTGAAGGCAATGCTCCCTCTAAGCCAGGGGTGTTGAACTCATTTGTTATGAGGGCCAGATCTGACATAAATGAGACCTTGTTGAGCCGGGCCATGTGTGCCATAAAAGGTAATGCCAGGTAGCAGAGATATAAACTTTATAAAGGACACAAACACAAAGGAGCTTTTTTTACTTGAAATAAAAACATGCTTAAAACATTAGCACTCTTGCAATATTTTGTTTATTTAACAGTGTCTGATAACTGACACTTCCGGCTCTGAATTACTGCATCAAAATGTCTGTGCTGTTGCAATCTTGAGTATGCTGTTCAGGTGTGTATCTGTAAGCTGTAAACCTATGACAACGCAGCAGCAGAAGAACTGGAAGAAGTAGAAGACAGCCAGTTCCACTGTGGGCCTGATAGAAGCCCTCTGGGGGCCTAAACTGTGGAGTCTTGTGAGCAAAAATTCTACTTTGTGAGCTACTGGCATTAAAGTTATGAGTAAGCGATTTGGCTGCTGCATAAGTTAGTTTGCTCTGGAGCCATCCTTCTTGAGCTAAGACAAGAATGTGTGAGCTAGAGGCTAAAAAACTGTGAGCTAGCTCACACTAACTTAGTTTAGAGGGAACACTGCTTGAAGGCAGCAGGAAAAGAAGACCCAAAAAAGGCATGGCCCTCAGTTTGCATGACCAGAGCAAGGCTGATAACAATAGGATGTTTTGGAGATCATTAATTCATAGGGTCACCATAAGTCTGAAGTGACTTGATGGCACTTACACACTATTTGATATCTGAACGAAGAAAAGTATCCCCGTCATGGTATAATCCACAATCTAGTGGTCAGATTAAGAGACTGCGTCTCTCTTGTTAAACTTAAACCCAAGACTTTTCCTTGCCACAACTGCCTTTCTTTATTATTGGAGAGACAAAGGGAAACCAGTATGCCCTCAATCAAGAATAAATCCAATATGTCTGGAATGCATATCTTATTTCCAGATCTGCGATGATGATGATGATGATGATTTCATTTCTATACCACCATAGCCTAAGCTCTTTGGGTGGTATACAACAGGTATAAAAACAATAAAATACTATAGATAAAACATTAAGAATTAAAGATTTATTTAAGATAACATGAAAAACATTCATAAAAATAGACCAGACACACACACCGTCAGAAAACCCTAACCCAGAGTAAAAGAAAAGTACTTGGCTAATTTTATCAAGCCCCTGCATGACTACAGAGGTCTTTAAAGGCCTCCACAAAGAAGGCTGTCTTAACCTAGCACCAAAAAGATGGCAAATTTGACACCAGGTGGACCGCAGCAGGGAGGTTGTTCCAAAGACAAGGAGCTACAACC
This sequence comes from Gekko gecko, assembly GCA_029375565.1. Taxonomy (NCBI): domain Eukaryota; kingdom Metazoa; phylum Chordata; class Lepidosauria; order Squamata; family Gekkonidae; genus Gekko; species Gekko gecko. Next base: position 158,087,724 of record JAPDNY010000003.1, on the reverse strand, counting down.
TAAAAGTCTCTCCCCCTAGCTGCCCCCCTCCAAGCCTCTTGAGGGGCTGGTATCCAGAAGAAGGCCTCAGAGGTTTTACATGTTCTGACCTCAGGGTCATAAGAACATAAGAGAAGCCAATGTTGGATCAGGCCAATGGCTCATCCAGACCAAAACTCTGTCATACAGTGGACATAAATACCAGGTCCCATCAAGAGGTCCATCAGTGGGGCCAGGACACTAGAGCTGTTGCCCCCCCAAGCATCAAGAATACAGAGCATCACTTGCCCCAGACTGAGAGTTCCTATCTATACTTTGTAGCTAATAGCCACTGATGGACCTCTGCTCCATATGTTTATCTAATTCCCTCTTGAAGCCGTCCATGCTTGTAGCCACCACCACCTCCTGTAGCAGTAAATTCCAAGTGTTAATCACTCCTTGGGTGAAGAAGTACTTCCTCTTATCTGTTCTAACCCAACTGCTCAGCAAATTCACTGAGTGCCCACAAGTTCTTGTATTGAGAGAAAGAGAGAAAAGTACTTCTTTCTCCATGGGCTCTATCCCATGCATAATCTTATAAACCTCGATCATGTCACCCCTCAGCTGCCGTTTCTGCAAACTAAAGAACCCCAAGCGCTTTAACCTTTCTTCATAGGGAAAGTGTTCCAACCCTTTTATCATTCTATTTGCCCTTTTCTGCACTTTTTCCAATGCTATAATCCTTTTTGAGGTGTGGTGACCAGAATTGTACACAGTACTCCAAATGAGGTCATACCATCGATTTATACAGGGGTATCATGAGACTGGCTGATTTGTTTTCAATTCCCTTCCTAATAATCCCCAGCATAGTGTTGGCCTTTTTTATTGCAGTCGCACACTGTCTCGACATTTTCAGTGAGTTATCTACTATGACTCCAAAATCTCTCTTGGTCAGTCTCTGCCAGTTCGGACCCCATCAATATGTATTTATAGTTAGGATTTTTTGCTCCAATGTGCATCCCTTTGCACTTGGCCACACTGAACCCCATTTGCCATGTTGATGCCCACTCGCCCATCCTCAACAGTTGCCTTTGGAGTGCCTCACAATCCTCCCTGCTTTTCACCACCCTGAACAACTTTGTGTCATCCACAAATTTAGCCACTTCATTGTTTATTCCCAACTCCAAATCATTAATGAACAAGTTAAAAAGCAACAGACCAAGTACTGATCCCTGTAGTACCCCACTGCTTACCACCCTCCACTGAGAAAATTGTCCATTTATATACACTGTCTGTTTCCTATTAATTCGCCTGTTTTTGATCCACAAAAGGACTTGTCCTTTTATCCCATGACTATTGAGCTTACTTAGGAGCCTTTGATGAGGAACTTTATCAGAAGCTATCTCAGTTATTAATCTACCTGCTGCATTTTGCACCAGCTGCAGCTTCTTAATGGTCTTCAAGGGCAGCTCCATGTAGAGAGCGCATTGCACTAACCTAATCTGGAAATTACTGAAGCCAGGCTATCCCTGTCCAGATAGGGGTGCAACTAGGCCACCAACAGAAGCTGGTACCAAGCATTCGGAGTCACCAATGCCACCTAAGCCTCAAATGGCAGAGATGGATCAAGGAGCATCCCCAAGCTACGAACCTGCTCCCTCAGGGGGAGTGAAACCCTGTCTAGAACAGGTTGAACACACCCCATCCAGTGAAAAGAATCACCCACCAACAGCATCACAGTCTCAGTTTGTTAGCCCTCATCCAGTCCATTATCATAGCCAGACACCAGTTTAGCATGTCGACAGCTGCAACTGCCAACGATGAAAAGGAAAAATGAGTGCTGATGACAACCAAAATCGTGGATGACTCCACTCAGCGGTTTGACTCCACTCAGTGGTTATATAGCATGGGAGACAGAACAGACCCCTGAGGAACTCCATGCTGGAGAATCTATGGGGATGAAAAATATTCCCAAGCACCACCTTCTGGAGACAGCCCTCCATGCAGGAGCCAAACCATTGCGATGCAGTGCCCCCACTCCCATCTTAGCCAGTCACTCCAGAAGGATACCAGTCTATCAACAACAATAAAGTTACCCAAATTACTAAACTACAATAACTCTATTACTATTCCCTGCATGAGGATATTTGAAAGTTTCTAGTCAGTTACAGGACTAGTTCAGAGAATCTTGAATAGCTGGGCCACTTCCCCACACAACCATTCCTAATGCAGCTTTAAACTGTTTTACACATCCTTAGAAAACATGACAGCAAACCTCCCTCTTTGCATTCTTTTATGCTAGGACCCCAAAGAAGCACAGTGCATGAATACTTTTGTGAAGACAGCATCTTTTCTGGAAGTAGACATACAAGAGAGTGCATAAAATAATCTCCAGTGTTCAGTGGACTGCATGCAAAAAAGAAAGATCAAGACAAAAAAGAGATTAACAGTGCAATCCAAAGAACGCTTTCCTTGGAGTAAGCACCACTGATTTGACATAAGTAGGATTCTAAACAGACCTGCTTAGGATTGCTCTCAGTTGTCTCTGAGACTTCACTTTCTAATCTGAGCTTTGGTGTACCCACTTTTCCATCATAACTACCATCTCCTTAATAGACCATTGTGTTTAGTACTTACAAGATGAGACTCACAAGACCTGCAAGGAGGATCCCATACTTTCCCCCTTTTGCTTCTCTGCCTGGCTTCATGCCTCCTCCTCTGAAGTTCTGCATGCCTACCCATCAACCCTCCTCCTCAATGCTCTGCCTGCTGCCCGCCACTCTACCCACCTCCATTTGTTCTCCTCCCTTCACTTTGTGGGGAGTAGCAAAAGCTCCTGCCCTCCTGGATTGCAACAGCCTGTCTGGGTCAGTGGCTACAGTAGCTTCTCCTCTTCCTCTGTCTCACATGCAGCATGAGGCAGTTAGATGCAACCAAGCTGGTGGAGACACATCAACATTCCTCTGTAGTCCTCTTATACAGATAAGAACTCCTCTGCCTAGGGGGAGGGGATTTAACCACCTTCTTTTTTAACTCTTAATGGTTTTTAGCAAATCCGGGGGGTTCCCTAACTTTGCAGAAAAATCTCTGTTCTCTGTACATGTCCTCAATCCACAGACTTAACTGTCTGCAGATGGGCCCATGTTGAGAATTAGTTATACTGACTAGTAGGTTTCCATGAACCAGCATTCTAACATATAATTTGCTGTGGTGCCATGCAGAGATACAGTGGCCTTACTCTTACACATTTCACAGGAGGAACTACCAGCACCTGTTTGCAAGCCATTCAAGAGCATGGCATCTTCAAGGAAAGATTATTATCCTAGGGCAAAAATATACAGTACTAGTCCGGCATGACTTTCCTGGTGGAAGAACAGGACAGAGCACCACACAGCAGAACACTGGGGAAAACCCTGACAGGCCAGTATAGCTCACAGTCTTTACATTAGATATTCTAAGATTTTTGCACAGAGGACACTGTAAAACACTTCTGTGCATAGCAGAATATTAGGACATAATTGTGATTCAAGAGCTCTGAACTACTTTTTAAAAGTGTTTCAAAAGGGATTTTCACGTTATGGTAGGCTCCTGTCTGAACCATTTTTACAATGTTCAATTTTCAACCATTTGAAAGGATAGATTCCCCCCCCCACCCCAGACACTGGCTGCTTTGATTTTAAAAACTGTTCAAAATAGTTTTAACCACACTATTCCTCACTATGCATAAGGTGGATGTTTGAAGAACCAGTATCACAGAAGTCAACAAGAACCCCAGTGCCACAGAGTCACTACTAATGAAGAGTCTGTGCCAACTCTATTTTCAGTACAATAACTTCCATAAAGTAACACTACAACTCAATACATTGTGTAGAACAGCACCAAAAAACCCAGAATGATGTATGGTAAGTCAAGATGCTGACATTATTATGTGCTGCAAGGATGTCACATGGGGCAGCACAGCAAATCATGCAAGTCAATCACTATCACCAACATGCCATTAAGTGAGCAGGTATTTGCATGACAGAGAAGCATACAAAAAAAAGCAGTGATCTATTTTGTCTGAGACTTAAGTTTTACACACTTCTGTTTTGCATCTTCTAAGGTTTAACAAACTCCATGATACATGCATGGTCAGGTTTAAATATACTGCTCCCACTAAGCTCAGTGACACTAGCAGTGCATGCCTAAACACAATTATGTTTTTTGAAGTCCCTTGAAGACAATGGGCTTAGAAGGGTATAACTCTGCTTATGACTACACTTAGTCAAATGAAGTCCAAACACCACAACTTCACTAAGTTATGGACCAAACTGCAAATCCCATTCTAACATTTCTTAGGTTAAAGCTATTTATGTTGCATGTGTTTTCCAATCATAAAATACAATGCAATATTAGAAACTAGCAGAAAATTCTTCAAACATGCACACATGGAACATACTATCTGCAAGACACTGACATATGTATACTTCACGAAACTAAACATCTGCATAATATAGTGCAGTACAAAAAAAATCCCATTGTTTTACCCTCAAGTATTTAACATGAGCATACCATAACCAAACCAGATACAGACCTGTAAGATTTGAAAGATTCTAACATAAATTAAACTTTATTTTGCTTCAGCACTAGCTCCCCCACCAGACCAACTTAACACTGTAATTCCTTTTACCCCATTATACCACCAAGCAATCTAAGACACAAATTTAAACATTATTTCAAACCTTTAGATGATATGGCATCAAAGTATCTAGGCAAAAGGACAAAAAAAATCCTTTCCAAAGAAAAACAGAGAACATTTTGTTTGGATTTGTAATCATACATATTCACAATATACTAAACCTGCTCTGGTGAGAACAGTATTGACACTCATTCTAGCTTTGTTTTAACATTAAACACTGAACGTTATGCCTGCTTGATATTATACACTAACCTGCTTGCTTGTAATCTTAACGTGAGCATAACCCATTAAAAGGAGATTAAAGAATCAAAAAACAAGTCTACAAAATTTACTAATCCCTGTTTTTTGTAATTCTTAAGTAGTCCAGTTAGTTACTGAACACAGTAAATCCTAATATATCACATGAGCCAACCGGTATTTTCTCACTAATACACAACAGTTTGAACAATAATAAAAAAACACCCTTTAAGAATCTTACCAAAACAATACAATTTTATTAACTGTGTGACACTGTCACCTTTAGCAACCTGTATTTCTGGAATAACCCCTCTCAGGTCAAGTGCCCAATTTAACCCCTCACTGTATCCACTTTCAATAAGTGTTTGCATATTAAACATTGGATACTAAAGGCTTTCCAATCTTTAAATCTGAATAGGCTTCCCTTCTTGTGTTACATCTGTATGTACAGCTGCAGGATACAAACAAGCACTATTTTCATACATTTTTAAGGCCACATAAATCAACAAATCCATTACTCAAAACTAAACTACATCAATTACTCAACCTCCTAGTATATGTTGTAGCAGCAATTCTAAGAACCATATAAGTGATAAACATATTATCTTCATAACAGACTTCCAAGTGCAACTTTCTCAGCTTTTATCATTTAATAAAAAGCAAGCTAAAAATTAGAGTAAAATAAATCTGATATAACATAAACTTGATTAATTACTTGCAGATAATTCAGACAATTTAAAATGTATGAAAATGGTGTCTCTGTCCTTTGCTTTTTTCTCTTCTACTCATGCATGAAAAGTACATTTCTTTAATAAAAAAATGTGACTCATATAGGAATGCATGACATTCGATTTTTGTTTGAAGAAAAGCACTTAAAGGTTTATAGTAATGTCTCCAGGTACTACAATGCAATAACTTAACTCATCACTCCACGTATAAATTTCCAAATACATGGGAAATGGAAAGTTTTTAACCATATCAGCACTCTACATAGCTATGGTGTGATCCTCAAATACATACCATCAGTCATCTACCCAAAAGGGCCACTCCCAACAATCAAACTGTCAATAGCCAAGTGTCAAATGCATGCAAATATTTACAATCTAGGCCTACACTAAACTGTAGAAGATATGCAATACAATATGTACCTATAAAATAAGCGGCATTGTATCCATGGGCCACCAGAACACCATAATCAGAGGAAAAAGAAAGAGTCATGACTTGTATGTCAAAGGTCTTTATACTCTGTCTATATAGCCATACTTGTGAATGTTTTAACAGGTATCATCCTTGAATGTTTAGAAAGCACACAACATATAATTAAATTAGCATGGGTTTTGAATGCATGTTCCTCAAAGTTCTGTCACTGTTCTTCAACATACTTTGGTTTCACATGCTGACAGGGCAGCATAAGGTAAAATACAAAACTAAACGTTTTCTAAAACGTCCTGCAAGGACAACAAGCCATGCTAATACACATGCAAAACTGTTTAATGTAATCCATGGTGATAACCGATTTCTATTTGCAGTGGATGTTCAACTGACCATGTTAACTGGGCCCCTGAAATGAGACGTCATATCAACTGGCATGCTTGACACATCATTTTGGAAGACTATGTGCCATCAGAACCTTTGCTAGTTACCGGTGCGCTTCCGGACTCAAAAGAAAAGTTTAAAGCAGCACTTATGACGCTCCACCGGGCGGGGGGGCGGGGGGGGGCGGGGGGGGCGGGGGGAGCGTGCGCCCAGACCACAACCCTCTACGGTAGCTCTCCCCAAGGCACCTTCGCTGCGCATACGATCCCCACCCCTTCCATCCTCGTCTATTCCCCCGATTACACGGGCGCACGCACACACACATAACCCCGGTTCCTGCACACTGGCGGCTATCTGCTCCTGCTGCATTTCTGCACAGCTCGCCGTGATTCTCGCGGCGCCTCTGTGCACGATGCTCAGGGCTTTGGCTTGCGCACGTTCTTTTCTTCTTCGCATCCGCCTCGCGGCCACTTCCTTTTCCCTCAGCAGCACCCACATAGCAACAGCATTGTCGCCACTGCTGATGCCCCAGCAAGCGAGCCAGACTGCCAACAACCGACCTGAAGCACCCTCACTCCCTTCTCAGGGAGCCCAGGCCCCGGGCAGCAGAGCCACATCCCGGCTTGCCTCTCCGCCTCTCTCTCCGAGGACTTCGTTCCGGGGAGCCGCCGAAGAAGCCCAAGAGCCAGGCAGCCTGCAACGGCGAGAGATCCTCATCTCCCACCTCCCTCAGCCTTCCCCCTTCACTCACATCCTTCTCCTCCCGCCCTGTCCCCCGAGTCAGCAGTTGCAGCTGCTGCCGCACCACCAGGCCCGTGAGGAGGAGGAGGAGGAGGAACGCGTGGAAGCGAGAGGCGCCCCCGCTCGGCTCCAGGCTCAGCATCCCCTCAAGTGCTAGGAGGGTCCCCAGAGACATCCTCCTCCTCCTCCTCCTCCTCCCCCCGCGCCTTGCCTTCCCTTACCAGAATCCGGCGTTGACCGCCCGCAAGCTCCGGTTGGTTTTATGTCCACTTCTCCGGAGACTGGCGCTCCTCAAGTGCCGGGTCTGAAGAGACGCGCGGGAGGGAGAAGGATGTGAGTGAAGGGGAAAGGCTGAGGGAGGTGGGAGAGGAACAGACGGAAACAGGAACCCGCCACTGCCGTTTAACGGAGCCTCGAGCGGACCAAAGAAGCGCGAGACACTGACAGAGCACAGGCGAGGGGGGCGCGTGTACGCTCGCTCGCTCGCTCCCGCGCGCGCACCAAAGGCGAAGGGGGGGAGGAGGAGGAGAAGCCGAGCAGCTGAGAGGAAAGACGAAGGCGCGCTGACTGGGGCGGAGCGCCCTCGGAAGCTCGAAGGCAGAGCAGGGAGCCAAAGAGGGTGTGGCGTAAGCGCGCGTGCTGGGAGGAAGGCAGCCAATGAAAGCGGGCTTGTGTGAAAGCTCCACGCGGGTGGGACTTTTGCCTCCGAGGCAACAGCGCCGGTAAAGCGCCGGCAGCACGCATACGTATTACGCAGCCGCTGCTGCTCTCTAAGCCCCCCCTTCTTCTGAACGTTAGTAGCGTAGAGGGTTGGGGTCTGCTAGTGCCTTCTGGAGGCGGTACGGGTTGGGGAGGGCTGTCCTGTCCGTCCGCTACCAATTCCGTGGAGGAGCAGCGGCCTTGTCTCCAGTGCTCTCCCGCCTCGGACGCGGACGTGAGTTCCGCTGGCGCGGTGTGACAGTAGCCCTCGAGCGGGCCCTCCGCTCCACCGACTACAACTCGGTGGGATGGCCACCCTTGCTGCCTTTGAATGGGGGGGGTGAGGAGTGTATCTAGTCGTCCAGAACCGTAAGAGGAGGCAGGGAATTAATGGATTCAAGACAAGCCAGTACTAAAATATTGTGCCGTGAACAAAAACAAATACATTTTAGAGGATTTCCCCCCCAAATGCTCATCTTTTTTTCCAAATGCGAGATGATGTCAGTGAAGTTAGTTTCAACATTTATTTACCAAGATGATGAACTAAAATGAACTGCGTTTTAGTTCATGCAACGTACACGCATTTGTTGTCTCTTGACCACAAGATTGTGCGTCCGTGTGTGCTGCTACAATGTATATATGCATCCACTGTGTGTAAGTCTATGGTGCTACAATGTATCCATGCATCCACCATGTGGAAAGAGGAAGAAAGGGAACAATTCATACGGAACTGCCGTGGTGTTGGGAGTAATTTCCCCCAGAGTGTGATCCTTTGCTGCTACCATAATGCCTTTCTCAAGTAACCACATGGTTGAGATCCGTCATTTTTTTTCCTCATGTCTTCAGATGAGATTTATAATTGCATGGGAAGAAACCACATAATTAACTGCTCCCATGTGGTTCCTCTATCTCATCATGCGTGAAGAAATGTGGAATCATAGCACAGTGAAACAACTGAATCCCAACTGCAGTATGTATTATGACTTGAGTCTTAGTGGATTCAATACAAGTGCTCCTGATCAGAAGGTCTTGGATAGGAAACAGGCTATACATCAGTGGTACAGCACATGTTTTATGAGTTAGCCTTACCATTAAACATTCAACTGGGCAATGCATTCCAGACAGGGGACTATTTTTCTTCTTCCAACTTCTGTCTCTGTGTTGCATTTAAAAAATGCTCCAGCCTAGATCAAGGCCACTGTCGTATTGATTTGGGTACAAAAATTCCTAAAGCCAGCACTTATATCTTAGATAAAGACCCAACAAAGTGTCTGCCCAGAAACATCCTCAATGGCCATCTGATTCTTGAGGTTCCATGATGATTTAAAAAAAAAAAAAATTAAGAGCACACTATTGACTCACTAAACCATCCATCGGCACCCAGCACATAGAAAGACATTCTAATTGCTACCATGCAACTTTGAAAAATCTCTTCCCCCTATAATATAAACCACAGTATTTTCTGGCAGTACCATGTAAGCTTCTTTTCTGGGACCTCTTTGGTGTTTGTGCTTTACACATATGCCGCAATTACATCATCAGACATGGTATCATCATGCAGGGCATGTTGCAGGGGACACTCTATTGTTTAAGGAAAAACTCTAAGGTTTTTCATTAAATGATTGAGCATGTGTGTCCCCCGCCCCCATCATTGCACCAGGCACGGTGACACGAACAAGATGCCTTGTGAGGTAGGAAAGGCCCAAGGTCCCCCAGCAAGCTTCCATGGCAGAGTAGGGATTTTAACCTGGATCTGCCAGATCCTAGTCTGATACTCTAAACATGAAACAACACTCTTTCTCTGCACACACATACAATGTGCCTGCTACACGATATCATGGGAAGACAGATTACAAGCCAACAATCTAAATCTACAAGAAATTGATTCTCCCTAGTTCCCTTATATAGAACCAGAATTCACTTTACTTCCGCAACTGATGATATTATAGTCTATAAATAGAAATAGAAAACTATAAAGCATTCAACTACTGCAGAACTCTAAAGGATACACATTTGTGTTGAACATTCAAACTATTATCTTGCCATTGATTTGTACATGCCTGAAACAATATCATTTCAAAGTCTCCTCCAATGTGCAACAAGCATAACCTCTATGATAAATCAAAGGACAGGAATACAAAAATTCACATTAAATGCTGTTTTCATCACTGGGTACCAACTGAGAATTGTGTCCTGTGTCCGAACTTGTTAGCATGTACTCTGACAGGCTGCCCACCCTTTCTACATACTTACTGAACAATTTCTACTACAGAGTTTGAACAGATGAGGTTACATTCCCATTTCATGTATCCTTGCTGCCACCTAATAATTTGCCCACTGAACTTCAGCACATGTTATTTCTGGATTCACTTTATCTGAAACCAGCTCCATGGAAATTATGAAATGGACAAGCATGAGTCAAAGTTCAGATACCTGAGCTACTATCACATAGCAAAGAAATAATGCAATTTCCATCCATAGCAGCTGTCTGTTGAATCAATTATTTTTTTCTTAATTTGAGATTCAAAAGTATTAATCTAAAAAGATTGGTTCAGGATCTGTTCTGGAATGGACAGCATTTTTATGTAATTATCTGAGATGTGAAATGAAGCATAGGTGTCATCTATGGGGGGCTGGGGGGTTTGAGACTCCACCAAAATTTTCCAGGAGGGACTGCGCCTCCCCTGGGGGGCAGACAACCAGTGCAGGTAGGCTTTAAAGTGCAGGAAGCCAATTCAGGGCACCCTTTCACTCCCCCCACCTAAGAACAGGAGGGAGCAAAGGGAAGGCTTGCAATGGCTGTCCACCCTTTAAAATGAGCAGCCCAGCAGGTCTGCTTGCCAGCTGTTTGCTTTAAATCAGGGCAGTGACTCCCACCATGCATCTCCAGGGGCAAAAAAGGCACCTTCTACCATCTCCGCGCAGCAGAGCGCATGCAGGGGGAAGAACCGCGCTTCACCTTAACAGGAGCCAGCCGTGCAAATAAAAAAGAAACTGCTCCTATCTTTACATCTATTCCGCCCAGGTTCTAGGAATGTTGGGGGGGGGGGGGGACAGGATGAGAGACATTGAAGAGTGTTTACAAAGGAGAGGGGTAGAGGAGAGAGGGCTGGCCTGCCTGGGCGGAAGGGGAACATTTCAACACCCGCAAGCCTGGCAGGGATGTTGTCACTCAACTGGAATCTTCCTTCCTTTCGTTTTTCTTTCTCTCTTTCACTCCTCTATCCCCATCTTTTTTCCTTCTTTCCTTTCTCTCTTTGTGTTTCTCTCTTTCTGTCTTTGTCTTTTTCTTGCTTTGTATTTTCTCTCTCTCTTTCTGTCTGTCTTGCTTTCTTTCTATCTCTCTGTCTTTCTCAGTCCATTTTTTTTTATTTTGGTGCATAATGCCTTCAGCTCACACACAATGCCACTTCTGTCACCTCTTCCAGATGATTCCTTAAAGTCCATCTTTTCTATGAATTGTTTTGAACAACTGCCTAATCCCCATTTTCTGCTGGAATTGACCATTCGCTTAAGGCTAAACTACATATGTTTCCTCTTTAACCTTGTCTGGTCTATCTGTCTGTCCGTCCGTCCATCCATCCATCCATCCATCCATCCATCCATCCATCGACCGAAGTGAGATTGTATTTAAATAGTTTCTATTTTTAAAAAAATTGGTCTGCTCACAATTTTAAAACTAGCTCCATAGCCAATACATGGTAACCCTGTAGTGTTTTCAAGGTAAGAGACATTCTAAAGTGGTTTGCCATTGCCTGCCTCTGCATACCAACTCTGGGCTTCTTTTATGGTCTCCCATCCAACTATGGACCAGAGCTGTCTGTCGGAAAACAAGGTACAGTCCTTAACCCTGGCTGTCTCCACCCATTTACAATGTAGCAACTGTCAGACTGCAAAGCCTCTGTTGAGCTCCAATTTACATTTTTTGGGGAAAGTGTGTCTGTATTTGATTTTACTTGGGTCTATATATCCTTGATTGAGAACAGTTGTTTGTTTGTTTTTTATGGGGGGGGGCTGCTTTAACCACTCCTAAGCTCTTCTTTCAGTTTCCATTTCATTTTTAAATGGTAAGCCCATCTGCATGAACAAGATTGTGGGGGGGAAATGCAGATCAGAGGCCTTTTAACATTTCCTTTTGCCCTGTATGCAGCTCAGAAAAAACACTGGCAAGAAATGTGCACTCTGTACATGTTCATGCTCCTCATTTTGCTGTTACTTAAAATGGTGTGGCACAGTTTCAAAGGGACAACTAACTGGTATATATAAAATGAATGACAGGTTTGCCCATTGGAAACAATGGGAGAGGCTTGAAGGCCCAATGGAGATAATGGGAGCCAGGAATGCCAATTGATTTGCATAGGCTCCACTGAAATACATTGCAGCACAAAAAAGTTGCAAAGAAAATGTGGAATGGTTTTCCCATTAAGGCCTTTGGGCCCAGATAGGCTACTCTGGGACTGGAATGACAGCCCCCAGAGTGAAAGACAGTCCCTAGGAATAGAATCTATGCTCTGAGACTAGACTGACAGCTCCCAGAGTGGAAAAACAGTCCCTAGGAGGAGTATCTGTGCTCTGGTACTGGAATGACAGTCCCCAGAGTGGAATAATGATCCCTAGCAATAGAATCTGTGCTTTATTAGTTGTTGTGGATTTTTCATGCTGTATGGCCATATGGCTGTATGGCCATGGCCTGGGCATTGTAGGACCTGACGTTTCACCAGCACCTGTGACTGGCATCTTCAGAGGTATAACACAGCAAGATGGAGTACTCTCTGTGTTAAGGTGAGGAGAAGAAGAAGAAGAAGGCCTTGGCACACCTTCTCAGAGACTCCAGCCCTGCATTTACCAAATCAAGGCATCTATGATGCCATAATTTAGTAATTTTTTAAAAAATAAAATTTATTAATTTTATCCCCCCCTCCCCTGGCTTCCAACGATGCTCCACCCCCATTAACATTTCTATCAATATTCTCTTACATTCAATTCATTTTCAATGTTCAATTCATAATTTTCAATATTTTCCTTTTCTATTTTTCACTATTAGGTAACCTTTCTATTACAATCCCTTTTCTTACAATACCTCTATTATTAATAACTATCAAAACATAGCAGTCTATTTTTCACATCCCAGTTAAGTTCTAAATAGTCTTTAAAATCTTTCCAATCTGCTAAAAATTCTTTGTCTTCTTTTCCACGAAGGTTTCCTGTCAGCTTGTCCATTTCAATCATAAAAATCATTTTTTTTATCCGTTCCCATTTGTCAGGTACCTGCTCCTGCTTCCAAAACTGAGCATAAGTCATTCTTGCAGTTGAAATTAAGTACCATAACAAAGTTCTCTTTGCCATTTTGACTTCTTCTAATTTAAGTCCTAAAAGTAACATTTCTGGCTCTTTTTTCAAAGTACATTTCAGAATTTTCTGAATTTCATTATGAATCTCAGTCCAAAAAGCACTTGCTTTTTCACATGTCCACCACATATGGTAAAACTAGCCCTCTTTTTTCTTACATTTCCAACATTTGTTAGACATATTCTCATTTATATTAGCAATTTTTTTGGCGTCATGTACCATCTATACATCATTTTATAACAATTTTCTTTAACATTAACACATGTTGAAATTTTGATCGATTTTTTCCACAAACATTCCCATGATGACATTTCTATATCTCTTTTTATATTTATAGCCCATTTCACCATTTGTTCTTTTACAGTCTCATCCTCTGTATACCATTTTAACAAAATCTTATACATTCTAGAAATCATTTTTTTACCTTTTTCTATCCAAATCATTTCAATTTCATTATTTTCTTTTCTAAAACCATATCTCATTTTGTCAGTCTTAAACAAATCATAAATCTGTCTGTAGTTTAGCCAGTCATATTCAAAGTCCAATTCATCTCTAGGTCTCATCGCAAAACTTCTCCCCTCAGTTTTCAGAATCTCTCTATAGGGTAACCAGTCTTTCCCTTTATGCCTTGAGAATGGTTTAATTCCGCCGGAACAATCCACAATGGTCTTGCTTCAAAAAAAAATCTCTTGTATCTCATCCAAGTCATAAATAATGATCTCCTTATGAAGTGGTGTTTGAAAAGGTTATCGACCTTGGACTTCTCATACCATAAAAAGGCGTGCCAACCAAATTTTCGATCATGTCCTTCTAATGCCAACAGCTTTCTATTCTCCAAATTAATCCATTGTTCCAGCCATGCCAGACACACCGCATCATGATATAGTCTAAAATTAGGGAGTTGAAAACCTCCCCTTTCTTTGGCATCACAAAGAATTTTCATTTTAATCCTTGGTTTCTTTCCAGCCCACACAAACTTTGAAATTTCTTTTTGCCATAGATTCAACACTTTACAGTCCTTCACAATTGGGATCATCTGAAATAAGAATAACAGACGAGGAGAATGTTCATTTTGACTACTGAGACTCTGCCCAAAAGTGATAAATTCAAAGTGTTCCATTTTTTAATATCTTGTTGGATTTTATTCCAGGTCTTTTCATAATTGTTCTTAAACAAGTCTATATTTTTTGCTGTAACCTCTATTCCCAAGTATCTAGTTTTTTTCACCACTTGACATTGGATTTTTTCTTGTAAGTCCAGTTGGCTTTCTTTTCTCATGTTTTTACAAAGTAACTTTGTTTTATTCTTATTCACATAAAATCCAGCCAAATCTCCAAATTCTTTAATCCTTTCCATCAATAACAGTACATTCATTACTGGATCTTCAATTATAAACATTACATCGTCTGCAAAAGCCCTGTATTTATACTCGAAACCTCCAATTGTAAGTCCTTTTATATCTTTGTCTTCTTTTATTTTATTCAGCATCACTTCCAAAATCCAAATAAATAGTAAAGGAGATAGCGGGCAGCCTTGTCTAGTCCCTTTTTGAACTATAATTTAGTAAATTTCAGTACAAAGTCACCTTTGTGAATAAGACAGAAACAAGACTCTTGTAAATGAATGTCCAGGAAAACTTTTAAAATGTACCCCTACAGGCTTTTCTGTGTTGCCCTCCTTACTTTCAAATTTGTCACCATTTGTTTGTCTTATGCACATGGTATGTATATCTGCAGATCTTAAAGTGACTATTCTAAAAGTGAATTTAAATAAAGGACACAGCAGGAGACCCCTGAGATACCACTATAACCACTGGCCAACTCCCACCTTTTCCTGGGTTTAGCCCAGCCCAGGGGTATGGCTAGGGGGGTTCTCAAGGGTTCCCAGCCCCCCCCAAATTTCTGGGGAGTCCCTTCCTAAATCCCACATCATGATTCCGCCTCCATAGATAGTGACAATTCCCTGTGATGTCACTGGGCTTCGGTTCTTTTAAGGACCTACCATAGCCATGCCTCTGGCCCAGCCCCAGCCCCCCCCCCGAAATTGGAAGTCTATGAAATGAAGCAAAAAGGATTGATGACCTTCATAGGCATTGAAAGGAAAAGGCCCTGCAATATTAATACAGGACTATGAAAATGAATGGGAAGAATATACGGCAGTTTCAGATCTTCTTGTTGTGCACAGAGCACTGAATCCTCATCTCAAGGACAACTCTACCCCACCCCCCCTAAAAATCAATGTGATGACCTTCTGTTGTTCCATAACTATAACTATAATCATCTGTTACTAATAGGTACTGCCTCTGAACATCCTTTTAGCTATCATGTTCCATTTAGCTATCATGGTTAGCTGTTGATAGACATATCCTCTGTAAAATCTTCTTAGACTTTTTAAAAGTCATCTCAGCAAGTAGCCATCAGCACACCTCAGGCAGTGAATTCCATAAGTTAATTATCCCTTGTGTGATGAGGTGATGTTTGCAGAATTACTTTACAAGGCTGCATGGTTTTGGGGGGGGGTCTCTGCAGTCATGGGAAGACAAAGCAAGCACATGGCACGTGAAGCCTGGCTTCAGTTGGCCATAGAAGCAAATGCTGGGTCAAAGGACTGGTACTTTGATAAAGGAAAAGGTTAGAGGGGGTTGGTTCTTGGGGTCAGATCCCATCTTTTCCTTGTACTCACTTGGTGGCCTTGGACAAGTCATTTGTCTCCATCTAGTATAGCACTCTATTGCTTATGCTGATGCTTCTGGGAAAACTTACAAGCTGAGCATGAGGGAGGGCAACAGCCCTATATCCTGCTTCTTCCAGGCCACTGATACTCCAGAGTATATTTTCTTTTAATACAGAAGTCCCATCTACCTGTAACAGGGTAGACCAGGCAGGAGGAATTTGGGGTGGCTGAATCAAAAAGAAGATGAAGTAGGTGTGGTCTAAGAGGGTGGGTCAGGTGGGACTTGGAAAATCTCTACATATGGGAGGCCCCATCCACTTTGACCTAAAGTGAGTTGTAGTCATGCAGGCAAATTCTATCACACTCCCTACTGCACAGTAGACAGCTTCAGCTTTTGACTGAATCATTTTAAAGGCAGTTCCCAAAATATAAAGAATTCCTTTCCAGCCACTTGACATGAAATTGTATCTCTATTGACATTAGTACAGTATACTCCCATTTAGTTCACTGGAGTCAGATTTTCATTTATGCCTGCTTTTATTTTCCCATATGGTTATTCTGAATATGCTACCAGGAGAACAGTGGTGTTGAATTCTTAAATGTCACTGGAAAAAAGGAGAGACATCAGGCCACTCAGTTTCATAGGAAAGCATCTGAATAGCTTCTGCACAGGCTTTCATCAGACAAGTGGCCTCAGCCCACAGAAATGTGTGGGCTAAAATAAATAGAGGATGCTTGTGATGTGTCCAATTGTGCTTTCAAGTGTGTGGAATTAAATACATCCAAAAATTTTGCTTGATAATGGATGTACTGTACTGTAGCTTTATTAAACCAATATGCTCAGCATCCATGGTAGCTGGTACTTTTTGCAATTGAAATTTAAGATGTTTGACATTATAGTTGTCAAAGTCAGCACCAATACCCAGGCAAAGTAAGCCTTGGCTGGGGCCCCAGATAAGGGGTCCCATTGGGCTGAGCCAAATCTTCTCTCCCTAAACACTGAAAAGTAGAGAAGGTGATTTATGGCTTTTTCTCTGTGGGACAGAATCATCTAGGAGGAGGAGGAGAGATTAGATTTATACCCCACCCTTCACTTGTAGTCTCAGAGTGGCTTACAAACTCCTTTCCCTGTGAGGTAGGTAGGGCTGAGAGAGCTCTTTCCAGAATTGTCCTTGAGAGAACAGCTCTGACAGAACTATAGTTTGCCCAAGGTCATCCAGCAGGTGCAACTGGAAGTGATGTCATTGCACCTGCAACATCGTGTGCAATGCTCTGGTTTTTGGGCAAACCATAGAGTTTTTGTCACTGATGCAATGATGTTACTTCTGGATGATGTAATCACATCGGGATGTCACTGACAACATCCTACCAACCCCTGGAATATCCCCCAGATCCCCCTGCCGCAACAGCAAGGGGAACTGGCTGTCATGGGCAACAACGACAGTGCTGAGCCCTTGCCTGAGTTGGCAGCGCAGCTGGAGTTGCTGGCATCACCAGAGAGGGAAGCCAGCCCTTCTGACTCCTCAGGAGTTGACAGCTTGCTACTGCTGGCACCCGAGCCAGCAACTCCCACACCTGGTCCAGCAGCAGCTGACAATGTGCAGGTGCAAGCCAAAAGCCTGCCTGATTTACCTCTGCAGGTGGCTCAGCTGAGGCAGCAGCTCCACAGGGACTTAGCAACCTGCCATCGAGATGCACACTTGCAAGGAAGGTGGGTGCTGAGCCCTGAGTACTGGCAGGAGCAGTGCCACCACTAAGGGAAGCACTGCTGTAGGCCCATATAGCTCCCACTCGGGGCTGGGCTTTCCATAGAAGCAACAAGTCACATCTGTGCTGACCTTGCACCCACCTTCGGTTCCTGTCTCCCTACCTCACTCCTGTTTAGATTCCTGGTTTCCTGACCTCCCACTTTGGATGACTATTCTCATGGACTCTCGACTCAGCTCCTGTTTTGTCTCTTCTGGCTACAACCCCTGGACTGGACCTGACTCCTGGCCCAGCCCGTGACACTTGGCAACACTATTCACAAGTACTGCCCCCCCCCCCAAATCCTAGGAATTTCCCAAGCCAGAGTTGCAATTCTACACACTATTTAGTTCTGTTTGTACCTCACCCTCCTCCAAAAAGCTCAGAGCCTCCCAACAACCCTGTAAAGTGGATTAAGTTGAGAGATAATTACTTATCCAAACCTTTGGTGTTTTTATTGTATATGCTACAATGGAACAGTCTGGGTGATTTCCCACTAAAGCTGCCGCGGGGTTGCGCCGCCGTTTGGCCCGAGATTTTTAGTCAATTTCACACCCGAAGTGCGGGGCTGCATTTTGACCCGCGGCTTCGCCCGATTTCCCCGCAGTTTCATAATCCTCAAAAAACAGGATTACGAAACTGCGGGGGAAATCGGGCGAAGCCGCGGGTCAAAATGCAGCCCCGCAGCTTCGGGTGTGAAATTGACTAAAAATCTCGGGGCAAACGGCGGCGCAACCCCGCGGCAGCTTTAGTGGGAAATCACCCTCTGTTCCACCTCAGGGTTGCCAGGTTCCCCTGGCCACTGGCAGGGGCTGGGGGGTGGGTAGGGTTGCCAGATCCAGGATGGGCAACTCCTAGAGATTTGGGGATGAAGCCTGGGGATGACAGTGGGGTATAATGCCATAGAGTCCACCCTCCAAAGCATCCATTTTCTCCAGAAGAACTTGTCTCTGTACTCTGGAGATAAGCTGCAATTCCAGGGGATCCCCAGGTCCCACCTGAGGGTTGGCATCTTGAACCCCTCCCCCTCTAATTTTTGTGTGTGTTCTTGCTCCTTAGTACTGTTTGTTAGATTTGTAGACTGCATGAACTCCTTTGTCCTGAAACTAGTTGCTCCCATCCCTACATCTCCTTGCTAATAAATGGATGTTATTTTGAATACACCTATGATGGGCCCCCTTATTTCAGAGTATGTGGGGATTTGTTCTTTTAAACTTTCACAAGTTGGAAGGGTCTTATTTTCCACTGACACTGTCTGTCTGCCTCTTTCACGGTTGGAACCCACACAATTCATCCTTCTGTCACACACCCAGCCACTTACTGATGAGACTTTTTAATAAATACTAATCTCTGTGGTTTTTTATAAACACCGCCCTTTTTCTGAAATGAAGCTTATGGTTTAACTTTGTCAAATACTTCGCTGTGTCAGACACTGAGGTACCCACAACATGGAACAATAAAACCAACTGATGATTTTATTTACAAGGACAGGCAGGCAGGGAATATATATATACAAGGGAAAAGCTGATGCTTGTGTATATGTTGTTTCAAATGGTATAGTTCAGCTTTAGGTCAGTTCATTCACTTCAGATGCCACAGTACAAAACACACTCTCTCTAATCTCAACCCCTGTGCTATTCTAGACTGCCAGTTTCCATTTGGATTTCTCAGGTACTCTCCACCTCCACAGAGAAATACCTCCACTTTGCCTTGGGTTTTTTTTCTGTTTCTTTTTGAACACCCACCAGTCCAATAAACCCTCCTGGTACACACTAAATCCACTAAACCCAACTCTCTCTCCAGCAGGGTATAGATTCAATGGCTGCGCTGCTCACACACACTAAATAATCCATTTTCAATCCACTTTCAAACTGGATTTTTACTGTGTGAACTGACAAGATCCAATTGGAAAGTGCATTGAAAGTGGAATGAAAGTGAATTATTTAGTGTGTGTGACCGCAGCCTACGTGAGAGGAATGTGAATCTCTTGTTTAACCATCAGGAGCTTATTTTCCTTTTTAAGACTCCATAGATTTCACTATGGTATAGGACCACATTTGACTTTTCTCAGATTCCCTTAATATTGGAATCTGTAGAGAAATCTCATTTACTCCTTGGACTCAGTGACATCCAATGTGACTTGTCAGTCCCCTGGCACAGTACCCACCAACCAAAAAAACCTGACAGTCTCTACAGCCAAAATCCAACTGTCAAGAGTTTTTTCTTTTTTAAAAATTAGAACCCACCCCCCAAGTTTTGCATCAGAATTACATCACCACTGCTAGTCACCTGACTGCTAGTATCTTTTCTTGCAGGCTGATCCCAAGCATGGAGTCTGTCACAACACTCAACACTTCTGGAGGAGCAGGAACTTGAGCGAGTACCCAATTCCTGACTTGCAATCAAAAAGGAACATCATAAAACCAACCCAGGGACCTTTTTAGCTTTTGCATACATTCATCTGGAACCCCAGGGAAGCAGAGTTGCTAACCCAGACTTGGAAAATTCCTGGAAATTCAGGGGTAGTGAGACAGGCCAGAGTTTGGGGTAGAGGAGGAACTCTGCACAGAAGTGGTGCTATAGCGTCCACCCTCCAAAGCTGCCATTTCCTTCAGAGGAGCTGATTACTGTAATCTGGAGATGAGCTACAATTCCAGGATAACTCTAGGCCCTGGAGCCTGCCTCAAGGTGGGCAACCTTACCGAGAAGCAATGCTCCCTTCTAAGCTGTGGATTCTTGTGAGCAAAAATTCTACTTTGTGAGCTACTGGCATGACTCAAGCTTAACATAAGAAAAGATAGAGCTGGTTCATGAGTCAGAACACAACATGGCATTAAAGTTGTAAGTGAGTGATTTGGCCACTGCATAAATTAGCTTGCTCTGGAGCTATCCTTCCTGAGCCAAAACAAAAATGTTTTAGAAGGAGGCTAAAAAACTGTGAGCTAGCTCACACTAACTCAGCTTAGAGGGAACACTGCTTAGAAGGGAAGCAACTTGAAGAGGAAAGCCAATGCTACACTGGCTAGGCGGGATATAAATTGAATGTAAATAAATAAAATAAACATGAGGGGAAAGGTGTAAAATACCCTTCTTCTACTCTACTCCACATGTACCCAAATGGAATTTGTATGTAATGTATAGTCCTATCCTGAGCACAATTTGTACCAGACTTTCTCATATCCATAACTAACAGTATAGCCACCACTATTCTCAATTTGTGTGTCAGTCCTATCACACCTCTGCTATTTTACATTGTTTTTTGGTCTATTTATTAAGTCCTGCTTATTGGTCTGGGTTTTTTTAATTGCTGCTTCCTTGTTCCTTCTGTATCTAGCCATGTGTCATGGCAACAGTCATCTGGAATGTCACATTAGCAGTTTCTCCCCTTCTTTGACCTTTAAAAGAAAATTATCCTAATTAAGACAGATCTAACTAAATATGATAGTGAATACATGAAGCTGCCTTATACTACCACTGTTCACGCATTACAGTGAATGTGTGTACCTCCTGCCTGCACATACGTACATACATCTGTTTGTAAGAAAGAACCAACATGCATTCACTTTACAAATGAAACCAGGGACAAGTACTGGGATGAATATGCGGTTTCAATCACATAATTCAACTGTACATGTGATGAATGTAACATGAGAATTACTCAACACACAAAGAAAAATCAAGTGTACACTAGATATGGATTGTGCTTGTATTCACTGTAACTTGTGAACAGGGCTACTGAATCAGGTTCATCAAGGTCAGTACTGCCTACTCTGGCGGTGGCTCCACGGTTTCAGGTTGAGATCTTTCAGAGACAAACAGCCCACTCTGCATGGCCCTCTTCTCCTCACAAAAGCACACTGAGTGGAAGGGAGGGAATGATGAAGCCCCTCCTGCAGCCACATATGTGCTTGGGATCTGATTCCCCCCCCCACAACTATTTTGAAGATTAGTGCAGTTACATGTTAAGCAAACACAAGTTTTGTCAGGATTTCCCCTAACCCAACTCACATTTAACATCTCATCTAATCAGATTGGGACTCTTCCTTTTCATGAAATTTCCCTCTCCCACAACTCTTCTTCCAAAAGTAAACCCCATCAAGGGAAAGAGCAGCTGGAATTTGGACAAAAGAGACAAAGAATGGGCAGGCAAGAAAATGATTCAATATCCCCTCCTTCCTGTCTCTTATCCATATGTAATTAAACGTTCATCTCCCAACTTTATGTGACTTTGCAACTCCATTCCTTAATCCAAACCAATATTTCAATCAGTTCTGGATCAACTACATGTTAATTCAGTCCAAAGTGTATAGTGGACTAGAAGAAAAACACATAGATCTAGAATCAAAGAAAATTGTGGTTGTGCAAAGAAGGAACTTCTTTATTAAACTCTGCATCTGTTCAAACCAAAGGCAGCCTCTTTATTCTCATGCCGGGTATTCTGGGTACAGCACTTTAGACCTGTTAGACCCAATGCTAGATGTAACATACAGGTCATGTTATAATCATATCTTGTTCGATCCTAAGGATAGCAGTAGAAGCAAGAAGTAAGTGATAGAGTGGCAGTAGGATGGCCAACTCAGACTTGAGAAATTCCTGGAGATCTGAGGGCAATGCCTGGGGGTGGTGGAGTCTGGGGAGGGAGGGAGCTCAGTGGGGATGTAATGCCATACAATCTGCTCTCCAAAGCTGCCATTTCCCCCAAGGAAACTGATCTCTGTAGTCTGGCAATCAGCTGTTATTCTGGGAGAACTCCACCTTGAGGCTGGCAAATATAAGTGGACCAACTAATGATGGGGCTGGACATATCCACTTTTATGTTGCTGTCCTCCTATAAGTTACATAATTACCTTTCCCCTAATTTGTTAACACCCCAATCTGGATAGCCCTGGATAGCCTGATCTTATGAAATCTTAGAAGCTAAGTGAAAAGTACTGAGACTGACGAGTGATTTCAGCTCTCACATACTTTATTTAGATCGGGAACAAGACAACTAAGCCGGCTCACAGGCCGGCTTTTTATCCCCAGTGAGCCCACACCCCAAAACACACTACACCCAGTGATTCGCTATTTACATTGATTGGATTAACTCCTGCTCCTCAATTGGAGGGGAGCCAGGATCCTCTAGTCCATTGTCTTTCTGGGCGAAGCTCAGGCCCTTCGCCTGGCCACATGGTAGACCGGTTAGAACCAGTCTAAGCACATGGTAGCCCTGTATCCAGGTCTCCCTGTGGATACACCACACTCCTCCCCCCTTGGTCCGTGAGACACCCACAAACAAAGTCCTGTAAATAAGACGGTGCTCTCTTGGCCCTTGTAGAGCGTCGGAGCACCGGGGCCGGGGAAGAGGCCGGCCCTGGTGTCTGTGTCGAGGAGCCTACTGGTGTCGAGGGGCGTGGAGCGGTTGTCATGGCGGTGTCCACATCCGTTGGAACGTCCAGCTCCGGGGGCGTTGGTGTGGCCGCTGAGGTCTCTCCGGTGCTGGGGTCCCGCGCTGCAGGTTGCGGCTCTCCGGCTTCCTGTGGGCCGGGGTCCTCGTAGTCCTCTGGTTCCCGCGGCTCAACCCGGCGGCGGAGTTGGTCTATGTGGCGGTGCATCACGGTGCCATCCTCGCAGGAGACTTCATACGATTGGGGTCCCCGGACCCTGACCACCCGTGCTGGGACCCAGGGTGGACCCGCGGTGTAGTTTCTGGCGTACACCGGGTCCTCCGGGAAGAATCCTCTGCTGGCGCATTGGTCCTCGGTGTCCGGCTCACGCTCTGGTGCCCGGTCTGGATGTAGCCTGTCCAGGCGTGACATGAGGCGGCGACCCAGGAGAAGTTCCGCCGGGCTGCGTCCCGTGGTGGTGTGTGGGGTGATGCGCTGTCCAAACAGGAAGACGGCGAGTTTATACTCCCAGTCCGGGGAGTCAAACTTACAGAGGGCCTCCTTGGCGGTCTGGACCATTCTTTCCGCTTGCCCGTTCGTGGCGGGGTGGAATGGCGCAGAGCGTACGTGCCGGATCCCGTAATACGCAGTGAACTCCTGGAACTCACGGGAGGTGAACGCGGTGCCATTGTCCGTGACGAGCGTGTCAGGCAGCCTGTGAGTGCTCAGAATCCGCCACATAGCCCTAATGGCGGCTTTGGAGGAGGTGGATGCCACAGGGACGACCTCCAACCATTTACTATAGGCATCCACCAATATGAAGAAAAGCTGCCCCTGGAACGGCCCGGCAAAGTCCAAGTGGAGCCGTGCCCAGGGGCGGTGGGAGGATTCCCAGGCTCTGTCCAGGGCCCTTGGTGGCTCCGGGCGGGAGATCTGGCAGGGCTGGCATTTCCTCACCTTGTCCTCAATGTCCCGGTCGAGGCCTGGCCACCAGACGTAGCTTCGTGCTAACGCCTTCATGCGGACGATGCCAGGGTAGTGTTCGTGCAGCGCCTCCAGGACCTGTTGCTGTAGTGGCCCTGGGATCACCACCCGGCCCCCCCACATCAAGCATCCTTTATGTGTGGATAGTTCATGTTTGCGGGAGGCAAATGGGGCGAACTCAGGGCCCTCCTTGGCTACTGGCCACCCCCTCCCCACCCAGTCTAAGACCCGGCAAATGACCGGATCCCGGGCCGAAGCGCGGGCCACCTCCTGCACATGGACCGGCCGGGCCGGGAGCATTTCCAGGAGAGCAACCACATGCTCCGGGGTGGGGTCAGGGTCCGTGGTGGCCAGGGGAAGGTGGCTAAGGGCATCTGCATGACCCATGGCCTTCCCAGGTCGATGCGTGAGGGAGCATGTGTACCCCGCCAGGAAAATGGACCATCACAGTACTCGGGGTGAAACCATCTGTGGTGTTTGGCGGTCAGCGGCGAGGAGTCCCAGAAGTGGCTTATGGTCCATCAAGATCTTGAACGGCCGGCCGTAGAGGTAATGGTGAAACTTCTTCACCCCAGCCACAATCGCTAGCGCCTCCTTATCAATTTGCGCGTAGTTCCACTCTGCCGCGGAGAGGGTCCGGGAGTAGTACGCGACCGGGACCTCCCGGCCGTCCGGCAACTGGTGCCCCAAGACTGCACCGACTCCGTAGGGAGAGGCGTCGTAGGCGAGGACCACCGGGAGCGACTCTGAGAAATGGTGGAGGACCGCGTTGGACACGAGCAAGTCCTTGACGCTTTGAAAAGCCGCCGCCTGCGCCTGGCCCCAAACCCAGGGCGTGTCTTTGTTGAGGAGGCGGTGGAGCGGTTCTGCCACAGCCGCCTTGAGGGGCAGGAAGGAGTGGTAGAAATTGAGTAGGCCGAGGAACGCCTGCAATTCTGCCTTGGAGGAGGGTGGGGGGCGTTTTTTATGGCTTTCACCTTATCGTCCGTGGGATGGATCCCTTGCGCATCCACCGCGAACCCCAGGAACTCGATTCGAGGCACCCCCAGGAGGCATTTCTCCTTCTTCACCTTGAGGCCAGCTGTGTCGAACCATTGTAGGACCTGGCGAAGGCGGTCTGCGAAGGAGGTGTTGTCCGGTGCCGCGATGATCACGTCATCTAGAAAGGGCTGTACTCCGGGGATGCCTTTTAGGAGAGAGTCCATAAAAGATTGAAAAATCCCGGGAGCTACACAAACCCCGAACTGGAGTCTCGTGACCCTGAAAGCCCCCTTGTGGGTCGCAATGGTCTGCGCCTCTGCTGCAGCCTCATCCACGGGCAGCTGTTGGTACGCTTGTGCCAGATCGAGCTTACCAAAGATCCGTGCCCCAGCCAGGGAAGCGAGGACATGGCTCACCACTGGGACCGGGTATGCGTGGTCCTATAAAGCCTTGTTCAGGGTACATTTGTAATCCACGCAGATCCGCACGTCCCCGTTCGGCTTTACTGGCGTGACAATCGGGATCTCCCAGCGCGCGGATGCAACAGGCACCAGCACCCCCTGCTCAACAAGGCGGTCGAGCTCTGCCTCTATCTTCGCCCGCATGGCCAAGGGCGGGACCCATGCCTTAATGCGGATGGGGCGGATGGTCGGGTCCAAATCCAGGGAAATGGGGTCCCCGGTGTACCTTCCTAGGGTCCCATCAAACACTCTTGGGAACTCCTGGCAGACCCCCTCCCAATCGGCTGCCCGGATTTGGTTAAGTCCTGATATCCGGAGGCCCAGGGGCTTGAACCATGACAGTCCCAGCAAGCTGGTTAGGCGCCCTTCCACCACCAACAGGTCCAGTTTCCCCGAAAAACCTTTGAACTGGACCCGGAACTTGCCCCAGCCCCGGACCGCCACAGGGTTTTTGTTAAAGTCCCGTAATAGTAGACCCTGTGGCTTGCGCAACCGGGGTCCCCCCTGGGGGCATAAGTTGCTGAGAGTCTCGACCGAAATTATTGAATACGACGAGCCGGAGTCGATTTCCATCCGGCAGGGGGACCCTTCAATTACGACAGTTACGTGCACTTTGTCCGGGCTGTCGGGGGGCAAGTTACATACCGTCTGGTGGTTGACGGAAACGGTGTGGAGGTCCTCAGTCTCAATCTGCGCCATGAGGTTCGTCCAGTGTCCCTTAGAGCGGCAGACCTTCTCGATGTGTCCCGCTTTGTTGCAAGCCCGGCAGACCGCGGAGCGAAACCGACAGGTCCGTCGCTCGTGAGCGCTGCCGCAGCTTGCACAGGCTACGGATGGCAGGGATTTGGCCTCTCGTGTCCACGGAGGTCGGTGGGACGCTCGGTGGCGTACCTGGAGTACTTCCTCATCGTCCGATATGTCAGACCCCCGCGTTGTTTGCGTGCGGTGGACCGCCGAACTGCGGCAGTCTTGGTGGGCCTTTTCGTAAGCGGTGGCCTCCTGGACGGCCTTTTCCAGGGTGAGATCGTTGTCGCTCGCCAACCTCCGCCGCAGTTTGGACTCCCGGAGGCCCACGAGAAATTGGTTCAGCAGCGTGTCCGAGAGGTTCGGGAACTCACATCTCATGGCTGCCCGCCGAAGACCCGCCAGGAACTCCGTGGTGGATTCATCTGGGCCCTGGATCCTCTCGAAGAACCCCAGACGTTCCAAAAATTTTGTGGGCTTAGGCGAGAAGTTGTCCGTGAGGGCCTTTACCAGCGCCGCGTAGGACTCCGTCTTAGTGGTCTTGGGGTTTATGAGGTCCTGCAAGAAGATGAGGGTGTCGACGCCACAGATGCTGAGGAACAGCTGCTTTTTTTTCTCGGCTTCCACCACCTCATGATACCCACAGTAGTTCTCCAGGGTTTCCAGCCAGGCGTCCCATTTCTGCGGTTGGGAGAGGTCGAAGGCGCTTAGGTGAGTGGTGGGCGCGGCCATCTTACCACGGGGTTGTGAGCGGGGTTGCGGGGTGTTGGAGGCTGAAGGGCGGCTTGAGGCGGCGCTCGGGAACGTGGTTCCGGTGGCGGCGGCGGACGGTGCGGTGCTGCTCTCGGGGTCAGCGGTGCGATGCTTGGGAGCAGTGAGCGGTGCGGTGCTGCTCTCGGGGTCAGCGGTGCGATGCTCGGGAGCGGTGCGATGAGCATCTGGCTCGATGCGATGCTCTTCTTCGTGGTCGTTGTTCAGGGAGGGAGTTGGCATTCCATCTTTGTCGCCAGTGAAAAGTACTGAGACTGATGAGTGATTTCAGCTCTCACATACTTTATTTAGATCGGGAACAAGACAACTAAGCCGGCTCGCAGGCCGGCTTTTTATCCCCAGTGAGCCCACACCCCAAAACACACTACACCCAGTGATTCGCTATTTACATTGATTGGATTAACTCCTGCTCCTCAATTGGAGGGGAGCCAGGATCCTCTAGTCCATTGTCTTTCTGGGCGAAGCTCAGGCCCTTCGCCTGGCCACATGGTAGACCGGTTAGAACCAGTCTAAGCACATGGTAGCCCTGTATCCAGGTCTCCCTGTGGATACACCACACTAAGCATGGTCAGCCCTGAATGGGAGACCACCAAGGCATTCAAGGACTGCTACACAGAGACAGGCAATGGCAAACCACCTCTGAATGTCTCTTGCCTTGAAAATTCTATGGGGTCACCATGTCAGCTGTGACAAAAAAAGAAATGTCAACACAACAAGGACATTTCTAGTTTTCTTCTGTTCTGATGTTGCTCCGGTTTTGTTTCAGATTTTTCAAAATAAAATTGTTGCTTATGTTTGAAGTCATGTATCCCAATTTAAAACCAAACAATGAAAGTCTGGAAAATAAGTAGAATCTGAAAGAGAAGACATGTAATCTCAGCTATAGGCATTCCTAAGTGATCTGCCTATAATTATAGTAGAGAAGGCTGTGGAGAGAATTTTGTGGTCTCGGGGGAAGTGCTTCTATCCAGAGCTACTACTTATTTCCCCAGTATAAGATCAAGCCACTAAGACCATGCCAAGCAGACTGGCTTTTCCAGATAATGAGAAATACAGCTGTTTGGAAGTATAGTTTGAAAAATACATATTTTCTTCCCTCATATTTTGAGTTGGCTGTGTCTTGATAATGAGATATGAAATATACAATATTCACTTTGTAAAATATCCACAATAAAGCAGGGTGTTGTGGGGATTTGGGGAGGTTGGATAACACTATACCATAGTAACACTATCACACTGAGTTGTTCTGAGGATGAAGCAAGTACATGAGCTTCTTGAAAGATGGGTGGTGGGATATAATTCTTTCACAACTGGAGATAAGTAATGTAGTTCTAAACAGAGTCAATTGGCTTAGAAAGGTATAACACTTCTTAGGATGGCACTGTCATCTTCCTAAGTATCTATTCTAATAGGGTAGTTGCAGTTTTGCATTACATAATAACATACAAACTCCTGAGGGCCAGTGCTGAATGGTAGCTTCATAGCAACTGCAAAGGTATCACCTGTCATTTTACTAAAACTACAAGTACCAGTTTCTGAAGGTCAAATGCAAATTTTGATTGTCAGATATTAGCCTTCAAATCAGGATTCTGATTTTATTTGGAATTTCTAAGATGCATTTGAAAGTCTTTCTCAAAGTCTGCTCAGGCAAGCTGCAAGCCACTTTTCTGTGTTAAATTCATTTCAGCCCCACCAACAGAGCACGAGTGGTTCATAATATCCTGGGCCAAGGGCAGGCCCGTGAAGCTCTTTTCTCAAAGTCTACAAGCAGAGATGACTTCTGGCAGTAGTAACTGGGAACTCCTTTGACAAACAACTGATTCAGCTGATTTGGATAGAGCATACTACTGTTCCATTTTATTTGAGTTGCGCTGTAAAATAAATGACAGACCAATCCTTTAAAAACAAAGGTTGACAAACATGTTACATTTGTACACATAAGCCACAGATGAGTTCTGTAGACACTCATCCTGACAAATGGAAGTTCCCACCCCCTTTATCAGTGTAAATTAGTTTTGTGGGGTGTAGGTATTTTTCCAGAAGAATATCCTCAGATATAATTGGTGCCACTAAAATTAGTGTGTCTTAATATTGTTTTAAATGTCATGAAGTATGTAATACATGTACTGTAAGATCAAATATTTTAGTTTAGACCCATATTTTAGCCAATCATTTACTTTTTGCTATGTTTTCTAGGTTTGTATTTTGAAGTACTGATCTCCAAATGTACACTTATAAATATGAAAACTTCTATCATTTCTTCTCCAGGGAAGGTACCAACCATCTCTCTCTCTCTCTCTCTCTCTCTCTCTCTCTCTCTCTCTCTCTCTCTCTCTCTCTCTCTCTCTCGTACTGCTCATATAGCAATAGCCTTGAGCAAAAAAATAAAATAAAATAATGCCTTACTTTTATTCTTCTGTTGCTTAATTATTTCCCTCATGTAATGTCTGGTATTGCTTTGTTCCCATAGATTTCGTGTTTGTTGACTTGTAATGATAATTTGTAAAATTAGTAGAATGTATTATATGTATTGCTTATAAAATGTTGAATTTAAAAAATTGCTGTGTTAAAAAAATTATTGCCCCCATAAATTTTGCCATGGTTGTTATTGTTCAGTTGCACAGTCGAGTCTGACTCTTTGTCACCCCATGAGCCACAGAGGAACAGGGCCAGCTCCAGGTTTTTTTGCACACTAGGCGAGGCTACCTTCTGGTGTCCCCCTCCCCCGTGCACCCACCAATTTTCAAACATAAATGTCTTTGCTCCTGATCTGGTTCTACAGTAACAATTAGCACAGTAATACAGTCAATAAATATAAAAACACCAGTGAATCAATAATACGGCCATTAACAAAGCCTGGCTTCCTCCAGTGTCTGGAGTGTAAACTGGGTTGCCAACTCTGAGTTAGAAAATTCCTGGGGACTGGGGGAGGGGGGAGTCTGGCGAAGGCAGAGTTTGGGGAGGAGGCAGCTCAGCCAAATCCAATGCATGCCTTTCCTCAAGGGGACCTGATCTCTGTTATGCCGGGGGGGGGGGAGTGTGTTTCCAGGTGCCACGTGCAGGCTGGCAACTCACTCACTTTAACCCTTTTAGTACCGCCGGTGGCGCTCTCTCTCTCTCTTCCCCCCCCAAAGGGTCCTGCCTGGCTGAGAGAGAACAGTACTCCAGAAGAGAAATAACTAACCCCCCACACACACACTTGCTTAAGGCCAGGGGAAAGGAGCCAAGAAGCAGGCTATAATCTCGCTACTACACCCAGGCGGCACAATTTAATTTCCCCAGGAAAAGGAAGGGAAGAGCGATTGAAAAAAGTAAGGTTTGGGTGGGGTTTCCAAGATGTTTGGGTGGGGGCAGGGGCATTGGGGGGAATAGTTAGCCTTCCCCACGTTTGCTCTGCAGCCCCTCCTCCCCGTTACAGTCGGGAGATCAGACAGGGGCCCTCACCGACAGGGGGGAATTGCTGTTGGCACCTGAAGGGACTCATGCATGGGGTGCTCCCACCAGAGCCTCGGAAGCTCTTCGTAGGCCTCCATGCACCTGAGAGATCCGAGCCCCTGCAGCAGCGCCTCAACCCACCCCTCTGGTGCATGGTGGGGGGAGAACGGAGGAATGAGAGGCCCTTAGGATGCAGGGGGCAGGGGGCACCGGCCAGGAGACTTTAAAGGGTGCCTTCCCCAGGCCATCAGGAGCCAATGGTGCTCCTCACGACTGATCTCCCCCAGCAGCAAAGGAGTACTTTTGGCTCCAGACAGCCCGGAGAGGCACCCTTTAAAGTGTGCTGGCCGGCGGGAAGGGGCGCGCTGAGCAGGGCACCCAGAAAGCCATGCTGGGGGCAGGCAACGGCGGCAGGGGCCTCACTGCACCCCTCGGAGAGCCGGCCCTGCAGAGAGAGTAACAAAATTGTTTATATCCAATAGTAACCATGTCACCTGTGCCCTCATACTGTCAGATGCCTCAGTGAGTATTTCCTTATTTCTAAGTAAAAGAGTAATTAATCTAGCCCTCAGCTCATTATATATAGGACATTCCACAATCATATGTTCAATTGTTGCAATTTTATCATGTGAGCATCTACATGTTCTATCTGAATATAGCACTTTTTTATACTTACCCTCCAAAACCACCACTGGAAGGGCATTCATTCTTGCCAGAGTAAAAGCTCTTCTGAGCTTTGGTATTGTCAAATGATAAAAATATTTTGGCAGTTGTATCAGGAGGGGTAAAGCCAATAAGATGCCAAACATACCCTACAGGCTCTGACAGATGTACTATTAGTATTGTGTTTCTTTACATGCATTTTAATTAGCCTAGTTATTTCTGTGGACTCTATAGTCTTTACCATATCATTTGTTATTCCTAAATATTTCATTTTCTTTTCCCATAGATGATCCCAATGTAGGGTTGCTAAGTCTCAGTTGGAAAATACCTGGAGACTTTGGGGATGGATCCGGGAGAGGAAGGGATTTGGGGAGGGGCCTCAGCATGGTACAATGCCACAGAGTCCACCCTTCAAAGCAGCCATTTTCTCCAGGGGAGCTGTTGTTGCTGGAGGCCAGTTGTAAAAGCGGGAGATCTCCAGGCCCCACCTGGAGGCTAGCAAACTTATCCCAACATCTAATATGCACATCTGCCTGTACAAGTCCAAGTAGAGTAGGCCCGCCCTTCAGTTTTAAGATTCTAACTTTCAAGACGAATGCTTTTATCCATGCTTTTGCCTCCATTGACTGTTCACCATGCTCAGCTTCCAATGCTATGCCTGAAACACATCTAGGAGTAGCCAATAAGCATCAAAAGAAATCATACTGAACATGGTCCATTCTCTCAGAGACAGCATCAATTCAAATGTATGCACCATATAAAAACTGGTTTGTGACCTTACCGTTATATACCTTTAAAGCTGAGGGGACAAATTCACTGCCTGCTGTATAAAAATATTTTACAATTGTCTTCCCAACTTTCAAAGCAGCATTTCTCACCAGGTCCAGGTGTTGTTTTCATGTTAAGAAGTGTGTTGAAATAAATTCCCAAGAATTTAAACTGATTAATGTGTTGCATAGATTGGCCTGCTATATTCCAACTAAAATTTCTCTCTCTTTTCTTTTTACTGAATATTAAAACCTTAGATTTTGCTACATTAATAGACAGACCTTCATGATTACAGTAGTCCTCAAAAATTTTAATCAGTTTACAAAGCCCCACAACTGATCTGGTCATTAGCAGTGCATTGTCTGCATATAAAAGAATCCAAATTTTGCATTTGGATAAATATGGGAGATGGAAATCATTCCTCAAAAGGCAAGGTCTGAGATCATTAATGTATCAATTGACCAGGGAAGGCATCATTTGAAAAATATTGCTTTCAGAAAATAAAAGGCTTGAAAGAGGCTACCAAAACTAAAGTAGCCAAACATTCTCATTTATTTTAAAAAACTTGTCCCTAACTCAGAATGCAGAGGGAAGGCTGCATGATATAGCCTGATCTCATCAGATCTTGGCAGCTAAGCAGGCTCTGTACTTGGAAGAGAGACCACTAGGGAAGACTTCTGCAAAGGAGGGCAATAACAAACCACCTCCGCTTCTCACTTGCCTTTCAAGTTCCTTGCTGGAGTCACCATAAGTTGGCTGTGACTTGGTGGCACTTTACACATGCACAGCTCTGGCAGCATAAAAATCCGAATGAACAGAAACGCTGTACAATACTTCTACCACCTGCTTGATGGAAACATGTTCAGAAACCCCTCTTTAGTGTATCAACATACACTCATACACCACTGAAGAAACAGAACTTTTCTGCCTCCCATGTTCTCCAAACTGCAACTCCTGAAGGACAGGAAGGAAGAGCATGGTGGCAAAGTGAGGGGCCCATTCTACATCTAGCATTTGCTCCATTGTTTTACCAAACCCACACTGGAACAGAAAAAGATGCAGGTTCAATAAAATCCGACAATCAAAGAAAGTGAAAATGGCATGCAGTGTAGAGGGAAATTTCTGTTCTAAAATGGGTTTGGTAAAACAGCAGAGCGAATGCTAGATGCAGAATGGGCCAGGGTCTATGAGACAGGGAACTGACAAATGCCCAATTTCTAACCAATATCAGATGACTGTCAAAAGCTTATATAGTGAGAATTCTGTTGCTCTTTAAAGTGCTACTGGACTTGAGTCTTGTTCCAGTTTCTACTGGTAGTGTCTTATATCAACAGAAGATGAATTGGGATCCAACATTTATGGAGGGGGGGTAGTTCTGAACTTGCTACTCCCACTATATATTAGCATACTATATATGTTCAAGCAAGCAGTTTAGGGGAATCTTCTGCCATATTATTATCAATAATACTTTACTGTAGTAGTATACTCCATGCACCAGGTTTTCACAGACTCAATGGGACATCTCTGTGCGAAACTCTTGCCAGAAGTCCATCCTGAGTATGTAAACGATGCTCAGGATTATAAACTTTAGACCTGAGTGTAGCAGAACTTGTGAGTTCAAAAACCAAACAATAAAATTCAATGCTAACTAATCTTTGGAAATTCCCTTACTTAGAATGGTCTCATGCACGGCTATTTTGGCGCAGGAACACACAGGAACGGAGTTCCGGCTGGCTCCTGAGTTGGCCACACCCAGCAGGAACTCATTAGCGTAATAGGCCACACCCAACAGTATTAAGACTGGCTACATTTGGGGTGTGTGGCCTAACATGTAAAGGAGTTCCTGCTACAAAAAAGCCCTGGGTTTTGACAACAAACAAGGTAAACAGAATAAGAAGCAAAAGGTAGGTGTGGCTGGATGACCACACGTCTGGTAACAAAGGGGTGTGGCCTAATATGCTAATGAGCCATGCTGTCAGGGGTATGGCCTATTATGCTAATGAGTTCCTGCTGGGCTTTTTCTACAAAAAAAGCCCTGGTCTCATGATTCTGAAAACATGACGATCAAAGAGATCCAGAGTCAGAATATTGACGCAGATGGTTTTAGGAATATGAAAATCAGGTCAGCACTCAAATCAGTGATTCCTTGTTAATTTAAAGGTTGGATTCTTTTTACATAATAGTCTCATTTAATTGGCTTTCTGGGGGAAGGGGCCATAGCTCAGTATCAGAGGATGTGTGTTGCATACAATTCCAGTTTCAGTCCCTGTCATCTCTAGGCTAGGCAAGACCCCCCTGCCTGATATTCTGGAGAACCAATTCCAGCCAGGGGAAAGAATGCTAAGCAGGTATACTCAGAAGTAAGTCCTATATGTTATTCAGGAAAGTGTCCTTAGGACTGCAGCCATAGTAGACAATAGAGGGCTTGATAAATTAATGGTCTCAAGCAGTGTAAGTTTGTTTTGTACTAGTCACCAACTTGCATAACAACAGCACAGTTTCCAGCATATTTTAACTTTGGTGCCCATACAAAGAAGAATTTGCTCCTGTTAACACCACTTGACTCTCCTGTTTCGAATTTTTCTGCACAAGCTGCTTTGAATGTTTTGCCTACAGAAGGAATCAGTTAAGAGATAACACCTAGGATGGAAGCCAAGAGAAACTACTGGTACCAACAATATCAAAGGTTTGTTTACACCTTGTTTGAAAGCCTACAGATACTAGACAGAGCCAGCTTTTGAAATGCTCTCTTTCCACTGGAAGTTGTCTTCAGCATACCTCCTCACTATATGTTTGCACAAGTCAGTTTTGCTGCACTGGGTGGTTAGACCAGAGGGAGACTTTTTTGAGGCAAGTGTAACACAAGCCTGACTATGAGGGAATGGCAGCCCAGTGTGCACTACAGTACATATCCTGACATCCCATTGTAGAGGGTGGGGGGATGCTTTCCAGGGAATAGTCAGAAGCATAGTGCTGCAAAGGCAGGCAGGTGTATAACTCTCTACATGCCATACCCAGACTCAAAGACCTTCCTCTTGCCAGATGTGCCAGAGAGAAGTATAGATAGCAAGGGAGAGTAAAGGCAGCCTAGTAAAGGTAAAGATAAAGGTTCCCTTGCTCAAAAGCCAGTCGAATCCGACTCTAGAGTTGTGGTGCTCATCTCTGTTTCAAAGCCGAAGAGCCAACGCTGTCCGAAGAAGTTTCCATGGTCCTGTGGCCGGCATGACTAAACACCAGGGCACATGGAACGCTGTTACCTTCCCACCGAAGTGGTACCTATTTATCTACTTGCAATTTCTTGCTTTCAAGCTGCTAGGTTGGCAGGAGCTGGATCCAGAGACGGGAGCTCACTCCGTCATGCGGCCACTCGGGTCTCGAACTGCTGAACTACTGACCTTCCACAGCCTGCAGTTCAGCATCTTAACCACTTGAGCCACCGCAACTCCAAGGCAGCCTAGGCAGCAACAAAAGAACATCTGCAGTGGTATTAGTGAAATCCTATGTGGAGTTTCATCATTTTGAAGCCATAGACGTCAGTGGACCTGGTGTAGTTCTGCTTAGAACTGCATTGTGAATCTATCCAGAGGATTCAGATAGTACCAAGGAAAGCAAAATTTTGCAATTCAACTAAACCACGTGAATGTTGCAAACAAGGCACGGCAACTTTTTTCTATTTCTATTAGCCTTTACAGCTTTTGAAAGTTTGCAAGAGTCCATATGCTTTCAGACTTCTCTCTGTCTGTAACCATGAGAACTAGAAATTGTTTAGCCCCTTCATAAATCAAAGTGCTGAATTCTTCATTTGGTACTAAATCTGTACTTAGATCAAGATGAGTAGCCATGTTAGTCTGTTTGTTTCAGTAGAAGAGAGCAAGAGCTCAGTGGCACCTTAAAGACTAAGGTCGAATCTGTATTTGCATTTTTAAATCAGTTGCATGTGCTGTGATGCTGTCTTTCTCTATGCTTGTTTGAATGTTGTTTGGAGAAGATTCTTTTAAAGCAGTGCGGTGCAATGACAATGGAGCCAATGACAGTGCAATGTCATTGGAGCCGCCCGAAAGGACAATAAACATATGTGGATATGCAAAAGTATGCTAGCACTGTTGAGGTGTGAAAACGACACCAAATATGGACAGCTTTTTTGAAGACAGGGACGCTGGTGGGAAAGAGAAATGTAGATTCAGCCTAACAAAATCTGTAGTAGGGTATGAGCTTTTGTGACTCACTGTTCACTTCTTCTTGGTCTCAATCTGTATTGTATGGTCCAGCAGAAGATATATTCACAGGTGCAAGATCAATGGGATAACTTTGGATCCCCATGGCATAAAAGAGAGGGTTTGGGTACAAAAATACCTTACAGTTAAAAGAAAGAGAAAAATACAGCTGAAGAATGGAGCATAGAAGAAGAAGGGAGAAAGCTTAAGAAAAATATTTTTCCTATTGGCTGAAGAAGGCATGGGAATTAAAAGGAACTGGTTACTTCTTGGCTTAGTTGTGATAGGTTAGGTTGGTGAGCTGCAAGCATAATTAGTAGATTTCTTTTTTTAAAAAAATCTAGGACTGTTTTTGAGCTAGGATCTGGGATACACAGTTTTGAATCACCACTCTGTCATGATAACTCACTAGCTAAACTAGGGCCAGTCATTCTCTCTCAGCCAAACCTGCCTCCCAGGATGTTTTTTTGAGGATAAAACGGAAGAGAGGAGAACAATGTTGTCAAGCCACTTGTAACCAAGGTATAAATGAATTAATAATAAAATAAAAAGCACTATAATTGGAACAGTGAAGGTAGGTCAGAGAAAGAGTAGGTGAAGTAAAGATAACTGAAAATAGACCTGTAAATGCATGGAAATAAAGTAGCTAAGGAAAGAATATATGGCTTCAGGCTAAACAATATGTTCTGCTTTTTAAGGTGTTGCTGTGCCTAAGTTCTCTCAATCAGATTTGGACTCAGTCACATATGAGCTGCCATGGAAGTTGTTTCCCAAGCATGTAGGTTGCTGATTCAGATCAGGAACTTCAGGTCCACCCCCCAGCACCAGACCCAAAATAGCCTTGGATGGGCACTATTCCTCCCCCCAAGGACTTTTATGTACAGCCCATCTGTATACATGCACCTCCCCCAGAACATAGTGGCCCCAGGGCCATTTCCAGTAAGGAAAACAGCATGGTGGAAAGGTTGATGCCCCTTTTCCCGCTGTACTACAGTCCCAGACCCCACATGCTTAGGCAAAAAGCTCCCTTAAAGTGTGGCTGTCAGAGGCAAACTCAGGTCAGGGAAGTCAGCCATAACATGTCAAAAATTTTACCATATAATTTGGTCATTGATAAAATTCATTAAAAAAGGAGATGTCCCAGTATCCATAAAGGATTTTATGTTGTGTGAGGATAGGTCTCAGTGACACTGATGCTGGTTTAGAGTTAGGGAAAGGGGTGTGTGTGACTTGCTTAGTTAACTTTACAATTTGAAATGTGTAGACTTATTAAGTCATCAATAAACAACTAAACTCAATCAATCCCTACATCTAAGAGCTCACTTATTTCACTTTAACACTGAAAAGAATTAATTCCCAAAGCATACAAAGTATACTAAAGACTACTTTTGACTTTGAGTAAAGGAAGGAAAAAACCTGAAGTGGAGTCAGTTCCCTTGAATCAAGCAGCCTCCTTTTTTCAGAGTGACATATCATACACAGGGACTGCATGATCTCCAGAAGTGTATACTTTGTCATTTCTGAAGGCATTGCAAGTGGGTTTTCTGCCATATGTATACCTGGGACCTGTTGAATGTTGTTGGTTGCTATCTCCCAAAGGTAGAAAACACATTTATGCCACTCTTGTGAGTTTTGGTGAGCAAGGTCACTTGCAGTATGCCTGTCAGAACATAAAATGAGGCCAGAATAAAGGATGTCAAGAATAATCCCCCAAATGCTGGGAAGGTCAACTTCAAATGGCTAAGGGCTATGATCCAGAGAGAACATTGGGTTCTTACGGGGGTGGGGTGGAATCTGAGCTGACATGGAGTATAAAACTTTTCCTTTCTGGAACTGACAGTGAGAACTGTGTGCCTGCAATTGTCTGGATCACAGCTAATGGCTGTTTATACAAAGCCTTAATGGGAAGTAGGCAGTTTAAGTGTAACTTGTGCAAAAAGAAACTGAGGAAGAGTTCGTATGTTAAACAAGAGGCAAGAAGCAGATGTTGCTTTAAATCCAAAAGGGCTAATCCAGAAAAGGATTCTGTAGTAGTTCCTTTGATGCTCATCTTCCTGACATGCACCATGAAAATGTGGGAGCATCCAGAGCACTGAATCTCAGAGCTCAAAGATGCACATTGACCCTGCCTGCCACCCCCATAATAAAGCAAAATCAGAGACCATTCAGTGAGCCCAATTTGTAGCCCAGATAATGCAGGCTTCACTGGGTCCTGGATGCACCATCATATATATGATACATCCCAGGCAGCTGGGCATTTTGGGAACTACAGCTTCCATGATGGCCAATTGCCCTTATTGGCACTTACATGCATGGGAGCACCCAGGACCCAGGCAGTACACTGCAGCTTCCATTGGGTCCATTTTGATGTTCACAGCAATCAGTGAATACAATTTACTTTGAACAAGAAACCAACTTTTCAAAATGCAGTCTTGCTACTAAATGAGCACGTTACCAAGCAGTGGAGTGATGACAGAGGAAATTAAACACCTTGTTGTGTGTGTGTAAAGTTGCCCTTAAAATGCTTAATGTTGTTTGTGGAGTTGCAGCTATTCTGTTATCAGTCTTTGCAGCAGAGGCAAAGGGCAAAGTTTTCCATTAAGGTAGCAACTGCAGATTTGTTTGAGAATAGTTTGTGGGCCTCATCCTTCGCACTACTGAATAAAGAATATTTACCCAGGCAAAGTTTGCTGGCACCATTGTTTGTTTGTTTTTAATTTAAACCCAGCAAAAGCTGGGCCATTTTATTTTTTAGAAAGAGAAAAGATACTACACATTGAAACAACAAGACAAAGAAATACCACTACAACAACAACCACTATACAAACATAGACTACAGTAGTGGAGCTCATACTTATTATAAATTTGTATGCTCTATTCACATCTTATCTAGTTTTAGGCATCTTTCCTTGGTTATATAATCAAATTTACACGGTACTACCTATTGCTTAAGCCTTCATAATTTCTGTATATAGTCCTCAATCCATCTATAGAGATCACGCCACGTATTTTCGAAAGATCCTTCTCTTTTGCCTTGTAACTAGAGAGTTAAATTGTCAATTTCTGCTGCTTCAAACAGTTTACTTATGATTTTTTCTTTTATAGGGCACTTCTTTTTTCCAATACTTTGCATATAAAATTCTTGCTGTGGTTACATGTACCATTACATATGTATGTATCTTTGTAAACGAATCAGGAATAATGTTTAATAAAAATAATTCAGGATTAAATGGCTGTGTCTAACATTTGGTCGAGGACAGACTGGCAATTTGCCGCGGGATGGGACCCGGGCTGACAACGACTCAATATCGGATTAAATGGAATGTTCACACAGGCACATCTGCCTGGCGTCCCCCACCCGTAGCCTACCAGTGCTCTCGCGCTCACTGCCGGATTAAAAAAACACCTGATAAAAGCCGACGCAAATCTTGAAAGCCTGCATTTGTCGCGCGTTTCTCCGCTTCCGGGAGTCTGAACGCGCAGCCGAAAAGCCGAGAGCAACCCGCGTTGGGCATGAGGCAGCAGCGGTGTGATTGGCTACGCTACGCTCCACTGCCCAATGCGGTGCCGCCGTTGCAGGGCAAAAAAAAAAAAAATAGCCGAAATGCGCTTATGCGCATGAGCGCATGAGCGCTCAAGCGCTCATGCGCACATGCGCCCACAGCCGAAATAATGGGGAAACAGCGAATATAGCACAC
This sequence comes from Gekko gecko, assembly GCA_029375565.1. Taxonomy (NCBI): domain Eukaryota; kingdom Metazoa; phylum Chordata; class Lepidosauria; order Squamata; family Gekkonidae; genus Gekko; species Gekko gecko. The sequence goes on along the minus strand of JAPDNY010000003.1, from coordinate 158,048,022 downwards.
CTCCGGTGCAGCAGTCTGAATGCTCCCGCGCGCCTCCGTCCCGTTTCTTCCGGCAGAGGCCCCCGCTGTGTGGACGGGAAAACCCGGTATCGTTTACTCCGGGTTTTTTTTGCCCCGACTCGATACCGGGGCAAATTGCCAGTCTGTCCTCGGCCCCTGTCTCTTCCTGCACTTCTATGTTAGTTTTCATTTCTTCCAGCATTTTTATTCCAGTACCATAGACTTCCTTATCACCACCCGCCAGTCAAAAATATTTTTCGAACAGTAGAACACAGTGTGATAAGACTGGGGAAGAACAGGGTTAGCTGCCATTGCCTGTGCGCGCTACTTTTGTTTAAAAACAGACCCACAACCCACTTGACCCATGAATTAGTGGATTCATACCTATTGCACTCCCCTTCTTTTAAATACAATAAAGATATCTGAGAAATCTTGGTTCCTGAATCAATTTTTCTGGGAATATAAGAAGACCTCTACTGACCCAGACCAGCTGTCCGTCTAGTCCAGCGACCTGTTTCACACAGAGGCCAACCAGTTTTCCTGGAGGGCCAACAAACAACATAGAGGCCAAGGCCTTCCCCTGATGCTGCCTTCTAGCACTGGTATTCAGAGGTTTTCTCTTTCTGTATATGGAGATTCCCTCTACCCACCATGGCTAGTAGCTGTTGATAGACCTCTGCTCCATGAATCAGTCTAACTTGGTTTAAGTCATCCATGCTTGTGGCCATGAGAACAGAGAAATTAATTTACCTGTGTTTTCTCTCCCTAGCCTGCTCGTTTTGTTTTTATAGTATCTTAATATCCACTGTTACACCTGATACAAAAGTCTTTTGGGCTGTATTAACTGTCATATTGTTTTGGCTGCCATCTGATACTGTTTTAATTGTTCATCTACATTTATTGTTTTAACTGTTTTGTTGTTATTGCTGTTACCCACTCTGAGCCTGCTCTCAGGGGAGGGCAGGCTAAAAGTCAACTAAACTAAACTAATTGACCTTTGGACATCCCTGATCTCTCTTACGTTTATGTGTTGCAGGATGCGAAATTTAAGCCTCTACCTTTGAATATTCTCTGGTGAGCAAATGCTCTGCTAGTATTTGCTCCCCCACACACACCTTAGCCTAACAGCCTATGCAAGTAATGTCTTCTTGTTCCATCTGTTGCCAGTAGGCTTGCCAAATCTTACCTTGCCAGATTGCCAGATCTTACCTTGACACCAGTGTGTGTGGGGGTCCCAGTCCCAGTCTCTACTGTTTAAACAAAAACTCTGTGGTTTTTCCTTAATCGATTGACTGTCCATCCCCCCACAACGTGCCCTGCACAATGACATCACCTCCGGGCACACTGCCACGAACCGAGTGCTTTAGGGGCAGGGTCCCGTCCCCCCCCCACTAACTGAATCTGGGCCAGCAGATCTGGGGGAAAGCTGACAACCCCCCACCCCCATTGGGGGGAATGACAGCCCCATTGCTGGGGGTGGGAGTGTCCAGCCATTGCCTGCTGGCACATCAGCACCCAGCAGGGAAAAAACCCTCTAAGTCAGCAATGGCTGGACACTCTATGATTAACCATAGAGTTTTTGGTGGTTCCTAGAAAGTACTAGTGAGCAGATTTCCTATTACTGGAAGATAGGATGTAGCCTGGGCCTGGGCCTCTGTTTTGGTCCCATACCTTGCCTTACACTGTGTTCATAAAAGCATTTTCTCCTGCCTAGTTTTTTAAAAATATACATTCTGCTTTCCTCCCATGGGGTCTGGAGATCTCTCAGAATTACAACTGATCTCTAGACGATGGAGATCAGTTAGATCAGTTCCCTGGAGAAAGTGGCTGTTTTGGAGGGTAGACTGTAAGGTATAATATCCTGCTGAGATCCCTCCCATCCCCAAACCCAACACTCTCTAGGATCCACCCCCAAATGTCCAGGAATAACCCAACCTGGAGTTGGCTACACTACTGACCAAAAGTGACTTTTCACATTGTTCCCTTCCTTCTTCTCTTAATCATCTGAACAACAACCTTGTGAGGGTAGGCTAGGCTAGGCTGAGAGAGTGTGATGGGCCAAAGGTCACCTAGCAGGCTGCTATGGTGGAGAGAGAGATTCAGACCTGGTCATTTTAAGTCTTAGTCCAACACTTGAACCACTATGCCACACCAGCCCTAGACCCATGCTGTTATTTTATCAGAGAACCTTCCCCAAGTGTTGTATATCATCCTGGCAGTGTTGTATATCGTCCTGCCCACTGAGACAATCCTGTCTGGCAGGCTGAAAGGCTAACTGTTCAAGCTGGATGATAGTCTTGCCTTCTTGCCTGTTGTATATCTGCTGAGTCACTCTCTCCTGCCTTGCACTGCCTGGAATGAAGCCAGTCAGGCCGGTATAGGAATAGCTGTCAGCTCAGAAGCTTTCCAACCACTATTACATATCAAAAATAATTTTGTTTGGTTTTAGAACTTTGCTATATTTATGAATGAGGTCAACTTGGGTTGAGCCTTGATTAGAAAAGGAGAAATCTCATTAGAAAATTTGTGACTGCAATGCTGTATATCTTTACTATATTGTTAATACTCCTGTTAATCCCTTTTTCATTAAGGTCTAGTGAAATAGGAATGTGTGTACTTTACAATCTCATATCAAAGGAATCTTAATTCAGTGGCATGTTTCATTCTGTTTTTATATAGAGACATGGAGAAAAAAGTCCTATAAACCTCCAAATGTGGATTCACTATAAGCTACCACATTTCTGTTTATAGCTCTCATTTTCTTCCATGCTTGAGAACAAGGTTTGTGTATGTATTATTGCCCAAAGTGAATCATCAGCCTTGACTTGCACTGATGAATACGGAACTAATCAGTTTATTAGTATTGGGAGTAATGTTGCCCTGCAAGGCTTTTTAGCCTCTTTTTGGACTGCAATAAAATAATAAACTGTGCCAGTGCGTGTGTAAGGAACTGAACCACATGGTAACCTTCCCAGATGCCAGCAGAGACTGCACCCAGGCAAGAGACGTTTCTCCTGACCAGCCCAGCAGCTCCAGTGCCCAGCAGAGGTTACCAGCCTGTTTCTCATGAAGGAAATAAGAAATAGAACCAGTACACACCAAAGCACAGTAACATGTTTTGATAAAATACCAGATATAGGAACTCCAAAAACGCCATTGAGAGTTCCTTCTACAGCAGGCAGCCTCTTTCCCTCCCCCACCTTCACCTGCAAGACCTCACGTAGCCTGGCAGGGTCTATTCATCGTTGCCTAGTTACTGATTGAGAGCCATCAACAGCCGGGCTAATGCCATCAACAACACAATAGACGTGGCTGAATGACTCATCCTAGCTATCACCTGGTGTCAGACATGAGTAAGTTTCTAGCTCTCAGTATTGACCATCCCTCAGGCACACCTCCACACACCTCCCCTACATCTTCCAACCAATAGGGTGTTTTCAGGGACGGACTACCAGGAGGCGGGAATCAGGGAGGTAACCAGCCCCCTACCCTCCTGCTTATAAGGGGATGCCAGACCACCGGCCTCTCTCTCTACTACGACCCCTATCGAACCTTTGACCCTCTTATGTCCAGCTTGCTATCCCCCAACCCTTACCTCCATCTTTAAACTCTGGTCTGCAGGCCGAGTTTCCACGTGACAATCTGCGGGTCAGACCACGTGGCCCCATTTTTCTTAGTTTCTTTCCCCTCCATTTTTCCTGAGGAACGCTCTACAGGACTCGACTGGTAAATATGACCCACCAACGACTTACCTGCTAATGCAAACGTGCTTACCTCTCTCTGTATTTCTTAGGACTTGAATAATTGTGTGTGAGCTTGTGTAATTGTTTGTGTGTGGCAAACCTCAGTAAAAGACTTTATTTTCAATCATAAAAGTCTCCTGGTCTGTTACCAACTCCTCCCAGCGGGGCTGACCTCTGTATACATTGGTGTTCGCTCTCGCAGCTGATTGCTTATTAATAATCAATATAATTCCCTCGTTATTATTCATAATAACGCGCAATCAGGCTAACAGTAACACCTCCTAACAAGGGTGTGGTACAATCAAACAAAGCCATTCTCTGTATAAACTTGTTTGGTGGTTCAGGAATTATTGCAACACTATAATGGCATTTTCTCTGCATACCCTTGGAAGTAAGGAACACAACAGCCCTGTCCACATTGTTGAAATCCACGAATACTGAACACTTTAGCCATTTTCACAGGTTCAGTGTATATGTGTTCAGTTCATATTTGTTATACACAGAGAGACTATATGATTATACACATGGAATCACTTTCACAATGCTCATTCATTTAACATGGGTGCCTTAGTACCCACAATCATCTCCCTGGATTTTATAGTGTATTGATCCCTGCATACAAAACTGAAATAAATGCACATTTAGATATTCACACACAAAACTGTTCACACCACACAGACCCTGAATGTACATAATGGCTTGGATCCAGCAATACACAAGCAAAAATATAAATGGACTCAGGGCAGTTCTGTGTGCTCAAGACCTTCAGCAATATCTACTGTTTTCCTCCCTGTATATTATAGTGCCTGAAAATTGGTCGCACAAAATCTTGCATTAAGAGAAAACACACACTGACCAAGCACAAGCACCTATAGTGGTGATGGTTTTTTGCATTTGCTCTTGTACAAGAGCTCTAGGGCTGGATCCAACCCAATATGTGAAAAGTCCTTTAGAGGAGGGAGCAGGATCTTGCAACTTTTGACCTCCAAACATTAATGATTCCTTTGAGAACAAAGCAGACACAGGTATATGCACAGGGTCTGTACATACAATCAAGAATCCCATAACATGCAAAATGATCACATGAAGAGAACTAGGCATATACCAATTACATCCCTGTAGGAAGAGCCATGAACTCTGAATAATGCACTTTCAATGCACTTTGTAACTGGGTTTTACTGTGTGAAATGGCAAAATCCATTTGCAAATAATTGCTAAAGTGCATTGGAAGTGGATTGAAAGTGCATTATTTAGTGAGTGTGAAAGTGTAATGTTGCTGCACCTTCATGCCAGCTGAGATTAAATTCAACAAAGACAGAGGTCCTGTACCTGAGTCATGGTGGCTTGGGATCAATGCCTGAGGAAGGGAAAACCATGTACGCTGCTCTGAGCTCCTTGGAGGAAAGGCAGATTAAAAATGTGCAAGACAGAATAATACTAGTTGGTTTAGTGCAACCTCTGTGGAAAAGAAATGTAGATTTCTTTAAAACTGTCATTTAGGGAGAGAAGCCATTCCTATGTTTTATACTGCTTCTTATCAACAACATTTGGAAAGGCAGTGTGCCATGTGCTAAATATTCTCCATGCAAACACTTGTGTTTCATCTGCAGGAGATCATCCAACCTGCTTTAAGATAATTTTAAAAAGAGCAAATACAAGTTAATGACGTTCCTTATTTTTAGAACTTAATTGGCAGTGACCTTTCTGGGATTTTTAAGAAACAAACCTTATGCTTACATGGCAATGGAAAAGCTTTACAAAATGTTGAGCAAGTTATATTTTTAAATCAATAACCATTTTAAAAAAATTAAAGCCGCAATTCAGATTTTCTACTGGTACTAATTTGGCCTAACATTATGGACGAAATAATGCTATAGCAACACAACTCCTTGCAAAACAATTCCTTTGTCTGTTGCCTCACAATAATCTAAAATGTGCAGAAAAAGAATCAGCCCAATTCACATGCACTGATTTCCTACATAGATATCATTGTCCTGCAGGAAACCTTGATGTGCAAAATGCCATCACTGTCATATCTAGCGAGTATATAGTGTCTCTTTCATGCTAAGGGCTATTATAATGTATGACATTGGGCTATGTGATGGGGTTTGGACCACCAAAAATCTTCATTTGGCCTTGAAACTGTGTGACATTGTGTCTCACAGCTTAACCTATGTCATGCGCTTGTTGTGATAATAAAATGGGAAGATCTCCACATAGGTCACCATTAGGGATGGGCACAAACCTGCCCATGACCCTAAATTTACAACTAAAATCACCTGGGTTGTGGTTCGCAAACTGAGATCCATGTGATCTCACCTCAACAACCCTCCCATGACCCTCCATGTAGTTTTCGGAGGTTTGGATGTCTTGTGGTAGGGTGTGTCAGCTGCGTCTGCAGCAGACACACTGGTGCCAATTAATTACAATCGTCAAAACAATGGGAGGTAGAATTCTGCAGCCCTGAAAACACCAATAGTGATAGTGGGAGCTCTGGTGTGATGGACTGCACTTTTAAGAAACTCGGAAGTGCTGTACAAACAGTTGAAGGATTGTGAAGAGTTAATTCTTCACAGAAGCCAGAGAGCCTTGAATGACAAGCTGTTCCAAACAATCTGATTGGTTAGCATCAGCTGAGTAGAGAAAGACTTCTGAACTGCGTGGTGAGGAGAGATTCAGTCAGATTGCTTTAAGGTAGTTTAGGGAGTAATTTTAAGCAGGTCTACTCAGAAATAAGTCCCATGTTATTCAATAGAACTTACTCCCAGGAAAGTTTTTTTTTAGAACTGTGCTACAAGATACTTGCATAGCACCAAATCCAGATGGCCTTAAGAGAGCTTTCTTGCCAATAAAGAGAGCTCTCATTCTGCTGTGTAGGAGCAGAATGATATATACCCCCAGCTCACACGCAGTCATTGTTCTCCAGCAGCAGCAGGCATTTTTTTTTAAAGTAGCATTTTATTGAAAGATATATTGCAAAGTTACAAAGCATATAAAGCATCAGACTCGGGTGTTGAAATATACATGCATGTTTTTACCAGTTTACATGTCAGCACAGCGCTTTGCAATATTGAGTACAGAGTGTTTGGTTGTTTTTGTTAGTTATATACCATAGAATACAGGAATTAACATCCTCCAACTGACCCATATAAATGCCTGGAGTTAGTTAAACATTTTATACTATTAATGCATATTCTGAGAACCCTAACCACAGTTTGTTTAAAATTAGAGACCATTTTTCTAACAGGTCAGTTTGAGTCTGATTGTTCTCAGTTCTTGCAGTACAATCTGAAATCTTATCAAGAATACAATATTCTTTGAGTTTGTTAATCCACTGTTGTAAGGTAGGAATTTGTTTGGTTTTTCATTGTGAGGCGAGAAGATTCTTTGCAGCAGTCACCATTATCAGGAGTAGTTCTTTATTTGCCCTAGGGATTCTCAGAATATCCCACAAGTTAAGAAGGACCACTTCTGGAGTTTTTGCTATGTCATATCCTGTACAATCTTTCATGTGTGTCAGTATTTGAATACAGTATTTGTTAACTTCTTTACATTCCCACCAGCTATGCAGGAACGTTCCTTTCTCTCCACATTGTTTCCAACATGCTGATGATATAGTAGGAGTAACATGGGAGAGCTTGGCAGGCATTGACTACCATCTAGCTATAACTTTAAATGTTAATAATCGGACATTATAACATTTAGAAGTGAGGAGGAGGAGGAGATTGGATTTATACCCTGCCCTTCACTTGGAGTCTCAGAGTGGCTTACAAACTCCTTTCCCTTCCCCTCCCCACAACAGACACCCTGTGAGGTAGGTGGGGTGAGAGAGCTCTTTCCAGAAGTGTCCTTGAGAGAACAGCTCTGCCAGAACTATGGCTTCCCCATGGTCATCCAGCAGCTGCAAGTGGAGGAGTGGGGAATCAAACCCAGTTCTCCCAGATTAGAGTCTGCATACTTAACCACTACACCAAACTGGCTGGAGCTCCATATTTGAGCCCATTGCAATTCTGATAATTCCTTTTGGAGATCTGTATGCCAGGTTTTTTGGTATTGTAGTTATTAGATTGTAGCAGCATAGTATAGATTTTGGATGTAAGATTTTTAATAGGAGTCTGCTTTTAAATTAATAGTTTCTCAAAGTCTGTGTAGGACAAACGCAGGGGACTATTAGGATTTAATGAATTGATGAGACTACTAAACTGCAGATATTCAAACCAGGTAATTTTGATATTATGATACTCTTTCATTTTTGCCTTACTTTGCAATAAACCATGTGTGGTGACATCTACAAACTGAGTAAGGTGTGCTTCATACCAAAGTGTTGTGCATTAGTTATAAGCAGAGACAGAGAGGAAAGGGAACTGGCTCTGATTTCCTCAGAGAGCAGTTTCCTGGAGGCACCTGCCTTGGGGGGCTGTAACTCAGCTTCCCTAAATCTAATCCTCACCAAACTTGGAGGGCAGGTAGAGGAGAGGCAGCTGGAGACTTGCTGTGAGTTTGGCATCTCTAGCCCACAGGGGGGCCCTTCTACCACATCACAAACCTCACAAAATGAACCAGTTCAGTAAAAGGGAAGGTCCATGAAGGGTTGTGGTTTGTATGGCTCCACAAACCATAAACCAGAACAAACCTCCATTTCCCCAGTTTGTGCCCATCCCTAGTCACCATAAGACCCTGATGTCTTGCTGTTTATCCATGGAATAGAAGTATTTGCCACAGTGGGTGGAAATGATACAAAAATGGAAACAAATGCTTTGCAACATTCAGCAGGGCACTGTATCTAGTCCTATAACTTGTGTATAATGTGTATACTGATAGCAAACCACTTTATTCATCATATAGGGCTGTCCACAAGGTTTATATGTAGTTATCACTGAAGTTATCCTGGGGGTGGTATAGCTGGGGGACCTATAACAAGGAAGCTTCATAAAAAGTAAATGACCATGTAGAAATACACCAATTTCAGCTGGTGCCACTGCCACATTTGCATCTGGATTAGGTTGGCCTCACCAATATCAGACAATTGTGAAGGGCTGCTTGATTCCATTCCTAGTGCTCCAACTCATGCACAGGGGTGTTTGTGAAATGCTGGAGATTATGAGCATGAAGATAAAGCCAGAGAAGCAGTGACTGCAAAGGTCGCCTCCTCAATCAAAAGAAAATGAACTTTATGGGATGGTAATCTCAGTGGAAGGTACAATTAACTGAAAGTCACAAATATCAAGCACCTACTAAAGATTACATCAGTGCAGTGTATTAAAAAAGCAAGCTATTTTTTTCTTTCCACCCCTAAGAACATAAGAACATAAGAGAAGCCAATGTTGGATCAGGCCAATGGCCCATCTAGTCCAACACTCTGTCACACAGCGGCCAAAATATACCAGGTGCCATCAGGAGGTCCAGCAGTGGGGCCAGGGCACCAGAAGCCCTCCCACTGCTGCCCCCTCCAGCACCAAGAATAGAGTGCATCACCTGCCCCAGACTGAGAGTTCCCATCTATACCCTGTGGCTAATAGCCACTGATGGACTTCTGCTCCCCTTTTTGTTCATTTTTGGCATGTACTGAAACCTTAGCTTGATGAAGAGTTCTAAAAACCTCAGATGCTTGCTCACAGTTTTATGATGCAAATGGTTGGTGATATTTTGTTAGTCCTATTAAAGATATTACATGACTTCTGGTTAGGCATAGGCATGAACCGGCGCATGGACCAAAATTAATCACGAATTTGGGCTGATCTGTGAGGTGATATCCATGGCGGAACTGCCATCACAAATTCTTTCTCATGGTTTGTGACAGTCCGTGAGCGGAACCAATCAATTACAAAACTCCAAGGCAACAGTGGGGGCAGAATTCTCCAGCCTCGGAAACACCAATAGGAGCCTTCTAAAGCTTAACATGTACTGCTGGCTGCCAATAGCAAAGTTCTCATTCTGGTCTATGGGCTCAGGACAGGAGGCTATATATCGATTTGAGCTCTCTCCCTCCCCTTCCTTTGTTGGCTGGTAACGTGAAAGAGAATCACAGAGCTAGCGGAGCTGATTGCTTTGCTTTCTGTTTGCTTGATCTGCTTTCTGTTGATGGGGTTTGGGAGTAGGGTGCAGTGGACTCTACTGAGCTCTGACTTTCAGCACAGGGATGTAACTATTGTACTTTCCCCCCCTCCCCCCCGCTAGTGATCTCCTCTTCTCTCTGCTGTAGGGCTTGGGGAGTTTTCTGGAACTAGGAATCCAGCTCTGCTGCTCTTCCTGTGCTCACGCTGAGCAGAGGGACTTAGCTATTGGGTGCTCTCTGTTATGGGAGTATGGGAGTATTCTGGAACCCGGGATTGGGGTGTGCTGCTCTTCTTGCACTTACTCTGAGCACAGTGACTTAGCTATTAGATGGCTTTATATTCTTCTCCTTGTCTCTCCTGTTAGTGATCTCGTCTGCTGTCTGCCATCAGCAGGTTTATCAAATTGGTATCTTGTTCCTGTGCTCATGCCGAGCACAGGCCTTAGCTATTGGATGCCTTTTACCTAGGGGGTGGCCTGAGACCAGGGGATCTTTGTGTCTGGGCCTGAGGGGGCCTGGGAGCATTCAGGGCACACTGCTTTTCTCATGGTGTCTGGCTGGGGTACCCACCAAGCTGCTGTGGTGTCATTGTGGGGAGCCCCCATCGAAACTCTGGGGATGCCTGGTCTGCCTTTTTGATGCCTTGCTATTTATCCATGGAATAGAAGTATTTGCCACAGTAGATGGGGGCACTTTAGACCCATATGCAGAGTCGAATAAAATGCCCCCATGAGTGGGTGTGCTCTGCACTTGTCTGTTTCTAACCTAGCAAGTGGGTTCCTTGGCTAAGTACCCACATTCATTATACACTTCCAGCTGCCATAGGGGTACTTTGGGGAGATGCCATCAGAAGCCTTTCCTTCTGTCTTTCAGGTACTGCTGCACATGTTAGCCGTTGGGGTTGGCTGTGAGTGGACTGGTGTGCTGCAGACCCAGGTACAGAGTTGAATAAAACACCCCCAGCAATGGGTGTACTCTGCATCTGTTTCCACCCTAGCTAGTGGGTTTCTCAAATGAGTATGCACATTCATTATAGCCTCCCAGCTGCTGTGGGGGTATTTTGAGGTGCCCCCATCAGAAATCTAGGGTGCCTGCCTTTCCTTTGGTCTTTCAAGTACCGGCTGCATGTGTTGGCCTTGGGGAGGGGGCTGTGAGCAAATAGGTGCGCTGAGGACCCAGGTGCAGAATTGAATAATACACCCCCATCAGTGGGTGCACTCTGTTTCCACTCTAGCTAGTGGGTTTCTCTGCTGAGTATCCACATCCATTATACTCTCCCTGCTGCCATGCTGCCTATTTGGGGGGGCATAACTTGGACCCTGTAAATCCAATCCTCACCAAACTTGGAGGACAGGTAAAGGAAGGTCATCCAGAGATCTGCAGTGAGTTTGGTGTCTCTAGCACTTGGGGGGGGGGTGTTCAATATACTCTTGGACCTCATTGCCTCAGAAAGTACTTTCTGGGGGGGCAACTTGAACCCCAATCCTCACCAAACTTGGAGGGCAGATAGAGGAGAGTCAGCCGAAGTTGCACTGCGAGTTTGGTGTGTCTGGCATGCTGGGCAGCTGTTCTTCCATGTCATGAACTTTCTGAACCGGTTTGGTTTGTACAAATGGGTTTTTGGTCTGTGACAGTCCATGTTCAGTCTGTGGGTGCACCACAAACTGAACCGCATTTTCCCTGTTTGTGCCCATCCCTACTTCTGTTTTTGTACTTTGTCTGCAGACCCATGTGGCATCTTGCAGTTTAGGTTATCTACTTATTTGGATAGATCAGGCTCAGATTATTCATTCTTTGTTTCCATGCTCCATCAATAAAACCCATGCATACAGGAATCTTGGAGTAAGGAGAAAGAATAAGTGCAAACTCAGTTTACTGTCCTAGATTCCTCTGGCCTCATGGATCTCCATTCTCCTTGGAATATTGATAACATGGCCATTTATCTCAAGATAACATGGTCATTTATCTCCTGAAGAAGTGAGTTGTGAGTCATCAAAGCTAATACCCTGCCACAAATGTTGTTAGTCTTTAAGGTGCTACTGGGCTCTTGCTCTTTTCTACTGCTGCAGACAAGCTACCATGGCTACCCATCTTGATCTGTCTCAAGATAAATTGGGCAAGCCTGATTCTTCTAATGCCTGGGGTTTATGTTCATAATTGTAGCTGTGGATAAATTTTATGATTATAAAAGCAACTCCCAGTGTAATCCTAAAAGCACTCCTTTGGGATTAAGCCCCTTTGAATACTCCTGAATAAGATTCTGAGTAGACCTGTTTAGGATTGTTCTTAGAGATTAAAGAGCTCTAAAGATAAATGATAATATAAATAAATATACTTGAGGAGAAAAAAACCCTATGTGTACATTCCTGCTCATGCATGTATGAATGCATGCATATAGGATTTCTACTTTTCTACCTTGTTCAACATACCTGAATTTGTAATACTTAAGTATTCTTTACTTCCTATAATGAAATTACTATATATGGCTGAGATGAATTTTCAGTTCATTACCTTCCCTGCTATTTTGAAATGTTGAAATCTTTACAAGGCAGTAATAGAATACTATTTCCATTTGCAGCTACTGTATATCTAACATAAATGGGGTTTGCTCTACTTTAATCTTACAGTTTAGAATGGGGGGGGGGTCCTTTTGGATCAACAGTCAACAAGAAAACACTAAAACAAAACTTATTATTCTGGCAGAAACTTGAAATGTATCTAATATAAAAAGTTCTCACTTGAAGGTTAATTAATTGAGGCCATTAGCCAAAAATGGAAACATTTTAATGAGATAAAAGCAGGACACTACATTGTTCATCAGGAGCTGCGGTGGCTCAAGTGGTTAAGACACTGAACTGCAGGCTGTGAAAGGTCAGTAGTTCAGCAGTTCAAGACCCGAGAGTGCCGCATGACGGAGTGAGCTCCCATCTCTAGTTCCAGCTCCTGCCAACCTAGCAGTTCGAAAGCAAGAAATTGCAAGTAGATAAATAGGGACCACTTCGGTGGGAAGGTAACAGCGTTCCGTGCGCCTTGGTGTTTAGTCATGCCGGCCACATGACCACGGAAACGTCTTCGGACAGCGCTGGCTCTTCGGCTTTGAAACGGAGATGAGCACCGCAACCCTAGAGTCGGATTCGACTGGCTTTCGAGCAAGGGAACCTTTACCTTTACCTTTACATTGTTCATCATTTCCAGTGTTACAATACAGAAGAGAAATTGTCCAGTTAAGTGATCTAATTTTCAACTGGTTTTATTCTGATCATTTCAAAGTTAGCAAAATTTGAATCAATGAACAATGTAGCTTAAATAAAGAAGATTTCAGAGTAGGATTTGGCCTGAGTGGGAATTGGCCTGAGGGTGATCTAATGTAACCCTTTCTATGGAATCAGGATTATCACTGTACCCTATTACAGCAGCAAAACAGCAGATATTTGGCACTTCAACACCCATAAAGATACACAGTTGGCTTCTGCCTGAGCCTGCTTGGGGGGGGGGGGGCAGGGTAAAAATCGAATAAATAAATAAAAATAAATTTTCCCAATTTTTGCCAATTCTCCCCATCTGCAGCAGGGAAAACACCAAACTGCAGGGGATCTCTGGATGACTCTCCTCTACCTGCCCTCCAGATTTGTTGAGGATTGGATTTATGAGATCCAAGTTACAGCCCTCAGAGAAGGTGCCCACAGAAAAGTGCTTCCTAGGGAAATGACAGGGACAGATTCAGGAAGTTCTCTCCCCTCCCCATCTCAGGGTTTCTCCACTGCTCTTGTCAATTTCAAATGACTCTTATCAGTTCCAAGAGGGTCCCTCCCACTTTGCCTGCATTCCTTTGTGTTCCCATTTTCTCGCACAGAGCTTGCAAAATCGTCCCCCCCATCTTAGATATCTTGTGACACTGTGTTTTGAGACTGATCAGTCCTCTTAAGCTTGCCACAGTAGTACTGGATTCTGCTGGGCAGTCTGTACACTGAACTGGTTATGTTGGGCTTGGAAAAATGCCCCCCCCCCAGTTTATACTACAGAGATTTTGTGGTTTTATATTAGTCCTCCTTTGCTTGCATTGCTGTAGTTACAGGAGTCTATGGAACAGCTCAGGAACAAGCCAGGAACACCAAACTCACAGGGAAACTCCCCCCCCCTGCTTTGAAGGTTGGTCTTGATTGAGTGGATGCAGCATGTCCAGAAATGTCCATTCATGAACCACAACAAACCTCCACAAACAGCTTCAAAGTTCATGGAAAGTTCATGCCAGTTGACCTGTCTCAAACTTGACTTCATAAAGCATGAACTGGCCAAAATTCATCATGAACTTTAGTTCATGAGCTAGTTTGTGCCCATCCCTAATCAGCAAAAAAAACACCATACTCGTCCCTGTGAATATCTTAGTTCACACATAATAAGGAAGCAACCACAGTGTCAGAGAGTCCTAGAAAAACAGCCAAATAGGCAAATAGAGGGGATTATTACTCCCTTACTGAGCTACTTTTCTGCTTGCATGGAGCTTTATATGTGAATTTTCAAAGTTGAAATCTGCTATTTCTGGTCTCAAGTGATGACATTAATTCTTCCACCCCAAGGCTCTGCCACCTCATTCTCTTGCAGGTATAAAACCGGTCCTAAAGGATAGACTCAGTCTCTTGACTGAGCAACAATAGGTTCCTGCCAGTTTCAACACACAGAGAGAGTACAGTCCTACATGGAGTTATGCCAGCCTGAGCCCATTGAAAATGATTGGATTAGACTGGAGAAATTCTCCATAACATTGTACTGTTAGTCACATCTTGCCATGTGATTTGGCAGGAGCTGGGCCTGACACCCACACTGATGAACCAGCATGCTGTCTTGGATCATTTTGAAATATCTGCAGTGCTACAGGTCGTGGGCACATCCCACAGAATGGGCTCTTTGGTTCTTTGGTAAAATACACAGCACAATTGTATGCACATTGTACACATTAAATGGACAATTGTGTAGGCTGTATCTGAAACTCAGTGATCTTTAATGGTTGGCATAGTTGATCTTCACTGTTGGATCTAATTCTAAACTGAAAATAATTCATCATAATGATATTCATTAGGGATGAATTGATTGCATTGCTTCCTGCATTTATCATTTAGAAACAAAGTGGTTTCATCCATGATTTTGTATGTCACATAAAGGATTGTTTCAGCTGTATCTGTGCTCTCATATGCATACCATGCAAGATCATTTGACTCATTTTTTCCCAGTTTGCATTTTATTATTGATCATTCTAAAGCACTTTAAAGACACTAGGATTTGTTTTGTATTAGCTTCATTATATATCTCATTATTTTAGATAATTATTTTATATGATCTTCCAACCATATAACTATGGTTTTAAAATGACTTGCTGACATTAACATGGGTATATGTTAGAAAGAAACTAGAGAGAGAAACTAATGAATGCTTATTGCAGATAAAGTACCAGAAATGAGAATCATATTGCCAGCATACAAGACTTCATTCAGAGCCTGAATTGAAAAGATGTTCTGGTGCCTTGGTGTGTCAAAAAGTAAGATCTTCCAGTATCATCAGTCTTGTCTAATCAAATGCAGCCCAATGCATTCACACAGTCCCCAAGGGGTCTCAAATTAAGATTTATTCATGTGGGGCTGAGAAGACAGCTGTGTTTTTACTTTGATCCTTATGGATGGTCATGGACTGAAAAAAGTGGTTCAGTTTGGGGTCCATGGCAGCCCACAGACTGAACCCTGAACCGAACTGGCCTCACATGGACTGAGCCAGTCTAGAAGTTCAGGATGTGGCAGAACAGCCCCTGAGGTGCTGGAGACTTCAAACTCACAGGAAATCTCCAGCTAACCCTCCCCTCGCTGCCCAGTAAGTTTGGGGGAGAAATCAGGCGTGGGTCCTGGACTGTATAGAATGGACCCTTTGTGAGCTAGAGACATCAAACTCACAGCAGACCCACTACATGCCCTCCAACTTATGTGTGAATTGGACTTGGGGCGGGGGACCCAAGTTACATCCTCCCTAAAGAAGGTGCCACCAGGAAAGTGCTTTTGGGGAGGAAAGAGACAGAAGACTCAAAAAAGAGGGGTGGGGTGTGTGGAGTGTGTGTGTAAATGTCTGTGAGCCCTCAGCAGAGGCACCCATGCCAGCTATACCCCACTACCCGGTGCAAGTGGAGAGGCTGTGTGGAATCAGAGCCCTGACCCACAGACACCCAAAGCCCCCAGCAGACAGCAAGCCAAAAGTTCCAAATAAGAGGGATGGAATGCGTAAATGATGAGGCGCCCACCAGCTATGCCCCACCACCCAGCATGAGTAAGGAGGCTGTGGAATCAGAGAGCCAGAAGAAACAGAAACCGGTCAACAGAGACAAAGCAAAGCCCCAGGCTGGGTGTGGCACATGGAGCCTCCCTGGCCCAGTAAACACCCCACACATAGCCCAGAAAGCTGGTCAACAAAAGGAGGGGGTGTAGAAATCTGGATCCTCCTCAGAGGAACTCACAAGCAAAGCCCCACTGCTCATCATGAGCAGAAAAGATGGGTGCTGTGGCACACACAGAGTTAAGAGCAAAACAATCCCCTCCCCTGCCAGCAAAGCTGAATCTGATCAACTTCCATGTGCTATTAATCACAGATTCACAAATACAGTATTGATCTTCTACTCGCTGCAAACTCCTGATAAGGAATTCAGGGCTGTGTCCACTCATATAGTTTTCAGATCCCATAGAGCTGAATGGGAGCCCTCTAATTGGCAACCAGCAGTGCCTGTCAAGCTTTGGAGGGCCCCAATTGTTATTTCCAAGGCTGGAGAGAATTCCACCCCCACCATTGCCTGGGAGTTTGCTGGCATTGACACTGGGTTTTTCCGGGGGACATTTCCTTTCCTCAGACTGTCCCCAAAGTTTGGGGAATGTCTGTGGAGCATGTGCTTTGCCAAACATCACTTTCTGGACCCTGGACTGTCCCAAATTCAGCACAGATTTTGCTCCGTGCACTGATTTGTGCCCTTCCCTAGTGGTCATAATGATCCAATTTTACCACTACATTATATACCCTGATACTCTATGTAAAGTAATGAGAAGAGTCCTTGTCCAAAGCCTTCCACTGTTCCAGAAATAAAACCAGCTGATTCAAGTGTGGAAGTATGGATAAAGTTAAGGGGGAAGATAAGCAAAGGGAGAAACAGGAACTAGGACAGGGTAAAAGCTCCAGAGAAGCTTACTCTCAAAGTAATCAGCAGTGTCAAATAATCGTTCCTGGTGTGGCAATGGAAGGTACCACAGCCCACAGTCATGAGAGAGCAATGCATGTTCAGATGACTAAAACAGTTAGTAGGAGGGGTTTAGCCTGGTGGTTAGTGGGATAATAAGAAAGAAAACAAATGAGTAATTAAAGGCGAGGGGAAAAAATAAAAGAAAGGTGATGGAACTTGAAGGACCACTGAGTTAACTCAGGTATTATTTCTCATTAGGGTTTCTGATGAAAAGTGTTACGGTATATGCTTTTTAACAAAATGACCTGTTCATGAAAATCAAGTATGAAACAAAAAGCATAATTTCCAAGCTAAACTCAATGTTATTCAGTGCATTCAGAATATTTTGGAAGAGTCATTAAAATAACAGATTCTTTCCTCTCCTGCTCCCTCATCTCTTCTGGTTCATCCAACTAATATGGCCCATTCTGCATCTAGCATTCACCCTGTTGTTTTACCAAACCCACACTGGAACAGAAAAAGATGCGGCTCAAAACCACATTCAAATATCCTGGGCCAACACTGTACTGACTGCAGTCACCCCTGAATGGCTATAAAACAGCCATAAATCTATGCAGATAGTACCATAAAACCAAGAGATCAAAGGAAATGAAACCAGCATGCAGTGTGGAGGCTTCCACAAAATCAAACAATCAAAGAAAGTGAAAATGGCATGCAATGTAGAGGGGAATTTCTGTTCTAACATGGGCTTGGTAAAACAGTGGAGCAAATGCTAGATGCAGAATGGGCCTACGTCAGCAAAGCTCACCTTGATTCTGTTCTGCTCTCTTTCATCCAACTGCTTCATTATCCATACTGAGAAACAACTGGGCTCTAAGGCTATTGGTGTGTTTCAGTTTCTACAATACGAGATGCTCTTCTGCGTTCTGAGTTTCATCACTTGTGTGTTCCCATTGCTTCAGGATTTCCCCCTCCAATGTGTTTTCCTCTCTCTAGTAGTCCCAGAGGGAGCAAAACACTGGGGAAAGGGGGGGGGGGCAAAGCAATAGGGACAAACGAGTGACAAAAAAGACAATGCAGAAGAGCCCATTGTGTGGTTAGTTGTAGTGAGGCTATCAGAGTTGACACAATAGAGAAAAAAATATCAGATTAATGTCTACGGGGGGAAAACCACTAGTATAACATGATAAACAGAAAGGGTTTAAAATTACTGGGTCAGTTTCTTCTTCCAACAGAGGCAGATGAGGTATATTTAATGTCTGACATCTTGAATCTTTATATTACATGAAAGGAAGTCCAGTTGATTTCAACTGAATATACATTTCTACAAAGGCGATGATCCTGGAGTCCACATCTGTAACCATGCACTTTTGCTTAAGCTCAAGCAACACCTCCCCGCCCCCAGGCTCAAAAAGTATTTTAAACAAAAAGGGACTTAACATTTAACTGGTTTGTTCTTCAGAGTACAAACGAAAGCAAAAAGCCCTGTGTGACAACAGATAAGCTCAGATCCTTGTATGTCACCCTATCCCACAAGACAGATGATTCACAGAAGTGTTGCCTGCTAGTGATGGGGAACTCCACAAATGCATCAACAGAGAAACAACCTGCTGCTTGCTGGAGATAGCTGGTTTCGAACCATCTCCAAGTTGCTTATTTTGACCATGACCTTAAGCTTACCCAAACCCAAAGAGTCTCATGTCCAAATAAAGTAGTTCAGGACTAAGGAGTAAGATTCATCCACTCATATTTCCACCATTCTGGTCCCTATCTCAAGAACAGTAGCAAATGGTGACTTGAATCAGCCATGGCTAACCTGCATACTTGGATTGTAACAAATTGTGCTTCAGAAAATTGCCCTATTTCTTGGAGAACAGGCTGTCCAAAACAAGACACGGCTTCCGGATACGATCACATCAAGACTTAGAAGTACAATGAAATAGTTACAGCATATACACATTATAGAAATAGCATTTAATCCTGAGAATCATACTAGCAGTTCAGGAGGTAGCACTTTTTCTCTTCAGCCAGTGCAGCAACATGGTAATGATGGACAGTTCAGTGCCAGTGCATCTGGAACAAACCATGGAAGTATGTCCCTGACTGCTCATCCTTATTCAAGCTCTCTCTGTGCATATTTGTGAAACTCGGGAAAGAAAAAGTACCTTCAAAAGAAGAAATGTTAAGCAAAACTCTTGAAACTGCTGGGATGGATAAACTGACTTTATTTTTGAGAGGACAAGAAGAAGGGAGATTCCAGAGTACATGGTCAAGATTTTATAAATGGTTCGAAGATTACAGTAAATGAACAATATAGACTTACAATCTTATTTGGAGACATTTTAGAATTTAGCTTTAACTATAATGCAGAACATCTAGATATGAGTATATGGTTATAAAAATTGATTAATATACATTTATACAATGTAGAGGTATTGGAACAGGTATAATTAGAAGGTATATGTAACCCCCAACCTGTATGTTCTTCATGTTTGTTGGTTTGTTTGTATCTGTTTTATATTAAAAATAAAAAATATATATAAAAAAAGAATGTTCAGACCAGTGTCCTGGACAGATCCCAGTATGAATAATTATATTCAGCCCACCTACATGGATTGGCAAGGGCAGAGAAATGCATTGTGTAGCTGGGACAGTAGGAAGCAAAAAGAACACAGTCTAATTAAACCACTGCTTCAATAAAAGCTCTTGTTTCAAGCTTTCTCTATGGGAGGTGAAAGATCCCACAGATCATGTGGTTATCATTTAAAGAGCAACACAATTGGAAAGTGTCTGCTGTAGAAATTTCCAATGGATTTCTTTGAGCTATTGAATAAGATGTTCCATCAGCTCTGCCTGGTTTGTAAAAAAAATGTGTATGAAGGTAAGATTTATTAGGAAAGATAAGCACTGTCAGGGTTTCAGACAAAACCTCTGAACAATGCAGAGGTTTTGTCAAGCAGGGTTAAGCTCCTTGTGGGAAATGCCACAGGCAATGGTGATTAACAATCCTGAAAAATTAAGTCAAGGAGTTGGTAACCAGCAAGGACTCTGTGAAAAATAACAGTAACTTTGTCTGACGAGCTTAGCTTAATTATGTTGAAGGAAGCTTGACAAGCAATTTATTGGAAAAGAACATTATGGATACATCTAAATGAGAAATGTCTCTTACCTGCAATTGCCAAGGATGCTTTCTTCCATTTTCCAGATGACTTATGATAGTTAATAAGTAAACAGACATGATTGTATGTTGAGGCTCTTTAGTATAGTGCCATAGCAGAGAGAGGGAAAGAGAGCTGAATGGCAGCTCGATTTGCAGCTTTCTCTTGGGGCTCATTCAACCAAGAATGATACATTTTGTTTACACAGTCCTGACTTCAGATGCTGAGTGACTTAAGTTGTGACAGGTCTGCTATTGCATATCTCAAGGTTGAGATCAAAGGACCTCACAGGGAATTCCATTCAGAAAACTCTTGGTTCCTTCTTTCAAAACTCTCTCTCTCTCTCTCTCTCTCTCTCTCTCTCTCTCTCTCTCTCTCTCTCTCTCTCTCCCCTTTGTAGTCAAGGGTCACCTGGAAAAGGGAAAGGAACAAGTAGATTGAGATTAATCCTTCTATGTACCTAGGTACTTTCAGATGCATTCAGCATTTATATTTTAAAATAGCAGGGGGAGATAAACCAAAGTTACAAGCCAAGTAATTACACAGGATTGAGGATTTTGCACTGTAAGCCCAGAAATTGTACTGCTCTTCAGGCCACACAAACACTTCTGCTGGGAAGAATGCACACACTTTAAAAAGAATATGATGTAATAAGAACTCACAGCACTTTAAACAAGTTCTGCATATTGGTTTTTTAAAAACCCAGAAATATTGGGTTGTATCATCCTAGCACTCTGCTCAGCTAAATGCAGAACCTTCCTCCAAAACAAAGTACCTTCTTTTGACAAGAGTCTTTCCTCCCAAGGACAACTGCTTGCCTTGGAGGATGACTCCATACTTTAGCTGAGAAGAGTGGTAGGATGTAACCCACAGTCATGAAATTAAAGCATTAGGAAACACATACACACAAAGCAGATGGAATCAAAGCGGTTATTTAACTGGTCATGGGAAGCCGAGCTTACCCAAAACTCATTAATATGTTATTAGAGGTTTCATATCCAAAATCTAGAAACCCAGGCAGGAAGCAACTGGCTTCAAGCTTGTATTTTCAGGAGCTTCACATGGATGGGATGGTCAGTCTTTCCCCAGTGACAGACTAAGGTCAAAAGACACATATCTGATTAAAAGACAGCAGGGCCAAGTCTAGTCCAAAAAGAGAAGGGAAGAACAAAACCATATCTGTTTATTAAAAGTATCTAAGGGATAAGGAAAGCGATAACATAAATGATTTATGTATTCTTTTATTTAGCATTTTTATGCTGCCTCTCCAGGGAACCTGCCTGCAGTATCTTTCAAAATAAAACATAATAAAAATATAAAACATTGAAAGTTGTTAATTAAAACAAAGCATTAAAAACCCAGCCAGAGCATAAAAACACAAATAACTGCGCAGCTTAAAATGAATGTAGCAATTTCCAGAATAAGCACATGCTAAAAGTTGTGTTAAAAGATCAGCTCCTTAATTAGAAGCCCGGATAAACAAAAATGTTTGGGACTGGCACCTGAAAGAGAATATCATATGTACTAACGCCTCAAGGGGGAGGGCATTCCATAAGTGAGGTACCCCCACTAAAAAACCCTGTTCCAGGTTGCAACTTGCCTTACTTCAGAATGCAGACTTACAGAGAGCAGGGCTAGTGATGAATTCATTAGTCTCTTTTAGTAAAATCAACAAAGAATGTTGGAGTACTTTAAAGATAACATATTTATTCTGCCATAAAGTTTTGCAAATAGAACCCACTTCCTCAGATGCAGGAAATGTCATCCTCAGCTGACAGATATTGATGAGTAAAAAGAAAAGAAGAAATTAAAACGAATAAAAGACCACTGAATACAAGAGGTACAGTATATTTGCATAGCATTGCATAACCTTTTGACACCAATGTTTACAATTTGTGTGTGTGTGTGTGTGTGTATTGCTGCCAACTGAAGCTAACATTCCATGCATTTGATAGGTTTGGCATTTCCCCAAATGGGAGCAGAGCTTACCCCCTTTCAGGGGCCCCAATTTGCTGCCTCTGAGCTGGTTGGCAGGGGGAACCCCACCCCCAAAGAGCCTCATTTGCGCCAACGTGCCTGGCATAATGGCATCACCCAGAGGTGATGTCATCGTGCAGGGCACGTTGCAGGGGGGTTGGTCTATCATTTAAGAAAAAACTCTATATACCATAGAGTTTTCCTCAAACAATAGGGCATTCCCCCACAGTGTGCCCTGTGCAATGATGTTACTTCCAGGTGATGTCATCACTTCACACGTGCACCAAATAACTCCAGGAAATGAAAAGGGAGCCCCCTGACAGCAGCCCGGTAAGACCTGGCAACCCAGCATTTGATGAAATAGGCTCAAGGCCAGAAGTGTCAAACATAAGGCCCAGGGACCAGAACTGCACTGCTGGATCTCCAGCCTGCCCATATGGGCTTTCCTCTGCACCCCGCTACCAGCTCATGGGGCCTTTCAGTGAGGACATACCAACTTGGAGCTTACCAGCTGCTGTCCTTTATAAAGTTTGTATCCCCGGTACCTGGCATTACATTTTATGGTCTGGCCTGACCATACTGACATTTATGCCAGATCCAGCCCTTGTAACAAGTGAGTTTGACACCTCTGCTCTAGGCCATGAAAATGTATGTTACAGTAAATCTCTTAGCTTTAAAGTCTCTCTATAATTTTAGCATCCCACACTGTCTTTCTTGAACTCCCCAATATAGATATTTAAATTTCTGAGATGTAAGGTTCAAACTTATGTCCTACAAATCACAGGTATAACAAGATGAGATTTTAAAAAGAAAGTGCACTAACGTCAGGTTGAGCCCAGGAGAGATTTCCCATCTACAGAATAGAACTTTCCTGCCTTCCATCTCCCATTGCAACCCTCTGATCTCCATGAAATCCTGCCCCTGGAGGACAGGAGAACCTGAGAGATGACATATGGCTGGTCTGCAGCAGGAAGGGGGACACTGCAAATTTCATCTGTATCCATCCACAGCTTTATCTTAGTAATATGGCTTTGCACTCAGTAGATAATATAAGCAGAAGAACTGGTGGCCTAGCGAGAGTTCTCAAACAAAAGTCATAAAACTTAAAGGAGCCAAACAAACTGGTTTGGTTCCCGAGGTTTGTGATATAGTAGAACAGCCCCCCCCCAGCATGCTAGAGACACCAAACTTGCAGGGGATCTCCAGATGACTTTCCTATACTTGCATTCCAAGTTTGGCCAGAATTGGATTTATGGGGTCCAAGTTACAGCCCCCAAAGAAGGTGCCCCCAGAAAAGCACTTTTGGGGGAAATAACAGGCAGAGGTCCAGAAGGTTCAGGAGTATACAGAATGGACCCTTTGCAAGCTAGAAGCATCAGACTCACAGGGGACCTCCCCTTGATGCTCCTCTACATACTCTCCAAGTTATGTGCATATTGGACTTAGGGTGTCTGAGTTATGCCCCCCAAAGTAGATACCCCCAGGAAAGTGTTTTTCGGGAAAATGTCTGACACAGATTCAAAAGTGCATAGAATGGACCCCCTGCAAGCTACACACAGGGAACCTCACCTTTCTGCCAGCTCTTCTACAATCATCTGCCAGCAAGTTGGTGCCAGCACCCATAACCATGTTGCTGCCATCCACCTTCTCCCTCAGGCTACTTTGTATCATGGCAGCAATGTTGTGCTATGTGGTCTGCATCCTTCCCATGCAAGGAGAGCTCAGTCTTGACCACTGCTATGGAGCAGTGCATGGTGGGCAAGACTCATTGGCTCATGGTCCTCTGTGAGGGAGCCAGGTGTTACAGCAGCTAGTGAAAGGCTACATCCTCCATGAGGGAGAAAGGTTGGCCATCCACAGCAATCATCTCACTGATGAGGCGAGTGACTACTTCCTGGGACCTCCATGTAGCCCTTCTGGATGGCACTGTCAGAGTTCCTGGGGGAATGACCTCTTAGAAGGTAGTCTGCTTTGATGTCCTACCCATGACACCCCAAGTGCAGAAAGCCTCTCTTGGAGGGGCCTCCTTCTCCCCCTCTGCTTCTCCCTATTGAGAGGGAGAGGGCCTCTTCTTCCCCCCACTGCCACCACTCTTTCCTCTGGTAGCAACATACTTGGGTGCAATCTTTCCAGGTGCCTGTGGAGGATGGAGGAGGACAAGCATTGTGGTTTGTGCCCCTCCAGACATGGGTGTGGCATACCTGGCACTCTGACACACAGGGGTCACTGGGAAGGGTGCAGAAATGTTTCCAAACTGTGGGCTGGAAACAGGAGCTCAGGATTGTAGAAGGTGGGAGGGACAGCTGCTTTCTGGTGCTGGGCTGGGAGGGGCCACGGAGGGGTGTATTCAAGGCAGAAGCAACAACAGTGAGTTGGGATGTGGAAGGGGAGCATGCTTCCCCCACACACACGCTCTCTGAATCACTGCTGTCTGAATCCTCCTCTCCAAAGAATGTTATCAACTGCTGGTGTCTGGGCAGTGCTAACAACTCTTTTGCCTCTGTGGAGATCCCCAGGAACAGATCAGAGGGAGGAGGCTCTGAGACCCCTGGTGATGCCCTGCTAGGGCCAGGCTCCAGTGAGCTGGCAGGATGGGTTTAGTGCCCAGGGACAGGAGCCTGTGGTACACAGGGGGTAAAGGACTTCTTCCCTCATAACAAGCACCCTTTGCTTACTTTCACTCTCACGGCACACAGAGGTATTCACAATCAGGTAGGGGGAAGGTATAAATGTGGGTCCTCAGCCAAGGCACCCAGTATCTAAGCCCCTTTGCTCAACATGAGCAGAGAGATGGAGTGACTCAGAGCCCTGAGTCCACCTAACACCCAACCCCCACCAGGGAAGAGGTGTTCACAATCAGGAATAAAGGAATGTGCTCTGCTTTTAACAACTTCCCTGCCTCTCTGTCTAACTGCCAACACCAATAGAGGGAAAGGTTGTGGAGCTGAGCTGATCCCAAAGAGCAGAATGGGAACTCTTGTTATTGGCAGCTGGCAGTGCCTCTAAAGCTTTGGAGGGGCTCTATTGGTGTTTCCAAGGTTGGAGAATTGCTTTGAAGTTTGGTAAACATTTTGATTGAGTGGAGACACTATGGCTGATTTTCCACTACAGTTGCCTCGGTGTTGCGCCACCGTTTGCCCTGACGCTATTGGTTTTTTTTGAGGATCACGAAACTGTGGGGGAAATCAGGCGAAGCCGCGGGTCAAAATGCAGCCCCGCGGCTTCGGGTGTGAAATTGACTAATAGTGTCGGGGCAAACGGCAGCGCAACACTGAGGCGGCTGTAGTGGGAAATCAGCTTATGTCTGGCAATGTATCCATTCACAAGATGCCATGAATCTTCACTAACCTCTTCAACATTCATGGAAAGTTCCTGCCAGTTGACCTGCCACAAATGCCAAAATTCATCATGAACTAGTTCATGAGCTGATTTCTGCCCATCCCTAACTATGGAAAGTCACTAATTCGGTTCCCACATTCTTGCTGTGGCATTCACAAGCTGAGTTATTTCATAACCTTTTGAACAGGTGAGTAAATTAGAATATGGTTGCCTTGCTCTTCACAGCAGAAAAATAATTTCTGCTGTAAAGACATGCATAAAATTAGAGGTCCTTCATCCCTCCCAACAAACCACTCTTGAAACCTGGCGGGGGCAAATAAGAAAGGTACAGTTGAAAAAATAACAACCACCACATAATATGTACGCAGGCCTGCTTGCATGTACCCGTGGACTTGTCTGGATCACAGCTACGGTAGACATTGCTTTTGAAGAAACTGCCGTCTCTCTCCTTGGTTCTCCACACTGTACACTTTACAGAACTGGTTCTTGGGCTGTCTAGTGAAAATGTTTACAGGGGGTAACACTGATCTGGCAGGTAGCTCAATGCAAAAGAGCAACACAGTGGGAAATCAGAAATGTACTAGACTTGGGCACACATTTTACAAGTGTTCATTCAACTGTTCTAGTCTATGTTGGCCTGCATCCCATCCCTAATCTGAAAGCTGAGATGACCCAAACATTAATTCTTCTCTGTGAGCTTTATATAGCAATTTTGGCTCATTTTTTAACATTACAAAGATTGTCTATATTCCTAGCTTCTATATACCTTCCTGATACAATAAAAGAACATTTCAAAAGCCTTGCAGTCTGATGCTGTGCAAGGCTCAGGCACAAGCAATGTTCCCTCTAAGCTGAGTTAGTGTGAGCTAGCTCACAGTTTTTTAGCCTCTGGCTCACACATTTTTGTCTTAGCTCAGGAAGGATGGCTCCAGAGCAAACTAAGTTATGCAGTAGCCAAATCATTCACTCACAACTTTAATGCCTGTAGCTCACAAAGTAGAATTTTTGCTCACAGTTTAGAGGGAGCACTGGTCATACGCGGGGCTTTTTTTGTAGAAAAAGCTCAGCAGGAACTCATTAGCATGTTAGGCCACACCCCTGACAGCGCAGCTCCCTCCAGGATCGGCTTGTGGTGTGCCTGGGGAACCCGAGGAGGGGAGGCAGTTTAAACTGCCTTCCCTCCCTGGATTGGCTTGACTTCCCCAGGAGCCCCACAGCTTGCGAGGTACCTGGGGAACCCAAGGGGAGAGGAGGCTGTAGCCATGGCCAACTCGGAAGCCAGCTGGAACTCCGTTCCTTTGCATTCCTGTCCAGAAATAGCCCTGGTCACAAGTAAGTCCCTCTGATTTAAATGTGGCTCCTTCTCAACTCAACTTGCTTAGGATAGCAGTCTCACTGGAACAGATTAGAAGTCCAATGAGCAACTTGTTTCAGAAACCAATATTCTTTTTTGGGAAAACATAGCACATGAAATTGTCCTCTTGTGATACAGTGAGGTTCTGCATATCCCTAGTGGAGGGACATAATCATTCACCAAATAATAAAGTGTCCCAGAAAGAATACCGGCATTTTGTGAAAGTCTAATATTGTCTCTGTCTTAATTACGCACTTACCCTTTCAGAGTAGATAGCTATGTGGTCACTGTTATCATATCAAGTAGGAAATAGTCAAGATTCTGCTAATACACTGATGCAGAGGAACTTTACAAGTGGAATATACTGTACAAGTAAATTTGCAGCAGTGTAGCCATATCAGTGTGTTGACATTACATTGTTCTTGCTTAACCTCGATACTATAGCAATGCAACAGGCAAAAATGGGTGGCTGAGCATGGTTCCTGAGGTATGGGGCTTTGGTGGGGATGTTATGTTTGAAGATTAGTCCCACTCCCAAGACATTTATGTCTGCATAATTTAAAACACCCTCACTAAAGTGAGTGGAAAGATTCAACAACTGTCCCAACACCTCCACTTCCACTACCCCGGCTGCTGCAGAAGGCAGTCAGTCATAGCACAGCACCGGGAGCCTATTAGCCAGGAAACACAGCTCATGTATCAAGACATATGGCATGCTACGTGGCTGCTTCCTTGTGGGTGTTTTATGTCTGGCATTCTAAAGCAGAGTACCTGACTGTAAAGTAGCTGCAAACACACTTGCCATTCATCAACCTTTCCTGTAATTGTTTGCCTTGCCTGTTTGCTTGCTCAAAATGTTCCTTTTCAAAATGGTTGTTCCTTTTCCCATCAATGTTTCTTATCACTTCAGCTTTCAGTTTGGGGCTGCTAGTTCTACATACACAGGGACAAAGCAATGAACTTCAGTGTCTGTGGCTCCCCAAATGTAGATAGCAAAGAGACCACCAAGTGAGTGTACACCAAATGGGAGAGTGGGGCTCCTGGCAGAGGCACACAGTACAGACAAACATCAAGATGCAGGTGCACTTTCTCAGGTTATGCGGTGACTGTCCGTTGCAGATGCTATGCATTAGGATTCAAAATCTCCATGTTTATTTTGTCTTCCCATAAGCAAGCAGGCAACCACTCAACACTGAAAGAGGCAAGGCTGTTCTCCCCGCAAGAGTGAGACCTGTAGCAAACACTAGGAGGCATCTAAGAGCTTGCATACAGGGGTACCTCCATTTTCCTCCCAGGGCTCCTGTGCCTTCAAAATGATGTTCAGCTGATGCAGCCTTACCCAGCAAGAAGCTGTAGTGACAAGAAAAGCCACACCTATTTCTCCTCTGCTTCTCATGCGGCTTTAAAGGTACTCTGTCTTCAGAGGCCTTGTTCAATAAAACCATGTGTGACCATTTCAACTGAGCCTCTGCTAGACAGGAACACAGACAGCTCACCACCTTTTATCTTACCAATGGTGATGGTGATGGTGATGGTGATGGTGATGGTGATGATGAAGAAGAAGAAGAAGAAGAAGAAGAAGAAGAAGAAGAAGAAGAAGAAGAAGAAGAAGAATTAAATTTATTGATGGGCCTGTCTCATCTTACACCAGGCTCTGGGTGATGCACATAAGGGCAGAATGCCATAAAAACATATAAAACATTAATATTCTACAAGACAGTTTAAAAAAACTAAAACCCAAAGTAGAGTCTATAATGATACATCTTGGAAATTTCTACCCCAACTCAGGACTACCAGGACAGTTTCTAGGCAAGGGGAGAGGGAATTCATAGCAGCAATTCAGAAGGGGGGAAGGGAAGGTACCAGCCAAGGAAAACCCGTTGCTGCCATCAACCAAAAGCCTGGTGGAACATCTCTGCCTTACGGGCCCTGCAGAATTGCATAAGATCCCACAGGGCCCTGGTGTCATTTCGCAGAGAGTCCCACCAGGTCAGGGCCAGGACTGAGAAGATGGATGCATTCATGAGTTGGGACCGGTCAGTAGGTTCCTAACTCAAGCTGAGTTTCTATGGCAAGGGTGGAAGGCATGAGGACCCAGCAGCTTACTGCTGTTTAAACTGGGTCTATGGTTGGAAGTACCTTAGGACAGGAACTTGAAGAATTGCTTCCTCCCATATCATCCTGGCCTCCTGTTAAGATCTTCATCCCAAGGCCATGCTTGAGTAATGGTAGGGTTGCCAGCCTCTAGGTGGGGCCTGCAGATCTCCCACTTTTACAATTGATCCCCAAACTGGAGATCAGTTCCCCTAGAGAAAATGGCTGCTTTGGAGGGTGGACTCTATGGCATTGTACCCTGCTGAGGTCCCTTCCTCCCCAAACCCCACCCTCTCCAGGCTCCATCTCCCAATTCTCCAGGTATTTACCAACCCAGGGCTGGCAAACCTAACCACACAACCTGGTGGTGGTGTAGTTGACAGTGATCTGGTGGGATGGGCAGTTATTGTTTGCTGGTTCTTACTTAACTGTCAATATTGTCTTTTAACTATTCTGCTGGAAGCAGATTTGATTGTGCTTACTTGGTGCTGTCACATAACTGAACATGGTAGCTGTATGGAAGCAGGTGATTGATCCCTCTGGTCTGGCATCTGGTTTCCAACAGTGGCCAGTCAGAAGCCACAAAGACTCCACACACAAGGTCAGCTGGCAACAGCCCTCACTTACTGACTGCTCCCTTCTGGCTATTCAGTGTTTTCTTTTTCCAAAGATCTGAGCTATTCTGTACAAAACAGACACTGGTGGGCGATGATGGGTGGTGTTTGCCATAGACAACAACTGTAATGTAACATAGTTCAACATGCCTGTGACGATGGCTACAAGCAGGGTGAACTGTCCATTGAAGTTACTCTGGAGGGATCTGCTCCTTGCCAGGCTGCACCCTGAGCTTCCCCTACACCCACTCTCTTTATGTGGCAGTCCTCATCTCACTAGCAGGCAGACCTCATCAATGTCCTAAGAACATAAGAGAAGCCATGTTGGATCAGCCAAATGGCCCATCCAGTCCAACACTCTGTGCCACACAGTGGCCAAAACCCAGGTGCCATCAGTAGGTCCACCAATGGGGCCAGAACTCCAGAAGCCCTTCCACTGTTGTCCCCCAAGCACCAAGAACACAGAGCATTACTGCCCCAGACATGGAGTTCCATCTGTTTGTTGTGGCTAATAGCCACAGATGGACCTCTGCTCAATATGTTTATCTAATCACCTCTTGAAGTTGTCTATGCTTCAGCCACTACCACTTCCTGTGGCAGTAAATTCTGTGCATTAATGACTCTTTGGGTGAAGAAGTACTTCCTTTTATTTGTTCTAAACTTACTGCTCATTAATTGTATTTACTTACTTATTTATTTCAATTTGTATCCCGCCCTCCCCGCCAAAGCAGGCTCATGGCTGCTTTCGTTGAGTGCCCACAAGTTCTTGTATTGTGAGAAAGGGAGAAAAGTACTTCATTCTCTATCTTCTCTATCCTATGCATAATTTTGTAAACCTCTATCATGTCACCCCTCAGTCATCATTTCTCCAAGCTAAAGAGCCCTAACCTCTTTAACCTTTCTTTATGTGGAAAGTGTTCTATCCCCTTAATCATTTTAGTTGCCCCTTTTCACACTTTTTCCAATGCTATAATATTTTTTTTGAGGTATGGTGATCAGAACTGTACACAATATTCAAAATGAGATTGCACCATAGATTTATGGGAACATTATGATACTGGGAGAATTATGATACTGGTTTATTTGTTTTCAGTCCCCTTCCTAATAATTCCCAGCATAGCATTTGCCTTTTTTTATTACACTCGCAAACAGAGTCGACATTTTCAGAGAGTTATTTACCATGACTCCAAGATCTCTCTCCTGGTCAGTTGCCACCAGTTCAGACCTCATCCACATATATTTATAGTTAGGATTTTTGGCTCCAATGTGCATTACTTTGCACTTGCCCATGTTGAGCCTCATTTGTCACAATGATGCCCACTCACCCAGCCTCAACAGACCCCTAGAGGGCCTCACAGTCCTCCTTGGTTCTCACCACCTTGAACAACTTTGTGTCATCCACAGACTTAACCACTTCACTGCTTACTCCCAATTCCAAATAATTAATGAACAAGTTAAAAAGCATTGTTTTTTAAAAAGAACTGAGCCCTATGGTACCCCATTGCTCACTACCTTTCGTAGTGAAAACTGCCCATTTATACTCTCTGTTTCCTGTTAATTAGCCAGTTTTTAATCCACAAGAGGATTTATCCTCTTATCCCATGACTGCCATCCATTGGAGGCCTTGCTTCAGCCTTGTTCTGCTCCCCCACAAGCTGCTGGCCTGCAGCAGCCCTCTCTGGCCCATGCCTAGCCCTTGTGTAGGAGTTGCAGCACTTGGCTTCTCTGTGGCACCACCACCTAGGCCACTGGAGTTTAATGAGGCCAGGGGCTGGGGGATGAAGATGAGCTGCTGCCAGAAGTGGTGGAAGGCAGTGTGACCAAAGCACATCGACCTGGCCATGCCCACATAGACCTCAAGCCATGTTGAGGGGGCAAATCTTGGACCTTCTTAAACCTAAGAAACAGAACCAACATTTTATTCTATCTTTAGGTCATTTACTAAGAGCTGAATCTGGTTATAACCATCCCAAGTGTATGGAATTCGAAAAACAGTTGGTGGGAGATTGTGTGCAAGACCCATAGAAACAAATGGAGATGCTTGGGAATATTACTGAAGTTATATTACTTGGGAGTTAATAATAATAAACTCCACCTGCAATAGTTAACAATTAGTGCATGGATCCTTTTCATTGTAACCTGAGGGATACCTGCTTTTTCAGGAGTCATTTCTAGATGTGGTCCTAGGGTTGCCAGGCCCAGACTGGCTCTACAGTAGGGTTTCCAATTCAGGGTTCAGAAATCCTTGGAGGTTTTAGGATGGAGCCTAGGAGAGTGGGGTTTAGGGAAGGAGGGACCTTTGTGGGGTATAGGGCCTTTGCAGTCCACCTTCCAAAGCAGCCATTTGCTCTAGGAGAAGTGGAATGAATGTTTTAACCAAATAAATAAATTATCTTTGTAGTCCAGAGATCAGCTGTAATACTGAGAGATCTCCAGCCCCCACCTCAAGGTTGGCAACCCTACTCTATAATGACCAAGAGGAACCAAAATAGGATGAGGCATAAAAAGATTCATGACTAAGCAATACAGTCCTGAGCAAAGTAGCACCTGTCTAAGTTCAGTGAAGTCAATGGGGTTAGAAGGATGAACTTTACTTAAGATTGCCCTGTGGATCTCCAACTGTGCCACTTTCCCAGTCTAAATTCCTTCATATTTTGCTACTATTTGCCCTGTGGGGGAAATATAGACATCATATGGGTACCAGTATATATTTTTTTTCTTGTGGGTCCATAATAGATCAGGAAAC
Source organism: Gekko gecko (assembly GCA_029375565.1). Lineage (NCBI taxonomy): Eukaryota > Metazoa > Chordata > Lepidosauria > Squamata > Gekkonidae > Gekko > Gekko gecko. The sequence continues at coordinate 158,015,738 of JAPDNY010000003.1, read as the reverse complement.
TGGCATGGTGGAAAGGGTTAAATTATCTTCCCCCTTTGCTGTAGCCCTGATCCAACTCCCATCCCCACCACTGCTGCCACCATAACTGCTTTTAACTTCTAAAAGAACGATGAGATCTGATCACAGACCTCCTTCAGTCAAGATCTCTTTTCCTCAAGCTGCTCTTCAGATTCTGCCTTTGTTAAAAGAAGTGGCGTTATCTTTTCACAAGTACTTGCGAACAAAGATGTGTAGGGATGTATTCTAAACAAAATTCTAAAATGGAAACCTATAAATCATACTTTCTACTTCTTTTGTTGTAATCCAAGTTATACAATTCAAGGCTTCCATATAAAATATTCTTTTAATTCTTCTTGGTCCCCATTCAGATCTTTCTTGATGTCTTCACTTGATAACTTCACTCTGCTGATTTGGCTGTGCTTGTTCTACTTCTGCGTTGTTTGATCCTGCATGTTTTAAGACTACTTTGTGTTTTAAATCATTTGTGATTTTAAATTTGTTGTTTGAATCTGTGTTTCAGTTTTGGTTAATTGGACTACTATGCCCTTGCTACTTGGTTGCCTGCTACACTGCTTTTCACCTTGAATCTGAGGAGATGAGGCAGGATAGAAATGTTTAAATTAACCAGCTCATCCAGGCAGGCTTTCCTCTTAACAATGGTGATAGTCTTAGAGTGGCATTAAGCATCTCTCAGCTTCCTTAAATGCACATCTATGCTTCATCATCATCGGAAGCTCCTTCTTTTGCTGTCAAGGCTGTCAAACATTCCTGAATGCAATCTGAATGCCAAATGAATGGAAGGCCCACCCATGCCATATTAGGCTAAACATCTCTGCTGGGTGCTTGTCTCCAGAAACCCTCCCTTTTGGCAGCCCAGTTGGTCAGTGTTGCTCCTGGAAGAATCTTGCTGATACAGAGTTCATTTAAGAAACAGCTTCTGTTTTAATTCCCAGTACAAATAATTGTATTTCTAAGTATCCAGTGGCAGGCACAAATTAGGTGACTAGAGATGTAGTTATTTGTGTGGGTGATGGAAGCCAGTGGGCACCTAACCTGTGCTATACCTAGTTATGTGTGTGTTCATTTCTATGCTCTTGCCCCTGGAGAATGAGTGGCATGAGTAAAGAAGGAATGCGCTTCAAGAGCACCTGCTGCTGAAATGCCAAGGTCTCACTGTTTCATCTCTTCCTGCTCAGATGCTGTTATGGGGGGGGGGGACATCTCCACCACTGAAGGATGCTGTTGCCCAATATCACATACAGTGAGGATTTTTTTTTTTAAAAAAAAGAACACACTTTAAAATCAGATTTTAAAAAATATTTTAAGTTATAGTTAAATAAGTGTCTTTTTTAAAAAAAATCTGGCACTAAATGAAATTTGAATTTAATGCAAACTTAAAACTGAACTTGTTACCCTCTTATGAATTATAAATGGTTGGTTTTTTTCTTGATAAAGAACTAAGGGAAACGTAAAACAATATAGTTGTTTACATATTATCTAATGACTAGATCCTCGGGGGCAGGCACTGGCAAGAACACAGGTGCTGCCCATTAATCCACCAGGGTCACTTCTTATTCCTTTTGTGCACCCCCTAACTACTGATCTCCACATTTGGCTCAATATGGATATTAAAGAACCTTCCCTTGCCTGAGAAATGGTGAGGCTGCCCAGTAAGTACTACCAGCTCTTGCTTATGTCATTTACTTTTTTATGGTGGAGAGATGAGGCAAGGTAGAGCAGAGCAGTTATGTGGTTAAGCAGAAAGGGCAGACAAAAACCGAAGGGAGCACTGGAAAGGCGTTCTAAAGTAGCATCTGTCTACAGCAGCCTCTTACAGCTGGAAGCTGGGAAAGAAGTCTGGTTTGGGATCACGATCATTAAACTGGAACTTCCGGAAGGAAGCTTAACTTTCGCTAACTTGTCCTTAGAGTCCTTTGGCGGCGCCATGTTTGAGAATTGTTTACTTTTGTTAAAAGTTAGTCAAAGTCTCTGGAAACTCTTGTGCAATTCGGTAAGCTCTCACAGTCTATTTATTTCAATCCCATCACTTTTTGCTGTAAGCCCCCCCTTCTTTCTGGCTTCAAAATTGCTTGTAAACAGTTCTTAGCAGGGGGGAGTCCCCTCCCCCCTCATTTTCTTTCAGGGGAGCACTCTATTTCGTGGTGAATTTCACTTGTACTTAAACTCACCTTTTCAGTGAATGCCCTCCTGCATTCAAAATCGCTTGATCACCATGCACTTGCTCCGGTATGCTGATCTTGTTCCCATTCGGGATGCTCTACAGTGGGCCCGGCGTGGCTTGGAGGAGCCCCCCTCTCCGGCTAGGCATGCTGGGGGGGGACTCTCTAGCACCCCATGGCTGGGAGTCCAACCCAAGGACTCCTGGGGTGGCACGGACAATCGCGCCCCCACCCAGCTGTAGGCGCTGGCAGCCTTCTCCTGGAGTCCCGGGAAAAAGCAACTGCCATGGCTATCGTCAAGGCTGGACTCACTCTGCCCTGAGTCTTGTAGGCTCCCATGACATTGAGGCATTGCAGCTGCCACTCGGCAGCATTCCAGCAGCTTTCCCAAGCCTTGGCAGTTTTGTTATCATTTTTTTCACTGACTCTACTGGGAAATACAGCAATCACTGCCAATGCTAGAGAAACCTGCCGGGGCAGGGAAGCCTCTGTGAAAGCCACAGTGATTCAGGTAGGGTTGCCAACTCTGGCTGGGGAAATTCCTGGAGATTTGCTTGTGATATCTGTTAGATTCACTGCTATAGTAAGCCAGTTATCTCTGTCTTAGTTAGCAGAGTGCACAAGCTGCACAAAGGCTACACACAGCAGTAGCTTCTTTGTTCTGTATGTGCAAGCAAAGTTACAGAGTTACACAGAGAGCCACTTGTCAGACTCAAACTAATAAGAATACTCTATTCAAGGAACTACATTCTAGATACTAGATACTACTTCAGAAAGCTTGCAAACCACAGACACTGGGTGATTCTGCATTGGCTTTTCCCTCCGTTTTTTCCCTCCATTCCCACCTTGGAACAGAAATTCCCCTCTGCATTGCATGCTGCTTTCACTTTCTTTAGTCACTGGATTTTATGGTACCTTCTACATAGATTTATGGCCATTCAGGGGTGACTTCAAGGTTAGTACAGCATTGCCCCAGGGTATCTGAATGTGGTTTTGAGCTGCACCTTTTCCTCAGTGTTGAGAAAATGTGGAGCAAATGCCAGATGCAGAATCACCCATAGTGTTTTGCATTGGGGGGACAAGGTAAATCCATATACTTTAGTACAGTTCACTGGTAAGCAGTTTAGAACAGGGATGTCAAACATGTGGCCCACTGCCTGCAGAGGGCTCAAATCCAGCCCCTGAGCAACTTCCTTCTCCTGCTTCCTTTCCCAGGGCTACTACTGCAGCCACACCATAACTTTCTTTCCCCCCCCCATGGCTTTTTTGCTTCCTGTTTCCTGTCTCTTGCCTCCCTCCCACCTCCCTTGCGCTCTCTCTCTCTCACACACACACAAAGCTTCTGCTTCCCTCTCCTGGGCTGCTGTTCCTCTTTTGGGGAGGGAGGGGATGAGAGAGAGAGAGAGAACAAAGTTGGAATCCCATCACCGCTTCAAAACGAACAACATTTTGTTCCGGGGGTAAGCTTTTGTGTGCAAGCATACTTCTTGGGAGGGAGGGAGTGCATGGGTGGGTGGGTTCTTCTGACAAGTACAATGTACATTGAGGAAATTATTTTGGCTTATTCTGAAAAGTTAAAAAAAAAGATTGGATTTCTGTGTTCCTATCTGGATTTATTTTCTTTCAAAAAGACCCTGATTAGGAATTAGAACACTTGGATTGGTCCTTATATCTTGGAGAGTAGAGTGATTTCAGATGCCAAATGATAATACCACACATTGGTAAAGAGACAGGAAAACTGGCTCTCAGTCCAGTCCAGGGGGATGCATTGTCTTGAGCTTCATTATCAATTGCAATTCAGCAGTCTCTCTTTCTACTCTCCCTTTGAAATTCCTTTGTAAGAGCACTGCTACTCTTAGGTCAGCAACTGAATCTTGTGGTTTCTAATGCCAGACTTATGTCCATTTATTCTTTTTATCCTCCTGGACTGAATCCTCCTGTATGGAACTGAGACCTAGGTTTCCTATCTCATTACCAACGCTGGTATTGCCATATCTACTACTCCTCTGCATATCACACCTAATCTAATCAAGCCTGCTATGGTCATTCATCTGCTATTGCCATTTGCCATCTGAAATCACCTTTATAAAGTTTTTATCTCTGGTACCTTATGTTACATTTTATGGCATGCATGGCCCAGCCCAACAAAGTAACATTTATGTCAGATCCAGCCCTTGTAAAAAATGAGTCCGACACCTCTGATTTAGAATATCTAATAGGGCTTCCAGATGAAAAAATAAGCTCCTCCCTGGTCTAGAGGGTTTCATTCAAGCCTGCACAAATTGCAACTCATCAATGGGGCAACCTGGGAGGCAAAAACAGTCCTGGAAGGCCCCCTCCACATTGGAAGGGAGAGAGGGAAGGAGCGGGAGTCTAGGGATGCCAACTTTGGGTTTGGAAATTCCCGGAGATTTGGGGGTGGATCCTGAGAAGGACAGAGTTTGAGGAGGGGAGGGAGCTCAGCAGAGATGTGATGCCACAGTAAGGTTGCCAGACACCCTGGTGGAGGCAGGGGTCACCCACTGCCAGGCCCCACCGCCCCAGTGCTGATCAGCTGGTCAGCAGGGGAGACTTATCCAGAAAAAGAGTGAGGCCCAGTTGATGTTGCAGCAACATGTCTATGTCACTTCCGGTGTGACCCTGAAGTGATGTCATCATGTTGGCAGCATCATGGCGACTCTCTGGTATTTGGTCAAAAACTCTATGGCAGAAGCCAAATTTACCAGAGCTTTTGCCTAAATGCCAGTGTCATTCCAATGGTGCTGCATGATGATGTGGCTTCTGGGTCATGTCGGAAGTGATGTAGACACATTGTTGCAGGGTCAGCTGGGCCTCCCTCTTGCTCCCAGTAAGTCCCCCCCCCATCTCCTGCTGGTTGCTAGGAGGGACTTGGCAACCCTATGCTGTAGAGTCCACCCTTCGAAACTGCCATTTTCTCGAGGTGAACTGATATCAGTAGACCTGAGATCAACTGTAATTCTGGGAGAACTCCAGGACCTACCTGGAAGTTGGCAACCCTAGTTGGGATGCCACCCCCAGGCCATCAGTCCACCAGGACTTTTCCCAGTGGCCAATCACCAAGCAGAACAGAACCCACCAGTCGTGTCCTGCAGCCCACTAAGGGTTCATTAAAGCGCCTGCTTTGGCTGCATGTCTGGGACTGAAAAACTGGTGCATTGTCAAGCAGCAGGCAGGCCACCATACATAGGCACTTGGCTGCATTCAAGTTGGTGGACACATTAAAGGGTAGTTAAAGGGGGATCCATTTTCCAGAAAAAAATATCAAAACTGGTGGGGAGGTCTTTAGAAAAAAGAATCTACTTAAGCTAGAAAACCAGCCAGACACATAAACATTAAATAATTAAATTACTCTGTTACTTGGACTACACTGTTGCCTGCCCATTTGTTTGTTTTGCGATGTGAATTACAGCAACACTCATGTTTGGAATGTGTTTGACATTCAGCATGAAGGGGCCATGAATTTTCTAGTCCTGTACAAGCAAGCCAAGTGCAGTTTTCTTCCAGTGCCAAAGTAAGGCTTGTGGAAAGATGTGAACTCCTGTCGTAAAACACAATGTAAGTGCAGAAGGGAGAAAAGGAGAGAGACGGGGTCACGTTAACAGAGCAGCACTATGAGCAGCTGTTTTTTTCTCCCTCTGCAGTGGCATGACATAATGGGATTTGGCACAGGTGCTAACAGCTAATGCGATACCTTGGGAAAATTTCCATCACTTGATAGCTGGCTGTCCCTTTGTGGCTTGGTGTCAGTACACTAAGCAGTACTGGAAAGACCTCAGAAATACAATAGGCTCTTGACTTGGTGAAAGGCTTTGGCTCAGGTGTAACCTGCTCCACTGTGGAACTATAGAAGCCTTATCAATTCTTTATTTATTTACTAAAGAGTAAAGAGAGACACTTTAAAGAATGGGTAGAATTGTGTTTACAAGTAGACACCACACGTGAGCAGCGTGGGAAGTGCTAACAGATGCGAGAGTTAGATAATCAGAGGGCATCCAGACCTTTGTTTTATTCCCCTTTGTCATGGCAGAAGTGAAAGAGCTGCTCATTAGAAACGTCACGTCTCTCTGAATACTACCTATAATGCCTACCCACTTTCTGCCTGTATCAGGGTCATGGTTTATGGCAGTTTTCCAGTGTAGTGTAGTGGCTAGAATGGCAGACTAGTGCAGGAAAAACCCAGGTTTAAATCGCCTCTCTGCCATAAAGCTCCTTGGGTGACCTTTGGCTAATCATTCTCTCACAGGTTAACCAGCTTCACAGGGTTCTTGGGTTCCAGGAATGGAGACCCACATATGCAAACAACCATGTCATTTACTTTTAGAGCAGTGATCAGAAAAAGACTAAAATCTTGCACATGTATGTTTACAAGAAAACCCACAAATTACTCATGTACATGTCCTTCCTCTGCAGTACATTGTCCTCACTTTGAACTGGCTTCATAATATCTGACTGGTTATATGACATCATGGTGTCACATAGGTCACAGCTTGATGTGACAGAGACCCCAGGTCAGACACGAGAACATCACTGCCATTTTAATACCTAAAAGGGGCAAGTTAAAAATGCCACAAGAGCCTGATACTGATCAGGTCCACATTGCACTGGAACCAGGCACTCTTGTCCCCTACCCATGCTTTTTCAAGTGCTGAAATGACCATCACCACCCCAGCTGTTCTGGCACTTGAAAAGGCACCATGGGGAACAAGCGCTCCCAGCCCACCAAACTGCATTCTTTCCCCCCCTTTTTTAACGTTATTTTTATTATTTTCCAAACAAAAAGTGCCTAAATTAACATCCATACCTTCTACACAGTAACACATCCGGGGGAAAAAAGAAATATATATTTGTTCTTTCTTTCTCTAGACATTACAATTATAGCAGTTATAACGACTTTCAATTGTATGTGTATTTAATTTCTAATCTGTTAAGATTACTTTTACAAAAAGGAATTCAGGGTTAACATTACTTTTTACATTTTTAAAAATGTATCATATCCTTCCAATTTTTTCCAATAACTTATTTACTGTTGACTCAAATAATACCAAGAAAACCTACATTACTTGTCCAGTCTATCCTAAGGATCATTTATTATTTATTTATTTATTTATTTCGACTTCTATCCCACTCACCCCCTAAGGGTTCTGAGCGGCTTACATATATATTCGGTCCAACATTCCTAGCCTAGGGCCACATATGTGCAGGGGAGATTGATATCCTACCAGGCACCCATATTCTGTAGCAGGTCTTCTGTTGCGAGGGGGACAGTCCGGCGGTGACCTCTCTCCAGCACTGGTCTTGTTATGAAGTTCCACCTTCCTGGCCCTCACGATTCCACCTCCAGGCCAGATCTACTCTGCACTTTCGCGCATGCTTCGCAGCGGCCTCTGTCCACATCAGGCTCCGGCCTGCTGTGTTGCTCCGCCTCTGTGCCTCGTTGGTCTGGCCTCCTTCCTACGCCTCCTCGCCTCGCCAGCCGCCATGTCTCCTCCACCGTCCATCGCCTCTGCCATCCATCGCTCTCCGCCATCGCTGCTACAGGGGCAGGTGCCCCCCTGCTCTAGTAGCAGGTACCCCTTTTAACTAATCGCCCTTTAACAGGCATTCGAACCGCTGGGTGGGCGGGAGCTGGGACAAGGGCCAGGAGCTCACCCTGACCGCGGCGGGATTCAAACAGCCGAAGCTGTTTGAACAGATGTTAAGGCAGGCATTCCTTTACTGCCTGCGCCACCGCTCCCCATATTTAACTCATATTGGTTCTTATACACAACAATTCATGTTTACCCTTGCTCTCTGAACAAGATTTTTACCATTTTGAAAGATATACCATAAACTTCAAATCAATTATCTATTATTAAACATGGTATCTCAAGGGAGGCCCACCCTCTTATCCATCCTATCTTATAGATTGCCCAGCCAATAAAGATTCCGTTACAATACTATCTACTTCAACATCCAAATTACCTTTATATAATCACCCATACTTTGTAAATTTTAACATTTTTCTATCCAGACACTTTTTTTCTTTATTTCCCCCGTACAGACCACATAACAAGTTACACCACCCTCCTTCTGTGGACCAACCTGCTTCTTACGCTATATTAATACTATTTTTCCCATTTCTTATTGGTTCATTTTAAATCATTATTTCTTATTGGTTCATTATTTAAATCCTCTATTACTACTCACCTAAATAATATATTCATGCATACATTAAATAGGGGTCAAAAGCTAAAGAAAACAAGGACATGATAACAAGTTTGGATGGCATGCATATTTATGGTACGAAAAATCAAAAATCGATAAATTTTTTAAACACCACTTTATTAGGCGATCACTGTTCGAGACTTGGATGAGATACAAAAAATTCTTTTATGAAGAACAACCACTTTGGATAATGCCGGCAGAAGTGATCAAACCATATTCGAGACATGAAGGACTAGATTGGTTACCGTACAGAAATCTTTTAAAACCTGATGGGAAAAGTTTTGTTATGAGAGACAGAGATGATGTGGAATTTGACTATGATTGGTTGAATTATAGACAGATCCATGATTTTTTTAAAACTGATAAGAGAAAATATGGCTTTAGGGCAAAGAATAATGAAATTGAGAATAGATGGGTGGAAAAGGGAAAAAAATGATCTCAAAAATATATAAGGTTTTACTGAAGTGGTATACAGAGGATGAAATTGTAAAAGAACAAATGATAAAATGGGTGGTAAATGTAAATAATGAAATAACTATGGCATCATGGGAATGTTTGTGGAAAAAGTCAATGAAAATTTCAACTTGTGTTAATGTTAAAGAGAATTGTTACAAAATGATGTATAGATGGTATATGACTCCAAAGAAAATTGCTAATATAAATGAGAGTATGTCTAACAAATGTTGGAAATGTAGAAAGAAAGAGGGCTCATTTTACCATATGTGGTGGACTTGTGATAAAGCCATGAGTTATTGGTCAGAGATTCATAACGAAATACAGAAGATTTTGAAATGTACTTTTAAGAAAGATCCACAAATGTTGTTGTTAGGTCTTAAACTGGAAGAAATAAATGTAACCAAGAGAACATTGTTATGATACTTGGTCACAACAGCTAGAATGACTTATGCACAATTCTGGAAACAAGAAAAGATTCCTGAAATATGGGAATGGATTAAGAAGATGCTTTTTATGGCTGAAATGGACAAAATGACAAGAAAGCTTAATAACGAAGAAGACTAAGCTTTTTTTGAAGAATGGAAAGATTTTAAAGACTATCTTGAGAAAAATTGGGATGTTAAAAATAGATTGATTTGCTTTGATAGTTATTAAGGAGAAAATAAGAAAAAGAATGATATGATTGCCAAAATGTTACCTATTTTGATAATGGAAATGACATATTTTGTGAACAGTGATTAGATAATAGAGTTTATAAGGGGGTAAGAGCATTGCGGGAAGCCTTGTACTGGGGGGAGTGGGGAGGAAAGAAAAAAGGTATGTGATATCTATAAGATAAAATTTTAACTATGTGAAACATATCCTATAATAAATTGCTTTAAAAAAAAAAGCTAAAGAAAACACAGCATAATTTTTGCTAACTAACAAAAATAAAATACAAATATAAACAGAAAGGAACAGTCCTAAGTCTCATTTTCTTAAAGGTACATCAGAAATAGAAAAGAATACATGCATAACTACAATCATATATCTTAATTTTTCCCCTGGAAATCTGTAATTTCCTTTTCTTTACAACCATAGCCAAATGTCTATTCTCTTTATACGTATGGAGTTTTGTTTTAATGTGCCTCTTTCCAGACCTCAACACGATTTTCACATTCTTGTAGTCACTGTTAGCTTTCCACGCCCTTCCTCTTGTTCTTCTTTTTAACAATGTTCTCATCTCTTTAATCACAAATCTTTGTAGGACCCTTTTTGTCAATTCTATCTTTAAATGCTCTTTGGCTCCTTTTGACGCTCTCTTTTTTAACATTTTTCTCATCTTTTAATAGAAAGTTTTGAGAGTCTCTTTTTATCAGGTCTGTCTTTAAGTAATGAAATCTTTTTGGATCCCTTTGTCTACTCATTTGCTTATTACCGTTTTCCACACTTGTTGTAAATAAAGGTTGTATGTCAAAGATCACCTTCTCTTGATCATATTGCTGGTCCTCTGCCACATTCTGCCCACTCTGTAGTAAGTCTTCCTCATTTTCCAGATTTAGTTGCACACACTGCTTTTTTTCAGAAAAGTTCCTAAAGGCTTCCCCAATACTTTTTTGTATCTCTTCCCTCAATAATCTCCAAAATTGTTCTAAAGACAGTTCTCCAATCTCTGTATTTTCATTAATCTCCTCCTCCTCCTCAGTTTCCTCGCGGAGCACCATTTCTATTTTACTACACTTTATCATTCCACCTCATTTATTCAAATTAAAGTGTCTATTTCACACACATGTCCTGCTCCATTTTATCAGTCACAAGTCCTTACCAACAGCCTAATTTTACCCCAAAAGAAAAAAGTAACACAGTCAGTTATTTCTCACCTTCTTTTTTCTGGCCATTCTTCCTCTCCATTTTGGATATATACAGCCTGGGGTATTTTTTACAGAGAGTTCTTTTCATTTTTCCCCCCAATTGTAAATAAAGATACATGCACTCACGTACTCATCTTCTCCTTCTTTGTGCTACTGCGTAGTAAATTATAAATCCAAACATAGTTAAAACATGGTCATGGCTAAATCAGGCATGGTGCCAATACCTTACTCCACCGGTTGCTCCTGCTTCAGGACGCTAATGAACACCCCCCCCACACATTTGCCATATATGGGAGTGGTCACAAAAGAGTCCCCTGCTACCAACCCTCTCTCCGGGAGGACAGGCAGAGCCCACCCAGTCATCCGGGAGGCTCCAAAAGAATGAAGGGGAATCAGGCGATTTGGGAATATCCAGAAAAACACCCACTCACCGCACTGTATCCCACAGCAGCATTCTTGTCATGTCTGTTAAGCGAAATAAAGAGTGCTGAAGCAGCAGCAACCCATCTGTGTTGCATCCCAAAAAATACTGAATTGCTGAATAAGTTCTCCCCAGCTCACCTCAGAAACGCTTCCATTTTTCCAAGCTACTGCAGAATAAGACTTCTGTGTTTCTAAACTGTTCTCAGAAAGCTCAGAAACATGGGAGATATCTGCCCCAGTCTTCCTGGCTGGGCCCCAGGCATGTATGGGAGACATAAAAAACCTACAAATCCCATTAGCTCCCACCAGAAATCAAACTTGTCCAGCCCCATTAAAGGACATCCCTTGCAAGGCTTGTCTTGCTTCCAGTGAGACCTCTTCTGTTTCAGTTTCCACACTTCTTCCTATGGATAAATTTGCTTAGAAGAGGGTAGGGAACTGGCATAAATGGCTGGCTAACAGTTGGGTGAAAGCCAGGCATGAGTGCAAAGAGGCTTGGGCCTGGTTTACAGTGGGTTTCCAGACTGAGGTTCATACACACACAATTCTGACACACACACACACAATTCTGACATTCACCCACATCAATAATTTGCATTGCAGCAAAACTATTCAGCTGCACAGATTCAGCACACTACTAGTTGCAGCCTCCTGCATAGCTGGCTCCAGTTTGTTCTTCCCAGCTCAGCAGAAACATAAAACTGATCTGCCTGCCACATTCAGCACGTCCAGGAGCTACTTGGCTGTTCTTAATTGCTTACAGTTACCAAAAACAAAACAATAACAACAAAAGGCAGATAGCACAGCACAGCCACAACTGTTAGTGAGGGGGGCAGGGGGACAACCTGTAGGCATTTTCAACATATTTGTACTGCTACTCTTAGTTTTCTTTGTAGGTCCCGCTGGGCAAGACCTATAGATATAGTAACACTGTTTTATTTGTCCAGATCTCCATTTAGAACACTGGAAGATTTCCAATCATTTACCATTTATTTAAAATATTTATCTTCCCCCTTATCTCCTCAGATTCAAGGCTGCTAACAAAGCACCAAGGATGGCAAGGACATAGAGACCATATCACCATTCAAGTCCAATGCGGAGGTTCAGCACTAAATTGAAATACATGAGACTCAACTGGTTGTCTATTTGTCTCTCCCTTCTTTTTAGTCTACAAGCCACCCCCCTTTTAGAATACACTAAATACAACACCAGCTGAAGTATTAAGGTGGCTTTTAAATGTGTACTTATAAAAAGTGTCACAGAAGGAGAGAGAATGGGAACAAAGCAAGAGGAGGCAATATTTCCTTCTTTTACCTTCCCCCTCTATCAATAGGGCTGGAAAACTCTGGGAATTATAACTGATCTCCAGACTACAGAAATCAGTTCCCTTGGGGAAAATGGCTGCTTTAGAGCAGAGGTGTTGAACTCACTTGTTATGAGAGCCAGAACTGACATAAATGTCACTTGGTGGGGCTGGGCCATGTATGCCATAAAATGTAATGCTGGGTATTGGAGATATATAAACTCTATAAAGGACAGCAACTGGTAAGCTTGTGTGTCTTCACTGCAAGGCCTCTTGGGCTGGGAGAGGGGTTCAGAGGAACACCAATATGGTCGAACTGAAGACCCAGCAGTGTGGCGCTGGGCAGATGCTCCCATGCCCCAGTAGAGAATCATCTCTGCACACACCCCACATGCAAACGCTGATCCCTGCGGCCATCCGGGACAGCATCTCCAGAGCTACAGGTCGAGTGGGGAGATATGAATACAGCTGCCCTGAAGTAACAGGGTTCTGTTTGTCTGCTGCAAATGAGGTTGTTCTGCCATACCAAAGGCATTAAAGTTGTGAGCAAGCAATTTGGAATTAAAGTTGCGAGCAAGCAATTTGGCTGCTGCATTAGTTTGCTCTGGAGCCATCCTTCCTGAGTAAAGACAAAAATCTGTGAACTGGAGGCTAAAAAACTGTGAGCTAGCTCACACTAACCCAACTTAGAGGGAACACTGCTCCCAACCATGTTCTCCACTCCGTGGAGCCACCTTCAGATACAGTCCTTGCTGTCTCTCTGCTCAAGCTGGAAAGAACCTGGCTCATCCAATAGGTGTCTTCAGACCTGGCTAAAGGGACAGCTGCTGCCAAAGCCACCACTCTACTTCGCCTGGTGTCATACTTGGCCCTTGTTTGCCATGTGCTTGTTAACTGTCTGGCTCTGGTATCTGTGCCTCACTGTTCTGTCTCATTCTATCTGGGAATTAGGGGGAGGGGGGATTCGTGGAGCTGCTTTACTGAGAATTGTGTTGGCTTGTAACTGCTTCCATGCGGGGCCTCCTCATTGTGGAAAGTATGTGTGCTTGTCCTTGAGTACAAGACACTGCTAGATAATGTAACCGTAGGCTTGCAGGTGGGGGGAGGGGTGGTGAAGCACCATAGATTTTGGTGAGCTGGATGTATGGGTGGGATTGCACTGGTCATTGGTGGGGGAGTTGCTTGAATGATGTATAACAGGGGTGTCAAACATGTGGCCCGGGGGCTGGATCAGGCCCCCAGAGGGCTTCTATCAGGCCTGCAGTGAAACTGGCTGTCTTCTGCTTCTTCTTCCAGTTCTGCTGCTGCTGCTGCGTCATCATAGGTTTGCAGCTTACAGATACACACCTGAACAGCATACTCAGGATTGCAACAGCACAGACATTTTGATACAATAATTCAGAGCAAGAGGTGTCGGTTATCAGACAGTGTTAAATAAACAAAATATTGCAAGAGTGCTAATGTTTTAAGCATGATTTTATTTTAAGTTAAAAAAACCCGTTTGTGTCCTTTATAAAGTTTATATCTCCGCTACCTGGCATTACATTTTATGACACGCATGGCCTGGCCCAACAAGGTCTCATTTATGCCAGATCCGGCCCTCAAAACAAATGAGTTCAACATCCCTGATGTATAATATGAGAACTGGTGGCAAAGGAGCCAGTTCTGACACAGGCTTGTCTATGCTTGAAACCTCTTTACCTCTCAATAAACAAATCACTGCCAAGAGAGTGTTGTTGAGAGTGAGTTCCTTCAAGACCTGACACCTGGGAAGTGCCTGGATTAATCAGAGTAGCTCTGGTAGGTCTTCCCAGCCTTGGATTGAAGGAAGTAACACCTGGAGCAGAACAGCAGCTGCTCAAGCAGCTGTTTCCAAAGCCAACTCCATGGACCTGAGTTCGGGTAGGTGTGGAGCAGCCCTTCTAATCAAATCAACTTAACCAGGACCAATCTTAGCCATGAGGCATACAGCATTAGGGTAGCTGCCACAGGCCCTGCATTGAAGGGGTGCACTGAGAGCCCCTACCACCCTGTAGCCACTCCTAGCTCCTGACCTGAGCCATTGCTATCCTGAAGCCCCCACTGCCGTAGAGTCAACACAGATCCCCTGCACTGCCTGTGACTCAAGCAGCAGTGAGGGGAGGTTGATCAGCTGTAGGCTGAAGGTTCCCCCATCCTATCACTGTGCTGCCTGAGTGATTTTGGGGGGCCGTTCTTGAGTTTTGCCCAGGGCTCCAAAACCATGAAGACTGCCCCTACCTATAACAGTTGGATTCGACTGGCTTTCGAGCAAGGGAAACCTTTACCTTTACCTATAACAGTTTTGGGGCATAAATTGAAGGTATGTGAATGAGCTCCTGGAACCCTTGAGCCTGAAGCTGTAGTGGAATTTGTCTTGAACTTCAGTGAAAAAAAATGCAGATTGCCTGAAATCAGTCATCAAGCCCCATAATGGCATCAGGGCCAAGGACGACAGGTTACGTCTCCCCTCCATCCTCTGAAGCCATTGCGGAGGCTATTTATTTATTTATTTATTTTATTCAACTTCTATCCTGCCCTATCCTGCCAGTGTTTTCATACAACATGAGGGCACTGTGCATGCACAATGATTTGTTCCAGCCAGTTTGGAAGGATGGGAAGAGGTAGAATTCTTTTCAAAACAATCAAAAATATTCCTATATGCATTATGGGTTCCTCCTCTATTCAGGAGCCCACTTTGAGATTCTCCCTTCAGACACTAGTACAGTGATAAAATTTACAATTTAGAGATATCCCCTTGTATTTTACATCATTAGGGAGTTGGTAATTTGTGGACTTGTTCTAAGATCACATGACCAGAAGGAATAGTATTGGCTGTATGCTTCAGATGCTTTTGTTTATACCATCTCTCATTCTGCTAAATCTTCATCTGTGGATCCAGAAATTCAGTTGGAATGCCCAAAGCATCTGCCCACAGAGCATCCACTTTAATAACAGGGGAAGAAACGTTAAGATTTGTTCAGGTTGATAGTTATTTGCTTGAATTTGCTGCTCTGTAAAAAAAAGCAGCCTACAGCAAACTACATTAAGCAGATGACAAAAAACCACCTAGGTATTGCTCAAAGTAATATTTAATGTTCAGGTTACTCTAGCCTTCCAGAAACAAAGCAATAAAGAAAAAGTATGCATTGACAAAAATATAATAGCCAGAAGTAAGGAATTTTGCTGCCTGTTTTCAGGTGCCTCTCACAGAATTGTTGTAAGGCAGCAAATATATTGTTTTTAAAAGAAGAAGCAATACTTCTAAAGCAGGAAATGCATTTGGCAAACACACAAATCAATCCAGTTAATACTTGATGGCATTCCCCAGGGTACAGAGGCATTGTACCATCTGAGAATATAATCCATACGAAAGTGGAGCACACCTTTGACAATAGCCGTTTCTGGTTCTTCTGTTCTGCACAGTAGAGATCTCCCAAGCTGGATGACAACACTCAGTAGATTCAGAGAACTGGAAGGTGACAAAAGGTTATACATTCCAAACTTGCCATAAATTCCTCCAGGATCAGCAGGCTCCCCCTTCCCTGATCAACACAAACAACTAGGAAGTGTCACAACTAAAGAGCAGCACATTCCAGAAAGGTGCTTACAAGAGCAGTATTTGCCTATTAGTAATACAGCTATTTATGGAAAAGTCTATCCTGAATTCCAGTTCAGTTAAGCATTTATATCCTACCTTTTCCTACTGTTCAACTAAAATCAATAAATGAAGTTATGGACTGCAGGAGAAAATAAATCAGCTGACTCAGTATCAGCAAGCAATACCTGAATAAGACAAATAGATCATTGGGGCAAGAACACATAATCAATGCCAACCAACTTAACCAAAACAGATATAAAATAAAAATGCCTTTGCCTAATGTCTAAAATGCTAACAAAGATGGAATCTTTGGGGAAGCCACTCCACAAACTTAGTGTCACCATAGAAAATAATGGTATCCTGAGGGTATTCTTAGCTAAGCAGGATTCAGAACAAACAATATGAAAGAAAGAATGAAGAATGAGACCTACCAGAGTCCTCGCTTGTAAAGAGTCCCAGTTTACAAAAAGGCCCAGACTCTGACACCCTGGAACCTCGAAATATTACATCCTCCAGTGCAGTGGTACTGACTCAGTGGCTCAGGAGACAATCTGACTCTTTGACATGGCTCTTTTACATAGCTCTTTGACATGCCATCTGTGGTTCTTCTGAGCACTTTCTACATGTTTTAGAAAAGTGGGCAAGGCCATAATCCAGTGAGGGTTGTGGCTGGCAACTGGCTTCCACTTTGAAACAGCCAGCACCAGAATAATGGTTCAACTGCGAGCCCATGCTGTCATTCAGGCCTCATGCCAGAAATGAAAGTAAATGTGGCTCTTTGGTTGATGGTAATTAAAAATGTGGCTCTTTACAAGCTATGAACTGAGCACCACAGCTCCAGCATAAAATATAAAATGCCTTGCTGTTCCTATAACAGCCACAGATACCTTGTGCAAGAGGTTTTTATACCCTGCTTTTCTCTACTTTAAGGAGTCTCAAAGCAGCTTACAATCGCATTCCCTTCCCCTCCCACAACAAGCTTGTGAAGTAGATGGGGCTGAGAGAGTTCTGAGAGAACTGTGACTGGCCCAAAGGCTGTGGTCACGCACGCTAAATAATCCACTTTCAGTGCACTTTCCAACTGGATTTTTACTGTGTGAACTGGCAAAATCCAGTTGGAAAGTGGATTGAAAGTGGATTATTTAGCGTGTGTGACCACAGCCAAAATCACCCAGCAGGCTTCATATGAGAAAGTGCAAAATCAAACGTGGTGTTCCCTATTAGAGTCTGCCACTCTTAATTGCTATGCCACACTGGCCATTACACCACACTGGTTCTCACACCTTGTGCTTCATACAATGTTGACATTGGTAGGATTGGGGTGAAATGGAAATTGATGTAAAATAAAAAGATCCCAGGATATCATCTTATATTCTATTCTAATAGTTAAGGGTGGCTCAATCTGCAAATATCTAAATCCATGGATCAAAGCCATAGTAATACAAAGAGCTTCCTGCAAACTTGGGAGACCCCCTCAGGTTTGCAGAAAAACCTAAAAACTGAAAACAATGGGGTTTAAATAATAAAAGAGTGTTCTCACACAAGTGCAGAAAACATCCCCTAACTCCTGTGCCATCTGTTATCCATTGGAGTTAGCAGGCCCAGTGGTGGCTGCAGCAGAGGTTGGGAGCCACTTTGGACTCAGGAGCAGCTGCAGCAGAGCTGGGGAGCTATGCTGGACCCAGTGGCAGCTGAAGTGGAGTCCAGGAGCCACTCCAGGTCCAATAGTAGCTATGGTGGAGCTCAGGGTATGCAGTTGGGCCCAGCAAGCTGGTGGGTGGGCTCCACTTCTTTATAATCCAAGAAACACTACATTCTGGGACCTGTAATCCCTAGAAGCTGTACATATACATTCAAGGAAAATCCTGTCATCTTCTTTCACTTAACTTTTCACTCTATCATAGGAAAATGAATGTGAATGTGTTGTCTGTCAATTTTGTGAAAAATAACAAAGACTAGAAAATTGGAAAGTTCTTCTATAAGACATCACACACACAATTTTATGTATATGTGCAAAATGCAGAGTTGGTGGGACTCCTTTAGTCTGATTTTTTTACAAAAATCTATTGTCCTAGGAAGTGAGAGTTAAATAAAGATCTGTCACAGGAAGCCTACAATATTTTAAGAACATTTACACAAAGAACTGTAGTCATTTATTGATGACATTTATAAGCTGCCTTTCTATAGATACAGGACTCAAGATATATCTATAACGGACAATTATATGACAGTAAAAACATCTCTCAAAATGAAGATGTCAAAGAAGAAAGTACTTCATATAAAGCAAAATGGATCTCAGTACAGGCAGCCAAGTCATTCCAGGAGCAATGTCCTAGTCATAGGGACTATCCGGATGTTTGGCACAAAAATTATTAGGCAGTCTAACTTTATTTTACAGGGACTGCAGGGACATAGGTCCAAAGAGGCCCTGGGCAATCATGTCAATTTCATCTGTGCCTCATGACAGACCAACCAGTCAGGGACCAAGGAGCAATCTGAGCTCTTCTGAACAGGAATGTCTCCATTCCTCTCCCAAATCCTATACTGGAAGAGGGACAAAATATTCCTGAGACAAGAACAACCTTCCCCTTTCAATCTGCCTGGATTCTCCTTCCTTGTAACATGTGGAAATAGCACGAGAAATAGAAGGACCAGAGTCAAGTTCTGACTTCCGGTTTTTGGCGGCATGATGATGGACGTAATCCTGGTGAGCTCCCAGGGTCGCGATCCAAATGCCAGCGGTTAGGAGGGGGTGCGAACGTCCGCTACCCTCCCAGGGCCCTTGTGTTTGGGGCTCCTAGCCATGGGGCTTTTGAAGGATTGCCTCTTTTCTGGCTCAATGCTAGAGAATTGAGGCTTCCTTCTGTCCTGAAGGTCCTGCTGCTGCATGACCACATGGCTCTAGAGTCACTGTCCAGGACAAGCGGATGAAGATCAAGCATTTTACACATACCTTTGGCGGGTCTTAGGACCAAAATGAACTGTGAGTTCTGTTGAAAGAAAAATACCGAGTTTCGGCAAGAAAGCCCCTCCGATACAAGTGAGCAGGGGAGGGGACTCCCAGACACGAAATCTAAGCAGATCATTTTAAAAGGAGGGGGCCGGATGTAAAAGCTTTAAGAACTGATTTAGGGAGTACACAAGAGTGCAGTTAAGTGATTTGGTGAATAACAGAGACTTTGGCAAACTTTACAAAAAGTAAACAATCCTCAAAAATGGCGGGGCGGAGAGAAAAAGAGAAACCATCACAGCTTAAGCCTCCTTCTGGAAGTAGAAGCCCATGATCAGAAGCTACCAACAAGTTTTCACAGGTTCTAGCTGAATCTTTGCACCCTCTGCTGGACCAGATGACAAATATCAGTCAACAATTGACTACTTTGAACCAGAATTTTGCTGCTCAGCAGCTGGATTTGAATGAAACTAAGAAGTTAACAGAGCAAACAGCAGAGACACTGAAGGAAGTTGATGCCAAAACTAAAAAGGTGAAAAAACATGTGCAGATGTTGGAAAAGAAGAGAATTAATGATGAATCTCAGCTTTTACAGCTACAAATGGAAAAAGCAAGCTTCATCCTGAGATTCCAAGGAGTCCCTGAGGTAAAAGGAGAGAATCTAAAACAAGTGTTGGGTGAACTATTGACGCCAGTTGCAGATTTGAAAACGGAATATCTTCAAAGCGAAATGGATGTGGTTTATAGATCATATTCTGAATATATTAAAAAAAAATAACCTGCCTGGAGAAATAGTGGTTAGATTCTCAAAAAGACACGCGAGAGACTTAATTTTGAAAGCAACATCAGGAACACCTCTGAAAATCAATGGTAATACTATTCGGATATTAAAAGACATTCCATTTGAAATCAGAAAGAAGAGGAAGAAATTCAAAGACTTGGCAATGTTTTTACAGACAAACAATATACAGTACAAATGGTTGTTTCCCGAAGACATACTCTTCAGAATGAAAGACAAAAAAGAAAGAATTGACTCTGTTAAGAAAGCAAGGGGGTTCCTGAAGAAGCAACTGGGAAGGTCTGGAGAAGATGACAAGGAAGAAGACCAGGATAGAGAAAGCGGTGAAGACTCTTCTTTAACTACTGACGAGGACTCTGATTCGGAATTGGGAGCTGCAGCCCCCAAAAGAGACTATGATTTGAGGAAAAGAAATGTTAAGAAATGAGATGCTGAAAAAAAAGAGAGAATCAAGTTCCAATGGTTATGGGATTTGTAACATTAGATTGGCATATATCTACTCTGGGAAATATCTAATGCTAGAGATACCAAGTATGGTTTAGTAGTTAGAATATCTGGATATGACTTGGGAGACCCAAGTTCAAATCCCTCCTCTGCCACACCCCTCACTAGCAATACTTCCTCTAAGCTGTTTAGTCTTGTGCGCTACTGGCATTAAAGTTGTGAGCAAGTGATTTGGCTACTGCATAAATTAGTTTGCTCTGGTGCCATCCTTCCTGAGCTAAGACAAAAATGTGTGAGCTAGAGGCTAAAAAACTGTGAGCTGACTCACACTAAGTCACCTTAGAGGGAACACCGCTCACTAGGTGACCTGCAATCAGTCAACATCTCTCTGGGTCTCAGATTGCATCTAAGTTCACTACAAGGACTTTCAGTCAGCAACACATTGCAAGTTCACTGTCTGGGTCATAATTCAGATTGGGACTATGGCACGTGGGAAGAAAGTGCTTAAGGATTTCCCCCCACGTCATTTTCTAACATGAAACAGTGCTATGGAATGCTGTTTTCATATTAGGGAAACCTACATGTACCCCATCAATGCACGTGAAGAACCCTCAATGGAGGAGTGTCTCTCCAGGGCCATTTCATGTCAGGAAAATGGCATGAGAAAAAGGCTGAAGCTCCTTCCCTCTGTAACATGGTTCTGATTAGGGATGGGCACGAACTGAACCACAAAGCAAAATTCATCATGAATTTTGCCCTGTTTGTGGTTCACAAACCAAAGTTCATGACAGGTCTACCATGACAAATTTCCACAAACTTTTAAAGCAGTTTATGGTGGTTTGTGAATAGAGCAGAAAGCAGGGGTTTAAAGGGACTACAGGTCCCTTTAAACTCCTGCTTTCTGTTCCCTGCAAAAGCAGCAAAAACAGCTAAGCAGTGGGAAGCGGGCTGCTCCCCACCATTCAGCTGTTGTTCAGGCTTTCTGTAAACCCTGTTAAAAGGGACTGTGATTCCTTTCAACAGGGTTTGTGGGGCCACGAACTGGGGTCACTTTGAAGGCAAACCTCCTGATTCAATTCGGTTTGTGGTTCGGTTCATGGTTTGGCCATGAACCAACATGAACCCTGCAAATCTGGTTCATGCCCATCCCTCATCCTGATCTGAATCAGGTTCCTGTGCACCTGGGAACTGAGTTCTCAAAGGGCATTGATGCACATCTGACTGAAAACCCTCATGGTAAACATGGACACAACCAGGGCTTTTTCTTCTGGGGGAACACGCCAGAATGGAGTTCTGGAACTTCTTTGACAAAATTCTTTTTAAAATGTTTAAAAGTTCGTGAGTTTTCGGTATACAGAATGAAAACTTCATTTCCCTCTTGAGAGTTCCAACACCTGTTTTTTAAAAAACAAACAACAACAACAAAAATCAACATACAACCAAACAAAAAACCTGGACACAACCTAAGGATTTCATAACATGTACTTAGGCCCTTAGCCTAACCTATCTCACAGGGTTTTTGTGAAGATAAAATTAGCATCCGTAAACAAATAAATAAGTGAGAATTATCACAACATGTTGAGTAATACTACAGACAAACATCATAATTTGGTTTAGGTAACTTTATCTTGTCTAAATTTGTACATGACACAACTAGTATTGTAGGGCTACATTCTACTGGCATCTTGTGGTATCTTGCATAATGGTCAGTGTGTCAGACTAGAATCTGGGAAACTTGTGCTCTAATTCCCATCCTATCAGGTGACTAGTCTAGGTAACCTTGGATCTGTCATAAGGATTGCCAAGAGCCTGAGGAAAAAACACCCTGTTCCTTTTCTAGAGGCTTAATGGGGTGTTATTTACCAGGTGACATTGTTTACCTCCATGCCATGAAATGATTCAGCTGTCCATTTCCACACATTAAATCTTTATTATAGGGACAAGACATTTTTTCCCTCCAGGCTGTTGGCAACCCTAGGCAGTCCCAGAGTCTCAGCCTAATTTGTGGGGATAAAACAGAGGAGTACAGAGTAATGTATGTTGCCTAAATAGATTAAAAGCACAATCCTGAGGGAGGGGGCAAAAAAGCACAGGCAGCTGACCAGATGCTGCAGCAGCATATCTGAGGTCTACACCCTGTTGCTGCTGAGCAGCCAGCTAGGCATCTGCGAGGCAGTGTCACAGAGCACTCCCAGTGCAGCCCTCAACTCCAGCAGGGAAATGGGCAGGCCCAGGGGCATGGCAGGAGTTAGTCAGCTCCCTAAACCACCCCAGCACAAGAACATCTCCCAGAAACAGTGTAAAGTTACACCAGCAAAAACCACAGCATAGCCCATAAGCACCCAAGCCACTGAGAAGGCAAAACACCCCCATGCACAGGTACAATCTTTCCACAAGCCCTGGCATAGCACAGGATGCTGACGATGGCTACATTCAATCACACCCCTCCCCATTGGCAGCCGAACTCCCACACCCAATCACAGTCTCCCCCCAGCACTACATAAACCTGAGCCAGGCTGTCCCATAGCTCAGATGACAGGGCATGCAGCATAGGATTCTTTTTCAGAGGTCTCTGACAGGTACATTTAAAACACACAGCATTTCACTTTAGTGGTAAGAAGTGCACAGAGAGTGCAATTAACACAAGGGAAAGAGCAAACATCCCTTTTTGAATAAATATATTTTTATTTTAGAAAACAAGATAATGATATAAAAGGGATACGGAAGGAAAAGAAGGATAAAATAACAATTATATATAGCAAAAATTATTATACATTTCAAGGTATATAAGACAGAGAGTGTTTCTCCCCAACATTCCCTTCATAATAATTTTAAGACATTTTCTATTAAATCTAATAGGCCATACTGCCAATCTTTTAAATCTCAAATTTCATGACTGATCTATTTTGTAAATTATTAATTTCATTATTACTACATATTCTATATTGCATATTTCAACATTTCTATGTACTAGCTATAGCTTTTAATATACCAAAGTTTAAAAGAAAATCTATTATATATCTCACAATAAAAAATAAAAGATGTTGTTGAAGGCTGGAGTTCATTAGTTGTAGATTTTTCAGGCTGTATGGCCGGGGTCTTGGCACTGAAGTATCTGATGTTTTGCCAGCAGCTGTGACTGGCATCCTCAGAGGTATCACAGAGAAAGATGGAGTACTCTCGGTGTCAATGTGAGAAGAAAAATGGTAGGCAGGTAATTTATATCTACTCAGGAAGGTGGGGTAGGGCTGGGTCATTATCATGTAGGAGTTCCCCAGGCTGTGAAACATGCTAATAGAGTTTTCCTGAGGAGGTCCTTTTGCATATGGATTGGCTACTGAAATCCTCATCTTATCTGTAGTGCTGTTGCTATATTTAGAACATTTTATGTTTTTCAGGAAAGGAAACCATGCCCTATTTATTTTAAACTCTCTTATTTCCTGTTGAAATTGTGTTTATGTTTATGAATTTCAATGGCTTCCCTGTGTAAACTGACATGGTAATTGGATGTGTTATCCAGCATTTCAGTGTCTTGGAATAAGATACTGTGTCTTGTTCGAATTAAGCTATGTTCAGCTGCTGCTGATTTTTCAGGAGTATTGAATCTCAAAATCTTGTACTCCAAAATCATTTTGGTCTCTAAGGTCTCTAAGGTGCTACTGGACTTGAATCTAGGTGTTTTACTGCAGGCCAACATGGCTGCCCTCCATAACTATCTGATGTAAGTAATGGATCAGGAGAATTATGGTTTGCCTTCACAGATGGGATACTAATAATTGCACAGAATCAAAGAATTGGAAGGGATCTCCAGGGTCATCTAGTCCAACCCCCTGCAGAATGCAGGAAATTCACTACCTCCCTTCCACACCCCCAGTGACACCTCCTCCATGCCCAGGAGATGGCAAAAAAAACCCAAACAAATCCGCCAGGATCCCTGGCCAAATTGGCCTGGAGGAAATTGCTTCCTGACCTCAAAGTGGTGATCAGTATTTCCCTGGGCATGTAAGAAAGGGCCATGAGAACTAAGCACTGATTCAACCCTTCCTGCCCTCTCTCTCATGATCTGCCTAAGATCACAGAATCAGCATTGTTGTTATATGGCCATCTAGCCACTGTTTAAAAACTATCAAAGAAGAGCCCACCACTTCTCGAGGAAGCCTGTTCCACTGAGGAACCACTCTAACCGCATTATTACTGTGTTCAGGTGGCCATGCCTTAGAGAAAGATATAGTCCCATCTCCACTTTATCTTTAGTTCTGAGTGTGGGGAGTGTTATCAAAGGCCCTCTCCTACTTAGATGTCTCCTGCCTGCCCTGATTCCATACTGGCTAAATGTGTCTTGGCAGCCATGTTAGGAGCTAGCAATGCCTTGTTTTGGAGAAGGTGAGGTTATGACTGTCCTCCGTCTATGCTAATGATGAGTGGCCAAAACCTTGGGTGGGAGACTGATTCACTCATGGGACATCTGCATACCTACTATTGCACCATAGGGACTTGCAAACCCAGGCACCCACCTTGGTCTATTAAGGTAATTTCATCAGCGAATGCAAGTCATCCTGAATGCAAAATCTAATTGCTATCAAGCAGCCAGGTGAGCCGATTGCCTTTTGTTGACCTTCCCTGAATGTCTCCTACTATGGCTGCTCTGTCCACTTCCCTCCCTCAGAGGCAAGATTTTCCTTCTGTTTTTCTTTCATTTTACTGACTGAGCCACCATAGTAATGTGTTTTCTTCTTTGCTGAAGAATTTTGGCTGTCCCACTCCCACCCTGTCACAGTACACTATTTTGGCTGTTGGCTCAGCCCAAGAATTTAAGGGAAGTATCAGGAACCCACTTTAATTTAAACAACTTAAACGGCACTTGGGGCATTTTTAAATTCAAAACTAACAAAATATTTTACTTAACATAGAGGGAGAAAGTCAGGCGAAATCATGAGTTGAAAATTTCTGAGGTAAAATCAGTACATGCACAGTTTAGTTCTTATGTTTCAGGCTAATGAGAGTTTCTTAAGCTATTCACAGTAACTTAAATCTTGATGTTGAGAGCCTTTTGTTCCAATGTTTTCCCCAAACACTTCAGTACACTTTCTTTGAGTATTCTCTGACTCTTTTGGTTTCTAGAAGGTTGGTACACTCTTTCCAGTCCCCAACCCCCTTCTGTTAAGACACCAGAACCCATCTTGAGTTTTTAACTGACTCTTAAGGACCGCAGTCACACTGGAGGCTTGACACAATCTGGCAGCACCTCTATTTGCAATGGTTTAAATCATCACAGGAAGGAGTGACCAGATACCACACCCTGAAGCAGCTCCTCCATGCGCTGGTTGACACTGAAGCATCCATGTTACCAGCACCTCAGTCTTGGATTGTGGCTCTTGCTGGGAATGGGAGTTGCTCGTATGTTCATATGCACGTATGCACATATCCCTACCGATAAAAAAATAAAACCCATGACTGAGATGGAAGTGACTGTTCACACTTCCCATCCAGCATCTGTTCATGACAGGGAAGTTCAGATGTTGGGGAAAGTGGAGTGGAAGTGCTGGCTTACATAAAGATTGGACTTTCCCCGGTGTCAGCAAACTCTACTTCCAGACCTGGGTGCTGACGAGTGGGCAACTTCCTTGCCAACTTTCCCCCAGTTGTCCTGTCTTTTTAAACTGCTCTCAGTCAGGGCTGAATTCCAAAACTGTCAGTACTCAACTCTTCTCAGCTAGGGCTGAAATCAGACTGTCAGTACTCAACTCAGTCAAGGCAGAAATCTGACTTTCTCCTCAGCGTGCATCTCTTTCAAGACTTTCTCTGCTCAGCTGCTGCTAACCAATCTGATTGCTTGGAGCAGCCTGTCACTAAAGGTTCTCTATTTCTGTGAAGAATTAACCCTTCACAGTACTTTACTCTGTTTATACAGTACTTCCAAGCTTTTTAAAAGTGCAGTGCATCACACCTGGCCTACAAGTCTGCTCCAGGCATGGGGGAAGCTTCTATCCAGCCAGCCTTTCTGTCCACCCCACCTAGATGTAATCTCCTTTTTTAATTTTATACTCCTTATCTTTAATTTTTACCCCCAATATCAATGTCTGAGTGAAAAGCAGAGGCCAGAGGCTCTATTGCCAGAGCCAATAATAGGGAAGATAGCGGACAACCCTGTCTTGTCCCCCTATTAATTGCAAAAACTTTCAAATAAGAACCATTAATTTGTAGATGCACTATGGGGTTGCAGTATAATGCATCAATCGCTCTGCTAAACTTGCACCCAACCCCTATAGATCTTAGTAGAGCTTGCAAATATGATGTTTCCACCCTGTCAAACACTTTTTCAATGTCTAATGACAAAATGATAGCCTTAGTTTTCATTTGTTTACACTGAGAGATGGTGTTAAGTGTTTTCCTGATATCATCAGTTAAACTTCTCGATGGCATGAAGCCTGTCTGATCCATGTGAACATAGTCTGTTATGAAATAATTTAGGCATTTTGCTAGGAGGGCAGTGAATATCTTCATGTCCTGATAAAGCAGTGAAATCAGCCTAAAAGACCCTGGCTTGGTTAAGTCCCTATCCTGCTTTGGAATGAGGTAATGGCCACCTCTGCCCACGATCTAGGAAGCTGTCCATGAATCAATATGTGATTGCAGACTCCCACCAATGGTTCTGCCAGTAGATCTGAGAGTTTGTTATCGCCCACCAGATCAAAAGATAGAGGAGGATTATAAAATGATGAATGAATTAAAGATAGCAGCTAGATGAAATAACTGTGTTGTAATAGGTGATTTTAACTACCCACACATTGGTTGGGTCAATACGTGTTCAAGTCAGGAAAAAGAGACTGAGTTTCTAGACACTCTCAATGACTGTGCTATGGAGCAGATGGTCACAGAACCTACCAGGGGAGAGGTGATTCTGGATTTGATCCTAAGTAACGCCCAAGACTTGGTGAGAAATGTAAAAGTGATTGCACCGCTTGGGAACAGTGATCATAATGTTATTGAGTTCAACATTTGTATAAATAGGGAGTTACCCAAAAAGACCGACACAACCACTTTTAACTTTAAAAGGGGTAACTTCTCTGATATGAGGGGACATGTGAGGAGGAAACTGAAAGGAAAAGTAGAAAGGGTCAAAACCATTGGGGAAGCTTGGAGACTATTTATAACTACTATCCTAAAAGCTCAGAAAAAACATATACTGCAGGTTAGGAAAGGCACGAATAGGTATAGAAAAAAGCCTGCATGGTTAACAAACAAAGTAATGGAAGCTGTAAAAGATGATTCCTTTAAGTGGTGGAATGCTAGTCTCAGTGAGGTTGATAAAAGGGAACACAGGCTGTGGCAAATAAAATGCAAGTCTGTGATCAAGCAGGCAAAAAGGGAATATGAGGAGCATATTGCAAAAAAACATATAGACCAACAATAAAACTTTCTTCAAATACATTAGAAGCAGGAAACTAGCCAGGGAGGCAGTGGGGCCCTTGGATTACCAAGGGGGTAAAAGGAATACTGAAGGATGATAGGGAAATGGCTGAGAAGCTGAATGCATTTTTTGCCTCTGTCTTCACTGTGAAACATGCCCACTCCAGAACCGCTGATTTCAGGAGGGGTGTTGAAAGACCTGAGTCAGATTGAGATGACAAGAGAGGAGGTCCTATGACTGATAGACAACTTAAAAACTGATAAATCACCAGGCCCAGATGGTATATATCTGAGAGTTCTGAAAGAACTCAAATGTGAACTTGTTGCTCTCCTGACAAAAATATGTAATCTTTCTTTAAAATCTGCCTCCATTCCTGAGGACTGGAAGGTAGCTAATGTCACTCCCATCTTTAAAAAGGGCTCCAGGGGAGATCCGGGAAATTACAGGCCAATCAGTCTGACGTCGATACCGGGTAAGTTGTTGGAATTTGTTATTAAGGAAAGAATTAGTAGGCACACTGATGAACAAAAACTATTGAGGCAGACTCAGCATGGGTTCTGTAAGGGAAGATCTTGTCTCACTAGCCTTTGACGGAGTGAACAAACATGTGGACAAGGGGGACCCAACAGACGTTGTTTACCTTGACTTCCAGAAAGCTTGCGATAAAGTTCTTCATCAAAGGCTCCTAAGTAAGCTCAGTAGTCGCAGGATAAAAGGACAAGTCCTTTTGTGGATCAAAAACTGATGAATTAAACAGAGAGTGAGTATAAATGGGCAATTTTCTCAGTGGAGGGTGGTAAGCAGTGGGGTACCACAGGGATCAGTACTCGGTCTGATGCTTTTTAACTTGGTCATTAATGATTTGGAGTTAGGAGTAAGCAGTGAAGTGGCTAAATTTGTGGATGACATGAAGTTGTTCAGGGTGGTGAAAAGTAGGGAGGATTGTGAGGCACTACAGAGGGATCTGTCGAGGATGGATGAGTGGGCATCAACATGGCAAATGGGGTTCAATGTGGCCAAGTGCAAAGTGATGCACACTGGAGCCAAAAATCCTAACTATAAATACACATTGATGGGATCCAAACTGGCAGAGACTGACGAAGAGAAAGATCTTGGAGTCGTAGTAGATAACTCACTGAAAATGTCTAGACAGTGTGCGTGTCAGAAGCCCTAACTTAGTCAGCCAAACACCAGGTCTTGTTGTTCAAGCAAGAATAGTGTTTATTGTTAAGCTGCAATGGAAAGGTTACTGGAGCAGATACATTGTTCAGAATAACTTGGTTACACAAAAGCAGGCAGTTATACTGGAAAGGGGGTGAATGGGGACCCCCCCTCTCTACCAATCAGGGAATAACATGCGAATGGGAATTGAAAGCTACTACGCTAATGAAGTTCCCACCGCCCTCATTATTCTCAGCAAAGCTGCAGCTTTGAAAGCGATAGGAAAGCTCGCAGCCTGTCTCCTCCAAGGTCAGAGTGTTAAGTCTACCCAAGATAGAGCCTGCCAGACTCACATTCCATTCTCACACACCAGGTGCATAAATCTACACCCCCACGATCCCAACCTCCCGCCCTCCACGCCGCCATGGCGCCCATAGCCATCCTCCCCCCTCCATCCATCATGGCAGGACTACCTGACATGCAGCCCTCTCGAAAATAAATCTACCCCTTTGGCTTGTGGGGGTACAGTTTGTGAAAAGCCCGGATCATCCGGGGGGCCCGAACATTTTCCGCCCGTACCCACTCCCTCTATTCAGGCCCGAAATCAACCCATTCCACCAGATAAAATAAGCGATTGCGAGAGATCTTAGAGTCCAAGATTTGTGAAACTTCGTAGTGAGGTTCCCCCCCCACCAACAGCGGAGGCGGGGCAGGTTGCTTCGGTCTCCATTTGTTCTCCTCGGGTGCCCGGCGTAGAAGCCTTACATGAAAGACAGGATGAACAGACTTTAGAGATTTAGGCAAGGCAAGTTCCACAGTCACATTGTTAATAACTCTCACAATCTCAAATGGTCCAACAAATTTCCAACCGAGCTTGCGACTCGGTTGAATACCACGTAAATTCTGTGTGGACAAATAAGCAAACTCCCCACACTTAGGAACCCAGGATAGGTTGCGTTTCTTGTCCGCCTGGGTTTTATAGGCCTCTTTTGCATCCTCCAGAGTCTTGGCTAAAGACGACCATGCCGCCTGCAACTGTTTGCACCAGTCTCCAGCATCTCCCGCCGGGAGGTCGGGAGAATTTAAAAATGGCAAAGGCGGGGCGTCATATCCATGGACCGCCTTAAAAGGGGACATCCCCGTCGAAGAGTGCTGAGTATTATTGTAACAGAACTCAGCCAAAGGCAAAAGGGAGTGCCAATTGTCCTGCTGAAAGTTTGTAAAACACCGTAAGTATTGCTCAAGGGTTTGGTTCACACGTTCAGTCTGCCCATCGGTTTCTGGGTGGTACGCACTGCTGACCGCCCGCTCCACCCCAAGCAGTGACATTAATTCACTCCAGAAATGTGAAACAAATTGAACCCCCCTATCCGAGATTACTTTAGCAGGTAAAGTGTGGAGCCTCACGACGTGTTGCAAGAACGCTGAGGCTAGTTTCTTGGCAGAGGGGACGGAGGCAAACGGAACGAAGTGGGCCTGTTTAGTAAACAAATCCACTATCACCCAGATGACAGTATTCCCCCCACTAGGGGGTAAGTCAGTAATAAAGTCCATAGAGATCACTTCCCATGGACGAGCCGGTGTGGGGAGGGGTTGTAGAGCTCCTGGGGGTTTACCGGGTCTGGGCTTACTCATCAAGCACGTTTGGCAAGCAGACGTGAATAACGAAATGTCTTTTCGTAGCCCAGGCC
The DNA here is from genome assembly GCA_029375565.1 of Gekko gecko. Lineage (NCBI taxonomy): Eukaryota > Metazoa > Chordata > Lepidosauria > Squamata > Gekkonidae > Gekko > Gekko gecko. The sequence goes on along the minus strand of JAPDNY010000003.1, from coordinate 157,985,226 downwards.
ACCAAAATTGTCTCTGTAGGAGCTGGAGAGATTTCACAAACCCCGTGTGCCCAGCCAGTTTCGAGCCGTGCGCCCAGCCCATCACCTCCCCCCGAAGGGAATTGGGAACAAACAGTTTCTGATTCTTCCTCCAGCAGCCATGCGCATCTTGAGAGACTCCTTCCTCCCCCTCACCTCCTCCCTATCAGCGTCAGACATAGCTGTAGAGAATTTCGTCACCCAGTCATTGGTGGGAGGGGTTGGGGACGGAGGGGAACGTTTGGCCTGCTTCCGAGTGGTTACTGCCCCTCCCAACTGGGAAGGCGTGAAAACCGAGTCACGAATCTCCTCCCTCTTACTGTCATGCTGTGGGAGGCGTGACAGTGCATCGGCAAGCGAGTTAGATGTCCCAGGGAAGTGGTGTAGTGTAAAATTGAACTTGGAGAAGAAATCAGCCCAACGCAGCTGTTTGGCGTTCAAGGAACGGGGGAGCGGAGAAGCTCGAGGTTTTTGTGATCAGTCCACACCTCGAAGGGAACCCGCGCCCCCTCCAGCCAATGGCGCCAGGTTGCCAACGCTAAGCGGATCGATCCCGCTTCTTTTTCCCACACCGACCAATTCCGTTCAGTATCGTTAAATTTTCTGGAAACATAGGCAAGGGGGTGCAATTTACCATCCTCCCCCTCTTGGAGGATCGCTCCTCCCATAGCAACGTCAGAAGCGTCTACTTGTACAATGAATTTCTTAAGTTCATTCGGATGGGCTAACACAGGCTCCGACGTAAAAAGGGCTTTCAATTGGTCAAATGCCCGTTGGCACTCCGGAGACCAATCTAGCTTGGCACCGGGTCGAGTGCAGTCAGGTGACTTCCCTTTCGTTTTAAGCAGATCAGTTAAGGGGAGAGCCACTTGAGCAAAGTTCGAAAGGAATGATCTGTAAAAGTTCGCGAATCCGAGGAACCCTTGGAGTTGCCTCCGGGTCTTGGGTGGCTCCCACCCCACCACATCTTTTATTTTGTCAGGGTCCATCTCAATCCCCTTTTGGGATATGCGGTAGCCCAAGAAAGGGATCTCCGACTTGTGAAATTCACATTTGGACAGCTTAGCAAAGAGTTTATGCTTGTGCAACGTTTGTAAAACTTCCCGCACCAGTTTCACGTGGGATTTCAGGTCAGGGGAATACAAAAGTATGTCATCAAGGTAAACAAGGACCCCCTTGAATAAATACTTGTGGAGCACCTCATTGATCAAATTCATGAAGACCCCCGGCGCTCCCTGAAGCCCGAACGGCATGACTAAGTATTCAAATTGACCCAGGGGGTATTGAACGCCGTTTTGAATTCATCCCCCTCCCTTATTCGGACCCTGAAGTAGGCATCTCTGAGATCTAGCTTCGAGAAAATTTTCCCCCCAGCCACCGCAGCTAACAAGTCTTTGATTAGGGGCATGGGGTAAGCGTTCGTGTTGGAGACTGCATTCAAGCCTCGATAGTCGGTGCATAACCGCAACCCCCCGTCCTTCTTTTTCTGGAAAAGAACGGGAGCTGCGAACGGGGAGGATGCCGGTCGTATAAACCCCCTGCTCAGGTTCTTGTCAATAAATTTCCTCAGCTCCACCTTTTCCGAAGGGCTCATAGAATATAACTTCCCTTTAGGCAATTTCTGGTTAGGCAAAATCTCAATTGCACAGTCCGAGTTTCTATGGGGGGGCAGTTCATTGGCTTCCTCTTCCCCAAAGACGGAAGCTAAGTCGCGATACTCTGATGGAATCCTCTCTAGTTCTGCTTCTGCCACCCCCGCCATCACTAGGGACTCCCCCCTCATCGTGGCCCCCCACTCCTGCTTCCACAGGTGGGACTGGCATTTCTTGGAAATAAAATTCACTTTCCCCTCCCCCCATAAAATATGTGGGTCGTGATCAAAGAACCACGCGCTCCCGAGTACTAGGGGAAAGCGGGCAGACGGGGTAACCACGAAGGGTCTCTCCTCCCAGTGATGCCCAATCCCCACCCGCAAGGGGACAGTCTCGTATTTGCAAGGTTCTTTCATGGTGGAGCCGTCCATCTGCGTAAAAATCAGGGGGTCATTTAGTTTAACTACTTTTGCCCCCAGTCCTGTCACTAGTGTGGGGTTGATGAGATCTCTCCCACACCCAGAGTCAATGAGAGCTCGCACTCTCACGTGGGTCAATAGACCCGGGTCCACTAAAGTCACCGTGAGAAAGAAAAGAGAGGGGGGTCTGCTCACCGGGATTTGCGCCTGGGAGTCCAGGACCTGCTGTTCAGCGCTGTTTACAGCAGGTCCGTCTCGTTTCCCAGCGGCACGGTCTCACCATCCGATGAATCCGATGCCTCGCTGAGCGGCTTGGCTTGCAAGGCTTTCGCCCCTCTTGGCTTCGCCACCGGTTTTGGTGTGGATGTTTCGAACCTTTTCTTGACTCCCTTGGGCACCCCAGGTGATGCAGGGGAGCCTGGGCAGCTCGCTGCGAAGTGGCCCCCTTCTCCGCATTTAAGGCACAGACCTTGCTTCATCCGGAGTTCTCTCGTTCCATCCCTCGGTCTCGGGTTCGGTGTGGGGTTTTTCCCGCGCACGGCCGGTGTAGGGCCCGACTGGCCCCGGTTAGTCATCGCTGCCGCATCATCCAGTTTGATGGTTTTCAAGCGGTTCTCCATAGTGATGGCTGCTTGTATCCAACCTGTCAATGTGTCCGGGTCTTGGGTCTTTGTGACCGACCGATGAATCTCCGCGTTGAGCCCCAATTTGTAGTACTCCGCGAGGGTCCCATCTTGCACCCCTTGGATTTTAGCCGCACACCTGCGAAACTCCGCTGTATAATCCCTTACAGATTTCGCGCCTTGCTTGATGGCCCGGATTGTTGCTTTGGCCGTCTTATTGGCGTTCACATCCTCGAATTGCTCTTTCATGGCCCACATGAAAGAGTCGATTTCCCTCAGCTCCCGCCAGTCAGCCTGGTGAAGCCTGACATACCAGTCCGCTGCCGCGCCTTTCAAATGGGATGCTATGACATCTACCATGCGGTCTTCGCGTTGAAATAGGTGGCCCCAGGTTTCGATAAATCTTTCGGCCCTCACGAGGAAGAAAGGGAACTTTTCTGGGTCTCCATCAAAGTCCGCATCAAGAAGTTCCGCAGGTTTCGGTGGCAAAAACCCCCATGGGCGAGGGGGTGGCTGCCCCGGCGGCCCCGGCGGCCCCAGCCCCGCGGGCTGAGCAGGGGGTAGAGCTGGTACGTTCTGCTGGTCTGGGCCTGGCGCCGGACGTTGGTCTTGGGGAGGTTGATCGGGTGGTTCCTCTCGTCGTTGCCGCTCTCGCTCTTCCCGGATGCCCTCCGCGATCATCTGGGGAATGCGGGCAAGGGATTCATCTAAGAAGCGCATCAGGCAGTCTTGGCTCGGCTCCCCACTCCACCTCCGTCTCACCACGACGCCTTCCAGGTCCTCGGAGTCTCGGCCGGTGTCTTCCATACCCTAGGCCGTAACCAGTCTGCGGACCGATCTCTTGGTGTGGCTCACCCTCACCGATGCTCTTGGGGTTCCAAACCACGTTTCATGGGTTTCTGCCAGGGGCTTCACCCAGTCTCGTCTGTGTTTGACTCGGGTGGTCACCCCACCATAAGCTGCCCCATACGGATCCCCGTAGGGCCCTCCGAAGTCGTACTCCTGGCCCCGTGTCACCGGCACGTAAGTGTCAGGGGTCTCCGTGGGTACGTTCTTCTCAAGAGGTTTCTTATCCTCCTTCTTTTCATCTTCGATCGGGAGAGTGTCTTCTTCACCGCCACTCATTTTGGAGCCACGGGTTTCCGACCAGTCCCGAAAATTGATGATTCTGAACAAACTGTCAGAAGCCCTAACTTAGTCAGCCAAACACCAGGTCTTGTTGTTCAAGCAAGAATAGTGTTTATTGTTAAGCTGCAATGGAAAGGTTACTGGAGCAGATACATTGTTCAGAATAACTTGGTTACACAAAAGCAGGCAGTTATACTGGAAAGGGGGTGAATGGGGACCCCCCCTCTCTACCAATCAGGGAATAACATGCGAATGGGAATCGAAAGTTACTACGCTAATGAAGTTCCCACCGCCCCCATTATTCTCAGCAAAGCTGCAGCTTTGAAAGCGATAGGAAAGCTCGCAGCCTGTCTCCTCCAAGGTCAGAGTGTTAAGTCTACCCAAGATAGAGCCTGCCAGACTCACATTCCATTCTCACACACCAGGTGCATAAATCTACACCCCCACGATCCCAACCTCCCGCCCTCCACGCCGCCATGGCGCCCATAGCCATCCTCCCCCCCCTCCATCCATCATGGCAGGACTACCTGACAGTGCGACTGCAATAAGAAAGACCAATGCTATGCTAGGGATGATTATTAGGAAGGGAATTGGAAACAAATCAGCCAGTCTCATAATGCCCCTGTATAAATCGATGGTGTGACCTTATTTGCAGTACTGTGTACAATTCTGGTCACCACACCTCAAAAAGGATGTTATAGCATTGAAAAAAGTGCAGAAAAGGGCAAATAGAATGATAAAAGGGTTGGAACACTTTCCCTATGAAGAAAGGTTAAAGCGCTTGGGGCTCTTTAGCTTGGAGAAATGACAACTGAGGGGTGACATGATCGATGTTTATAAGATTATGCATGGAATAGAGCAGGTAGAGAAAGAAGTACTTTTCTCCCTTTCTCACAATACAAGGACTCATGGGCACTCAGTGAATTTGCTGAGCAGTTGGGTTAGAACAGATAAAAGGAAGTACTTCTTCACCCAAGGAGTGATTAACACATGGAATTCACTGCCATAGGAGGTGGTGGCAGCTACAAGCATCGACGGCTTCAAGAGGGAATTAGATAAACATGTGGAGCAGAGGTCCATCTGTGGCTATTAGCCACAAGGTATAAATAGGAACTCTGGGGCAAGTGATGCTCTGTATTCTTGGTGCTTGGGGAGGGGGCAACACTGGAAGAGCTTCTAGTGTTAGTGTCCTGGCCCAGTTGATGGCACCTGGTATTTTTGGCCACTGTGTGACAGAGTGTTGGACTGGATGAGTCATTGGCTTGATTCTACATCGGCTTCTCTTATGTTCTTATTCAGCTGGCAGACCATCCCTCCCTGGTTAGGGTTAGAGTTATTTATTATTTTTCAGGGATTTTATGATCTCTGTGGTTTCCTGTGCTGTAACAATCTGCTCCATCAATAAACTATGCCTTTCTACAATTTTCCAGTTACAGAAATCATTAGCTACTAGATATTTATCAATCAGATCTGCCTTTGGATTATCTGAGGTATATAAGTTTTTATAAAAATTAACAAATGTCTTCATAATATCCTTTGACTTTGTATGCAGCTTTCCCTTAGGATCCCTAATCAGATGAACATGCCTAGATGCCATTTCTTTCCTGACCTTCCAAGACAATAGGATCAGTGATTTTGGTAATGAGTGCCAATATCTTTGCTTTGAGAATAATAAGCGTTTCTGGACCTCAGAGGTTTCTAGAGTTTCTAGAACCTTTCTCTGCTCCAATAACTTTTGGAATATTTTCTTACTGCAAGTTTTTTGTTTCTCTTCCAGTTCCTTTATTTTAGATAGAGTTTGGTCTGCAGGTTGACTCCTAACCCTCTTGTAGAAAGATGAAATAGATATGAATTTTTCACAGATTACCACCTTCATTCCATTGTCACCATTCTGGGGGGAAAAAACCAGCCAGAGCCAGGAAATCCATAGATTCTCATCCTGGACTTACCCTAAATTCCTTAAAAAAAAACAACTTTTATTAGGATACACAATGTTTCACAACTTGGTCCACATCATAAATCTCATATCCTTTTTCTCAAAAGCTCCTCTTCCCCCCCTAATGGCTCCCAGCATTGCTTCCACCATTCAAACATCATAAAATGCCAGTTAAATCCTTGTTAACATACTAAGTCTACAGGTAACACCCACATAGATATTAGTAGCCACTATAAACACCCATTAACTGTAACAATTATTGCACCATTAGTAGTTACCCAAACTGAAAACACTGTCCTTCACTTCCCAATACTTCTGTATATATTCTCTGAAATCGCTCCAGTCTGCCAAAAAAGTTTCTTCATCTATGTTATTAAGTTTTCTTGTCCATTTGTCCATTTCTGCCATAAATAGCAATTTTCTCAGCCAATCCCGTACGTCAGGAATCTTTTCATTTTTCCAATTTTGAGCATAAATCATTCTAGCAGTCATTACCATATACCATATCAATGTTCTTTTACTCATACTTATTTCTTCTAACTTGAGACCTAAAAGAAACAGTTTAGGTTCTTTCTTAAAAGTACATTTCAAATTTTTTTCCATCTCTGTATGTATTACAGTCCAGAATATTTTTGCTTTTTCACAAGTCCACCACATATGGTAAAAGGAACCTTCAGCATGTTTACATTTCCAACATTTCTTAGATAGATTTTTACCTATATTAGCTATCTTTTTTGGTGTCATATACCACCTATACATCATTTTATAACAGTTTTCTTTAAGATTGGTACAGGTAGATATTTTCAATGCACTTTTCCATAGAAATTCCCAAGATGACATTGGTATTTCCTTGTTCATGTTAATTGCCTATTTTATCATTTGCTCTTTAACCACCTCATCTTCAGCATATCATTTTAACAAAATTTTATACATTTTCGATATCATTTTCTGCCCTCCCTCCAGCCATACCTTTTCTATTTCAGTATAGTCTCTCCTAAAACCAACCATTTTTTATCAGACTTATATAGATCCAATATCTGTCTATACCACAACCAGTCATATTTAAAGTCAAGATCACTTTCTGGCTTTAACACAAATAGCTTCCCTTCATGTCTCAACAGATCCCTGTATTTCAACCAATCTTGTCCCTTATACTCCGAAAATGGTTTTATCACTTCGGCTGGTACTATCCACATTGGCTTTTCTTCAGGAAAAAAGTGTTTATACTTAATCCATGTGTCGAAGAGGGTCCTTCTGATATAATGATGTTTAAAAAAAAATGTCAATTTTTGACTTGCCATAGTAAAGATATGCATGCCAACCAAACCTACAATCATGTCCTTCCAATGCCAACAGTTTCCTGTTTTCCAAAGTAACCCATTTTTCTAACCAGGTCAAACAGACCGCATCATGATAGAGCCTAAAGTTTGGTAATTGAAAACCTCCTCTTTCCTTTGCATCACATAAGATTTTCATTTTAATTCTTGGTTTTTTCCCTGCCCACACAAATTTAGAGATATCCTTTTGCCAACAATTAAACACCTCCACATCTTTTACAATAGGAATCGTCTGAAATAAAAACATGAGACATGGCAGGATGTTCATTTTGACCACCGAAATTCTGCCCAGCAAGGATAAATTGAGTCTATCTCATTTTTCCTTATCTTTTAACACGTGGGCCCACAATCTCTCATAGTTATTTTTAAAGAGATCTATGTTCTTCATTGTCAACTCTATGCCTAGGTATTTAGTTTTTCTCACTACTTCACAACCTGTGGATCTCTGCAACTCCATTTGTTTAGGGCTCATGTTTTTACACATTACTTTGGATTTCTGTTTATTTACATAAAAACCTGCTAGGTCTCCAAATTCTTTTATTTTCTGTAGTAAAAGCGGTATGGTTTTCAGTCGTTCCTCTGCTATAAATATAACATCATCTGCAAAGGCTCTATACTTGTATGTAAATCCTTTTGTAGTCAGGCCTTTGATTTCTTTATCTTCATTAATGTTCCGAAACAGAACCTCTAGAATCCATATAAACAATAATGGAGAAAGTGGGCAACCTTGCCTTGTTCCTTTTTGCACTTTAAAAAAATCCGTTGTTTCATTATTGACCACTATCTTTGCTTTTTGTTCAGAATATATTGCCTTGATTATCCTCAAGAAAGGCTCACCAATATTCATTTTTTCCATAACTTTAAACATGAAATCCCAGTTCAAATTATCAAACGCTTTTTCTGCGTCCACAAAGAAAAAACCGACCTCCTTTTCTGGATGTTTATCATAATATTCAATCACATCTACAACCAACCTGATGTTATTTGTCTATCAGGTAGAAATCCAGCTTGTTCTCCCGCAATTAAGTCTCTCAAATATGTTTTTAATCTCTCAGCTATGATTTTGGCAAATAACTTATAATCATTGTTCAGTAACGAAATTGGTCTATAGTTCTTCTTAAATCTTGTGCTTCTTTTGGAATCAGAGAGATAGTTGCTTCCTTCCACGAATCTGGTATTTTCCCCGTGTCTCTGATCTCATTTGACAAAGTTTGAAAAACAGGGGCTATCTCCTCTTTTAATTTTTTGTAAAATTTGGCTGACAAGCCATCCGGGCCTGGAGCTTTCCCCAATTTGACATCCTCAATCGCTTTATAAATTTCTTCTATAGTAATGGGGTTGTTAAGCATTTCTTTCATTTCTCCAACAGGGCCAGCCATTTTTAAATTCTGCAAGTATTCCTGGACTTTCTCTTGGTCTGTCGGATTTACATGGAAGAGTTTTGCATAATATTTAAAAAATTCTCTCTCTGTTGTGCTCTCTTTTCTTTTGTCTTTTTGGCATTCCACGCAATTAGTATTCCCCTAGACACAGCTTTATATGCATCCCACACCATTTGGATATGGGAATCCTGGTTTAAATTTGTCTGAAAAAATATTTTGTCTCTTTACGTAAATTTTCAATTATGTTCTGTTTGTCCAATAAGTCTTCATTCAGCCTCCATCTAAATTGTTTTTCTCTTTGATTGGATATCCATAATAGTGGATTAGGGTCCAAATTAATCCTTGGCATTATTTCAGCTTTACGTGTCTTGAATGCAAGTTCTCCTGACATCCATATCATATCTATACTGGAGAAGGAGTCATGCCTGCTAGAGTAAAAAGTATAATCTTTACCTTTAGGGTTCCATTTTCTCCATACGTCTTCCAAATTTTCTTGTTCCACTAATTTAAAAAAAAAAAAACAACCTTTGGGAGTTTCCCCAATTTTTCATTTGGTCTTTTTGTTTTCCGGTCTAATTTGTTACTGATCGTCCCATTAAAGTCTCCCATCAAAATAATTCGGTCATAAGTCACTTGGTCCAATTCTAGCATCAAGTCTCTGAAGAATTTATCTTTTGATCCATTTGGTGCATATATGTTAACCAGCAATGTTTTTTTGTCATGTAAAACAACTTCCATAGCTATATATCTTCCCTCATTGTCCTTAGAACTTTATTTGGGTTCCAACTCTTTCTTAATATACAATACCACTCCTTTTTTTTTCTTCATTGCCAATGAAACAAATTCTTCACCCAGCTTCTTGTTAATTAAAAATTTATAATCCTGTTTCTTAATATGGACTTCCTGGAGGCCAATTAAATTACACTTTTGTTTTTCCAGCCAATGTCTAATTACCTTTCTCTTATTGGGTGAATTTAGTCCATTTACATTCCAAGAAATAAATTTGTAATCCATGTTGGTATACTTTTATTTATCCCCAAACTCTTTTACATTGTCCACTATAAATTTCACCATCTGGTCACGATCCTTAATCGTGTACCTCGTTCTTTGGAAGTTGAAACTCAGTCCTTGTGGAATCTCCCATCTGAACCTCATATTCTTTTGTTTCAGCTTGTCTGTCAGCTGCTTGAATTTCTTTCTTTCTTGGATAATTGCTTTTGGCAGCTCTTTCAAAATTCTAATCTGTTTCCCGTCAATTTCTAATGGATCTTGGAATTGTTTTCTGAAGATCTCCTCTTTCATTCTCTTGGTTATAAACTGGACTATTATGTCTCTTGGTAAATTTTTCTTCTGGGCATATAGTGAATTCACTCTGTAGATCAGATCAATATTGTACTTCACTTCTTCTTCCTCAATTTTTAAATAATCCGACAAAGCTTCAGTAATTATCTTGTAGATATCGTCATTCAAGCTTTCTTCAATACCTCTCAACCTGAGATGTGTCTCCATTCCTCTGTATTCCATCATTGTATCAATTCTATAGGTCTCTTTTGTCACTGAACATTCTTTTCCATCACTTGCATCTTGTTCTCTATATCAGTAGATTTTTGTGCAAGACTCTGTAACTCCGTGGTAATACCTGCAATCTCATTTTTAAACTCATTCTTAAGCTCAGTAACTCGTTTGTCTAAGTTTGTCTCCATTTGTTTCCCTAATCCCTGTATCGCCTCCATCATCCTTTTCTCCATTGCCTCCATAGCCAATTGCCAATCCTTATCTTTTTTCGTTGTCATTCTCGGTGAGGACCACGAGTCCGCTCTTTGTCTTGACCTTAGATCCGTTTTTAAAGACTCAGTCCACCAAACTAGACAGTCCCATTACCAAATAACAAAACTTATAGCAAATAGGATCCAATAACTTTAATCTTCTATGCTTCAAATGCCTAACCGAATCGCCTTATTTTCGCTTCACCAACTTGGCTAGTAACTTGGCAATTTCAATTTAAAGTTTTTAAACAGACTAGTCCTCCTCAAAAAGGTGGGCATCTTTTCTCTATGGTAAAAGGTCAAAATCGACTACTTCCTGGTGTTTCTTCCGGTCCGTCTACTTCTCTTGTCCTCCAGTGGTTCCGGTCCGTCTGCTACTCTTGTCCCCCAGTGTTTCTGGAACTTCACTTCCTTTTTATACACAAGTCCTCCTCCAGCCCATCCGCTAGAGTCCTCTTGTCTCCTCTGATTACAGTTGTCACTTCCGGTTATGTGCTTTGTCGATTGGGACTTCCCAGCCAGCAAATCTCATGGTAACAAGCACAGTTCCCAGCTCCTTATCACTCCGCAAGCCACAGGAATGGTAAACAAACTTTTCTTTTAGTGTTTTTAGCTTTAATACGTGACTTTTCTTAACGGGAAAATACACAGTCAGTATTCTTTTGCTCTAAGCGCTTGTCCAGTTATTTTAAAAAGTCGCTCCTTACTAGTCCCGGTAAGCAAAACGGTTTCTAGTTACCTTCTTTGTTTCCTCCAGGTGTATGCAATGCTTCTTCCTTTATACTTTTTCCTTCTTGTCTTAAGAGATTGGGGGGTGGCGGTTTTAAGCTGGAATTCCAGCCCGGCTCGTACCTGTAGAGATGATTGCAACACCCGCTTCGGAGAGGAAATCAAAGCGAGGAATAAGCCCCCTCCGGGGCTTATCTCTCGCCAATCTCAACTCTCTCTTGGGTCTTCGATGCTTGCTCGTCTTACCCCTGCCTGGGGTAAGCTGTGTTGGGCACGGAAACTGCCCAAACTGTCAAAAAGGACGGCTGTCCACCCTGAGTGATTACAGGGTGCTTCAAATCGCCATCTTTCCCCAACCGGAAGCTCGACTTACCCTAAATTCCTGAACCTCTGAAATTCTTTTGTGCCGGCTCCTATAACTATTGCTGCTCTGCCAGCCAAACTGTGCAGTATCATTCTCTTCCTTGGCACAGAGACTACCAACACCAGTTTTCTTTCTGTGGGACTTTAGGACATTTAAGCCACATGATTAATTGTTGATGGCATATGGTTTTGAGAAATTATTTATATATTGAAGTTATTTAATATAGGTTACTAAGTATGGGCCTAGAGCAGGTTCAGCCCTGTGGCGCCCCCCCCAAAAAATTGAGAAATCTATGCCTCTGTGCAGATTAGGCTGTCTCTCTATGGGACCAGGAGGCACTTGGCCAAAGATCAGGAGTTGTACTGGATGGAAGGAGTTGGCAACCAGTGTTCCCTCTAAGCTGAGTTAGTATGAACTAGCTCACACATTTTTAGCCTCCAGATCACACATTTTTGTCTTCGCTCAGGAAGGATGGCTCCAGAGCACACTAATTAATGCAGCAGCCAAATCGCCTGTTCACAACTTTAATGCTAGTAGCTCACAAAGTAGAATTTTTGCTCACAAGTCTCCACAGCTTAGAGGGAGCATTGTTGACAACACAATCCATCAGCCCACTCAATGATTTGCTGTCTAGAGGGCTACTGGCTCTCGCTATGGGTGACAGGGACTGGGCTGAAAATGTCTTCCTGAGAGAATGCTTGTTTTTTGCCTGCTATCCTTACTTAATAATAAGGACTCATTATTTCAAATCGTCTTTATTTTTTTCTGTAGGAGTAGTAATTTTTTAAATTCTCACTCTTTTAGGCTGATAAAAGGCTTACTGGTTCTGCTAAAGGGGTGATTATCCTTGCCGTTGCTCATGAATTGTCATGTCTTCTCAAAAAGGAAGTCTGTGAGAGTATGCAGAACCAGTACCATCTTGCTGCTACCCTGTGTTTACTTCTGCCCTGGATGTGGTCAAGGTGCAACAGCACAGTTGCTATGGATGTTGGTGCAGTCATTCCCTATTTGGCTCCCCATTCCAGCTCTTTCAGATGCCTCCTGACCACTTCTGAAACTCTTTAGGGAGTGGATTAGTGGCACTGCAATTATGCCACTGATACTGGGTACAACTGGAGTTTGGGTTGGTGGCTGGCAGGTGCCTCGCTGTGCTCTGTGGAATTGCTGGCCAAGCACCTATTGCCTTGCAGGATCAAGGCCCTATGCAGCAGCAGATTCAGATAATAATAAATGATTGATTATTGTATGACATGTTCTACAGGGCTTTTTTTTTAAAAAAAGTGCCAGAACTCTCAAGAGGGAAATGAAGTTTTCAATCTGTATAGTGAAAACTCATGAACTTTTAAACGTTTTAAAAATAATTTTGTTGAAGAGGTTCTGGAACTCTGTTCTGGCATGTTCCCCCAGAAAAAGAAAGCCCTGATGGTGTGTAGAATAGCCAGGAGATCCAAAGATTGTCTGGGAGCTGCAAGTTCTAGCCCTTAGTGTTATGCTAGTGGTGAGCTAGACTTGTTTTTAGGGGATGAGAGAGCTCTAAAAGAACTGTGACTGGCTCAAGGTCACCCAGGTGACTTCATGTGGAGGAGTGGGGAATCAAGCCCAGTTCTCCAGATTAGAGTCTGCTGCTCTTAATCACTACAACACACTGGATCTCAGCAAAATCAGATGCAACCCAAACAATAGATATGTGTCATCAGGATAGCTATGGCATGCACCTGATGGTAGTATCCTGATAAATGGAGCCCCCACTCATACACTCTGCTGGCTGCTGTATGCTGCTTGTACTACAGGGAACAGCCTGGTGGGTGTTCTGAGAGGAGAGATACCTACTCTGACAGGTGGAAGTTCTCTGTGTCTGAACACCCCAGCACTGCTGGTGTCAGATGAGCCATGCAGGTTAGCAGTGTGGGCATCTGGGGGGCTCAGGGTGGACAGGGCAGAAGGGTATGCCATGGAGCAATTGTGAAGGAATATCTGAGCCAAAATGATGGCTGTCTGTGGCCAGCCATCAGCTTAGCCATCCTGTTCCCCTTTTTGTTTATTTATTAAGCTTATATCCTGCCCTATCCCAAAGTGGGCTCAGGGGGTCTCACAACATATAAAAGATAAAAGCAATAAACATTTAATCAAAGCCAGATTTAAGACAAACAGAACAAGATAGCAACTAAAACAAAGATAACAACTATAACAAAGACAACAACTTCCGTGGAGTCCATAGTACCTCCTGCAGGATGTTAGTCAGATAATAAAAATAAACTTTTGTGGTTTGCTGGAGCAGACTGTCAGCCATGCCTGTTTTTACCATATGGCTGGTAGTGGCAATGGAGCTGCAATGGGGTGCCTAATGCCTGATGGTATGTGTGATGGTCTGCACTTTTTAATGGCTTAGAAGTGCTGTACCAACAATTAAAGGACTGTGAAGGGTTAATTCTCCACAGAACCAGAGAGCCTTGAGTGACAGGCTGCTCTAAGCAATCTGGCGGGTTAGCATCAGCTGAGCAAAAAAAGTCTTGAGAGAGCTGAATGCTGAGGATATTGAGTCAGATTTCTGCCTTAACTGAGAAGAAACATGTACTGAGAATGTCTGAGAATAGTCCTGACAGAAAAAAGTTTTAGTGCTGACTAAGCATGGGCATGAACTGAGAAAACTGAGGTTCATTTTGGTTCATGGTTTGTGGGGCCACATGAACCACAAACCTCCAAAAACCTTACCATTTATCGAACTCCTATTGTCACATTCCTGCAGCAATCAGATCCAACCACTCGCTTCTGGTGAAGTACAGTACAGTACAATACAACACAGCATTGGTACAGTATTGCCAGAACGTCTACATTCAGGTTCTGTGTTAAGACTAAGGGGGAAAACTTGGGCCAGGAAGATATACAGAATTCAAAAGGGGCACCCCAGTAGTTAGTGGCCAATCAAGGTGCCAAGATGAGCCCACCAGAAGTAACGGACTCTGGAGGTGGGAAAGTATCTGAGGAATGTGGCTCAGCTAGGCACACAGGCCTTCAAGGTCAGGCACAAAAACATGCAGATAGAAAAACAGGACAAGCAAGCGAGAATCAAAAGTACAAATACCGGTCAGTGGTCCATCTCCCCCTCCCCACATAATGGCAGCTAGCTGACACCTATGGGCTAGAGAAATCAGACTCACAGCAAGTCTCCAGCTGACTCTCCTCTACCTGCCCTCCAGGTTTGGTGAGAATTGGCTTTGGAAGGTGGAGTAGCGCCCCCCCCCCAAGCAGGTGCCCTCAGGAAAGTGATCTCTGGGGAAATCACAGCCACAGGTTCAGGAGTGTGTCAAACAACCCCCCCCCCCAAAGTCATCAAACTTATAGCAGATCTCCCTGGGATGCCCCTGTATGTGTTCCCCCTGGAGCAGAATGGGAGTTCTCATATTGGTGGCCAGCATCGCCTGTCAAGCTTTGAGGGCCACCATTGGTGTTTGAGGGCTGCAGAAGTCCCCCCCACCATTGCTTTAACTATCATAATTGATCTGTGCCAGCATGTCTACTGTGCAGGCTGCCAATACTCACCACCACAAACCACCTGAACCTCTGAAAACAGTATGGAGGGTCATGGGAGGTACGGCTCATTAACCTCAGCTCACAAACCTTGGCTCATGAACCAAGGTGATTTTCATCATGCATTTAGGTTCGTGCCCATCCCTAGTGCTGACAAAGTCAGATTTCAGCCTTAAGACATTTCGAATTCAGCAGTAGCTGAGAGAAGTTTGAACACAGACAGAGAACTGGGGGAAAGTTTGGCCAGGAGGTTTAGGTAGTAGAGAAGATTCCCATTCAGGCCAAAGGAAAGGGGATAAATCTTCTAGAGAGAAGAAGATTCCCTACGCAGTCAAACAGGGAGTGATATCTCTGAGGACTACAGAATTCCCTGGTCTGGTGTGATTAGAAACTGCCCTTAGAGACCTTAAAAATCGGTTAACAACTCAAGAAGAGTAGTAGTATTCCAAGAGAAGGGGTTTGGGTACTGGAAAGAGGATACAAGACTTCTGGAAACCAAAAGAATCAACAATTATACAAAGTATATTAGAGTGTTTGGGAAAACACTGGAACAAAAGCCTCTCAAAATAAAGATCTAAGTAACTGTGAATAATCTAAGAACCTCTCATTAGCCTTATAAGAACAAAAGTCTGTGTTTGTACTAGTTTTACCTCAGTAATTTCAACCCCTGATTTCACCTTACTTTTCCCCTTGATGTTAAATAACGCCTTTCATTATTTGTGAATTTTAAAAGCATCTCAAGTGCCATTTTCAAGGATTTAAGTAAGCAGGTGATCCTATCCCTTCCCTCAGGTTCCTGGGCTGAGAAAATAGTTCCCAAAAATCTTACTGGAACAGGGTGGAGCAGCCAAAGTTTCTTCAAGAGAGAAGAAAACACATTACCAGGGCTGCTCAGTCAGTGAAGGGACAGAGAAACGGAGGGAAAATCCTGCCTGGAAGGGAGGGAAGTGGAAGGGGTTCATCACAGTATGCCTCTCTTGCACCCTGCCTTCTCGGCCCAGTGGTTAGGATAGTCATTGTGGGTGTGAAGGGTGTGCGTTCAAGCCTGATCTCTGCCTTTTTTCCTAGGGGAAGAGTGTGTGTGGCTTAGTGCAGGGATGGTTGCATGTGGGCAGTACTTTTGTTGCCATTCAGACCTTTGCTGGAGAGGAAGGGTGGGCATCCTACCAGCTACCTGGGAGCCCGTTCCCTGTAGGCTACATGGGGGAGGATGCTCAGGCCACATGCCTTGTTGGGACTGGATTGCTTTCCATCTCTGTTCTCTAGTGTTTCTTGGGGAGGAGTGGTATTGAGGAGCAGTGGCCACATCAGCATGAGGTGGTATGCTGTGCCCATTTGCCACACAGAGGGACATCATAGGATGCCACTGCCTGATTGATAGGTATTGCCGCAGTTGCCACAGCTTTGCTTGCTCTGTAGTTTGTGCCTCTCAGAGGGGTGCAAGTTGTTTTTTTCCCCTATGAGACCAACATGACCACTATTATGCTGGTGGCCAGCTACCACCACAACAGCAGCCCTCAGTATTGCGCTGCCCATATGTGTAAGCTGCTTTGACCATTGTAAAGGAGTGGAAAGGAAGCATAATATGTTCTTCATAGTGGTACCCAAATAGCAGTTAAACAACACATGAAGCAATCTTAAGAAGGTTTACTCAGAAGAAAATCCCCTTGAATTCAGTAGACATTATTTTCTGGTAAGCATACATGACATGGCAGCTAGAATCTTGTAATATCTTAAACACTGAGAAATAACACCAGCTTTTGTGAGCCATAACTCACTTTCTCACACATTTGGGCTCCTGTGCTCCCAGCAATGCCAATGGAGTGTGGGGGCCATTTTGCCACTCAGGAGGAGGGTGGAGTAAACTACAGTGTTGTGACACTACATGTCGCAATGGTGGGCAGGGGCAGCCTTTATAGGCTAGGCCCTGTTCCCGCTCGAGTCAGATCGCTGCCTCGTGCTCAGCCCACCTGCCCGCCCTGTGTTTAGTGTAGGTTTTTGCCTGTCACTTGTTAGGGGCCAGGTAGGAATTTTTTGCCTTCGTCCTGATTGGCCAGGGGATGGATGTGTTTTTGCCTACCTTGCACTGAGCTCAGTGGGTAGGGGTGTTGGCTGCTAAATGGGTAGGGATGTTGGCTGCTAAATAGGTTGGTCACTTTGGTAGAGTAGTGTGGGCTGGGAAAGCAGAACCAGTAAGCACCTTCAGACAGTTCCCATTTGGGAACAAGGGGATCATCAGGAATGGCCTGCGGGTTTTAGGGCCCAGAGCTGCAAATGGTGATCACCTCTGGAAACCTCTTAGGTAGGCTCCTCCCTGCAGGCTGTAGGGCTTCAGAGGTAGGTGCTCCTGGGGGCAACCAGTGTGCTGGGCTGCCGGTCATAGGCCAGAAGGAGTGGACTCAGACCAGGGCTCAGACCATTTCTGAGGCAAGGAGGTTGGCTGGATTGACACCTGCTTGGCCTGTTCTGCTCCCACTTAGTTCCCTTGCCATTTAATGACAGTTTAGTTAAATCTCTCTATAATAATAAAGCTGTTTTGGGGTAGCCACGTTCACTGCACTTCCTAATCAGTTGGCTGAAAGAACTGCCACTCACAATGGGGAACATGGCCACTGGCTGCATTCTCTGACTCCCACCCACAGAAGTGGCGATGCCCCAAACGTGCCTCAGAATACAGTGGCTTTGCTCTGCTGAACACACCTCCTGTCTTCCTCCAGCCCAAAGCAGCGCTGCACCTCCCCGGCACCTTGCCCATCTCTGCCGCACTTCTGCCAACAGGTGGGGGGGAGGAACAAGGCTGGCCAGCTTGGCCCACCAGCGCCTCAAACGGATGGTGGGGAGAGGGACACTGCTGGCCACCTTGGCCCGCCAGGGCCTCGAACGGGCATGGGGGGAGGAACGAGACTGGCTGGCCTGGCGTGCTGGCACCTTGAACAGGTGGTGGGGACAGGAATGAGGCTGGGCACCTTGGTCCGCCGGGGCCTTGATCCAGCGGGGGGGAGCAAGGCTGGCTCCCCACCACCCATCCGAGGTGCTGCCTTGGCCCACCGGTGCCTTGAATGGGCAGTGGGGAGAGAGACAAACCCAGCTGCCTTGGCCTGCCAGCACCTCGGATGGGTGGTGGGGAGAGGGACAACACCGGATGCCTTGGCCTGCCAGGGCCTCAAATGGGTGTGGGGGGAGGAACGAGGCCAGCTGTCTTGGCCTGCTGGGAACTTGAGTGGCCAGGGGGAGGAGACAAGGGCCCACAGCCAGGCAGCCAAGCTAGCGCCCGTTGTATTTCTTGCTACAACGGGCCTTTTCCCTAGTAATTAATAAAGTGGCCCTTGTTTGATTCTGCAACTATTGTTTGTCTCGTTATTCCGACTTGGGTGGTAACTGACAGTGGACTGTAGCCCATGAACATTTTTACCAGAAGATGTTAGGCTTTAAGATGCAATAAGGTTCTCCATTGTAATTACATAATGAATTCTAAAGTTTTGTAATACTAGCTCAGGAAAAAAGACACTCCCCACTGGAAATAGCTATTTCCCCTTCCCCCAAAACATATTGCAAATCCACTGCCAACAGCTTCTGAGGCAAGGAAGTAAAAAAGCCAGGCCATTATGGAGGCACAATCAACTTAATAAATAGATACTCCACTGGATTTTTTAAAAGTGTTCTGGAATGTTCACTTTTAAGCACTTTGTGGTAAAACTAATTTTTAAAAATCTGTAAGAAGAGGAATGGATCAGCTGAGCAACACTGATGGTTACCAAAATAAAGTCAGCTTTCCCTGAAGAGGCTAGGAAAGTGCTAGACTCAAGCAAAAGGGAATGGTTGTTTTTAAGCCTGTTTTTGCTCCTCAAAAACAGGCACAAGTTCGCATATACTAAGAAAACAATGGTTCCCCACTCCCTTGGGAGAGCTGCAGGCCCTCATCAAATGATATATTGCTTGGACATAGCAAAAAGTGCAGTGGGGGGAGCTCTGCTTCTTTTAATACATCTTCAGAGAGAGGGCCCTGAAGGAACAAGAGACACCCAGATGGATGAGGAGAGTGAGCTGCATTAAAAGAAGCAAACGGGAATGCCAGCTTAACAATGATAAATGCTTTTTTTAAAAGGAGGCTTAGATGTTCTCTCTCTGAGCTATACCTCATGATGTTTTCAGTGCCTCAGTATCCCAAGCAAACTGCTTTCATTCTTTCCCCAAAGAAACTGTCAGTTGCCTGAGGGGTAGTATGAAAAGCGTGACACACTCTTTGTTTCCTTTCATGATTTGGGCCAAATCTGGAAAATGTTCCTCAAACACCAGTGTTCACTGTATCTGATTGTCATTGGTGGCAGTTGTGCCTCTGGGCCTCTCTAAAAAATTAGAAGAAAAAATGAAAACACATTTGGGGCAAAAAATTTAAATCCAGGTAATTAATTTTTGAAACCTGCTTTGTAGAGTCTCCTAATTAAGCATAAATGATGTGATTTTCTGAGGCACCAAGGAGGCTAATTAAGGATTTAGGAGGTACCCAGTGTCCCAAAAAATGGCCCTGGGCTTCATTCTGACTCCCAAATGTCAGTCTTGTCAACACAGCTCTTGCATTAGCCAAATGATACTGATGCCACATAGAGTCCCTGCCCCCTTACTATAAAATAATCAATTGTGGCATTGTTTGAGATATTCCATCTCAGAAGGAGAAATTGCTATTTGCATGTAAATTATTTGATCTTCTTTTCAAATAATTATAACAGTTACAAATAGGAGAGGATTAGCAGCTAATTCCTTGATCCATGCAGTCTAAATGTTAGGAAAACTCACTATTTCAGGTCAACTTTTTCCAAGCAGAGATTTCAGTTTTGAAAAACACTCTGCTCATGGATAACTGATCTACTAACTTTTAACCAAGAAGCTGAGTAGCTTTACATTCCCCATTGCAGTCTCTGTGCCTTTCTTCAAGTTTCTCCTGATGGTTCACACACTGTGCCACCTTACTACTGTGGGCTATAACTGAAATTTTAAAAGCATCTCTAGTGCCATTTTCAAGGATTTAAGTAAGCAGGCGATCCTATCCCTTTCCTCAGGTTCCTGGACTGAGAAAATAGCTCCCAAAAATCTTACTGACAGCGTGGGACAGCCAAAGTTTCTTCAAGGGAGAAGAAAATACAATACCAGGGCAGCTCAGTCAGTGAAGGGACAGAGAAACTGAGGGAAAATCCTGCCAAATGATACTGCATCATATAGCAGGGGATAGGGACAGGATGAATGAAAGAACTGATGAAGAAACAGAGTGGGAATGATAAATATATGCATCCTCTCTTGCTGCCTTGGAGCATTTGAAAATACAAGAAGCAGGACCCACAATATTCATGCAGGGGGGTATTCCCTGCAGCTCCCAGGTGGCTGGTCTGCTGAAGCAGCAGGAGCTCTGCACAGAGGAGGAGGCAGCAGCAGCCGCAGGAGAGCCCAGCAGGCGGTCTGCTTGGCTCACCAGCCTTCCCTCCACCCAATAGCAGCAACGGCCACACCTCTAGCCACCGGCCCTCCAAGGTTTTTCCTCCCGCCACAGTGGACACCAGCAGCAATGGCTGCAAGCCCTGTGCAGCTCCTAGCTGCCAGGCCGTCAGGCTTCTCCCCCCCCCCGACAGCAATAACCTCCATGGCTCCCAGCGCCAGCCCTCCAAGGATTCTCCCTCCCCCCCGCTGCTGCCAGCAGCAATGGCGGCAAGCCCTGCATGGCTCTGCCACAATTCCTAATGGTGAGTGCATTCTCTGCGCATGCACAGGGAACACTCCTTTACTTTCAGGGGGAGTTAAGTATCCCCCCTATAGTTTTTTATAGATTTCAGATTTTTCTGCACATCTGGGGATTCCCCCAAATGTGCAGGAAAATTTCTTTGCCCCCTAGGTGCCCCTGATGTGCAGATTTAGATATCTGCACGCATGTGGCGCCTTGGTTATTAGATATATAGATACTCACACTCCAGGTTAAAACTTGGCAACCATCATTTCATATGTGCCCTCTTCATATGTTATGATGCTTGGTAGAGTAGACCACAACATGGACTCACAACGGGCAAACTGGCTTTTATTAACTAGCACCAGAAATACTTCAACAAGGAGAAAGATTGTGTTCTTTATTGGCTGGAGTGAATCAGGTAATAATTCATCTTTTAGTATAAAAAATTATGTGTCTTCCAGAAGCATGCCAAAATACATAGTTGGGACAAGCATTTAGTGGCTGTGGAAAAGCAAATTGTTTTCATGGGGAAAGGGTTGTATTTTTTTAAGCATCTGAATAGTTAAATTGAATAGGGAGTGTAGAGTTATCACCCTCCAAGGTTCAGCCAGCTATTCTTGATCCAAGAATATTAATTGGACATGAGATCCTATGGTAGGGTGGGATGGGGACTGATCCAGTCCCATAAGAAGAGAAGAACAGAAGAGAAGTATGTTCAGCTCATATCAGACAATTTCAGTTCATCTTCTGGCATGGCTTTGGTATTCAGCCTGCCTTGGTCACTTTGGTAGGTAACATATGGTATGAGATGGACAAAGGGAGTCCAGTCCTGTTGATCCTCATGAACCACTCAGGACTTCAAATTCTACAAACTCAATATTATTCTGGACTACTTCTCTTGAATGGGGGAATGGTGGTTCCATTTTGCCTCATGGGGCAGATAGTTCGGGGGGGGGTGTTCTGTTGCACGGGATGCTATAAATTCTGTGCTGTCTAACGTCTATATGAACCCACTGGAAAAGGTAATCTAGGGATTCAGAGTAAGAGGTTGTTATTATACCGATTTACACTCTGTTCTTCTTTTCATCTAGCAATAGATATGCTGAACAGATATCTGGAGTTGGTAATGGGCTGGAGGAAGGCTAATAAAATGTCATTCTAGGTAAGATAGGGATACTGTCAATGAAGAGTTTGCTTATGAGACAATTTAGAGGCTTTTATCATTCTAGTTGCCCTTTTCTGCACTTTTTCTAGTGCTATAATATCCTTTTTGAGGTGTGGTGACCAGAACTGTAGACAGTATTCCAGATGAGGTCACACCATTGATTTATACAGGGGCATTATCTGTTTTCAATTCTCTTCTTAATCATCCCCAGCATAGTGTTGGCCTTTTTTTTACTGCACTCTCACACTGTCTCAACATTTTCAGTGAGTTATCTACTATGACTCCAAGATCTCTCTCTTGGGCAGTCTCTGCCGGTTCAGACCCCATCAACATGTATTTATAGTTAGGATTTTTGGCTCCAATGCACATCCCTTTGCACTTGGCCACATTGAACCCCATTTGCCATGTTGATGCCCACTCGCCCATCCTCAACAGATACCTCTGGAGTGCCTCACAATCCTCCCTGGTTCTCACCACCCTGAACAACTTTGTGTCATCTGCAAATGTAGACACTTCACTGCTTACTCCCAACTCCAAATCATTAACAAACAAATTAAATAGCATCGGACTGAGTACTGATCCCTGCGCTACCTCACTGCTTACCTCCACTGAGAAAATTGCCCATTTATCCTCACTTGCCTTGCTAGGCAAAAGACCCACCTGGCCCCACCCACTTCCTAAAAGCACTGGTGGTGTTGGTGGAAGCCATAGCTCCCATAGGAAGCACATGTGAGATTCCTGCCATAGATCATCACTCAAGTTCATTAGATAGTGATTAATGAAACTTAATCTGTTAAACCATCACAAATGAATTCTCATTGATCCTACTTTAATTGTTACAAATTATTAATTGATGGTGTCAAATTCATTAGTCAAAGTAAATTTATTAAAACACAATTCCTTCATCAGTTAACAATTAATTATACATATCAAAGAGACATTCAAATTTCCCAAAGCTGTTGTCATTTTGATTTACACAACACAATAAAAAGAGAATATAACTTTGTAATGAGGATTAACAGAAACTCATGTATGTCTCTGCTGAGGTATCACTAGAGGGCCCTGCATTTCAGCCTCCATACACAACAAACTGTGAACAACTAGCAGATGCACCTTGTTGCTAGGTGCGGGGAATCTTTTTCTGGAAATTAACAGGACTGAGAAGAGGAAGCAGATGCTCCAGCAGCAGAATTACACTCCACTGCTTCCTCCACTTGATGATCTCCATGCTATAAAAGGTTTCATTTACATAATTTTGTAAATTGTATTTTTAAATGGCAGAAGAGCATGCCATAGCATACCTGGTCCACGAAACTACTATTAATAGTTTATGTATTATGTATTCATACCATTTATACCTGCTCCCCCAAAAAAACTTTGTGTCTCAAAGCAGTTTACAATGAAAATTGTTAAAATGGAGAGCCAGAAAATCACATGGATGAAAAATTTCAAAAACTATACTTTACCATAAGATGCTGTTTGTTAAGAGTTAATTTTTGTTCCTTTCTCAGAGTTTTCTCTGCTCAAAGCGTCCTCCAAAAGAAAGGTACCTATCACAGAGCTGGTAAATAATGGCAACATGGTTTGTTTTTAATTTCGTACAGCCTGAAATCCTTTGGTGGATTTCTTTCCATGTAAATTAATCCAGAAAATTAAAATAATAAAAAATAATTGAATAAGTCCCCCTTCCTCCAGTACTAACTATAAAGATGGATATAAGATGACTTAATGTCACCTCATTTGCTAAGCAAATACCACTTTCAAAACTTTGATAAACACACAGATCAGAAGTAGCTGAGCTCCTCTTCTGGGTATTCCTCATCTTTATGACTTGCTATTTGCATGAAAATGAAATCTTAATTTCATATGCATGTGGGCCTATGGCATAATTTCCTGTTTGTGACTTTATCATTTTTTGTTGTTAAGTGTGTGCGTGGGGGACCTCTGGTGTGAGACGAAGCTGATTGTGAAAGGACAGAAAAGCAAACAAACCCGATGACAACATAAGACTCCATAATTTATTATGAACCAAGGTGCTGTGATCTGCTAAACCCTTAATAATCTTCATCATGTTATGAGAAGAGCACAGTCTTCATAATTAAACACAGGAATGTATCTAGAAGATCCATCAGGGCAAAACTTAAAATTAATGTACTAATTTATTTCTTGCTTTCTCTTTGGACCTACCTATCCCGAGTCCTTCAGACTGCAGCAGTAACCAGGGCTGCCAAGAGCCACCATGGCCCCGGCACAAAGATTCCACTTGGGCACCTCACATGACTCTGATACAAACCATGTGCCTAATTTTGTAATTTTATGTTTATATTTACATATGTGTACCAATATAGGATACACTTCTTCCATCTGATGACATGGACTGTAGCTCACTAAAAACTTATATCACAATAAATCTTTAGTAAGTATGGATGCCAGCCTCCAGGCGGGACCTGGCAATCCCCCAGAATTGCAGCTCATCTGCAGACTACAGAGATCAATTCCCCTGGAGAAAATGGCTGCTTTGGAGGGCAGACTCTGTGACATTATATCCCACTAAGGACCCTGTCCTCCCCAGCCTCCAGCTCCTAATCTCCAGGAGTTTCCCAACCTGGATCTGGCAACCCTACTACTAAGTAAATCCATAAGAAATCTATTTAAGTTTTACCCTTGTACCTTTATCTAGCACAAAAGCAGGGGCTTACATAGTGGTGCTGGATCAGAAGTACTGGGATAATTGGGATTTATTTTGCTGACATATTTTCTAAAAAGATTGTAATTTGTCAAATAACATGAAGCTTAATGTCTACAGCAGCAAAGTAGCATTTACAAAGGAATATTAGATTTCCCACCAATACTACAACTACACAGCCCACTCCTGGAACAATATTTAAAATGTAATTAAATCTAATGGGGGGGAGATAAAATTTCTGTTCCACATGTGTAACTGCTAGAACAGATTAATGTTTCTTGCATGTAATGGGGGCGGGGGAGCATCCTTTTACTAGTTTTATAGATTATGGGGAAATATATTTTTTTAATCCAAAAATCTCCGCTTCTGTTCATAATATTAATAAGGGTTTGTTGCTATACTACTATTAAGTATGTTCTAAGCTGCCAACCATGGATGAGAAGGCGCTGAGACCAAGTCTGACAAATAAGGACGGGGTTAGAAAAGGGGAGAGAGAAAAAAGGCTTATTGTGAAAGGAAGAGAGAAAAATTGAGGAGAAAACTTGTGGAAAAGAGGAAAGGTTTTATTTTCAGCAACACGCTAACAGGGAAGACCCTCATTAGCAGAAAAAACTATGGAGGTGGCTGGAAGGCAAGGAAGAGGGAAACAGACTGCTAGAAACAACAACCTTGTTAGGAGGCCACAGCCTGGCAATGACTCCAACAGCCAACTGGTCTTCCTTTGCTCCAGTGGTTGGTTGGTGGGTATATCAGGATATGCAAGTATTTTCCTCTGTGTAGTAAACTTTGCAGAAGGACAAAGTGCAGTGCAGAATTGCATTAGAAGTCAAATAAATTGAGGTATATTCCGACTACAGCATGATGTTAGCTTCAGGGGCTCTCCAGCTGACTTGATGCCCAGGAATTCTGTCCCCCCAGCACTCCCCCCCCAGCAGCCTTAGCAGTAGTTGCAGCCTGAAACCAACATGTAGGGTTCTGACCCATCATGTTGTAAAGCTGGACCTCAGCTCTACTATTGCTGAAAAACAAACACAGCAATTTCTGAATATTTATAGTCTTGGACAGCAAAAGCAGAGGAGTTTTCGAGTCCCTTTTGGTGTGCCGTTCATTATTTAAGAGCTGTTTTCACCACTGTGTCTTATTATAAAGAAAAAATGGTGACATAATTCTTTGTAGAAAGGGCTGCCAAACCTGAATTTTGTGCAGGATTTTTTTTAAAACTCAACCACTGAAAAGCAGAAACTATTACCCAAAGAGGCAGTCTCCTATTAGCTTAAGGAGACAGAGAGAGGTGGTAACTGGGATCTCCACCAATGTATACTAGGACTTTCCCCTTTAAGGGAACTCTCAAATAAACCAGGCAGATGTTCAACCAGAAAACCTTTTTATTAAAACAGAAATAAATGTGCAAAACATACACATACAAACACACTTAAAACACACAAGCTAGCTAAGAGAAAAACAGGAAGGAGTGGGAATAGCTGAGGGGAAAGGGGTATAATTACCAGATCTTGTAGAGCTCCATGGAAGCAGCAGCAAAATGGCCAGCATTTCATGGGGAGAAGAGAAGTAACCCACAAAGGGTGGGTTCATGCTGTTGGTACCAGGAACACACACACACTGTCTTGATGTAGGGCAAAATGCTCCCTGGGGCAAGCTGACACATTCACCTGAAAAACTATAACTTGATGGGCTTTTCTGAGATGGACAATGATTTGGGAGAGGCTTGATGACCCTGCAAGTACCAGATGGGAGAACTAATGGGTTTGGTGAATAGAACTGAGCATTGATTAATTGGTTGCTTGATTAAGGTAAGCGTAAGCAGAGGAAACAAGGTGGAACATTGATGGGATTAGTCCACGTGAGTCAATAGGTTCTTCAGAGACCCATTTTCCTAAATTATGCATCTCTCTAGGGTGTGGAGGAGGTTGTTAGCTAGCCAGCCACTCTTATTCACACTTCTATACTACATGCCCCAGGCTTGTCTCTGGCTGGCATCCATTTTGTGTCATTTTGGGCCAGACAGTGTATTATGATATTTGAGATCATATTTTAGGAAGGGTGTTTATGCTAGCTATAAACTGCCCCTCAGCAAGAGGAGGGGTCTGGCTGCTAACAAAACAGCAATTATGTGACACACAAAAATCCAATATATAAACTATTTCCCAGCACATAGCAATGGGGGGTAGGGAGTGTTAGTTCTCTAAGATACAGGAGACCTACTTTTCTAAAAAGAAAATACTGTATGTCTACTTTGTGGATGAAGTAAGAGCTTTGAATTCAGCCTTTTGTTGAATTTAAACTTGTTTGGGCAAGTTACTTAATTTGTCTACCTTTCTTCAAAATGCGGATATCCACATTTACCTGGCAAGAGAATTACAAGAGACAGGTATGGCTGTCACAAATGCAGATAAAGAAACTTTCAAGCCTACAAAAGAAAACTTGAAGTGTTACTAGGCTGGAAACATATAGATTAAATGAGTTAATTGGTTTAAGCAGCTTGTATTTCCAAGGTGACTCGGCAGTCCCTTAAAAGGAGCTTTGTATGGTAATGTGACATTTTGCAGCCTGCGTGCAGCCAATTATGAATAAGAAGGGGGGAAATTACTACCTTGGTTTGCTAAAAAGAGACTTGGATTGAAAGACACACTTCTGGGAGAATTGAAATCTGAGGACATAATGCCACGCTGTGCAGGGAAGCTGAAAAATAGTAAATCTGCCAGCCTTTTGGGCATAACTATAAAAAAATCAGTTTCTTACAGAACTGGCTTCTCCCTAAGCCCTGACTTATCACCAGAACTTTAAATATTCTGTGGGTCAGTATGTAGAAATGATATCACCTACTAGGCAGGCTACACCCTGAGATCCTCAACAGCAGCCCTTTCCAGACAATTTTAATAATTTTTTTTGCTCCCAAAGTGAGACTCATGATAGCCCACGTCTGGTAAACAATACAGCATAATATCCTATCATATGTAATTACAGGCTTTTTACTGGCTCGGCTCTTCTCCCTTTGACAATACAGAAGATGAGCAAAGGACCTGCAAGGACTTGCGGAGGACATCTGATTCCCCCCTCCTAACTACTTCCTCCTTCCGTTCTCTAAAAGCCCACATATCTTATCCCCCTGTTCTCCTTTCTTCTGTCCTTCCCACCCACCTGCCAGCCTACCTTTATCTGCACCCCATGTTCTGAGTGTTCCTGCCATCTGTCCCCATGGCAGCCTTTACCTTGGAAAACTATGGCCCAGTGATGCAATGCCAGAAACCAAGCTGGGCCCAGTTGCATGGTAGGGAACCGGAAAGGACTTCCTCATTTCCCATTCCCCACACTATTTCATCTCCCTGCCCTTCCTGTTAGCCCCCATATTCCTCATCTTTCTCTACTACCTTCTGTCTTTCACACCCAGCAACCAACCTATCTTTTATCTGCCTCCATCTTTAGCTATATCTATATCTATCTGTATATATAAAAGAAAGTCCCCTCACCATAAAATCAACACCCAGGCCAGACCGCTGGACCTAGAGATACCAAATTTGGGGAGAGTGCTCCTACCATGGTGTAGGTGCTCACTAAGAAGGGATTTTTAGAAATTCAACCACTAAGTGGGTCAAAAGGGGTGAAATGTGCTCCCCCACATTGATTCCTATGTGGCTGCCAGGCAGCTGCCTACCTGCACCCCCCACTCTCTGATTGGTCAGCTGCAGAGCTCA
The DNA here is from genome assembly GCA_029375565.1 of Gekko gecko. NCBI lineage: Eukaryota > Metazoa > Chordata > Lepidosauria > Squamata > Gekkonidae > Gekko > Gekko gecko. Next base: position 157,957,127 of record JAPDNY010000003.1, on the reverse strand, counting down.
GTGTTCTGAGGTAAAAAAAGCCAACAGTTACAGCGGACTGCAGAGAGCTCATGACAGTTGAGGAAATCAGGAGTGGCCAACAACCACCTGTGAAGTGAAGCAAAGCTGCTGGCCCAGCTTCTCTGATGGCTTTCAACACACTCCCCCCACCTCCTACACCTAACAGGCAGTTGTCTGTCAGGTGCAGCCCCACCTCCACAGTGGCTTCTAATACTCCTCCCCCCTCCCCCTTCTACACTGGACAGGCAGCTGCCTATCAGGTGTAGGAGAGAAGGTGGGATGCTTACAGCCACCAGGGAGGTTTGCTCAGCAGGATTTCCTTAGCACTGCTGCTGGCCCAGCCTCACTGATGCCTTTAAATACAATCCCCCCCAACACCAGATAGGCCGGTATCTTTCAGGAGTAGGAGCAGGACCAGGGTACTTTAATCCAACAGGGATGCCACCCCAGCAGGATCACCTTAGCGATGTTGCTGGCCCAGCCTCTCTGATGGCTTCCAACACACTCCCCTACCTCCTACACCTAACAGGCGGTTGTCTGTCATGAGGGAGCCTGCCCCAGCAGTAACACCTTAGTGATCCTGCCAGTCCTGCCTCCACAGTGGTTTCTATTACTCCCCCCCTCCCCATCCTACACTGGGCAGGCAGCTGCCTGTCAGGTGTAGGAGAGGAGGTGGGATGCTTACAGCCACCAGGAAGGTTTGCTCAGCAGGATTGCCTTAGCACTGCTGCTGGCCCAGTCTCCCCGATGCCTTTAAATACAATCCCCTCCAACACCAGGCAGGCTGGTGTCTGTCAGGTGTAGGAGCAGGGCCAGGGTATGAATATTTTGGGGAGATAGTAAAGGATATTTCTAGGAGCCATTTCGACGCGTGCCTCCCTCATGAACCTGAAGACATGTCCACCACATCACCACTCCCTCACACCAATTCCCCCTCACACCTCTCACCTCTTACGGCCCCCAAGAAAGCTTCTGGCAAACATCAAGCCAGATACACCAACGCTACAAGGAGGAGGCAACTTAGGAATGCAGCAAAGACATTTGCACATAGTACTCCTGCAGTGCACTGAGCTGAACAGGCCAAGTACCAGCAAGATCACTCTGAGGTGCTCAGAACAACACAGTCTCCATATGAGCAAAACAATCCAGGAACATAAGTAGAGAGGCCATTCACTTTCGTGGAAGGTAGCAGGAGTTGACTTAACAGATGACTGCTTCTTAAATGGACAGTTTTATGTGGCCTGCTTCAGAGTGAGCCCATCAAGCAGCCTGGTGATCCTAGCACCTGAGGGCAGAACCACCAATGTGGTTTAGAGAGAGGTCCTTCAGTAGAGAAAAAAAAGTACGTATGTCTCACTTCATTTCTTACACTACAATCTTCTCCATTAGAATTCCTACAACAAATGTCACATTTCAAATTTCACATCATCAGTATTATAACTGGATTTACGGAATTTAAATACCATAGTGAAGAACAGGTAGCAGGCTAGTTTATTATGTATTTACTTCATTTATATCCCACCTTTCTCCACAAGGGTACATCATTCCCCTCTCCTCCATTTTATCTTCACAAAAATCCTGTAAAGTAGGTTAGGGTGAGAGAGAAAGTGACTGTCCCAAGTTCACTCAGCAAGCTTCCATGGCAGACTGGGGATTTGAACCTGGGTCCCCCAGATCCTAGGCTGAAACTCTCAAATGTCCTTTGTGGCCCTATATATAGTTCAGATTTTTCTGCAAATTTGGGGCATGTAGAAAGATCTGTCTGGTCTGTTCATGGCTCCAGTCTCTGGATTTAAGTATCCACAAGTTTGGCTGTGTTGAGAATAATTAGATGTACTGTTAATACTACATGCAGATGTTTCATAGAAGAAACTTGTCTTGGGATGCAGATAAAGGCATGGAAAATCTACTACATTCCTGTATTGTTTAGGTGCTGTTAAAAGTGCAGGAACAGGGTCAGTAAACATGCTGGACATGTTACCACTGATGTCAGTTGCCTGTGACAGTCACCTAACCATATTGAACAGAAACTACATCACCACTGTACAGGAAAACATTATAATCTCTCCCCATGTGCCAGGCAGTCTTTAGATTGCCACATTCTGACCATTTCTTCCTTAAAGGTGGCCCACCCATAAACAAAGAGGGCCCGTGCTTTTTCTCTAGATGCTACTACTTTAATGAATGGGCTCCCTGAGAAGGCAGTTTCTGTTGGTGCTAACAGAAATCTCAGTGACTATGGGATTTACATTTCCTATGGTTCTTGACAACCCCTGAGGCTCCTACACCCGCACAATAGCATCCAGATCATTATAAACCATGGAAACTATTTTTACTATGGTTCCTGCCACCTGGATACGTGGAATGAATATGTTTTTTTAAGAACAGAGATTGTTTTTTTAAGAGCAGAAACTGTTTGGATATAAAAGAGGTTTGACTGGCTGCACCTGTTAAGGCATGATTGTAATTTTTGGCCCGTTGATGTAAGAATGAATACACATAATGGATAGACGCTGAACTGCAGGCTGTGGAAGGTCAGTAATTCAGCAGTTCAAGACCCAGGTGCCGCAAGATGGAGTGAGCTCCTGTCTCTAGTTCCAGCTCCTGCCAACCTAGCAGTTCGAAAGCAAGAAATTGCAAGTAGATAAATAGGGACCACTTTGGTGGGAAGGTAACAGCGTTTCGTGCGCCTTGGTGTTTAGTCATGCCGGCCAGATGACCACGGAAACATCTTCAGACAGCGCTGGCTCTTCGGCTTTGAAATGGAGATGAGCACCGCAACCCTAGAGTCGGATTCGACTGGCTTTCGAGCAAGGGAAACTTTACCTTTAAGAGTCCTTTCTTTTTGTAAAATATTGCTAATATTGCTATTGAATTTTGACTTTTGGAATAATGTACAATAATTATAATATGTATGTATTCTCTCTTTTTAGACTTTGTAAATTACTTCATTTGAAATAATGGAATAAGGAGAGACACCTTTGTATATATATTGTTTATTGAGTATGATATGTACATTGCTTGGATTTTCCAAATGTTTTAAGAATAAGGCATTGATATTATATTATATTATATTATATTATATTATATTATATTATATTATATTATATTATATTATATGTAACTTACTAAGGATCTTTTGGAAGAAGTGTCCACGAAACGTGATTCACTCTGGAGAATTTCATCATCACCATTACCATCACCTTGTTGTGTAAAAGACTTCTTGTTCTTCTGTACAACCTATTATGCCATAGTGCAATGAGATTTCACATTATTAACATATGATATAAGTGCAATTTTGTACAGTTTCCTTTTTGGACTTCATTTTGTCATGTGTGGCTGTGACCTTTCTATGCTTTTCTAGTCTTCAAGTGGGGCCTGGAGATCTCCCAGTTTTACAACTGATCCCCAGCTGGCAGAGATCAGGTCCCCTGGAGAAAATGGCCTCTTTGGAGGGTGGACTCTATGGTATTGTACCATGCTGAGGTATCTCGTCTCCCCAAACTCCACCCTCTCCCAGACACATGCCCAAAGTCTCCAGGTATTTTCCAACCCAGACCGGGCAACCCTAATTAGAGCTGCTATCTGAAACACTCCAAAATAAGGAATATATTGTGCAACCATATGAAAATGACATGCTGTGTGTGTGTCAGAACACTAATAGTATCTCTCCTTATAAATAATTATCTTTTGGTTTCGCAAGATTCCATGCGCTCCCATTGGCTGTAAAATGCCCTCCCTCAGCCATTGGCCCATCAGCCGCCACTCAAGAGTACTCGCGTGCCATTGGCCAGGTGCTGGGTCTGCTCCTCTTCCCCACCCACTCTCCCTGGCAGACAGCTCTCTCTCCTGAGGAAGACAGTTCTCTTGACTCCTGCAAGGGACTGTCCCCTCAGTGGCTGTTGGTAGGCAGCCAAGCTTGGTTCTGTGAGTAAAAAAACAAAGGACTTTTAGCATAACCCCCTCCCCCGCCCATAACCCCCTCCCCAATGGCCACTTTCCTGTCAGAATAAATGGAAAAATGGCTGGCTGGCTGGCTAACAAGGTGGCCCAGCGACCATCAGACCATTTTCTTCAACTCCCCGCTGTGTGGCTGACTTTCCCCTAGGGCTGCCAATCTCCAGGTGGGGCCTGGAGATCTCCCACTGTTACAATTGACCTCCAGATGACAGAGATCAGTTCCCCGGGAGAAAATGGTTGCTTTGGAGGGTAGACTCTATGGCATTATACCCTGCTGAGTCCTTCCACACACACCCCAAATGCTGCCCTCCACAGGACCCACCCCCCAAAATCTCCAGATATTTCCCTAATCAAAGTTGGTACCTGTATTTTCTCCTCTGTCAGTAAAAGGCCCTTTCCACACCTATGTTGGCCTTTGGGAGAAAACTCATTGGGCCCAGTCCTGATCAGGTTGCCAACTCCAGGTGGGCAATTCCTGGAGATTTGAGGGATGGAGCCTGGAGAGGGTGAGGATTGAGGAGGGGTGGCACCTCAGACAGGTACGATGCCATAGACTCCACCCTCCAATCCAGCCATTCCCTGATTGGGAACCATTGTTGCCAATCTCCAGGTGGGGGCTGGAGATCACTCAAAATTACAACTGCTACTTTGAACTGAACTGGGATGTTAAAAATAAGTTACTTTGCTTTGATAACTATTAAGATTAGAAGTATAGTAAGAAATGGGTTGTATTTAAAATGTTACCTAAGAGAGAGAAACAGAAAAGGAAAATGTTTCAATAGAAGATTTTATTATTGAATATAAGGTGAATGCAAGAGAATATTGATTGGAATTGCAATGGGGGTGGAGCATCGTTGGGAGCCAGGGGAGGGGGGGAATTGTAGAAAAGGGTATGTTAAGAATTGGTTACCATTTATGGAACATGTCATTATATCCTGATAATAAATTTTTTTGGGGGAAAAAATTATAACTGCTCTCTAGGAGGGATGGGGGAGGAGATGGAAAACTAAAGGTAGGTTGATGGTTGGCTGGGAGGGAGATATTGTTGTCAACTCCAGGTTGGGAAATTCCTGGAGATTTGAGGGGTCGAACCTGGAGAGGGTGAGTGTTGAGGAGGGGTGGGACCTCAGACAGGTACAATGTCATAGACTCCACCCTCCAAGCCAGCCACTCCCTCCTGGGGAACCACTGTTACCAATCTTGGGGGTGGGCTGGAGATCACTCAAAATTACTACTGCTCTTCAGGTAGCAAAGATCAGTTCCTCTGGAGAAAATGGTGGACTCTGTCATTATACCCTGCCGAGATTGCCACAGCAAATTGTCACTGAGTGCCCAAAGCCGGGGCACTCTCCCAGAGCCTCTTTCTAGAGCCCGTTGTATTTATTTCCACAACGGGCCTTATTCCTAGTTTTATAATAATGTTTTATTAGGTTATACAAAATCCAAGTTGCTTTTGGAGCTACGATGCATCTCTTATTTTCCATTAATGCTAAATAAGAAACTGTTCCTTGAAATAAACAAGTGGTGAAGCCTATACTTCAGCAGCCTCTAGAGCAGGGGTCCCAAACATGGTGCCACCAAGTATTTTTAGAAAGTGTATGGGGCAACATGGGGCTGTTGCCCAGCAGAACTTCTGACTGGGCACGGAAGAGCTGATTGGCTGTGCAAATTAAAATAAAGTTGTTTCAGCAGCAGCTGCCACCACTGTTAACTGTATCCACTCTCACTCCTCTTCCCAGTCCCTCTTCTGTGTATTTAGCTCCACCTCCTGCTGCAGCCATTTTGTGGTTGTACCTACCACCCTTTGTCAGAATTCCAGAGGTCCCTACAGGCTCAAAAAGATTGGGAATCCCTGCTCTAGAGCTTAGAAGAGATGCCACCAAGAGCTGCCGTCTAGCACGGGAAGGCAGGAAGGCTCATAGATCAGATAGTAAGGCCTTTAGTTCTGACTGTGTTCTCAAAGGCATAATTAGGAATGGCTCTGAGCTTAAATATATTCTCTGGAGCTTCATCCAAATCAAGTCCCCTTACCTCATCTGAGTCATTTGCCAGTCACAACTGTCTTAATCCATGTTTTCAGCCCAAGGAGATAAAAGTGAGAAGCAATAAGTATGGGTTTTAACTGTGAACTTCTTTGTGTGCAGTGAAGGGATTGTTCACACTTGCAGCTACCTTCATACATATACTTGGGTGGAAAGCATGGGTGCTGATCCAAGACTTCCAGGAGGTTCCATTCCCAGAAGAGGTGCCACAATGGCAGCCTGGAAAAGGCCAGAACTTCAGCTTCTACAATTAAAATGTATTTTTATCTCTTTATTTAAAACATTTTTAAGCCAGGGTCCCCAAGACAGCAAACAATGAAAACATTAAAACAAGATTTAAAACATGTATACATATATAAAAACAATTTTAAAAAACACTAACCCATACACCCAAGAATAGGAGGAAGGGTCAATAAGAATCAGTGAGGAAGTGCCAGTCAAAACAAAGAAGTCTTCCTCCGCTAGCAGAAAACTGTGATTGTTATGTATTGAATGTGAATCGCTGCTATCTTTTCACATGTAAAGCTTGAGTCTGAATGTGGCTCCTCAAATGTCGCATTACCATTGGTCGGTTTCTGCGAAACCATCTGTAAATACCAATCACTGTGTGAGATTGTTGCAAAGAGGGAACGGTCCTGATTGGCCTTTATCCCTGTATTGTTATTGGTCCTTAACTTATTATGGGTGTGGCTTTGACAGCCCAGGAGAGTTTAAAAGAAGGAGCTGTGCTCCCCTTGTTGTTGGTGTGTTCTGAGTTGGTGTTTGCTGTTACAAATAAAGCTGAAATCATTTGCTGAAATCAAAACGTTGTTGAGTTCCATACTTAACAATTGGCGACGAGGATGGGATACTAGAGTGGGTAGGCAGCCCCGCTGAACCAACGCTGTAACGGCAGACAAGGACACTCACCCGGCCGAGCCAGCTGAAGCTCCACAGGCAGTTGTGGGCGCTTGACCAGCCGAGATGGCCATCAACCCAGCGTTTGAAGCGTTCAACCCGGCAACGGACTGGGACTCCTACCTGGCACAGTTCGAGTTTCACCTCCAGGCAAACCAGATCACTGACGAAGTGAGGAAGAAGGTGATGCTGCTGAGCTCCTGCGGCAAGGCCGTCTTCGACATCACCCGGTCCCTAGTCACGCCCACCGAGCTTAGCACAGCTACATGGGCTAATATAACGGCAAAGCTCAAGGGCCATTTCGTGCTGCAGCCATCAAAGATCGCATGCAGGTAAGCTTTTTACAAGTGGTGCCAGGGACCATCTGAATCGATAGCTGAATTTGTCACCGCCTTGCGGAAGGCGGCCCGGCCTTGCGGGTTCACCGACCTTGAGGAGGCCCTCCTCAACCAACTGGTGTGCAGCCTACGGGACAAACGGCTCCAGCAGCGCCTGTTTGCCCACGCCGAGCTTACGTATGCTGTGGCCTATGCTGAGGCCATTGCTGCAGAGGCCGCCGACAAATCGACCCGAGAGATGCGCCAACGACAGCCACCAGTGAGTAAAGAGCCTGCAGTCCACCAGCAATCCGCCAGTGAGTCCAACGGCAAGGCTGATGGCGTATGCAGAACCAGAGAGACACTCCCACCGCGGACCAGACCGAAGACTCCAATGATGCAATCTTGTGCCGGCTGCGGAGGCAAGCATGAGAGAGACCTCTGTTGGGCCAATGAGCTGATCTGCAGCTCCTGTGGCAAACGGTGTCATCTGGCCCGAGTCTGTTGGGCAGCCAAAAGATCTCCACCATCTTCATGAAGTGCAGACCCCAGGGTTCGTGTTCGAGACGGCGACAAGGCATCCAACGGTCATCAGACCGACTCCTGCTGCTGCCCATCAATGGTCCAGGCCACTGGAGGCAAGCCCAGCAAAAAGATCCATGTGATGGTTCATCTGGATGGTGTTCCCTGCGTAATGGAGGTGGACTCCGGATCATCCATCACCGTCATCTCTACAGAGACATGGTAGCGCTTGTTCCCGAGGCGAAGCCGCCGCCGTCTGGCACCAGTGTCGACTTGCCTGACCACCTTCCAAGGACAGCGCATTCCGTTGGCAGGGAAGGCGACCTTCCAAGTCGAGGTCAGGGATCGTAAGGCTGAGCTGTCTCTCCTAGTTGCAGAGGGGGAGAGGGTTAGCCTGTTGGGCCTTGACTGGTTTGAGGCATTGGGGATCGCTATCACTGGTGTTAACAAAATTTGTGTAAATAAACAGGACTCATTGTATAGCGAGTTTCCTGAGGTGTTTGGGGAAGGGCTTGGCATATACACTGGCCCCCCAGTTTCTTTTGATTTGGACCCTTCAGTTCGTCCAATACGACTGAAGTATAGGAAGGTTCTGCTCGCTCTGAAAGCAAAAATCGAGTCTGAGTTGGATAAATTGGTCAAGCAGGGTATTCTCAAACCGGTACCCTATGGGAAATGGGAAACCTCAATTGTAATGCCTGTCAAGGCCGACGGCTTGATCTGATTATGTGCTGACTACAAGTGTACAGTCAACAAAGCCCTGCAGCAACACTCCTACCCGGTGCCGGTGATCAGTCACGTACTGGCATCACTGGGGGGAGGAAAGGTTTTTGCCAAGCTTGACCTGGCTCAAGCTTATCAGCAGTTGCCGGTGGACGACGCAACTGCTGAAGCTCAAACAGTCATTACCCATAAAGGGGCTTTTAGGGTAAAGCAGTTACAATTTGGGGTCAATGTCGCCCCGGGCATATTTCAAGGACTAATGGAGGGGCTCCTGCATGGGCTACCTGGTGTCGTGCCCTATTTTGACAATGTTCTAATTGCGGGCACAGACGAATGTGAACTTATGGCTCGACTTCAAGCAGTGTTGAATTGCTTTAAAAGTGCAGGGTTGCGTGTCAAAAGATCTAAATGTGTTGTTGGTGTTGACAAAGTGAAGTTCTTGGGGTTCCTCATTGATGCGAATGGGGTTCACCCCACACCGGACAAGGTTGCTGCCATCAAAAATACACCCCCGCCTAAGCCCAAGAAGGACCTCCAGTCCTTCTTGGGCATATTAAATTTTTACCACTCGTTCTTGCCACACAAGTCTTCCGTGGCAGAGCCCCTGCACACCCTGCTTCACAAGGACGCGAAGTGAGAGTGGGGCCCACGGCAGAGACAAGCATTCGAGGCTGTAAAGGACCTGCTTTCTTCGGACGCTGTGCTAACACATTTTGACGAGGACAAGCTCCTCATACTGGCACCCGACACATCCACTTACGGGGTGGGCGCTGTTTTAAGCCATCTTATGCCGGACGGCACTGAGGCACCCATCGCCTTTTACTCACGCTCCCTCACCGCAGTGGAGAAAAACTATGCCCAAATTGACAGGGAGGGCCTCGCCCTAATTGCCGGAGTTAAAAAATTCCACGATTTTGCATATGGGCAACAGTTCCTCCTTGTGACAGACCACAAGCCGTTGCTGGGCATATTTTCTCCGGACCAACAGACGCCTAATATCCTGTCCCCGAGGATGTTGCACTGGGCAGTATTTCTGTCCGCATACAATTTTGAGCTGGACCACCAACCAGGGAAGGCTATTGGGCATGCGGACGCCCTTAGCCACTGCCCCACTCCACCAAAGAACTTGGACAGTGACCAGGACTCGGACGTTTTAGCCCTAGAGGAGCTTCCTGAGGCACCGGTTACTTCTGCGGACATTGCCGCTGCATGCCGGGCACCTAGGAATGGTGCACATGAATGCCCTCTCCTGAGGGTATGTTTGGTGGCCCAAGCTAGATGAGGACATCGAGGTGTGGGTAAAAAACTGTATGGCTTGCCAGCAATCATGCCCGGAACCACCTCATGCTCCTGTCCAGCCCTGGGAAAAGTCAAGGTGGCCATGGTCCCACCTCCACATTGATTTTGCGAGTCCCTACCATGGGCAAATGTTTTTGATTTGTGTTGATGCCTTTTCTAAATGGTTGGAAATTGTAAATATGAAGTCAACTGGGTCTGGGGCTGTTATCAACGCCCTACGCAAACTGTTCTCTACCCACGGGCTGCTGGACTGTTTGGTCTTGGACAACGGGCCACAGTTCGTGTCTGCGGAGTTCAAGGGTTTCTTAAGGGACAACCTCATACGCCATGTGACTTCTGCGCCATTCCATCCGGCCTCCAACGGTCAGGCCGAATGGATGGTACGGACGGCGAAGGAGTCACTTGGGCACCTGATGTGTGGGGACTGGGGCCAGAATATCGCCTCTTTTCTTCTGCGCCAGCACATCACGCCCTGCTCTGCGACGGGGAGGAGCCCCACATACTGATGGGATGTAAGCTGGCCTCACTTCTCGACTGCCTGCATCCCAACTTAGACCAGTCGGAGCAGCGGTCTGAGATACCAGCCCAGGGGAGAGTATTCCAGTGTTGGGACAAGGGTTTTGCCCGCAACTATGCAGAAGGTCATCGGTGGCTACCAGCCGTAGTCACTAAGGTTGCAGGGTCCAGGCTGTACATGGTCCGGCTTCCCAGCGGACAGAAGATACGACGCCACGTAGACCAGCTCAGAGAGCATTGGGCAGACTCAAGCACCGAGTCGGTGCCTGACTCTGAGCTGGTCCCCAAGCAGGAGGGGCCTCCCGCTGAGGAGGTGAGTGCTGCGGATCGGGAATCAGAGTCTGGGCAGACCCCAACTCCAGAGCCTGAAACCCCTGTATTGGTGTCCCCTGACTCTCCTGCGAGAGAAGTCACCAGAGTCCCCAAAGAGTGTGCTGCTCCAACTCCAACGGAGCAGAGACCGCTGCGCCGGTCGAACAGAAGTCGTTGTGCCCCCTCCTACCTGAAAGATTATGTATGGCAGGGTAATGCTCCATCTTAGGGGGGAGGAATTGTTATGTATTGAATGTGAATCGCTGCTATCTTTTCACATGTAAAGCTTGAGTCTGAATGTGGCTCCTCAGATGTCGCATTACCATTGGTCGGTTTCTGCGAAACCATCTGTAAATACCAATCACTGTGTGAGATTGTTGCAAAGAGGGAATGGTCCTGATTGGCCTTTATCCCTGTATTGTTATTGGTCCTTAACTTATTATGGGTGTGGCTTTGACAGCCCGGGAGAGTTTAAAAGAAGGAGCTGTGCTCCCCTTGTTGTTGGTGTGTTCTGAGTTGGTGTTTGCTGTTACAAATAAAGCTGAAATCATTTGCTGAAATCAAAACGTTGTTGAGTTCCATACTTAACAGTGATAGAATTAAAATGCCAGCACTTCCAACATTTCTTTTCCTGTTTTTTAGACTGCCCTTTCCCACTGGGAACTAGAGCTGGTAAAAGTTAATATTGAGTTTCATATAGGCAGGCAAACTTTCTAGGGTTAAAGAAAAATGGTGCAAAGAACCTTTAATGAAGGAGGACTTGCTCTTCCTAAAGTAACTGTATACTATGAGGCTTCACAGCTAAGGCAATGCTTTGATAATGATAAACATAATATTTGATTAACATTAAAACAAAGCCTTTGGATGATCTGTCATGGTTAAGTAAGAAATAATGAATCAGAAAATAAAATCAATTACAAGACGAAACAAGAATTCAAATAAAACAGAAGGCGCCACCAAAAAAGGAGAAGGTAAGGGTGGAAAGCCATTCAAACCAAGCCTGCGGTCACACATACTAAAGAATACACTTTCAATTCACTTTCCAACAGGATTGTGCCAGTTCACACAGTAAAATCCAGTTGGAAAGTGCACTGAAAGTGCACTGAAAGTGGATTATTTAGTGTGTATGACCACGGCCCAAGTTATCTATTACATGGACATTAAGGATATCAGGACTACTGGTTGGATCTCCAAGGGTTGTGCAGGCCACCATCTCCTATTCCATCACTAGTAGGAAAGACTTTAGGATGCTCTTGGGTGAGTTGTTCATTTGCCGTATTCTGTATCCAAGTCAAGCCAGATGGGTTACCAACTAACTAATAATTTATCAAGTTTGGTAGTACTGGGGGCTGAAAAACCAGAGTCTGCCAGGCTCTGCCAATGATTTGCTAGATTCTGCCAGGCTCCAGCCACAACCTATTAGATAATTTACAAACCACCAGTCCTCAGCCTCATATCCCCATTACCAAGCACTCTACAGATGCATTGCAGTTGAGCAACAGACCAGAAAACATTTTTGGAGTCCCCCAAATGCACCCTGTAATGTTTTGCTTTGTTTCTGAGACCCCTATGTAACACCTGTAATGGTACCTTTCTGTAGTGTTCTGAGATGATGTATGTTATACTGCCTCCTTGCCTTCCTTAGTATTTCCTTATTCTCACTGCCACCAGAGGTTCTTGCCTTAGACTTCTTAGATGAACTCAGAGAACGAGATGGCTTAGTTGTACTTGGTATAATGACAGAACAGTGGGGATGGCTCTGAGGTAAGGAGGGAGCCTTTACTGTAAATTGGGGTCCCCAGCCTTTTAGAGGCTGCAGGCACCTGTAGACTTCTGGCAGCATGGTTGGTGCAACCATAAAATGGCTACTGCAGGAGGTAGAACAAGCCATAAAATGGCTTCCATATCTATCTTCAGTCACACAGTGAAGTTCCTTTTGTTGTGGGAGCAGCTGCTGCCAAAGCAACATTTTACAAAATCTGCACAACCAATCAAATCTCCAATGGTCAGTCAGAAGCTTTGCTGGGAACAGCCCCACATGACCCTGCCCACATTCTAAAAACAATTGGCAGGCACCAGGAAAGGTGCTGGTGGGTGCTATGGCACCCACGGGCAACACGTTGGGGACCCCTTCTCTAAATACAACACCTATTTTCTCTTCAACAGAGAGTTTATTTAGAAATATAACAGCATAATGGTTTCAGTATATTTCATACACATAATGGTTTCAGATAGGTCCAGTTCTCTTCCTTTCTCCAAAGTTCCTTAAATAGACCAAGCCACACAGGCTTATTTTCCTCATTTGCCACTTAGGCTAATATCTTCCACAAAAAGCATAATTTTTTTTCTCAGTCCTGACAGCAATTCACCCTCTTCACTCCCCCAACTCTCTTCTCCCCTTGCACACAAACCCTCCACACAAATCCTTCAACTCCACCCCCTGGCTACTCTCCAATCATAACACACTTCAATCACCCATCCAACCCCCCTTTCTTATTCTAGAGGCCTGAATTTTAAACCACAGCAACATACATATAAAATCTCACGTTAAAACATAGAAATAAAACACCCACATAATATTTTCACATGGAAACACAATGTACCCTGAGGGGAACTCAAACAAGGTGGCATTGACCAGACTTTTTAGAGCACGTCGATAAAGTACAAGATGATCCACAAATAGTTCCAGCACAGCAAAAACAAAAACAAAACAAACACTTCACCATGGTATAGGGCTACTGGCTCCAGACTGGGAATTATCTGGTAGGGGGTAGAACCTGAGTAGGGGTCCAGGAAGGGGGGAGTTCAATGGGTTATAATGCCACAGAGTCCACCTTCCAAAGCAGCCATTTTCTCCAGATGAACTGATCTCTGTCACCTGGTGATCAGTTGTAATCCCAGGAGATCTCCAGCCACCACCTGGAAGCTGGCAACCCTACCATGGTATATTATTAGGGTTGCCAGTTTTGGGTTGGGAAACACCTGGAGATTTGGGGTGTTGAGCCTGGGAAGGAATGGGTTTGGGGAAGGAGAGACTTCAATGTAGGGTTCCCATTCCCCAGGAGGGGCAGGGGATCCCTGCTTTTTGGAGTTTCTGCCCACCTTGGCCAGCAGGGGAAACCCTGCCCACAAACAGCAACATCACACAGCGATGCTCCTGACATGATGACATCATGTGGAAATGACGTCATCACATCAAGGACGTCACGCAGCGACACTCTAGTTTAGGGGCAAAATTCTATGGCTTGACCCCAATTTTGCCATACAGCTTTGTCCTCAAACCAGAGCGTTGCCATGCAACATCCCCAACATAATGACGTCACTTTTGCCATGTGACATTGCTATTTGGGGTGGAGCCCCACCCCTTCCACCCCCACTGGCATATTGTGGAGACCTGGCAATCCTACTTCAGTGGGATATAATGCCATGGACTCCACTCTCCAAGGCAGCCATTTTCTTGAGGGGAACTGATCTTTGCAGTTTGGAGATCAGTTGTGTAAAGGCAGGATGTCTCCAGGCCCCACCTGGAGGTTGGCAACTATATGAATCAGACGCTTGTCCTATACGATTAAAATAAAACAGAGGCAGAAGTCCTTCAGTCCACAGTGCACATTCAGGCTTGTCCCAAGAATGTGAGAAGACTTCTGTCCACATAATACAGAGCAAACCTTACTCTCCCTGAAAAGCAGTTAGGCTGGCACTAACACAAGTCAATAATCTCCATAATAAGACTCACAAGTGTATATGATTAATATTTTACATTTTTATTACATTTGGGGGTTAATTATTTAAAAACAGAACATTAAAACTCTCTTAGGAAGTCCAAAGTGTCAGGTTAATTAGTAGAATTACTAGCAGGTTGGCTTGGAAACATTTGTTCAAGTTCTGTTATGTGGGATGTTGATACGTTGCAGGAACAAAATAAACTGCCAAGTAAAAGGCTAGAGAAATCAGCAAGGAACAGATCAGGGTGAAGATAGGAGAAAGATAAGGGTTATCCAAGGCCTCACAAACCTGCTATAATTAGTAGCTCAGCTGCCTCTGGCAGCAACTCCCCCAAGACAATATGCAGACTGTGTGCAATACAGATGATCCTGCCAATAGGACTGGAGTGTAAAGGAAACCACCTCTATGCCTTTAACAACAGTCTGGTATGTGGCCATTAAAGTGGCAGGGGGAATCTCATCTCCATATCAGGTCCCCTACTTTATTGCTATACTTCAGGTTAAAGGTACAGCTGAACTTTCATTAAAAGGACTGACAACAGGCCAGCAACCAATCCTAACTTTTTAACCAGATCTTGCCCCTTGAACAATGGTTTGCTCTATGGTGAGCCTGCCCATATTCATGATATGGAAAGCAGCACTTGCTGAGTTTGACAGGTTCCTTCTAAAGGTCCAGGAGCTGATAAGATCCTTTCAAGTGGCCAATACTTTTTAAGACCCTGATCTAGTATTTTTAATGGCAGCCTGAAGCGCAGAAATAAAGCATTTCATCTGTAAGTCAGAAAAAGCTTTACCCACTGCATTTCTGTACTTCTGACTGCAGAGGAACATAACAGCCTGGGATTTTTCAGGACAACCCTATAAGAACACAAGAGAACATAAGAGATGCCATTGTGGATCAGGTTAATGATCCACCCAGTCCACCACTCTGTGTCACACAATGGCCAAAACTATCAACCCACCACCATTGATCTCAAATCTGTAACAGTTCATCTCAGTCTTTGTTGTTACTTAGACACTTGATTGTATTTTCTGCAGACTATATTTCATCATTCACCTTGCCCTACCGGACTAGCTGTCTTCTGGTTGGGTTCCTGTGTCCTTGACATCGCAGGACCATTAAAATAGTCCCTTTTTGAACAGCTCCAGCTTCTGTTTGTTGTTATTTTAAACAAAAACCTCCAAACACAAGTATTACTCCATTCAACAAGGTTATACCTCCTGCACTAATAGGGCTGTCATTTCTCATCCTTATGTCACCTCTTATCTTCCATCAGGCCTTTAAATCCCAGTATACAAGAGAAGAGAAGGTAGATGTAAGCCACTTCTAGAACTGCCAACTTTTCAACTGGTTCCTGTAGCTGTACCTTTACCAGACATTTGAGCTGTAGCAGTTAACAGGTAGAAAAAATTAATCCCATGTCATGGAACATTTCTCTTTCCAATTTCTGTATATCAGTTTTCTGTTAAAGGCTGAATGATGCAAAAGTCCAGTGTCACCTTAAAGATTAACAACGTTTATTTCAATATGAGATTTCATTCATTTTCAGGGGGAGGGGCATGGCTCAGTGGAAGAGCATCTGCTAGGCATGCAGAAGGACCCAGGTTCAATCCCTGCCATTTCCATTTAAGGATCAGGTAGTAGGTGATGTGAAAGACAACTGCCTGAAACCCTGAAGAGTTGCTGCCAGTCTGAGTAGACAATATGAACCTTGATGGACAATAGTCTAATTCAGTGTAAAGCAGTATCATATGTGTTCATATGAGTTACAGTTCACACATCTGGGCTCTGAGAACTAGATGGGCTCTGAAAAGGCAGCTGGGCTCTGAGAAGGGGCAGGTGAAGGAGCTGCTGCTGGCATGGTGCTTTATTATTTGCCTTTCCTTAACTACTGAGGAGAAGTAACTGAGGTTACCGTGTGGGAGGACAGTGTTTGAAGGTGTGTGGGTGTGTATATCCTGTTGGAGAGTGGTGCTTGTTTGAGGAAGTGTGGTTTCTGTTTATCTCTTTTGCCTGGGTGTAACTGATGGCAACTTTTAGCAGTTTTGCCTGGAGCTGATTGCTGGGCCCACCCTCTGCTGGGTGAGCCTTTAATTATTTAAGGCTTCTTCTTGCCAGAGGTATGAGCCTTTGGCATGAGCTAAAGGGCTCTTGCCCTGGGGACACCACAAGTAGTTAAGAAAATTGAGCATTGTTGTGCTTGTTTCCCCTTTTAGCTCAGGTAGCCATTTGGTCAGTTCTCTAAGTTTCAGGGTACAGCAGCACACCAAGGTATTTCTAGGTGAAAAAATCCACTTGGGGAAGTGATGGTGAATGCTCATGGACCATTTCCAGTCCCCTGCGGGAAGTGTGCCATGTTTGTCTTTGTCCCTGAGGACAAGATGGACTACACTTGTCAGAAGTGTAAGTTGATAGGACTCTTAAAGGAGATGGTTCGAAGCCCGGAGGAAAAGACTACTACTCTCTGCAAGATCAAGGAAGGGGAGGAGTTCATTAATAGAAGCCTTGATGTCCTGTATAGGGAAGGAGAGACAACAGTGTGGTTGACTGCCCTAACAAGACTCCTCAGAGTGCTACAGCAGTTGTTCAAGAAAAAACAAAAAGGTCGAAGAGGTGGCGGAGTGGTGCTGTTATGTGAAGAGAGGGTTTGGTTGTCAGGAAATACTGCAGGAGAAGGGCAACAGCCCAGTGGAAAGTATCTGGGTGAGGATAAGGGAAAGAAGGACAAACAGTATTGTGGTTGGAGTCTGCTACAGATCTCCTGACGAGGATGAGGAGGTGGATGCTACCCTCCTTGAACAGCTTGAAAGGGTATCCAAACAACATGACCTGGTAGTTATGGGTGACTTCAGCTTCCCTGATATGTGCTGGGAGACAAACTCTGCAAAGCATCCACAGTCACACAACTTCCTGACCTGTCTGGATGATGATTTCCTTCATCAAATGGTGGAGGAAGCTATGAGGGGCTCAGCCATAGTCAACTTAGACAACTTAGTCAACATAGACCAACAGGCAAGAGATGGTAGATAGGGGTGAAGGTGATGGGGACCTTAGGGGGACATGGACATGTCCTGCTAGAATTCCTTTTGCTGTGGGGGACAATGAAGTTCATAGCCACATGTGTAAGTTAGATTTCAGTAAGGCAAACTTTAATAAACTCAGAGGTATGATGAGAGTCATTCCATGGGCAAGACTGCAGGAAGGGAAAGGAGCAAGTGAAGAGTGGACTCTCCTAAAACAAGAGCTCTTGCAAGCTCAAGCCATCACTATTCCAACAAGAAGGAGACATAGTAGGGGATCCAAGAAGCCAATGTGATGAACAGAGACCTGTGTGATGTGCTAAGGGAAATGGGGAGGGGGAGGAGGAGATTGGATTTTACCCCGCCCTTCACTACCTGAAAGAGTGGCTTACAATCTCCTTTGCCTTCCCTTCCCCTCCCCACAACAGACATCCTGTGAGGTAGGTGGGGCTGAGACAGGAAATGTTCAAAAAACAGAGGCAAGGAAATACCTCTAAAGAAGTGTATCTGCAGGTTGCTAGGTGCTGTAGGTCAGCCATCAGAGAGGTCAAAGCTTACAGTGAGTCAAAGCTTAAAGCAGGGAGACTCGCTGCAACAAGAAACTCTTCTTCAGATATGTGAAGAGCAAATGCAAGATAAAAGTGACAATAGGCCCACTGTTGGGTGAAAATGGAGAAACTCTGACAGAGGACAGAGAGAAAGCAGAAAGGCTCAATACCTATTTTGCCTCAGTTTTTTTTCCTGAAGAAGAGAACAGGCTCATCTAGAAATGGTAGTGGGCAACAGCATCTGGGCTGCTGGTTGACATGCATGGAGAGGTAGTTGAGAAGCACCTGTCTGCATTGAATGAGTACAAATCCCCAGGTCCAGATGGTATGCCCCCACAAGTACTCAAAGAACTTTCTAGAGCAGGAGTCTCAAACATTAGGCCCAGGGGCCAGATCTGTCCAGGGCTCTTACCTGGCCCATGAGCAACTGGTGTGAGGGAGGAAAGGCAGGAGGCTGCTTGTGGGTGCAAGCAGGTACATGTGGTGAGGTGTGTGTATGGTCAAAGCTGTCAAGACATAGAAAGGAAATGGCTAGGGGGTGGAGTGGGGGGGAATATGTTAGCTAAATTATCTTAATTTATTAGTAAATATAGGAAATGATGATTGTTAAATAGCAATAGGCATTAAATATAGCATCAGACCTGTGTATACTGGAGTTTGATTTCCCCGTCCCAGAAATAGACACAGATGCTAGATGACTAAAGCAGTAATTTCTTCACTGAAATATAAGCATAAAATCAAGCATTCACACACACAATACAAAACTAAGAAAGCAGGGGTGATTGATAGTTGTTAGAGGGGTCATTATGGGGGGATACTACCTGTCCAGACATGCAGAGGTCCATGAAGAAGGGATTATGTCCTAAACTCAGAGGTTTAGGGGTGGGCTGCCAGTTGGCATCAGGGCAGAGGCACAAGGTCAGAGGCCATGTGCTTGGATGGATATAAACATTTAAAAACAATGCAGACCAATGGAAGGTCTTGGGGGCTGGTCTCAGGTGAGAACAATAGATTACCTGGGCCAATTATGAGTCCCAGGGGTGCGTGGCATCAGGATGGGCAAGGCCTAGACATAACCAATGAGCTCTCAGAGGGGCAGAGTCAGGCTTAACAATGGCCTTGATTAAAACAACCAGGTGCTGGGCGGCTAGTTGAATGGGTTTTCTGACCACTAATGGTCCAGTCAAGGCAGTTTGAAAAGGTTCCCAGATACAGACAAAATATGGGAGATGGGTCCCTGATTAGCATCAGGAAGGATTGTTAATAATTTGAATGTTTGATTGCTTTATCTCGGTATCCTGAGGGATGGAGCAAGGAAGGACAAAGAATTCACACATAGACATGGGACTGCACAAAAGGGATGGGTGATGTACTGGAGACAGGGCTATTCACCAGGTGGCCTCTGAATAGCCTTTAGAAATGCAGATGTTTTACTTGGTGGAACTGCCATTGTTTCATATGCAAATCTTCCTGGGTGGGGGAGAAGACTGGAGGTTTGCTCTGAGGGTTGCCTTGTTGCCACCTGAATATGAAATCCTTTTTGCAGAGTGCTTGCAGGCTGACTCTGTGGCTCAAGCTGAGTGTGCTTGACTTTTGGGGACTTTGGTTCAGGTCAGTAGTGGGGTGCCCCTGCTGTTGGGGACCACCCAAGAGTAAAGGCAGTGCCTCTGGCAACAATTGGAAGTGAAGATAGAGAAAGAGGAGGTGTGGTACTTTATTCCCTCCTGCCTCTACTGACTGCAGCTCAGTGAGGACTGGAGAAGCCACTACATGGGGGTGGGGGAGTCAAGTGGCTGGCACTGCCATTGCTGCACCAACCAGCTTCACATTTTTTCAAATGGCGACCATTGGGGGAGGTTGGTGAGAGCATGCACATAGGGCAGCAGTTTATTATTTATTTATTTATTCATTGCATTTTTATCCCGCAAGCGGGCTCAGGGCGGCTCACAGCAAGGGCACCAAGTGCTGGATATAAAACACTAAAATCAAGGTAAAAACAACCAAATTACCATTAATAAAGTGCTCAGTGCTAAAGTGCTATTACTGTAGACAAGTCAAGATGGAGGCTTGTAGATGTTAACCCCAAGCCTGTTTCAGCGGCACCGATCCATCACAGTACTGTAGAGGTCTTATATTCGGCTGTTCCATTACCCCTGATGTTACCACAAGATAGTTGTTGTTGGTGGTAGTGGCGGTTCCTAATTAAAAGCCTGGTGGAAGATCTCTGTCTTGCAGGCCCTGTGAAACTGTGGTCCCACAGGGCCCTGATCTCCTCTGGGAGCTCATTCCACTAGGTAGGAGCCACCACTGAGAAGGCCCTAGCTCTGGTTGCCACAAGCCTGGCCTCTCTGGGGCCTGGAATCACAAGACAATGTTGGGCCCCCGACTGTAGTGCTCTCTGGAGTATATATGGGGAAAGGCAGTCCCTCAGGTACATTGGACCCTGGCCATATAGGGCTTTAAAGGTAAGTACCAGCACCTTGAAGCGGATTCAGAATGCTATTGGCAGCCAGTGCAGCACTTTCAGCACAGGCCGGATGCGGTCCCATCTAGGGAGACCCGTCAGCATTCTGCACTAACTGCAGCTTCCGAATCTGTGACAAAGGCAGCCCCATGTAGAGAGTGTTACAGTAGTCTAATCTCAAGGTGACCGTCACATGGATCACTGTAGCTAGGTCGTCATGGTCGAGGAAGGGGACCAACTGCCAAATCAGCTGAAGATGGTAAAAGGCCGAGCTGGTAGCAGCTGCCACCTGGGCCTCCATAGTTAAGGAGGAATCCAGGCGCACTCCCAAACCCCTAACTTCCAACACTGGCACCAAAGGTGCCCCATCAAAGGTGGGGAGAGGGAACCCCACTCCCTGACCACCCCGACTCAGGCACAGGACCTCCATCTTCACTGGGTTTAGTTTCAGCCGGCTCAGTGTAAGCCAACCAGCCATGGCTTGTAATGCCCAGTTCAGGTCTTCTGGACTGGAGTCCGACCGACCACCCAACATCAGATAGAGCTGGGTGTCATCTGCATATTGACGACAGCCTAGCCTGTACCTCCAAGCAATCTGGGCAAGGGGGCGAATATAGATATTAAACAACATCAAGGAAAGCATGGCCCCCTGAGGCACACCACATTCAAGCGGGTGCCTTTGGGACTGCTGTTCTCTGAGCACCACCCTCTGTCCCCGACCCTGGAGAAAAGAGGCAAGCCATTGAAGGGCAAGCCCCTGTATCCCCGCATTGGCGAGATGGTGGGTCAGCAGCTGGTGGTCGACAGTAGCGAACATGGCTGATAGATCTAACAACAGCAATACCACCACACCGCCTCGATCCAGATGCCTCCAGAGATCATCAGTAAGGGCGACCAGCGCTGTCTCCATCCCATGCCCCGGGCAAAAACTGGACTGGAAGGGGTCTAAGGTGGAAGCATCATCCAGAAAGCCCTGCAGCTGTATTGCCACCGCCCTCTCAATTAATTTGCCCAAATAGGGCAAATTGGACACCAGCCGATAGTTGGCCAATTCGGCCAGGTCTAGAGATGTTTTTTTCAAGAGGGGGCGGACCATCACTTCCTTGAGTGCCCCAGGGAACCGCCCCTCAGAAAGGGACTTGTTGACAATCTCCCTTAGGGCACCTCAAAACCCCTCGTGGCCCGCTTTGATGAGCCAGGAGGGGCATAGATCAAGACTGCAAGTGGTTGGGCGCACAGATACGAGCAATCTGTCGACTTCCTCCAGGCTGAGTGGGCTGAAATGATCCAAACCCAGAATCAAAGACACACAAGGGACCTCAAGTTCACTCACTGTTTCAGCTGTGGCGGGGAGGTTGCAGCGGAGCGCCAAGACTTTATCCGCGAAATAGCTCACAAAAGCCTCACAGCCAATATCCAATTCCCTAACATTTTGCCTGCCCTGTGGCAGTGCTGTTAAAGACCAAATCATTCTAAACAATTGGGCTGAGCATGAGCTCGCGGACGCAATCGTGGCCACATAGAAAGCCCTCTTAGTGGCCTTGGTTGCCGTCTCATAGGCTCTCATAAACAGTGCCACCATCTCTCTAGCCGTCTTAGCTCTCGCTTCATCAGCCGCAGCTCCTGAGTGTACCAGGGAGCCAGCCTAGAGCGATGGTGCAGAGGGCGCCGGGGAACGATCTCATCGATGGCTATGGAGAGCCAGCTATGCCAGTCCTCCACAAGCTCATCAAGTTGGCTGGTGGACAGGGCCAGTGGGGAAGAGAGGAGGAAGAGGGCCAACAGATGGATTAGGAAGCAACTAGGCTGTTTTGTGTATGCTGCTCTGAGGGGAAAAGACTTCCCAGCCTTGGAAGCAAATGGGAGGAGCAAAAGGAAATAGAGGCACTGATGTCACCACCACACATTTATATCTCTGGTACCTGGCATTACATTTTATGGCATACATGGCCTGGCATGACAAAGTAACATTTGTGTCAGATGTGGCCCTTGTAACAAATGAGTTTGACTCCCCTGGTTTAGTGGATGAGTTCCTAGGGGCCTACAAGAGAATCAACAGCAACCCCATGAGGCCATTTTGTACCAGTCCACACCTCCCTTCCCTTGGGAAGCAATTGGAGGGGCCAGTAGCTGCCTGCTAAATTGTATGCTTCTCACAGGTACTGGTCTATTCTTCATTCCCCATGGAGACTTATGGAGGAAAACAGAGGTGTTTATCTGCAATTATTGTGGGGGGGTTTTAGTGTTTTTTTTTAATAATCCCTCATGTAGTATGTCAATTCAATTCAATTTCAATTCAATTTATTATATTATTACAGTCCACGACCATATCCAGTTAAAAAACAAACATTATTCGGGTATTCAAATATACAAGTTAAAAAACTCCAGTTAAAATACAGAATTAAAAGATTGTACAATAAATAATTATCTTTATATTATATTAAAAATAGAAAAATAGATTATATTATAGAGTATAGATTATAAAATACATAACAAGAGCTGTGTAAGAGACCTCCTAAAGAAAACTAAGTCAGGGCTCAAAGGAGCAGGGCTGAAGTTTACTGCGCACTTTCATTGCCTGAGTGCAAAATCTAGCAGTTAACTTAGTGATAACTGAAATTTCATCCGTTAATAACTTATCTAAACAAGTCTTGTCTTCCCCTACCACAGGACTGTCTACAAGGGAAAAAATGGTCTTACCCTGAATTTGTTTATAGAGGGGGCAGTGGAAAAAAAACATGTTCCGTCGTCTCTACCTCTGCTACGGGGCAAGGGCAAATCCTCTCTCTGCTAGGGGCACGAGCTTCTTATATCTCCCTTCCAAGATCATAGAGGACATGGCATTGCATCTGGCCAGTGTAAAAGCCCTCCTATAAGGGGGGAACTCTAGGGTTTTGAGATATTGGGACATTGACATGATGTATTTCGTCTTCTCAGGGGTCCTGAAACCTGTAGACTTCATTAAATCTTGCTTGTTCAATGGTCTGTGACAAAAGAGCACCCGGTGAGAGACCCATTCTTTCAAGGCTTCCCTCAATCCTAAGAATCCAGGTTGGTTACTAAGAATCTTGCATTACAAGGGGAAGAAGTCCTTTTGGGCTAGTGCATGTCTTAAGCCATTGGAAAGCAGATGTCATCAAGATCCTCGCCTCAATCCTCATTTGGCCTGTTTCTAGACGGAGAAGAGAGTTAGAGACAGCTGGGGGGACCTGTAAAATGGCACAAAGGAGCATACAGTATGTCTAGATGTACAGACCATAATTTTCTGGAAAACTATATGCTATGAAGTGATGATCTAGTACATTACGGATATGTTATGGGTTATTTCAGTCCACTCAGCCTAGAGAAAGTTGACAAAGTGCTCCTAACTGTAAGCCCTACCACGTGCCTCCTTGACCTGTTCCCATTGTGGCTAATTAAAGCTGGTAGCAATGGGTTTTGGGGTACCCTAAGGGAGTTTATTAACAAGTCCCTCTCAGAGGACTTGTTCCCTGGGACACTTAAGGAGGCCATAGTTTGTCCCCTCTTGACAAAACCATCTCTGGATTCGGCTGAATTGGCCAATTAGCAGCCAGTTTCCAACTTGCCCTATTTGGGCAAGCTAATTGAGAGGGATGTGGCAGTCCAGCTACAGAGCTTTTTGGATGACACTTCCACTTTAGATCCCTTCCAGTCCGGCTTTCGCCCGGGACACAGGATGGAGACAGCACTGGTCGCCCTCATGGATGACCTCTGGAGACTCCTAGATCAAGGTGGAATGGCAGTGCTGTTATTGTTGGACCTGTCAGCAGCATTTGACATGGTCGACCATCAACTACTGATCCACCACCTCGCCAGCACTGGAGTTCAGGGGCTTGCCTTGCAATGGCTCACTTCCTTCAGAGTCAGGGACAAAGGGTGGCACTAGGGGAATGGCTGTCCTGAAGGCACCTACTGATTTGTAGAATGCCTCAAGGGGCGGTGCTTTCCCCAATGCTATTTAACATCTATATGTGCCCCCTTGCCCAGATTCCCTGGAGGCATGGGCTGGGATGTCACCAGTATGTGGATGACACCCAGCTCTATCTGTTGTTGGGCTTCTAGTCTGACTCTATGCAGGAAGATCTGGACTAGGCATTACAAGCTGTGGCTGGTTGGCTTAGACTGAGTCGACTGAAATTGAGTCCGACAAAGATGGAGGCCCTATGCCTGAGCCGGGGTGGTCAGAAGGTAGGGATCCCATTCCTGACCTTTGATGGGGTACAACTGATGCCAGTGCCGGAGGTTAAGAGTCTGGGAGTGCTCTTGGATGCCTCATTAACAATGGAGGCCCAGTGGCAGCCACTGCCAAATCAGCCTTGTATCATCTTCAGCCGATTAGGCAGTTGGTTCCTTTCCTCAAATGCAATGACTTGGCAACAGTGATCCATGTGATGGTCACCTCAAGATTAGACTATTGTAATGCGTTCTACATGGGGCTGCTCTTGTCCCAAATCCAGAAGCTGCAGCTAGTGAAAATGCAGTGGCCAGGCTACTGATGGGTCTCCCTATGTGGGAGCACATCCAGCCTATACTGAAAGCATTGCATTGGCTGCCAATAGCATGCCAGATTCGCTTCAAGGTGCTGGTTTTGACCTTTAAAGCCCTTTATGGTCAGGGTCCGGCATACTTAAGGGACCGCCTTTCCCCACATGTTCCCTAGAGAGCACTGCCCTTAGAGTTCCAAAATCAATTGGCCTTCCCAGGCCACAAGGATGCCAGGCTGGCTGTAACTAGGGCCAGGGCCTTCTCAGTGGCGGCTCCATACTGATGGAATGAGCTCCCAGAAGAGATCAGGGCCCTGCAGGACCTTTTATAGTTCCGCAGGGCCTGCAAGACAGAGCTCTTCCACCAGGCCTTTGATTAAAGAGCTGCACTAAACATCTGGGAATGTCCCTGTGCCCTGGTTTTACCATCTACAGCCTGTACCCACCGCATAAACAAGCTGAACAAACTGAGCTGGTGTGAGAATATCATCATGACTGTATTGTCACCTTAAGTTGTACTGCTAACTTGAAACCTTTTGTTCTCACACTTTATTAGATCATGTTCCAGAACTTTAGGATGATTATTAATTAATTGTTTATGTTCTTTTATGTTTTTATGATTGGTTTTAATTGTATTCACATATGGAATTTTATATAAGCTACCCTGAGCCTGCCATGGCAGGGAGGATGGGATATAAATTGAATAAATAAATAAATAAATAGTTCTCCAGTGGTCCAGGGTGGGGCAGTCTCAACATCCGAGAAGACGCTCCTCCCTGGAGGGAGGCAGGGTTGCTGAACTTTGCAATTCCTGGCGGGGAGGGGCTTCTCTCCCGGGCTCAAGCCTTGGCCCTGCCTGCAGGGCAGTTAGGTGTTGCTGGCTGTGTTTTCTTAAGTGCCACAATTCCAAAGAGCTTTTCTTTTTTCTCCCTTAATTTCTATTTTTTTTATTTCTTGGTCAGTCCTCCCTTCCTTTCTTCTCCCCCTTTCCTGGGTTTTCCTGGGAATTTCTGTTGTTCCCTAGGGGGTGCGAAGGCCGTTGCCTCTCTCCCCTCAACTTTGATGCCTACCTTTGAGTAGGGAAGAACAGGGGCCTAGGAGCAGGGATTGCCACAGCAAGAATCCTCCCTCACCACCACTCCACGGGACAGTTCAGCTGTGGGGTCTCCAGCCTTTGGATTTTTATTCATTCCAACCCAAAAAAGACAGAAAATGGTGTGTGGGCAGGTCTTTCTGAGT
This sequence comes from Gekko gecko, assembly GCA_029375565.1. Classification (NCBI taxonomy): domain Eukaryota; kingdom Metazoa; phylum Chordata; class Lepidosauria; order Squamata; family Gekkonidae; genus Gekko; species Gekko gecko. Next base: position 157,931,037 of record JAPDNY010000003.1, on the reverse strand, counting down.
CTGCACCTCAAGAAGAGTTGGTCTCCTGCCTTAAGCTTCCCTCCTTGCCTTCCCCTGCTTCTGCGCAGAGTTTTCTGCATGGATCTGAATTTTTGGGAAACTCTGCTAAAATGCTCTGGCTGAATCTGCTGGTCTGTTCTGATCAGGCACTTCCATCTCCTTGTTGTTATAAGGGATTTCCAGGATTTGTAGAATCTTAGAAAGGAGTTTTGAGAAGACCTCCTGTGGGAAAAGACGGTCTGCATGGCGTTGATTAAATGGTCTTTCTTATCCAATAGTTCTCTCTCATCTTTTAGAGAGAGTAAAATGAATCTGATTCATCAGAATCGTGGTCTAACTGAGGATTTAAGAGATCTATTGGGATGTCTATTGGAATGGGCTACTTTGCATCTTTTGGAATGGGGGGGGTGAGGGGGAATTTCTAACCTCCCCCCTTCTACCAGTCCCTAGGCAAGCACTTTAAGAGCCCGGATCTGTCAGAAGACCTAGAGAGGTCCCTTAAGCTGGGAATAGTTTTTGATAGGGCTGCTCTGATCTCTTTATGCATTTCACCCTTAATCCAAGCAAGAAGGTTGGCCTGTGCATTATTCCCTGAAAGATCCATTAGTTGACAATCCAGTGGCCAGGCTGTGTTCAAATTTAGTCATTCCTGCAGAGGCAAATCTTCCAGGGATCCATGTGACAGAAGGATTGATCAGTCCTCATACAAGAATGCTGAAGATTCTTTGACTGCCATTAGGGCCACTATGGCGAGTTCACTCTTTTCAAGGGCAGTCTATTCCTGGGCCTCAGACCTTTTGGCAGCAGGTAGTGATATCTCCAAGGAACTTATGGATGTACTTTAAAAGATTGCCCTTGCAGCAGCCTTCTCTGCATATGCATTGCTAGATGCAATCCAAGGGTGATTTCCCACTAAAGCTGCCGCGGGGTTGCGCCGCTGTTTGCCCCGAGATTTTTAGTCAATTTCACACCCGAAGCCGCGGGGCTGCATTTTGACCCGCGGCTTCGCCCAATTTCCCGCAGTTTCGTAATCCTCAAAAAACAGGATTACGAAACTGCGGGGAAATCGGCGAAGCTGCGGGTCAAAATGCAGCCCCGCGGCTTCGGGTGTGAAATTGACTAAAAATCTCGGGGCAAACGGCGGCGCAACCCCGCGGCAGCTTTAGTGGGAAATCACCCCAACTGTCAGCCAGAGCTATGGCATCCAGTATCACAGCTAGATGTAACATCTGGCTCCACAACTGGGAAGTGGACCCATCCTCTCAAGCTTGAGTGGCTGGTAGCCATTTAAAGGAATTCATCTTTTTTTGTAGAAGGAATGGGTAGCTACCTGGTTGAAGATAAAGATAGAAAGAGGTCTTTGCCCTTGAGCAAGAAGGAACACAAGCCCAAGAAACACTTTCATTCCTTTTGTGAACCCAAGCACACTTTCAGATTCCAACTGATAAAACCTGTCAAAGGGAGATGGCAGCCCAAACAGTCATAGAATCATAGAGTTGGAAGGGGCCATACAGACCATCTAATCCCACCCCCAGTGCAATGCAGGACCAGCCTAAAGCATCTCAGACAAATATTCATCCAGCCTCTTTTTGAAAGCTGTCAGTGAAGGGTAGCTAACCACCTCTCTAGGCAGCTGATTCCACTTTTCAAGCACTCTGACCGTGAAAAAGATTTTCCTAATATCCAGCCAATACCTTTCTGCATGTAAGTTAAAACCGTTGCTTTGGGCCCTATCCTCTGCTGCCAACTGAAACAGCTGGAACAGGAATCACTAGCTCCTCTTTCCACAGGCCAGCAGGCCAGTTTGCACAGGGCACCAAAAAGAGACCCCACCAAGCATAGGAGGAAGTCTTCAGCTCTTCGCAGCTCATTGGGAGTCGACTGTTGGTGACAAATGAATCTTGGATACAGTCTCAAATAGCCACTATCTGAAAGCACCTTCTTTTCCTCCATGCCATACAGCATCTACTGGACATTGGGACAATAGAGCTGATACCAGAAGACCAAAAGACATTGGGGGTCTACTCAGACTTCTTCATAGTTCCAAAAAAGAATGGGGATGTGAGGGCCATTTTAGATTCGAAATGGTTAAACTGAAGAATCAGAAGGAAAGGGTTCCAGATGGAAACCCTAAAATCCATAGTCTCATCAACTCAGATGAGAAACTTCCTGGCATGGATTGATCTGTCAGAGGCCTATTTACACATCCCTATTTGGGAATCCCATCGGAGATTCCTATGTTTATTCTACAGTGGGCTCATTTTCCAATACCAGGCTCTCCCCTTCAGTCTCAAGCAGTGTTCCCCCTAAGCTCCACAGTGTTGTGAGCAAAAATTCTACCTCGTGAGCAAAAAAAACTAATATCATTAAAGTTCTGAGCGAGTCTACATTTGACTGTCACATAAATCAGTTTTTTAGAAGATTACTTCCATAACCTTGTAAAAATCTCAGAATAAATTCTTTTAAATTATATTTAAAAATTTTAAGAATAATTTAAACAGTCTAGGAGAAAACAGAATCAAGTCAAATCTCACCCACCCCTTTCCACTATATTGGTAGACCTGGCTTTGGACCATTGCCTTGTGCTAAGACTTAGAAAACTTACCGGCACATGGGGTGGGGGAACTCTTGCAGTCTACTTTCGGGGGGGGTGTTAGTGAAATATGGCAACCAGCATTACAGGTCAAGTATCACATAGGTGGAACAATTGCTGTCAGAACCCTACCTAACCTAACAAACCAAGAGTTGCTTAAATTTTATCAACCTACCCAAACTACTTATTTATTCAAATATTTATATCCCACTTTTCCCTGTGACTCAAGGCAGCTTACAAATCATACTGAAAAGTATAATAGGGTTGTGCAAAAAAAAAAATCATTTCTTCTGGCTCCATTGTAGCCTATGGGGACCATTATAGTCAATAGGCCCAATAGGCTATAATGGAAAATTGATCTGGGGGTATCTAGTGCTCTGGGGGGGCTCTGGGGGGTGTTTTTTCAGCTAGAGGCACCAGATTTGCAGCATAGCTGCTGGTGCCTCTTCTCAAAAATCCCCCCCAGTTTCAAAAAGATTGGACCAGAGGCTCCAATTCTATGGGCCCTAGAAGGCGGTGCCCCCATCCTCCATTGTTTCTAATGAGGGGGACTTTGTGTGCAGAAGTAAAAACCTCCAAGCTGGGATCTAAAATTTTGTGTGCCAGCCCCCCCTAGCACAGCTTAGAGGGAATTATGTTCTCAAGATGGCACCAAGAATGTTCACCTAGATCCTAGTCTCACTGGCAGCACATCTGAGGACACAGGGCATGTCCATCTCTCCGCAGCTAGATGACATTTTAATCAGGTCACCCTCTTAGCAACAGGATGTGGCAGATATGGAACAAATTGTCTCTTGCCTGTGAAACCATGAATTCATCATCAACAGGAAAAGGAGTTGTTTGTCTCCAGCTCAGAGGGTTCTTCATCTGGAGGTCACCATAGACATAGTTTTCTTATCTCAGGAATGAAATATTTCCTCTACTTCATGACATGCTTCACCCTGCCTTGTCTCCTAGTGCATCAGGAAATGTAAAGGTACACACTAGGTGTTTGGGATAAGAGAAGGCTGGCCCGCCAACCATCCATCATATGGAGATGGCAGCTCATGTTGGCTGTCAAGAGGTACATTCATGTTATGACCAAGAAAGCAAATTTCTAGATAAGATCAATTGTGGTTTATGAAGCTAACAGTAGAGAAGGTGCCCCTTGATTTAATACTGATGGACATTCAGGATCTGGTTAGAGTTATAACTTGTGAAAGGGATAATCAAAGCTACCCATTGACACAATGTTCTTTTGGCTGAATCCTTGATTTCTTTCTCCATCTCAAGATCATCACCATTACAGCTATGGTAAGAGTGAGGGGAGAAGGAGACTTTAGTATGTCCCTGCTATTTTTGGTTTGATATTTCTACAAGCAATGACTATGTGACTGACGTTGTTTTTCCAAAGTTTTCTAAGGGTTTGACTAAATAGGACAGTGTACTGCTGTTTCCTAAACTTCATGAGCTTCTCCAGGGATGATTCAACAGTGAATGACTGGCTGTCATTTGGTTCTCTTCTCCACAAATCTGTAGGACATGGATTATGTTCTTTAAACTAAACTGCCATCATTGCTACCTCCTGTTTGCTGAATGGGAAATGAAGAGGTTTAGAATAAAAATATGACATTATGAATGATATGGAGCATATGGAGAGTGAGATTATTTTTCTCCCTCTGTCACAATACTATAGCTAGGAGTAATCCAATGAAATTGATTGCAGTTGGTTTTGGAAGTGATATACGGAAGTACAACACATAGTTTTAGCTTATGGCTTTCACTACCACAGAATGTAGTGATGGGCATTAACTTGGATGACTTTTTAAAAAATGTTTTCATGTTTTGAGCCAGTTTACCTGGCAAGGTGGGATACAAATAGAAAGTAATCAATCAATCAATCAATCAATAAAATACAGAGGTTAGGTTCACCAATAGCTATCAGACATGGTAGTTAAACAGAACCTCCATATCCATAGACAATATACGTTTAATACAGATGCTTGAGACATAAGATGGAAAAGGGCTTCTGCCTTCAGGTCCTGTTTACGGGCTTCCCTGGGGTATATGGCTGATATCCCTTCTCTTCTGCACTCCCCCTCCCGACCTCAAATTCTGTCAACATAAAACTCAGCACATTAGCATAATATATCTGTTCTATAGGGAGCAATTCTGAACAGGTCTGCTCAGAAGTAAGTCCCATTTTGTGCAATGGGAATGTGCTCTTAGTATTTAATTAAAATTAATTCATTAATAACCATGAATGCCAGTTCACTAGATAGACAAATAGACTTCCTATTTGACTCTGTGATCCAGTGCTCTGATGCTCAAAGGCTGGGCAAGAACATCCTTGTTTGTCCAGTGGCACTGGGGGCTGTTAGCCTTGTGGGCCCTTCAAGCAGCTTGCCCCCTTCACCCTCTGCACACCCCTGACTTCCACATGTATTGCATTATATACATGTTGCGGCTCTGGGTGTCTGCAGCTGACTGGCCTCCCATCGCCATCTCGCCTATGGTCTTGGTCGGCCCTTCAGCTTTTCCTTGGGGTTGGACTGGTCTCTATGTGGACCTGGGGCTGAGGTGAGGATTAAAGTGGAAGAGGGAGATGTAGGCCTCAGATGACAGGATCATCAGAGGGTTGTACTCTTCCCATACTGAGAATCTGGCCTTGACTGCTGCTCCAGCCCAAAAAGGGGTCTCTTGCTCTATCTCTCTGCTTCTCTATTCACCCCCTGCCAATCCAGTTGTGCTCCTCCCTGGCAATCTCTCCTCTTCCCTTTTTATCCCCACCTCACTCCCTCATTGCTGGCCCCGCCCCCGCTCAAAGCTGGAGATGCTGGATCCACCTTTTCTCTTCCTGCCCCCTCGTGAGCCAACGGATCTCCCGTCCGTGTCTCACCACTCCATGTCTCTTGTTGCATCCCGCCTGGGCCGGTGTCATGCCCATGGAGGGCTGCTCTGCCTCAGCCCATCCGGGCCCACCCCAGAACTCCTGCCACGGTTGGCAGTGAACCCACCCCACAGCCCCGTCCCACCACTGCGACCTGCCCTGTTCTTCCAGGGCTGGATGCATGCCTTCATCTTCCTCTGAGGGGGTCAGTCTGGATTCCTGACATCTCCATGCAAGGCCACCATCCTTGCTCTGGGCTTCCCATGTCATCTTGGTAAGTTGGGGGTTGGGGGGGTACCCCTCTGCTGCTGGCTTCTTCTCATGGACTTCCTTCCCCTGGAGCTCCCAGCCGGGGCTGGGACACAACATAACATTTCATAAATTCAGCACCATTTGCCTTCCACTGAGTTGACTGAGGCCTGGTCTACATGTGCAACTGAATCAGATGGTGCTAGGGGCACAGTGCTGAAGCAGTAAACGGACTGTACCACATCAGACCACAAGTGCAGGGCCACATTTTTCCAAGTTCCTCTGCATTAATAGTTCACTGTAAATGAAAACCTATGCTGTCATGGAAAGGGCTAGGTTAGAACCTTTCTCTCTAGTGTACATTTTTATTCATTGAAGAGATTTTTTAAAGAGAAGCATTAAAATACAAGCTTTTCCATTTGCAATCATTCATCCCATTCTGCCACCTCAGTCTGTTGCTTGGTTTGACCAGGCCTGACCAGTTCCCACTGAGATGGTATGTCTACATGGCTTTTTCTTCATGCCAACAGCTTTCTTTTTCCCCCCATAAATTTTGATTTGGCTTTAACACATAATAGGGCAGGAAGGGTACAAGAAATAGGATAAGACATAAAGGGAAGTTCCGTCAAAGTGATTAAAGAATGTATGATAAAATGGGTCCAAAATTTTGGCTATAATATTGATCTTGATCATTGGTTGCAAATATGGAAAACAAGTGTTAACATAACAAAATTGGTTTCCTTTAAGGAGAATTTATATAAAATGTTCTATAGGTGGCATATAATTGTTAGAGACAAAATTGTCTAAATGAATGAGGCGAAGTCAGGATGAAGGTTAAAAGAAAAAAAATCTTTACTAGTAGAGAGGGAACTCTGATAGGCAGGAGTTCATCAGCAAGTTGTTTACAAGTCATTTTATAGTTACACAGTTACATCATTCAAGACTTACCTCCAACCGGTTCGTAACGCCCTCTCTTTTCACCCATTGGCTTAAATTACTCAGAGTCACAATCTAACCACCACACTTACTGATCTGCCCTTGTTTACATCTCCCATTCCCCTTATTCTAAAAGCCGCCAGCTCAAATTTATAAAATTCCTTATATGGTTAGTTTAACGAATAGCATACACTCATAGTCTTGCATGGTTTACCAAACTGCAACTAGCTTCTTCTAGTTTTCGATATATGGCAAAAGCTCTAGTTAGTTCGTGTTTTTCTACAGCAAATAATTATTTTTAAACAATACATTTCCATAGTCTTCCTTGTGGTTAGCTAGCTATTTCCTTTGTATCTTAGATGCCAGTGTAGCAAGCAGCATTTCAAGAGATTTTGGCTAAAGGGCCTTAATCACAATTCACTTTTATTACCCCCACACACATAAACACATAATGCCAGAGAAATTAGCCAGAATGTACCCTGGAATGTCTGACAAATGGTGGAAATGTAAGATACGGGTGGGAAGCTTTTTTCATGTTTAGTGGAAGTGTAAAGAGGCAATGTTATATTAGAGAAGGGTGCATGAAATGTTACCAAAAAAATTGATACTGCTACCATTCAAATCTGAAATGTTTTTGCTTAATATTATGCCTTATGTAAAAGATAAGAAAGTTAAGCACTTAATTATACATATAGTTATGGCAGCAAGAATTCTTTATGCTAAGTACTGGAAGAAATCAGAGATACCAACGGAAAATGAACTTTTTACAAAAAAAATGAAACAGCAGAAATGGATATACTGTTGGACTTGTTAACAAACCGAAGTAAACAAAAAGCAAGAGATAATTGGATACCATTTTATGACTGGGTGGAAAGAAACTTTGAAGACCACAAACAATGAATATAACTATTATAAACTTGGAGAAACTCTAACTTGAACTGTACAGAACGTGACTTTTTAAAGGAATCATTATAGAAGATTTTAGTGATTTGATTAAGCACCACTAGCTTTAGTAAATATATAAACAAAAGAGATCTGGAAACAAAGAATTAAGATGGAAAATATTTAACAGCTATTATATAAGCTTCATGCCAACAGCTTTCGCATTTTGTGTTCAGTGAGAGCCTGTAACAATCAGTTCAGATGAATGAAAGGTTTCAATCTCAGCAAAGGCTCAGCAAAGGCAGCCATTTCCCTGCTCTCTGTGTTTCCATATCAGATTACACTGTGAATTTTTGACATATATAGGATGAAGTCTTAGTGCTAAATTTGTCAACATGCTTCAGTAAAGATTACTATCCTTTGTACACGTTCCTTGGTGAAACAGAACTGCTGTGCACAATTGGCCATTGTTTTGTTGGTCTTTTGAAACACTTGGTGAGATGTCTTGTCCTTCAAAGTACTCAAAAAGTTCATGTAACCATATGGAAGTCACATCCTACTTTTCTGTTGAATCCTTTCTTTCTCCAATATTAGATTATTGCCAATCGACGTTTTGAAATTTAAGCACAAACTCATTAATTATTGTTAATATGCAGATATTACCATCAGATATTTAAACTCCATCCCTTCTCAACTAATGCAAGGTCAAATGCAAAGGACCTCATACTTTTATAGACTTCGTGACTGTGCTTCTGGAAATATAGATACTTTGGACCATTGCTTGCTGGAGTGCAGTACCTTTCACAGTGTTAGGGATTTGTGGATCACTCCTCTTTTCTGTGATAATGCTGTTTTTTTAAAAAAAAAATCAGATAAGAAACTCTTTGCAGGCATGAATTTAGGAGTTACATTGGCTGTAACCATCAGATCTTGGCCTCCACATCTCCAAGTTGCCAGCTTCTTTCCCTTGTCTGACTCCTCTGCAGAGAAGGAAGGAAAAGGCAGGACTAGATTGTTCCTGAATCCTGGGGGTGTTCTCAGAAGCCTCCAGAGAGAAATGGATGAAATTCTGTTTCCTTCTATTTTAATTATTAGTTTTGGTTTTTTGATTTTGCTGATGTTTTATAGGTTCATTTGTATTGTGTGTGCATGTTGTACAGTTTTTAGTGCACAATGTATATGGTGTTTATTCACACAATGTACATCATTTATATATTTAATTTATGTATACAGCATAATGCTGTGGCTAGAGTGCCAGCTTACGATCTGGGAAACTCGGGTTCAGATCTCTCTGCTATGGAAGCTCACTGGATGATCTTGGGCCGGTCACTCTCTCAGGTAAGGTTGTCAGTGGCTGGGGGGGGGACGGTTCATGGGGGGCACAGTCAGTGCAATGGCATTAAATCACTTCCAGGGAAAAGCCAGATATTATGTCAGGCCTCTTTAGAAATACCTCTCTAGAGACGATAGAGTTTTCTAGATACTATCAATGACTGTGCCATGGAGCAGATGGTCACTGAACCTACCAGGGGGAGGTGATCCTGGGCTCGGTCCTAAGTAATGCCCAAGACCTGGTGAGAGATGTAAAAGTGATAGCACCTGTTGGGAACAGTGACTATAATGCTATTAAGTTTAACATTTATGTAAACAGGGAACTGCTCTAAAAAGGCCAACACAACGACATATAACTTTAAAAGAGTTAACTTCTCTCAAATGAGGGGGCTTGTGAAGAAGAAGCTGAAAGGGAAGGGAAGGGGAGTCAAACTTCTCCAGGAAGCTTGGGAACGATTTAAAATTACAATCCTAGAAGCTCAGATAAAATGTATACCACAGGTTAGGAAAGGCAAGAATTGGTTTTAAAAAAGGCCTGCATGGTTAATGAACAAAGTAATGGAAGCAGTAATAGGTAAGAAGGATTCCTTTAAGCAGTGGAAGGCTAGTCTGAGTGAGATAAATAAAAGGGAGCACAAGCTTTGGTAAATAAAATGCAAGTCAGTGATCAGATAGGCAAAAAGGGACTATGAGGAACATTCTGCAAAAAACATAAAGACCAATAATAAACAATTCTTCAAATACATTAGAAGCAGGAAACCAGCCAGGGAGGTAGTGGGACCTTTGGATGACGAAGGGGTAAAAGGATTACTAAAGAATGATAGCAAATGGCAGAGAAGCTAAATGCTTTTTTTGCCTCTGTTTTTACTGTTGAAGATAGGAGGTGCTTGCTCACTCCAGAACTGCCTATTTCAGGAGGAGTATTGAAAGACCTGAGTCAGATTGAGGTGATGAGAGAGGAGGTCCTACGACTGATAGACTAATTAAAAACTGACAAATCACCAGGCCTAGATGGGTATACATCCAAGTGTTTTGAAAGAACTCAAATGGAAACTTGTGGCTCTCCTGACAAAAATATGCAATCTATCACTAAAATCTGCTTCCATTCCCGAGGACTGGAAGGTATCTAATATAACCCCCATCTTTTAAAAAGGTTCCCGAGGAGATCCAGGAAATTACAGACTGGTCAGTCTAATGTCAATACAGGGTAAGTTGGTGGAATCTGTTATTAAAGATAGAATTAGTAGGCACATTGATTAATAGAAGCTGTTGAGGCAGACTCAGCATGGATTCTGTAAGGGAAGATCTTGTCTCAGTAAACTTTTAAAGTTCTTTGATGAGGTGAACGAGCATGTGGACAAGGGTGACCCAACAGATGTTGTTTACCTAGACTTCCAGAAACCTTTTGATAAAGTTGCTCATCAAAGGCTCCTCAGTAAATTCAGCAGTCATGGAATAAGAAGACAACTCTTCTTGTGGATTAAAAACTGACTAATTAACAGGAAACAGAGAGTGACTTGGGCAGTTTTCACACTGAACGGTGGTAAGCAGTGGGGTACCGCAGGGCTCAGTACTAGGTCTGGTGTATTTAACTTGTTCATTAATGATCTGGATTTGGGAGTAAGCATTGAAGTAGCTAAATTTGCAGATGAGACTAAGTTCTTCGGGGCAGTGAGAAACAGAGAGGACTGTGAGGAGCTCCAGAGATATCTGTTGAGGCTGGACAAGTGGGCGTCAACATAGCAAGAGAAAAGTAATGCACACTGGAGCCAAAATTCCCAACTATAAATATATGTTGATGGGGTCCAAACTTGCAGTAATTGACCAGGAGAGAGATTTTGGAGTCATGGTAGATAACTCACTGAAAGTGTCAACTCAGTGTGCGACTATAATAAAAAAGGCAAATGCTATGCTGGGGATTATTAGGAAGGGGACTGAAAACAAATAAGCCAGTATCATAATGCCCCTGTATAAATCTATGGTGTGGCCTCATTTGAAATACCATGTACAGTTCTGGTCAGCACACCTCAAAAAAGATATTATAGCACTGGAAAAAGTGCAAAAAAAAAGGCCCTGACCTGGATCTCATCAGATCTTGGAAGCTAAGCAAGGTCAACTTTGGCAAGTACTTGGATGGGAGACCTCCTTGAAATATCAGGGGTGGGGGGCAGGGGCAGGTTTTACTCAGTCACCTCTCTGAATATCCTCCAGGCTCCCAGTAGAGGTCAGTCACCAGAATTGCCATGACTTCCAGGTGTGCGCACACACATGCATGTGTGCACACACACACATTAAAAAATCCAAAAAAAAAAAAGGTGCAAAAAAGGGCAACTAAAATGAATTAAGGGGATGGAACACCTTCCCTATGAAGAAAGGTTAAAGAGGTTAAGGCTCTTTAGCTTGGAGAAATGACAACTGAGAGGTAACATGGTAGAGGTTTACAAAATTATGCATGGGACAGAGAAGGTAGAGAAAGAAGCACTTTTCTCCCTTTCTCACAATACAGGAACTCATGGGCACTCCATGAAATTGATGAGCAGTAGATTTAAAACAGATAAAAGGAAGTACTTCTTTCGCCCAAAGATTAACACATGGAATTCAGTGCTGCAGGAAGTGGTGGCAGCTACAAGCATAAACAGCTTCCAAAGGGGACTGGATAAACATGTGGAGTAAAGGTCCATCAGTGGCTATCAGCCACAAGGTACAGATGGAACACTATGTCTGAGGCAGTGATGCTCTTGGTGCTTGGGGGGGCATGGTGGGAGGGCTGATAACACCTGGGGTTTGGCCACTGTATGACACAGAGTGTTGGACTGGATAGGCTATTGGCCTTATCCAGCACAGCTTTTCTTATGTTCCTGTTATTCCTAGAGAGGCATGACATAACTTTCAGGGTTTCCCCAGAAGACATGTAGCACCATCATGCCAACAGTGATTGTTTTACAATAATTTTCTCCCACAGGCCACCAGAGCGCCAGCAGGACATGGAAACTGGGGGCAAGAGATCTCCCACCTGAGTGGGTAACTGGCAACCCTACAGTCAGCCTAACCCAACTCTCATGGTTGTTGTTGTGGGGATAAAACAGAAGACAGGAGAATGGTATTGTAAGTTGCTTTGGGTCCCTATTGGAGGGGGATGAAGTATAAATATATAAATAAATAGTACAAGTTATTGATGAATAAATAATGTTGAAGAATGCATAAATTTTGCACGCAAAATTAGTGTGATAAAACAGGAAATAGACCCCTATATTTGATTGACACAATGGAGAAACAAAACCAAAATGGGGATTTTCAGGCTAGAACAAGAAAGTGAGAAGACAGATCTCATTCCTTCCATCACATAGCACACAATGCTTACTTTTGTCTCTCTGCACTGGACACCTAGTCCAGCATCCTGTTTCCTACAAGTCAGCAAAATCCTACCACCAGGATTCCTACTATACCCCCAACAACATCCTCCAATTATTATCCGTAGGAATATTGCTTCTGAGCCTGGAAATTGTACTTAGTTATTCTAGCTAGCAACCAATGATACGCTTTCCCTCAATAAAAAAAATGGAATGCTTCAAGAAGGTGCAGGTCATCCATGCACAGAAGTCAGGCTAATCTCTGTGTCATTCCAGTTTTACTAAACATGCTGCAGAAGCAAGTATGAAATAGCATGATTATTGCAGGTCTTTTGGTGCAGTGCAAGGAAGACGTCAGTGCTGATGTCATAATGGATATCTACTGAAAGATGATTGTGCCATCAGACTGCAAGTCCTGTCCATGCCTACTTGTATTATTTTATAGTCCCTGCTTTCCAATTTTTTCCCTGTCATTTGAACCCTCAGTCTCTCATTTTATCTTCAGAAACTTCACCACCACCACCACCACCTATGAAGGAGGAGGAGGAGGAAGAGTTAGATTTATACCCCACCCTTCATTCGGAGTCTCAGAGTGGCTTACAATTTCCTTTCCTTTCCCCTCCCCAAAAAAAGACACCCTGTGAGGTAGGTGGGGCTGAGAGAACTGCTCTTGAGAGAACAGCTCTGAGAGAACTGTGACTGACCCAAGGTCACCTAGCTGGCTGCATGTGGAAGAATGGGGAATCAAACCTGGTTCTCCCGGATTAGACTCCACTGCTTTTAACCACTACACCGAATTGGCTCTCTTAGTGCTTTTAAAAAGAACTACACCTAGCACAAATAAATCTCCTGGCCACCTCTATCATACATTTGAAGGTACCAGGGGTCTTGATTCAGGGACTCAACCAATAATGCTTCCGTTGACTCAGAAAAGTGTAACTGAGTTTAGGATAGCTCTGTTCATCCTGTTCATTGAGACAATGCAGTAAAAACAAATAATATCTACAGTAATAATTGCAGTGTACTAGAATCCCATTCCATTATATGGTACCCTCCAGGATTGTTCCATTCTGCTACAGTTCTTCTATTTCCTTTTGAAAAATGACCTCCAGAACATTTCTGTTTTGTGAATGATAGAACTATGGGGACTTTCTTAGGCAGGCTGTTCTACAAGATGGCAACCATCACTGCGAATGCATATAAACAGGCAGCTTCCTACCAATCTTACTCATTGGCTGGCTGGCACCTTTACAAGGGTTTGCTCAGATGAGCAAAGCTTTTGCAGTGGAGCTTAGTGGGAGAGGTGGTCCTGAACATATGTGGGTCCAAGACCATTAAGGGATTTGTAGGTGATAACTAGCGCCCAGGACTGTCAAGAGCCACCATGGCCCCCTAGACAAAGATTCCATCTGCCCTCCATATGACCTTGATCCAAACAAAATATTTTAACAAAACAAATCACTTGGCTGACTGTTACCATGCATCTATAATAATAAAAGGATCCACATGTCCATCTGTCTATCCGTTTATGAAAGGCATAACTAAAAAAAAACCCTAGAAATCTCAAAATTCGCCACCAACTTCAGGATGATTATGGAAGTTCTAGGGCCCAAAATGAAAGAAATTGGAATATCCTGGCCCAAGGTATCTCTAAAACTCCACACATACATGCTATTTGCAACTAAAGCTAAGTTTGTGTAGTGATTAAAGTGATGGACTAGGGTCTGGGAAACTGATTGGGTGACCTTGGGCCAGTCACACTCTCTCAGCCTAACTTTTTTCACAGGGTTGTTCTGAGGATAAAGCAGAACAATGTAAGCTGCTTTGGGTCTCCGCCTTGGGGAGAAAGGTGGGATATAAATAAACTAACTAAATAAATACTTTCTAATTTATTACCTCGTCACCTGTTCTCTTGTAAATAAATGAATAAATTCTAAGACCATTTGTTACCAATGAGGCAGATTAACATTTGTTATCATGCTGCTCTGTTACTATTAAATACATTCTAAGTTACCACCCAAGATGGATGAGAAGGAATTGAGACCAAGACTGAAAAATGGTGGTGGAGGGCCTCCGAGGAGAAAAATTAGAAATGGGGAATAGAAGAAATAGCAGGTCATGAAAGGAAGAGAGTAAAATGAGGGCGAAGAAAGGTGTGGGAAAGAGTTAGAGAAATTAAGGAAAAGACAGTGAAAAGATGGAGGGATCTTTTAAAAGCTTTTGAGAAGAAGCAGGGATGGCAAGCACCCCTCTCCCTCCTGCAAGATTTAAAGGGCCCTCTAGCTGATCAGCTGAAGGGCTCTTTAAATCTTGCAGGAAGGGAGGGAGAGGGGTGGCCAACAGTGGTCAGGCTTGGTGGCGGATTGGAGCTGACAGAAAATAATGGCAGACCCTCCAGCCCCACCACAATTTTTTTTGCCCCACAAGCCACAAAATCCTGGATATGTAGACTTTGATAGGAGGAAACCATAGACCTTGATAGGAGATTGCATCCTGGCATTGACAGCACCTTGCCCTGGCTGGTCTTGCTTTGCTCCAGTGCTGGCTTGGCTGATGGGTTTAATATGATCTGATCAGCAACTGGTTTCCCTAGGGCTGCCAGATCCCCAGGGAGGGCGGGGCTTTGCCTGCTCTAGGGGTCCCCACCCTGACCCGCCAGCCTGGATCCAGCCAATGGGGGGAACCCCGCCCCCAAAGTGCCTGGATAGGGCCAACGTGCCCAGTGCAATGAGGTCAGCTGGAGGTGATGTCATCACACCGGGCATGTAGCTGGGGGGAGGCTCTAGCATTTGGCCTGAAAACTTTATGGAATCATAGGGTTTTCAGGCCAGATGCTAGAGTGTCCTCCAGCGATGTGCCTAGCATGATGACGTCACTTCTGGATGATGTCATTGTGGCGCATGAACTATGCATGTGCAAGAAAGTCCCAGACCAGGAGCCCCCCCCCCAGTGGAAACAGGTAGGGACCTGGCAACCCTAGGTTTCCCTCAGCCTCATGGTAAACTTTGCTAAAATGCCCAACCAACAGACTGAGCGCTTTTTACTCTCCTCTGCCTTCCCTGTGCCCCTAGTGGCTGAAGTCAGAAATGTATTAGGAAAAAATGTAAATGCATTTGGTGGAAGCAGAATGACATCAGCCTCAGGGGCCCTCCAGGTGATTTGGGCCCCTTGAATTTTGCTCCCTTCCCAGTCCCCCACTGTTAGAGGCCCTGCTAGCACCTTGAATTGAACTCAGTTACTGACTGGTAACCAGTGGAGTTTCTGCAGAATGGGTGTGACCTGGAGTTGTTAACTGAGGCTTGGCTCCTCAGTCTGAACAGCTCA
This sequence comes from Gekko gecko, assembly GCA_029375565.1. NCBI lineage: Eukaryota > Metazoa > Chordata > Lepidosauria > Squamata > Gekkonidae > Gekko > Gekko gecko. The sequence continues at coordinate 157,915,502 of JAPDNY010000003.1, read as the reverse complement.
GTGCTCAGGCATGCTAAGGGTGGAACTAATTCTTATGTACAAATCAGCATAACACTGTCTCAGTGGTCAATTTTGTTAAAGAAAAGTCTCTTTGATAAGGAGCAGTTTGGAGCAGAGATGGGGGAGGATGTGAAGCTTACACTTTCCCTACCCATCACTTTTCTACTGTATCTCTCTTTACAAGTTTCATTACATAAATTTACATGTAACACTTAGTTCTGCCCCCACACCATCATTTATCTGCATGCCAGTTTCCTGGCTCAACTCTCAGTTCACTCCCTGGCCTGAAAGCAAGACCAGACCCACCCACTCCATTCTGTGGCAATAGACCCACCACAGTCATTGAGTAGTGCAAGTAACATGCTAGCCAATGAAAGCTATATGGGAAAAGCCTTCATTTTTGAAAGACTCACTGTCAGCAAGCAAAGAGTCAATCCCTTTGTCAGAGCTAACACTGTGAAAAATAATATGATACTTTGCAAAACAGATCCAGTTATAGAACAAACAGACACTGAAAGGAAGAAAGGGCCATATCCACAATGCAAGCCTTTGTGATAGGAATTGATCTAAAGTAAAGATTTGAAGTGAAACCTGCTGCTAAAAACTGAGCCAGTGTGAAACAAGCCACAAAATCCCACGTGGAACAGAAACAAAGGCACAAGTTGCGGGGAGGCAGAACGACAGATCCAAAACACCTGCAGGGTAGTCAGAATGAATATGCAGGGATGTAGCAGGATGCAAGGAAGGGGGACAATGAATACTATATAGATTTGAAACACATAAAGGCAGGTTTGTTGCTTTGCAGGTATTTTGGGTCCTCCCCATTTGAGTCTTTTGTATAATAAATTCATTTCTGGTTTCAAAATATCTTAAAGAAAATACAAGAAACCAATTCAGTGGGCTATTCAGAGCACTTTTCCAGATTTCTGGTGTTTCCTTGCTGTTCTAAGTGTTTGGGACTTGTTTTCATTGATCAGCCTTATATGTAGGCTTGCCATATGCCCACTTGTGGCAGGACATCTGCCTCCCAGGGCCTCTGCCCCCCAACACTCAGCAAGCCCATAGCCAGAAAAATTTTATGAGGGGGCAAATGAGTACTGTGGTGGCCAGCCCATCATTATTTATTTATTATTTATACTTAATTAGTTATTTACCAAGTTATTCTATTTGAAACTCACAATAGATTACATGGTATAGATTAGAATATTGTAATCAAACAGCATGAGAGATCTAATAAAAATGCAATAGGACCAGGCATACAAAAATTACAAAAATGCAAAAAAAATCAAATATGCTATGTCAAGCAATGCAGAAAATGGAGTTACAAAAAATGAAAACAATGCTGTAAGAGCATGATAGAACATACAACAAATCAATAATGTATAGCATACACTATGGCAGAGACTACAGTCCTGTTGTGTATGAGCTTTATAAAAATACCTTTCCAAGCAACTTTTTTACATAGTTTGCAGAATTAAAGAAGTGTAAGAGCCTTCTTCCAGTTACTGAAACCTGAAACTGTAAACGCAACCAGGGGTCTTTTCGTAGAAGAACAGCTGCAGGAGCTCATTAGCATATGGTATGCTAATGAGCTATTAGGCTATTAGCATATGCCACGCCCCCTGACATCACTGGAAGTGATGTAAGAAGGGGAAGCAAAAGGGGGTGGCGGCATCTTCAAAAGCCTCCCCTTCCCTTCCCCAGCTGGCCTGGGTGGGGGAGCTAAGAGAGAAGGGGTTTAAAGTTTAAATTCCTTCTCATGAGAGTTGAGCCACAGAAGGAGGAAAGAGGGAAGGAAAGAGAGAGAGTAGAGAGAAGGAAAGAAGGAAGGAAAGAGGGAAAGAAAGAGAAGGAAAGGGGAGGGAAAGAAACAGAGGGAAGAAGGAGGGAAACAGGGAAAGGAGGAAAAAAGAGAAGAGAAGAAGGTGGGAAGGAAAGAAAGAAAGAGAGAAGAGAAGAAGGAGGGAAAGAGGAAAAGGAGAGAACGAAAGGAGGGAATGAAAGAAATTTGGCGGCAATTCAGCTCCATTATATCCTATGGGCCATTGAAGTCAATGGTGAAAACATAGGGTATATTCTGGGGGTTGGAGGGGAGGGGGTTTGAGGAAGAGGCTCCAAACTCATAGGATAGCTATTGGAGCCTCTTCCCAAGATACCCACCAAGTTTCAAGAACATTGGACCAGGGGGTCCAATTCTATGGGCTCCCAAACAGGTTGCCCCCATTCCCTCCATTGTTCTCTATGGTGGGGGAAAAGTTAATAGGATATAATGGAGCTGAAATTGACATTCGGCTGCCTGAAAGACACTCCGGGACGCCGGCTGGGGGCAGGGCTTGGCTCCTGAGCTCTGGGAACTGCGCTCCGGTGCGCTCCCCCCCAAAAGACCCCTGAATGCAACCTTCTTTTCTCTGCAGTTCACTAACTTCTAACAGTGCCATCCAACATCCCTGCAGGCTTTTCAAGTCAGGACTCTTCAGCGCTGCTAAACTGCTACTTCAGTTCTAGCCAACTGCATAGAGAATTCACCCTTGGAAGATTTATGACAGGATTCACACTTTTTACCTCAACTCTTTCCTTTTTTAGGTGGTTTCGGTTTCGGCGTTGCGAATGGCGGCCACCTTTCGGGACGCTCCCGGAAGTGGTTAGCCCGCGCGTGGTTGGGGGGGGTCTTCGCATGTGCGAAAGACCCTAGTGAGCCTTAGGCAAAGGCTCCGAACCGGGGGCGCTTGGGGAGTAGCCTCTTTGCCGGCACATAGCCGGGAAATTGAGGCTTTCTCCCCGCCCCAATCGGCCCCGCTGCGTAGTGCCCATATGGGACGTAGCAGCGCCACCGACTTCCAGGAGTGAGGAACAGCGACATGAACTAAAGTAAAAAGAAGAAATGGCATCGAACCGTGAGTTGGAGGTCTAAATTTGAAGCGAAAACCTGAGCCCTTCCCCCGTAAGCGAATAAGCGTTTGGGAGGAGGGGGAATCCCCCCCCACTGAGAAGCGGGACTTATAAAAGAAAGCTAAGGGGGACGAAAGGGAAAAAGGGTTGGTGAAACTACCTTTGGGGTGCTACTGAAGCTAAAGAGTTAGCGTGTCTCCTGAGGGACGCGACACGAACTTTGATAAAGTAAACAAATAAAAGAAATTTCGGCAATGAAGAAGGTCCCTTTGAAACCGGAAAAGAAGGGAGGCGGGACTTCCGGTCCGGGTAATCCCCCTCCAGAGCCTGCTGTCAATCAACAGACAAGTGAGCTACTGCACCCTCTGCTGGTCCAAATACAGAAAATTAGCGAAACCTTAACTAACATGGAAGGTGTTCTCAACAGTCAACAAAAACAACTAACAGAAACGTCAAAGAAGATGGAAGAGATCGCACAGAAATGTTTGGTCTCGACAGAAGACATCGGAAAAGTGAAGAAAAGGGTCAATAAATTAGAAAAACACCAGGATGAGCAAGAAAAAAGAATCTTGATGTTGCAAATGGAGAAATCGAATCTGACTCTCCGTTTTCAGGGCATTAAAGAAGAAGAGAAAGAAGATCTCAGATCTATACTAGCGAATGCCTTGGCACCCGTAACTGGCAGAGAACAGCGAGATTTAAAAGAAGAGATGGATAAGGTCTATAGAGCCTATTCCACCTTTACAAAGAAAAATAATCTGCCAGCAGAAGTGGTTGTCAAGTTTATTAAGCAGAGTACTAGAGATCAAATTCTGCGTGCAGTCTCAGCGATGCCCTTGAAGATCGGGGAGCAGACTATCAGAATATTGAAAGATGTGCCTTATGAAATCCGTATGAAAAGGAAAGCATACAAAGGATTGACCACCTTTCTACAAAGACATCAGACTATTTACAGATGGACTTTCCCTGAAGGCCTGGTGTTCAAGTATAAGGATAAAAGAGAAAAGACTGACTCCATCTTCAAAGCACAAGAATTTCTGAAGAGACACGCCAGTTCAGAGGAAGAGGCAGCACTCGCAACTTGGACAGATTTGAGCAGTGAAGACGACAGCGGCCCAGAAGAGGGAGGTGCCGGAGCGGGAGACGTGAAAGCCAAAGAGGGCCCATCCTATAACCTGAGGGATAACAAAAGAAGACAACCTAAGAAATAACTGTTTGAGAAGCGTCAGAAAGGAGTTGATTAACAACTAACCCCAAAGGACATTACTAACCTTGTTAACAGAGTTATTTTGGACTTTTGTTAGATGAAAAGAAGACTCTCTAATCACAGTGATTGCCAAAAACTGTATCTATACTGACTAAAACTAACTTTTTTTAACAGAATACTCACTCTACTCTTTTCTTAATCCCTCTATATACCCTACCTCTTTCCATTTATAAAAAGAATAAACTCCTCTCCTTTTTAGGAGGGTTTTGTCAAAAAAAAAAACTCTTTCCTTTTTTACAACGAAAATTTACACATGAAAGATGTGTGACAGATTTCACACCAGCCTGTAATGCTGATTGGAAGGGTATGACAAATGATGATGGGGCACCACCCCTTTTGCACCATCATGGCTACAAGCCTGTCACTCAGCTGGGCAGCACAAGGAAACTGGCTAGTAAAAAGGGGGGGTGTGGTTGTCATCCCCTATGCAGTGATGCAACTTCTGGTGCAACCTGGAAATAATTTGATTACATTGGGCAACACTCTGATTTTTGTGCAAAACTCTACAATTAAATTATAGAGTTTGAGATGAATGCTAGACCATCATCCCCAGCACAATGACATCACTTCCAAGTCAAGCCAGAAGCTACATCATTGTGATCAGCACCCCAACCTATCTGTAAATTTCCACCTCTGTGATCTCCTACCAGTTGCCAGGCCATACCAAGCAACCTTACTTGCATGGGTTCCACAGCCATCTTCTATGGTGGAATTTCACCCGGAATGCAGAACTTGGTGCAGAATATTGCATGATGGGGATACGAGCTGAATTTAGCATCTTTAAGTCCTACAAAGATCATCTGAAAAGTAAAGAACACATTTTATCCTCCATCCATAAAATTAATGCTGCCTCATTATACGTTTTGTACACAAAAATACACTCTGACAGTTATGCAGATAGCCATGTATCCTGCATACATGTGTGAGCAATCTTTTCCACCCTTCCCAGGACTGCTTTCCATATTTATTTAAAATGTTCATAAACCCACATCTCTCCTAACAATTGGGACCTAAGGCAGATAACAGAGTGGTGGTTTTCCCCCAGTCATGTTTCAGCCAACTCATGGCAATCCCATAGGGTTTTCAAGTTAAGAGATGTTCAGAGGTGGTTTCTGCCATTGCCTGTCTCTACATAGCAACCCTGGTATTCCTTGGTGATCTCCCATCCAAATACTGACTAGGGCAGACCTTTCTTAACTTTCAGAATCTGACAAGACTGGGCTAGCCTGGGCTATCCAGGTCAGGGCAAAATGGAAATGTACTATATAAACCAACATTATTGAACATTTAAGAGCCCCCAAATCCCTCTTGACAAGTTCAATTTTACAGCCCTTTGGGAATGGCATCAGCACGGGCCTTCCTGAACTCTTTGGGGAGTTCATTACATAAAGCAGGGACAGCCACTGAGGAATCCTACAAACAGGCAGCAACTGACCACCCCATAATGAAGAAAGCATAGTCAAAAAGCATTGCTGTGTAGAATGACATTTCCCCTGGGCTTTTACTGGGAGAGACAGACCTTCAGATATGTGGGCCCCAGATCATGAAATGCTTTAAATGTGTCATTTCCTGAACTGGACCTGAAATCAAGCTGACAGTCAGTTAAGGAATCACAAAATAGTAGTGATATGGTCCAACTGGCAAGTCCCAAGACCAAACAGGTTGCAACATTTTCTACCAATTGCTGTTTCAAAGTAGTTTTCAAGGCAGAGCCATATAAAGTGTGTTACAATAATCACGCCTCAAGTCTACTGTAACATGGATCAGTGTGGCCAGGTCTGCAGTCTCTAAATATGGGGGAAGATTTCAGGCTATGTGGCTGCAGTGGTGGTGGACAAAGTCTGCCAGTAAAGGCTTTCTATGTTCTTTAATTTCTCCTACAGGCTCACCAGAGTTTCCTCAAAGGAACTGTGGGATCCCCCAGAACTCCGTTTCTGTCCTGATCATGTCTTGAGGACCATCCAAAAATTATGTCACTTGTTCTTAGGGTATTGTTAGACTCAAGTCCAGCAGCACCTTAGAGACCAACAGGATTTTTAGGGTATAAGTTTTTGAGAGTCAATGCTCCCTTCATCAGTGCTCCCTCTGAAACTATCTTCTTGAGGTATTGTTGCCAACTCTGGGTTGGGAAGTTTCTGGAGATTTGGGAGTAGAACTTGGGTGGGTGTGGTTTGGGAAGGTGAGGGACCTCAACAATGTATAAATCCATAGAGCAGGGGTGTTGAACTCATTTGTTTTGAGGGCCGGATCTGACATAAATAGGACCTTGTAGGGCCCACCATGTGTGTCATAAAATGTAATGCCAGGTAGTGGAGATATAAACTTTATAAAGGACACAGACAAACACAATTAAAGATTTTTTAAACTTTAAATAAAACATGCTTAAAACATGAGCACTCGTGCAGTATTTTGTCTATTTAACAATATTTTGTCTGATAACTGACACCTCTGGCTCTGAATTATTACATCAAAATGTCTGTGCCGTAGCAATCTTATGCTGTTCAGGTGTGTATCTGTAAGCTGCAAATCTGCTTTTGATGTATTGACATTCATTACAGAAATCTCATGCTTAGCAGTCTGAGCCTAGGACCCAGGGGAAAACATGAAATGGCTGGGCATTGTGAGCTTTTATACATAAATTGCTTCATGTGCTGTTCAAGAACATGAGAAGGCATCCTGACACAGACTGAGGGCTATGTGTTCATCTACAAAACTATAGTCTTCCCCAGCCCGTGGAAGGAAAGAAAGGTTTGCCTTTGTCTCCTGTGTGACTGAGGCAGCCTGGCCAGGAAGAAAGCTCTGGAGGAGGGGGAGGAGCCACAGCCAGTTCTTTACCAAACTCTCTCAATTGCACAAGACAGGCTTGCCTTTCTTTCTCTCCTGTGCGACTGAGAGAGTCTGGTAAAGCAAGCTGTGACATGGCAGCAGCAGGAGAACTGGAGGAGGAAGCAGGAAACAGCCAGGTCCCTGTGGGTTGGATTTGAGCCCTCCGAGGGCCTGATCCAGCCTGCAGGCCACATATTTGACACCCCTGCCATAGAGTCCACCCTCCAAAGCAGACATTTTCTCCAGGGGAACTGATCTCTGTATTCTAGAGATCAGTTGTGTAATTCCAGGAGATCTCCAGGCCTTACTTGGAGGTTGACAAAACTGTCAGAGGGGGCAGGGAGCACAGAAGTTATGACCTGGGGTCATCGTTAAACAGTGGGCTGATAGTTTAAAAGGTGCAACAAAATGGGGACGAAGGTGGATTTTAAAAGCCTTAAAATTTGACTTACTTTATAGATGGTCCCTTGAATGTATATTGGCAGATACAAGTAAAATTCTCCCAGACAGCAGGTCTGGGACAATCTTTGTAAACAATCATTTTGCAACAGAACATTTAACCAATTTCCTAGAAAACAAGGAGCAGAAAAATCACCAAACAGTTTGACTTATTGCTATCATATAATCAGATTTATGGCAGGGCAAAACAGAGACTAAAACAGCCAAGAAGAGATTGAATAGGAATGCCTGTGACATCTCTGTTAATCAACACATTTAAAATACATGATTGCCCTCTGCTGGAAGGAATTTTAAGGGGCCCCCCCACATTCTCTTTATAAGCCTACATGAGTGCAAAGGGGGAAACTACATTTGAGTATTTTGTTAAGAGTAAAGATCTTGCATGTAATATTTGCCTAGTGTTCACATATGAACATCACACAAATCTAAGCATCAGGTGAATCTGGGAGACCCAGGTTCAAATCTCTACTCTGCTGTGGAAGCAAGCTGGCAGATCTTGGACCTGTACTCATTCTGGTTAACCTACCTCACACAGTTGTTTTTGTCTTGATAAAACTAAATAAATAAAGTAGGTGAAGGAAGATAGATTTTCCCCCAGCAATGAAATATTGTCGTTTTGAGAGCTCTGAAATGGAAATACTCTGTGGTCCAAGTACAACCTCAAGGTGGGGATATCTAAGGATGTGCACCAACTGCAAAACAGATGCCCTTTTTTATTGAAGAAAGAATTTTAAAAAGATCCTCTAGAAAGACTGTTCCAGTCTAGCCATGTTTATTCAGCAGCAAGTCACAATACTTTTATGGGACTTACTCTCAAACAAGCTTGTTTAGGAACGGCAGCATCCAAACTGCATTTAGGGTACAGCATACCCTTGTCCCGGGTTCTCACAAGTCAGAATACACCATCTCATTCTCCCTCCCTGCTAAAGAGCTGTGTGTACCTATTGTCTCATTGTGTTGCCATTTAACAAAATTAAGTTCCAAAAATGTTTCAAGTCACATGCTAAAAATTGAATCGCCAGTTATTGAAGCAGGGATATGCAAATTTGTTCTTAATGTGTATTTGTAATTATTGTGATTGCACACAAAGCCATGTAATTTTGGGAGCAACTGACCAATTAAGTTTGGAATTGGCCCTTTGCACGTGACCTGCTTAATTGGAGTGCAGAGCAACCATAACTGTGCATGCAAATTAGGCAGTCCATTGTGAAGGGCTACATGTGAATGGCAGTCCTTGGTGGTGGCATATTACAAAGCAATAATGACTGTCAAAGAAGTTCTTCATGGTAATTTTATCATCTCTACATGTGTGTGTGTCTGTATGAGTATAATCTGGTTTGCAGGGTAAGAAAGGAGATTCTGAACTGGTAGGCTCAGCAGAAAGAAGCAGGTTCAGTGCTGCCTCAAGTGCACCCATTTAGTTTCTTACATTTAAATGAACGGTTTCTGATCAGTGATGTTGAAGGAAAAGGAAGCACTGCCCTGCAAAATCTGCCCTGAAGAAAAGTGGCTAGCCAAAACTTGATTGTAAAGGGAAGGTGCTATGCATGTGTGTGCGTGTTTGTGTCCACATGTGCATGCAATGTTCCCAGAATGCATCTACTCAGAGGCAACTGGTGCCATTATGAAATGGGGGTGCTGGGATGCCAGCCTCCAGGTGGGAGCTGGGGATTCCCTGGAATTACAGTTTGTCTCCAAACTACAGTGATCAAATCTCCAGAAGTTTCCCAATCTAGATCTGGCAACCCTATGCCCACCATCCCCTGCCAGTGGCCAGGAGGAACCTGGCAACCCTAATACATACCCAACCTGCCAAATTCCCACAAGACCTTACCTTATGCTTCCCACACAAAATGAGCCTGCAAGCCCAGTTCCATCCATGGAAACCCCTCCTATCAGCCAAGCTAGTAAATGGAGCCTCCATGTTTGGAAGCATTATACCTCTGTATAACAGGTGGTCAGCCCAAAAAGTGCAGTCCTGTTGCCCTGGTACCATACTGAGCTTCCTAGAAATTTTTGTGTGTCATCCATTAGAAACTGAGTACTGGACTAGATAGAGACAAGAGAGATGCACAGACAGGAGTACAAGGGAGAAGTTGGTCTAAACCATTTCCCTGTCCAAAAATTACTAGTCCTGTCCCAACAGTTGCAGCAACACCATGGCAGCAACACCATCCTCTGATTTGCACCCATATTTACAGGGGAGGTGGGGGGACTAAGCCAGGCAGCCTCACAGAGGAATGCAGCAAATATTACAGAATTAACTGTGGCAAAGTATGGAAATGGGCAGTAGCTCAGATGGCTTTTCAAGGATCAGACAAATGGAAGCTAGGACTGTGATGGAATTAAAGGTTAGTGGACAGCAGCAGGTAAACAAAGAAGCTGCTGAGTCACATGACTGAGAAGGGAGGGGGCCATTTGGCTCAGAATTCTCAGAGAGTGACAGATAATGGTAGACAACTGACAGTTGGGAGAAGGAGTTGGAAGAGAAGTTAGCAGAGAGAGGTCAGCTAACTGAATAGCTCTGAGGTGGAACAAAACCTCTGTGGAAACAGCCTGATATCAATTTGAGTAGGAAACTGGGGCTGAAATAAACTCTGCACTGGTACCCTCTAAAGCAGGGGTCCTCAAACTTTTTAAACAGGGGGCCAGTTCACTGTCCCTCAGACCATTGGAGGGCCGCCGCGTTCGCCCCCTCCCCCCCACCAGCCTGCTCACCCCGCCGCTGCGTTCGCCCCCCCCACCAGCCTGCTCGCCCCGCCGCCGCGTTCGCCCCCTCCCCCCCACCAGCCTGCTCGCCCCGCCGCAGCGTTCGCCCCCTCCCCCCACCAGCCTGCTCGCCCCGCCGCCGCGTTCGCCCCTTCCCCACGACCAGCCTGCTCGCCCCTTCCTCCTCCTCAGCTCCTGGGTGCTCTTGCCGCCCAGGGCTGCTGGAGGAAGAAAGAGGCCGCGGGGGCGCTGCTGCTGCGCTCCTCGAGGAGGAGGTGGCTCCGGGCGGGGGGGGGCATAAACACTCGGTGGGCCACATAAATGTCCTCGGCGGGCCGCATGTGGCCCGCGGGCAGTAGTTTGAGGACCCCTGCTCTAAAGGAAAGAGGAGAGTGAACAGACAGTCACAAGCAGCTAAAGAGAACCTCCAGGTTCATGCCCTTTCTCATTGATTTCAAAAGCAGTTGGCAGGAGGAGTTCATGGTTTCATTTTCCCCAACCCCCCAACAATTGATTCAGCAGCCACCCACCAGTGGTCTGACAGCCAAGCCAAGATGCTTCCAACATTTGCCCCTCTCCCATTGTGCCACAGCCACAGAGGCCTGTGTGGCATTCCATGGCTGTGCTCTCACACACACTGAATAATCCACTTTAGGTCCACTTTCATGTTAGCCAAATTGCCTTAATCTATCAATAAACTTGGGGAATTATGAATATTAAATGGCAATAGGCATATAATATAGGACCATAACCTATCTATACCAGAATCAGGCTTCCCAGAGCCCGTGAATAGATGAGGACACTGAGTTGCTAGAATAATTGATTACTAAATATTCTCAGGCATACAAATAATAATTGAGCATTCACACATACAATACAGAGCTAAGAATACAGGGTTGAAAAGATAGTGGCATTTGCATGAGCAGGAAAGGATAGCAATGTTTGCATCAGCAGGAATATCGTTGGTAGGTAATACGTTACTTGTCTGATGTGATGAGCAAATCTTGCAATGAAAAAGGAGCTAAAAGGTGGGAGGGAGGGGTTCGTGAGCCAAGCAGTGTCATAGAAGGTAGATAGGGGGCGAAGAGAAGAGAGCAAACTCAGGGAAATCTCACCTTAAAAAGTCAATTTGTGACTTGAGGCCATAGCCATGTGGTCACTGGTTCCCAGGAAGTATTAGAAAAAACTATACTCTGGAAGGGTGAGACATAAAGGGATTGACAGTTGAGCAACTGGAAATTGATGATTGGCAGGGAGTGACACCTCTGGGGTAAGGGGGTGAGACAAAGGAGAGGGTAAAGGGATCCAATCACATTGCAGGTCCAGTGCTTCATATTGATCCGATGCTTGGTAGAGGCATTATCTGGATGGGTGGCAGGAAGGCTTAATCTCTTCTTTTGTCTTTAGCTGGGCACAGTCTTTTGTTTAAGATGACTCAGGAGGAAGAGGAATGTATTACTTTCCAGGTGAAGTTAACACGTGGGGGGGATGCTGTGTGATGGAGAAGAGGTTTCCTCATGGCTTCGGTTCAGGAACATCTATCCTTTGTCAGAGCATGGCTTCTTCTCTAGTTGGCTGCTGTCTGCATGCATGGACACCAGGTCTGCAACACAGTGCTTATGTGGATGCAGAGGTGCAGGGGCAGAAGGCTTCTGTAGTCCCGGGTTCACATCTGGCTTGACACAATTGTTGCCATAGGCACTGCCTTTTACTCTTGGGTAGCTCCAAAACAGGGGTGCCCTACTTTCTAACCTGAACCAGAGTCCACAAAAGCCAGGCACTCTCAGCTTGAACCACAGAATCGGGCTGCAAGTGGTCTGCAAAAGGGATTACATATTCAGGTTTCATAAGGTGACCTTAGAGCAAGCCTCCAGTCTTCCCCCTCCACCCAGCAGAGATTATGCTTATGGAATAACAATGAGTTCAGGAGGTAAAGTCTTTAGAAGCTACCTGGCACTCTCCAGCACCTCACCCAGCCTTTTGTGTCCTGTGTGTAAATTCTTTGTCTTTCCTGCCTCTGTCCCTCAAGATACCAGGATAAACCAATCATTCAAATGTTTAGCAGTCCTTCCTGACGCTAATCAGGGATGTCGCCTACCTTTTGTCCACCCCGGGCCAGGACCATTAGTGAGTCAGATAATGCATTTAACTAGCTACCCAACACCTGGCTTCTATAGTTAAATCCAGACCCTGCCTCTCTGGAAGCTCATCGGTCATACCTAAGGTCTGCCCCTACTAGCATCACACATCCCTGGGACTCATCATTGGTCCAGGTAATCTATTGTTCTCACCTGAGACCAGCCCCCAGGGCCACCCATTGGTCTGCATTCTTTGCCAATGCTTATATTCTAGCACACACATGGCCTTAGACTGTGTTTTTTCTGCCATGATCCAAAATGGTAGGCCACCCCTGAACTCTCTGAGTTTAGGCCAGAATCCATGGACCTCTGCACATCTGGACAGATTGTATCACCCCCCCATAACCCATCAATCACCTCTGCTTCCTTAGTGCTATACTGTATGAATATTGTGTGTATGTTTGTGAATATTTAGTAAAGAAATCATTATTTTAGCCACTCAATTTCTATGTCTGTTCCTGGGTGCTTGGGAATTCTAACTCTGGTATACACAGGTCAGATCGTATAGATAAGCCAATTGCATATTAATGATTATAATTCCCCATCTTTATTAAATAATAAAGCAATTTGGCTAACATGTGTTCAAGGCACAAGGCTTCCCTTCGCCACAGTGTACAGTCCATAGTCCAGCATAGGGCACTTCTCTTAGGACCACAGCTCTGTCCATTGCCTGGCACACACTCTTCACAGTCCAGCAAGGCAGTGACATGAAAAGAATCTCTGATAGTGCCATCTGAAGTGGCTGCATGGCAACATTCAGTGCACTTTTCAACTGGATTTTACTGTGTGAACTGGAAAAATCCAGTTGGAAAGAGCATTGAAAGTCGATTATTTAGTGTATGTTTGACTGAAGCCATGTGTCTACAGGAGCAGGCAGGGAGGGAACAAAGAACATGTGCAGAACTCCTGCACACATGCATGCCAACCTGCACAGATTCCAGCTTGGACCCTCTAAAATGATAGTGTTTTTGTTTTTTTTTTTAAGTTTCAAAATATTGTATTGGTTGCATGCATGTGCACTGATTACACCCAAATGTCCCCAGAGGAAGAAATAAGACACAGGAGTTGGTATGACTGTGGACCAAACTGTATTATTATCCATCTGAACTGCAGCAGGTCAAACTCCCTCCCAGTACAGGTATCTTTACTAACAAGGTGAAAGTGTGAGAAAAATTTCCAGCTTCTCACCTTGCATAGGCAAATCTCAAATAAGTGCTAAGTCTAATCATCCAAAGTCCCTCTGCTGCTCTGACACCTTGGGGAGTTTACCAGGTATTCCCTATGTTCTCTTTCACCCCTTCCCTAAAACCTGCACTGTACCTGACAATTGTGACCTAGAAACATTGGCCAGTTAAACTGAATCAATTTCCATTTCCAACCACAGGTAGATGCATTAGTACCCATTCTGGATGGCTATTTTGACTTTTATGAAATGATTTTTGTCACTTCTGGACATGTGCCACCCTTCCTCCCATGCTTGCAACATAACAGCCCCATCATTATGATGATAGATTAATTATCTATTAGCAGAATGCTAACACAAAAACCCAGGAACAAGTAGTACAGGAGGGAAGAGAAAATTAGGACTCACTTTTTGAAGAGTGTTTAACAACACATAATACGAGTTCAAATAATTTCTTGCCATTGTTTCAAGATGTTTGCTATAAAAGTGAAGAACTCATTGGAAAGATGTCATTCTGCCACCTCAGAGGCCAGTATCAGTCTGCTTGTCAGTACACTACAGATGCCAGGCAATCCTCAGCCATGCCTGCAGGGCTCCAGCAGGGTCTGCAGTTCCACTGCTCGGGGGGCTCCATTTGCCTGGGAACCACCCCAAGGCACATGCTATAGCCATCCAGGATAGGAGCCAGCATCAGGGTCATGCAAGGGGGACGGGGGACATGGGTTCATACTCCCAGTCAGGGGCACCTGGATCCCCACCCCCGCTCACCTCTCACTGTGTGGTCATCCCTTCCATTTTTGTTTTCAGAGATGGGTTAACTGTAATGGCTCTAAAATGAGTCACATGACATGGACTCTACTCTTCCCCCTTGGGTGTTAGTGCTAAGTGATCCCCCAGTGATGCTAAATGCTCTCTCTGTGGCTGTCCTGCCATCAAAATGCAACTTTGGGCAATTCTGCATTGACTTTTCCTCCATTGTTTTACAAAACCCACTTTGTGTCAAGGTCTGGAGCGCAGGCAGAGGGAAGTCCAAGTTCAGTCCAACATCAGGAGCCAAAAAGGGTGAAGCAGGAACCAAGAGTGGAAATCCAGAGTGCAAGCCAGAAGCAAGGTTGTTCAAGCTAGGGTCAGAAGCTGGAGGAAGTTAGCAGGAGCCAAGAGCAACAGTCCAAATCACAAACCAGGAGCAGGGTCGATCAAGCCATGGTCAGAAGCCAGAAGTAGGTAGCAGGAACGAGGTCTTGGAACCAGGGCATGGAGAACAGCAAGGTGTTACAGAGTAATGACGAGTTTGCATCCACAACGGAGCCAGCTTAGCCTGAAGCTAAATAGCCCTCTGCTGCTGTTTCCAAATAGCACAGTGGCACCGGCAGCCCAGCATTTGTTAAAACTCAGGACTGACAGCTCGTCTGCTTCGCAGCCAAGCTGAGCGTCTTCTTGCTGCTAAGTCTTGCCAGAGTCTGTCTCACAAGCGAGCAACCCTTGGTGGCGAATCAGGGAGGGCTGTCCATCTGTGTCTGCTGCTCATCATCTGTCTCTGAGCCAGGTGCCAGTGCAGGCTGTGATGGTAAATTGCCAATCTCTGCAGCTTCAGAGGGGCCAGCTGTGGGTTCAGCTGGAGCTGGCAACGGCCGTTCCTCAGCACCCATGACACTTTGGAATATAAATTCTACACTGCATGCCGCTTTCACTTTCTTTGATCATCGGGTTTTATGGTACCTTCTGCATAGATTTACAGCCATTCAGGGGTGACTTTGCAGTCAGTGCAATGTTGTTCCAAGGTATTTGAACATGGTTTTGAGCTGTACCTTTTCCTCAGTGCTGAGAAAACGTGGAGTGAATGCTATATGCAGAATTGCTCTTTAAATGTGCATGGCAGAGACCTCTGAGACCGAGCTGTATATCATGCCCCCTACCTACTGATTTAGAGGGCATCCTGGCTGGGGTGTATGTAGTGCTGGGGGCAGCTGTGATTGGGGGCAGAGAAGGGGGTGCTTGGTTGCAGCTGTAGTAGGCATCTTGTGCCACACCAGGGTTTGTGGGCAGGGAAGTGTTAGGGGGCATTTTGCCTTTTCTGTTGTACGGATGCCTGTGGGCTATGCCATGGCTTCCGTTGGCATAATTTTCTGCCAGTTATGGGGGGTGTTTCTGGCTTGGGTCACTTAAGGAGCCAACTGACTCCTGCCACAACCCTGGGTCTGCTCTTTTCCCTGCCACCACACAAGCTTGGGTAGGCATTGCTCTGTGCCACTGGCATGCTGGCATCCGGCTTGGGCACTGCACCACCAGTATACTCTGATGGCACATTTCAGAGGTGTACTGGCATCAAGTCCTTGTGCACTCCCCCCCAGGATTGCACTGTTAGTCTCACTGCCAGACAATACACAATGTGCTAAAGTGAATGGTTAAAAGGTTATTGTGATCAGGAAACAATTTAATTTCAACGATTGTAAAAGCAATCAAAAGTGTATTTTTTGGCGTTTGCAAAAAGAACCTGTTAAGCTTATTCTTTGCACATACTGAAATATCACCATGTATTCATTCCTACACAATCTAGACTCTTAAAAAATTAGGATAAAATGCTATTTGGGAGGGGACGGTTTATGCTGTTTGTCCTTCCATAATCCCCCCTACCTTTTTATGATGTAGCTATTTGTTTTTAGTTCCTATTATGCCTCATCAAAAGCTGGTTAGTGTGGGACCCAGGTTTATGTGGCCAGGCCAAAATGATCCAGAACTTTGTTGTTGTTATTGCCATCAAGTCACAGCTGAATTATAATGACTCCGTAGTGTTTTCAAGGCAAGAGACATTCAGAGGTGGTTTGCTATTGTCTGCCTCCACACCACAGCCTCGGTATTCCCATCACAACCCTGATATTCCTTGGTGGTCTCTCTTCCAAATACTAGCCAGGGCTCACCCTGCTTAGCTTCTGAGCTTGGATGAGATCGAGCTAGCCTGGGCTATCAAAGTCCAGACATGATCCAGATCTGTGATTACACAATTCTTTTCTTACCTTGCCTCCTAGTTATTGAGGTCAAGAAGCAGACAGCAAAAGAATCAGAACTTGGCAACCAGGCTTTGAGCTACAGGTACATATGAAAAATGGGAAATAATGGCTGTGGTCACATGAGTGAGATAATGCGGGGGGAAGCGAGGCTATTTGCTCCGTAGCAATTTGACCTGCATTTGCGTGTTCACACAGTCCCAGTTCCCTAGCAAGTTTTCCAACACCTGGAAAATCAAGTACTTTCCAGGTATTTGTGCTCTGAATCCACGATTTTGCCTCTCTGGACAGCCATCTCTCACAATGATTGCGATTTTAACTCTGCTCTTGCAGCAGAGCGAAACTGGTTGCCGATGGGTGTGGGGGGCTGGCCAGATGTTCACGTCTGATCACGCCAGTTAAATCTGCCAGGCATTTGCACCTATGGCATGGCTAATTGTGCGTGTGATTGGGACTTTAGTAAACACTAACATTGAACAGATCAAAAGCCAAGTCTTCTTCTAGTGGGGAGCGGTGATGCAGGCAGTAAGAACGCCTGCAAAAGTAACATCATGAACAGCCATTATGGCTGTTCGAAACCCACCGTGGCCGGGGTCAGCTCCCGGCCCATGTCCCAGCTCCCGTCTACCCAGTGGTTCAAAAGCATCATAAATGCAAGTAGATAAAAGTGGGTACCTGCCCTAGGTGGTAGGGGGCACCCCCTCCTCCTTGTGATGTGGAGGTTTCGGTGGCGGCGGCAGCGATGATGGCAGCGAGTAGTTCCTGGTGACCCAAGCAATGTTGGAGGCGGAGCCCGGAGAAGTGGAGGCCTGGAGAGCGTGGTGACGTGCGGCACAGCACAGTGGAGCTACCTGTGGACAGTAGCTGGAACTGCAGCCAACACAGAGCCACGCACCAGGATGAGACCTGCCGGAGGAAGCTGCCCAGAAGATCAGCTCCAGAAGGGCACCAGGACGCCAATATCTGAAGCCACAGAAGGAAGCTGGATGACAACTAGCCCAAGGTGCTGGTAGGCAGTCACCATCCTGTAGACTATGTGGCCCTAGTTAGGTTAAAAATTGGTTGGTTAGAACCGCTATGTAAACCGCCCAAAGACCCTCCGGGGTTAGGGCGGTATATAAGCCGAAAGTATATATAAATAAATAGAGCAACAAACCCTGATTTAAAAGTCCCTGGGAAAGGTCAGATCTTTTGTTCTTACGGGAGATGTTAAATGTTCCATTTCATTGTATAATTTAAGACATTATTATGGGTGAATTGCGATTAACACCAACATGTTGCTTAGATGTTAATTACTGGTGTGATGGGGTAAACATGCAGGTCCTTATCTAAACCTGCATATTTACCACAACTGGGCAAGTAACATGTCTATTACTTTACAGGTCCGAAAAATGGTGGAGAGGTGGCTTAAACCCTCCCTACCCCTGTACAATGGTCCCAATACCGGTTGGCAATGCTGAAGCGTGGCAAAGAAGCAGCGCGGCGCAATCACACAAGCGGCGATCACAAGCCACCACTTCTGGATCAGACGGGCAATTGCTCTCGGCTTTGCATTTGTGCACATGCGCAGTTCTGCAGAGCAGCACTGCTTTCAGTTTTGCGTTTGTGTGCATGCACAGTTCAGCATTTGTGCGCATCCTATGGAGTCTTACAAAAAACATCCAGTTTGCGATGGGATACTAGCGCTCCCGTGATCAGACACCCGCCTGTGCTGCGCATTTTCCAGATACTAGTGCACTTTCCTAGGTACCTTTTAACTCTACATCTTTAGCGAGATGCCACAGGTTGGCCATGGGTGCGCTACGCTTCCCAGATGTTGTGGTGTGATCGTGCCCCAAATATCCACCCGACATTCATGCCTCTCATGTGGTAAAATCTCTGTGTGACTGGGGCCAAAATTAAGAAATTAAAAAGGAAAGAAAATTTTGCAATCATTGTTATACTTTTTTGTATTACAGTTCTAACAAGATTTTTTTTTGCAGCTTTATCACTTATACCTGCATTATTTCCTAAATCACACCTTTTCATAGGTTCTGTGTATTAAATGGAGGAAGAAGAGTTGTGGAGTACTAGCTAGCAAAAGATATAAATAGATTCCAAATAGCATAAATAGCATCCACAGTCACTCTGCTTTTTAAAAGGAAAAAAAGGCAGTATACATGATATAAAGTCTGCCACTGGTCCAGATATGTTTTGGAACTTCCATGCTTGGGACTTAATTCCCAGACATCTGTGGTTACAGTTCAATTAGAAGCACAGCACACTGGGAAGGAGGACTTAAGCCTTCGCACACCCCACTTGATTTTCCCAACCTGAGATGGCCTTGGGGAGCAACTGTTTGTTCCACTGAGGAAATTCGATTGTACTGATGGAGAGCCAGTTTGGTGTAGTGGTTAAGTGTGTGGACTCTAATCAGGGAGAACTGGGTTTGATTCCCCACTCCTCCACTTGCAGCTGCTAGATGACCTTGGGCAAGCCATAGTTCTGTCAGAGCTGTTCTTGAAAGAGCAGTTCTCAAAAGAGCTCTCTCAGCCCCACCTACCTCACAGGGTGTCTGTTGTGGGGAGGGGAAGGGAAAGGAGTTTGTAAGCCGCTCTGAGACTCCGAGTGAAGGGAGGGGTATAAATCCAATCTCCTCCTCCTCCTCCTCCTCCTCCTCTTCTTCTTTTTCTTCTTCTCCTTCTTCTCCTTCTTCTCCTTCTTCTCCTTCTTCTTCTACATGTAAGCTCGTCAATGGGAAAAACAATGGCTCCCTGGGGTTGTTTCAGGTTCAGAAAAGTCCTCTCTCCTAGAGTTCTCCCAGAGCCAACAGGCCTGGAGAAAAATATCCTGTCCCTTTAACAGAGGTGTAATTTGTGGAAACAGGCAGGTAAACTTTTCATGGCATGAATATAAATAACGTAAGTAAAGTCCAACCTGACCCTGACCTGGATGGCCCAGGCTAGCCCTGTCTCATCAGACCTTAGAAACTAAGCAACATCTGCCCTGCCTAGTAGTTGGATGGGTGATCATCAAGGAAATCTAGGAGCGCAACACAAAGGCGGGCAATGGCAAACCACCTCTGGATGTCTCTTGCCTTGAAAACCCTGCAGAGTCATAAGTCAGCTGCAACTTGATGGCATTTTCCAGCGCCACCAAGTAACTTCCCATTAAGTCTTTATAAGAGGGACAGGCTGTTTTTCCTATCCCCATGCCCATGCACTATGGTCCTAATCCAAATCAGGTACATCTATGAATTAAATTCTGAGCATAGAACTCCCAAACCATGTCTGTCAACAGGATCTGTGATAGGGGCATGAGGACTGGGTGATGTGCAAACTGGCCCTTGTTCGTGGTACCTGGCCTGTCATGTAGTTTGCCACCTTCTAGCCATCTTTCTGGAGGCCCCTACTGACATTCTCCCTCCTTCCCTCCTTAATCCAGCTTCTATCAGGTCTAGTGGTCTGTGGCTTGTCTTGCTTACCTAGCTCTTGAAAATACAGTGGTTTGAATCCCAAAAATTCAACCATCTTATTTCTTCCTACAGAGAGGGCAGATTTCAGAAAACTCTCATGGGATTCCATCAACAAGAAGCTAAAAATTAGAGAATAACAAAATAGGAATTCTAACTCATTTCCTTCCTGTCAGGAGCTTGTTCACTTTCCCACAGGTGTATTTATAGAAATACATGAACCTGTGAAATATAGGACATGGTGGATAACCCATCAATAAGATAAAAGGAAGTATTACTTTGGGGAGTTCTTTCATTTCTACAGAAGCCATATATCCCTGGATCACAATGGGAGTTCTTTAGGAATCCAATTTTAAACAGGAACACTACACATAACTTTATTGTTCCTCTACTCTTGCATAAAATGGATTGCAAATATGGGGGGACAGATATCTGCAAGGGAGGCTGTTTACTCCCACTAAAGGGGAAAGTTGGTTTTATTTCATTCTCATGGTGGGGATCACTCATCTTACAGAGCTGGAAGTAAATGATAATTTACCAACACGGTTCAATTTTCAGAGTTCAGCTTTTAGAAAACAGCTCCAGTCCTAAAGTCATTCAGCAGACAATATGCCACCTCTACAAAACATGCTATAGGACAGCTTCTCTATAAAACAACGAACTTTTTGCATTGGCTTCCAAAACATTCACATAATTTTTGCCTAACTATATCTGTCACAGACTGCTTTTGCTTTTCACCATCTGGGTCAGAACACAGTTGATGAACAGCCTCGTTGAAATCCACAATAGATTGATTCACATTATTTTGATATTCGTGCAAAAGAATGTCAGAGGACTCACAGCGATGGAACTGAGGCCACTGCTACCGTAGCAGTAGTTCCCTAACAGAGGTCGAATCTGCATTTGCATTTTTAAATTAGTTTCATGCTGCATTTGCATTTTTAAATCAGTTTCGTCCTGCATTTGCATTTTTAAATCAGTTTTGTGCTGCTGTGATGCTGTCTTTCTCTATGCTTGACAGCATCACAGCAGCACGAAACTGATTTAAAAATGCACATGCAGATTCAACCAGAGTATCTGAATAAGGTTATTTTTCATTGGATAGTATTAAACAATAGACCCAGGGTAAAGTTAAAACCTGATAATGCAGAGCAGTACAGCTATTAGTTCCCGAACCACAGACAATAGCTATTTTTAAAGGCAAATGATAATGATCTTCCAAGCCATGAAAAGCTGCAGTTCATGGTTTCTGCACATCAAACCAAGGCCAGCAACAGCATACCCCTGAAGTGAGCCAGCTGCCTGGGCTTCTGGCAGGGCTTACTGCTGTCAACCCTCTGCCTGTATATCAACACTGAGGCCTATGTGTCAGCCCTTACCCCTCTGGCTTGTGAGGGCTCTGTCACCTGTACTATCAGCTACATATACTGCCTAGCTCTCCTGAAGATGGGCGTGCAGAAGGTGAACAGTGGTGGCCCTCTTAGCGGTCATAGCAGTGGCACTCCCAGCCACAATACCTCCCAGTGCCATCAAGGAAAGGTGTGCAGGCAGTGTGGGAAGCTGTGACTACTGATGGTGGAAGACTACAATAGGTGGGGAAAGGACACAGGTAGGAGGGATGTTGGTGGCTGGGCATAAGAGGTCCCTGGGCACTGTCTGGAACCAGCCTTGCATCAGATTATTGTTAAAGAGACAGGAACAGGACAGGACAGCTTTTTCACTGGCCATTAGCAAAAATATATAAGGTACACTTAAGCAATATTACAGATATGAGAAGTCTGGTGCTGGAGGCTAGTCAAGCAAAATGGAAAGGTTTTGCCCAAGTTCTTGGTTTGTATGTTACAATTGTCACCTTTTTAACGGACAGAAGATCTAACAGTGATGTGACAGGCAGACATCCATAGGTGAAGCTTTTCCCAACATGGCAATGCAGTAATGAGGAAAACCTCACCTTCTCTGTTTCTGTCATTTCATCTGTTAAAGGCACAGAGCTACTATTCAGTTTAAAAGGTGGTGCTACCTTGAATGGGTTTATAACTGTAGGAATGCAAAGAAAAGGGGCGTGGAGGCTTTAATTAACCTGATAATAAGATAACTTCATTCTTCTGACAACGGTAAGCACATGTTTAAAAGCAGTATCCAAGGGGCTGTATTAGAATTAGCTAAAACATGTTAACATTCACCAGCCCCCCCCAACCCCCCAACAAAGAGACCCATGGAGATAACACACTAAGATCTTGAACCTGATGTTATATTCACTAGAAACATTTATGTCCCTAATCTTGTTATGGCTCATCTCTCCAGTTCTGGTCATGCTGAGCTCATTCAGATCCTCATGGATCTAATTATGCACCAGCATATTCCTAATTATGGAGCCCAGCTGGCCCCCAATTTCCATCTCCCCTAGACTGGAGGCAGGGTCAGGGTATCCAGGCAGCAGCCTGTGAATTTAAAAGTCAGAATGCCTTAGAGACATACTAATAATGCTGGTAAAAGTGCAAATGCAAAATGTTTGTATCGAAAACCTCTTTCTAGAAGTTGTTCATGTTGGGAACAATTCAAACTGTGCTTTACAGAACTTATAATAATAGGAGAAGCAACATGCACAATTCTCATTGACTCTGAGAGTTAACTAACCCACCATACCCCTGTGGTTATATCTTTTATACTGGAACATATTTAAGATTCATAGGACAACTTTTGGTCATCACACCAGAAGAGTGAAAAGTTATCCTGTTGTGAGAAGGTTCATTATGGGAATTTGTCTTTGATTAGTCAAGCTTTCTATGCAGCAGTCTAGGAATACTTTAGCTCCTATTTCATGTACCTTTTTTCCAGTTTCCTGCACAATCTCTGTGCCTTTCACAGCTGCTGAGTACGTAGTGGTGTCCTCACTCAGCATGGAACCCCAGTTACAGGGAACAGTGTGCATATCATGCACCTCTTTCAGGAACAATGGTAGCAGATCTGCTTTGAGGTAGATGCACTGTCTCAGATGATCTGCCACATTTACTCCTTACCCTCAGGAGTCTTGACAGCCTGATTCACATCAACAGCAGGTGAGATAGTTAGAACTTTCAGGCCTGTACCACTTTGCTCTGTAGAGGGGTTTTGTATATTTGGATATTTCTTATGACAAAAGTTTTCTGAGGAATCACATACAAAACCCAGCATATCAATGACTTCTATTTGATATATAGCCTTCTGTGTGCTAGGCTGTAGATGTTGCTATGTGATGGGGCAGACATGTGACTGCTGACCTTCACACATAGAATCTGCATGAATTATACTGCAGCGCAGGCAGCCAACCTCCAGCACAGATGCCACAAGTGATATACAGACCACAGGGACATGTGCCACTTGGGAAAAACCAGTAGGGCACAGAGTAAGGGCTGCACCTAGCCTACTTCTCCCAGTTGTCCAGCTCAATAGATAAGGTTAAAATCACAACAAGGCATGGATGGCTGCGATGTGTATGGCTCTAGAATAGCAGTTGTTCATATTTGGGGCTAGGAAGTAATTAGATAATGGGACTTAGAGGCGGTTGTGGTCTCTAGGGCAACAAGCCTTGGTCCTAAGCTTGTCAACTGGACTGAGTGAAGGAACACAGTTGTGTTTAAGAGAGCTTACTTTCATTTCCATTAAAATAATTCTATATTGTTTGTTAAAACTCCTTTGTTTTAGCTTAATGGAAGAATTCAGATGGTTTTATAGTAAAAATGTAAAAGTAATTATGTTAAAGGTTCTTTGTTCTTTTGTTCTATTTGTAGACATAAAGTTGCCAGCCTCCAGGTGGGGGCTGGGGATCTCCCACTTTTACACTTGACCTCCAGCTGACAGAGATAGAAAATGGTTGCTTTGAAGGGTGGACTCTATGGCGCTGTACCATGCTGAGGCCCTTCCCCTCCTCAAACCCTGCTGTCTCCTGGATCCACTCCCAAAGTCTCCAGGTATTTTCCAGCCCAGACCTGGCAACCCTGTGTGGACATAATTGGGAACTGTTGCCATGCCTGATTGGGTGAGTCCTTTGCAGGGTCAGCATTAATTTCTCACTTGTCTGGCTGTGATTTTGGAGCTTTGTGGTGAGGGCAGTGGGTAGGGTTGCCAAGTCACTTACCGTTGATAGTGGGGGGGAGGTGGTCCCTGCCTGGGACATTTGTGCACATGGGACACAATTACCAGGGCTGTTTTTGGGGCAGAACACACTGGAACAGCATTCCAGCTCACTTCCCGCCCCGTTCCGCCCCCACCACAGGAGGCCTGAACAACCTGCCTGCTGGCCTTCCCAGGCCCGTGCCAAAACACTGCGTCCCAAGGGAGGCCTGAAGACCCCGCCAGCCAGCCTCAACAGGCCCGTGCCAAAGCACTGCGGCCCACAGGAGGCCCGAAGACCCCACCCGCCAGTCTCCCTGGTCCCATGCTGAAGCGCTGTGGCCTGCAGGAGGCCCAAACAACCTGCCTGCTGGCCTCCCCAGGCCCGCACCAAAGCACTGCGGCCCACAGGAGGCCCGAAGACCCCGCCCGCGGCCTCCCTGGTCCATGCCTGAAGAGCTTGATGGGGTGAGTGAGGGATCCACAAGAGGTGGCGGGGGCTTGATGGGGGGTGGAAGAGCCTCCCTCCCCCCATCTTTTTGCC
Source organism: Gekko gecko (assembly GCA_029375565.1). Classification (NCBI taxonomy): domain Eukaryota; kingdom Metazoa; phylum Chordata; class Lepidosauria; order Squamata; family Gekkonidae; genus Gekko; species Gekko gecko. The sequence continues at coordinate 157,890,939 of JAPDNY010000003.1, read as the reverse complement.
TTTTTTCTGTCCCTCCTTTCCTTCTCTCTTTCTCTCTTCTCTTTTCCTCCTCCTTTCCTCCTCCTTTCTTCCTTCTCTCTCTCTTTTTCTTTCTCACACTCCTTCTCTCTCTTTCTTTCTTTCTTTTTCTTTCTCTCTCTCTCTTTTCCTCTTTCTTCCCTCTTTCTTTCTGTCTCTTTTCCTCCCTCTTCCTTCCTTCCTTCCTTCCTTTCTTTCTTTCTTTCTTTCTTTCTTTCTTTCTTTCTTTCTTTCTTTCTTTCTCTCTCTTTCCTTCCTTTCTTCCATCCTTCTCTCTTTCTTTCCCTCTTTAGTCTTCTGGATTGTCCATTGCTTGTCAATGTGGCCTAATATGCTAATGAGTTGTGCTGTCGGGGTGTGGCCTAATATGCTAATGAGTTTTTGTTGGGTGTGGCCTCTTGTGCTAATGAGTTCCTGCTGGGCTTTTTCTACAAAAAGAGCCCTGACAATTATGTCACCTGGAAGAGACATCATCACGTTGGGCACATCGTTGATTGATGCTTTAGCAATTAGCCTGGAAACTCTATAGTACCATAGAGTTTCCAGGCCGATTGCTAGAGTGTCAGCCAGCGATGTGCCCGGTGTGATGATGTCACCTCCTGGTGACATAATTGCACTGGGTACATTGCGGGGGAACCTCTGCCCTCCCGGGGGACCTGGCAGCCTTGGCAGTGGGCCTCAGCTTCTTTCACATCCATTTTTTTTTAGTTAATACCTTGTTAATAGTGGCAACTTTCCAGCAACACAAAAGAAGCCTGGAGGCTGGCAATTCTATGGCCTACGCTCAAAGGATTTAACCAGTTTGCCTCAGAAACAGAAGCTTCAGTGCTACTTGGATTGCATCCTCAGGAGTCCATTGGAAGGAGAGTGTGGCATTTCTTCATGTCTCTCTTTTTTTCCTTTTGTGGTACTGGGCAGGCTTGTTTGTATGTGTAAATATATAAATGACTGTACAGCAACTCTTCTAGGGTTACCAGCCTCCAGGTGGGGTCTGGAGTTGTCCCAGAATTATAACTGATGCCCAAACAGAGATCAGGTAGAAAATGGCAGTTTCAGAGAACGTACTTTATGGCATCACATCACCACTGAGATCCCTGTCTTCCCCAAACACAGTTGTCCCTAGGCACCACCTCCACATCTTCAGGAACGTCCCAAGCTGGAGCTGGCAAGCCTGGGGAAAATGGAAGAACATCTAAGTGTGGCAGGCTATAGCCTGGGGGAAATGGAAGAACATCTAAGTGTGGCAGGCTATAGCCTGGGGGAAATGGAAGAACATCTAAGTGTGACAGGCTATAGCCTGGGGGAAATGGAAGAACATCTAAGTGTGACAGGCTATAGTCTGGCAGCCCAGAGAGGATTTGTGGGGTGATGAAAGGTGGGCTGCTTTCACACCTTCACATGTCTCTTCCTGAGAAATAGTAATGTCATGACATCAGGGGGAGGTCCCAACTCTCTAGGATTCTTCAAAAACTCTACTTCTCTAGTTCCTCATTTTCCCCTCCACTGGCCTTTGAAAAGCAGGTGGTCAACTGAGGGGATTGCTGGGAGGTTCTATTTCCATAGTGAGAGAACTGGCACCCCTAAGGACATTTGATTCTAAAACTTTATTCTGTGTTTCACCGAATCCAATTTCTTTTGTTGTTCATTGCCTGGTGGGCGGTAGTGATGGTGAAGGTTCCCTTTCTTGTTCCTTTTGGGGGTATGTAGAGCTGTGCTCTCTCTCTCTTTTCCCCCAAAGTCATTGTTTCTTATGGATAGGGATGGGGAGAAAGAAAGAAGGGGATATCTCATGGGTAAGAAACTGTCACTTGTTGGCTCTCATGTTTATTGTAAGCTTTCGTTTTTCTGAGCAGAGGTTTTATTGCTTCTTGTCTGTGCTGGCCTCAGGGTTTTTTTTGTGCCATAGGCGGGGTTACTTTCTGGTGCCCCTGCATGGGCCCACCAATTATGGGCTTGCCAACCTTCAGGCGGGGCCTGGAGAGAAGGAAGTCGAGCTGCTGAGCTTGCGCCCCCCCCCCCCACACACACACACAGAGTGGAACATACTACCTCGGGAGGTGGTGGGCTCCTCCACCACCCCCACCAGTTCTCCAGGGGGAGGGGGTTCCCCTCCTGAGAAGGCGGCATCAGGGCTCTAAGCTGCGGCAGCAGTGGGGTCAGTGGCCTACGGAGCTGTGGAGCTGGGCAGAGAGCCCCAGGATGGTCCAGTCCAGTTCACTCACCAGGCCCGGCTCCTGAGGAGGCTTCTCCTGGTTCCCTTTGGGTTTCCCTGCATGCTGCTGGCCTGGCCCATCCCCAGGGCTCACCGCTTCCCCACCAGGGGTGCTCAGCCTTGCTTCAGGCACCAAGGGGGCCTCCAGTGCGGCCCTCTTGCCCCCAGCCAGGCTCCTCCAAGGTGGTCCCTCCCTCCCCAGTCAGGCTGTGAAGGCTGCCTAGCAGGCACCAGCAGCAGATGTGGGAGGGAGATGCAGGCTGGGGGAGTCGGAGAACTCCTGGAGCCGTGCTGCCGCAGGGGGTGCTATCTCTGGACCAACCTGAGCTAACTCCCAGCCAGGGGAAGCTGCCTTTTGGGAGGGGGGCAGTCCGGAGGCCCTCCCTCTTCCCCCCGGGAGCCCCTGGGCTGCAGAGAGGGTCACACAGGAAGGGCAGAGGGGCCGACCCACCACTTCTCCATCAGAGTTTCTGGGGGTGAGCGGGCAGGCTGAGGAAGCCCCCGGTGGGGGGGTAGCCTGGGTCCCAGATGGAGACTGAAGGAGGCAGGTCTTCTGCATGGCAGAGCTGAGTCCTCCAACCAGGCAGCCAGGCCAGGAAGGCTGGGCCTCCTAAAGCTCGCCCGGCCAGCCAAAAAAAAAAAGCACCATGCTTCCGGGCTCCCAGGGCGAGTCAGTGCCACGATCATGCCCAATCCTTCCCCACCCACCTCCTCCCTCCTGATGGTGGTGAATGCTGCGGCAGTGGTGGCGGAGGAGGTGAAGCAAGCCAGCAGGAAGGGTGCAGGCACGGGGGAGGAAGGGCGCAGGCACGGAGGGGGAGGGCAGCAGGGCAGTTTGGCGCCCCTCTCTGAGGCCCACCGCCCCCTCCCTCCTGTTGCCCCCTCCCTCCTGCCGCCCCCTCCCCCCAAAAGCAGAACTTACCTTCCTTCTCGCTCCCCCAGCTGATGTCCCATCCCCTCCTCTGTCCTGGCTGCTCCTCCTGGTTTCCCCTCCTTGTCCTCTCCCCTCCTCCTCCACATGCCTGCCCTGGCTGCTCTGCTCCTCCTGGTTTCCCCTCCTTGGCCCCTGGGTGCACTTGCCGCCACGGTGCCACCAGACTCGGGAAGAAAGAGGCCATGGGAGAGGCTTTTGGCAGGGGGGTGGGTGCAGTTTGGGACCCCTAAGGGCCGGGCTCTCTAGGTGAATGCCTAGTGAGCGAGCCGACCCTGGCTGGGCTGACTTCATTGAAGTGCTTGGGCAAAAACTGTATACTCCCTTGTTATGTACTACGAGAGACTGCACACGCGGTCGGGCTAGCATGTGGCCATGCAAACTAGCCAAGTTTTGCATCGAGAACAAAGGACGCAGAGGATCCTAGAACTTGCCAATCAGCCAGTTCGGGTCCTAAGGGGAACCAGTGAGGGATGGAGACTAAGTAAATAAACCTATCACGGGAACAGGGGTGTGTGTTGGGTGTGATTGGAACAAGAATATAAGCGGACCTTCGGGTCCCGCAAGTATCTCAAGTTCTCCATTTAACTAATAAAGTATGAGCTGAAATCACTCTTCAGTGCATCACAGTACTTTATATCCTGGAGGTGGAACAAACCACTGGAGCCACGAGAACACCTTGTTCCTGTTCTGACTTCCTCCCTTTCCTTGGCAGCTGCCATGCCCAGGGTATTGCTTGCACAGATCAGATTGTTCTTCAGGTCGTTGCATCTCTGTATTGCTGTGATCATGCCAATTATACTTGTTGTCTTCTCTGTAAGACAGAACAAAAAGTGAGGGTAAAACTAGAAGGTGCCAATCAGAAGACAACAGGTGCCGCACAGGAACATAACGGGAGACCCAGCCCTTCAGACACATAGGGCCCTAGCCCATGAAATCCATCCAATCCTTCCCCACCTTCTCTGCCACACCTTCTCGGCCCACGCATGGCTTTTTCAAGGCCTTGTAGAATGACTGCACCGTTCTGAGCTGCTCTCCCAGTCTCATGGTGTTTTGCTTCTGCAATGCAACTCTACAAGTGGTGTCCTCACACTAGGAAAGGAAACAAGCTCTCTTACAGCTCCTGCAGAGCCAGACTTACTTGGCGCCTGTTGATGGATTTGCATTCAATTCTTACAAATGAAACATTTTTTAAAAAACTGAAATTCTCCTCCACCTCTCACTCTGCATTCTTGTTATGAAGCTTGCCTTTGTTGTTTACGTCTCCAGAAAAATGATCCTGGCTGACTGGAGAGGATGCTGTACGACTGGAGAGCTGCCATCTGCAAGGACAGAGCCAGCCGCGTTGCAGAAAGGTCAAGGAGAGCTGCAGGGCAAGGGGAGCAAAGCTGTGCTAAGCTAATAACGAGGAGGAAAAATTCCAGCGTAATCTTTGCCTCCTACCTGCAGCTTGCTCTGTTGCTTTTCCCTTAGCAACCTCGAGAGAGAGCAACGAGCAGACTGGAGAGAGAGACTGCTCCAGGCATCACCTGACATAATTAATTTTAGATCAAACTCGGTTCAGCATCACGGACCTCTGTCCTACAGTTTCCTCAGCATCAAGGCAACTTCAGTACAAGCTGCCGAGATTTCAGGAAACAATTTTATAATAGCCTGGAACACACTGGTATGTTGGAATGGCAAGGCCTCCTGTCAAACCACGCTGCCGCTCTACAAAGCATATCCTCTGGCTCAGCATTTTGCAAGACAGCCTGGAAACCCAGTGAATAATGAAAGGGGCCAGAACTGAAAAGATCATTTTTTGCTTTGAGACTGAGTTCAGTGAAACTGTTTTGCTCGGATACTCTGCTTTCAGTCCCAAAAAACTGTACACAATTCTTCACCCAAAAAAACAAACTTTACCCATCCACCCACCCTCCTCCTATGCCCACCACCAGGACCCCTGCCCCCTCCAACATACCCCCCACCTGCCTGGACATCCTTGGCCTGCCTGCTCATGACCACTCCCACAGAGACCAGCATGCCCTTTCCTCTGTGGCACTATCAGGTATGTGTGGCCGGGAAGGTCACTGCTGTAATTGTCGCTATCTGCAAAGTCTTCCCTGGAAGTAGTAGGAAGGAGGGCTCTTGCAAACAAGTGGGCAAAGGAAGGGTGCACAGGAAGGTGGCAGAGGAGTTGTGTGGGCAGGGGTCAGTGGCATTGAGCCCTGCCAGAAGCCTTGGGTCTTGCCAGATGCCCCAGCTAAGGATATGCTGAAGCTGCCCCTGAACAGCCTCCTGGAACAAGCTGGAGGCTTCTAGTCTCCTTTTCAGTGAACTTGACAGACAGAGCTATTCCAGAGAGCTTTTGGGGCAGGCTGAGCCTAGGCAAAGGAGAATACCCTGCCTTTGGGGCCCAGGGCATTTTCAGAACAGTTTTTAATGTATTTTTATATATGTTGCTATAGTGTTCATTTTATCAAATAGTTTTTACTTTGTTGTTACCCACTTTGGTTCCTGACATGGTTAAGAGAAAGGCAGGTATATAAACATTTAAAAAATAAATAAATGCATCACATGTAAACTTACTTAGGAGTACATTGTATAGAATTCAACAACACTTATGTTTGAGTAGGAATTTTGTAGACTCAGGCTGTATGTTCTAAACTAGCAGATTTCCAAAAAGACCAAAATGCTAAACACAGACATGTTTCTAAGGTGAAAAATCAAATTAGATCAAAACTACAATATGTATTTTATTTTGGCATGCTAATCTGATTAGCACTGTATTTTAGAGATGTGCAAAATTGAATTCTCAAGGCAAAACTAAATTTTAAAAATGCTATTTGGGATTGTTACTGCAGTTTTCTAGAATGGTATTAGGAATCCAGAATTCTTAGTGAAACAAAACTACTTCCCCCCCCCTCCAAAAAGTGTGTTGTTTTTGTGTCTGGATATTTACCAAGCCAGCAGCAGCATGTGCACATGCTCATCATGTTGTTCTTTGATTCCACTTGCCTTTCCAAGCAACACAAGCATCCTTCCAACCAATCAGACAAGCTTCAGAAAAGGAATGCAGCTTGTGTTCCCATTGTTATTGTTTTTTATTCCACTGGTTGCCTGGACAATAGCATTCTCTCTTCCAGCTGGGTCTTTTCAAGGGAGGAGCACAGAGCACTTCCATAGAAGTATATTGTTGTGTACCAACTGAGGACCACACACGCAGTCGCCTTTGCACGCGGTCATGCGAATGGGCAAAGCTTCGCTTCCTGAGACAATAGCCAGCATGGATCCTAGGATGGACCTATCGGTCAGCCAGGATCCAAGCAGTAACCTATGGGGAATTGGGGGCACTGTAAATAAGCCTATCACGGGTGTGGGGTGTGGTTTGTGATGGGGATTTAAGCAGGCCTCAGGTCCTGCTGACCCTCTGTCTTTTGGTGTCTGAAATAAATAAACTATGAGCTGATTCACTAACTGCAGCATCCAGAACCCAGTACTTTACATATATAGAGTGGTGTGCATGCACAGAAATGTGCCTACTGGGGGGTCTGGTAAAACTGAGCCCCTTTGTTGCATGTGTTTAAAGGGGGGGGCTTGGAAGGAGGTGGACTGTTTCCATGCCGTTTTGGTGCCATAACAGCTGCTGCTCCAGACCCTCAAACTGGCTGTGCCTTGAAAAGAATGGTACTGGAAATCCAGAACTAAAAAATGCCCCATGGATTTTTAATCTGAATACCCGATTCTTGTGACCGGACTCACAGAGAATTGGATCTGGGACCTTCTGCATGCAAAGCAGGTACTCTACCCCTTACCATATCCCCTACCTTGCAGCAAGACAATATAGCATGATGGAATGCCTTGTCACAGGCTTCTTTTTGGCTCACGTGGGCTACAAAACTCGACATAACTTCTGCTTCCTTGGCAACATCAGGGTTCCACATTCGTCTGTTGAATTAACTACCATAGAACTACCATAGAAGCATCAAGCTCCAAGGCTGATCTAAATTCATTTGATGCACTGTTGTAGTTCTCAATAAAAGGCTGTTTACATTTCACAGTCATGTGATCCCTCTGCGTCCTGGCATATTGGACACTTGGGAAATGTTCAAGCAGGGCTCCTTGAGAATTTATTCACTTCACTAAGGGCCAGGTCAGATTATATGAAGGCATCCTGCTCATATGGTCAGGAAGAAGTATTTTTCTAACCATTTGTTTCACCTGGCACCCCTGTGCCCCATCTGATGATCCTGGCAAGGGCTTAACATTCATATCAGGTGTACATGCGTAAAGATTTCTCAGGGTTTCCCAGGAAAAAAAATAGATAACTGGCACATGGTCTAGACAAGTGTATACCCAATTAGAATACTAAGCCCCTGAGGTGGATCCTCAGAAGTCAGATGACATGAGTAGGTAGGTGTATCCTTTGTTATGTCCTGAGCTTGAATTCATCCCCATTGACAGGCTGGTATCCAGAATGGGAATACCTGATTGGCTACTCTTCGTAGCAGGCCAATCAGGATACAAGGATTGTGCTGGAGGGAAGCAAACAGATTGGACCTTATCCAAGCAATGCTATTGGTTGTTACCACTGATATGGGCATGGCTATGCTAGCCCGCACTGTTTAAATAAGAGCCTGTTGCTCTAGGTTGTGTTGTCTATTCTGATCTGTTCTGAGCTGTTGAATCACTATCATTAAAGCTGACTCACTTGTTGGACCACTGCCTTTAAGTGTCATACTTATCATCCTTGCTCCCTGCCATATCTAAAAGAGCACTTTCATCTCATCTAATCGAGCCCTTAGTGACTAGCAAATGTATGTGCAAACTGGCTCAAGCTGAAGAATACAGTATTAAGATATTCTTAAGAAATTCTCTCAGCTAGGAGGATTCATTCCCACATGAATTCATTCCTGGTGTGGACCAGCACAAGTCCAGAAAATCAGGTTCAGAAAATCAACCTATTTATGTGCAAAAAGGTGAAAAAGCACTTTTTCCCTACAATACCCCACTGATTGTTTAGTAAAATAGCGGAGTCCAACAAGATTCCAAGACTCCTAACAATCTGATAGAGATAATCTGATCCTATCAAAGGAAGGAATTTTTATTTATTTATTTTTCTGTTTGTTTGATTGATTTATACCCTGCCCTTCCCACCAAGGCGAGCTCAGGGCAGCTTACATAAAATGCATATATAAATACAATTTAAAACATACATAAAACATCCATAGACAATCAGTACCCATTTTTAAAAGTGCCAGAAACAATTAAAGAGAAGAGCAGAGATTCCTAAATCCAACTGTACCACTACTTAGGTGTTAGTCCTGGTGGTATTCTCAAATCAGCTCATTTTGATGAAGTAATTATGCGGCAGAATAGATGAAGGGTGGTAAAACCAGGGAGCAGGGTCACTCCTCAGTGTTTAAGGTGGCTCCTAATCAAAAGCCTGGTGGAAGAGTTCTGTCTTACAGGCCCTGGAGAACTGTAAAAGGTCCTGCAGGGCCCTGATCTCCACTGGGAGCTCATTCCACCAGTACGAAGCCACCACTGAGAAGGCCCTGGCCTGGTTATCGCCAGTCTAGCATCTTTGGGGCCTGGGGCAGCCAGCTGGTTTTGAGACCCTGAATGCAGTACTCTCTGGGGAACATATGGGAAAAGGCAGTCCATCAGGTATGCCGGACCCTGACCATAAAGGGCTTTAAAGGTCAAAACCAGCACCTTGAAGCAAATCCAGTATGCTATCAGCAGCCAGTGCAATGGTTTCATCACAAGCTGGATGTGCTCCTGCATAGAAAGACCCATCAACAGCCTGGCTACAGCATTTTGCACCAGCTGCAGCTTCCAGACTTGGGACAAGGGCAGCCCCATGTAGAGAGCATTACAGTAGTCTAATCTCAAAGTGACCATCGCGTGGACCGCTGTTGCCAAGTCATTGCGTTCAAGGAAGGGAACCAACTGCCTGATCAGCTGAAGATGGTAGAAGGCTGACTTGGCAGCAGCTGCTACCTGGGCCTCCATTGTTAAAGAGGCATCCAGGAACACTCCCAAACTCCTAACCTCCCATGCTGGCACCAACTGCACCCCATCAAAAGTCAGGAGTGGGATCCCTACCCTCGGGCCACCCCAGCTAAGGCACAGGACCTCCATCTTCGTCAGATTCATAGAATCATAGAATGTTAGAGTTGGAAGGGACCTTGTAGGTCATCTAGTCCAACCCCCTGCACTCTGCAGGAGCATAGCCGAAAGATAGCCCTACGTACCTACAACATACCCGAAAGATGGTCGTCCAGTCTCCACTTGAAAATGTCCAGCGAAGGAGCATCCATCTCCTCCTGAGGCAGTCTGTTCCTCTGCTCAACCACTCTAACAGTTAGAAAGTTTCTCCTGATATCTAGCCAGTAACGACTCCCTTGCAATTTCCACCCGTTAGATCTAGTCTTGCAATCTGGAGCAAGAGAGAATAGATCTACTCCATCTTCTACATGACAGACTTTGAAGACTGCAATCATGTCCCCTCTAAGCCTTCTCTTTCCCGGGCTAAATATACCCAACTCTTTCAGCCTTTCCTCATAAGATTTGGATTCCAACCCTCTCACCATCCTGGTCGGCGTCTTCTGGACATGCTCGAGCTTGTCAACATCCTTCCTAAAATGTGGTGTCCAAAACAATACAGTACTCCAGGTGAGGCCTGACCATAGCAGAACAGAGCAGAACTACCACCTCCCATAATCTGGACACAATGCTTCTGTTAATGCATCCTAAGATTGCATTAGCTTTCTTCACAGCCGCATCACACTGCAGGCTCATGTTTAGCTTGTGATCAATCATAACACTTAGATCCCTTTCACATGTGCTGCTGTCAAGCCAAGTCCCTCTCATTCTATATCTGTGCTTTTGATTTTTTTTGTACCTAAGTGTCGGACTTTGCACTTATCTCTATTGAAATTCATTTTATTTGTCTCAGCCCACTGTTCCAGCCTATCTAGATCATTTTGAATCCTGACTCTGTCTTCTTCAGAATTAGTTTCTTCAGATTCAGTTTCAGTTGACTCAGTCTAAGCCAACCAGTCACAGCTTATAATGCCTGGTCCAGATCTTCTGGTGTAGAGTCACACTGGCTGCCCAACAGCAGTTAGAGCTGGGTGTCATCTGAATACTGGTGACACCCCAGCCCATGCCCCTGGGCAATCTGGGCAAGGGGGCGCATATAGATGTTAAACAACATTAGGGAAAGTACTGCCCCTTGACGTACACCACAAGTCAGTGGATGCGTTTGGGACAGCTGTTCCCCTAGCATCATCCTTTGTCCCGACCTTGAAGGAAGGATGTGAGCCATTGCAAGGCAAGTCCCTGAACTCCAGAGTCAGCAAAGTGGTGGATCAGTAGCTGATGGCTGACTGTGTCAAACGCTGCTGACAGTTCCAACAGCAACAGCACTGCCAATCCGCCTCAATCTAGATGCCTCCTGAGGTTGTCCATGAGGGCGACCAGTGCTGTCTCCGTCCTGTGTCCTGGGCGAAAACTGGACTGGAAGGGGTCTAGGGTGGAAGTGTCATCCAAAAAGCTCTGTAACTGAACTGCCATAGCCCTCTCTATTAACTTGCCCAGGTAGGGCAGGTTGGAAACCAGCCAGTAGTTAGCTAATTCGGCTGGATCCAAAAAGAGGGGAGGAACCACGGCCTCCTTGAGTATCCCAGGGAACTGATCCTCCAAGAGGGATTTGTTGATAATCTCCCCTAGGGCACCTTGAAACCCAGTGCAACCAGCTTTCACTAGCCATGATGGGCACGGATCGAGGAGACACATGGTGGGGTGTAGTTAAGAGCAGTTTGTCAACTTCCTCTAGGCTGAGTGGACTGAAATGATCCATAACCTGACTCAAAGATGTGCATGGAGCCTTGAGTGCGCTGACTGTCTCAACTGTTATGGGAAGGTCATGGCAGAACGACAAGACTTTATCTGCGAAGTAGCTCGCAAAGGCCTCACAGCCAATATCCAATCCCCTAACGTTTGACCTGTCTTATGGCCGAGTCGTCATGGGCCAAATTGTTCTAAACAACTGGGCTGGGCATAAGCTCGCAGATGCAATCAAAGCTGCATAGAATAGTACCCTCAAGAATATAACTTTTGCCAGTTAGCATCACCTCTGTCTTGTCTGGATTCAGCTTCTGTTTGTTCCCCTCAACCATTTGACCACAGCCAGTTCTTAAGGAAAAGTGATATACAGCTGGGTGTCATCAACATCATATTGATGATACTCAACCCCCAAGCTATGGACAAGTTCATTTAAAAGGTTTCACATAACTATTGAAAAGCACAGGCAATAGCACAGAGTCTTACAGAGCTATACAGGATAAACACCATGAAGAAGACTCAGGCTGCAACAGTAATAACACTTCCCTAGAAGCAAAAGCCCCAATGAATAAGTAGACTTACTTTAGGCTGGCTATCTTAATTTCCTTGGTCACAACCCTATGAGGAGTCAGAGGGAACTAAATCACTCTGTTCCAAAGCCAGGACTGAAAAGGGTTGCTGGCAGATGTGTCGTCCAGAAAACCCTGCAATTTGCTCTGCCATCACCCTTTTGATCACCTTCCCTTTTAAAAAGAGAACTGAGACTGCTCTATAATTAGTCACAACCACCAAGAAGCCTTCTTTAATAAGGAAGGATGACAGTTTCCTTCAAAGATCTGGAAAGATTGCCCTCAGATTAGGAAGTACTAATGATTTCCATAAGTGGCTGTCTTAAATTATCTTTGCAAGATTTAACCAGCCAGGACAAGCATGTCCCTCTGCTATAGCAATTACATGCCTTGCTATCCAAACAGCATGATAATGCACTTCCCAAAATGATCTTCCCAGAAAGAAAATACAAATCAGATTTGAGGAAGAAGGTACAGAGAAAAGGGAAAGGACAATTAGAGCACTGTTAAAGTACAATGTCTCATGGATTCGCAAAAGAAAAAGTGCTACAGTTTGGATACCAAAGTGGAGAAAAACCTTCATGGGAAGCATGTGGAACCATGTAGAACCATAAAACTTGCCTTTTTTCACTGCTGCCACACTGAGTCAACATTTCACAGGGCCAATCTGCATTTAGCATTTGCTCAGTTGTTTTACCAAACCCATAATGGAACAGAAAAAGATGCAGTTCAAAACCACATTCAACTATCCCGGGCCAACACTGTACTGACTGCAGAGTCACCCCGAATGGCCATAAAACAGCTATAGATCTATGCAGACAGCCACCATTAAACCAGAGATCAAACGAAGTGAAAGCAGCATGCAGTCTGGACACTGCCATAAAATGCGACACTCAGTCAAAGTGAAAGTGGCAGGCAATGTAGATGGGGATTTCTGTTCCAGTGCGGGTTTGGTAAGACAGCAGAGCAAATGCTAGATGCAGATCGGCCCACTGAGCTGCCCATTGTGACCCCTCTTTCCTGGTCAGTCACCACCATTTTAGACCCTGTTAGTGTTAAAGTTAGGATTTTTGCCCAATGTGACCATTTTACATTTACCCACCTATAACGTTATTTGTGTATTGTTGCCCACTCACCCAGTTGGAAGAGATTCTCTTGGAACGCTTCAAAATCCACTTTGTTTCCTCACCATCCTAAATAATGTGGTGTTATCTACACACTTGGCGACACTGCTGCTCTCCACTGATTCTACATCATTTATGAAAAAATTAAATATCACCATGCTCCCGGGGAACCCTAAAACTTTTTTCTTCCATTGTGAGAATTATCAACATGTACTCGGCTTCCTATTGTTTATCCAGTTACTATCCCACAAGTAGACCTATTCTCTTATTCCATGACTGTTGAGGTGACTCAGGATCCTTTGATGAGGGATTTTGTCAAAAGAATCTGTAACAAAAATTCCTAATGAGCTACAGCAAGAATAATTTGGGACAATCGTATGTATTTTGTACAACAATTCCAAGCAAAGATCAATTGCAAGCCCAATATTTTTCTACCCCAGCCCTTTGTCTTTGCTGAACATTAATCTGTCCTTCCTGCACACTCCAAATAACAAACTTTGCATGGAATGGCTGGAATGGCTGAAGGGTGAGCAACAGCTTTCGTGAAACCTCGGACAAAAACGAGAATAAATTAAAGCACTAACATAAGCTCTTGTCCTCTTGGCATGTGAAGCTGAAAATCCAGGCACTTCATGAAATGCACATCATTATCTTTCCACAAAGATGTTGTTTAACTCTTCCACTGTGGCGAAAAAAGCAAAAGATCCCCACTGCTTTGATGAGAGAGAAAATCCAAAAGTGAACAGGAGGGATGTAGAATTGTGACATTTTAATGATAGTTTCAAAGTAGCAGAATGTCTGTGCTGGAGACAGTCTTCTGTTCATTACTTTTCAATATGAATAGCTGTCCACTTTCAAGTTCAGGACCATCTGGTGAAATTAGTACATTAGCATTTCAGCTCTGGTGTCCTGGGCATACGTTCTGCTGCAGGACAGACATTATTATTCTGTTTTTAAAAAGCATTAGGTAGCTAGTTTCTCTCTTTGGGGCATTTGTGATTATATTAATGGGCACATTTGCCCATATCATAAAGGCAACCCATGACTATCACAACCTTGAGCAAAGGTCACAGACTGTAAGATATGATTCATTATGTGGCCACTTTATATCCAAACCACAGGCAAAGGAGCTACACATGACAACTTCCTTATATGCAGCATTTGCTATACAGATCTGCCACTTTGTTCAGAATATATCACACTACTGTGTTTCTTTATTAAAAATAGTTATGCTGTGTTAAAAGCAGTGAACTTGAATAGAAAGCAGTGGCATGGGAACTGCAGTGCAATCTGAATTTAAAATAGCCACCATACACCTTGCTGTGTTTGTGATTGTACCTTAGTTAACAGAGACAAACCCATCTTCCTGGTTTAGCTATAAGAGAACTACATTTGGGGAGCCCAAAGAAGATCTACATTCCATTTCCCATAGTCTGTTCCAGGGCTATTTTGGAGCAGGTGCACAGGAACAGAGTTCTGGCTGGCTTCGAAGATGGCCACACCTACAGCCTCCCCCCCCCTCGAGTTCCCCAGGCACCTCACAAGCCACGGGGCACCAGGGGAAGCCAAGTCGATCCATTTAAGCTGCCTCCCCTCCTCAGGGAAGCCGATCCAGAAACTGCCTTTCTTCCCTTGGGTTCCCCATGCACCCCTCAAGCCACGGGGCACCTGAGAAAGCCAATCCTGGGAGGGAGCTGTGCTGTCAGGGGTGTGGCCTAATATGCTAATGAGTTTCTGCTGTTGGGTGTAGCCTATTATGCTAATATGTTCCTGCTGGTCTTTTTCTACAAAAAAAGCCCTGGTCTGTTCTGTCACATAAGCGAGCATATATGCCAAGTGCTTTTGATGGGTATCTCTGCTGATGGACGATTGGCACAAGTATCAATGGCCCACTAGTGTGCCTTTCTCTGAAATGAGGTTAGATCTAGCACACCATCCCAACATAAGGAGTGATTAGGCTCAACTGACCTTGGGAAAAGCATTTTTGTAGTTTTGGGGACATGTAATAGAAAAATTGGCTCAAAGCAGCCCATATTTTGATTAGACTAGACCAATCATCCTGTGGTGCCTATTTTCCCCTCACACAGAGCGCCTACCACCCTCAGCAACCTCTCACTCTCAGGTTCAGGGGCAGGATTTCACATTCGCCACTCTTCATGTCTCTTTTAAAATATACAGAGCGCCCATCCAAGTACTTGCCAGAGTCAACCCTGCTTAGCTTTCAAGATCTGGCTTGCCTGGGCTATCCAGGTCAGAGCCAAACAAGAAAACGTATATTTATGATATGAACATAACACTGAGGTAAGTACAATATAAAGAACAACATTTCACTTCCATTGAACTTTTTCAATTGAGATCAAATTCCTGCAACTGAGATCCTTTTATTACAAATTCACTATTTTCAGCCTGTTCTAAGCAGCTCTTCAACACAGTTCTATTCTGTCAGACATCCTCCTTCCCCCCACCCCCCACAAATCCTAAGCTGCCAGCAACTCTGCTGCTAACTCCTAACCGACATTTTCAAGGGCTTACATGAAGATGCATAGCTGTGTTTGTCGGTAGCAATAGAAAAGAGTAAGAGTCCAGTAACACCTTAAAGACTAACAAAATCTGTGGTAGGGTATGAGCTTTTGTGAGTCACTGCTCACTTCTTCAGATACAGCTAGAATGTGAGTCCATCTGTCCTACATATTGGAAAGTGGAGTGATTTCAGATGCCCAATGACATTAGCAGGCAGATGACAATAGCAAATGGGGTTGGATTAGGTGTGATAGGCAGAGAGGTAGTAGGTGTGGAGAAATCAGCATTGGTAATGAGACAGGAAACTTAGGTATCGATTCAATACAGGTGGATGCATTGTCTTGAGCTTCATTATTAGTTGCAATTCAGTAGTCTCTCTTTCTACTCTCCCTTTGAAATTCCTTTGTAAGATAACTGCTACTTTTAGATCAGCAACTGAATGTCCTGGAAGGTTAAAATGTTCCCCCAGTGGTTTCTGAATGTTGTGGTTTCTGATGTCAGACTTATAACCCTTTATTCTTTATTATAGGAACTGGCCTGTTTGTCCAATGTAGAGGATGGAAGGGCACTACCAGGGTGTCAGGGTCCTTAGTTAGTCAGCCAAACACCAGGCCTTGTTCATTGAAACAAGAATAGTATTTATTAAGCTGCAAGACTAGGTCACTAGAACAGAAGCATTGTTAAGAATACTTTGGGTACATGAAGCATAGAGATATACCCTAAAGGGGGGGAAAGGGCCCCCACCATTCTACCAATGAATGAACCTCGTGCGCGCGGGAACCCCAGAAGCCGTAAATAATAGTTCACCCTCCATCCCACCTTTCCCAGCCTAGCTGTTGTCTTTAGAAAGCGATAGGAGACAGTCAGCCTGGCATTCAAGGCCACTCTTGGCCTGGGATCTGAGATACGACCCGGTTGCCCGGGCAACATCGGCAGCTCTCCACATTCCATCCCACCAGTCTCAAATCATCAATCAACACTCTACAGTCCCATCCGCCCTCCCGTCTCTATACAGTCCCATCCTCCCTCCCTTCTCCATCCTTTATGGCAGGAATACCTGACACAGGGCTGGTGCCAGGCTTTTTTGCACCCTAGGGAAGGCTAATGACTTGCACCCCCCACTGCTATCCAATTTTCAAAAACAGATTAATTGTAGAAAAATGAAAAGCACAGAACTTGAAATTGTTATTTTTTTTAAAAAAATGTGAGAATAAGTATTACAAAAAATCTTTGATTTTCTTTCTCAAACAGAAAACAGTTTTAGCACATTTTGAATAATCCTGTGAACTGTGGTATTAAAATTTAAGTCTCTTGAATGTTTCCATTTCAGGCACATCAAAATCTCATTTTGTGTGCCTTTTCCTTTGCAGATTTTGTCATTAATTCCTTCAGGTCAAGTGCTGATGCTTCAGCATGTCTATTAATTTAGCTTGCCATCTTTCAGCCACCTGTGGCTGAGATCACCTATTGCCAGCCATAGTTGCTGAGTCCCAGGGCTTGTTATTGCTGACTTGTAAGTAGGGCATTCATATAGCTTTAGGGAAAGGTGTGGGAACAGTTGCATAGTTCTTAGTGCAGAGGTATTTCCCCCCCTGCACTTGTTCCTCTGCAACAATTATGCTCTGCACTTTGCTACAGCAGAATTTCCCTACTTTCCTCCCCTTTTTTGGAGCCATGAAACTGCCTTTCTGCCCATTTCTTTCCAGACACAGCCTGTAGCCTATATATCTATATCTATATATAGATAGATAGATATCGATCGACAGATAGATAGGAAGGGCAAATTAATAAAGTGGTGATCAGCACATCATTATTTATTTACTCATTTATAATTTATTAGTTATTTATGAGTTTACTACCTGAGACTCAAGGTGGAATACATGATGTAGAACATTGTAATCAAATAGCATATCAGATCTATTAATGCAATTGTTGTTGTTCAGTTGCACAGTCGAGTCCAGCTCTTCGCAACCCCATGGACCACATCACTCCAGGCCCTCTTGTCTTCCATCGTGCTCTAGAGTCTGCTTAATTTCATGTTTGTTGCCTCGATAACACTGTCTAACCATCTCATGCTTTGCCGTCCCCTTCTTCTTTGACCTTCAATCCTTCCCAGCATCAAGGTCTTCTCCAGTGAGTGCTCCCTTCTCATTTGGTGGCCAAAGTATTTGAGTTTCAATTTCAGTATATGGCCTTCCAGGGAACAGTCAGGGTTGATTTCTTTTAGGATTGACTGAATTGATCTCTTAGCAGTACAAGGGACTCTCAAGAGTCTTCTCCAGCACCATAATTCAAAAGAATCTATTCTTTGGCACTCGGCCTTCCTTATAGTCCAACTCTTGCAGGCATACAGTACTACTGGGAATAACATTGCTTTGACCATATGGACTTTTGTTGGCAGGGTGATGTCTCCACTTTTTATTATGCTGTCTAGGTTTGCCATCACTTTCCTGCCAAGGAGCAGGCATCTTTTAATTTCATGGCTGCAGTCACCATCTGCAGTGATCTTGGATCCCAGGAACGTGAAGTCTGTCACTGCTTCCATGACTTCTTTTATTTGCCAAGGAGTGATGGGGCTGGATGCCATGATCTTAGATTTTTTGATGTTGAGTTTCAAGCCAACCTTTGCGCTCTTCTCTTTCACTAATCGCAAGAGGCTCTTTAGATCCTCTTCACTTTCTGCCATTAGAGTGGTATCATCTGAGGTTGTTGACGTTTTTCCCAGCAATCTTAATTCTGGCTTCTGAATCATCTAGGCCAGCATTTTACATTTATTTATTTATTTATTGTCAAATTTATACCCTGCCCTCCCTGCAAAGCAGGCTCAGGGTGGCTTCCAGGTAGCATAAATACAGAATAAAACATACATAATTAAAACACAACAGTTAAAAACAATACAATACAAAGTGCTGGCAGCGATTAAAAGTTCAATTAGATGGAGTGCTTTCAAATGGATTTCCAACAAGTGCTAGATGTTCTTCTGCTCGTCAACTCATATGACATGATGTACTCTGCATATAAATTAAATAAGCAAGGGGACAATATACATCCTTGTTATACTCCTTTTCCAGTGCTAAACCAATCAGTTGTTCCATATCCTGTTCTAACTGTTGCTTCTTGACCCTTATTCAGGTTTCTCAAGAGACATCAAGAGACATTCTCAAGAGGTACTCCCATCTCTTTAAGGACTTGCCATAGTTTGTTGTGATCCACACAATCAAAGGCTTTAGCATAGTTAATGAAGCAGAAGTAGATCTTTTTCTGGTACTCTCTTGCTTTGTCCATAATCCAGCGAATGTTGACAATTTGATCTCCTCTACCTCTTCGAAACCCAACTTGTACTTCTGGCACTTCTCTATCCACGTACTGCTGAAGCCTAGCTTGTAGGATCTTTAGCATGACCTTGCTAGCATGTGAAATGAGTGCAATTGTGCAGTAGTTTGAACATTCCTTCACATTGCCCTTTTTTGGGATTGGAATGTATGCTGACCTTTTCCAATCCTGTGGCCACTGTTGTGTTTTCCAAAGTTGCTGGCAAATTAAGTGCAGCACTTTAACACCATCCTCTTTTAAGACTTTGAATAGCGCAGCTGGGATACCATCACCTCCACTAGCTTTGTTGTTAGTAATGCTTTCTAAGGCCCATTTGACTTCACATTCCAGGATGTCTGGCTCAAGGTCAGTGATTACACCACTGTGGTTGTCAAGGACATTGAGGTCCTTCTTGTATAGTTCTTCTGTGTATTCTTGCCATCTTTTCCTAATCTCTTCTGCTTCTGTTAGGTCCCTACCATTTTTGTCCTTTATCATGGCCAGCTTTGCATGGAATGATCCCTTGATTTCTCCAATTGTCTTGAAGAGATCTCTAGTCCTTCCCATTCTATTGTTTTCCTCTGTTACTTTGCATTCAGGAAAGCCTCCTTATCTCTCCTTGCTATTCTCTGGAAATCTGCATTCAGTTGAGTAAATCTTTCCTTCTCACTTTTGCCTTTCACTTTCCTTCTTTCCTCAGCCACTTTGCTTTCTTGCATTTCTTTTTCTTTGGGATGGTGGTGATTGCTGCTCCTGTACAATGTCACGAACCTCTGTCCATAGTTCTTCAGGCACTCTATCAATCAAATCTAGTCCCATGATGGCCCCACTGCTGGACCTCCTGATGGCACCTGGTATTTTCGGCCACTGTGTGACAGAGTGTTGGACTGGATGGGCTGTTGGCCTGATCCAACATTGGCTTCTCTTATGTTCTTATGTTCTAAACCTATTATTCACCTCCACTGTATATTAATCAAGGATGTGATCTAGATCAAATATGAATGGCCTAGTGGTTTTCCCAACTTTTTTCAGTTTAAGTCTGAATTTTGCAATGAGTAGCTCATGATCTGAGCCACAGTCAGCTCCAGATCTTGTTTTTACTGACTGTATGGAGTGTCTCCATCTTTGACTGCAAATTATATAATCAATCTGATTTCGGTGTTGCCCATCTGGTGATGTCCATGTGTAGAGTCGCCTCTTAGGTGCTGGAAGAGAGTGTTCACTATGATCAGCATATTCTCTTGACAAAACTCTGTTAATCTTTGCCCTGCTTCATTTTGTTCTCCAAGGCCAATAGGACTAGACACAAATTACAAAAATGCAAAAAAGTATCAAACATGCTATGTTCAGCAATGCAGAAAATGGAATTACAAATAATGAAAACAATGCTGTAAGAGCATGATAGAACATACAAGAAATCAATAATATATAGTGTACACTATGGCATAGACTACAGTCCTGTCCTCTATAAGCTTTATAAAAATGCCCTCCCAAGCAACTCTTTTACATAGTTTGCAGAATTAAAAACTGTGTGAGAGCCTTCTTCCAAAACAGGCCCCAAAGAGACAATAACAGAACAACACTAGTGGTCACATACAGCTCTCAGCTCAAAACAGTTCAATGCAACATCAGCGACTTACAGTCTCTACTGGATAATGATAGCTCCCTTTCACAAGTACTGGGGGCAAACCTTTTCTAGCACACAGACAGCGCCCCAATCTCAAACAGCTCCTCACCCACAATAACACAACATCTAATTTGAACATGGACACTGGTACCAGAGTTCACAATAAACCCAGATGCTGACTTTGCTGCCACATACACCCAGGATTCTTTTCTAATTGAACAAACATAGGCTCAAGCAGCAGTGGCATGATATCTGAGGTACCCACAGGTGGGATCCTCTCCCAGCAACTTTCAATCTTCAGAGCAAACACAAAACCTGTGAATAAGATTCCTGTGGGTTAGCATATATTAGCCAAAGAAGATTTGTGCTCCCTTACCTCTGAACCTAAATTCCTTATTATGTGTCTCCTATTCTGGCAAAAATAAGCAATAAGAGTTCTACAGGACTATCGTGAAACACTGTCCTGTTATTCTCTCTGTCTGTTTCTTTACTTTCTTCTGAGCCTGCTACAACACCTTCTTATTCCTTCATTCCTTGATCTTACTCTCTGCTTTACTACAACATAATTTCACTCCCCCCTCTCCTGCTAACTGCTAATTCTGTCCTAACCAATTGCATAGAGAATTCACCCTTGGAAGATTTATGACAGCGTTCATTTTTACTAGAAAATTTACACCTGATAGGCATCCTAATGCTGATAGTCAGTTCTGCGCTCCTCTGAGGTTTGCACCCTAGGCAGTTGCCCAGCTGGCCAAAAGGTAGCACTGGCCCAATGGTAGCACTGGCCCTGGGCACTGCTGACACATGATGGTATAAATCACATTAGAGGTTGAGCAGGAGAATGAACCTGAGATGGTATGGCTAATGTTGCTGGGTCTACGATTGGTGTTGCTAGGATCTATATGAGAGCAAAGTTGGCATCTTGGTTTGTTGCAGGCCTTGGTACCAGAGTCCATGTTACTGTTGTTTATCATTGCAGGTTAGAAGTCGTTTTAGGTTAGCAGGCTATCTATAAGCAAGAAAAGGTTGGCCCCTCAGGGCCTGTGTGAGGGAAGTGTCACTATCCAGCATGGACTGTATTTTATTAATAATGCATTGAACTGGCTTGAGTTGTGAACTGTAGGTGACCCCCAATAGTGTTTGGTTGTCATTTTCTTTGGGCTTGTCCTGTAGCAAGCTGTCCTTGGGTATCATTCTGGCCTTTCCAATCATCTTTCTCACCATGTCAGGAGGATACTGTAGTTGCAAAAACTCAGCTGATACTACTTTAAGGAGAAGGCAGGACAGAGACAAAGAATGAGCTAAGATTTTTCCTCCTATGTATTGAGAAGTCACCCTCTTTAATTTCTTTACTATAGGTGCTGAAAGAAAGGCTGAACTGGAAAGGCTGTTCAGTGCTATGAAGGGTTAAGTCAATGCAGTAGCCAATATCAAGTTCCAGGGAGTTCAAGATGATATGTAGGCCCATATATACGTATACAAGCTCCTTGTGTTAGTAGGTGTTCTAGCATATGAGGCCACAGATCAGGGACAAATGGCCCTTGTGATTCTTCTGGAAACAATAGCAAGCAGAAAATGTATAGATAGTAATAAGGATCCCTCAGTGGGTTCTGTTGTAGAAGGCTTTCACAGCAGGAGTTCATTAGTTGATGTAGATTTTCCGGGCTGTATGGCCATGGTCTTGGCATTGTAGGAAACTCCTACAAGATAATGAGTCAGCCCTACCCCACCTTCCTGAGTAGATATAAATTACCTGCCTACCATTTTTCTGCTCCCCTTAACACAGAGAGTACTCCATCTTTCTGTGTTATACCTCTGAGGATGCCATTCACAGCTGCTGGCAAAACGACAGGTCCTACAATGCCAAGACCATGGTCACACAACCTGAAAAATCTACAACAACTAACCTCAGTGGGATCCTTAGTGGTAGATACCAAGTCAGCTTTCAGAAGTGGTGACCAGATTCACCACCACCACCTAGAAGTCCAGCAAGGCTTGCCAGCTCTGGGTTAGGAGATTCCTGGAGATTTGGGGTGGAGACTGGGGAGGGTGAAGTATAGGGAACGAGCTTGGCCGAGATGTGATGCCATAGAGTGCGTCCTCCAAAGCTGCCATTTTCTTCAGGGGAACTAGTCTGGAGTTCAATTGTAATACCTGGAGAACACCATGCCCCACCTGGAGATTGGCAACCTTAAGTCCAGCACTATTTTTTCCCATATCTATGAATAACAACCTTTCTCTTATATGGGGGGAAATTAAGTGGTGGGATATACCATTGATGTGAGTGCAAACTATCCACAAGAATGACTGTGAACACAATCTAGAATAGGGCTTCTACACCACATGATATTTAGTTTGCTCTGCCTAGGTACAACAGCCCATCCTTAATTAATTATTTTTCAAAACAGTGGAAGAGGAACCAGGCTCCCTTTCCAAAGCTTTCTTTTTGTATTTCGTCCTGTATAGGCAAAGACACCACTTATAATTTCAGCAGGGGAAGCAGGAGCACCACTCAGCTGTTCAGAATAATTCAGTCCTATATTGCCAGCATTCAGATGACAGCTGCAAGCATCAAACTGTTGTACAGGTCTATTTTATTTATTTATTGAATTTATACCCCGCCTTCCCCACAAAGCAAGCTCAGCACTATAGCACAAAAGTTAGAACATTTTTTTAAAAAAGCCAAAATAGAGTGCACCACAAAAAAGGCAGGGAAAAAAGGCAGCACACTTTGAAATGGGCAGAGCACTTCAGATACAGCTCATAAATGGATTTAAATTATGTGTCTGAAACCTGTGTCCCCATGTTGTTTTACAAGGAATTGGACCTTCAACAGATAACACCTGGTTTAAAACGACTACATGAGAGGGACCCAATTGTCTAGATCAGAGAAATGGGTTCCTGAAGGCTGGTCTTGAGTGGTCTAAAACATAAATTGCTGGGGGGACTAGAGACTGATATTATGCTGGATGGCCTGATTCTTTATGTCTGAACCAGTTACTAAACCACTCTCTAAAGTTAGTGTCTGAACCAGTGAGTTTAAAATACTGATGAATTTGAATTGGAACTTAACACTGATTTTTAGTCATTTCATCTTCTTGGCTAAAAAGCAAAAGAATCAGAAGTATACAGATGGTTTGGATCTCTTGTATGTGTGTTTTGTTTTCTGTGGCTGAACATGTTAGAAGAACTGGGAGCTGGTATAACACAGTGATGAAGAACTTCACCTGTAGTCCAGAAGCCTCCTCAGATCTGAGCTCACTAGTTGGTATTATACAAGTCTCTCTCTCTCTCTCTCTCTCTCTCTCTCTCTCTCTCTCTCTCTCTCTCTCTCTCTCTCTCTCTCTCTCTCTCTCTCTCTCTCTCTCTCTCTCTCTCTCTCTCTCTCTAGTATAGGAATGATAATGCTAAACAGTCTTACAAGACTGCTGTAAAGGTCACTGAGATACTTGTGAAAAATGCTTTAAGCTGTCATGAGGAAAAGCACTAATATGCACTGACTATTAGGATACCAGTACTTAATTTATTTCAGATATTTCTATGCCACCTTTCCACCCAAATAGGGTCCCGCAGGTCCCCAAAACATTAAAGCATTTCAACATTTAAATTTTGAAAATACAGTATATATACAATCATTCAATATAAAATATATACAATAATTCAATAAGAACATACAAAAACACATAACACCCAAACCAGAGATAAAGGTCAATAACAGTTATTAGTGGTATGCCAAAACCAGACAAAAAGTATCACAATAACATGTCAAAAGTCATAGTTAAGTAGCATGACTGTCTAGCTCAAATATCTCTTGCCAGAATAAGGGCCACTTTAATTTAATCCTTATTTATAAAAGCTTAAGTATACAGTGATAGGTTGAAACCGTTCAAAACCCTTGATGTAGAGACTGTTGTTAACAGCTCCTTATAATTGTGTCATACTTGGCAGATTCAACTGCTACAGGTTACCTATACATCATATTTGTCTCAGTTTACTCTCCTTTATATAAAATTGGTTTAGGCTGAGAAAGTTAATAGAAAATACATCATTATTTCCCTTTTAGACATCTAACACGTGGGGCAAAATCTCTCCCAATGCACTTGTCCCTTTCTATGCACTCCAGTACTTTTCCAGGTGCCACCACTAGCCCTCTGGCCTTCATAACCTCAAAGGCAGACACCAGATGCCAGAACACAGGCCAAATGTTTCCCCTATATTGCTGGTGTCATTGATTTTCCAAGCTGGAATACTTATAATGATATTAAAGAACAGCGTATTTTCAGTTCATATTTTGATTAGTTAAGGTCCAACTGGTTCTGATTATTGGCAGTGCCTGATTCCCTTGGAGGAAGCACAGATGCTTTACTTAGTGACATCAGAATACTCACCACCTTGCAAGCACAAATCCTTAAGGTGCATGACTAATGTCTTCCTTCAGAAGTATTGCAAAAGGAGCACAAACCAATCTTCTGAAAGAAAATGCACACTTCAGAGGTGGCAAAATAATTTAACATAAAAAAACAATTTACATCTTCTGGTGAAAAGATCAATCCAAAAACCAATGACATTTTATGAACTCTTGGACTCTGGATAATATACTTTTTTTAATACAGTTTATTAAAGCTTTTAATTGAAATACAGAACATAAAATACAGAACAAAATAGAACGTTATATTACATAGATATACAATGAGTGTTAGGCAGCTTATATTATGGTAATATCAACTGGAATCTCTCCTTGTTGCTATAGGTACTCAAGAATAGATGACCAAGCTGAAAATAGCAGTTTACATATTTCAGTATTAGGAGTTTTAATAAGCCACGTAATTTTGTCCATTAGATAAAGGTACCGTAGTTTGTTATGCCAAGTAGACAACAAGGGTGAATGTCTAGATTTCCAATATGTCGCTCTTACAATATGTCGCTCTTTGTACTATATAAAAGTAAAGCTATTCTTACATTGTTTACATTATGTGTCTTTAGAACATCTCTATCATTCAACAGAATAACTTCCGGTGTAAACGGTATGGTAACTTGCATAATAAGAGCAATATGATGTAAAACTTTTTCCCAAAAAACATATACCTTAGGACAATACAACCAACAGTGCAAATATGAACCTGTTTCGTTACATTCTCTCCAGCATTTGGGATTCAGTTTTTTAATGTGAGCTACTTGCACTGGGGTAAGGTACCAGAAAGATAGAATTTTAAACACTTGTAGTCGGATTGAGACAATTGAGGAGGTGTATTCTACTAAGTTCCATATACACTTCCTGTCATCATCAGTCATTTGGGTGGATATTAATTTCTTCCATCTCGTTTGATAAGTCAAGATAGAACCTTCTTTAAGTTGTGCTAAAATCTGAATTATTTTTGATAGTATTCCTTTCTTAGACTGTTTTATTTTGTTAATCAACATTCCAAAGTCTGTTCATGGTAATTTTTCAATATTCTCTAATTGTATGGAGTCACAAATGTGTTTTACTTGGAGGTATTGGAACCAAGATATTGGTGATCCTGTTTTTCTTTCCAACTCATCTTTCTGTATAAATTTATTATTTAATAGTAGGTCTTTTAGTCTGGTAATATTTGCTGATTTCCATTTCTGATACTCATTGTCTTTAAGACCTGGTAAGTACCAGTGTTGTCCTAGAAAAGTCCTAAATTTTGAAAACTCTGGTACCAGTTTTGATATAAATTCATCCCAGATTTCTAAAGAAGCATTTAAAAAATCATCTTGGTAGATCTTAGATTGTCTATTTTTTTTGTTTGCCAAATTGTTTCAGAAAGAGTATAAGGTGAAGTATTTTCAGAATGTATCAGTGTCCAATTTGGAGTAGCGTCGTCTTGCAGTATCCTTAATATTCTATTTAAGTGAGTTGCATTGTAGTAGTCTTTTAGATTAGGTAGTTGGAGTCCACCAGTTCTACGTCTTCTAAACAATGTACTGGCACTAAGCCTAGGCTTTTTATTATTCCACAGAAATTTTAGTAGTCTATCTTACCAAAGTTTGATTAATGTTGGTGGTATTTTTACTGGTATCACTCTAAAGAGAAAAAAAAATTCAGGAGTAGGAAGGATTTTATCATATCTATCAATTAGAGATGGTAAGTATCTTTCCCATTTTTTATTTTTAAATTGATATCTTTTAGGGTTTCTTCATGATTATATTTAAATATTTGATTCAAATTTGCTGGTAATTGAATTTCTAGGTATTTTAATTTAGTGTCAGACCAGTGGTATTTAAATATAGCTTGCATATTTTCTTGTTCCAATATAGTTGATTTTGAGACATTACAGGAGGACTGGAAGGTAGCTAATGTCACTCCCATCTTTAAAAATGGTACCATAGGAGATCTGGGAAATTACAGCCCATCAGTCTGGCATCAATACAGAGTAAGTTGGTGGAAACTGTTATTAAAGAAAGAATTAGTAGGTACATTGATGAACAAAAACTACCGAGGCAGACTCAGCATGGGTTCTGTAAGGGAAGATGAAATTGTTCAGGGTGGTAAAAACCAGGGAGTATTGTGAGGCACTCCAAAGGGATCTGTTGAGGATGGGCAAGTGGGCGACAACATGGCAAATGGGGTTCAGTATGGCCAAGTGCAAAGTGATGCACATTGGGGCAAAAAATCCTAACTATAAATACACATTGATGGGGTCCAAACTGTCAAAGACTGACCAAGAGAGAGATTTTTGGAGTCGTACTAGATAACTAACTGAAAATGTAGAGACAGTGGCTGAGTACAGACTGGCAGTTTGCTCCGGTAGACAGTCGTAGCAAAAAAAACCCTGGATTAAACTATACCAGGTTTTCCCGTTCACACTGCGGGGGCCTCTGCCGGAAGATACGGGACGGAGGTGCGTGGGCGTGTTCAGACTGCCGCGCCGGAGGCGTGCTATATTTGCCGTTTCCCCATTAATTCGGCTGTGGGTGTATGGGTGTATGTGCATTTTGCTGGGGGGTTTTTTTTGCCGTGCAACGCCAGCACCGCATTGGGCAGTGGAGCGGAGCACAGCCAATCACACCGCTGCTGCCTCCTGCCCAACGCAGACTCCCCGGAAGCGGGAAAACGCGCAACACATGCGGGCTTTCGGATTTGCTACAGCTTTTATCAGGTATTTTTTTAATCCGGCAGTGAAGCGCAACAGCACGGGTTGGCTACGGGTTGGGGACACCAAGCAGATGTGCCTGTGTGAACATCCCATTTACTCCGGGATTGAATCGTCGTTGGCCTGGGTCCCTACCGGGGCAAATTGCCAGTCTGAACTCAGCCAGTGTGTGACTGCAATAAAAAAGGCCAACACTATGCTGGGGATTATTAGGAAGGGAATTGAAAACAAATCAGCCAGTCTCATAATGCCCCTGTATAAATCGATGGTGGGACCTCATCTGGAATACTGTGTACAGTTCTGGTTACCACACCTCAAAAAGGATATTATAGCATTGGAAAAGGGCAACTAGAATGATAAAAGGGTTGGAACACTTTCCCTATGAAGAAAGGTTAAAGTGCTTGGGGCTCTTTAGCTTGGAAAAACAACGACTTGAGGGGTGACATGATCATGGTTTACAAGATTACGTATGGGATAGAACAGGTAGAGAAAGAAGTACTTTTCTTTCTTTTTCACAATACAAGAACTCATGGGCACTC
Organism: Gekko gecko; assembly: GCA_029375565.1. NCBI lineage: Eukaryota > Metazoa > Chordata > Lepidosauria > Squamata > Gekkonidae > Gekko > Gekko gecko. The sequence continues at coordinate 157,863,136 of JAPDNY010000003.1, read as the reverse complement.
AATGAAATTGTTGAGCAGTCAGATTAGAACAGATAAAAGGAAGTACTTCTTCACCCAAAGAGTGATTAACACATGGAATTCACTGCCACAGGAGGTGGTGGCGGCTACAAGCATGGACGGCTTCAAGAGGGAATTAGATAAACATATGGAGTAGAAGTCCATCAGTGGGTATTAGCCACAAGGTATAGATAGGAACTTTCAGTCTGGGGCAAGTGATGCTCTGTATTCTTGGTGCTTGGGGGGGGGGCAACAGTGGGAGAGCTTCTAGTTTCCTGGCCCCACTTCTGGACCTCCTGATGGCACCTGGTAATTTTGGCCATTGTGTGACAGAGTTTTGGACTGGATGGGCTATTGGCCTTATCCAACATTGGCTTCTCTTATGTTCTTATGGATCTGTGCTGATGCAAAATGAAGAAAATATGATTTCATCGCCTTTTCCCTCCTAATTGCAGCCCCTAATCCATGGGGCTATTCCACCACACAGATCCTGCAATTCCAGGAATAAACTCTCCAAGGGTCAGAAAACTGTGCAAGGGCATAGAGGAATGTGGAAAAATCAGTGCTCCATTGACATGTCATTGGATACAAGTTGAAGCAGGCCCATAGCTACAGTGGGGCATTTCGTGGCCTGCCCCCCCCCAATTTCCTGCCAAGGCCCCCTGACTTCCATCCAGCCCCCAGGTCCCCTGGCTCTGTGGGCCACCTAGAGGACTCCCATCTCTCTGGGCCACCTGAAGGACTCCCCACTGCTGCCCCTTCCCCAAGCATAGGCATGCAGAGTGTGATTGCTGCAAAAGTGAGTTTTTAAAAAAATATATATATTATTTTGTGATGTCAGTGCCCCCTACTTATTTAAAGGCCCCCCCAAATTACAAAACCCTGGCTACGGGCCTGAGTTGAAGTATCTTATTTCCTTAAAAAATAACTTTCCATTCCTTCATTCCTCTCCACAATCATTACTTTGTTTAATTCGTAACCTTTCTTTTCTTTACCATCCTATTCTTCCCATATCGATAAATCATAAACTTCTGATATAGGGCCATTACTGGATTTTAAAGTGAGAGAAAAGTTTTTCAAAAGCAATTAGGCTTCTATTCACTCCTCAGTGTCTTACTAATTGTACTAAAAACGTCTTAATCACAATTCCTGGAATAACAATGGCTTTCCATATACTCACAAAGTTCACCATAATTAAGCAGCTTTCAATTTTTTAATAAAACATTAAAAATCTTATTATAACTACACCTTACCCATAATTGCCAATTCTCAAATAATACTCTTATCTGAAATTCTTCATTAAAGAGAACTATGTTGTAGGTGACATATCAAAACTTTAATTAGCATTTGACATCTTCCCAGTTCAATAATAACTTTTTCACCAATGGATTCTTATCAACAAAGCTAGACCAAGTTGTTTTGTTTTTTTCCTTTGCCCTCCAAGCTGGAATAATGAGGCAGACACAAATGTTGGGTTTAACTATAGGGCCACTTTATTAATAGACAACTTTAACTGGAACCAAAGGCAAGGGCAACACAGCTTGCAGTATGGTCAAGGCCAGAGGTTGAGGACCCCTCCCTTACCTCTTCAATAGGGCGAGCCACCCTGCCCTGGGTGGGAGCCCACTGCAGGGGTTACCATCCGGCCGGCTAACCATTACAAGACAACCCTGTAGCCCCATCCCCCAAGCCACAAGGTTCAAAGAGAGGACCTAAACATGGCCATCCCGAAGGCAGTCCATTTTTCCTGCCCCATGCCACAAGGCACAAAGACCGTACTCAAAGGACCCCTTCACCCCAAATGATGGGTTTCAGCTGGTGCCCACTGGACTGCAATCTGTATACTGCCTAGCAACCTGCCATCGCTGAGGCCAAGCTTCTGCTTAGGCCTCTATGCCTCTATGACGGGGTATCCCTCCTCTATATCACAAGAGGAGGGATACCCCGTCACCTGCCCCTCAGCAGTCAGTCTATTCAAGGTCACCTGCTGAACCTTATCATCCTCCCAGTCCATAAAATGCAATGCACGGACGGGCCGTAAGGTAGTGGCTAGGGTGCATACCCTGGTAATGGCCCAGTCCTGTAATTGGAGCCATGGTACACCCACACCAACCGGTAAGGAACACCTTTCTTCAGCAACAACCAGGCCACCCAAAAAGCCACCGAAGGGGGAGAAGAGTTTTCCCCACTGGAGTGGAGGCATAAACAATGTTCCCACCAAGCTGTGAAGTCCTGTGAGCAAAAATTCACCCTTTTGTGCTGCTGGCACCAAAGGTGTGAGTACCGATTTGGCTGTGTATAAATTAGTTTGCTCTGGAGTTGACCCTCCTGAGCCCAGACAAAATGTGTGAGCCAAAGGCCCAAAAAACTATGAGCAAGCTCACACCAACTCAGCCTAGAGGGAACTGGGCACAAAATGGCCAACCTTACCCAGAACACAAAATGGCTACCGGGCAGATCCAAAATGGCTGATTTAAGATTTTAGGTAAATGTAAGCATTTCCCTTGCTCAAAAGCCAGTTGAATCTGACTCTAGGGATGCAGTGCTCATCTCCGACTCCAAGCCAAAGAGCCAGCACTGTCCGAAGACATTTGCAGCTTTCCAAATGTGGTCCAGCTTTTATACTTTTGTTAACCTGCTTCAAACTAATGAATTGAGAAGCAACAGGAAATAAAGAGAGCCCATTCGAATGAAGTAACAGGTGCTGTGCCATCTGACACAACCATGGGTCCCCTGTTATACCCCACAAAAGCTGTGTCCCCTCTCTGTGGCCCAGCCTTCATTCACTACTGAGGCCACAAGCCTAAAACAATAATTATAATGAGAATAAGAGGGCTTAACTGCAGAATAACCAAATGAGGGTGCATTCATTTACTTTGTTATTCCCAAACGGCTAGGCGGCCCAAATGTCTGCCACCCCCAGCAATGGCCTGCTCTCTTCGAAGGTATCCCCATTGGGCCCTGAACTCACCAAGCAATGGGCTGCTCCCAAAGGAAAAAAGGGGGGGGACAATAGATCAGGGGATGGGCCTAAAACACACGCCCAGAGTTGGACCCCTGCTGAGTCCCAGCAAAGCACTGCAGGACCACAAGCCCCTCGGGTCCTTAAGCCCAGCCAGACTCCTGCTAGGCTGCAAAACTGCACTGGGCCAACACGCGATGCATCCCAGGCTCATGCATGTGCCCTGAGCCCCTGGATGGTCCCCCAGGCCCCTAAAGTGTGCAGAGTGGGCAGCTGCACCGCCCTGCCTGGCCGCACACTTCCTGGGCCCCAAACCGCCTACCACCACAGTACATGGTAGCCCAAAGCCAGTCCTTGCTGAGGGGTCACCAGAGCTGCCTGACGCCTGTGATCTCCATGCCACTGCTCCATCCGGCCCAGCGCTGCTGCCGCCGTATCTCACACTTCGCGCTCCACCACTGCTGCTCTACTCACTGAGCTGCTCCTAAGCCAGCCATGGCTTGGCTGGCCTCTGCCCACTGCTAGCCATCGCCCCGCCGACAAGCTCCACCATGCTCCGCCTGGCTGCACTAGGCCCGAGAAGGGAGCCATGCACTGGAGCTCCGCAATCACCGACAACAGCATGGGACTGCTGAGGAAAAGATGCAGGGCCGGGCTTAAGCCTTCTCGCCCCTGCCCCTTCTTGGTGCCCATATATGGCACTTTTGGGGCCAAACCTAGCCTGCCTCATCCAGCTGGGAGGCAAAGGCGCCCCCCCCCAGCCCTACGGCTGAAACAGCCGTATTATTAGACAAATATTAGACAAATATTATTAGACAAAGTATTAGACAAATATAATGGAGGTCTGAGGGAGATAAATGTATAGTTCTTACTGCAATTATGGTTCCAATAGAACATTACATTAGTTTTAACAAAATGTGTAACATTCTAAGTAGACCCAAATTGAGAAGGATTTGCTGTACACTGTCTCCATCTTCTGGACATCCCAGCAGTCTGCACACACTCATTCTGCCAGAGTAAATTCATGTAACTTTTTGATCTCTTGTGATTATTTTTTTTCATTTCTTTGCACTGAAATTCTTGGTAGAAGAGGATTGTTGAAAATGTCCAATACATTAAACGAATCAAGAGTTTGGATGTGTCTGAGTTTGATTCTAAGGGGGGATTAGTTGTGGCATAATGGTAAAATTTATACTCAGCATGGAGAAGACTCTGGCCTGTGCAATTAAATGATTTGGGACAGCAGGTATTGGGAAAGAACCTTCTAAGCTTAAAACCCCATAGGGCCACTATGGGGCAAAACAGACAAAACTGAGCTGGCTGTTTTTGTTTACTCTTGTTTGAACTTAATATACAGCTTGGAGAACTGATCGAGGCAGCTGCTGATAGGGAAATTCTACTAGTTGCCACCTGTTGTAAGAAATTTTGGTTTGGATCAGAAAAATTGAACCCTTTTGGTAGAATCAAATATTTAAGTAGAAATCCAATATATATAGTCCCAGTCTTTTGTGTTAGCTGACAGTTTAGGAACAAAGCACACAGCAGAGCCAAACTCCCAAAATGCATTTCTTTTGTCTTCAGCCCACCTCTTCAGTGTTACATAGTTAGAAACAGACCCATGTGATGGTAACAACCAAATGGTCACTAGGTGGTAAAATTAGAGCATTCAGGTAATTTACATTTACAATAGGTCAGGCATCTGGCCTTAGAAGACCAATTCATTTGCAAACGTAATGACATCCTAGCATTCTCACTCCCAGTTCCCAACTATGATAAGCACTGATCTGGTTTATCTCATGAGCCCTGAACAAAGGAACATTTTGCACATCAGAGAAAGAAAAATAAGCTTATAAATGTAATTCAAGACTGAAAGTGTCATCCTGTGTTATCTGTAATTGAGATATTTTGACATTGTAAAGCTCTGGAATGTATTGGGACATCCTCTGCATAGAAAGATCCCACCAAAATCAAGGCAGAAGTGTCAACGGATGTAATTTACACATGTAATGAGATTGCCAAACCAATTGATCCTCTTTGCATTAAATGTGGGTTCTTTTCACTAGCCCAGGGCTGATCCTTGGACACTCAGAGAGGTCTACATGCTCCTAAGTTCTTCTGTCTGGGAAATTTCTCATTGAGGGGATGGGGAATCTTTGTCTGTCTAGCTAACCATTATCTTAGTATTCAGAAATATTTAGTGCTGTTTTAAGTTCCGGCCAAGCGCTTGGCTGGCTGAGAGCCCAGTGTATTTTAACCTTGATAGCGTTAATAAAGGAAGTTCTGTTTAAGGAAATGCAACCTTGTAGATCATTCCTGAGCCAGTTTCTGGCAGCACTCACTTGCCTTTGGTAATGGGTGACACCATTGCTCACAAAGAACTGAGGTTGGAGTGGGTCATAGGAACATTTAAAACCCCACTACATGTGAGAAATTCTCATGACACCACCCTCCAGGTGAGGCCCATAGATCACCTGGAATTACAACTGATCTCCAGACAGACTGATCTCTGGAGGAAGGGGCTGTTTTGGAAGGTGGACTGTATGGCATTATACCCTGCTGAAGTTCTTCCCCCTCCTCAAACCCCACTGTTCTCAGAATCTCCAGGGATTTCCCAATCTGGAGTTGGCAACTTTCAAAATCCCTGAAAAGAATAAGGATACATTTCCATATTTTCTGACCTGCTCAATTGCCTGCAGGATAGGAGACTGATTTCACAGGTTTCTAAAGAGTAACACATGGCAGTTATAGCACAATAGAGAATGTAGGTAGCCATATTGGACCCAACTAAAATTTTCAAACAAAAGCCATGTAATACTTTTTCTTAAGAACAACCAAATTAACACAAACAGTATATAAGCATTCAAGTTTTCCAGAACTCATTATTTTGTTTTATCTGGCAAACCCCCATAACAGTATTTGCCCTCCTTCCAATGCTGTGTGTTTATACATTTTAATTGAATTTTATAATTTTAACTGTATTTAAATAATTTCAAATGTTTGCCTCCTTTTGGATCCTGATTGGATAGAAAGGTAGCATGAAAATGTTTTAACAAAACATGACCGTTATGTATTCAGTTTACTGTGTTATTAGATGTGAGCCTAGGTCACAGCTCCATAGAAGCCCAGCATTCTAAAATACGCAACCAGATTGGTCAATGCTGCAAACAAACCAATCCAGAGAGACCTTGACTTTCAGCGGGAACAGTTCTCATTGGTCCCAAGCACTGTTTTATGATTGGACGTTATTGTTTCAGGAGGTGCAGTTTTCCTAGCTCAAAATGTATATCGTTGGCTTGTTCTGTGTGCTGTTTGTTGTGTTCTGAGCTGAATAAAGAAATCCCTTGTTTGAACGCCACCTCAGTCTCAGTACATAATAATGGCAATGATATGTCCTTGGTTATCTTTCTTTTTGGATATTTTTACTGTTTTATTTGTAGAGAAGGACCTAGTTACATCCCTAAATATGAACAGTCTATAAGGAAGAGGAAGCATGAGATCTGAAATTTAAAATTCACTTACATAGTTGTGGTATCTTTAGACAAAATTAAACAGAGGGAAAGCAGGAAATAAAACAGGTCTTCTACCAGCTGGGGTTGCTATGGTAATTGGACTTCATTGTTAATTTTTAAGAGATGTAATTTGCCATGATTCACTGTATATTTTACTGTTTTCCCCTCTGTTATCTGCTATTAACAATGTTTGAGCAGGCTGCAGCACACGGGAAGATCTAAAAATTAGCTGTCCCTGAGAACCGTGTTCTTGGAGGTCATGGTCATTCAAACAGCTACTTCAGTTAATGACTGCGGAATTTACCTTTATCTAAAAAAAGAACATTCACAACAGATATCTGGTTCTGATATGTACACTGTGAATCCTTAAGGCTCTTTATTAACTCCTGAACTGGTCTCACAGAGAGTAGCTGAGAGAGGAAGGAGCAAACACATCTAGCAGCTGCAGCCAAGTCAGCAGGAGGCCTGAGGAGAGGACTTGAGTCATTATCATTCCCCCTCATGCCCCCCAACCTTCTGTCAAGAAAGAGAACGAATAGAGAAGAGAGGAAGCCAGAACTGCCAGTCAATAGCTTTGCCTGGAGTGAGGTAGCTCTGTCCCTGCTCCAAACAGTTAGCATGGGGTGAGGCATGTTTTCCTCAGGACTGCTGCACAGATAGAAAAAATAGCAGCCAGCACTGCAATAGCTTCATCAACAGGAGGCTGGAGGGAGAGGACTAGAATCAAAATGGGGATGAAGGTTTCCATAGATCTGACACATTGAATGACAGCTCTCCCACAAAACAAAACTTTATAATCCCAAAAAATCAGAGAGAGTCACTTCTGCATCAACAAGATTTGCCATCAGTTGTGTTATATATTATAAAGCCTTTTAGTTGTGTGCCACTCTGGAATCCAGTCTAACTGAATAACAAGTTATAAATATAACAAATAAATAAACAGATGGCGAGACTTTTAAAAAATAATTCTGAACAGTGCCTAATTATGGTAAGCATTTAACAAATTATTATTGTAGTTACCACTTGGCTGCATATCTGAACAGGTGCAATTGCCTAGGGCATCAGAGGTCCAGGGCCATCAGGGGCACCAAAAGGCACTTGCCAGGGTAGGAGACAGACCTAAGCAGTGCCCCCAGCCCCAGTGCCACTGCCCGTGTCACCCCACTTTCCCCACCCACCTTCCCCCACAAAGGAGTCAAGTAAGAAGTGCAAACGGCCACCAGATCCACTGAGCTCTACTCCGTTCAGTGTTGCAGCAAGCAGGGATGCAGCAGCTTACCAGGAGTGCCAAAATCACACTCCCTCCATCTGGCTTCAGGGCATGGCAGTTACCCAGCATACCGCCCCTATCCTGCCCCCATCAAGGAAGGAAGGAGACAAGAAGGCTGCCACCAACTTCACTGCACTCCCTCCAGTATTGCAATGACTTCAGGGCTCAGAGTGTGTCTGAGCCATGACAAGTCTGCACACACCTAGGAGAACATGACTAGTGGCTGGCCTGTTGCACCACTGTCACTTGGCCCTGTATCTGCAGGTGATACAGAGCTGCCCTACACTGAATCAGATCATTGGTCCACCTCCCTCAGCACTGGCTTTTATGGGATGCAACTCTCCAAGGTCTCAGAGTTTTTTCTTCTGTGTTGGTAATAGGAGAGCAGAATGTTACAAGGAGGGAAAAAGCAAAGAAACAGGGAAGAGATGGTAAATAAAGGGCCTGATGCACTAGGTGTATGCTACCTTTAAATACCGGAGAGAAAAACAAGAGTTCTGAACCAGAATGGCTTGCCCAGGGGTCTGACAGAGCATGGTGGGCACAGCCACAAAATAGCTGCTGCTGAAGGTGGAGCCAGCCACAAAACAGCTCCCACAGCTTCCCTTCAGTCACACAGTGAAGATCCTTGCACTGTGATAGGAGCTGCTGCCAAAGAACCATTTACAAAAACCTATATAGCCAGTCTCCAGATCTCCAAAGGCCAATCAGAAGACTTGCTGGGCAAATGCATCACCTGTCCCTGCCCACTTCCTAAGAATGCTTGGTGACAGAAAAGGTGCTGGCAGGCACCCCAGCACACACAAGCACTACATTTGGGACCCCTGGGCTAGCCTCTTGTTAACTGGGCAAAAGCAGTTAAAACAACCAGAGACAGATGTGAAGAACAACCTATGTTTATAAAGTGCCTGTCTTCATAATGTAAAAATATGAAAGATAATACAAGACCAGGAAGCCCAAGAAGGCCTAAACAACAGGGAAGGATCTTGGCAAGGAAAGGGGTGCTGAAGTCCACTGGACCCAGTGCCAGTTGCTTGTGAGGCACATTTGACTATTGCCAACTTCTATATTTTTCCTCTGCTTTGAGTCTCTTAAGGGACCTGTGGGTGACAATGGGTATTAGAAAAGCTAGATTTGAGTCCAGTAGCACCTTAAGGACCAACAGATTTCTGGGGTACAAGCTTTCAGGAGCCAAAACTCCCTTTGTCAGGGTTAGAAAGATATTCACAGTGCAATCCTAAACACTCATGGTTCTTGAGGCGACAATTATCACCACTCTTGTTTAAACAAGGTTTCAGATCCCTGTTTTAAAGGATGCTAGATGGGTGATCTACAAAAATAGTAGATCATGTGGTAAAACTGTTTCTGGACTGTATACCAATTCAGACTGGAGCATGTGTTACCACCAATGGACTACCTCAATGTTTGGGGAAATTAGCTATGTGGCAGGGGAAACCAGACAGGTACAGGGATCACACACCAATTATATACAAACATCTGGTACAGCAGGAAAACTCCAGAACTTAGGGGTAAATAAAAATACTTTATTGAAGAATATCCCTAATTACAAACACACTAAGCATTCCAAAAGGAGCAAGCAATTCAGAACTAAGAAAGCATAGGTGATTGATAGTGAATAGAGGGTTCAGTTATGAGTTATACTACCTGTCCAGATCTGCAGGGCTCCATGGAGAATGGATTGTGGCTCAAACATAGTTTGGGGGTGAACTGCCAGTTGGCATCAGGGGCAGACACACCATCTGAGGCCATGTGCCTTGACAGATACAGACACTGGAAAGCAATGCAGACCAATGGGAGGTCTTGAGGGGCTTGTCCCAGGTGAAGACAAAAGATTACCTGGACCAATTGAGGGGTCCCAGGGGGTGCAGCATCAGGAGGGGCCAGACCTAGGTGTGACTAATGAGGTTCCAAAGGGGCAGAGTCTGGATTCACAATAGCTCTGATGGGATTAGCCAGGAGCTGGGTGGCTAGTTGAGTGGTTTTGTTGCCAGAGGCACTGCCTTTTACTCTTGAGTAGCTCCAAAACAGGGGTGCCCTACTTTCTAACCTGAACCAAAGTCCACAAAAGCCAGGCACTCTCAGCTTGAACCACAGAGTCAGGCTGCAAGTGGTCTGCAAAAGGGATCTCATATTCAGGTTTCATAAGGTGACCTCAGAGCAAGCCTCCAGTCTTCCCCTTCCACCCAGCAGAGATTATGCTTATGGAATGACAATGGGTTCTACCAGGAAAAGTATATCTACATTTCTAAATGTCTGTTTAGAGGCCATCTGGCAGTTAACTCTGTCTCCAGTAATTCTTTGTCTGAATTCTTTGTCTTTCTTGCTCTGTCCCTCAAGATACTGGGATAAACCAATCAATCATTCAAATGTTTAGCAATCCTTCCTGATGCTAATCAGGGACATCTCCCACCTTTTGTCCATTCTGGCCAGGACCATTAGTAAGTCAGATAATCAATTTAACTAGCTACCCAACACCTGGCTTCTATTGTTAAATCCAGACCCTGCCTCTCTGGAAGCTCATTGGTCATACCTAAGGTCTGCCCCTACTGGCATCACACACCCTTGGGACTCATCATTGGTCCAGGTAATCTATTGTTCTCACCTGAGACCAGCCCCCACAGCCACCCACTGGCCTGCATTCTTTGCCAATGCCTATATCCCAGCACACACATGGCCTTAGACTGTGTGTTTTCTGCCATGATCCAAAATGGCAGGCCACCCCTGAACTCTCTGAGTTTAGGCCAGAATCCATGGACCTCTGCACCTCTGGACAGGTTGTATCACCCCTCTATAACCCATCGATCACCTCTGCTTCCTTAGTGCTATATTGTGTGAATATTGTTTGTATGTTTGAGAATATTTAGTAAAGAAATCATTATTTTAGACACCCAGTTTCTGTGTCTGTTCCTAGGTGCTTGGGAATTCTAACTGTGGTATACACAGGTCAGATCCTATAGATAAGCCAATTGCATATTAATAATTATGCAATTTTCTTCAAATACATTAGAAGCAGGAAGCCAGCCAGGGAGGCAGTGGGGCCCTTGGATGACCAAAGAGAAAAAGGAGTAGTGAAGGATGATAGGGAAATGACTAAGAAGCTGAATGCATTTTTTGCCTCTGTCTTCACTGTGGAAGAGGAGAAGTGCTTGCCCACTCCAGAAGCACCAATTTCGGGAGGGGGTTTGAAAGACCTGAATCAGATTGTGGTGACAAGAGAGGAAGTCCTCTGACTGATGGACAATTTAAAACTAATAAATCACCAGGCCCGGATGGCATTCATCCGAGAGTTCTGAAAGAACTCATATGTGAACTTGTGGATCTCCTGACAAAAATATGTAATCTTTCTTTAAAATCTGCCTCCATTCCTGAGGACTGGAAGGTAGCTAATGTCACTCCCATCTTTAAAAAGGGCTCCAGGGGAGATCCGGGAAATTACAGGCCAGTCAGTCTGACATCGATACCGGGTAAGTTGGTGGAAACTGTTATTAAGGAAAGAATTAGTAGGAACATGGATGAACAAAAACTATTGAGGTGGACTCAGCATGGGTTCTGTAAGGGAAGATCTTGTCTCACTAACCTGTTAGTGTTTTTTGAGGGAGTGAACAAACACGTGGACAAGGGGGACCCAATAGATATTATTTACCTTGACTTCCAGAAAGCTTTTGATACAGTTCCTCATCAAAGGCTCCTAAGTAAGCTCAATAGTCATGGGATAAAAGGACAAGTCTTCTTGTGGATCAAAAACTGGCTTATAAATAGGGAACGGAGAGTGAGTATAAATGAGAAACTTTCTCAGTGGAGGGTGGTAAGCAGTGGGGTACCACAGGGATCAGTACTCGGTCCGATGCTTTTTAACTTGTTTATTAACAATTTGGAATTGGGAGTAAGCAGTGAAGTGGCTAAATTTGCAGATGACACAAAGTTGTTCAGGGTGGTGAAAACCAGGGAGGATTGTGAGGCACTCCAAAGGGATCTGTCGAGGATGGGTGAGTGGGCGTCAACGTGGCAAATGGGGTTCAATGTGGCCAAGTGCAAAGTGATGCACATTGGAGCCAAAAATCCTAAATATAAATACACGTTGATGAGGTCTGAAGTGGCAGAGACTGACCAAGAGAGAGATCTTGGAGTCATAGTAGATAACTCAATGAAAATGTCTAGACAGTGTGTAACTGCAATAAAGAAGGCCAACGCTATGCTGGGGATTATTAGGAAGGGAATTGAAAACAAATCAGCCAGTATCAAAATGCCTCTGTATAAATCATTGGTGCAACCTCATTTGGAATACTGTGTACAGTTCGGGTCACCACATCTCAAAAAGGATATTATAGCATTGGGAAAAGTGCAGAGAAGGGCAACTAGAATGATATAAGGGTTGGAACACCTTCCCTATGAAGAAAGGTTAAAACGCTTGGGGCTCTTTAGCTTGGAGAAATGACAGCTGAGGGGTGACATGATCAAGGTTTATAAGATTATGAATGGAATTGAGCAGGTTGAGAAAGAAGTACTTTTCTCCCTTTCTCACAATACAAGAACTCGTGGGCACTCCATGAAATTGCTGAGCAATCAGGTTAGAACAGATAAAAGGAAGTTCTTCTTCACCCAAAGAGTGATTAACATATGGAATTCACTGCCGCAGAAGGTCGTGGCAACTACAAGCATGGACAGTTTCAAGAGGGAATTAGATAAACATATGGAGCAGAAGTCCATCAGTGGCTACTAGCCACAGGGTATAGATGGGAACTCTCAGTCTGGGGCAGGTGATGCACTCTATTCTTGGTGCTGGGTGGGGCAGCAGTGGGAGGGCTTCTAGTGTCCTGGCCCCACTGCTGGACCTCCTGATGGCACCTGGTATATTTTGGCCGCTGTGTGACAGAGTATTGGACTAGATGGGCCATTGGCCTGATTCAACATTGGCTTCTCTTATGTTCTTATGTTCTTATTATAATTCCCCATCTTTATTAAATAATAGAGCAATTTGGCTAACAGTTTGCTGACCACTAATGGTCCAGTTAAGGTAGATTGAATAGATTCCCTGGTTTACACTGGGAGATGGGTCCCTGATTAGCATCAGGAAGGATTGCTAAACATTTGAATGTATGATTGGTTTATCTCAGTATCCTAAAGGAAGGAGCACGAAAGACAGTTGTGAAGACAAAGGATTTTCACATAGACATAGGTGTACACAAAAGGGCTGGGTGAAGTTCTGGAGACAGAAGGGCTATTCACCAAGTGGCCTCTGAACAGCCTTTAGAAATGTGGAACTTTACCTGGTGGAACTTGCCATTGTTTCATATACATACTGTGCTGGGGGGGGGAGTTTGCTTTGAGGGCTGCCTTGTTGCAACCTGAAATTAAACCCTTTTTCAGAGCTTTTCGGCTAGCTCTGTGTTTCAAGCCAGGAGTGCCTTCCTGAGTTTGTGGGTCTCTGGTTCAGGTTAGAAGAGGGGCACCCCGCTATTTAGGTCTACCCACAAGTAAGGCAGAGCCTCTGGGCTACACATGGTTATTGTGTAGTTGAATGTGTCCCATGGGGGAAATGTCCTTAATACAGGGGGAAAACACATTTCAGAATCATAGTTGAAGCAAACAAAGAGAATTAAGTTACTTATTGAAAGTACTGATTTTATGTATAAGAGCTGTAGACTTTGATAACAGAATATTTTATATATTTAAAATATAAACATACAACTTAAAAGACAAGCAGTGCTTTATGGAGAAACTAGACTAGGGCTGCGGTCACACACGCCAGTTGGCACGGATGGAAAGCAAGGCTATTTCCACCAGAGAAATCTGACACACAGTTGCAAAATCAAACATCCCTTTGAAGTTGCGGGCTGAGCCCGCCACTGTGTGATCAGGGTAAGTCTCTCCTTTTTTTGCTGTTTGTTTCCCATGCACTTAAACAAAGTATTGAGGAATCACACCTCCGCACTGAGGGCTCCCTATGGAGTTTGCAATGACATACATACTGTGAAGGGGGGGAACAATGGCACGGTGTCGGGATGGAATGATCAGACCATCCCGACGCTTGAGCAATCAGACAGGGGAACGTCCATCTGCGGCATGTCGCAGCCAGTTAGAGCTGGACTTTCCCCAGTGTCTTAAGAGAGCCAGTTTGGTATAGTGGTTAAGTGCGCAGACTCTTATCTGGGAGAACTGGGTTTGATTCCCCACTCCTCCACTCCCCACTGATGTGACCTTGGGTCAGTCACAAGCTCTGGCACAGCTGTTCTCTCAAGGACAGTTTCTGTCAGAAGTTCTCTCAGCCCCACCTACCTCACAGGGTGTCTGTTGTGGGGAGGGGAAGGGAAAGGAGTTTGTAAGCTGCTCTGAGACGCCTTTGGGCAGTGAAGGGCAGGGTATAAATCCAATCTCTTCTTCTCTTCTTAACTCTGCTTCTGTGGTTGGAGCAGCACGGGTTGCTGATGACTGCAGGAACTTTCCCAGATGTTGCTCTCTGATCGTCTCCTTAGATCTGTCAGGCATTTGCAGCTATGTTGGATCTAAAGGTGTGTATAATCGCAGCCTAGAACTAATTCCCACATGTGCATTCTTTTTTGTATAGAAATGTTTTATTACAGGGAGGACCATGTAATTATATAATCTCCACCCATAATGCAATAGTCCAGGAATAATTTATGTCTCCAGTTTGTGTAGTCTAGCTCAGTTGTAGCATCAAGGTAGTGCATTCCTCCCTTTACCATGTCAGTTATATGGTTTCTTGTTTGAAAAAAAATCAGCCCTCACCACTTTAGAAAAAAAGACGATTCATTTGGTGCACTTTCAAGTAAGCAAGTTTCCACATGAACACTGAGGGCAGCATGTGGGCCAGACTACATTAAGAGGGATGTAAGGAATGTAAGAATCTAAGTTCATTTGGCAGGGGCATAGTTCTCCAAATGCTTCAATAAAGGTAATTGAAAAAAGAAGGGAGAAAGATTATCTGACTAAATCAACAGTTGCTGAGCAGTTGGGTTAGAACAGATAAAAGGAAGTACTTCTTCACCCAAAGAGTGATTAACACATGGAATTCACTGCCACAGGAGGTGGTGGCAGCTATAAGCATGGACAGCTTCAAGAGGGAATTAGATAAACATATGGAGCAGAGGTCCATCAATGGCTACTAGCCACAAGGTATAGATAGAGAAGTCTCAGTCTGGGGCAAGTGATGCACTGTATTCTTGGTGCTTGGGGGGGGCAACAGGGGGAGGGTGTCTAGTGTCCTGGCCCCACTGCTGGACCTCCTGATGGCACCTGGTATTTTTGGCCACTGTGTGACAAGAGTGTTGGACTGGATGGGCCATTGACCTGATCCAACATTGGCTTCTCTTATGTTATGTTCTTATGTTCTTAATGTAAATATTTTACAATTACCCACATTTCCCAAAAGCATTGCCCTAAGTATCCAGTAGGTGGTGGCAGGACATCACAAATGCATCCCAATTTTCTACACCTTTTTTTAAACCTTACAGTATTCTCCCTTACAGTATTCTGCAGCACATATGTATATATACACACATTTTTACTTTGCATTCTCTTGACTTTAAAATACAAATAGTGTTATTGAAACAGTAAACCCTCATTGAAGTGCCTACATTTAAGCTTCCTCAGATTCCTTTAAAGAATGGGCATTGCTGAACTGAAATCTTACATAATTTGATTATATGACATGCCATTCATTGAATTCTTTAAAGCATGAACCTTAAAGTACAAAGAGTACCTGTAGCTATCTCAGTGAGGTGAGAGGCAGACTGACATTCACCAAACCAGCAAAAAACTTTCTCTTCAGAATTGCTGGTTATTGAGCGAGGGATAGCCTCTCACTGTCAGTGAGACCACAGAGAATGAAAGTGACTTCGAAAATGGTTTTTAAGATATGGGCAGGTACTGCTTCCTAGACATTTTTTAAAGTTTCAATGTGTAGAATTTCATCCAAGGACATCTTTTGAATAAAAGGCTGTGCTGCACACATTAAAGCAAATACCAATAAATACCATTTTTGTATCCCCCATCTTTCAAGCCGCTGTATAGCAGAGCACTACATTGGCATTATGCCTACAAACAGTCAAATGTGTGCTGAAAAAAATGTTGTGCTATCCCATCCAGATGTGCCTGATTTAAAAAATGTGCAGGCAGATCTTTTTTTTGTTTTGTTTTCATACCATGTAGCTCTGGTAATTTTGTTACCCCTCCCTGCTGTTCATAGTGACATTAAGAATTACTCCAAGGGCCATCAAGTCTAGTGCTCTGTTTCCATCAGAAGCCAGTCAAATGTCCCTCTGGGCTCCCAAGCAGAGCATGAATGTGGTAAGCATCTCTTGTTTTTGTTCCCAATATCTGGTCATTGCGTCTAAACATGGCTGCTCATGTTGGTCCGTCAAGGGTACTACGGTCTGTTCAGATAGACTCCCCCCCACAAGTCTGTCAATAGATACTTGGACTGGAACTGACAGGATTCAATCGCAGACCTTGTATATGCAATTTACCCCAGCTCTGAAAGCAATTTTAATTACCTGAATCTGTGATCTGATTGTTAATACATCTCCTTCAGATAGCTTCACTATGGCTATAGTCCTGACAACATTTTCTGAGGATTAAAATCTATTATTGAATAAAATGGGACTTAGCTGTTGTAGATTTTCCAGGTTGTCTGGCTGTGGTCTCAGCATTGTAGGACTGGCATCCTCAGAGGTATAACACAGAAAGATGGAGTACTCTCTGTGTCAAGGTGAGAAGTAAAATGGTAGGCAGGTAATTTATATCTACTCAAGAAGGTGGGGTAGGGCTGAGTCATTATCATGTGGGAGTTCCCTAGGCTGTGAAACATGCTAATAGAGGAGCTTTCCTGAGGAGGTTCTTTTGCATACGGATTGTTTCCTGAGAAGGTTTCCTGTTTCCTGAGGAGGTTCTTTTGCATGTGGATTGGCTGTTGAGATTCTAATCTTATCTGTAGTCCTATTGTCAGGTGTAGAGCCTTTTGTGTTTTTCAGGACAGGAAACCATGCCATATTTATTTTTAAACTCTCGTCTTTCCTGTTGAAATTGTGTTTATATTTATGAATTTCAATGGCTTCTCTGTGCAGTCTGACATGGTAATTGGATGTGTTGTCCAGCCTTTCAGTGCCTTGGAACAAAATACTGTGTCATGTTTGGGTTAGGCTATGTTCAGCCGCTGCTGATTTTTCGGGTTGGCCAAGTCTGCAGTGTCTTTCATGTTCTTTTATTCTTGTCTGGATGCTACGCTGTGTGGTCCTGATGTAAACTTGTCCACAATTGCATGGTATGTGGTATACTCCTGCAGAAGTGAGGGGGTCTCTTCTGTCTTTTGCCAATCGTAGCATCTGTTGTATTTTTCTGGTGGGTCTGAATACTGTTTGTAGGTTGTGTTTTTTCATAAGTTTTTCCATCTGATCCGTGATTCCTTTGATATATGGCAAAAACACTTTTCCTGTAGGAGACTGTTTTTCTTCAGTTGTTTGTTTTACTTTTGGTTTAATTGCTCTTCTGATTTCATTCTTGGAGTAGCCATTTGCTTGAAGTGTGTGGTTTAAATGATATAGTTCATCATTGAGAAAGTGCGGTTCACATATCCGTCTTGCACGGTCTACTAATGTTTTGATTATGCCTCTTTTTTGCCGAGGGTGGTGATTGGCGTTTTTGTGTAAATTACAGTCCGTGTGAGTTGGTTTTCTGTAGACCTTGTGACCTAATTGAAAGTTAGCTTTGGAGATGACCATGATATCTAGAAATGGGAGTTTACCCTTGATTTCTTTTTCCATGGTGAATTGTATGTTCAGGTGGATGTTGTTGAGGTGGTCTAAAAACTCCATCCATTCTACTTCCCCATGACTCCAAATAATAAAAGTATCATCTCCGTACTGGAACCAGACTGTTGGTTTGTGGGGTGCAGATTCTAAAGCTGTTTTTTCAAAATGTTCCATGTAGAAGTTTGCTATAACTGGGCTGAGAGGGCTTCCCAGACTTCAGAAGACTTACTTCTGAATACAATTATGAATACTACTAAGAGAAAGCAAAACTCTTAACCACACTTTTAGTGCATGTGTATGTCAGGGAGGCAACTATACCTGGTTTACCTTCATGTTTTATTCTTACTTCCTCCTTTCTTTCACTGATTACAAATGCCATTTTAATAACATCTCAACTGTGTGCAGCATCCCCCATGCATTTGTGTGGGATTATTCTCTCTAACATCATATTCACAACTAGTATTCCTTGGCATTTGAATAGTTGATCTATGTGTACAATGTTCAGCAAAAATTGTATTTTGTATTTGAACAACAATGTGAGAAAGGATTTGGGGGAAGAGCTGGATTTGATAACGATGTCTACAACATACTGTGCTATTATTATTTTTATTCACTTCATTTACATTATTTATTTATAGCCCACTTTTCTTGCTGTGAATCAAAATGAGTTACAGAATAAAACAATGTATTCATACAGCATAAAGTTTCCAGTGAACTATGCAGTAACTCAGAATTAAAGACAGTGGAAATGACAAACTGCTTAAGGCAAGGTACATTATAAGCAATGTAGTAAGTGGAATTACAAAAAAGAAGACAACACCATAAAAGCAGAATAATACCTAGAATAAGCAGTGCAGTAGACTATGATCCCATTCCACTGTAAAGGTGCCATCCTGGACTGTTCCACTCTGCTACGGTTCTAATCCTTTCATTAAAAAGACATTTACAGTGTACTCCTAATTATGCCCTTCTAGATCCACTGAACTCTGCCTAGGACTGCACTGTTAGAATCCATGTCAGAGTACAAGTACTCACTGTACAGCATGTTTTTAAAAGCTGGACATGTTTTTCATAGAGCTGTGAGAACTGAGAAAATCCAATATATCCTTCACAAATACACATGAGAAAAGCATTACAAACTGCAGCTTAGATCCATCAGAGTTTTTCTACAAGTGCATGGCTTTCACCCATAGAGAGTGACTTTTTCACCTCCTGCCTCTTATGGTAGCCCTATATGTCCCCCTACCCTGTACCTAGGAAACAGGGGACCCTCAAGAACAACCACAGTAGCCTGTTGGGGGGCAGGAACTGTGGCCACCCTAGCTTGCTCCAGTGCAGCCAGCCTGTCCAAGATGGCTTGCTGCTCTGCCCTTTCCTCCTCATCATCTGATGAAGAAGGGGCAGTCCCGTCGCCCGGCAGGGGTGGTGCTGGCATGGGTCTCTTTGGCGCAGGGCCTTTCCTTTTGGACCCCCCTTTTCCCTTCCAAGATGCCATGATGGCATGCAGGAAACTGAGTAGCCCAGAGAAAAGGCCAGCTAATAAAGCCAAGCAGAAGCCCTTCTAACTGGAGATGTCCACCCCCTTTTAACTGGAGATGCCGACATTGAACCTGTGACCCAATAACTGTCACCCACGGGCCTACTGGAGATCCTGGGACCCACTGCAAGGAAGGATACTGGGGCCCTCCGCAGCCTCACCAACTGCCCTAATGAGATTGAACCTGGGACCCACTGCGAGAAAGGGAACTGGGGCCCCCAGCAAACACCCCAACTGTCCTAATGAGATTGAACCTGGGACCTGCAGCGAGGAAGGGAACTGGGGCCCCCAGCAGCCACCCCAACTGCCCTAATGGGACAATGAAACAGGATCATGAAGTTCCTCAAGGGGTATGAAAGGCCCCCTCCATGTGTCTGGGCAGACAAAGGATGCCGGGCAGACAAAGGAGGCTGGACGCTCCAGCCGCTCTGAGCACGCTGTGTGAGCCGCTCTGAGCACAGCGTGAACACTGAAAGGGGGGAGGGCGGAGCCAGCCCTTGAAATACGCACCGGGTCCACTCCCCCTATTGGAGGCAAGGCTGCACCGCAGCCCCTCCCCCTTTCTCCTTATGCGGCAGCAAAGGCAGCCCCCAGGAGGCACGCCGTTGGCTGTCTCCTGTGGAGCCATATTTTCACCTCCTGCCTCTTATGGCAGCCCCATATGCCCCCCCGTCCTGTACCTAGGAAACAGGGGACCCCCAAGAAAAATGTTTCAAGGAGCATTTCAGATTATTGCAGGAGGGGGAAGGTGAGAAAGTCACAGTTGGTTGATGGAAATCCTTGGGAAAACTCCAGTGACTTCAAACCAATGATTAAATCTGGACGGCTATATAAATTTGAAACTTGAAGAAGAAGAAGAGTTTGGATTTATACCCCGCCCTTCACTGCCCAAAGGCGTCTCAGAGCGGCTTACAAACTCCTTTCCCTTCCCCTCCCCACAACAGACACCCTGTGAGGTAGGTGGGGCTGAGAGAACTTCTGACACAAACTGTCCTTAAGAGAAGAGCTGTGCCAGAGCTTGTGATTGACCCAAGGTCACATCAGCAGGTGCAAGTGGAGGAGTGGGGAATCAAACCCGGTTCTCCCAGATAAGAGTCTGCACACTTAACCACTACACCAAACTGGCTGCCAAACTTGGGTCTATAGGGCAGTCTGTATTCAAATTAAAGTGTGCCTATATTTAAAGTATAATTGAATATTATCTTTCCCCAAACAGAGTATCTGTATGAGGTGTGTATGTGTGTTTGCAAGTGAAAGACTGTGTACATGTGTATAACTGAGATTTGGCATTTGTGCTTTAATAACCATTTTTTCCTGAATGCAGTTGAGTTACAAAGAGAGTATCTGAAAGAATCTACTCTGTGCAAATGTAGAAATGAATGCAGAGTGACATGTGCAAGCTGCAGACTTACTTAAGTGGAAAACTGGTAATACATCTGGAGTTCAACTTGCTGTATATTGTTCCATAATGAAAACATAGCATCCCTGAGCAGCTTTAAGATTCAGAGATCCTGGAGAAGAATGCTTCCAGATGAACAGATTATGACAGCAAGACTGCCTGTCTTCTGCACTTTCCCCAAAAGCAATGTTCAGAAGATCATGTTTGCCCATAATATATTTGAGGGAGATCTTCAGAAAATCTAACTGGGATGGTTTTTTATTCCACCTTCTTTCCTTAGGCTCCAAAAATATTTTCTTATGATTTTATTATTTTAAACTGCTCTATATGCTTCCATGCAACCAGATGAAGATGCAACTCTCATTTTAAAACCGAGGGGGGGAATCCCCCCAAAGCTTTGCTCCTACCTCCTCCTGAAAAGTGGTTCTGATAATTAAGATACATCAATTTCCTGAATGAAAATGGAAGGCACATGTTGTGTCCTGGGATCAGAAGGCAGAGCTGGCTTCGCTCTCTGAGAACAATAGGGACTAGGTTCCTGAGCTCGCCAGTAGAGAACCAATGGCAGCATTGGCGGGCGATTCAAACCCGCCAATAGGAACATGGGGCCGTCCCCCCTAACTGTATATAGTTGGCCTCCGGCCGTTACTGTTTGTTCTTTGTCTTGTGTGAAGTACGAATAAACGCGTCTTCTCTTATGTCGTCGTCCGAGTCATGAGGCCCGAAACCCAGTACTTTACAGTGGCGACGAGGATGGGATTTCAACGCCTTCCGTGACTCCATGAGCGACGAAAAGGACACCGCCGAGCACCGCATCGCTGACCCCGTGAGCAGCACCGCACCGCACCGCTCGCCGAGCATCGCATCGCTGACCCCGAGAGCAGCACCGCACCACTCGCCCCGGCGCACGCCTTCCCAGACAGAACCATGGCCGCCTCTCATGTAACACTGGAGCGCTTCGATCCATCGCAGCCAGAAACCTGGGACGCATGGGTCGACCAGCTCATCAGCTATTTGGAGCTCAACGAAATCCGCCACCCAGACCAGAAACGATCGATCCTGCTGAACGCCTGCGGCACCCAAACCGTCCGCCTCGCCAAGAGCCTCTTGGTGCCCCGCACGGCCTTGGAGAGCTCGTTTGGGGAGATCCTGGATGTCCTCAACGCTTACTTCAGCCCCCGGCCGACCTTCCTGGCCAAGAGGATGGATTTCCAGAGGCGAGTCCAGGCCTCAGGTGAATCCATTGCCACCTTCCTGGCCGCGCTAAGGGCGCTCGCGGTGGACTGCGTGTTCCCGAAGGTGGAGGACAACCTGCTGACGCAGTTCGTGTGGGGCCTGGCGGACTCCAAGCTGCGGCGCAAGTTGGTTGGACACCGGAGGCTCTCCTTGGACGAGGCCCTCGACGCCGCAACAGCCCACGAGGCCGCAGAAGGGGAACGCCCGGCTGCAGCCGCCCATGTGGTCGGAAGGAGTCCAAGCCCCGGGAATGTAGATACGGAAGAGGTCTTCGCCCTCAGACCCCAACAACGCCGGCCGGCGCCGTTCCAGCAGGCCAACAGAGAGCCAGCCAAGCCTTCCGGCAACCGGACCGTCTGTGCCAGCTGCGGGGAAGGCCATGGAAGGAAATCCTGCAAGTTCCGGGATGCTGTTTGTCACGGGTGCGGGAAGCAGGGACACCTCGCACGGGTCTGCCGGTCCAAGGGCCCCAGGAATTCGAGATCGTCGGTCCCACCGCACCGCGCATCGTCCACCGCCTACGAGACGACGGAAGAGGTCGCCGAGTTGTACCATCTCACCGACCAACCGCTGCAGGTACTTCGCCTCCCCAACCCCAACCTCTCCTCTGCCCCGAAGATCCAAGTAACCGTACGGATCGAGGGGTCCCCTGTTGCATGGAAGTGGACTCGGGATCGGCGGCGTCCATCATTTCCCTGGACACTTTAAAAAGACTTTGCCCATTAGGGGACCCCCTCTACGTCCATCGCCACTAAGCTTGGTGGACTTTCAAAGGAACCCTGTCCCCATCCGGGGAGTCGGCACTTTCCGAGTGCAGTACCGAGACTTTGAGGGGAACTTGGACTTGGTGGTGGTAGAGGGAAATCTCGTGAGTCTCCTGGGGTGGGCGTGGTTCGAGGCCCTAGGCATAACGATTGGGGGAGTGAATAAGTGCGGGGTGCGGGACTGGGGGGCAGTGTGCAAGGAATTCCCGGAGGTCTTTGACGGGAAACTGGGGTGTTATAAAGAGCCCCCGGTGTCGCTCCACTTAGACCCCACAGTGATGCCCGTCCGACGGCGCTTCCGCACCGTACCCCTGGCCCTCCGCCCGAAAATAGAGGCCGAACTGGACCGGTTAGTGGCCCAGGGAGTCCTAGAGCCCGTCCCGAACGCTCGATGGGAGACCCCGATTGTGACACCCGTCTAGCCAAATGGGGAAATCCGCATCTGCGCGGATTATAAGTGCACCATTAACCAGGCACTTCAGGCGCACGCATACCCCGTACCCGTGGTCAGCCATGTCTTAGCCACACTGGCGGGGGCGCGCATATTTGGAAAGCTGGATCTCGCACAGGCGTACCAGCAACTCCCGGTAGATGAGGCCACGGCCGAGGCGCAAACCATAGTGACCCACCGGGGGGCCTTCCGGGTGAAGCGGCTGCAGTTCGGGGTCAGTGTGGCCCCAGGGATCTTCCAAAATCTAATGGACGATTTGTTAAAAGGGATCCCTGGAGTGACGCCGTTCTTCGACGACGTCCTCATCGCCGCGACCACCCCTGAAAGCTTCGCCGCCCGCCTCCGAACTGTACTGGAACGCTTCCAAGCCGCGGGGCTGAAAGTGAAGCGGGAAAAGTGCCTCCTCGGGGTGCCGGAGGTGGAGTTCTTGGGGTACCGGGTAGACGCAACAGGCTTGCATCCGGCGAGGGACAAGGTAAAGGCCATCGTGGAGGCCCCCGCCCCGAAGTCCAAGGCCGAGCTCCAGGCGTTCTTAGGCCTCCTGAACTTTTACCACGCCTTTCTCCCTCACAAAGCTGCCGTGGCCGAACCCCTGCACAGGCTACTGGATAAGGCGACACCTTGGGCATGGGGAGCGAGGGAGGAGGCGGCGTTTCAGGGGTTAAAGTACTCTTGATTTCTAACGCGGTACTCGCCCACTTTGATGAAAAGCTCCCGGTAATCCTTGCATGCGACGCATCACCGTATGGGGTCGGGGCGGTCTTGGCCCACAAGCTACCGGATGGGAGGGAAGTCCCGGTGGCTTACTACTCCCGCACGCTGTCCTCCGCGGAGCGGAACTATGCTCAAATCGACCGGGAGGGCTTGGCACTGGTGGCGGGGGTTAAAAGTTTCACAACTTTGTGTACGGGCGGCACTTCACGCTCGTAACCGACCATAAGCCGCTCTTGGGACTGTTTGCGGCGGACAAACAAACGCCGCAGGTACTGTCGCCCCGGGTGTTGCGCTGGTCCTTGTTTTTAGCGGGTTACCAGTACCAGTTGGAGCATCGGCCGGGCAAGGTGCTGGGTCATGCCGACGCCTTGAGCCGCCTGCCGCTGCCGCATACAGGGGAAGATCCGGCCCCGGCTCCCGCAGTATTGTTAATGGAGGAGCTGCCAAACCCCCCCTTCAGGCTGCAGACGTGGCCGCCCGCACGTCCCGAGATCCCATTCTCTCCCGGGTCCTAAACTGGGTGGTGAGGGGATGGCCAGCGGAACAGACAGGGCCAGAGTTCACGGCATACAAAGCCAGGCGGGAAGAGCTATCCGCCTTAAAAGGGTGCTTGCTATGGGGGGACAGGGTGGTCATCCCGGGGCCCATGAGACAAGGGGTTCTAGAAACGCTACATGAGGCCCACCCCGGCATTGTACGAATGAAAGCTCTGGCAAGGAGCTATGTGTGGTGGCCCGGGATGGACGCAGAAATTGAAACCTGGGTCCGAGGGTGCACACGGTGTCAGGAAGCCCGCCCCAATCCCCCGAGAGCGCCAACCCAAAGCTGGGAATCTACCCACAAGCCGTGGACACGCCTACACATAGATTTTGCGGGGCCGTTTCAGGGGCTCCAGTTCATGGTGACGGTAGACTCCTACTCGAAATGGGTGGAAATAAGCCCAGTGTCTACCACCTCTGCCAAAGCGGCAATAAGGGCCCTGCGGAAAATATTCGCGACGCACGGGTTACCAGACACAATCGTGTCGGACAACGGGGCAGCGTTCACATCTGCTGAGTTTCAAGCGTTCCTCGAAAAGAACCTAATCAGGCACATACGATCAGCGCCCTTCCACCCGGCAACAAATGGACAGGCGGAGAGAACGGTACGCACCGCCAAAGAAGCCCTGAGCCGCATAACAGAGGGGGACTGGGAGTTCCGGCTGGCCCGCTTCCTCCTAACATACCGCACCACCCCAAACCCCATCTCCGGTCATTGCCCCGCAGAACTATTGATGGGCCGCCGCCCCACAACTTTGTTAGACAGGCTCCACCCGGACCGAGCCCCAGAGAGAAAGCTGGTCGAGACCCGGGAGGCGCCCCGAAGCTTCCTCCCGGGGGAACCTGTCTACTTCCGGAATTACGGGGCGGGGCCTCAGTGGGTGGCCGGGCGCATCCTAAAACCCACCGGGCCAGTGTCATACGAGGTCCTAACAGATGGGGACCGGGTCCTCCGTAAACACGTGGACCAGCTCCGGAGGCGGCAAGACCCCGACACAGGGATCCAGCTACCGGGAAACGCCGCGGCCGCCCCAGCATCCGATCGACTGCAGGCACCGACAGTGGAGCCCGCGCCGGAAGGTCCACGGAATCCGGAGGGGGTCCCGGAGACAGCTGAACCGCCGCCGCCGTTGCCGCCGCCGTTACAGCCGCCACCGTCACCGCCTCAGCTACGACCGGAGATCCAAGCTCCTTGTGCTGGAGGACCACCCGATGGGGGCCCCGCCAGTCCGGTACCGGCCCCCCGACGATCGCTAAGGGAACGGAGGGCACCAGCATACTTAAAAGACTACGTCACCTGATAGGAGACGAACTATGGGGGGAGGGGTGTTGTGTCCTGGGATCAGAAGGCAGAGCTGGCTTCGCTCTCTGAGAACAATAGGGACTAGGTTCCTGAGCTCGCCAGTAGAGAACCAATGGCAGCATTGGCGGGCGATTCAAACCCGCCAATAGGAACATGGGGCCGTCC
The DNA here is from genome assembly GCA_029375565.1 of Gekko gecko. Classification (NCBI taxonomy): domain Eukaryota; kingdom Metazoa; phylum Chordata; class Lepidosauria; order Squamata; family Gekkonidae; genus Gekko; species Gekko gecko. The sequence continues at coordinate 157,837,502 of JAPDNY010000003.1, read as the reverse complement.
CCCCTAACTGTATATAGTTGGCCTCCGGCCGTTACTGTTTGTTCTTTGTCTTGTGTGAAGTACGAATAAACGCGTCTTCTCTTATGTCGTCGTCCGAGTCATGAGGCCCGAAACCCAGTACTTTACAGCACACTTAACTCTCACACATGAAAAGCGGTCCTTTGAAATCTGTAAGTCAAAAAGATCTGCCTTCTAAGGTCTGCGTGTACATCATTCTCCTGGACATTCTTCTCACAGAGGAAAGATGAGAGCAGTAACCCAAGAAAAGATTTAATGAGCAGCCTTGCCCCCCACCCACCAATACCAATAGGAAGGAAGCACAATCAGGGCAGAGCATTTCCCAGGGTCATATCAGGCAGGGCCCTTGCAGGGAGGGAGAGCTTTGGGCTCACAGAAAAGTTCAATGTTTTAATTTCTTTCCTTCCTATGGCAGTTCTCTCATGACATACTAGTGGGCCCCAGCACACAGCTTGGGAGTTACTGTTCCAAGAACAAAGTACTGAACTGTAAGACAGAAGTGTAGAAGAGTATGCCATCCCATGCTCTGTCTGCAGACATTGTTGCCTCCTTAAAAGCGGAAGCCCTCCCAGCTCTTAGAAGAAGAAATTTCCTTCCTGATTTGAAAAGGCTACCATCAAGGCACCAAAGCCAACCAACCTTGCAATGTATCCAGTTAAAACCTTAAGGGCACAATAAACAATATTTAAAGCCCTGCTGGTTTTGTCATGCTTAATATTTCTACTGAAGTAAATGTCAAAAGTTGAAATCGTTCCCATTTTTGTCATCTTTGCTGCCACAATCCTTGAGTATTCAACAATGTTGGACAGCTTCCACTTCCTTCATTTGGCTGGCATGCTTAGTCTCTCTCATTTGGTTAATGAGACTGAGTTTTACATGAATTTCTGGATCCAAGTACAAATGCTTCTTTGTGGAGTGGCACACACCCTACCATTTTCCTGGTACCCCTTTTAAGTGACCTAGTTACAACCTACAGGAAAAATCTGTCTAACATTCTAGTTGTAAAAAAAGAGAGAGAGAGATACATTGGATCCAGGTTCTGTTTATTGAAAGGAAATAATCACTTGTAAAAGCAAGTGGAACTTGCTTGCTCAACTGCTCGAAATTCAAAGAGTATGCTGTACAATGCTTGCTTTAACAAGGATGAGCAGGCATGATTCTCCAGAGAACTATAATGAATGGAATGTCTATGGTCAGAGCCGACTCAAGCAGCGACAAAAGCACTGCAGATTGAACTTGTTGAAAATGAGTTGATCTGTCAAGAAAAAGGACCTAAAAAAATCAATCACGTCTTTTTTCGGACAAAATTTAACGACATCAATTATGATGGCAGTGGTGCTTTTCTTCTCCTACCCTCACATGTACTGCTATTTTGAAAAGTTTTCTGATATTTCTAGAATGGCATGTGCCTATCTATGGCTTCCTATGGCTTTGGTTTTTAACACTTTAGAACATAAGCAGTACAAGCAGGGGCCCCAAGGAATCACAGGAGGAGAGAAAAACCAGAAATGTATGTTTATGTTGTGTATTTAAATATTTATACTATGCCTTTCCCTGTGGCTCATGGTGACTTGCAAATATAAATTTAAAATATACAAATTACAATAAAACCACAAATGAGACACCTCCCCCTCCAAAAAATGTGCAGCCTACACCCAACTAAAAGCCCAGGCAAGGGTCAAGATAGGTAGTGTCAACCTTGCCTCCTTTGCAACAGGTCACCTCCCCCAGTACTGCTCTTCATTCTCCTAAGTGGCAGCAAGCCCCACGGTTCCAAGGCAGGGAGTGAAGAGGTACGGGAGAAGGGCAGGAAGTGTCACACTTGGCCCATATCACGAGTGAGGTTACACCTTCCAGTTTCAGTCTATAAGAACTAAAAGTCCTGTTGGCCAGAATTTAGCCCAGAGAATTAATTATTTGCTCTTACTGAAATATCTTTAATCTTATCATTGGGGATATGAAAGAGAAGGTAATGAATAGGGATGGGCACGGTACAGACCATGGACCAAATTTCATCATGGACCGGGCCTAGTTCATGGTCCATTTGCCCAGTTTGTGCATTCCCATTTTCAACAGGCCACCCACTGACTGCCTGTTGTGGAGGTCTGTTTGGTCCGTGGGAGCAGTCCATGGGCCAAACAACCCAGAACCAAGGAATTAAGTGTCAAAGCAACCAGAGGGGATGGACTTCTACAGCCCTTCTGCAGTCCTAGAAACACCAGTACTGGCCCTCCAAAGCTTGACAGGCAGTTCTGGCTGCCATTAAAAAGAGCTACTATTCTGCTCTATGGGAGTAGAGTGCATATATACCCCACTCAAAGGCAGTTCTGTTTACTTTATAGCAGGCATTCAGGGAGAGAAGATCAGAAGAGAAGAAGTTAGAGAGGCAAAGACTGGGAAGGGAGCTGGAAGGGACTAGTAGTCATCCTCATCAATGTGAATAGTGGGGTTAGGGCTCTGAGCTGCCACCACCTGTCCTCCTGCTCATGTCAGGGCAGGAGGGCAAAGCTACTGGGGCTCCTGGGGGGTGTCCCTCCCCACTCCACCTGGGTGGGGTTTTTCACACCTGTTGATGCCTCTAGCTTGCAGGGGGTCTGTTCAACACATTCCTGAACCTGCGGCTGTAATTTCCACGAGACCACGTTCCTGGGGGCACCTGCTTTGGGGGTCTGTAACTTGGCCCCTCTAAATCCAATCTTCACCAAACTTTAATCACAACTTTAATGCCAGTAGCTCACAAAGTAGATTTCTTGCTCACAAGACTCCACAGCTTAGAGGGAACACTGGTCACACCTCGTGTTGTATTGTTTTGCTGATAACTGGTCACACCTCGTGTTGTGTTGTTTTGCTTATAACTGATAAAACTGTGGGTCTCGTGCGGTTTTGAAGTACTCTACCACTATTGTGTCTATAATAAGGTTGTTTTATAAATAATAAGTTGCACTATATGGGCATAGAGGCATGTTGAAAAAAATAGTGTGGTTTAATATTCTTGAGATTCTCTTGTCTTTTTATATAACCCTATTTTAAAAATGGCAGGCACAAATAGACCTCCCCCTAAACTACAACTTTCTAGTTCACCAGGTATAACAAAATCAGTAGCCTCTAACCTATCACAGGCCACGATGAAAAATCTCAAAATATTGATCCAAGAAACAGTTTCAACTACTGTAAAAGCTGCAATTATAGAAGCTGTGGAACCTATTAAAGTTACAATGAAGGACAGGTCACAGCAGCTTTCAAACAAGATGGAGGATCTTCAGAAGCAACTGCTAGAGAATAATCAGAAGATTGCTGACCTGAATAAAACAGCTTCTAAATTGGAAGACAAGGTAGATGAAACAGATCATAAATTACAGACAATGGACACCATTTAGACCTCTTTGAAACAAGATCTTATGAAACTTGAATTAGATAAAGCAGCATTTATTTTAAGGTTTCAAAATATTCCAGAAGAGAAAGAGGAAGACACAAGGAAAAGGATGGTGCACATTTTGGCTAAATATACGAAAACAGAAGAAATAGAGAAAGTTTTGGATGAGATTGAATGAACTCAGCTTCTGCCAGAAAAAACCAACTTCCCACAGAAGTTCATGTGAGATTCTATAAGGGAATTTTAAGAGATGAAATACTCAAAACATCAAATGAAACACCTTTATATATAGAAAACGCAGAAATAAAGATTTTAAAAGAAATTCCTTGGAGTCAGAGAAAAAAGGAAAGAATATATGGATCTTACAGCTATTCTGAGAAGAAATGAGATTTCATATAGATGGTTACTCCCAGAAGGCATATTCTTTACTTATAAAGGCAAAAAGTTTAGAATCATCTCAGCTTTCAAGGCAAAGGATTTTCTTAAGACACATGGAGCAGACCTTCAAACTGAAGAAGAAAACTCAGAAGCTACAGAAGAAGATGACCAGGACCCCCAAGGCACTTCAGGAACAACTATAACAGCTTCAACTACAAACAAGAAAGCAACAGTATCTTTAAAAAAAATCCAAAGACCATAACATCTCAAATACATACAAGGAGACAAATGAGAGATAAACAAGACATGGAATCACAGACCCAACCACAAGATGGATAGAAGAAAAATAAAGATTATCTCAATAAATGTAAATGAACTAAATGCATCCCAAAAAAGAAGACAGGTATTTCAACAACTGGAAAAAATGCAATTAGACATCATTTGCCTGCAAGAGACTCATATAAAAAATTGCAGACCAGAAATATCTACAAGTTAAGAAATTTGGGAAAGCCTTTATTTCTTCAGATAAGGAGAAGAAGAAAAGAGCCATTGTGACCTATGTAAAAGAACATTTGCATCCAGAAATTATTTATGCCTCAGAAGATGGACAGATTTTATTGATGCAAATACAAAGACAAGGAAAAAGGACTTTGATTACAAATATTTATGCACCGAATCAGCACCAGGAGAAATTCTACAAACTTCTACAAGAACTGATCTCAAAACAAGACTTTGATGAAAAGTGTATGATTGGAGACTGCAATGCTGTTTTTGATAGAATTTCAGACAGAAAAAATACTACTGGGAAACAGAAACAAGGAAATGAGCTTCATTCTACATTCCTACAACTAGTAGAAGAAAATAATTGGACGCATGGAAAGTGAGAAATCCACGAAAAAAAGACTATACCTTTTATTCAGCAAGATATAAGCCATGGTCAAGAATAGATATGTGCTGGACTTCTACTACAATGATAAATTACATATTAGAAGCGGAGATTTTACCAGCAACCTCTGCAGACCATAATCCGGTCATGCTTGAAATACAAGATACTCCAAAAATAGCCAAACCATATGGTCATTGAACACTACTATTTTAAAGAATGAAAAATCTGTAAGGGAATCTAAAAAAGAATTTCAAACGTTTTTTGTACAAAATATGCAACTAGAAATGTTCATCAGGACTGTATGGGATACATTCAAAGCCTTTGCTAGAGGATGGATGATTAGAGAATCCATATATGTCAGGAAACAGTGGTCAGAAAGATATTTCCAGATTCAAGATCAGATTAAAAAACAGGAAGAAAAGATGAAACAAGACCCATGAACTGAACAGATAAAAATTAAACTTACACTCTTGCAACATCAAATGAATTGCCTATTAACACAAGAAATAGCAAAAAAAAAGGTATGCTAAACAAAACTATTCTGAAAATGCTAATAAACCAACTAGATGGTTGGCTAATAAACTATGTAAAGAGAAGGGGGAAAGGCACATAAAAATACTTAGAAATTATTTGAGAGAAGAGATAAATATATTGGAAGACTTGAAAAAAAAATTGAATCATTTTATGAAAAGTTATATATGAAAAGAGAAGTAACACAGGAGTAAATTTAAAAACATTTCAAAACTCACAAAAGGACAATATTAAATGATCCAATATCCTTCGCTGAAGTGACAGAAGCATTGAAAAAACAAAAAAAGGTGAAAAACCCAAGTCCTGATGGATTTCCCATGGAATTTTATCATACATTTGAAGATCAACTGATATGGCCACTAAAAGCCGTCATTCAAAATATAATAATTGATGAGAAAATTCCAGAGTCTTGGAATGAAGCACTGATAACACTTATATACAAGCATAACTCAGATGAGAAAGAAATTAAAAATTACAGACCAATCTCCCTGCTAAATGTGGATTACAAAATTTATGTATCTATTTTAGCTGCAAGAATGAAAAGAGTTCTCTCGCAAATGATCCATAGAGATCAAGCAGGCTTTCTTCCCAAAAGGCAACTTAGAAATAATATAAGAATGATACTGAATGTTATAGAATATTACGAAGCCCACCCAGAAAAACAAATGGCCTTAATCTTTTTAGATGCAGAAAAAGCTTTTGATAATGTCAGTTGGAACTTTATGTTTGAGCTACTTTTAAAATCTCAAGCTGGTATTGCATTTTATACAATGATTGAAGCAATTTATACTAAGCAACAAGCTAAGGTCCTTATCAATGGAGATTTATCATGAAATATTGAGATACAAAAAGGAACTAGGCAAGGATGTCCCCTTTCACCTCTATTGTTCATTTCTGTCCCTGAGGTTCTAAATGATGTGATTAGAGTGGACGTGCTAATTAAAGGTCTCAGATTAAGAGGAGAAGAATACAAACTTCAAGCATTCGCAGATGATCTAGTATTTATTTTAGATAATCCATTCAGCTCTATTAAAAACTGATAACTTCTCTGCAAGTGTATGGAGAGGTGGCAGGACTGAAAATTAACTGTAAAAAAACAAAAATGCTCATTAAAAACATGACTAAACCTCAAGCTCACCAGCTGCAAGAATTAGCAGGTCTGGAAATTCAAAAGAAGATCAAATAAACATAACAAATAGATGTAGCTTCTTGGTGGAAAATAACTAGATGGAACTGATGAAAGAAATCAAGAAAGACTTGGGAAAATGGAAAAATCTCCAAATATCTTTAATGGAAAGAATTGCCACTATTAAAATGAGTATATTACAAAGATTGATCTTTTTATTTCAAACAATACCTATTCTTCAAAACCAAAACTATTTTAAAGAACTTGATAAATTGATGGTACAATTTATTTGGCAAGGCAAGAGACCAAGAATAAAGCTCAAAGCATTACAAAATGCCAGAGAGAGAGAGATGGGTTTGATTTACCAGACTGGCTTCTTTACTATAGAGCAGTTACTCTGACATGGTTAAAAGACTGGATTACTGTAGAAACTACAAGACTTTTGAAATTTGAAGGACATGCTCTTCTGTTAGGTTGGCACGCCTTTATATGGTATGGGAGGGCAGATACTCACAAATATTTCAAACAACATCTTATTAGATCCTCTCTACTGAAGGTTTGGGAAGAATCTAAAAACAATTTTTACACCAAGATACCAAAATGGGTTGCTCCATTAGAAGCCTTTACAAACCCTAGCTTACTTCAGGAAGAAACAATCCTAAGATATGAAGACTTAGTAGAAACGAACTAAAACCAATAGAAACTTTAACATGGTGGCAAAAAACACAAATTGAATCAAGATATAGCAAAGACAAATCGATAGGCTTTTATGAAAAAATAACAGAAATAAAGAAGATATTTATGTATGCTGATGAGAAACTCATTTAAAAAAATTATGTACTACTTTTAGACCCAAAATGAAATGGTCAAAAATGTTATTATAAAGCGGGCACAAAATTTGGGTCATATAATTGAGCTGGACCAGTGGTCACACGTGTGTGGGGGGGGGGAAATGTGAAAATTACTAAAGCAATTTCATATAAGGAAAATATTTATAAAATGTTTTATAGATGGCATATTACGCCTAATAAACTGGCAAAGATTTATCCCAGTTGTGGAAATGTATGTTGGAAGTGTCAAAATAATGTTGGATCTTTTTACTATATGTGGTGTTTATGTCATAAAGCAAAAAAAATATTGGGTTTGGATTCATGAAATTTTATAAAATATGTTAAAATGTTCTGTATCCTTTGTTCCAGAAATATTTTTGTTGAATATCTTACCTGAAAACTGTTAAAAATATGACAACTTATACTACATGTGACTACAACTGCTAGAATACTTTATGCTAAATATTGGAGAACAGAAACACCCTTGAGAGAAGAAATTTTAAGTAAAAATTTGGAAACGGCAGGGATGGACAAACTAACTTTAACTTTGAAAGGACAACCAGAATCTACATTTGATAATACATGGTCAAGATTTTATAAGTGGTTTGAAGACTATAATAATCCATACAGACAAAACTTTCTAAGGACGTACAAAGTACAAGTTTGATATATTTGCAAGAGATATACATAATGATGCAGGGTGAAATATATAAACGTATGATAAATTAGGCATGAGTTTGTTAAACAAGGAATTGTAAGAATAATTTTCCCTCTTTTATGTTAGTTTTGTCTTTATGTATGTTTTGACTTTAAAAAGTTAATGGGGGGGAATCCTTGCAGTATTTACTACATGCATAATAAGATAAGAGTCTTGGTTTTTTACATTTTTGTGGCATTATATTCAAAAGAAATAATTCAGGTATAAAAGGTATGGTATATTCCAACATTTTTTGCAGCATTTCATGAATCCATTTCCAAAAATTTTTAACTCTATCACAAGTCCACCACATATGAAAAAATGAACCAACATTCTTTTGACCTTTCCAGTGATCATTTGGTAAATCAGGATAAAACATTGTTAATTTATCTGGAGTCATATACCATCTATAAAATATTTTATTAATATTATATGAAATTGCTTTTGTAATTTTTATATTTGTTTTCCACACCTATGACCATTTGTCTAAAGCAATGTTATGACCCAAATTGTGTGCCCATTGGACCATACAATTTTTAACTATTTCACCTTATGTTTTGTTTTCTAACATCATTACATATAATTTCTTAATCAATTTCTCATCATTATATAACAATATCTTATCTATTTCTGTTATTTTTGAGTAAAAACCTATTTGTTTATCTTTGGCATATCTTGATTCTAGATTGTATTGTTCATTGAGCATCTTCCAAGGAAGCTTCTATAAGAGTGGTTGTAGTAGCTATTTCCTGATCCATGGAGATGGTCTCTCCCTTCCTTAGTCCTCCACTTCCTTCTGATGTAGAAGTATTTGGGTTCTTTATATCTAATTAATGGTTTATATATTTGGTCATGAAGGAAGTATTTATTTACAATGTGTTTGCATTTTGAAAATGAATGCTATTCTCCTGAAAATATCTAGCTTAATTCAGAAGGGTCATAGGAATTAAAAGAATTTCAGAGTGTACCAATTAACAGAGTACAAATGTGATGGAAGTTAATCTTTTAAAATGGTGACTCAATGGACATCACATCTAGAGTTACAGTCCCACTGCAAGATTATACCAGTGCAAGTGAGCAATGAATCATCATCCCTAAGTAATATGATACATACAGACTGGGACAGGGGGGTAAGCAGGCCCATAGCCAGGATTTCTTTTGTCAGGGAGCATTTAAATTTCTCGAGGGGCACCTAAATGATGTAATTAAAGTTAGCTAATTAAGTGTCCTGCCACTTTTCATCAAGCCGCACACTGATGGCCTCCTTCTCTTCCCACCCCCCTGCAGAGGGGGCTTCCCCAGGCTGGACCCTTCCCCTTCCCACCCGACTCACTCTCTCTCTGTAGGCAGGGCAGGAAGGTAGGAAGGGAAGGAGGTGGAAGAGTGCGCCAGTGCACTTGCCCGCTTGGGGAATCCCCTGGCAGCCACCCGCTGCTTTCCCTTTTACAGGGGCCAGGTGGGGAAGAAAGGTAATCTCCACTCCCCTCCAGCCTCCTGAGTTCACTCCACCCCTGGCTCAGCTCGGCTCTGCAGGAGAAGGGAAAGTCCTCCTTGATAGCACCCTCTGCCACTGCCATCACTGTTTCCTCTGCCAGCCACTTCCTCCTCCCCCCACACCCCACAAGGCAGCTCAGGCCATGTCCGCTCCCTCAGTGCTCCCTCCATTTCCCAAGGCCACCTCCCTGAGAATGTAAGAGGAGAAGTGGAGGCAAGAGGAGGACTTCCAGGTGGTGGGATGGCAGGGGAGGGAGAAAAAGAGAGCCAAAAGCCCAGTCGTGGATGGGACCCAGGAGTTAAAGCCGCTCCTGATCCCACCACCAACGCCGTCCTGTGCTGGAGGAGGCCAACGAGGCATATAGAGCTTGTTGTGTCCTGGGATCAGAAGTACTTTACAGAGCTGTTGCTGCTTCTCCTCCTGCAGCAGGGACCACAGCATGGCAAAGCAAACTGCCCACACACCAGTCCAGCTTGCCACTGCTGCCTGCGCTTCAAGACGGGATTGTCTCCCACCTCCTTTTCTCTGGATTCTCTACCAGGCAGGAGAGGTCAAAGTAACTTCCCTGGCCTGGCCGCGGCTGGAGTAGCAGTAGCAGCAGCAAGTCCTCCAGGCAGCCTAGAGAGTCAGGGGGCCTGCCCTGGCTAGGAAGTCAGTGGGCCCTAGCAGGAAGTTGGGAGGTGAGCCCCAGGGGCCCCCACCATAGCTACAGGCCTGTGGGTTAGTTTCATGCTCTAAACTGTGCAAATTATAATTGTATTAGATACTGGCAAGATCACTGAAAACATTACTTAGGACAGAGATCCTCAGCCTTTCTCAACTACAGAACTGTCAAGTCACCCAAAAATAAAATGGCAGATGCACTTTCATAAATGTTAAGTTTCACCCCAGAGTCTTTCCCAAACATCCTTTTTGGTCTCCCTCTTCCTTTCTTAGTGCTGCTTTAACACAACACTCAAAATATAAAGAAGTGGTTCTAATCTAGCTGGGTGGGGGGAGATACAGGATAGTCTGGGTGTTGAAGGGTTAGTTGCAGAAGAAGAAGAGGTGAGGAGAGGAAGGGCACAGTACCAAGGATATAATGGGAACTATTAATGGGTTCCAGTGATGCAAGTACAACACAGGAAAAAGGATAGCTGTTTCCCAGCAGATGCAATTGCAAACAATAGGGGCTATTACTGGAGAGATGTCATCTGTGTAGAGCAGGAGTGGAAGTACAGCTTGCCCAGGAAAGGGTCAGCAGAATATTGGATGGATGGATGGATGGATGGATGGATAGATGGACTGGAAAAGTGCCAAGAGCCCTGACTGGCTAGAGGATGGACAAGGAATGCATAGCCCTTAGGGCCAAAGGATTAGAGGGAAGATGATTGATTTATTTTGCTTGTTAACTGATACAGAGGCGCACCCATTACAAGGCCTTCTTACACACAATTAGTTGTCAGCAACAATCAGTTTAAAATGACTGAAATGTAGTTGGTTTTGGTTTCTATGGAATTTTTTCTTTGCCGGATGCTGATGACCAAATTAGGAATTTGTACCCTAAAGCAAAACATGACTTTTCACCTGCCAAGTTTAAACCTGAAACCTACCTGGCATTCTGACTTGACCTTTTTCCCATAAGAATGAAATAAAACAGTTTATGTGTTATGAATTAATATCAGCCTCTTCTGTACCAATGAAAGGTTTTTCAGTTCTTCAGCATCCTAGTGTAGGAAGGACCCTGGGTTCTAATGTTCTTTTATTGATTATTGCTGTTTTAAAGAACCCTTTGGGAGAAATTCTTTGGGATTCTCCTGGAGGATTAACATCCTGAGCATTGTCTGTGTTGTATAACACCAAGTGATGTAAATCATTTTAGTTTACATGTTTTTCTAGCCCTTGTTTCAAAGGAAAAGGGAGGTTTGTTCTTTGAACTGCAGGAGTATTTCTCCCCTGCTAATTCTCTGCCAAATTCCAATTAAGAGTTGTCACATTCTGAGATTTATCATAGAATCCTGTTGTTTCAAAGTAATGGTCAAAATGACCTGGCACGGATTTTGCCAGCTAAATAAGAGGTGAAAATTTTAAAAGCAGCTTTTGCTTTGTGTAAAGCAACTCTGAATGAGAAGTCCAGATTGTGTTTATTCTCTAAATTTGGATATTCTAGCAAAGTCTATGTATGTATATATATGTTTTGCCTGTTGGCTTATTATATTAAAGAAGGAAAAGAACTCTGCATCTTTAACTAGAATAAAAGAAAGCTTTGTTTAATGAATTGGTGTTTTTAGAATGTTATGTTTAAGGCTAAATATGTATGAGATATTGGTAAAAACAACTATTCTTTATTAACTGTAAGCTTTGCTAAGATATTGAGCTTGAGACAAAGAGGGATCCTTGCCTAAAGAGAAAAGTAGTTATGTTTTAAGAAACTGCATTTAAAACCAAGTTCAAGAACTAACAAGAACTAACCATGGCCACACAACCCGGAAAATCTACAGCAACAAGAAAGAGTTGGAAAATGACCAAAAGCTGGGCCAGGTGCAAATGATCCAGCCCACGTGAAAGTACATAAAACATAGACAAGTCAATTAAAGAAACTAAGTTGAAAGAACTAACAAGGGGAGAATTTCCAAAGTGTGTTTTGAAGTTTAAGGAGTACCAGGCTACAGTGCTAGCAGATAATGTCACAGAAATCAATCATGCACAATTAAAAGGTGCAGGTGGATCCTAAATCATGACTCTTGACATCAATTAAAAAGGGTCAGTTGGGAGGTATAGAATTTGTATTGTAGAACAGTGTCTCCTACAGGCTAAACTGAGCTAGGTGTTTCACAAATTATAAACTTTAATTTTAACAGAAGCAGCTTCATAAAATAACCGAGAATATTCTGTAAAATTCCCGGATGAACCAAAATAAATAATAATGTGTAAATCAATGTATCTACAAGAGCTTAATGCCACAAGCTATTTTATAATACTAAAAGAATTCATGTAAAGAGTTGAATGCTTTAGAATGTCATTATAATTATATGTTTTCATATTTTGTATACCTGTTAGTAAAAATAAGTTTATAAAATGCTTTGAGATACTTTTATATGCATGTATTAAATGTAAAGAAGAACCAACTTTGTAGGATTGTGTAACTGAACTGAAAATGAACTTAGTCTAAAAGTTCAGTCAGAGGTAAAAGGTAGAAGGAGTCTGAGAGTAATGCCAAGAAAAGTAAACGAAATCATAAATTAAAAATAATGAGCGCAGCACCTGCATTGTGGAAGGTGAAACTCAGCCAAGTAACATCCGGTGTTTCAAATATATGATTGATGACTGACCAGACAAAGAAAATTCAACTGAGCATGTCTAAGTGATGTCAGTGATGATGTAAAGTGAGGAAGAGCAAAAAAAAGAGTATATAAGCAAGCTTTCGGTTGTAACAAATTGAACACCCACGCTGAATTAAGCTGTGAGGTGCTCCTTTATTCGAATAAATACTTTTGTTACCCTTTACTGCCTGGATGATTGTTTTAACTGTGTGGTTTATTGGCTAGCCACACAAGTCAAAGAACAGCAGGGCCTGCAAGATGGAGCTCTTCCGCCAGGCTTTTAATTAGGAGCCGCCACTACCATCACCACCAACTACCTCGTGGGAATAACAGGGTGATTGGGATGGCCCATTACAAAGACCGTGCCATAGTATTCCAGTAGATCAGTTCCGTCAAAATGGGCTTGCGCAATATCTACAGGCCACCATCTTGATTTGATTGTATGTTTATCATCTTTGAACCCTTTATTCTGATAAAATTGTGTGTTTTATGTGTTTTTAATGTTTTATATCCGGCACATGGTGCCCTTGTTTGTAAGCTGCACTGAGCCCACTTGCAGGGAGGGCAGGGTAGAAATGAAATAATAGATAAATAAATAAACCTTAATGCCCTCGGGTTAGACTTAGTCAGAATATATCTATTTTAAACATCTATGGGACAAACAGGGGAAAAAAAAAGATGAAAAGTGAGCCACTCAGCAAAGTGAAAAAGGACGTGGGGAACCATCATGGGCTCTGTGTGACCTAGGCTCATTGCTGCCCCTGCTATCCAGCCAATAAGAGCACAACCACCTGGCTGAGGAAGTACGATGAAGTAGATTGGAGACGTTCCCTCTCAATTGCTAAGCCTCCATACCTCACACTTGTGGCCTAGATGGGCTCTTCTAAGACATGTGTTAATAACATCAAACAAGTTTCTTTATTATGCACAGTCATCATAACAGCCATGAAAAGGGTTCCTCAGAGAAGTGAAGAGAAGGGAGTTCACATTGCATTGCAGCAAAAGAGGATCTCATGTATCTATTACAAAAGCAGTATGAGGCCTAGTTGTGCAATGTAAATTGAGGAAGTAAATAGCAGCCAGACTAAGGTGCCAGGTTCTCAGTGTTTTGAATACATTGTACAATTTAAATGCTAAACATTGCTTCAGGGGTTCCATTCTATTATCCATTATGACTAGCAGAGCAGATAAGAACTTTGAAAAAAGAGATTTCACTTGCGTAGCCTTTCTGTCTTTGAACAACAGTTGATTGACTCCTTTGCCTTTTGCCTCCAGCAATATTATCCATTTATCATGTGGAATGCATTGTTCCACATCATTCACTGACGCTGGTAGTGAATCAAGGTGACTATTTAAATGTGCAGTTATCATTGGAAGTGGATTGTGAACTGACAAATGACATTAATAAGAGGTTTCAATAAGCAGTGGCACCTGTATCAAACACATTAAGTTTGATTCATGGGTAAAAACCTTTGCAAGCCTTTTTTAAAGTAAAAATATGGTTAAGACCTGTTATGTATACAGTTTACTGTGTTATTAGATGTGAGTTTAGGTCACAGCTCCATAGAAGCCCAGCATTATAAAATATGCAACCGGATTGGTCAATGCTGCAAACAGACCAATCCAGAGAGACCTTGACTTTTGGCAGGGACAGTTCTCATTGATCCCAAGCACTGATTTATGATTGGACATTATTGTTTCAGGAGGCGTGGTTTTCCTAGCTCAAAATGTATATAGTTGGCTTGTTCTGTATGCTGTTTGTTGTGTTCTGAGCTGAATAAAGAAATCACTTGCTTGAACGCTGCCTCAATCTCTGCCTAAGACCCCTTCCCCAAACCAAATTGCAAGTAGTTTAATTTATCAGCAACTGACTCCTGTGCCATGTGTTATGCTGAAACACAGCTCTTCTTTTACCCAAACTGGTGCACGTTTCAGGCCTGGAACATGCAAAACATCAGACCCATGTAGGGTCAGACTAGGGTTGCCAGCTCCATGTTGGGAAATACCTGGAGATTTTAGGGGTGGAGCCTGAGGAGGGCAAGGTTTGGGGCATAATGCCATAGAGTCCAGCTTCCAAAGTAGCCATTTTCTCCAGATTATTCTCTGTCATCTGGAAATCAGTTGTAACAGCAGGAGATTGCCAGCCACCGCATGGAGGTTGGCAACCCTAGGTCAGACTGTCAACGGGTCAATTATTTGGGAGCAACCAGTCTAGTGTCTACCTGTGTTCTTATGTGATACAGCACTTCAGATAAGAAGGACGAAAATATGGCAGAGAGATTCTCAGATTAAACGATCTTTATTCTCCTAACAAGATACAAAGCTAGGAAAAAATGAAATTAAAGAAATTAAAAAACAATGTTGCAATATCCTATATATATAATTCCCTTATGTATTGGCCATTTCCAACTCTCCCATTGGCTGTGCAGTGCACTCCATCAGCCATTGGCCCATCAACTACCACTCAAGAGTACTCACAATGCCATTGGCTGGGTGCTGGGTCCACTTCTCTCCCCCACCCACTGCCAGTCTGGACAGGCTCTCCTCACAGAATAAACTGCCAAAGACACTTCTCCTGCTTGGCTCCTGTGGGACTAACTTTTCCCTCAATGGCTGTTGCTAGGCAACCATGCTTGGTTCTGTCAGTAAAAAGACAAAGGCAGGAGGAGCTTCCAGGCCTTTGTGGGGAACTCATTGGGGCCAGTCCTTTCTAGGGTTGCCAGCTCCAGGTTGGGAAATTCCTGGATATTCTGTGGTAGAGTCTACAGAAGCCAGCGTTTGAGGAGGGGAGGAGGGGAGGGGAGAGGCCGCAGCTGAATATAATGCCATAGAGCCCACTGTTAGCCAAATTGCCTTGATTTATTAATAATTGTGGGGAATTAGAAAATTAAAGGGCAATAGGCATACAAGGGAGCAATAATCTCTCTCTATATATAGGAGTCCCGCTTAATCCAGTATCCCAGAAATAGACGCAGAGACCAGATCTTAGAGAAATGGTTTCTTTACTGGAGGATGTGCACCCATACAAATAAAACTCAAGCACACACTCAACAACACAGAACTAGGAAAAATAGACTGAAAGGTACAAAGACATTCGCATTAGCAGGAGATCATTGGTTGGGCAATACTGACCTGTCCGACATGATGAAGTGATCCTGACAGTGGAAAAATAAAGGAGACTATAGGGAGAAAAGTGTCATATTCTGAACGGCAGAACACATGGAGAGACTCTGGGCAGTGCTTAAACCAAGAGTCAGCAAGATAGGATGGGTTCAGGAGAGGAAGTGAGAGAGAGAGAGAGAGAGAGAGAGAGAGAGAGAGAGAGAGAGCGCAATGGCGAATCCTGCTCTTTTTATACTTTATTTGGGTGTGTGTGATTTTTAGTCAAGTCCCCCTTGGTCACATCCTCAGGAAGTTGCTAAACAAAGGCTGGTTTCGGGAGGATGGGGGCTTAATGGTTGGGCAATATTGGCTTCTATTCCTACTAACAGTGGCACCTTTAGAAGACAATAGCAAAGGTGGCCAAGGTTGTTAGTGTTGATGGCCCAATGATCACTCTGGGTGATGGGCTTGGCAGGTATGTGTCAGTCAGCTAATCCCTTCATGCAAGCACTTCTTTTGTTATGCTGGGAAGCATACGTGCAGTATCTGGCGAAGGTGTGGGGGAGAAAATGTGCCTGCATGCTGACAGAGGTTTCTGTTCATGGAGCCTTTTTAGAGATGTTCACATCTCCCTGGCATGGCGTTCCTCTACAGCATGCTTTTACTGGCTTCTGTGTGCTTTCTGCGGTTGGGTGCTTGGCTCATCTCTGCTGCATTGCAGGTGAGACGTGGCAGGTAACCCATGGATTCACTCTTGGTCTGGCACATCATCTCAAGAAGAGACTTCCCTCAGGTGGTCGTGTGTTTACAGTCCAGGTAGTTGGCATCACTGCTTGGTCACTATAGAGTTGGTTTCCCTTGGCACACTTATTGCACAGTCCAGTTATTAAGTCCATGAGAGCATTATAAGCTCCTTGCAGGGCAACACCACCCTTCGAAGCAGTTATTTTCTCCAAGGCGGGAGAGATTAATTAATTAATTCATTAATTCATTCATTTTATACCCCGCCCTCCCCACTGAAGCAGGCCCAGGGTGACTTACATAAAATACATATATAAATACAATTAAAATCATTCATAAAACATCATAACAAATTAAATATTAGTTATCCTAAAGAGCTGGAACAGTATTCAATTAAAGTGCAAGAGCAAAGATCTGTTGTCTGGAGTTCAGTTGTGATACCCGGTGATCTTCAAGCTCCACCTGGATGTTGGCTACCCTAGGCGTAGCAGTTAGCTCTTAGAAAAGGGTCTGCCAGATCCAGGTTCTTTCTGTGGAAGTTGAGTGGGTGATTTCGGACCAGTCACAGACTTTCAGCCTAATCTACTTCACAGGGTTGTTGTTCCCCCCTATAGATCAAAAGGAAGAGAAAAGAACGATGTAAGCTGTCATTGCCGCCAATCGCAAGGTGAGGGCTGGAGATCACTCAGAATTAAAATTGCTCTCCAGATGGTAGAGATCAGCTCCCCTGGAAAAAAGGCTGCCTTGCAGGGTGGATTCTGTGTCATTATACCCTGCTGAGGTCACTTCCCTCCTGCTTGGGTCCCCACTGTGGAGAAAGACCGTAGTTTTCCTAGGTAGAGGCTACAGGGAGGGGGGAAGAGATGGAAACCTGAAGTCAGAGGGGCAGATAATGGTATGTTGATGGTTGGTACGTTGATGGGTAACCTAAGGGGAAATAAAGGGAGAAAAGAAAAACATGCATTGCCTTGTTTGGAAGAGTCCATTGCAGGAGAAGGAAAAGCTGTTCCAGGACAGGAAACTCCCAGTGTGAAGAAAAAATCCAAAACAGGAATCTACTATGAAGTTGGGCACTGAAGTGAGGGATAAAGATCCAGGGCAAAAGGAAGGGATTCAGTGATTCTTTAGAGAGGGCGGAGGTTCGGTAAATAAGCCAGTCACAAAGGTAGGGAAGGTGGCTCAGGTATATAACACACTACAGAGCTGAAAGAAGGGGAGGGGAATTCTGTGACTTCAATGGAAGAAGTTTCAGGAGTAGAACCAACTACAAAGTTGGAGAGGCACCTGATGCCCAATAGATAGCTATGGAAATACTGTGTGTGTGAAGGAACTTCTGGAGGCTTTAGCCTCCATTAACAGCAGGTTGGCAACTCCAATGTGACAGCATCCAAGGAAAGTCCTTCTAGTTCAGGAGTGCTTACTTTGATATTAAACTGGATATTTGATCCAGGCATCTGACTAGCAGAGAATCTTTTGGCATGAGCAAATATAAAGGACCCTGGGGGTGCCATCTCTTTTGCAGTGCTCTCCATTATCACATTATGGACCAAGGAGTCCATCTTCTCCTCTATGCTATATTCTAAACGAAGAGCAGACTCTTGTTTGCTACAGGTCACTTGAAGATTAGAAATCAAAGCTTTCTGGAAAAGGGTTTCCAATGTCTAGCTACTGGACAGCTGTGGAACTCCTATCTTGCTGTAGCCTAAGCGTGTTTTAAAATATGTCAAGGTCCTATAGCGTGTGTTCAGACGGCCAGTCTTTGATTCACATAGGAACGACTCTAGCGGATCAAAATGTACGACCAGACAGAAACATCTGCGAAATATCTGTCCCATAAACATCCTGCCTGCCGCCAACCCACTTAAAAGTAGCAGTTTCAATGTAGGGTTTTTGGCCGCTCGCAGAACAACTGCAGACTGTCTTCCGTCTGGTCACTCCATTAACCTGTGACTCTTCCACGTCTGACTGGTCTGGCGTCAGACAAACACAACCCAACATGTCTAAAATTGGCTTATATGCTTGCTGCTTGGCTTTTCATGCGGCGTCATGCTTATTTCTTTAAGGAACTAGACGTGCGAAAGAAATGAGATTTGTTTTAAAATAATGCATTGATCATGTCTTTAAACACCCTCCTTGTCATATAATTTGTCTCTGACAGCCTGCCTATGCGAATATTACCATTTTTTTAAAAAAGTCTAGATTAATATACGTGTAGGTGAGTGAAATTTATGAGCTCCAATTAAAGGGTGTGGCAGGGATGACTATGATGAAGCCACTGTCTCTTCCCCAATGAAGGAGCATGCAGAGCTCTTGCACATTCAGTCTCCCTCATTCATTTTAACCAAAAGAGCAGACCTGCAGTGCAGGAAAAAGGACTGTGTGCTCAGATTTGTCTCTCTCCACTGAAATAGTCAAAAGAAAGAACAGTCCTTCTGGGTGGAGGAAGCTCTACATACACATCAGAACTGCTGCTTGCATACAAAATTTCTGGATGGAGATGTATTTAATTTTGTTGTTGTTCACACAGGGTTTCTGGGATTTATTTATATTGTAAAATGCCAATTTTAAGTCTTCTATTAAAAGGAGTAATAGATATGAACTGTGTAAGAGAATTAATGTACATATCTGCCTCTGTAGAACTGTCATCAGCATATATTCACTGGTCACGGTGAGCATACTTCTGGTTATCTACTTAAGTCATATCCAGGGATAAACCCTGTATTTCAGCACCACCAGAAGTACTGCATGGATGGTGAACCTGTCAAACAAACTCAGCTCAACTGACCAGAATAACTGCTCTTAGCTAGAATATTAAAAGGCAGGCTCAAACAAGTAGCCCCTACTAGACAAAGGCATGCCAGGGCAAAGGGCAAGCTGTGTCCAGCTTTGTTCTGTATGGAGAGCAGGAGAGGTTGTGACACATTCACAAGGAAAGGGCAAAAAGAGACCAAAATGAGAAACACAGTCGTAGATGTGCCATTTGCCAAGTGCAAGAACAAGACCTTTTGCCCTTCATTCTCTAAATCTTTAACAGCATTCAAGTGGTTCGGCAAGATCTTAAGACATCTCTACATTAGCTAAGAACCCAAACTCTTGTACTCTTGCTTGGAATAAATCAGGAACATGAGAAACAGTTCTTTCAGTGGTATAGGGCGAGTGCAACCTAAACAAAAGCTGTTGAGGCTGGGGTACACTACAGGTGAATGGATGTTGTGTGAGACCCAGCCTTCTCAATGTGGTCTTTGCAGGTTTCAAAAATGCCAGTGTCCTTATCCAAGTGGCCCCAGCTGGGCTGGACTAGCCATTAACATGACAGGGAATGATCCCAGTGAGCTGCTGCCCTGGAAGGCCACCGGTGGCCAGGAGTGAGCAGAGCCTAACAGTTCTGCCTGCACCGTGGGAGCCCTTTGGCTCAGATCCTTCAGCAGCAACAATGATCATTATCAGCTGGCCTGTTGCCTCCCCCTGCACCGCAGCTGGTTGGCAGTGAGTGAGCTGTCATGTATCATGGGTGCTGCTGGTCAGATCTGACCTGACTAGCCCCATGCTGGGCTGTTCCGTAATGCTGCAGGGGCCAGTTGGCTTGGCTTGCTCCTGGGATGCTTTAACTCCCAAGTCTGTTCTTGGGCTTCAGTTTCACAGTTTATTTAATAGTCACTTAATCCATCTGCTTTTACTGAACTCACTAATTGAACTGCAGTCTGTGAGCAAGTGGGTGAAATTTTGTATGGCAAACCATATTCATAATAACCATGATTGGGTCACTTTGTCTGGTGCTGTTACCTTGCCAGACTCAGGGGGGTTCAGATGCTCAGATGCTGAATTTGCTGCATGGGCACTGGTACTTGGGTACTGTTCTGTGGGATAGTCCCTTTCTGTACCTCAGTGGTTACTTTCTCTTCCCATTTAATCAGAGAGACTTGCCCAGAGGTTTCACATTAGCCCAGCCTGATGGTCCAATACTAATTATAAACCAGTATACATAAGAAGTCAGATCAAGAGGTAAAAAGGGGAGGGGAGGGGAGGGGAGGGGAGCGGAGCAGAGCAGAAAAAGCTAAACTAGGTAGCAGGAGTAGATTGCCTGAACTAGGTGATTAAACCCAGGGAGATTCCTCCAGGAGACTGACTTGTCCCCCAAAATGGGAAGAACTATATTTTATTTGTTTATCAGTTTTTATTCCACTAGTCTTCAACTGAGCTCAGTCTCTGTAACTTCCTATTGTATGTATTTATCTCATTTCATTATGTTCTTTGTTTCATATTTTGTCTATCAAACAACAGTTGGGAGTGTCTCACATATATGCTGCCTGAAATAATTACTCATTGGACTGGTTCTTGTTTTGAACTGGCTTCTCTTTGTAACATTCCCCAACCTTTCTGTTGCGTATATAATCAGCCTTATGGACTTACACTCCTATGCATATGAAGAAGTGAGCTCTGACTCACAAAAATTTATGCTGGAATAAATTTTGTTAGTCTTTACGGTGACACTGGATTCCTGTTTTGTTCTGCTTCACTTACAGATGAGGGTGGCTTTGCAGAACTCAATCTCAGGGTATATTCATGAGGCACTGTGGGTATCTTGGATATATTCCTTGTCTCTGTAAGCTGCACCATACTTTTGCATCGCCATACTGATTATCCTGCATACCTGGCAGATGCAAATAACTATGGGTTACACACAGTCCACAGGGAGGAACTGCTGTTGCCCAGTCCTGTTTTGACATTAAAAGTATGACCCATAAGAAACCTTTGTGTAGATGTAGCCTCGGCCTCCAATCTCCATCTTATGTGACCTGCAGGGTTATTTACATATTTCCATTTCCATTATTGCCTTCCACTTTTTGACCAACAGGTCCCTAAAGTAGGATGGCCAATGTGAAGTTTATGAAGAGTATTACGGGACCAACGTGAAGTTTACGAAGAATATTACAGTAAGACCTGAGCAAGTGTTGGCCCACCCACGCTCAAAGGGTCTTTTCTTTGATTTCCCCCTTAACTTCCCCTTAGCATGAATTTGTCATCTCCACTGCCAGCCCACCTCCCAGCCTCTCTGTGCACTTAATGGCTGCACTGACAGACAGGAATCCACAAGGCCCTATCATAGTAGTATAGTAAAGGGGGAGACTGTATTGCTTGGTTTCTGTTGTCATATTATTGCATAATCCCCAAACATTTGTCAGGTAAAGTAAAGTAAAGGTTCCCTTGCTCGAAACCCAGTCGAATCCGACTCTAGGGTTGCGGTGCTCATCTCCGTTTCAAAGCTGAAGAGCCAGCGCTGTCCAAAGACGTTTCCGTGGTCATGTGGCCGGCATGACTAAACACCGAGGCACACGGAACGCTGTTACCTTCCCACCGAAGAGGTACCTATTTATCTACTTGCAATTTCTTGCTTTTGAACTGCTAGGTTGGCAGGAGCTGGAACTAGAGACGGGAGCTCACTCCGTCTTGCAGCACCCGGTTCTTGAACTGCTGAACTACTGACCTTCCACAGCCTGCAGTTCAGTGTCTTAACCACTTGAGCCACCGCAGCTCCAGAATTTGTCAGGTAGAAGGGTGGAAATTCAAGGGTGAACACACCAGAAGTACACACCCACACCATGGGCAGCATGGACCCAGTTTTCCCCAGGATTAGGTTCCCCACAACCTGGACAGTGGAAATGGACTAACCTGAGACCAGGGTATGAAAAGTACTCCTTTATGTTCCCACCTATCAGTTAAGCTAATCAGCAGAAGCCCTCTCAGTGTGCTTCTCCTTCAGAGGTCAGGAATATGGTTATAGAGGCAGGGCATTTTCAGTGGTGGCACCTCATCGGTGGAATTCCCTGTCCACAGCCACTTGCTTGGTATCTACCTTGATTAGATTTATGTGCCAAGTGAAGACTATGTTATTCTCTTATGTGTTTGGTTGATTTTTTCCCCCTGCTGACGTTTAGGCTGGTTGTTTTGAGCTACTGGCTATTGGTAAAGTTGGGATATCCTAATGATTTAAGCCTCCTCAGAAGCCCATCTACTGTGTGGTAGATACAAATTTAAAATAAATAAATATTCTTCCTCTTCCATAGTCCAGTGGTACTCAGTGGATCAGGAACTACATGTGGCTCTATGGCATGCCACCTGTGGCTCTTCAGAACACTGTTCCCCAATGTGGCACTTTCCCCATATTTCAGGAAAGAGGGAAAGACTCTTGTCTAATGGAGCCTGTGGTTGGTAGGTGGGTTCCACCTTGAAGCAGACATCCCCAGAGAAATGGGTAAACTGCAAACCTCCCTGGGGCCTCATGCGGGGGAGGGAAGTAAGCTGGCCCGTAGCTAACATGGGGCCCATGGGGCTCAGCCCCCTAGTGTTTCTTCTGGGCCCCCTCCCTCCCGGCTGCCCCCGAAGTGCTCCAACTTACCACCTGCACTGTACTTTCATTTAATTGGCTGGTGGGCCCCCTGAGGCCCCCTCCCAAAGAATTCCCTAGCTACAGGGCTGGAAGGAAGCATGGTTCTTTGGGTTGGTATTAATGTGGATGTGACTCTCCACAAGCCATGGGGTGAATACCACTGAGCTAGTCACTTTGCAGCTGGATTGTAAGCTTCTCTCCTTTCTCCCAGCAGAGGGGCTGTGTTCTTGACAATTGCATGACAAGGCAGCGGTTCAGGAGGTGCAACTTCCTCTCCCCTTACATAGACAATCATTGCATCTCCGTACCGAGGAAAGCTTCACCTGTTGAATTTCTCCACCTCTTGCACTTAGGAGGAACAAAGGTGCCTTCACAGCCCTGGGAAGCAGCAACCGTCCCCACAAGTATAGCAGCCCCCCCCCACCCCCGCACTCACATCCTACACGCACTCCCCCCTCCCCGGGCGCTCTCTTCCGGCTCCTCCTCCGGCCACTGATTTTGCGCCTGAGCCCGGCGCGTCTGCGCTCCCCTGCCCGCTTGCCGCCCCCCCCCCCCACCTTCTCACAGCGGCGGCGCCTCCAGAGCTGTCAGTGCGGACGCGGCGGCAGCTCTTCCAGCCGGCTCCCTCCTGCTTCCCCTGCGCCTGACGAGGACGACTTCAGCAGCAGGTAGCGCCCCAACGGCACCCCGAGCCGTCTCCATCCCCATCCTCGGCCAGGAATAAAGGCTGCTTAGCATTGCCCAGCTTGGCTCTTCCCCGCCCGCCCGCCCCCCCGCCCGCCCCCTTGCTTTTGATCCAGTGGTTTCTTCCTAAGGCGAAGGGTGCGTTGGGGGGGATTGTGAAGGACAAGGGCTTGTCAATACCGTCCAAAGGGGAGACCACTGTTGGAAGGGACCGGAGAATCCCCCAAGAAGCAGTGCTGGGGAAGGGGTGGGTTGTCAATTTGATGCATGCTTTTTCTTTATGGGGCTTTGTTCTGTGCTGGAGCCCATGCAGAATCCTCCTGACAAGGGAGACAGACTGCAGCTTTGGCTTTAGTTCCTGTTAAGTTCTTCGCCTGATGGTGTTTTGGTCAGCAGCACCTGCCCCCACACTGAGGCCCCTTGCAGGTAACCCTTCCCCCAGCTGTCATCTCCCCTGGAGCCCTAGGAAAGGGACCAAATCAAATGATCCAAAATAAGGGATGGTTAAGAGTTGTGCTTGCAGGAGGGGGGTGGGTGGAAGATGGAAGATCCACTGTATTACATGGAGATACGAAACACAAGAAATTCCATTTATTTCAGTGGAACTAAAGGGCAATGTTTACAAAATTAAGGACATTCATCTTGGTGTTCAGGAAAATGCTGATCACCACTTGGGGGTCAGGCAGCAATTTTTATCCAGGCCAGTTTGGCCAGAGATCCTGGAGGTTTTTTGCCATCTTCTGGGCATGGAGCAGGGGTCACTCAGGGTAGGTAGGGGGGAGGTATTTGTGGATTTCCTGCACTGGGTAAGGGGATGGACTCCATGACCCAGGAGATCCCTTCTAACTCTATGATTCTACAACCCCTTAAAATACGATATCTGGCAACCCAAGATGCCATGCCTGACACTGCTAACCCATCATCTACAATATTCATATGGAGTCAGATGTGTCTCAGAAGTAGATTCTCTGGTCCCCCCACCCTTTCAGTCTGTAGGGTTCCAGTTTGTAACAGGAGTCTGTCTAGATATTGACAGATTATATTCGAAACAGCTGAGAGGAATAATCTCAGTTTATCAGTACAAAAATTATGGGAAGGCACTGCAGGATGTTTTTCCTGTTTTTAGAGATGAGTTTTGAGCAGCCCTCCTCTGGGACAATTTTATGGAGCAGGAAGCAAGTGGAAGGAGATGTTAAGCCCAAGGGAAGTTTCAGGAGTAGATTTTTGGTGTGTTTTTTTCCTTACTGACTCCTATCCTTTGGCCACCCTCTCTGACTTTTTTTAAAAGGTTGTCTTCCGAAGAGATGCTGGCCAAATCCCACACAGCATTTTGTGACAGTCTTTGCTGTGACCTCTTCCCCAGCTCCCCAGAAAGTGGGCCAGCTTCTCCTGAGAAATATCTTTCTCTCTCTGGCACTCTCTTGATGGGTTTGTGCACTGCCAGCTGCTTAGGAGGCGGCACTCTGGCCTCTGTGTTTATGCACATATGGAGCATGCTTTGCTTCAATTATTCATCTTAGTGCCCCTGTAATTTCCTGCAGTTTCTCTTCTCAAGGGAGCTCCTGTGTAACTTGGTTTTAACATATGCTGCATTTGCAAGGGTGGCCCCATTTGTCCACGTGAAGGACAAGGGCTTGTCAATACCATCCTAGGGGGAGACCGCTGTTGGAGAGGACCATCGTTATCGAGATCTTTATCTGCCAGAGAAATAAGAGTTCACCAATAACAGGAAAATTCAGCTGGGCCAGTCTAAATGCACTATAAACACACTCAAAAACGAAAGCAAAAAACTGCCCTGACCTGGCTAGCGCAAGCAACCTTGATCTCATCAGATCTCAGAAGCTGACTAGGGTCGACTCTGGCAAGTACTTGGATGGGAGACCTTGAAATACCAGAAGTGGGAGGCAGGGGCAGGGTGTTTCAGCCACCTCTCTGAATATCATCCACGCCCTCAGTAGGGGTCAGTCCCCAGAGGTCACCATGTGACTTCCATGTGCATTCACACTCACATGCACAAACACACATACACATATAAAAATACAAAAAAAACACACCCAAAAATGAGGGGGGGGGATTTGCATCTCAGTGCAAGGCTTTCAGGAAGGCATGTAGTAGCTATTCTTTTGAAGGTTAAGGACTGCAATAGCCTTTCAAACCACCTGTTTTTCCAAATGCTTTCACTGTTTCCAATGATTTCAAATACAACAGTGATGTTTTCATGAAATGACATTTTGTCCATTCTGAGAAGTATTCTCTAGACAGCAGTTCCAAACAATGCCTATACATCACTTGATGTCGTTGGAAATCTGTCCAGCTTGTGATCATTTATACCTGCATGTTCCAAAGGCAGCTGAGGATATTGAACATCATATTCTCTACTGCCTATTATAACATGAAGGAAAAGATTGTTTTATTTGCCTGGCTCTTTTTGGTAAGTCAATGCTCAGAAGATTTGTTTCCTATTATCTGTTACACAGAATACTGTTTTGTGTGCCATAGCTGCAGAGAAGATTGGGAGCAGGCTTATTAAATCAGTGCCTATTTCCTGACAGGCACCTCATATAACTATTATGATTTCTGGCTGTTTTATTCATCACAGTTGTCAGATACTTATTTTTAGGTCTTTTGTGTTTATGATGTGTTGTTTTCACTGATGTTAGAGAGGAGTGGAGATTGTGATGACCTTTAGTTATAACAAACAAAACTGACCGACTGACAGGTTAATAGCCAGTCAAGACCATAAAAGTATTAGCAACTGCAGACCAACCACAAACCTTAGATAGCTGTGATTTCTTCCATTTTCTTCAGTAACAATTTTTAACCACAAATCATCAGCTGAGACATTTTGGAGTTCAGTAAATAAGTAGCAAATTGCATAACATCATTAGTGTTCTCATTTGCTTGTTTGAAATTTTAATAATACAAATTGGCACCTGACAGTGAAACCAATTTTTTTTCACATTTTATCATCAAATCTCAGGTTTCTGCTCACGATGTCCTTTGCTCTCAAGAAGATGTACACAGACGAAATTTGATGTCCCAATATAAATTTCTCAGTATAATTAAATAGATGCACGTGTCCTAAATTCTGGTATTCAATCCTCTTAGATTTTTTTCTAACAAAGGAAGAAGTTATGGGAATGAAAATGTGAGGAGAAGGAAGGTAGAGAGAAATCAGAGGCTCAGCAAAAGCAGAGAATAGAATCTGTGGCAGGGACATGATAGAAGGCACTGAAGCTTCACCCTCTGACCACTGGAAGTCAGTCACTGCAGTTGTGTTCTGGTTTCTGAAGGCCTTGCTAAAGAATATGATTTAGGGTTGAGGTAGGTTTCCCATGGAAAGGATATTCACCTGAAAACAATACTGATCTCATAGTGAATTGTCAGTAGTCCTGTACTGCTTATCTTGTTATCAAGATGCTTATTTTGTTACCAAGATGGAGTCCCATATCTGATGAGATATATACTCTTACCAAATATGTAAGGAGGAGTAAAATGGAGGAGCAGGAAGAACCAAGAAAGTGTAAAACCTTTAAATGTTTGAAACTCACAGACACATTTATAGTTTAAGAGGAAGGACTTCTGATGCATTGTGCTGATGACACAGGCGCCAGGGCATGGACTTTCCGATTTCCTACGGGGGTGGGGGGGCTGGGGCTGTGTCAGAGGCTTTGCTATGCTAGGTCCTTAAAAGAACCAGGGCCCAGTGGCATCATAGGGAGGAGCCAGTGTCATCACAGGCCATTGCCACTTATCTATGGAGGTTGAGCCATGTGGGATTTAGGAAGGAGCTCCCCAGAAATTTAGGGGGGCTGAGAACCCCCCTAGCAATGCCCCTGGGCTGGGCTAAACTCAGGAAAAGGTGGGAGTTGGCCAGTGGTTATTGTGGTATCTCAGCAGTCTCCTGCTGTGTCCTTTTTTAAAATTCACTTTTAGAATACTCACTTTAAGATCTGCAAATATACATACCATATGCATAGGACAACCAAATGGTCACAAATTTGACAGTAAGAAAGGCAACACAGAAAAGCCTGTAGGGGAACATTTTAAAAGTTTTCCTGGATGTTCATTTACAGGAGTCTTGTTCTGCCTTTGTACTGAAATTTACTAAATTATGCCATCACAGATGCCTTCATTTGGTAAATGCATGGCAGAAGTCTCTGAGCCAGGGCAGAATACCAAACAACTGCTGTGCAGTCAGTTTCTGAGCAACGTACAGTGTTCAGAGTAGCAGCAGTCTTCTTCTCACTTTGAACTCATATCCTATAAGTGAGAGAATATTTTGAGGCAATTCAGAACAGTGCCCGTAGCCATGACCCTATAGAAAACTGTTATGCCACCTAGGATTTTATATACCTTGCCTTCTTAGCACACTTCTTAGAAACTCCACCTTAAAAACACAGGCACTCAGAACAAATTATTAATAAAACAAATCACATAATTTAGTTAATAAGAAATACCTGTATTCCTGTGCATGGTTAATTTCTGCCCTTCAGGTTCAACTTGCAAAACACATTTGGCTTCAACAAATTATCTTCAGACTGCTGAAATACAACTAACTGCACCAGAAAGGACTTTCCTCTTTCTAAATACAAATCTATCCATGGCAAATTGAATGGAATGGTGGACTGAAAACAATTTAAAGGAAAATATTAGGATTCTGAAGGAGGAGAAATTACACATTAAAAATAGGAGGGGGAGCCATGTTAATCATGTAAAACCTGCAGCTTTAAATTTGCAGAGTGGAATGCAGGCCCGTAGCCAGGATTCTTTTTGTTCAGGGGTCATTTAAATTTTTAAGGGGGCAGTTAAATTACAGCTAATTAAATTAATCAGAATGCCTGTCTTTAAAGGGGCAGGCTCCCAAGCCTGTTTCTAACCCTTCTTTTCAAGGGACAGGGCAGTGAAAAAAACAGCTGAGAGGACATTTAATTCCCTTCAGAAGGCATTTAAATGCCTTCTGAGTTCCCTTCCACAGGGCAAGAAAGCTTAGAAGGGCACTCAAGAGTGGCACCTTCAATACATCTCCCAGTCCTGCTGCATACTCACCTAGGTCATGGTGAGTCTTTCAAAAGCATTCCCATGAGCCTTTGGGAAACATGCAGCAGGAGTCTCTCCTCAAAAAATAAGGTTTTTGGCATGGCTATTTGTGGCGCAGGGCCCCAAAATGTCCCACTGTCGCTACAGGCCTGGTGAAATGACAGTCCTTGGGAATAGGCTTAGTGCTCCGGGACTGGAATGACAGCCCCCAGAGTGGAATGATGGTCCATAGGAAGAGAATCAGTACTCTTGGACTGGAATGATAGGTCATAGGGTGAAATAACAGCCCCTGGGAATAGCAGAAGTGTTCCGGGACTGAAATGACAACTCCCAGAGTGGAATGATAGTTCCTGGGATTAGCAGAAGTTTTCTGGAACTGGAATGACAGCCCCTGGGAGTTGCAGAAGTGTTCTGGGACTATCATTCCACTGAGAGCTGTCAATCCAGTCCCAGCACACCTCTGCTATTCCTAGGAGCTGTCATTCCACTCTGGGGGCTGTCATTCCAGTCCCTTAGCACTAAGCCTATTCCCAGGAGCTGTCATTCCACTTTGCAACTTTTCATTCCAGTCCCAGAGCACTGAGCCTATTCCCAGGGGCTGTCATTCCACTCTGTGACCTGTCATTCCAGAACCAGAGCACAGATTCTATTGCTAAGAATCATCATTCCACTCTGGGGGCTGTCATTCCAGAGTAGCCTATCTGGATTGAAAGACCTTAATGGAAAAACCGTTCTGCATTTTCTTTCCAACTTTTTTGTGCTGCAATGTATTTCAGTGGAGTCCATGCAAGTCAATCAGCATTCCTGGTGCCCATTATCTCGCATGGGCCTTCAAACCTCTCCCGTTGTTTCCAATGGGCAATCCTGTCCTTTTAGTAAATCCCAGTTGGCTGCCCCTTTGAAACTGTACTACACCATTTTAAGTAACAGCAGAATGAAGAGCATGAACATGTACAGAGTGCACATTCCTTTCCAATGCTCTCTCTGAGCTGCACACAGGGCAAAAGGAAATTTTTAAAAGCATGTCCCCACAAAAAAAATCTTGTTCATGCAGATGGGCTTACCATTTAAAAATGAAATGGAAATTGAGAGAAGAGCTTAGGAGTGGCTGAAGCAGGCCCCACCACCAGGAAAAAAACCAACTGTTCTCAATCAAGTATATATAAAAGGTTTCCCTTGCTCGAAAGCTAGTTGAATGCCACTCTAGGGTGTAGTGCTCACTGCTCATCTCTGTTTCCAAACTGAAGAGGCAGCACTGTCTGAAGATGTTTCCATGGTCATGTGGCCATCATGACTAAACATTGAGGTATCTACTTCCAATTTTTTGCTTTCGAACTGCTAGGTTGACAGGAGCCAGGGCTAGAGACAGGAGCTCACTCTGTCATGTGGCACTAGGGTCTTGAACTGCTGAACTACAGACCTTCTGGTCTGCAGCTCAGTGTCTTAATCTCTAAGCCACCACAGCCCCTTCAAGGATATATAGGTAAAGGGTAAAGGTTCCCTTGCTCGAAAGCCAGTTGAATCCGACTCTAGGGTTGCAGTGCTCATCTCCATTTCAAAGCCGAAGAGCCAGCGCTGTCCAAAGACGTTTCTGTGGTCATGTGGCCGGCATGACTAAACACCAAGGCGCACGGAAGGATATATAGACCCAAGTAAAATAAAATAGAGACGCACTTTTTCCCAAAATGTGAATTGGAGCCCAGCAAGTATGTTGGGCCCAACAGAGCTTCTCATTCTGACTGTGGTTGGAGCCAGCCAGGATTAAGGACTATACTTTCTTTTCCAACAGACACCAAACATATTCAAGGACTGATATGTTCTGGATATTAAAAACCTTAGTTATTAACCTAGAGAGTACAAAGATACAACCGAAAACCCAAAGGATCCAGCTGCAAGAGACCTTCTCTTCCAACTGCAAGGAATGTTATCAAATATCTTTCCCCACCTAGCTTTTCCTGTCTCCAGAGATCTGTCTTCCTAAAGACTCTCTGGCATTTGATACCTCCACATATATCAGGGGTGGTCAAACTTGCTTAATGTAGGAGCCATGTGGAATAAACGTCAGATGTTTGAGAGCCGCAAGACTTGAACAAATATTACACACAATTGTTTTTACTGAAAAATATGCAAATTTGCTTTTTATTACAATTAAATGAGACTACCAAAAATAAAAACAAAAGGGGTAAAACCAGATATTGATAATGATATTTAACTTTAGATGGAGAGGGAGGGGAGAAAGAGAGAGAGAAAGAAAGGTGGAAGGAAGGAAGGAAGGAAGGAAGGAAGGAAGGAAGGAAGGAAGGAAGGAAGGAAGGAAGGAAGGAAGGAAGGAAGGAAGGAGATGGGGGGAGGGAGAGGTGGAAAGAAAGCAAGGGGAAGGGAAGACCAACGGGGGAGGCATGCCTCCCTTTCACTTCCCCAGCCGACCTGCCAGGAGCCGCACAATATGTATAAAAGAGCTGCATGCAGCTCTCAAGCCGCAGTTTGGCCACCCTTGGCATATATGCATGGAGAAGGGGGGATATTTAACCATCTCATTGTCTATCCTGCTAGCTCAATTAGCATTTGTAAGAAGGTGAACCTGGAAGTCTCACACAGACTTCCTTCTTTCTAGTACAGAGGAAAAAAACCATACAGGGTTTTAAACGCAATACTGCCTGGCACTGATTGTCCAAGGGAGGCTCAGTCCTCCGTGGTAAAATTTGGAGGACACCTGAGCCCTTGAGCCTCCTCATAGTTTACGTCTATGAATAACTCTTGAATCAAGATCTATGTCATGGTATGCTAGTTGGCTTTTTGCATTGCACTTAAGAATCTTCAGATTGTCCCAGCTATACTTTAAGCCATATGCAACCCACAAGTAGCTCCCCTGTGCAAGTTCTTTTCAGTGCCATATCTGGTATCTCAGATGTCCTATAATGTCCCCCATCTGCCCTTTCTAAGCTACTCACATGTGCCAATCAAACTGAAACACCAGAGTGGAATTCTTACTGTGTCTGATCAAAGGACTGAGGTTTCCAGTAGGGAAAACCCAGCCAGAAGAAGGAACTGATCACAGAGCTAAGTAGCAAAAAGATCCATCTGGAGCATCATAATTGACTGAAAGAGCAAAGGGAGAAAACAGGGGCAAGAAACAGGCTTATAACTGATTTCATGGTGACCCTACTATTGAATGTTTTAAAGCACTGCAGCAGAAGTAGTCTAGATGGGACATGGATTTTTCATAAATATTACTAAGAATTTACTGTTGCTCAGCCCCCTTGACCACCTGCAAGTGTGACATGCCATCTCTATCTGACTCCACTTCCCAGAGATTATTTATCTGTGACCTTTTGGCATGCTAGTAGAAATCTTGGAAACTAGGACTGATTCTGTGAAAGCAGTTGTTGTGCCCTCAGTCCTCCTTAGGTTCAAGAAGATGCAGGGGAAATTGAGGGGAGATGCAGGTCAAAATGCAGCCATGCAGCAAATAGTGGGAAATTGAGCAGTACAGCCAGGGGAAATGGGAGACCGAGTATGGAACAACTGCTTTTGTGGAACCGGTCTAGGTGTTTCTCCTAATCCCACATCAGAAAGTGTATTTGATGTACCAGTTCCTACTGGCCCTACCTGGCAATGATTATCCATTGTGCTCTGCAATGTTATATGTCCTTAACACTTACCATGAATATAATAACAGAAATAAATAATAACTATAATAACAGAATGCCTCTAAATATATAAATGTTCTTTTTGGAAGAAGTTGGGTTTTTGTTTCTATCATGGTGGGGCCCAGGTTCTTTGATTGAGTAATTGGAGGGACATAAGATACAAAAAGTTGAGAACCACTGCACTAGAGTACCAGCTCCAGGATGTGATGAAGATACATCTTATAAGCATGGATCTGCATTGATGAAATAATAATAATAGCAACAACAACAATAAGAACAACAACAACAGATTGAGTCGCAACTGACTTATGGTTTTCAAGGCAAGAGATGAGCAGAGGTGGTTTGCCACTGACTTCCTCTGCATTGGAAGAACAAAATTAGCTAGATACATTGCAGCTGTTTTAAAGCCCATGTAAATCTGTGTCAATGCACCAGGAGAAAAAAGGTGTGTAACTTCTCCCCCCTATCTCTGAGTGTTTCAGTCATGCCTAATCTACACCCCAGTTACAAAGGTCTGTTACTAGAGTTGTCTCAAAACAATCAGAAATGCAAACCGAAAGGGACAATTTTCAATCAATACATTAATTTTTACAATGTATTTTTGAGAAATGTTGATGATAAATAATGACACATACTTTAAATAAATAAGAGAAATTGGTCTCAACTATATAATATATAATTTAACATAATTTGTACCTCTTGTTTGAATTTGGACTCAGTGCAATTCCATCAATTGCTCAGGAAATCAGCACGACAAAATCTGATTTATACTAACAGTACTATTAGGATCATTATGTACCAACAGATAGCTAATTGGACTTGCACCTATGAGACCTGGATCCCAATTCCCCTTCACAGTATAGCCTTTGAAGAAGTCACTTTCTCTGTTTTAGTTTACCTTCTTTAAGACAGGAATAATAATGACCTTCCTTATAAGTTTGTTATGGGAATGAATTGGCTAAAAGTATCATATAGCTGCTGGACACTAGAAGTATTCTATGAATTATTAACAATGAAAATAAGAAGGATTGTCTGCATATGCCCTAACTGGAGAAATAAATTTATGGAGGATCCATATTGATTGAAAAACTATGTAAGGCCCCGGTCACACGGGCCAGAAAACGCGCGGGGGAGGCGTGGCAGTTTGCCCTGGAGCTAAATAAGGCGCGGTAGCCCGATCATACGGGCCACCGGGTTGCCACACTCCAGCTCTGCGCCCCGATCACACTGCGCTGCTGCAGCGCAGCAAAAAAGCAGCGCAGTGCGCATGCGCCATTGGGGGGGCGGGCCGCTGTCGGTGTCTTGTGTGTGCACGTGCGCTGTTCAGCGTTGGTGCGCATCCCATGGAAACTGACAACATCCGGAAACCCCGGGGACATGGGCGGGCGTCGGAAGTCGCGGGATACTGGCGCTCCCGCGATCAGATGCCAGCCTTTGCCCCGGGGTTTCCGGAAACTAGTACTTCCGACCTACTAGTTTTTTACCCCGCGTTTTCCAGGGGAAGCCCCGGGTTGGCCACGGGAGCACTACGCCTCCCAGATGTGCTCGTATGATCGAGCACGGAAAGTCCGCAGGGCTCCCGTGCCTTCAGCGGGGCAAATGCTCCGTGTGAACAGGGCCACAGTTATGTAATATTGACTGTGATGTGGGGTGTCCTTTGAGGAAGAGATTATGTAGTGCATATAAAGTGCATATAAGGTATCAAGTAAGATTTGTTTTTAGTGTATTGGTTTCCTATAGAGCATCTAAGGAATTTATCTGCATGTTCATTACCATTAGCAAGTCTTTTCAATGTGGGATATGAAACATAAATTTGTTATTTGTCATCAAGAGAAACTTGAGAGCAATAAGGTATACATTGTGTCATACCCATACCACATGCCAAATCCAAAATAACTAATGCACATAGGATAGTTATAAATCAACTATCAGAATTAATGTTCTATCTATGAGTTGCTTCTTCATTTGCATTAGTTGCTTTAGACAGTCTGTAGATTGATATGTATCAGTGATATAGATCATCATGAAATTTCATGATGCATGCTCTACGAGGTTAAATACTTATTAAAAGAAAAGGTGAAAATGCTTGTAAACAGTATTCCAATATTTTTAAAACAAGGTGCAGAAATGAGGCATATAGCAAGATGCAAGACTCAGAGCAGTAGCCAGTCAAAATCTGACAATAGGTAGTCTCAAATGTGCTCATGCCTAGAGGAGATACATAGTGCAACCCTAAGCAGTTACACCCTTTAAGACCATTGACTTTAAGCCCATGGAGAGTGAACTATCCTTAAGACTACACATCTTAAAAATAAGTCTAGGTCACCACCTAGTAGTGCATAACCCTAAAAGAGTTAGAACTGGAGGCTGCCAGACAATCTTAGGAGCTCCTGGCTATACTACACACAATGCCATACTGCACTTGTTATTTTTATGGGGAAAGAACGTTGTGAATTAGCATCTGAATCTCCCATGAATAGAAAAGCAAAAATCATACAATAACTCTTAGCCAAAGGCAAAATCCCTACTGATAATATCAACACTTAAAATCCATCTTCATTGTGTGTATTCAGATCTTGATTTAGTATACCATGTTTGTTGCATTTTTAATCAAATAAGAGAAGACGTTAAACTAGCCACATACAAGAATGATGAGACATATGCGTATAACTTACTGTGATCCTTGGGACAATCTTGAACACTGTGAATGCTTAAGGGGAGGTCAGTGGGAGAAACTTGAGTCAATACAAATGAAAGCCAGCATGATTTGGTGAAGAGAATATTGGTTTCAGGCAAGAGATTAAAATTAAAAAATAATGATTAATTTAGTTATCGCACCAAAAATGTTGCTTGCATATTATTGGAAGTAAATGGAAGTACCTACATTAAGAGACTGATGAAGCACTCTGTGTTAAATAAGAGAAGACCAAAGGCAGGACAACAGTTTTGCAAATAATTGGATGTGATTCATTATGTTCTGCAAAGACATATTTCGTGGTGTTGGAAATCCATACAACTTATTCTCCATGTGAGGAACTGTTTCTATCTGAATAAAAACATTTTTTAAAGTTAGACTTTTAGGGAGATGTGGTTTCCATCCGTTGTTCAGCTGTGAAGTTAACCAGATAAGTCATTCTGCCATCACATAATCTACCCCATAGGAGAGTTGTGGAGATAAAATGGGATAACCCCAGGTTTGCTGCCCTGAACTTTTTGAAGGGAGGATGTGATATACGTGTGATAAAATTAAACCCTCTTAAAGGAATAAATCCTTACCATTCCCCTTTTTATCACTGCTTAGAACAGATCTTAAGCAACTCTGTGCTAGAGATCCAGGAAAAAACTGTTTAAAAATATATGATAGTAGTAGTCAGATTGGTCCTATAGAACAAGAAACATACAATATTTCCAGATGGAGATTTTTGCATTGGTTGCTTACACTGAATTAGTGGGTCTGAAATTCACAATCCAAACTCACTACGTGCCAGTTTCCATGGTGATTTCTCCTAAACCAAATGGACAAGCAGAATCAAAGTCCTAATTATTAACTATAGTGCTAAACTCTTGGGGCTGCTTCTTTTTTTGAGAACCAGGTGCCAGAACTCTCAAGAGGGAAATGAAGTTTTCAATCTGTATACTGAAAACTCATGAACTTTTAAACATTTTTAAAAGCATTTTGTCAAAGAGGTTCTGGAATGGTGTTTTGGCACGTTCTCCCAGAAAAAAAGCCCTGGTTGTAATAACTATATTAAAGATTTGGATGTGTTTGATTCCAATTTTGATTCATTTCTAGCTGAATGCACACTCCTAATCCTGTCCAGATGGCTTAGAAGACCAAACCTTTTATTGGATCCAGGGGTACTGGCGATTTGGCCATAGAACTAGGCTTTAGACCCTTCAGCATGTTAGATCTTCCATTTGACACACAAATCTATGACCATCTGTCCTGGGGCTTCCCAGGTCTCCCAACAGGAGGGCCGGGAGGATCCCAAATCACCCCCCCCCCTGGGAAAGAAGCAACACCAGCCCTTACCTGGTGCCAGAGCAGTAGGGGGTCGGCAAAGGATGACAGGGGCCAACGCACTGTACCAAGTGGGACCAGGAGAAGGACAAGTGCCCAGGAGAAGATGGGTCAGCAACAGAGTTGAGAAGCGCTCTCACAGCCTCGGCCCCCGGGGCAAGCACGGGCTGGGCATGAGTGGAGGTCCTGGGAGTTCAGGGGGCCTCGGGGGTGGGCCAAAGTGTGGTGGAGGTGCCATGGCACCATGGCACACAAGAAAGCACACTCCAGGGCCTCAGTGCAGGTGAGGCCGGGCAGCAGCCTGGCAAGCCTGCTGGGGCGGAACTAGCCCTGGGCATGGCTGCATCTTTCCCTTCGTGGGGAGGTAGGGCCAGAGGGTCTGTGGAGGCTTGGGAGCAAGGGTGGATATAAAAAAGGGCATTGGGCGGCTGATGAGGAGCCTGGAGTCTGCAGAGAAGAGAGAGCTGCCGAGAGAGAGAGAGAAAGAGTATCCACAGGACCTGGAGAGAGAGAGAGGAGGTGAAGTAACCTCCTCATGCCTACCTCCACCCTCTTGAGCCTCCCCAGGTCCCTGAGGGATCTTGGGGGTTAGGGAAGAGCAGTGGGCCAGGGAAGTACCAGCAAGGGAGGAGGAGGTGAGCGAATACGCAGCACGGTTGAAGGAATGACTGGAGATAAGAAAAGAGACAGAGAACAACCTACTGAGGGCACAACAGAAACAGGAGAGGTATGACCACATGGCCCAACTACGCACATTCCATGAAGGAGACAAAGTGTTGGTATCCCGGCAGGTCCTGGTGAGACCCCAGGGTGACCCCTGGCAAGGTCCATTCATAGTGACTCAGGTACTTGGACCCTTGTCATATGAAGTCCAGTGCGGGAATCAAGGGAGGAATAAGAAACATCTCCACGTCAACAACATCAAGGAATGGCGAGAGAAGGCAGGAGTCGACTCCAATTGCCTAGCAGAAGAACTGGCTGAACTACAAGAGGGGCTGTTACTGTGGACAATGATGGAGGAAGACCACAATCACCCCCTTCTCGACCCTGACCTGACGATGGAACAACAGGAGCAGGTATGGGAGGTGGCTGACCATGTCTTCAGTACAACTCCTGGGTGCACGCAGCTCACCACACACTACATACCGACCCCACTGGACAAAGTAGCTCAGTCCTGGTGACAGCTGGTACCCCAGAAATGCTGGGAGGTAATAGGTCGTGAGGTAGTTTATTTGCTCCAGATGGGGATCATTGAGCCGTCGCAGAGCTCCTGGCACAGTCCAGTCATGTTGGTTCCCAAGCCAGATGGCTCAGTCCACTTCTGTGTGGATTACCGGGAAGTGAATAAAGTATCCCAATTCGATGCATATCCCATGCCATGAGTAGACATCCTCATTGACAATTAGGACAAGCGCAGTACCTATCAGCGATTGACCTGACAAAAGGGTACTGGCAGGTCCCAGTACACCCCCCAGACCAAGAGAAGACGGCATTCGCCACACCCCAAGGGCTCTTTTTATTCCGGCGCATGCCCTTTGGGCTGCAAGGAGCTGCAGCCACCTTTCAGAGGCTGGTCAACTGTGCCTTAGCCCAGTGCGAGGCCTTTGCTAGGGCCTATATCAATGATATTATTATCTGTAGCCCAGACTGGCCCACGCATTTGCAAAACCTGTCTTGCATCTTAGAGGCATTAAAGGTGGTAGGACTCCACGATAACCCCAAAAAAAGTAAAATCAGGTTCCAAGAAATACAGTATCTCAGGTTCCTGGTAGGGCGGGGACAACTCTGGCCACTCCCTGAGAAGGTGGTGATGGTGTGCAGCACCCACAGCCAAGTACCAAATGTCAAATGTAGCGTTTCCTGGGGGTCATGGGGTACTACGGGAAAGTTATTCCCCACTTCGCATCTGTAGCCAGTTCATTGACAAACTGCCTCAAAAAGACCCAACCCAACGCCATCCGGTGGGATGACGTACAAGAATGGGCCTTTGAAACATTGTGGCGGAGCCTGTCGATGGAACCAGTGTTCCAGAACCCAGACTTTGCCCACCCCTTGGACATGTCCAATACCAGACTCAGAGAAGTCTTAGCCCAGAACACTGATGGCAAGGAATGCCCGGTGTTATTCATCAGCCATAAGTTACAGCTGGCCAAATTTGGCTACTCAACCGTGGAAAAAGAAGCTCTCGCTGTGAAGTGGGCAGTGGGATCGTTACAACACTACCTCACCAGTAACCCATTCCAACTGGTCATGGACCACGCCCCCTTGCTTTGGTTGGAACGAATGAAAAACCACAATCTCAGGATCTTATGGTGGTATATGTCCCTCCTTCCCTTTCAGTTCTCGGTGCAACATCAAGCGGGACAAGACCACCAGGTGGCCAATTACCTGTCTCGACCCCATAAGGACGACCTGGCCTGGGGCCCAAGCTGGGGTGTGTGTCCCAGAGCTTCCTGGGTCTCCTGACAGGAGGGCCAAAAGGATCCTGAACCACCACCCCCCACCCGGGAAAGAAGCAACACTGGTCCTTACCTGGCGCTGGAGCAATGGGTAGTCGGCAAGACTGAGAGGAGGACGAGCGCCCAGGAGAAGACAGACCAGTGACAGAGTCAAGAAATGCTGGGACCATCACAGCCTCAGCCCCTCGGGCAGGCATGGGCTGGGCAGGAGTGGAGGCCCTGGGAGTTCGGGGGGGGCCTCAGTGTGGGCGGGCCAAGGCATAGCAGAGGCACCGCTGCACTGCAGCACATGAGAAAGCACACTCCAGGGCTCCAGTGCAGGTGAGGCTGGGTGACAGCCTGGCGAGCTGGCCAGAGCTAAG
Source organism: Gekko gecko (assembly GCA_029375565.1). NCBI lineage: Eukaryota > Metazoa > Chordata > Lepidosauria > Squamata > Gekkonidae > Gekko > Gekko gecko. Next base: position 157,798,419 of record JAPDNY010000003.1, on the reverse strand, counting down.
CTAGCCCTGGGCATGGCCACGTCTTTCCCTTTGTGGGGATGTGGGGTCAGAGGGTCTGGGGAGGCTCAGGAGTGGGGAAGGGTTTAAAAAGAGGACGATGAGTGGCCGACGAGGAGCCTGGAGCCTGTGGAGAAGAGGGAGTTGTCAGGAGAGAGAGAGAGAGAAGGAGTATCCGCAGGACCCAGAGGGAGAGAGAGAAGGTAAAGTAACCTCCTTGTGCAAGTGCCCTAAATCTGAGGCCCCTGCTCTCCGCACCTGGATGACCTACCTCTGCCCTCTCAAGCCTCCCCAGGTCCTCCCCGGGGGAGAGGGGAACGGGCCATTGCACTGGTACGACTGGGGGCCCTGTAAGTTGCAGTATAGTCACGGCACCAGAGGGTGCAGCAAAGAGGGCCCTAACGGGCATGACACCATCTGACATATATATGACAGTATATTGAAAAATGTACCAATCCTTATGAGGACACTGGTAGACTAAGGCAGAAGGAATCATGATGGTCTCTGTCAAATCACTTGATGATATGCAAGCTGTAACAGCCAGAAGGGATTAGACAAAAGCTGGGGGGAGAAGCTCCAAGTACAAACTGGTTTGCCTTTTAAAAGATTCTTCTAAGGGAAATGATGGTTTTACTCCTGAGATATTAGTCTTTCCAGGTAGACAAAATAATAGCTCTGGGAGAAGGTAAAGGTTATCAGGTACCAGAAAAAGTAGGTGATTTTCTTATACCAGTGAAGCAGCCATGGAAGAAATCTGTAATTCCCTCTGGGATTGCAAAACTGCAGAGCAAGCCCTGGAAAGCATTTCTATTGGATGCAAAAAGAAAAAAAAAAAGGAAGATGAGGAATTAGGCTCTGCTGCTTAAGACTTCCAACTGAGGCTTTGCTTGTTCAACTGGAACATATGAATACTGTCCATGGGACTATAAAGCCTCACTCACACTCATGCATTTTTACCAAATACCAATTGGAGGGGGATACGCCTACTTAAATATTCTGTACAATTCGTAGGCTTAATGTATGAGGACAAATAAGACATTTAAGAGAAGGCATTAAGGTACTGCATAAGTCTAATCCACACTGTAGCTATAACCATTACATCACCCTCCAGCAGTCCTAGATCACGCTGCAGTATAATTGGTCAGGAACCAGAAAAAATGCCTTCTATCCCCAAAGCAAATACCCAGTCTCTGACTTTTGCAATTGTGCTTAAAGAGTGTGAGTGAGGCTTTATAGTCCCATGGTGGCACCTGCTGGACCAGAGGCAGATGGTCTTTCTCCAGTGTCAAACCCTTAGTAGCTTAGTAGCCAACGCAGATAAAATCTTCTGCCATGAGCATATCCTTATTTTCAGACATCAATGTCTTTAAGAGTATAGTAGTTGTTGTTGTTGTTGTCAGAATAAATTATTAATGGCATCAGCACCTGGCAATTGTTATGTGTGTCTCATGAATGGAGCAGGCAGTGTGTGATATCTGCCCAAATGAAAGGAAAAAAAGCCAAATCGCATCCCTGCCAAACAGAGGGCAGGCAGACTGCTCATCGCACAGGCTTTTGATGATTCATATAATTGAAACACTTGCAGCTGTCCTTAGACATTAGGGTGAAAGTAATGTGTTACAGTGTAGCCAACTAGAAAGTACTAAGGTTTTGTAATGCAGCTCACAAGATGCTTAGAAGTATTTATAATACTCCACTTGGCCTCACAGTTCCATGAAAATATGCATTAATAGGTCCCAACCATTAACCATTTGTCTGAAGGCCTTCTGCTTGTGCAACATCTGCATAGTTCATCTTCTTATTCAGATTCAGAGGGGTGTGTATGTATGTGTGTGTTCTTATAAGATCTGGCTCACATCATTAGAAAAAGGCTCATCACTGCAGAATTATTGGACAGCACCCGCAGTTTTTAACTCCATGATCATCAGTGTTAGGATGAACTCTTTCATCTACTGTATTGATTTTGCTAGATGTCAGAAAAATCCTCCCTAGCCAGCATGAGATTATTGATACTTTCTTTCCCCCAAGCTAAGTAATGGGCGAAATGCCCAATTTCAGAAAGGAGCTGAAGCTACTGACTCAATATGTGAGCTGTTATGTTTTGACTTCTGCTTTCCAGGCCATTAATTTAATAGCAATAGGATGAATCACGTGTGGGAAGTATCTGGTTGCTTCAGCAGCCACATAAAATTCACCATCTGTTACTATTGATAGAAGACAACTTGGATTCATTAATATATAAAGTTTATAGAGAAATCAGTCTAGTCTAATTACTGGCCTATATTGTCTCCTACATATTTTGAACAATGCCTGTTCATAGAAACTGAGTACAACAATGCTGCCTGCAGGCAGGGCTGCTGAGAGCCACCATGGACTCCTGGACAAAGATTTTGTCTGCCCCCTCCCCATACAACCCTGATCCAAACGTTGTATTTAATTTTGTAATTTTATATTGGTACACATACATATATGTGTACCAACACAGGATATACTTATATCTTATAAAATGGGCTGTAGTTCACAAAAATGTCATGTTGTAATAAATCTTCAGTAAGTAAATAAGTAAGAAATCTATTCCAGTTTACCTTTGTACCTTTACCTAGCACAAAAGCTGGGGCAAACTGATTATGTAGTGGTGCTGAATGAAAAATACTGCAATCATTGGGTCTGATTTTGCTCACATACTTCCTAAAAAGATCATCATTTATCATATAACACAAAGTTTGATGTCTACAAAATTAGAAATAGGGAGAAAAGTGAAAGCAGATCATGAAAGGAAGAGAGCAAAATGGAAGAGAACAGTGTGGAAAAGAGGAAAAGTAATTAAGAAAAGAGGAAAGGTTGTTTTATTTTCTATAACACTCTAATAGGGTTACCCCATTGCAAGATCTGGCTGATCAGACAAAACAATACAGCTGGATAGAAGCAAAGGAAGAGGGAAACAGCCTGCTGCAAACAACAGCATTGTTGGGAGTTGTTCTTGTTGTTCTTGTTGTCATCACCACCACCATCATCATCATCATTATTATCAGGGCTCATTTCCTGCAGGAGTGCACAGGAGTGGAGCTCTAGCAGTAAGGAGCACAGGGGGCGGGCACATTCAGCAAGCCCCACCTCCTGCTCCCAGCAGCCCCCTGCCTTTCCTGGCCCACTGGCTGACCCAGTAAAGCGCTGCCATGAGCAGGCCCTCAAGCTGCTCTGCCAGTGCCTGGGCCATGGCACCCAGCCAGCCCAGGCTCTGCCCATCCTTATACTGGCCCTGGCACAGTGCCTCTGCGAGGTGGGCCCCAGCTACTCCTGCAAGGCCTGTGAGGAGCTCCACCTGTGCCTCTGCCCCACAACCACCCTGGCCCACTACTTGTTCAAGGCCATGCACATCCTCTGCACTGCCCTCCTCGACCCACAAGCAGCCATGCACTTTCCTGCGCTTGCCATCCATCCAAAAGAGTCCAGTGGCACTTTTAAGACCAAGGCTTATTCAGATACAAGCTCTCCCTCCTCTGTGAGGGCAGATCTGTGTGCTCTCCCCCCCCCCGAGCTAGCAATCCAAAACAGTCCAGTGGAGCCTGAGCGGTGGATGTTGCCTTCTGACACACCTCCCGTGATGTCAGGGAGTGTGGCAAATGCAAATAATGCTAATGCTAATGAGTTATGCTAATGAGCTCCTGCACCTCTTTTTCTACGAAATGACCCCTGAATCATCCCACCCCTACTACTGCAGGCCTCTGGGCGCTGTACAACCAGAGATAAAACAAGATGAAATTAATTAAAACATTAGTACAACGTTAAAGACAATCAGTTGGCGAATAACCAATCCACTGCCGGCTACTTCATGGATGGGGGAGGAGGGCAAAATAGATGTAAACAACAGGAAACGGGAAGGGTGCCAGACAAGATGGAACTGTTGCTCTCCTCAACCAAAAGTTCAATTTTGCACTCTTCCACATGAAGACAGCTGGGTGACCTTGGGTCACTCACAGCTCTTTCAGAGTTCTCTCAGCCCCGAAAATAAGGCTAGTGGTACATAACCTAAAAGAGCTAGAACATGGCAGTATATGCCAGTGTGGTGGTGGTGGTGGTGATAATGATGATGATGATGATAGATTGCCCTCCCCCAAAGGGCTCAGGGTGGTATACATCATATTTCAAACATAGAATAGACTACAAATATACAATAGTAAAATTAATACGCATACAAATAACAGATAAAACAATAGCATTCTCCAGATAAACTGATGGCATATAAAAATTCCTCTCCCTCCATAGGGCAAATTGTAGACCAGCAGAATTGCAGACCAGCAGAATCTGGATAAAAACCACTGTTGTCCTCAACCATAGGCCTTCTTGCAGTAAACATTGCAGAAATGTGTGGCAAGCAGATAAAAGCTACTGCTCTTTACTGTACTCTACCTTCCCTGCACCCTAGTGGCTTGGGCCCCAAGAACTGTTGTCGTCCCCCCGTAATTCCCCCCTCAACATCTGCAGAATATTGGAGGCTTTGTGGTCCCTTCCCATTTAATCTTTATGCAAACTCAGAATTCTTTCATGTGGAGCCTGACTTTTATGTGTACACCAGGCAAAGTGAGACTGGTGGTAATGTTAGAGTGGTAGGTTCTTTATTAGATGTGAGATCCAGTCAAATACCTGAACTAGCACTCTCTGGAGCCAGCCCTTAGCAAAGGAGGATCTTGTCAATCCACAACCTTTTCCCCAACACCATAAGATCTCCAAAGTGAAGCACCTTAACTAGTTTTATTTATTTATTTTATGATATTTCTTGCCCACCTTTCTTCAAAAGGGACCCAAGGCAGGTTACTCAAGCAGGTAAATACTGTAATAATACTATAAAAACATCAGTAATAAATGCTACTAAAAATCCTCTTGCCAGAGATGTGTGATTTTAGGGCAATTCCAAAACATTTGAATGAGGTTAGCTCCAGGCTTCCAGCAGTACCAATAGGAATAATTCTCAGTGAGACCAACATTGATAAAATTCAGTACAGTACCAGTACACTCACAAGAGAGATTTTTGATAGATAAGCCTTAGTTGTAAGTCCACACAGGCAGATTTGCCTTTGGGTCAGTTGAACTGGAGTACTCAGTTTGAGGTTCTACTGGAAGCAGATGCAATCCAAATTAAATCTGGTTTGGTGTCTTAGACAATTATATATGAGGATAGGTTGCCCAGGAAGGGTTTCTAAGGTTGAAAGTAGGTGAAACAAAGTGGGGGGTTCCAAGACGGCAAAGGCTTCTGGTCCCAGAACAGAAGACAGACAATGTTTTAGCTGTATATATTGTCAACGAGCCATGGACAGGAGATTAAATTCTATGGACAAAATGTCAAATGGTTTAAAGTCATCCCCTGGTTCAGTTAGCTGAGATGTGTACTAAACCCCTGGAGATCCATTGTCTCCAAAAAATATCTTTGTTCCTTATCCTAATACTAGGGGTTTTTTCCAAATTGTTAATCTCTGTAAGTGTAAGGGTCAAAAGCTAACTTGAGTGTATATCATTCATCAAGCTGACTGAGCAGCTTCAATTACAGGTGAATGAACTTTTTGATAGTTTAAATGGGTAGAGCTCAAAGCAGCTCACTTACATAAAGGATAAAGCTAGGTCATTTCCAAGTGAGCCCAATCAGGTGTCCAGGAAACAGAGTCCGGTATTGTACATTAGAAAGCAGAAGGGTGAGATGGTACTGGCGCAGACTAGGGAGATTAAAGCCCCCTGTTCTATAGGTAGCTGAAGCTTTTTATATGCTATTCTACACCTACCTGAGGGGCTCCAAATGAATTTCCAAAACAGAGAATCAATTTGTACAAAAAACTTCAGGGAAATATGTATTGGGAGTCCTCTCAACATATAGATGATACATGGGATAATGTTCATTTTAAGCATGTAAATTTTACCCCAAATGCTCATTGTTAAGGCAGTCCATCTGTTGAGGTCTTGGGAAACTTGTTCCAGAATCTGATCCATATTCATTTGAACAAAGGAGCGAATACCTCTTGGAATATAAATACCAAGATATTTAATAAATTCAGGGTTAAAATCAAATGTTTATGAAGTTTGGGGGGGAACTGTTCCACCCAGAGACTGGATATGGGATCTATTCAAATCAATATGATTCCTGATAACCCCCCAAATTCAGAAATAAGGTCCATCAATGCTGATAAGCAATATTCAGGATCTGACAGAACCATTGCATCATCTACATACAGCATAAGCTTAAATTCCTTATCCCAGGCCTTAATACCTATGTTGTCTTCTAATTGTTGAATGGCACATTCTAAGGGTTCAAGAGCTAAATCAAATAATAGGGGTGAGAACCTTGCCATGTGCCACAGGTAACAGTGAAGCTGTCTGAGCATAGTCCATTAGTAAGTGTTCTAGAACAAAGCTCATTATAGAGGATCTTCACCCAGTTAATAAATGCTAGGGATATGTTGTAAGATTGCAATGCAGGGTACAGGAATTCCCAAGACAATCTATCAAAGGCCTTCTCTGCATCTAGTGATAAAGCTAACAAGGGATCACACCTATTTTCCATAGCAGTAATCACATCAGTCATATGTCTGACGTGGTGAGCACCCTGTCTTCTTGGTACAAATCCTACTTGATTTCAGTGGAGCAATGTATGCCCTATAGATTGAAGGCAAACTGCAAGAGCTGCTGTAAGGATTTTTTCATCAACATTTATTAAGAATAATAGAGAAAAGAAGTGGGTCTATAGCTAGATCTTTCCCTGGTTTGGGGTTGACTGAGATATATGCTTCATACATTGATTTTGGCAAGATGCCAGAGTTCTGAGCATCTTCTGCAACTGAATCAGAACAGATATCAGTTTATTACTGATGTCTTTACTATTCCACAGGCAGCCCATCAGGCCCTGGGGCCTTAGCATTGTTCATATTCTTGAGTGCTGATTCAATCTCTGAGTAGGTAAAGGGGGCTGCCAAAAATTCTTGTTTCTGCTTACTTAAAGCTAGTAGATGTAATTGAAGTAGCTTCTTTAGAGGGAACATAGTCTATAAAGATCTGAATAAGATTTCTTAAATTGCTCATTAATTGCTTTGGGGTGAAATGAATTTGTCTTTGTTTATCTTTAATTGTCAAAATATAATTGCGAGAATGAATTTGTTTTAATCTAGATGCCAGCAATTTTCCAGCTTTTTTCCTGGTTCCCAATAATTTCGCCTAATACAGGCCAATGTAAACTCAGCTTGCGATGAGAGCAGTTTGTTAATTTCATATCTGAATTTCATCACAGTGCTATAATTTTCAGAGGTGGTGTCAGTATTATAAGCAGTTGTGGCATCTTTTAACTTATCTTCTAGTATATTCAGTACTTCATTATGTTGGCATTTTTTGTAGAAAGTATAAGCAATAATGAAAACTCTCAGGTATACTTTGGGAGCATCCTATGAAATAGACCAGGTAATTTCCTGTGTGATATTAGTAAACAGGAAATCCTTGATGTAAATCTCCATTTTCCTTTAAAAGGCTTCCTTGCAGAGCAGAGGTTTGTTTAGCCTCCAGAGAGATTTTAGATCAGCTTCTCCCAGACTGATTATCAATGACACAGGGAAATGATCAGAAATAACGCATATCCCAATAGAACAATAAACCACTTTAGAATTTAAGGAGCCACTGAGAAGAAAATAATCCAGTTAATTTTATGAGTGTGGGAAACAAATGTATAATCTCTATCTAAGGGATGAAGTAGATAGCATATATATGTATACTGTTATCACTCATATGGCCTTTCAGAGCAGATTTGGATCAGCTTGATAATTTTGTCTAAAAGATGGTCCATTATTATATTTTAGTCCCCTCCCAGAATCACAGGATAATCCCCAGATTCACTGAGTGTTGCTATGACAGAGTGAAAAAAGGAGGGATAATCTATATTTGGCCCATAAATATTGCATAATACAAATTGATCACATTTAGCCAAAAGGAAGATGTATCTCCCTTTGGTGTCTGCTTTAGAGTCAAGGACTTTCATCTAAAGATTTTTATGCAATAAAATTGCAACTCCTCGAGCCTTAGTGGAATTCCCAGAAGAGTAAGCCTCTCCCACCCATTCTTTGATAAGTCTGTCTTGTTCTGCTTGAGGTATGTGTGTTTTTTAAGACAGCATAGTATTTAACATTCCAGGTTATGATTGTCAATAGGCATGTGTGACAGAATTACAGATTTGTGGACAGCAGCAGGTAAACAAAGAAGCTGCTGAGTCACATGACTGAGAAAGGAGGGGGCCATTTGGCTCGGAATTCTCAGAGAGTGACAGTTAATGGTAGACAACTGACAGTTGGGAGCTGACAGCTGGGAGAAGGAGTTGGAAGAGAAGTTAGCAGAGAGAGGTCAGCTAACTGAATAGCTCTGAGGTGAAACAAAACCTCTGTGACTCTGTGGAAACAGCCTGATATCAGTTTTGAGTAAATAACTTGGGCTGAAATAAACTCTGCACTGGTACCCTCTAAAGGAAAGAGACGAGTGAACAGAGAGTGAAGAGTATAAGACCTCAGTGGTCACAAACACAAGATACATTGCTTCAAAGGAACTTGTTGAGGTGGCAAGTGAAGGGGCTAAGGGTCTGGAGGAGTCTGGAAAGCTGGAAAGGTGCCCAGTTAGACTCAAAGGGACCAGACAAAGTCCAAAGGACAGCCACAAAACAGTTACTGGAGCATGGGATCATAAGTGTGTTTAGTGTACTGAAGAACATCTGTGTGAAACTGAGAGTGAGAAGCCTACAGTATATGTGAAGGCAAAGTAAAAAGTTATATTCTACAAGGAAACAAAATATCCTATGTAAAAACATCCCATCCCCTTGTTGGGCTTGCTGAGAAATAAAGAAGTGTACTGTTTGACTTTTACACTTTTATACTGGACAGTTCTCTGTACATCCATAAGTTATATATACCAAAAAAACCCTGAAGAGACTAATGTTTATAGTGACCTGGTCAGATACAGTATAGTGAGAACTGATCAGGCACATCATAAGTAGAAATACTTTAAAATCCAGTACATCTATTATACAGGTAGTGATGCCACGGCTCCTCTCGCTTTGACGGTTATAGCATGGTTCAGTATTAAAAGTGTTATAATAATACCATCTATGAATATCACTAAACAAACAAACACCATTAGCCCCCATTTAATCTAGAATCCACCTGTCACCACTAAAGTTGGGGGAATGAGGGGAAAGGGGGGGATGAGGAAGAAAAAGAAAGTTGCAAGAAATATAGATGAGGAAAAAATGGTTGAAAACACCATGGAAGTATTGATGAGTCCACCCTGTCTTGCTTGAGACTCTAGTTTCTCCCAGCAGGCCCAGTCAATATCAAATAGCAGTAGACATTTGAGTCTTTAGTCCAATGCTGCTAGAGGAAACTGTCGGTAAATTATGCCAGCATATGCAATGGTTTCTTGGAGGGGTCTCTTCCACTCTGGTTATTGTTGTCAATGTTCAGATTTATACATGCTACAGGACATTTCTAGAGTCAGTTAAGATGGAGGATCTTTGCTTCCATAAATGTACTCGGGAATGCTGAAAATCATCAAGTTTGTAAAGTTCTATCAAACCAAAAAGCAGAACAAATACAGAAGTTACAAACAATTCTATTGACTAGTCATTTCTGCAGTGAATCAACCAGGAATTACTTCAATTACAAGGAATTTTAAAAGGCCTTTGCTTTAGCTGGGGCTTTAAAACTTTTGACCCTGTTGCTCTATCTTATACAAAATACTGATTTTCATAAAGGCTTCTTTCCTGGGCCAGAGCCCTCACACATATAAATCCTTTACGAAAGTTGACAGTTTCTTTGGGGAAATCACTGAAAAGAGAAGTTTTAATTTTATCTGGGCCCCATTTATCTGGGCCCCATTAATATGACTTATAGATCATCTTCCCCCAAAAGGCTCAGTTGACCCAGCCTTCTAGCTCGTCTTAAAAGGTCTTCCTTGGTGGCAAAGTTTAATAGCGAAGAAAAACAGGAAACAACTGTGAGCTGAATATCCCACAAAAAATATACAAATGGAGACTTCAATAAAGTGAAATGCATACATAGTCTGAAATGAATCTATTCATATAATTCCTCATAGGAAAATACAGAAGCTAACAAGATCCATAATAGGAAAACGTGTACACTCTGTTGTTGGCATAATCCTTTCTATCCCTCTCAATTTTTTTAATTTTAGTTTCTTTAGCATGTTTTTCAGATTCCTTTAATTCTTCTTCCATTTGTTTGATTTTGGTCTCCAAACTTGATGGTGTCTCTGTTTCTTTAAATTTTTATTCCAGATCTTGAATTTCCATATTAAACTTATTAATTTCTCCATCCACCTGATCAATAATAAGAAGCATCAGTTTCAAACAGAAGTGGATGGCGATATTGAGCAAGTGTTCTTTTGACTTGATGATTATTATTGGTCAGGTGGATGTACAGGGAGGGCTTCTAGTGTCCTGGCCCCACTGGTGGACCTCCTGATGGCACCTGGTATTTTTGACCACTGTGTGACAGAGTGTTGGACTAGATGGGCCATTGGCCTGATCCAACATTGGCTTCTCTTATGTTCTTATGAAGTACAAAAGAGTCAGAATTCCACTGGAGAAGGCTTTAAGCCTGCAAGTCTTTTTGTACTGCTGTTGCCAATGAGCGCTACAAGCTGCCACTCTGAGAAATATGGGACTTGTCCTGCAGGGCAAGATGCTGGCTAAGGCCGATCCTTTCCTATCACCCCCACCCCCAATATTAACAATGATGGAGGAGACTTTCTGGGCTTTCAGGGCATCCAGTGGTCTTAATATCCCAATGCACTAAGGATACAAAGAGACTAAAAATATTTGTTTTCAGCAAATTGGAGGTGGGTTGAAAGAAGGATTGGTGCCTACAGTAAAAATAGAATTTGGATTACATTATATATATATCTTTAAAAGGCACATTGGAACAGTACAAAGGGGAAAAAGCCAAGAATGAAAACAAACCAGCAATTGGAGAATAAAATAGCTTAATATATCCCATATATGAGTACTATATCATTGTGTATAGTATGTATTGTCTACTTGCTGTATGTATTATTCTGTTCTCCCTGTATAATTTTCTACTTATGTAATACCATTTTCTGTATTAGCATATCTTAATACTTCATATTTTGTTTCAGACTGCTATAAGCCCCTGGTCCTATTATTCTGTTTATTAGATTTGTCATCCTATTGATTGCATTGACTTTAGGGTTGCCAGGTCCTACCTGGCTGCTGGTGGGGGGCTTTGGGGGGCATTCCTGAAGGGCCATGTGCTCCCACCAATCAGCTGGAGAGGGGCCCTTTAAATCTCACTGGAGGAGAGGGAGAGGGGTGGCCACCAACTGGCCAGCAGCAGGCTAGAACCTGCAGAATCAGGGGATCCCCTGTCTCCACCTGGCAACTGGCAGCCCTAATTGACTTACACAGTGAGAAAGGTGAGCTGTACATAAATAAAATTCTGCACTACCTACCAATAACACAGTCAAAAGCCAACATCATCAAACATCCGCAACAACTCCCAACGCAGCATCAATTAAATCAAAATCCTGAACCCTCCCCCCAAGATTTTACAGCCCTCCTAAAGGCAAAAAATAGTGTTAGATGAGCCTTGCCAAATGACATGTGTGTCTGGGTTGGTTCATATGAGAGATGATGACCCTTCAGGTATCTTGGTCCCAAAGCTTTTAGGGCTTTAAAAGTCAACACGGGCACTTTGCTACTTAAATTAGACCTCGAAACCAGGAGCTTGTGAAGCAAAACCAAGTCCAGTGTAAAGTAGTCAAAGTGAGTTGCCCAGGAGACAACTGAACAGTCATATTTTAAACCAGTTGAAGTTTCTGAAAACTTTTTAAGGCAGCCCCATGATGCACAAACTTTGTTTTGAGCAACATTATCACCCAAAGGACTAGGGTTGGCAAATACCTGGAAGCCTTGGGGATGGATCCAGGAGAAGGCGGGGCTTGGGGAAGGGCCTCAGCATGGTACAATGCCCTGGTGTCCACCCTTCAAAGCAGCCATTTTCTCCAGAGGAGCTGATCTCTGTCAGCTGGATATCAGTTGTAAAAGTGGGAGATCCCCAGGCCCCACCTAGAAGCTGGTAACCCTACGTAGGACAAATTTAGAATCCAGTGGCACCTTTAAGACCAACAAAGGTTTATTAAAGTATGAGCTTTCTTGTGCATGCACACTTTAGCTCACACCTTGAATAAACCTTTGTTGGTCTTAAAGGTGCCACTGGACTCTAAATTTGTTCTACTGCTTCAGACCAATACAGCTGACCAACTGGATCTATTATCTCCCATATTCTTTCTGCCTTAGAAATTGCTTGGCTCCCACAGAAACAGTCTTGTGAATTCATAGCCTGCCATCTGGCAGAGGGCCAGCTCTGAAGTGACAGGCAGGGCAGACAGGAGACCCCAGTAATCAAGCTCTCAGTCTGAGTGATGTTTTAATGAGCACAGAAAAGAAAGGACAGAGAAAGGAGCCTCACATCAAGGAAATGACTGCCAGGCTTGTTCTCAGACTGAAAGCACCAATAGATCACGTTTTAGCCTCCTGGTATTGGATTTGTAAATACAGGAGAAGGAAGAAATGTAGTGTGTCTCAATCTTGTCTGTGTTTCTCATGGGCTAGACCATGGATGTTTATTGTAGTCTATGGCCTATATTTCATTTTCTCATACCCCACAGTTGGGCTCCATTCTTTTGATTTTATTTTACTGCTAGGGCTTTATTTATTTATTTTTGCATTTTTCCTTTGTCTTATTTCGTCATTGAGACACCCTAAGTGCCACTGTTGGTCATGAGGCCACCCCTCTTGTACCAGCCCGGGAAACAACCCCACATCTTAGCTGATTTTACTAGTACTTTGCTTCAGCCTTACCAGCCGGACACATCCATGCCCTATGCGTGGTGACCTAGTAGAATCCAACCTTGACACCCACAGGGTTTCCAGATGCACTTTCCTCAGTGAATCAGTCAGTTAAGGCTAAACTTGTTATTGTTGTTGTTCAGTCACAGAGTCAGTCCGACTCTTCGCGACCCCATGAACCACATCACACCAGACCCTCCTGTCTTCCGTCGTGCTCAGGAATTTGCTTAATTTCATGTTTGCTGCATCAATAACACTGTCTAACCATCTCATCCTTTGCCGTCCCCTTCTTCTTTTACCTTCAGTCTTTCCCAGCATCAGGATCTTCTCCAGTGAGTGCTCCCTTCTCATTTGGTGGCCAAAGTATTTGAGTTTCCACATCAGTATCTGGCCTTCCAGGGAACAGGGCTGATTTCTTTTAGGATTGACTGATTTGATCTCCTTGCAGTCCAAGGGACTCTCAAGAGTCTTCTCCAGCACCATAATTCAAAAGCATCTATTCTTTGGTGCTCGGCCTTCCTTATAGTCCAACTCTCGCAACCATACATTACTACTGGGAATACATTGCTTTGACCATACAGACTTTTGTTGGCAGGGTGATGTCTCTACTTTTTATTATGCTGTCTAGGTTTGCCATCACTTTCCTCCCAAGGAGCAGGTATCTTTTAATTTCATGGCTGCAGTCACTGTCTGCAGTGATCTGAGATCCCAGGAATGTGAAGTCTGTCACTGCTTCCACAACTTCCCCTTCTATTTGTCAAGGATGCCATGATCTTAGTTTTTTTGATGTTGAGTTTCAAGCCAATCTTTGCGCTCTCCTCTTTCATTCTGAGAAAGAGACTCTTTAGGTCCTCTTCACTTTCTGCCATCAGAGTGGTATTGTCTGCATATATGAGATTGTTGATGTGTTTCCCAGCAATCTTAATTCCAGCTTGTGATTCATCCAGGCAGGCATTTTGCATGACATACTCTGCATATAAATTCAATAAGCAGGATGACAATATACATCCTTGTCATACTCCTTTTCCTATGCTAAACCAATCATTTGTTCCATATCTGGTTCTAACTGTTACTTCTTGACCCTTAAACAGGTTTCTCAGGAGACACATGAGGTGGCCTGTACTCCCGTCTCTATAAGGACTTGCCAGAGTTTGTTGTGATCCACACAATCAAAGGCTTTAGCATAGTCAATGAAGCAGAAGTAAATGTTTTTTCTGGTACTCCCTTGCTTTCTCCATAATCCACCGAATGTTGGCAATTTGATCTCTAGTTCCTCTACCTCTTTGATTCTTTCTCACTTAGTTAATAAGTATACAGGGCACAGAAGATCCAAATTATATGTGGCATTTCTGGACCTTAAAGGGGCTTTTGATTCTATCCCCAGGAATTGCCTCTGAGAGAAAATGGCTGATACTTCCCTGGACAAGAGACTCCTTTTTTTAATTAACATTCATATAGCCACCTCATGTCAAATCAGATACTCTGCTTTAGAGAGATTAACCCCAAAATTTTCTACCAGCAAAGGTGTCAAACAGGGTTGTGTTCTTGCACCCCTGCTTTTCAACTTTTTCCTAAGTGACCTTGCCCCCTTTTTAACCCAAGTGGATGGCCATAGTCCCAAACTGGGTTCTACTAACGTCCCAATTTTGCTTTATGCAGATGATGTGGTTTTATTGTCATGCTCCCGAGTGGGTTTGCTTTGCTTATTGAATTGCTTCCAAGAGTACTGCAAAATCAACCAATTAGAATTAAATTATAGCAAATCCAAAGTGCTAGTCTTCTCCAACTCTAGGAAGCAATTTACCTGGAAGGTGAGCAATCACCAGCTTGAACAAGTAAAACATTTTAAGTACTTAAGTTTGCATTTTCAAGCGACTGCATCATGGACCCAGCAATGTAGAGAAACAATTAATAATGCTAAAGCAAATGTTAACGCACTTTTGTGTTTTTATTTTTCTGGAAGAGGGAACCAATATGTTCCAGCTGTGCTAAAAATCTTCAACCTGAAAATAGGCCCTCAGCTACTCTACAGAGCCCTTTATTTGGATTGAATCAATTAATAAGGCAGTTGAGCAGGTACATTCAGGTTTTCTACAGAAAATCTTGGGTATTCCTTCTTGTGTCCCGTATGCGGCTTTATGCCTAGAATGTGGTCGAAACCTTATGACTACAAGGGAGTGGTTAATGACCTTTAAGTTTTGGCTTCAATTACATTACAGATCTGATCCCTCTAGTTACTGCTTCCAACTTTTGACTGAATCTAACTACTGCACTTGGTTGGTTATTATTGAAAATAAATTACGAACAATGAATATCCCTTTCGAATCCTTACTCTTACTTTCTGAATTGGAGGCAATGCAAACAATAAGGGACAGACTATTTGAGGCAGAGCTATTTGAACTGTACAATGCAGGTAATAAGACATGTTCCCCTCTAAGTCATGGGATATTGCCCACTGTGGGTCATCCTGCTAGCTATTTTCACCAACTTCAGACTCCAGCATTACATAGAACCTTTTCACTTGCCAGGTTCAATGCTCTCCCTTCAGCAATCTTAACTGGGAGGTTTACTAGTATCCCTTTTTAAAATAGACTATGCCCCTGTGCGAGAGGGTCATGTGTTATTGGAATGCCATTACTATGCCAATATTTGACACTGCATTTTATCGTCAGTGCTTGGTGGTATCATCGAGCTTCCTGACTCACACAAATTGCTTTATTTGCTAAACAGCAATGATGAAAATATAAGCGTTTCTGTGGCAGAGTTCTTGCAGGCTGCTCTTTTTTATTCATAGTACAGTATTGTAATGCAAAACTTGTATTCAGGAGATATGAAATTGAGACTTATTTTATATTGATTTTAGACTATCTTAGAATGTTTTTTTTCTCTTTGATTGGTACTCGTTCTTTACCTTATCTTTTGTATATTAATCTTTTTAATGTCAGTGCCAACAAAGGGAATTGAATTGAATTGATTGATTTTGAAACCCAGCTTGTACTTCTGGTTGTTCTCTGTCCACATACTGCTGAAGCCTAGCTTGTAGGATCTTGAGCATGACCTTGCTAGCGTGTGAAATGAGTGCAATTGTGTGATAGTGCCCTTGGCATTGCCCTTCTTTGGGATTGGAATGTAAACTGACCTTTTCCAATCCTGTGGCCACTGTTGTGTTTTCCAAATTTGCTGGCACATTGAGTGCAGCACTTCAACAGCATCATCTTTTAAGACTTTGAATAGCTCAGCTGGGATGCCATCACCTCCGCTAGCTTTGTTGTTAGTAATGCTTTCTAAGGCCCATGTGATTTCACACTCCAGGATGTCTGACTCAAGGTTAGTGATTATACCATCGTGGTTGTCAAAGACATTGAGGTCCTTCTTGTATAGTTCTTCTGTATATTCTTGCCATCTCTTCCTAATTTCTTCTGCTTCTGTTAGGTCCCTACCATTTTTATCTGTTTTATCTGCTTCTGTTAGGTCCCTACCTTTATCATGGCCAGCTTTGCATGGAATTTTCCCTTGGTTTCTCCAATTTTCTTGAAGAAATCTCTAGTCCTTCCCATTCTATTGTTTTCCTCTATTACTTTGCATTGTTCATTCAGGAAAGCCTCCTTATCTCTCCTTGCTGTTCTCTGGAAATCTGCATTCAGTTGAGTAAATCTTTCCTTTTCACCTTTCCCTTTTGCTTCCCTTCTTTCCTCTGCTATTTGTAAAGCCTCATCAGACAGCCACTTTGCTTTCTTGCATTTCTTTTTCTTTGGGATGGTGCTGATTAATGCCTCCTGTACAATGTCATGAACCTCCATCTATAGTTCTTCAGGCAATCTATCAAATCTAGTCCCTTAAACCTATTCTTCACCCCCACTGTATATTCATAAGGGATGTGATCTAGGTCAAGCCTGAATGGCCTAGTGGTTTTCCCAACTTTCTTCAGTTTAAGTCTGAATTTTGCAATGAATAGCTCATGATCTGAGCCACAGTCAGCTCCAGATCTTGTTGTTACTGACTGTATAGAGCTTCTCCATCTTTGACTGTGAATGATATAACCAATATGATTTCGGTGTTGTCCATCTGGTGATGTCCATGTGTAGAGTTGCCTCTTAGGTTGCTGGAAGAGGGCGTTTGCTATGACCAATGTATTCTCTTGCCAAAACTCTGTTAGCCTTTGCCTGGCTTCATTTTGTTCTCCAAGCCAAACTTGTCTGTTATTCTGGTTACGTTTTGACTTCCTGCTTTAGCATGCCAGTCCACTATGATGATGAGGACATCTTTTTGTGGTGTTAGTTCTAGGAGGTGCTATATGACTCCATAGAACCAATCCACTTCAGCCTCTTCTGCATCAGTGGTTGGGGCATAGACTTGGATTACTGTAATGTTGAATGGTTTGCCTTGAATTCAGACTGAGATCATTCTGTTGTTTTTGAGATTGTATCCCATTATTGCCTTTTGCACTCTCTTGTTGACGATAAAGGTCACACCATTTTTTCTACAGGATTCTTGGTCATAGTAATAGATATAATCATCTTCTGAGTTAAATTCGCCCATTCCCGTCCACTTTAGTTCACTGATTCTTCCCAAGATGTCAGTGTTCAGTCTTGCCATCTCATTTTTTATCATGTCAAGCTTATCTTGAATCATAGATCTTACATTCCAGGTTCCTATGCAGTATTGTTCTTTGCAGCATCAGACTTTCCTTTCACCGTCAGACACATCCACAGCTGAGTGTCCTTTCGGCTTTGGCCCAGCCGCTTCACTCTTTCTGGGGTTACTTGTACTCACCCTCTGCCTTTCCCCAGTAGCATATTGGATGCCTTCCGACCTGAGGGGCTCATCTTCTGGTGTCATATTTTCTAGACTTTTGTTGCTGTCCACAGGGTTTTCTTGGCAAAGATCTCATTTTGTCTGAGTTCTCAGCTGTGGCCTGTTCATCCTGGGTGGCTCTCCACAGCATAGCCCCCAGCCTCATCAAACCACACAAGCCCCCTCACCACGTCAAGGCACTGATCCATGTAGTGGATTGCAAGCTTCAGGCCATCAAGATTTCCAGAAAACTTAAATCTTTTGTTGTCCCTGTTTGGAAGTATCTTGTAACACTGTGATTTAATGTTAGTTACTCAGTTGTGCTACTGGATTGGGTTTGTTTTCCTGTTTAGTTTTACTTGAGATTTATATAATTTATGTATTTATGAAATAATCTGTGATGTTTGCTGCATCTATTCTGATGGTAACATGTCCCACCACAGATCCTCCCCCCCATCATCACCAAGAGTACATCAAGAAATGTAAGTGCAGCTTTTTTGGGAGGGATTATCTCCCACCATTGTATTCTTCTTTAAGTTTTAAGGTTTTTCTGCAAACTTGGGGAGTCCCTCAAGTTTGGAGAAAAATCTCCTTTCCCTCAGTGTACGTCCAATCCACAGATTTAGGTATCCACAGATCTGCCCATACATGAGAAATTAGATATGTAGATTAGGCTGCTACTGTTTTCTCAAATATAGCTTTGGTGCAAAAGCAGTATCTATTAGAGGTTTTTTGTAGACAAACACTCAGAGGCTGGATCTGCATTTGACCCCACCCCTAGCAGTCTCCACTCTCCCCCTCCCCCCATTTTTGTGCCTCTGCTCAGGGCTGTTTCTACACACAGCGGGGGAAGTGCATTGACACACAGCTGGGTAGGAAAGAGGAGGCACTGGACATGACTTCTGCTTATCTCTCTCTGGCTGAGTCCAAGGCAGACACTTAGGTGGCAGCATGGTGTTGTGGTTAACGT
The DNA here is from genome assembly GCA_029375565.1 of Gekko gecko. NCBI lineage: Eukaryota > Metazoa > Chordata > Lepidosauria > Squamata > Gekkonidae > Gekko > Gekko gecko. The sequence goes on along the minus strand of JAPDNY010000003.1, from coordinate 157,779,760 downwards.
GATGAACTATGAGCTGGAAGAACCAAGTTCTAATCTCCACTCCGCCAAGGAAGCTCACTGGGTGACCTTGGATCAGTCATGTTCTCTCGCCTATCTCACAGGGGTTGTTATGAGGATAAAATGGAGGAAGGGAGAATGGTATTGTAAGCTGCTTTGGATCCTCACTAGGGAGAAAAGCAGGGTATAAAAAATAACAACCAGCAAGCATGCCTCTGGCTTGTTCCCACAGGTATTGCTCCTTGTCCTTGTGATCCTATTTTGAATATTAGCAACATAAGTTAGACTGAGGAAAGCCTCCACACGGACACACCAGTAGAGCCCAATCATGTCTGTGTTTACCCAGAAGTAAGTTTTGCTGTATTAAATGGTGCTTACTTCCAGGATAGATGTGCATAAACAAAGCCTAGCTTGAGCAGATTCCCTGGAGAAGCAGCAATGGAATGTTCTAAATAAATAAGTAAATAGGCATGAGTGAAAGGCAGAAAAACAGTTTTAAACATTCTTTGATTCAGTTTCTGCCCTGCAGGAAGGTTGATTTTCAGTTGCATTTCAACCTTCCTGCAGCTTATGTGTCACCTGTGAATGAAGGTGTTAATTTGATACAGATTTGTGGTCCATCAATCCACCATTCTTTACAAGGCATGGAAAGACTACTAAAACCTTTTGGGATAGTGTCTAGGGAGTCTCTTCTCCCACTGGAGGGGTGGTGGTGGTACTAAAACAATAAAGCATTTTCTCATGTTTGGTGGAATCCATATTATCTGAAGCAAAGGAAGATTCCTGAATGTTGATGAAGGCAATATACACTGTATGTGTGGGGGGTTTTGCCCTCTCGTCTTGCTGTTGATGCCAGTTTTATCTGTTTTGTCCATGGAGTGTCACAGGATTGCTGTAGTATATAGATTACGTATATTACTCAACTCATGAAGAATCTGATCCTGTTTGACCAGAAAATCAGAAATAGCAGTTCTGGTCCTTTTCTCAAGTTGGAGGGTAATTTGCAAATACTTCAGTTAAAATGTTATCTGTTTTCTTTTCAGATATGCTAACTCAACTGAAAACTCAACTTCTGTTTGGCTTCCTGTGCCAAGTAGCTTGTCCCCTCACCTATGGCTTCCCTGCTGATTCTGGAACTGAATTCCGATCTGCTTTCTCTGTTGCTCGAACCAGCAGCATGGAAGGAAGCACCGAAATGGTGATAACTTTTGACAAGGTGTACGTGAACATTGGTGGTGATTTTGATCCCAAGGCTGGATTATTCCGGTGTCGTATCCCTGGTGCCTATTACTTCTCCTTCACAGTTGGGAAGTACCCCAAGAAAAACTTGTCAGTCATGCTGATGAGGAATAAGAATGAGGTGCAAGCAATTGTGTATGATGAACATCATCGTAAAGAGAGGAAGGTGGCCAGTCAGAGTGCCATGTTACAGTTGGATTATGGTGACACAGTCTGGCTGCGTTTACATGGAGACCCCAAATATGCCCTCTATAGCAATGTGGGCCCTTATACAACTTTTAACGGGTACCTCATCTATCCAGACACTTCTGGCTATTTTCAAAACAGCCTGAGCTCCCAAGAACTAGGAGATGCTTCAGGGCCTCCCCCTCACACAATTCAGCACCTTTCTGTGAACCAGAATGAAATCTCAGAAAGACATGTGGTTTCTGACCAGCCAAGCCGATCGCAGGATCCTCGCTCAGCGTTTTCTGCTGCCCGTTCAGAAAGCCTCCTGGGATCAGATGAGAAGCAGACACAGCATGAGCCCATCACATTTGACACAGAATTTGTGAACATTGGGAAAGACTTCAACTCCTCAAGTGGCATCTTCACATGCCGTGTTCCAGGCGCCTACTACTTCTCCTTTACTATTGGCAAGATGCCCTTTAAGACCATGTCAGTGAAACTAATGAAGAACCACAATGAAGTACAGGCTATGATCTATGATGACAACCACTCCAAACGGCGTGAGATGCAGAGCCAGAGCATCATGCTGCCTCTGCAATATGGTGACACCGTCTGGCTTTACAGCCACCAGCACGATGGCTATGGGGCTTATAGCAACCATGGCAAGTACATTACCTTCACTGGGTTCCTAGTCTACCCTGAGACTAAGCCGAAGCCACCTCCCAATGCCAACATGTCTCTGGGATCAAGGAACTAAAAACTGAACATGGAAGGAGCTTAAGAGAAGCCAGGATGCAGCGGACTCTGGAGCAGGTCCTGGACGGAAATCATCATTTAAATGACAGTGTTCAGCGCATGCTATTGTATGTCCAGTGGAGTCCTTCTGCTGCACGCTTGTGTCCTGATTGCAGAGCCATTGTTGTTCCTACCATCATCCATAGAATGACTTTTGCAGGGTATGTGTTTCTTCATTATTGCTGTTCGGTTCTAGCATAAAGCATGAGGTAGTGGGGGGGGTAGAAGTAGTAGGGGCAGAGGAAAGAGGAGCGACTACAGAAACTGCTACAGAAATGCTGGAAGAGCTTAGAAAAGCCTGCCCTCTCTACAAGGCACTTGGGAGCGGATAATATCCTCTGCATGTGCAGAGAAATGTCTTGAGAGAGGGACACGTGTAATGAAACAATGAACTCAATAAAACCCTGAGACAAAAGGTGCTGGATTTGCTTGTATATTTAATGTGGTATTTTATCAGGAACAACTAATTGCCTGACTTAACCAATGCAGGAGAAAAGAATATATGTGCTAGGTTTAAGGTTAATTATAGAATAGTACTACAGCATTAATCATCTGCCTTTTAATTAACAAACCCTGGCTAGTTTAAATGAATTTGCATAAAAGGAAATGCCATCTTTAATTTTGTTTCATTCTCTATTACAGTCACACACCAGAGTCAAAATAGATGGGAAAATAAAAAAGTATGCCCTTAACTCACAATTTCAACAATTAAAGCTGGCCCAACAGGTTAATAAACTGAAACTTTAGTATTGAAGTCAATGATTGTATTATATGAAGAAGGATGATCACTGTTTCAGCTATTGTATGGAATGGTGATAAGGGAAGCTATGCGCATCTGCAGAAAATAATCTGCAGTGTTGGTGCTGTGTGCTGAACAGCAGAAGCAAATGAAAGCAGTATTCAATCCCCAACAACTCATTACAAGAATCAGGTAGTACCTCTGTGAAAGAGACCCTAGAGAGCTGCTGCCAGTCAGAGCAGACAATACTGACCCTGAAAAACCAACAAACTAATTTAGTACAAGGCAGCTTCATGTGTTCAATCCCATTAACCAAGGGGCTCGGTGTTTCCCGGTGCCAGATGAGAAAAGCCATGCTTCTTCTGAACTGCATATTCTATAAGGAGAACCGCAGCAGAGAGGCTTAGCCTTGAGTTGGGCATATGATTTTTTTTTAAGCTAAGCGGTCTATGGTATATTAGAGAAAACAAAACAGGAAAGGTGGCCTTTCTGCACACAATCCTGAATAATATGAAAGAAATCCATAGGCCTAAAATGTAATAGTTCTGTAGTAATGTACATATTAATTTAAGTGTTCTAGGATTAATGTTTGACCTTTTTGCCTCAGAGTCTCTTTCTTCAGGGTCTTCAGTTCATGGTTAGCTTGGACTGGTAGGAGTTTTGCAGTATAGTAATATAGAAAGGCATTTCCTGCCAGGGCCTTGAGGCCAGAAGCTGAGCAGAATCGATAGATTCCACAGGACAAACTTGTTTGCAGAGCTCACGGATGATTTCAGTGATCGACTGTGAGAAAAGGTTGATCCAGAGGTTTTTCTCCAGGCCTTGGACAGCACGAACCTGGTAAGCACAGTAAACAGCAGTCAAAACGAGCTGCTCAAATTCATCTGCAGTTATAGGAATATCAGATTGTGAAAGATGATCCAGGAGCTCCTCAATCCCAGCTGGGTGTTTTGGAATTTCATGTTGAAAGAGCTGGAGTAACCGTTTTGCAGGACGCAGCGAGGCCACCTCTTCTTCCTGAGCCCTGATTGAGTCATTGGTAATAATTTTAATGCCTCCCCAAAGTAACTGGAAGAGAATGAATAAAAACATGAAGGTCAATGGGCAGTTCTGCTGCAAAGTGAGCATCCTGGACAGACTATGAGTGACCTGGGAAAGGGGTTAGTTTCCAATGTAGTATGCAACTTTGCTCACTTGCTTGAGTCAAACGAATAAGTGATACTGAACAATTCCTAAAACCATTCAAATGCTGCTGTATAAAACACTTTTTTCACTCCTGTTTTTTGTTCATAGACCACTGGGTGAGATTGGCGCAGGAGGACTAATAGGCAGCATGAAGAGGGCTTCATGTATGGAAGGTCCTGCCTTTGGCCAAGGACTAGACTATGTGACTTTTGGGTCCATTCGAGCCTCCTGATTATATACCACCATCTCCCCTCAATCCAGACCTTTCCTTGCAGTGATTTCATAGCCTTCAACAGTCTATGGGCATGTTGTACAGATGGGGCACATATCCAATGCACTCTTGATGTCTCCATGATTTCTGTTTCACTCGCTCTCTGTCTATGCTATTTCACTGACTGCACCACAGATAGAGTATGGATCATAGTGATAATGAGGTGGATCCAGAGGTAGGCAGATGCTTTTGTGGGATTTTCCAATGTCATATCTTTACCATGTCCTATTCCTAGTATCCTAAGTCAAATATAACAGGCACGCAATCTGATATAGATGCATTGTTTGTGCGAATTGCATCAGGATACATTAAATTCATGAGGATTAAGTGAAGATCATTAATTTAGAGCACTGAACACATGAATCTGCCTTATACTGAATCAGGCAGTTGGTCCATCAAGGTCAGTATTGTCTACTCAGACAGGCCGCAGCTCTCCAGGGTCTCAGACAGAGGTCTTTCACATCACCTGCTGCCTGGTTCTTTTAACTGGAGATGCTGGGGATTGAACCTGGGACCTTCCGCATACCAAGCAGATGCTCTGCCACTGAGCCATGGCCCTTCCCCGAAAAGGATTGCTCTTCAGCTAGTGGTCTGGACAACATAAAAGGGTTCATCCACAATATAAAGCAAGTCACATCAGCAGTACTGCCATCATTTTTGGTGTGGCTGTGTATGTTTAGGAGGAGGGTTTCTAAAAGAAAAGGATGTGGGAGAAAATAAGACATTGTCTTATCATATACAATTAATAAATTAAATGTGAGTCCCCTCTTCCAGTTAAGGCTAAAGACAGGCTGCAGTTCAAAAAAAGATGAGAATTATTTCCTTTACTAAAGTTAAATTATCATTATAGTAGTGTTGATTGGTGAATAATGAATGCATTCTCATTCAAACACTCTACACCTCTGCAGAAACTGCAGGAGCCTACCAGTAGCTTGTATCGGATTTGGGAGCAGGTGGGCCCCACAATGCACCTGATGCAGGCTGTCCTCTGATGTGTGAATTTGGGTTGTGTGCCTTTTCTCTGTGAGTACATCTTACATTCACAGCTGTGACTGGAAGCTGTACCCGCATGGAAAATCCACACATTGCCTAATTCACACAAAACAGGATCACGTGTATCACACTCCTGAAATGTGCAGCTGGCAGGCTTCTCTGACACAAGAACAGAATTGTAACACCCACAGGTATCTATGTTGAGAAGACCTGTCATACACTCCTCGCCTTCCCCTGCCTCAGGCAAAGCCACAGATAATTCTAATTGTCAGAAATAGCCCGAGGGTGCCATCTTGTGGGCCATAATTTAGAAAAGCAGACAGTTGTGTTTTCCAGGCATTCCAATTAAAGCTGCAGTGTCTGAGGATTAGTTAAAGTGAAAGTGAACCTGGAATCCTCAGCAAAGTGGAACTTCTTTCAGTGCTAGGCTGCTGGTGTAATATTTTCCATCAAATTGGAGGGCTCAAGAAAAACAAGACTCAGCAAAGCTATGCTGGCTGCCTTCTGCAAAACATCTGATACAGGTATCTGAGGCACTGGCATCAGCAAGCAGCTGGAGCAGGAATCCTTTACTACTTGCCTGTCCTGGGGCAACCACACTTCTCTGGGGGACAACAACATGACTAGCTGGGGTAGCTTCATGCCCAGAAGTTGGTGTAACAGTGATATAGGCAAGATGGGATAAATTAAGCTAAGATGGTGGGTAGAGATGAGACTCAGTAAATGGAAGTATTGGATCCCCTAATCCTTTCCCTCAAGGCATCACTTAAAATTACCTCTAGCATGATGCTCGGTGCTTTCTCAGACCCATTTGACTCTGCAAGATCTCCAAGGTGATCATCTGAAAAACAGAAAACAATGATCCATTTTACTAAGCAAGCAACATCACCTGGCCTATCTTCCTTCATACACATAATAGTACAGTTGTAACACTGTAAATATACTTTACTATTTAGAGCAATTTTGCCATTAATCAAGATCATATTACAAGGCCAGATTAAACTTCTCTTATTTGGTTGAAATATGAATATATGTTATTCATATGCATGCATGAGCTCTGTATGTGACATGCAGACTCTGTGGGGTCACAATGTGGCAAAACTACATGCAGCCTGGTAGCCACAACCTTGATGATGTCTAGATCAGACTACTGTCATGCACTCTACATGAGACTACTCGTGAAGACTTTCCACAAATTGTTCCAGAAATCTGCTGCCCATTTATTGATATCATACTTGTTTTATGAGAATTGCATCTCTCTCTCTTTTGCTATATATTTCCAGGCACAAGTAAAGGGGCTGATTTTGAACTTTAAAGACTTATATGGTTTAGATTCAAGGTACCTTATGGAGTATACACTTTACAAACTACTGCACTCCTTAAGATCCTGTTTATGACATGGCAACCAGAAAAGTAGAGGGTATGCCAGTTGTAGCCATACCATAAATCCATGTAAAGGCATTACAATGTGTGTGTCTGTTACATGCCATAAAGTCGCTTCTCACTTATGGCAATCTTATGAATTAATGACCTCCAAAACATCCTATCATTAACAACCTTGCTCAAGTCTTGCAAACCTTGCTCAGGTCTTGCAAAATGAGGGTTGTGGCATCCTTGACTGAGTCAATCCATCTCGTGTTGGGCCTTCCTCTTTTCCTGCTGCCTTCAACTTTTCCTAGCGTTATTGTCTTTTCCAGTAACTCTTGTCTTCTCGTAATGTGACCAAAGTATAATAGCCTCTTTTTAGTTATTTTAGCTTGTAGGGAGAGTTCAGGCTTTATTTGAACTAGAACCCATTTATTTGTTTTTTTGGTGGTCCACTTTGTCTGTAAATCTCCCTTCTAACACCACATTTTGAAGGAATCAACTTTTTTCCTGTCAGTTTTCATTGCCCAGTTTTCACCCCCATACAGTATAATGGAGAATACTGTGGTATGAATTATCTTGATCTGGATAGCCAGTGACACATCCTTACACTTAAGGCTGCTTTCTAGTTCCTTCATGTCTGCCCTTCCCAGTCTCAGTCTCCTTCTTGGTTGCAGTCTCCCTTTTGGTTGATGATGGAGCCAAGGAATAGGAAATCCTGAACAATGTCAGTTTCTTCATCATCAACCTTAAAGCTGTGTATATTCCCAGTAGTCATTACTTTTGTCTTCTTGATGCAAAGCTGTAATTCTGTTTTGGCACTTTCTGCTTTAACCTTCAGCAGTAGCTGTTTCAGGTCTTCACTATTTTCTGCCAGTAATGTGGCATCATCTGCATATCTCAAACTGTTACTGTTTCTTTCACCAATTCTCATTCCACTTTCATCTAAAGCTAATCCAGTTTTTCTTGTGATACATTCTGCATATGGAATAAAGAGATAGGAAGATAAAATACATCCTTGTCTGATACTTTTGATAGAAACTATCTTGTTTCTCCATATTTTGTTCTAACTGTAGCCTCTTGTCCGGAGCATCAAAACTGTCAGATGCTGTGGCACATCCATATCTTTTAAAACCAACCATAGTTTTTCATAATCACACAGTCAAAAGCTTTGCAGTAATCTATGAAACTCAATCTGATTTCTGCCTGAAATTCTCTTGTATGCTCCATTATGCAACGCAAATTTGCAATATGATCTCTCATCCTTTTTAAAATCCAGTTTGAACATCTGAAATCTGTAATTGGCCCAAGGTCACTTAATGAGCCTCCATGACAAATTGGTGATTTGAACTTTGGTTTCACAAACCCTACTCTGAATCTCTAATTGCTACACCACAATTACTTTCATAAAATGGCTGCTGTTGAACCGTAGCAAGCAGGCAGACCTACATGAGTCAGGTAGTATCAAGACACCCAAGTGGTTGCTGCCAAGCTTGGCCCCAATGATTACTCCCTCAAAGGCCAAAACAGCCTTGGGAAAGGCCTTGTCCCTTCCCTGCCTTTTAGTAACAACTAAGCCTGGAATGCTGTGGCTGATTCACAACAGCCACTGAGGGCATCTGTTTCTTAAAGTAACAAGCACTCCTTTTATCATTTTGGGTTTTTAAAAAAAAAAACAAACAAACCCCAAGTTAATGTTTTTTAAAGATTTCAGATCTTTCTGAAAACCTGAGACATTTTTCAGGTTTGTAGAAAGATCTATTTTCTCTGTTCATATCTCCAATAACTGGATTTAAATATCCTCAGTTTGGCAATTTATTATTATAAGTAGGGACCTGCAATACTCATGGGGGATCCCTTTCCCCTCTTAGATTTCTCTCTGACACATTGCTGCTACTGGACCTGCCGCAACTCCCAGCCTCTGCCACCAGGCCCACTGCAGCTCCCACAGGCTCCCACCAGGCCCACACACAATTGCCACCACTAGGCCTGCTGCAGCTCCCAGCCTCTGTTCCCAGGTCCACCATGACTTCCTATCCCACCATTACCAGACCCACTGTGGCTCCCAGCCAACCCACCATTGTCATTGCCGTCAGGCCCAAGGCAGCTCCCAGCATGCACCACCAGGGTCAGCACAGTTCCCAACCCATGCCACCAGCACTATCACAGATCTTGGGCTTCTGTGACAGAGGAGGATATAGTTGCATTGCCAAAAAAGTGTGTTCAGTGGGAAAAGAGTACTGCGAAGGCACCAGGGATCCCTAAGGGTACAGGTAGGGGCTGGAGGTATCTGTTGGGGAAGCAGAGGAGCAACATTCCAGTGGGACAGGGACCAGGAAGGACCAGGACAAATTCATAGAACCCAGGAGTCTCAAGGGAGAGCTTGGTTCCACAGCCAGCAAGTTGACAGGGGTGGGATGCAGGGAAAAGACTGACATGGTTGTAGAGTCAGAGCAACAAGTTGGAACATGCCTGACTGGGGTTGAAATGGACTCTATAAAGGGACCTGGAGACTCTGGGGCAAGGATTTAAGAGGGATGAGAGGGCTCCCAAGGGACTCTGGGGACTGTGTAGCAACTGGAGAAGCTGGTCTGGTTGGGGCCGTGGAAAGGCACTAAGATAGCAGCAGAGTTAAGCAGGATGGGTGCTGGGAAAAGTTGTATATACCAGTGGCCAAGGAGAAAATAGGGAGGGTGTTCCCAGTGCACTCACAGGGACTCCTGGTCTGAGGCCACTAGTGAGCTTTTCATCAAGCTATTCACCATACCCCAAGAACTCTTTCCCAAGCAATCATAAAAACTGCATTTTCACCAGCATCCCTCTGCTCGTTAGATTCAGGAATATTTCTGGCACTCCGGTAGCAGCTCTAGCTAAGACAGTCTGGAGTCTAATTTCATTTGTAAGGCCAAGCAGATCTTTTATTTGAGAGACATATATAGATAGCCTGAGTAGTGTATTTTCAACATTTTAGAAAGATTTTGTCTGAAAATATGCAATTTTCTATAAAGGGAACAATTTGTTTCAAGGTCTTGAAGTTCCATATTTATTTGTACATTATGGTTTCATGCTTTTGTGTTCAGTTAATGGCTAATCCACTCTATAAATTCATTCTTTCAAAAGTCTTATAGATTTGCTTTTGTAATCAATGTTCTTGCTGGGTTTTTATATTCCACTGAGGCAACCCATAAACTAGAACAATTCATTTGGATGAAAGTATAGGTATAAAGAATAGTAACCTACATCACACCAGCAACATTTAATTAACTGTAAGTACTATTCATTCTGCTTGTTTCCTCCCTTGGAAATTGGTTTGTTACTCTGTTCCTGTACAGTTGTCCCCATTTTTGCTTGGGACCTGTGGAAAGCAGTAGTAGATAATATTTTGTATTGTCTATTTTTAACCACTCCATTCCACCATCCCATCTATTAGTTCCTGACCGTCTACAGGTCAAACAATCCAATCACAGTGGATTACCGGAAAGCCAAAAGACAAGCAGTGCAATTTATGTGAAGATTGCTGTGAGGGCTTCCATATACTTTGACAGTCAAAGAACAAGAGAGAACACTGCATCCAAGTGGTCTGTTTAATTCTGGAAGCAGAGATTGAAAGGAAAACTTATAGTGCTTAAATTCCAAGGAATAAGAAAGAGAGCACAAAAAGTACAGTTATTGATGTAGAATTGTCATCGTCCCCCCGGTCAGAAGAAAGAGACAGGCACTAGGTTTGGGTTTAACTACAGCCCACAGTTCTCAAGTGCAGGAATAGGCCAAGACCAGGGCTCACACCAGACCATCTTCTTACCATATGCTGGGCGTCATGTATTGGAACTGAAACACTGCAGGACTGTGCTGCCAGAGACAGGGTGAGCTTGGAGCCAAATAACAATAGACCAACAGGATTCTGGCAGTAACCAATCAAGGTGTAGGACAGTGCTGCCAGAGACAGGGTGATCTTGGACCTGAATAGACCAACAGGATTCTGGCAGTAACCAATTAAGATGTAAAGTTTTGTAAATAGCCTATCGTTGGGAGTGGGGTGTGTTGGGGTGTGGCCATTGCATGCAATATAACTGAGCTGAGGCTCTGGTCTACAGTCCTGTTCTTGCTGAAATCACTGAATAAAGTAGAGCTGATCACTAGACTGGGAGTCTGTTCATCCATGGAACCCACTATTTAACAGTGGTGATGAGGATGGGAGCCTGTTGAAACAGCCCAGCACCCTCCAGCACTGCACCAAGCTCCAGTGCCAAGCGCATCACATCACTACTGGGACCATGGCTGCTGCTCCAGGACATCTGCCAGAATTTGACCCTGCTCACCCAGAGCTCTGGGAAACCTGGGTGGACCGGCTCAAGTACTACATAGTGTTCCAAGGCATTCGGGACACAGAAGGCTCTCCTGCTCAGTTTCTCTGGGATCACAACACTGAGACTAGTCCAGGGCCTCATCGCGCCAATCACCTTGGAAGAGGCCACATACGACAACCTCATCAAGACGCTCGCTGACCATTTCGCAGCTCAACCCATGAAGATGGTGTGTTGCGTGGACTTCTACATGTGCCAACAAAAGTCCAATGAGACGGCTGCCAACTTCGTGGCAGACCTTCGCTGGCTGCCCCTCAGTTGTGAATTCACAAATTCCAGTGAAGCCGTCCTAGACTGGTTTGTGATGGGCATCAGAGAGGAGAAACTACGCTGAAAGCTCATCGGCCAGGAGGTCCTCACACTAGTAAAAGTGCTACGCGAGGCCACCGCCTCTGAGAAATCCAGGTGCGACTGTCAAACCTCTGCTGCGCACCAGGCCTCTGTCCCTTTGGCTTCTGAAGCATCGGATGATGAGGAGGCCTATCAGGTGTGTCACCCAGCTCCCCACAATGTGAGATCTTCTGTCGCCACTGCTCGCCCAGCTGAGACCGTTGCACACACGCCCTGCGCCAGCTGCAGAGAGGCCCAAGGACACCACTCCTGCCATTTCAGAAATGCAACTGCAGGGCCTGTGGCAAGACCGGCCACATCGCCCGTGCCTGCTGCTCCAAGGGAACCCAGCGATGCACCAACACACACCAGGAGGCAGTGGACCTGAACACCACCATCGTTCACCAACAGCAGGTACTGAATTTGCCCCAGGACACCCCAGATAAAATAAAACTGACTGTGTTTATTGAGGGAGTGCCTGCAAGATGGAACTGGACACGGGGTCCTCCATCTCCCATCATTTTGGAAGAGACTCTCTGGAGGCTCTGTCCACAAGAGAGCCCCCGACTCCACTAGGTTTACTCCTCGGGACTTTCAAAAGAATGAGGTGGCCATTAAGGGGTGGGGCAAATTCCACATGAAATACAGGCAGTTTGAGGAAGTGTTAGACTTGTTGGTGGTAGAAGACAGCTCACCAGCTTGCTTGGACTGTCCTGGTTCATGACCTTGGGATTCAAGGTAATGGAAGTTCACCACGTGCAGCCCTCACACTTCAGCCAGGTGTGTGATGAATTCCCTGCCATCTTCGATGGGACCCTTGGCCAATACACAGAGCCCCCAGTGTCGCTCCAATTTAACCCTGAGATGCGGCCCATCCACCTCAAGGCCCAGAGAGTTCCACTTGTACTCAAGCCCAAAATTGAGGTGGAGCTGGACTGCTTAGTGGCACAGGAGTGTTAGAGCCAGTTCCCCATGCCACCTGGGAGACCCCCCCCTTGTAACCCCAATTAAGCCTAATGGGGATGTCCGCATCTGCATGGACTATAAATGTACGATCAACAAGGAGCTGACAGACCACGCTTACCCAGTGCCTGTAGTCAGCCATGTCCTAGCGACATTGGCAGGAGCCAAGGTCTTTGTTAAATTGGACTTGGCCCAAGCATATCAACGACTCCCAGTGGATGAGTCAACTGCTGAGGCACAGACCATTGTCACACACCAGGGTGCATTCAGAGTCAAGCAGTTACAGTTTGAGGTGAGTGTAGCCCCAGGGATCTTCCAGAATATGATGGACTCTCTCTTGAAAGGCATCCCTGGAGTCCAGCCCTTCTTTGATGTATTGATCACTGCCCCTACAGAAGAAGACTTCGCCACCCGCCTCCGCACTGTGCTGCAACAATTCCACTCCGCTGGGCTGAAGGTGAAGCAGAAGAAATGCCTCCTGGGGATCCCCACGTTGAGTTCAGCATGGATGCAGATGGCATCCATCCTGACAAGGTTTGCGCCATCGCAAACATGCCCGCTCCCACCTCAAAGGTTGAGCTGCAAGCTTTCTTGGGGCTTCTGAACTTTTACCACTCCTTCCTGCCCCATAAAGCTGTGCTTGTGGAGCTGCTCCACTGCCTGCTCGACAAGAAAGCCCCATGGGTGTGGGGCCAGGAGCAGGCTGCCACTTTCCGCACTATGAAGGAGCTGCTCACCTCGAATGACGTCCTCAGCCATTTTGAGGGAGTGTGTTGGGGTGTGGCCATTGCATGCAATATAACCAAGCTGAGGCTCTGGTCTGCAATCTTGTTCTTGCTGAAATCACTGAATAAAGTAGAGCTGATCACTCGACTGGGAATCTGTTCACCCATGGAACCCACTATTTAACACTGGGCAAGCCACCATTGCCCCAAATGCGAGCCATCCCTCTGGCTCATCACCACCTGGCATAGCAAACAGGATACCACCATGTAGCTCCCACCCTCAAGCCACACAACTTGGAGGGGAGGCCTAGCCAGGCTGGTCCCAAGGCAGCCCTCATTTCTTGCCCTGGGCCTCACAACCCAAAGGTGGAGTCTGATGGACCCCCTGCCCCCAAATAAGGGAGGTGATATGATGCTCACCGGATCCATTTCCCCTTTTTCCCACACTAACCTACCAAGTGACCGATCTTAACCGCAGCACCACCAGATCCAATTTCCCACACTGTTCAAGAATAATACAAGGTTGGCAAAATACCCCCCCCCCTTTGCCAATTCAAGGAGGGGCAAAAAAATTCCTACCTGGCCCAAAAAGGTGACCAGCCAAAGCCTGCACTGCTTAAGGTGTGGGAGGGTGGGCCGAGCATGCAGTGAAAGACGCCGAGCTGGGGCAGAGCACAGCATAAATCTCAGCTTGCTCCACCCTCTTTAGTGACATCAGACACTCTGCATCACGGTCACCTGCCTCTCTCTCTTTTTGGGGGAGGCAAAGTGGCCTGTGCCGGCTGGATCTGTGGGCGGAAGGAACCCAAAAGTATTTTTCTTAAGTTCTTCTTTGGGACTAATAGATTGTTCTCATGGGTCCATGGAATAAACAGAAATATGACATGTTATTTCTGTACGGGCCATATCATAAACAACCGTTAGCTTTTCATTTTAGAGTGATTTTCTCCAGGGAAGCAGATAAAAAATTGTGGAAATGGCTTAGAGAATGAGACTATGCCTTTTTCATTAAAAGGGAGAACATCTCTATCCCAGTTTCAGGCTTTTTGATCAAAGCCAGATGTCTGTACTTTTGGACTAAACTTGGATGGCAGCTGCATTTCTTTTCTCCTCAACACAAATTCCAGGAAGCCTTAAAATTCATCGTGCGAATACTGCTACTTTTGAAAGCCACTTTATTAGAGCTGTCTGCAGGATTTCCACTTCTTCCTTTTTCAGTTGGAGTAGCCAGCAGCTGGCAGAGGAAGGTGATCCTGTGCTTTTCAAGAGCTACAAGGGAGATTATCACTGTGATAAGAAAAGCCCGGTTTTTAGAATGCCTTCCTGTCATGCTACCTTTAAGGCACAGGGCCGCCCCTCCCAACCAATGGCATTCCATTTCATGCTTCACATTCCAAATCCTATCAACTCAGTTGTGCTTACTATAAATTCAAAACCCTATTTCTTGGAATCAACCCAAGTACATCTGAGATTCACTTTTCAAAAAAGCCACAGGATAGTTCTCTGAAATTAAGTACAAAAGGTTTTTTAAAAAAAGATAAATCTATTGCTAATAGAGTAGAAAGAGGATGGAGAAAAAAATCCAGAAACAGTGTATGAAAACAGGGGAGAAACCCCCCAGCATTTTAGAAATTAAAGTGTTTCCCAAAAGGCACCCTCTGCCAGGTTTCTCATATCTACCAACTATGTTCTAAAGCTGCTGGAAAATCCCCAGATGCTGCTAAGATGCTAATAGTTCTAGCAGAGAGTGCCCTGAATCAGTAGATGGTGTTTATTTTAGATATTACACAGGAGATAAGTCAATGTTATCACTGCCTTTCTGTGGGAGTGTGTAAGAGCGAGCTGTGGAAACCCATTAGAGGCTGGTGTTGATGCCAAATGCCTGCGTGTGACAAGGGTTCAGCTCCTTCTCCTGAGGTTGACGCCTTTTCCCCCGTGATCAGAGGTTTATGTTATTAACAAGTGGAACAGGTACGAATGCCACAAGTATAACATTCTTAAATCATGCTGGGAAAACAACATCTGTTGAATTTGTCACACTGCTATTAAAAGCACAGAGCTTTGGGTAAGGGAGAAACTGTCAGTTCCACCTTTTCCAAATGCAAACACCACTCTGTTCTTTGCCTTCCAATAGAATTGCTGAAGCCTATTTGGGACCCATCTGGTGTGCCTTCCATTTCAAAAGGTGCAGTTTATCCAACAGATTTACATGAATGGGGTGCTATGCAGTACCCTTGCCAAACTTCTCCCTTCTGTAGAGCCTCTAAAGTCATGGGAACCCTTCTTTATGAACTAAATAGTCCAAATAGCAATAATTCCTGAATCTAGCCCATCATATGTAACACCCTTAACTAGCACTTATGGAATACACTATTTTTATAATTTCATGAAGCTCTGCTAGTTTGAATTTTTATATTAAAATCTATATGACTGTATGGCCATGTTACTTGTAATATTAAGTATAAATAACGACTATAAATGTAGACTTCAGACATCTGATGAAATGAACTCCAAATCACAAAAGCTAATGCTGGAATCAATTTTGTTAGTACCTAAGGTACCACAGGCTTCTATGCAATTGTGCACTGGCTGTATATTCCTTGAAGGTTTTTAATTCTTAGGTTTGTTCTCAGTTTTCCCTTTTTTGTTGCCAGCCACCTTAGGGAACGGAGCTTTTTTTTTTAAGAGGATCTAAATATTTTGAACAAATAAATTGCAAAGCAAAGCAAGAGTTTCTCCAATGCAGGTGCGCTTCCCACCTTATGGACTTACCTGTCTGCTGACGAGATCCAGCAAACATAACGAGCACCAAAGCTGCCCACAGACCCGTTCCAATGTGCAGCTGCAGCATCTGGACCATGCCAGGAAGCCTGCCCTCACCCCTTTGCTGGACACACACACTTTGGGTAAATTAGTTGTTTACTGTAGCTTCTTTCCCCTCTCCTTTCAATCCCAGAAGCCACTGCTGGAACCGTTCCCCCCTTCTATTCCAGCCCTGCTGCAGTTGAACTCCCATTTCCTAACGGATATTTTCCACCATAACATGCAAACGTTGAAGGCATAGCTTCTCTAAGCACTGTGCCAGCACAAGTCCCATTTATTTAGAGCATTCTTTTACTCCCCCCACCTTTTGGCATTTTTTGCCTGATTTTTTTTCCCAAAAGAGAGCCAGCCCTATTCTTCTTAAAGGAGGAACAAGTTCTTAATAGCTAAGGATTTTTACTGAAAATGCATATCGATAAACGGGTCCTCCTTAAAAAGAAAGGTCAATTAATGCCACCTGAAGACATAGAGAGCAGGCTCCAATCTGCTTTGCTTCATTGTTTTTTCCCCCTTTAGCATGGAAATCAAGAGCAATTTATTAAATATATAAGAGGGTGGAGCTGACAAATCTAAACAAGCGCCAAAACATCCAGAATTGATTAATTTGGGGTGATTCCACACTAGACCTTAAATCCTGGTTCAACCCTGTCCCTGAACTTACATTTTACACTGCACTCAAGTTCACCCCTGTAATTATCTTAGGGTATTTTTTGTTTCCACATTACATTGAGGTCACCCTGGTTTCACCCCACACTTGTCCTGGGATAAATGGATGCTGTTATAACCAGGGATAAATGCAAGGTATTGCGTCGCGAGTTGAACTCTGATAAAACCAGGGATGAGATGCAAGTGTGGAAAGGACACTGGAGGAAGAAAGGGCCATTCTTCTTAAACTGTTCAACATTGATCCTGGAGGAAGATAGCAGTTTAGGAGTACAATGACTTAACAACCCTGAATCGTTTGATCAGTTGGCTACCCAGTGCATGTCAAAAATACCAGACATAATTTTTGAAGCCCAATTATGGTCAAGTTCAGCAAATATTGATAAGGTTTCTTCACAGCTTTTTTCCCAGAATTTCAGCAAGAGAAGAAATGCCTTTCAATTGTTAAGAAATAACAACCTTCCACAGATCTCAGAGGATAATCCAAAACTGAAATCCATGTCATACCTTTCATTAGGACCAATCAAGCCAACACAGCACATGATGCAAGATTTTAAGTCCTCCAGAATTCTTCATGAGACTAGATGTTAAAAGTGTTTATGCGGGCCATGATGTTCAGGCCTGTCTGTTCAGACAGTGCCCTTAGTAGGCTTCAGTGACCAAAGGGTGCACCTAGCTGGCCTGGTATCAGATTGCACCTTGCTACAAACCAATAAGGTTATCCACCCACCTTTTTCTTGAAAGAATAAGGTTCAAGATGGCCAGGGCAGCTTCTGCCTCCTGAAACTCTGAGCCATCACTCTAACCTAGAGTTGCCAACTGTGGGTTTGGAAATTCCTGGACATTTGGGGGTGGAACAGGAGAATAACTGGGTAAGGATGGACACGAACCAGGAAAATGCGGTTTGGTTTGTAGTGAACCATGAACCATTATGAACTTTTAAGAGCCAAATTGAACTGGTTTGGTTTGTGGTCTGGTGGAATACCCCCCCCCAGCATACTAGTGGCACTAAACTTGCAGGGGATCTCCAGTTTACACTCTACCTGCCCAGCTGAGGTGGTCATTTTGACATGTGTAGGTTCTGGAGGTTCAGGAATATATAGAATGGATCCTTTGCAAGCTACAGATACCAAACTCACAGGGGATCTCTGGCTGAATCTCCTCTACATGCCCTCCAAGTTTGATGAGGATTGGATTTACAGAAATGGGAAGTGAACATGGAGGCTGGAGAATTCCCCCCCCTTGCTTTGAAGTTTGGTAAACATTTTGTTTGAGCAGAGACAGTCTTTCTGGAAATTTATCCATTCATCAAGTGCACAAACCTCCAGGAACTGCTTGAAAGTTTGTGAAAAGTTTGTGCCGGTTGACCTGCCATGAACTTTAGTTTACAAACCATGAAATCAGCCAAAATTCATAATGAATTTTAGTTTGTGAGCTGGTTCATGCTCATCCCTACAGTTGGGGAGGGAATGGAATTTAGCAGGGATTAGAGATGCCAGTCTCCAGATGGGACCTGGGGATCTCCTCAAATTGCAGCTCATCACCCCACTGATAGCCTTGGGAGACCCGGCAACCCTAGAAGGGATGTGGTGTCATAAGAGTCCACCCTTGGAAGCTGCCCTTTTCTAAAGGGGAACTCATCTCTGTAGTCTGGAGATGACTTGTAATTCTGGAAGGTATCCAGCCCACACATGGAGGTGAGCAAGCCTACTCTAACCACAGGGCTGAGAGCTCACTGACAATAGCAGCATATTCTCAAACCTTACTCCACAGCACCCTTTGCTTCACAGCACCTACTGTTGAGGGGCTTCCAGGATTAATATGGAATAAGGCTACTATCCATTTAATAATTTCATACAGTGGAGAACTAATGCACCCCACACCTGCAGCACAGTAGAGATTGTATGTACTTACATTTTTCCTTTGCACAAACAGTGAAGTCACAAAAGCCTAGCTCCACACTGTGATTTGAAAATCATAATGCTGTTAGGCTTGTCTCTCCTGAAGTTACTAGATAGCCTCAGAGGGCACAGTGATAGACCTAGGCTGAAAGCCCACCAACTGCCCAAGCTCAGCCTCACCTACCTAGAGGGCAGTTATTTGTACCATTTTGCAGGGTTGCCAACCTCCAAGGAGGAGCAAACATAGAAAAACACTGTGTTAGAACAAAAAACAATATCATTGTGCTGCTATGTCTTCATCTATTGATTTAAGTCATATACTTAAATACAATAGAGACCTTAGTGTATCTTATTCATTATAGTACAAAAACCTAAACATTATATATCTAGTAGAAAAGTCCACAGCTACAGAGACAGGTTCCAATGCTGTCGACTATCTTGCCTTCTGATGAGAAATGGATGAGATGTAGCAGTTGTCAATGATGAGAGATGAAGCTGTTATGCTTTCCGAAGAGATACAGCAAGCATCAAAGCAACACACCTCCCAGGCAAAAATTGAGTGTTTCGAGAGATTCTTCTTTAGGCAAAATTATTTTTCCTGGAACCAAAGCTCACAATGCTACAATGCACAAGTCAACCATTCTATAGAAGACTTCTATAAAGGAACATACACTTATAACTTAAAATCATTACAGCTGCAAACTATGTCTGCCAGTTAGACAATACTGGCACAGAAAGACCAGTGATTTGGCACAGGAGGAAACAATGGTGTATGTCCATATGCCTACCTACTGAGCCACACAAACCTCAAAGGATCCTGTAGCCTCATTACCTCTCCACCTGTCTGGCCAAGTTGCTTGAAAGCACTGCACCCAACGCTGGAGTAACAAGTAATGGCTCCCAGAAATCCCACAAGGAACTGCTGGTGTTGCAAAGAAAATATCAGTAACTCTTGCTAGAAGGCTCAGTAACGCAAGTGAAATATAATCAGACTTAAACACCTGGACTCCATTCATTGCCCTGGGCCAAAGCCTATAGGATAAGAAGCCTCTTACATTTTTCAAATAAAATCCATCACTTGCAGAACTCTTCAACTACAAGTCCAGCTTCTTTCATCACCTATCCTCAGTGTTATAGCTCAGGAAACGCATCATTTTTGTATCATGCCTACAACAGATGGGTGATTAGAAAGCCAAAACCAGCTCCTAACTCTGATCCACATTTAAGAAGCTGCCTTCTTGATTACAACATTCACTGAGGTTTTAAAACAGCAGTGCATAATGATCCCATTCATTTCATGATATGGCAAAAATGAATTTGCAAATGGGGAGATGCTCTTGTAATAACATATATAAAGGGCATAACCTCCAAATGTTTTCCCATAGTACACACAGTCATGGAAGGCCTAGTGCCACCAATGCTCACTCTTCAACAAGGGGCTGCCTGGCCATTCATGGTCTATTTGGATCTGTAAACACTATCTCAGCAGCCCCTTTGCTAGGAAATTCTGCTTAATGCATATGTAGAACAATAGGTCTATGGCCACTTAAGAGCATCCTATAATTCCAAAACTGAAAAAGTATGGCTTAGTGCCTCCAGCAGTCTTTGAGCTATTTAGAGTCCATCCCTACAAGCAGTTAAGGGTCACAGGCCAGAAAAAAACCTCCTTTCTGTACATTTTACCTGGAGGCCTTTATTACTTCCTGAAAAGAAGCCAGTTCTATCAGTCTCATGTGGCTCGTTTTCTTTTACGACTTTCTTTGTTACCTTTACTATGCCTCTCTTTGTGCACATCATTACTTTGAACCCTGAAGCTCTTCTTCAAAGCCAATCCTTTGAGGGCTTGCTCTGAAAAAGGAGTTCCGATTCACCTTATACATGCTTTGAAACCAATCAGACAGACAAAAAGCCTCACACCAAATTTTCCTTTATTAGATATAAATATTTCATTCAATCAAAGAGGAAGGCAGAGACATGGGAACATTCCCAGACTCCCTGCTGCTACTTGACTTCTCCTTTCTTCTCTCCTGCTTCTATCTTCAGGGTTTCAGGAGGCTGACGATAGGCAGGGAAAGTCTCCCAGGGACTGTTTAGATCGAACTTACGGAACTCCTGAGACAGCTCCACAGGCTCTGCCACCACCCGTTTCACCTCGTCATCATATCTCACCTAAAGTGAATGTAAACAGATTTGTGGTTACTGCCAAAACATACCTGGGATCTTAAAATTAGTTTTCTGTTCAACTATGTAAACCTGCAGGGTGGTCTTGATAAATACCAGTTTTTCTAAAAACAGTCACTGTGCCCACGCTTACTCTACCTATTACCCCCTTTCTCCCCCACTCCCTTCCCATTTGGTTCTTCATCACGCTCACCTGGGTATACTTCGGCATTTCACCATGGGGTGGCAGTGACGATTGTGCTGCAAACACAAACTTGGCTGAAGACCCCTTGAGAATTCCTTGCTTGATTTTGTCACAGTGCCCTGCCTAATCTACTTGAGCCTTTGATTGGCTACTAAGGGAGTCAGGATGCTAGCCAAGACAGACCATTGGCTTGACTCAGCAGAACTCTTCTTTTTATTACAATATTCTTTTCTCAACATAGAACTGCAAGGTTTGTCCTCTCTCTTTCTGCCTTTTGAAATGGCACTACAGAGCAGAGATAATTCTGTAGTGCACCTCCCAGCCTCTTTCTCCTATCCTAGGAAAGAGGGCTATAAGTGCCTGGCTATTCTTTGCATCCATTCTCTTTGTTGTGAGAAATGGCTATGTATCTGAACGAGTGGCAAAACTGACATCGGCTATCAGTACTACCTGCATATGCCCCAAGTAAACAAAGATTACCAGAGTCTGCCTCTAGCACAACACTGGATTTAATGGCAGTTATAAAAGGTAAAACTAAATTATTGTTGAACTCCCCACAACAATCAACCTAGACCGTCTTGCTTGGAAACACAGGCAATGCTGTGTAAGATATGCCGGTCAAAAGTACAGAATTCACAGGCCCTAGATCTTACAGGAAAGACACCCAGGATGCTCTGAAAAACACATGCTCTGTAGTCTTGTTATAGCTATTGAGGAAAATAGTGTATGCAAAACTTCCACATTGACTCAAAGAGAAAATGACCCTGAACATAAGATACTCCCCCCCCATATTATACACAAAATATTATACACCTTGAGCCATGACGAAAGGCTGGATATGTCATGTACAGTAATATTATTTCTATATATAACTGTAATTTGTATGTGATTTTCTTCTTCTTTTGAGTAAATATAATATAAGGATTAGGGGCTGCAGTGGCTCAGAGGTTAAGATGCTGAACTGCAAACTGGAAGGTTGGTAGCTTGGCAGTTTGTGACCCTAGCGCCGTATAACGGAGTGAGCTCCCTTCTCTGGTCCCAGCTCCTGCCAACCTAGCTGTTCAAAAGCAAGAAATTGCAAATAGATAAATAGGTACTGTTTTGGTGGGAAGGTAACAGCATTCCATGCGCCTTGGTGTTTAGTCATGCCGGCCATATGATGACCATGTAGAAGTCTTTGGACAGTGCTGGCTCTTTGGTTTGGAAATGGAGATGAGCACCGCCCCCTAGAGTCAGATTCGACTGGCTTTTGAGCAAGAGAAACCTTTACCTTTACTAGTATAAGGACTATGTGACACTGTCCAGCTTTTACAAGCTCTCCTACCTCCACATATCCAGAAAGTGGGAAGTCTTTTCGGAAAGGGTGGCCCTCAAACCCATAGTCTGTGAGGATTCGTCTCAAGTCAGGGTGGTTAGCAAAAAATACTCCAAACATATCCCAGATCTAGAGGTGTGGGAATCAGAAAGACAGAAAGTTAAAACACTTTTAAAGGCCATCTTTAATGAATGAGTAGCTCGTTAGGTTGATTTTTACAATATGGCTTCTGACATCCCCAATATGATACATCAAGCAACCTTTGCTAAGTGGGAGGAGAAGAAGCAAGTGCCAGATATTTAGTAGAATGCCTTGATCACTTGGCTGAATGTTCATCCTGAAGTAGTCCTGCTCAGCATTCTTCTAAAAATGCAGATATTCCCCCAGTTTTTCTTGAAAGGAGGTTCCCCAGCAACAACAGCAATAGGTCAAAAGAGAAATAAATAATGAGAAAGAAAGTTTTTCTACTGTCACCAAGCTCTAGAAAGATGGGAATAGGGTTAAAAATCAGAGTAGTGGTTAGAGTGTCAGACTAGGCAAGATCTGGGATGAAATCCTTGCTCTACTATGAAGTTCAGTTGGTCATTTTGGCCAGACTCTGTCTTAGCCTAACCTATCTCACAGGGTTGTTGCAGGAATAAAGGAAGTGGGGACGAAGTTGACCCCTTTGTGATGTGATAGATTCTGTCACATTCAGCACAAAAAGTTGTAGTTTGGAAACACAGGAGTGGATTCAGCCACTACTCTACCAGTCCGCTGAGCAAAGGTTGAAGCCTTCCTCCAATGGGAAAAACACACTAAAATTGAAGGAAGCTCATTTGGAAGGAGGAAGTTCCTCCACCCTAACAGTAGGCCCATACCAAAATCTTTCTTAGCCATATACAGACCAAAGTACTTTTCAAGTCAACTAGAAGAATCCCAGTTTCAATTCAAGAGACTCAGAAACTGCACTTCCCTAACAGGAAGTCCTGATGGGGAACTCTGGGAAGAGTAATTCGCAGGAAAGAGCTGTTTCACAGAATCACCCCCTCTCTGCCAGATAATCCCTGCCTCCCTTCATAAAGATAGTTTATGGTCTGGCAAACAAGGTCAACAGCAGAGAAAGGGATGGGCGGCTGCATATGAGCATGTGGGCATGTCCCTCCTTTGAACTCTCAAAAATGCCCAAAGAATTTTGAGTGTTCAACATAAGAACCTGTTTCAAGCAATTTCAAATCAAGGATGTGGCAATTGTGCATAGTATTCTTCAGGGTGTTTAGAGAACCAGGCATTTTAATTGAGTGTGCAGTGCTTTACAGTATTTTGAACACGGAATTCAAGGCTTATAGTTTTGACATGTCTGCTTTTAGTCTTCAAAATATCCCTTTTTCATTTACCTCAAATCACTACAAGATACAAGGAAGACTGCTGGCCTTTGTAACTCCAATGGAGAGAGACCTTTTTCCCCTTGCTTAGAGAAACTAGACTGACATTAAAAGGCACCCATGTGTATCTACTTGCCTGCCAGCATTCAGCACAGGGATGGTGTTAAGAAAAGTCCTTTAAAATCATGGCCAGAAACATCTCTTTTTTTCCCCCCACCTTTAAAAAAAATGTAATATCCAGCCTCAGGAACAAGAACTCGAAAGCTTGCCCATTGTTTTGTGTCTGCAGGCTGGAAGGTCAGTAGTTCGGCAATTCAAGACCCAAGTGCCGCATGAAGGAGTGAGCTCCAGTCTCTGGTTCCAGCTCCTGCCAACCTAGCAGTTCGAAAGCAAGAAATTGCAAGTAGACAAATAGGTACCGCTTCAGTGGGAAGGTAACAGCATTCTGTTCACCTCAGCGTCTAGTCATGCCGGCCACATGATCACAGAAATGTCTTTGGACAGCACTGGCTCTTCGGCTTGGAAACGGAGATAAGGACTGCAACCCTAGAGTCGGATTCAACTGGCTTTCGAGCAACAGAAACCTTTACCTTTACCTAATAAAAGCTATTATATGGACTGTGGTTTGTATACAAAACCCCCGGCAGATACTACTATAATCTCTAAGCCGTAGTGCTTTCCATAACCTCAGCTGCAATTATGTGCTCTACCCTCAGTGGAACAGAAATCAGAGCTGTCTTCTATTCCTAAATGTCAGTGTCCTTAGCGCTCACCTCTCTTTCATACCAATTTGCTGCTTGATGCACTGGGACCGCCGAATCAACAGGTGTCAGTTCATCAGTGTACGTTTTTACACGAATCCGGGAGTTGAAACGCAGAGATAGGAGATTGTAAACCAGCTGAGAAAGAATGTTAAGAAGCAGTAAGAAGCAGTGATGTTACAGAATAAAACAAATTCTTCTGTTACAGGACAAAATTGTAATATGGTTTCCACAATGACTGTGATACGGCCACTTTTGAAAAGATACAAAGGGATACAGTAACTTGAGTCCAGCACTACATTTCTGTTGGCGCAAGGATTTCTGCCTGCAGGGCTCATCTTACTTGCCTTGCTCTGTCTACTGCAGCCAAAAATCCACCCCCAGTGCTGCTCCAGGAAGATAGGGACCCCCAGGAATAGGACTGCGGGGGGGCACTATGGCAAGAAAATAACAGTCCATAGGCATAAATTCTTTCACCCACAGAAACACTTCATTGGATCAAAAAACCAAACCTAGCATGCTTACCCCCCCTTGAGATGCTGATTACAAATGAAAACAAATTAGGGCTAGCTGGAATGGAAGGACAGAAAAAGATGGGGAAGTTGGCCCACTCAGTCTCAAGACAGCTAACAGTCTCACTTACAGAGGTGTAAGTTCAGGGTGAGTCAGAAGTTTCACATGATTTCTCATGGAGCTCCAGTTTGCAAAAGATTTATTTCAATTGATTAAGAAGCTCAGGGAAACAGAATACAGACTGCATAGGGGCAGACAGATTAGGGTCAGATTAATGACTATCCAGGCACATTGAGCAAGAATTCCTAACTTCTAAAAACACCTTTTGAAAAAATGAAAGCTGATTTCCTAGGCAACTTTTAAAAGTAGTTTAAGCAACAATACTTCCTTGAGACAAGTGTCACTAACCTGACACAGTGCTTAATGCTTAAACAACCACTGCATTATATAAAACTACAAAAGGATGTCTATCACAGCAGCAAAGGGACACGGTCATTCAGAAGCTGTAACTCTACTGGTCAGTAGGCATGAGGTCATGGCAACAGAAGGGCTAGCTACCGAGATGACATCCCCACAGTTCTGTTTAGCTATGCAAGGCTCCATTTTTTTCCTTGGAAGACTCTGCACCTCAGAATCCTCTTTGTAGCAGCTTTTACCTCAAAACGGTTCAGTCGAGATGGAACATCAACGGCTGTCAGATCAGCTAAGGACTTGAACTGGGCATTTGTGTGGTCTTTTAGAAAGGTCAGCACTGGAATGATCCCATCTGGATGAATTAAAATTTCCAGCTCATTGAAACATGTTACCTGGTAGAGAAAGAAATAGTAATATGTTGACTAGATCCACTGCATCAAAAGGTGCAATCTCATATACATTTACTTAGAACTAAGTCCTAAGCAAGTCCACAGAACTATTTCCAAACCAATGTGTTCAAAGATTATAAAAGGCTAAAACAAGGACACCTCTGAATGGAGTGCAGAATGGCAAACCAAGGAATTGTCAGTTAGCCTCCAGCTCTTCCTTGCACATATCTTCATATGGAGCATAATCCTTGCCCTTCCCATTCCAAGAAAGAAAGGTACCTACTTGAGCTTGCTGAACATACTTGGGCAGGATCTCAGCCACATATTCTCCAAAGGCATACAGCTGCTTTTGTGTCACTTCATCCTTTGGTCTAACAGTGGCTGAAAAGAAAGTTACCAATTTCATGATATAATAAACCACAGAAAAAAAAACTACATTGGGTCACAGTGTAGAGCTCGACACAGTTCCGGTGGCCATCAGACAGAGATTAGTTCAGGACAAATGAACATGGTCAGGAAAAGAAATACACTGGTAAGGCACAAACTCCAAGAGGATGTGAATAGATCAAGGATAATCACAGTTTCCTGTTGCCCCCCGACCTGGCCACAGTAATCCGTGCAACAGTCGTTTCCAGACTGGACTACTATAACTCGCTCTATGCTAGTCTGCCCTTGAGACCGACCCAGAAGTGCCAACTGGTCCAGAATGCAGCAGCGCGAGTCCTGGCAGGAACACCACGGACAGCACATATACCACCTGCGCTGCACCAGGTGCACTGGTTACCGGTGGAATACCGAATCAGGTTCAAGGTATTAGTGTTGATTTTAAGGCCTTGAGCAGTCAGGGACCCACGTATCTTTGGGACCACCTCCTCCAATATGTCCTCATAAGGGTGCAGAGATCATGATGATAACAACTTGCTGGTGATCCCCGGCCCTGGGGAGGTCCGGCTGTCCTCGACTAGGGCCAGGGTCCTTTTGGTGGAACTCTCTGCCGAATAACATCAGGGCCCTGTGGGATCTGATGCAATTCTGTAGAGTCTGGAAGACAGAGATGTTCTGCCAGGCTTTTAGTTGAGGCCAGCAAACGTTAACACTGGCACCCTTCTTTCCTACCTATGGCCCCACATCCCCTTTCCTGTTGCTCAAAGAGCACTGCAGCCGACAAAAAGGGGTGATCGCCATCTGAACTGGTCATTTTATTAGTGTATTATAATAATTTTATTTATCAATATGTTGTCGAAGGCTAAACACAAAATGCTCTACATCTTACAACAGCGCTACAGAGATTAGAATTTCCACAGCCAATCCATATGCAAAAGAACTTCCTTGGGAAAGCTCTTCCATTTGCATGTCACAGCCTGGGAAACTCCTACAAGATAATGACTCAGCCCTACCCCACCTTCCTGAGTAGATATAAATTACCTGCCTACCATTTTTCTTCTCACATTGACACAGAGAGTGCTCCATCTTTCTGTATTATACCTCCGAGGTCACAGCTGCTGGCAAAAAGTCAGATACTACAGTGCCAAGACCACAACCATACAGCCTGAAAAATCTACAACAGCTAATAATTTTATGTATCAATTGGAGTATTCTATTTGTTTTAAGCCTGTAAATTGCTCAGAGCCCACTTGCAATTCAAAAATCTTAATAATAAAAATGGGATATTAACCACAATGCAAAGAAACATAAAAAAAACCTGAGGATATGCTTTGACAGAGCACGAATACTATACCATTAGCTTTTCTGCTGAGTTTGTTTGTTTGTATATATATATATCAAAATATATAAAAATATATTGGAAATCAACAGTAGGGTATCGTGTACCTAAATAGTGATAAACAATTCACTCTGGAAAACATTGTGTCACAGATAATGACTACAGTCTCAAACTCAGGGGACAGCTAAATGTTTATATTTATTTATAGTCCACCTTCCTCACTGAAACTAAAGGCAGATTACCTAGCATAAGTCATTACGATCAACAGGACGGGACATCCAGTGAACATTGCAATAGAGTTTGGACTACGGAAATCTGAAAACAAGCAGAAATCTGAAACAGAGTTGAAACAAAGCTGAAGCAAAGCATATGCATTTAAATCATGACATGTTAAATGAAGCAGAAATTACATAGTAGGAGCATATCTACAGCAACAGACAGTACAAACTTTACACAGTACTATCCATGGATTCTATCCCTTTACCAAAGCATCTTTCTAAACCAGTTCATTACTGTACAGCCCTAATTATCTGTATAGAAAAGCCCTCTTGAATAATTCAGTTTTGCATAGTTTGGAGGAAGCCAGGAAGGTGACAGCGTTCCTAACCTCATCAGGATGGCTGTTCCACATTTATGGGCAGTTGTTGATTTTGCCCATCTGTAGGGTGGCACCTGCAGAAGGTTCAGCCCAGATGAGTGAAGCTTTCATGGTGCTGCATAGTGAGAGAGGCAGTTCTGCAGGTGTGAGGGCCCAAGGCCATGAAGGTATGTGATAAACAATACTGTGAATTGAGCCCAGTCACTGATGGTCAGACAATGAACTGACTACAGAATGGGAATAATATGTATGCTCCCCCAGCTCCTGATAATAACAGAGCTGCAGTATTCAGCACTAGCTGTAGCTTCCTAGTTGACTTCAAGGGGAGGCCTACATAGAGAGCATTAAAGTAGTCTAGTCTTAGTGTTACCATGACACAGATCCAGATGGCTGGATCAGCCATTTCAGAGTAGGGGGATATCTTGCGGGTGACACTCAGTCCTCATAAGCTTAAGAGTCAACAATGAGGTGGAGCATCTTGCACACATCCTTTTAAATACCTGAGCGTTGACTGATGGAGTCCAAGTTCTAGACAAGGTGGAACCTAAACTTAGTAAAGCTGTTATTTCTGCACTATAAAAGATGCATGGGTCAAATTTAAAATTAAGTCAGACTTACGCTGAGTCTCAGCTGTAGATTTCCCCTCAAATCGAGCTTGCAATAGCATTGCTGGGTGCCCAGCAACTATATAAAAAGAGAGAATTAAAGTATTACTTGTATTTTATAGCCATATGTGTCATCTGAGAAAGACTCACATTTTTGACACAATAACATCACAAAGAATACAATGATTTAAGAAAGTATATGAGAGAAAAAGAGCACTTGCCTAACAACGTAATCCAATCCTTTCAATGCTTACTTCGAAATAAGCCCCACTGAGGCCAATGGTACTGCTGAATAAACATGAGTAAGACTGAACTATAGTTACAATTGGAACAGTTCGGGGTTGAATAGGCACTTCACACAGATGCTTCAGAACCTTACCATAATGGTATTAAAGTAGCCCACAAGGAAGACTGTTGCCAAAATATTCTTCTTCAGTAACTCTTTGAAGTCAATGATACATAAGAGCTCCTACCACCCTACAATTGTTGTGGGTAAGAAGCACTAAGCAGCTTCAATACTAGTATTCTAATATCCCTTTGAAACAGGTGTTTCATTTCAGGGCTTCACGGATGTCACCACAAAATAACTCTTGAAAACATCTGCCGAGATAATAATTCTTTATGACTGTATACATGATCTTCACATTAATTTCCATGTGGAGATTAATTATATATATAAAATATCTCAAAGCAGAAACTTTTAAAAACATATCAAGTAGCTCCTTCTGAAGAAGAGAGCACACTGAGGATTTTAAACCAACACAAATCAGATACTTTTAAAAAGTGGATTAAGAAAAACAATTTCATCAAACGGTTATGAAGGAATCAGTCTATCACATTGCGTTTTGCGTATATACCTCGCAAAAGCAGCCTAAAAAGATGTAACCAAGTATAGAAAACTGGGGGGCGGGGGGAGAAAGAAATGCTAAAACGGAGGCGGAAGGTTAACATGTCAAGAGACACTGCTGACAGCATTAAGAACATAACCATATTCTTTATACCCATTGTATAATAGCATGGGAGATTCCCCCAAAGAATCCTGGGAATTGTAGTTTCTGAAATTGTTGAGAATTCTGTTACAGATCCTTAGCTTCCCTCACAGAACTACAATTCCCACAGTACCTGACGAAGAAAAAACGATCTGACCTTTGAAGAAGGCACCAAGTAATCGCAACCGATACAACCACACCCCAGCGGACAAACTACGTCACCTAACAGAAACAGAGCATCCACAAGCTCACCTCTCAGCCCACCGCGAACCAGCCCCACCGCAGCCGCCAACATCCTGCCTACTCACGACACTAAACTCAATCCACGAGCCTCACAAGGACACAACCGTACGCATTAAGGCGCATGCGCGCCATCGAGCTCTCTCTCCCATTGGCTTGACAAAGCGGTATTATTACACGACCGGCTCCGCGGTCGCCTAGTAAACTAAGCCAATCCGCGCGCAGGAAGTGCCCAAATGATCCGGAAATGAGGAGCACGCACGTGAATCGTGTGATCATCAAGGGCTGCTTCCGGGAGCACAGACCAGAGTCGGAAGGAAAGTGCAGCCTCCTCTGGTGTCCCCCTGAGCCGTTCCCGGTGTGAAGTTCCGAGCCGGAGGGATGAAGGGAGGAGCCGCAAGTAAGAGTCGGTGTCCATTGAGGTTGGGACGCTTCCCTACGCACCCCCCGCGCTCGTTGAGGGGGCGGGAAGTTTTTTTACCCACCCCTGCTGGGAGGGGTGCTTCGGAATGGCGGCTTGGTTTCCCACCCTCCTTCAACGCAGGCATTTCAGGCCGCGCGCCAGGTGGCTCTGGGAAGAGCCTGTGCAAAGAGGCTGGCTTCATCCAGTTGGTGTTAGCGGGTTTAGGCTCGCCTGTTTCAACGTAAGCTCGGGCTGAAAGACGAGCCACGTTCATTCGCCCTGGTGCCTGTGAGCGCAAACTCCGCCGCTCAGATAGAGAAAAGATGCATCCACCAACCTGTCGCAGTCGGCCATTTCCAGGTACCCTTTCAGGTACCTGGTAGTTTTTAATAACAACGGACCATCACTTTGCCTAGGTTTTTTTTTCTTCCTCTGCACAATAATCAACGATCTCATCTCCCATTTCTTTCTAAATCTTCCACCGTCTGAAGCCATTCTGTGCACTATGGCGGACAAGCATATTTTTAGACGGGTTGTACCAATAACACAGCCTTCCGTAGTGGGATATGGGCTTGGAGTGTATTTACAGTGCAGTCATAAGCATGTTCCATTCCAAATCCTATTCATATCAATTCAATGGAGTTCACTCTCAGTGTAGTGATTTTAGGATTGCTCTACTAACTGCATTGGATTGTAGCAGTAAAGTGTGAAGTAGCTCTTGCCATTTTCCTTTATTGACTACTTTAACATTTTGCTCTTTTATGAGACCCCTTACATGTAATAACTGTAAAGGCACCTCTCTCTAGTGTTCTGAGGTGACGTGTGTTATGCTGCGTCCTTGCCTTCCTTAACATTTCTTCCTTATTTTCCCTGCCATCAAAGGCTCTTCTGTTAGAATTCTTAGCTGAACCTAAAGAACAGTCAGCACATGGGGTTGGTTCTGAGGTAAAAGGGAATCCTTTACTCAATATAAAGCAGTTCCTTTCCCTTAAACATAAGTAATGTTTATTTAGAAATAGAACAGCATAATGATTCTTCTTGTTTCTCTAAAGTTCTTTAATTATACCTAGTCACACAGGCTTATTTTCCATACTTGCCACATAGGCTATTAATTCCCACACATAATACAGATTTCTCTCACTTGCCACATCATCTCACTGTCTCTGCGATCCAGTCATCTCCACCATCCTAGGGTACAGCTGTCATACAATAAAACACACTTCAATCAGTCATCCAGTCCTCCATCTTTCTTACTCTAGAGCCTTGTATTTTAAAACTATAGCAGCATACATATAAAACCACACATTCAGTCATAAATAAAATACACAAAACATTTAAATATCAGAACACTAGAATGTCTTGAGGTTTGTTAGAGCACTTTGGATAAAACCAGTATTTTTTAAATACCTCCTGGCATTTTGAGGAAGCACACAAGACATACAAAACATTTCAATTAAGAAATGCTGTCTTCAGACCAGCTGAGTTCTATTGACTCAAATTAGACTGTATATCTAGTATTCTCCATACTGTATGAAGCCTAGCAATTTCTGAACTTATATAAATATGGCACAGTATGACACACGCTGAATAAGTATTTGAGTCTATGGTGATTTGTTGCAAGAGATTGGCAGGAGCCCAGTTGTACGTACTGGGATGTAGGATACTGATGTCTTCTTGACCTGTTCCATGCAGCTTTTCAAATTTAACTATGTAAGTGTCGTACTTGTTACTCTTAGTTGTCAGACACATGCAGCACAAGTCTGATAAAGAATATCTGTTGTTTTTCAGATTGGAGATCAGATCTAGGCAACATGGACTCTTTGGAGGAGACTGGAGGTTCATCAACAGAGGAAACTGGAAGTTCCTCTGCAGAGAACTACTTTGTGAATTACACTTTCACTGACCGTTCTCACTCAGGCCGTGTGGCCCAGGGAATTATGAAACTATGCCTAGAGGATGAGCTTTTTGCAGATGTCACTATCTCCGTAGAAGGTAAAGAATTCCAACTGCACCGGCTAGTCCTCTCAGCTCAAAGTTGCTTCTTTCGTTCTATGTTCACTTCCAATCTGAAGGAGGCACATAACCGGGTGATTGAGTTACAAGACATTAGTGAGAGTGTATTTCAGCTACTGGTAGACTATATTTATCATGGAACTGTAAAGCTGAGGGCAGAAGATTTGCAAGAGACTTATGAGGTGGCAGATATGTACCAACTAACTGCGCTTTTTGAGGAGTGTTCCCGTTTCTTGGCTCGAACAGTACAAGTGAGGAACTGTCTGCAGATTATGTGGCTGGCTGATCAGCACAGTGATGTGGAGCTCTACACAGCTGCCAAGCATTGTGCCAAGTCATACTTATCACAGCTTCAGGAAACAGAGGAGTTTCTACACCTTCCTCTCCGTCTCTTGACAGATATTCTCACAGGTTGGTAGAACAGTTACTGAAAACAGCTATATACTGAAAGTGTGAAGCATAAGATAAAGTGCACGTGTGAAAGGGTAAGTGAAGATTTCATCAGTTTAGATCCTTCAGAAGCAGTGTAGAATAACCAGATAATATATTTTTAATTAAAGGCAGAGCAACATTTTTGAGCTCATTAATATAGCAAAAGTTAGACGTAATGAGTCTATACAGTTATGACAGATCCCTGTCTGTTCCCCAACACCCAGACAGAATTTTCCCACCAAAAATATTTTTAGTTCCCCTCAGTGACTGAGCCATCCTTCAGTAGTGTGCATTTCTTCTTTATTTTATAAGCTTTAACTATCCCACCCTGTCCCAGCTATTAGTTTAGACTTATGACCCAGCACAGGAACAAGTGGGAATACGGGGACTATCTTTATAAACATTTTTGAAATGGCACTTGAGGCAGATTACCTTTCAAAAACAGAATAAAGATTTTATTAAATAGGCAAGGAATATATAAATATGAGGATTCAAGGTATAGAGGTTGCTGAGATTAAATCTTCTAGTATATATAGAATTGAGGCTTTTGAACGTACAAGAGAGTGTTGTTCATGCCTAATTTCTGAGTTTCAAGTTCTTTTCAGTGAGAGGTTTTTGCTTATTATATATTTCAGCCATAACACAGAATCTTAAATACAGTTTCTTAGAGAATAATGTTGTCTTAGTGCTTCTAGGTTTCTTCCTTCAGATATCCCTTTAGATATTATAGTTTTTCCACTAACTCCTGAGGTGTCTAAGCTTCTCCCCTTTATCACAGACCAGGGTTCTCTTCCCAGCCCCTTTCACTGACAGGTAGTTATTCTCCTTGTCTCTAAGAAGCAATAACTCCTTTTACTATTTGGCTAGTATAGGAGTTCTCTAACTACTCAGACCTTCTGCCAACTCCTTCTCCAGTATCTGTCATCTGTATAAAGTTGTTCTGTAGCTTTCTTGACTGAGAATCTAAGTTTTCCCTCAGAGCAGTTTTACTATATTTAAGACAATGGGGTCCTTATTCTCTCTATAAAAGTACTTTTCTGACAATTCCCTGACAGAAATCACTGACTCCCAAAGTCTCTTCCCTTAGAAGCCAAACCCTCTGGCTACTGATCCAGACATTAGATTTCAGATCAAGACCAAAAGTGTCTCAAAAAGCAAATTAATCTTTTCCCTCCAGATCAGCTGTTTTATTTCCTCTCTCAGCTGATGCTGGCTAATCAGAAAGTGAGTAGAGCAGCCAATCACATAAGCTCTTCTCTCTGGGGAAGATTAACTCATGAACTTCCTAACTCTCTGTCCCAAGGAGCATTTTAAAAAGCCTGCTTTTCTGAGCAATCTGTTGCAACAGTTAAAAACAAAAAGTGCTTCTATGAAAAGCTTTACTTCCTTGGAGTCTTAAGGGACAAAAATTATTATTTTGGATACTTGAAATTAATGGGTGGATCAAGTTGAAAAGCTTGCAGAATTAGTAGGCAGAGTGTGTCTTTACTCACCTTCCTGTTACTTGCCCCAGAAATCCTCTCTGAGTGTGACAATACAAGGTGCTGCAGTGAGGGGGGACATTAGGTAAAACCATCTCCTTGGCTGCCCCTAAAAGACAATTTTCAAAACAAGCAAGTTCTGGGGAAAGGGAAAGGTTGGAGGGAAATTTACTCTGCTAACTCATGTGGGGTCCACCCTAGTGTTTCCTAAGAGTTTGTACTTTATTCTAGTTGGCTGCATATAGTGAGCAAGAATCTGTGTGCTATACTTGTCCAAATTATGATATTTACACATGTGAAATATGAGATAGTTGAGGACTTTGATTTATAATGCATTTCTAAAGCAGCAATCCGTGATTAACAAGATACTTCACCCTGTTTAAAGTGAAAGCCACTATACAGCACATTGGCTATAATAACTGATTGACCAAATGCCCTAGTAGAGTTCAGTTGAAGTCAGTTGGGGTAATTCTCCCTGAGGAAGTGGGTTGTAGTCTACAAATGCTTAAAAAAATGCCTTTCAGGTGCCACATGACTCCTTCCACTCTGGTTAGAGAAGCGGCAATTTAATTTATTGGCTCTTAACCTATTCTCATATCCTGAGGCCTTGAACTGCAATTTCGGTTTCTTTCTCAGACTGCAAGAACTACTCTGTGCTTGTCTTCAGGACATTCTGGTTCAAAAGTGCTACTTTGGGGAGCTGCATTCAGTGGGGCATAACTAGGAATTTCAGATTAAATGACCCATGCAAGATTGTCCAGGAATCCATTGTGCATGCTGTTGATAATAATCTAATTTTGTTTAGGAGTCTACCCTGAGAAGGTCGAAGGTGAAGCACTGAAATTTTGTTTTTCAGATCCTTCTTGATGTAGTAGAACAGATCTGTAGGAGCCTTTCTTTAGTGCAAGACCCTCTTGCATTGTTGGAAGGCTCTTTATGCAGAGAGAATGTGCTGCCATTAGGGGAATGGGTCCATAGGACTGGTAAATTTCAGTATCGTAAAAAAGCCTGTAGGAAAGCTTGGAAGCTTTTTTATGCTTAGCAAAAATATGTCAAAAATGAATTGTTGCAGTTTGGCAGGAACATTTTTTAATGCAATTGTAGAAGGGGTTATGAAAAGCCCAGCATTTAAATTATAGGAAGGGCCAAGCTCATCAGCCTTTTTATAATGACTCCCTTATTTACTATTTTTTATTAGTCTCAGGGTGGGGGTGACTCATGGAGAGGGAGCCCCGCTCTCCATGAGACACAGCAAGTCAGGCCTCTCCGACTTGTTTCTCTGGACTCTGAGCCTGACTGAGAAGCTCAGTCTGGTCCCCAGCCGGTCCCCAATATTTTACTAACTCAGGCAGCTATCTAGACCTATCCTTGTTAAGCACCAGGCAGGGTTTCTGGCAAGCTGAGTGCTTCTTCCCTTCCCTCCATGTACTTGGTTTGGTCAGACACACACCCCAGTCAAAATCTTCTGCCACACCCTAGGAGTCCATTTGAAACTCACAAAAGAAATACTTAAACCTAAACCTTTCCTTTGTTCAGAATGGAGAGAAGGAGCAAAACCAAGTTCCTGAAAATTACTTTTTGCTCTGAGTGGAGGGGCAAGTTCAAGCCTAGACCACTGTGAATGTTATTTCTGTCACATGCAATTTGCTAAACAAATCGTCTTAATATGGCTCTGAATAATGTACATTAGACAGCTCTAATCAGATAATGCCCTGATCTGGATGGCTCAAGCCAGCCCAATATTGTCAGATCTCAAAAGCTAAGCAGGGTTGGCCCTGGTTAGAATTTGGATGGGAGACCACCAAGGAAGTCCCTGGTCATTAAGCAGAAGCAGGCAATGGCAAACCACCTCTGAACATCTCTTGTCTTGAAAACTCTATGGGGTGGCCATAAGTCAGCTGTGACTTCCAACACCAATCAAATACTACAAAGGGATAATGTTTTTGGATTTTTAGTTATATTTTTAGTTTCTGAACACATTGTATTAAGAATTTTATTGAAATGTACTTTTGAAATACTTGGAAAATCTGAAATAGACATCCTGCATCAAACCACACATTCCAAAGATTTGAGGGGCCTGTAAGTTGTCTTAAGAGGGGGCAGTGGTTTGCACTGCAACAGGAAGGGAGAATTGGTGGAAATCACCTGCCCTTCTTAAAAAAAAGTAGCCTTAAATATTTTGAACTTGTGGTTGGATACTTATTTACATCACTTATACCACACTTTTCTTCCCAAGGGGGACCCAAGGTAGCTTGCATAACTCGCCTGCAATGTTCCCTCTAAGCTGTGGAGTCTTGTGAGCAGAAATTCTACTTTGTGAGCTACTGGCGCTAAAGTTGTGAGCAAGTGATTTGGCTACTGCATAAATTAGTCTGCTCTGGAGCCATCCTTCCTGAGCTAAGACAGAAATGTGTGAGCCGGAGGCTAAAAAACTGTGAGCTAGCTCACACTAACTCAGCTTAGAGGGAACATTGCTCGCCTGTCCTCCATTTTATCCTCATAACAGCCCTGTGAGGTAGGTTAGGCTGAGAGTGTTTGACTGGCCTACAAAGCAAACTTCCATGGAAGACTGGGAATCTGAACCTGGTTCTCCCAGATCCTAGTCTAACACTCTAACCAGTACACCACACTGGCTCTCTACAGGTCAGTGAAATCTATTACTACAATAGTTCTCCAACTTTGTCCTTAGTGTGCCTCTACAAAGTAGAAAACCCTCTCCATGACTAAGGCACAATAAGGGTCTACCTAATGCTTCCTGTAATTCTAATTTCAAGGAGACAAACTGGGGTCTGGTCCTATGGCTATTGTTGGTTACAGTTCATCTCTAGAACAAGAACAGTAACACACAAGAGCTCTTAATACTTAACAGGTAACATAGTATCTGGAAGGAGTGCTAGCTCCGCCTAAGTTACTTGATAACCTCTTGTCTTTGCAAACACACAGATGGGGTTCCATGTTCCCAGAATCCAACTGCTGCTATTGAAACCTGGATCAACTTCAATAAAGAAGAACGTTCAGGTTTCTTAGAGATACTGCAATCAAGTTTAAAGGTACATGGTTAAGTACAGTTCACTGTGCTTTCTCTCTCCCACATGCTTATCTGTGATTACTTTGTTGAACAGAAGAGATTTTTTGCCACAACTGAAAACTTGGGGAGCTTTCCATGGATGCCAGAAACATCTAGTCAATGGCAGTTGGTCTGATGAGGATTCAGTCTTGAGTCAGCTGAGTTCCCTCCCTATTTAGGTACAGCTCTGCATTACACAGGTGTTTCCTCTGCAACAAAGGTGTTAAAGTTTATTTTCCACAAGTAGTCACGGTTGTTTAATTTCTCTGCAAAAGACCCATGTGAGGCTGATGAAAATACCTTTTATTCCTTAGGAAATTGGAGAAAACGTTCATATCTACCTGATTGGAAAGGAGTCCTCACGTACGCATTCCCTTGCTGTGTCTCTGCACTGTGGTGATGATGACTCCATCAGTGTTAGCGGTCAGAACAGTTTGTGCCACCAAATCACCGCAGCCTGCAAGCATGGCAGTGATCTATATGTTGTTGGAGGCTCTATCCCACGACGCATGTGGAAATGCAACAACACTACAGTAGACTGGGAATGGTGTGCTCCCCTGCCCCGTGACAGGCTCCAACACACACTGGTCTCTGTGCCCAGTAAGGATGCAATCTATTCACTGGGTGGCAAGACACTGCAGGACGTTCTCTCTAATGCTGTCATATACTACAGAGTAAGAGACAATGTATGGACAGAGACTACTCAGCTGGAAGTAGCAATTTCTGGAGCTGTAGGTGTAAACCTCAGTGGCGTTATTTATTTGTTGGGTGGGGAAGAGAATGATCTTGACTTCTTTACCAAGCCCTCTCGGCTTATCCAGTGCTATGACACTAATACAGAGAAATGCTATGTGAAGCCCTATGTGTTACCCTTTGCAGGGCGCATGCATGCTGCTGTGCACAAGGACTTGGTGTTCATAGTAGCAGAGGGGGACTCGCTGTTGTGTTATAACCCTCGGCTGGATAGCTTCACCCGGCTCTGTCTGCCAGATGCCTGGAGTTCGGTACCCTCCCTTTGGAAAATTGCTAGTTGTAATGGTAACATCTACATCTTCCGGGATCGCTACAAGAAAGGGGATGCCAACACCTTCAAACTCAATCCAGCCACCTCCATGGTAACTGATACCAGTGGTCTCAAAGTACTACTTACCAATTTGCAGTTTGTGCTGGCCTGACAGAAGAACATCTCCAGGCCCAATCAGTGGAGACATTCCATGAAGCAGCTCAGAGATGCCTAGATATCCTAGCTCCTGCTCCCCAGGGCAGATCACTGTAATTAAAG
The DNA here is from genome assembly GCA_029375565.1 of Gekko gecko. Taxonomy (NCBI): domain Eukaryota; kingdom Metazoa; phylum Chordata; class Lepidosauria; order Squamata; family Gekkonidae; genus Gekko; species Gekko gecko. The sequence continues at coordinate 157,741,285 of JAPDNY010000003.1, read as the reverse complement.
GAGTTCTTCCTTTGTCAGCTGCTGCTGCCAATAGCAGCATGATGGTTGTACACCCGCTTCCACTAGCAATTTGCCACAATCTGGGTCCCAACTGGAGTGCTGCTATCACTGTGATCCCCTGATGTTCAGCTTCTTGTCTCTCAAAGCCACATAGCTAAGAGGCTGCTTAGATGTACACCCTTTATCACCAGCAAGCCCTGTACTATATAGATGAACTCTTTCTACAATCAGCTAGAGTTTCCTGTTGCAAGTTCTGCAGACAGCTATAAAGTTATAAAATCCCTCAGCTGCAACTGCCAGATAAGTGGTTCCTTGTGAAGGTCCCTCTCTCACTTGCACAGTGAAAGATAACTATTTAGCTAGAGCTCCTTAATGCTGAAGTTGACATGGTTCTAGTAAGAGTAAGTGAGGCCACTTTTCCTCAGTATATTACCAGCCAGCAGGAAAAATAAAGCTTTCCTTGATGCCAGTATGCCAGCTAAGGTCCCCTGCCCTGCTGCTGGAGGGCCCATCCTCTTACCGTGGCTTATGCAAAAGAGCATGTTGTAGAGAGGAGTGGTGTCAAAGCTACTTGTGGATGCTGTCAGTCTCTTGGGTGCAAGTCTTAATAAAGGTCTCTGTTGGGAAAATGGTGTAGCTTTATCTTTCTATTTCTGAAGGAAGTACTGACAAGTGGGGTCCCACAAATCTGCACTGAAATATGCAAGGGCCATTAGCAGCAGGCAAAGTGAGGTAAAAAAAATCAGCAATAAGGCTAAGAGCTAGTAGACCTCTCATATTCTAACATTGTGGGAAGATTATTTATTGGTAGATAAGACAATCATAGCCACCCCCTAATCAAGAGTACTTTAGGAATCTGATGATTTCTGACTGGGATCCTGTGTATCCTCTGGTGGCTTTTGCTCTCCTTGCTGTATCCCCAGTGAGCTTTTCTGCCCACCTGCCAGCCCATGTCTTTGGTGGTTCTTGCCATCATTCTGCATGAATTCCAGCAGTTACACTCCTATGAAAGTCCTCTAGTAACTGTACCTGTTTTTGGCGGATGATGATATGAGGCCGGATCTTAGCAATGGCTTCAATTGCTTCTTGAGGGGTCCACTGGTGCAGCTATAAAATTAGCAAACACATGAATGAAAAAGAATGATCTACGGAGATGGAAATTAACGTTGCTGAAGTGACACAGTGGGAATGCTACTAATTAGAAGAGGAAATTGATACATAATTCCTCCTCCTCTCATTTCTGAGATGAATCCCAATTGTTCCCTGCCATTTGTAACAGCCTCTCAGCTGAGATCTGCCTTGGTCTTATCTAGGTGTAGTTTCTCAGTGGGAACGTTGTTTTACTTAATAACTTCTCTTTCACTCCTGCTAAGTCTATGTTAGTTGTTTTCATTTTCTCTGCCAATCGGTATTAAAATCCAGGACCACAGCAGGATTCCCTCATCATTGATGATGGGAGCAGAATAGCTTTCCCTTGAAGACTTCTACATCATCCCATTCTTGAAAGCAGCATTTATGCTGTCATGACATCTCCCACAAAAAAACCCTTCTTACCTGAATTAAATATGCCGCAACCATAGTGGCACTGCGAAAGCGGCCAGCTTTGCAATGCACATAAACACTGTTTCCACATTCGTGATGTTTCAGTAAAAACTGGACACCTTTGTGTAGGTTTTCCAATGAGGGGACTCCAGTCAGGTCTACAGTGCTAAGACGAAGGCATTCGACACCCATTGCCTCCCACTCCTGCAATTAACCCAGAAAACACAGAGAATCATTTATAGGGCCTTAGAGGAGAAAGGCATTGTATTGGGTAGATAGAGGAATACACAACTAAGATGCACTAATTTAAAATACAGGAAAGTTGAAAGGATGACTTCACACAGATTAAAGGGAAAAGGATAACCTCACCATTTCAGGCTGCAATGATGCACATTTGCCTGGGAATACACTCAACTGAATGTAGTGAGATTTACTTCCTTCCAAGTAGACATGCATAGGTGTTAACTATTTTATATTCCTTTCTGTCTGAACAAGCTGTGTTCCATACTTACAATTAAATATTCCCCCCAGATCTAGAAGTAGATTTCTACCAGGTGCTTCTCCTCCTCTGCACAACAAGATGAAGACTTACCTGGCGAGAGCAGCATAGGAAGCGAGTCTCATATTCTTCATTCATGGTGATGACACCTCGTACATTCTCCTCTTCTACCAACTGCAGGAGGAAAAGTCAACATACAATGTTTGACTATTGAGCCCGACCCCCCAAAGGCCCATGTGTTGCATCCAAGCTATAAACTGTTTACACTAGGCTAGCAGGAGAAAGGTGGAGAAAATTTGGGGTGGCTGATTTTTTAATTACAAGGACCAATTCCCCACAAGCAGCTGTACTGCCATTGCTCTTTCCGGGTTGTATTGGTCAATTTCATGCTATTTGCTGTGTGGCTGCATTTTGACCCACATCTCCCCACCCCTGATTTCCTCCACGTTTTCTTGATCCTCAAAAAAACAAGATGGAGAAAACGCAGGGGAAATTGGGGGGAGATTCGCTGTGCAGCGAATAGTGTGAAATTGACCAATATGACGGAGAGAAATGGAAGAGCTACAGTGGCACAGCTGCTTGTGGGGAATAGGTCAACATTTTCTACCTTACTTTTTTACAAGGCCTATGTATTTTTCTCCACAAAAGGAAATGTTACATATATATTTTTCATTAACATAGTTATATGTCCAAATTCACTAGCTTTACATTGCATGCATAAAAGACAAAATAGAAAAAGAAAATAGGAAAAGAAAAACAGGAGAAATGAAAATCAGAGAAACATATCTTAAAAGATTCCAAAATTTCAAAAAGTTTCTTTGTGACAAAGCCAAGTACAATCACAGCCAGTTTGGTGTAGTGGTTAAGTGCAGGGACTCTAATCTGGGAGAACTGGGTTTGATTCCCCACTCCTCCACTTGCACCTGCTGGATGACCTTGGGCAAACCATAGTTCTGGCACAGCTGTTCTTAAAAAAGAACTGTTTCTGTCAGAGCTCTCTCTGCCCCACCTACCTCACAGGGTGTCTGTTGTAGGGAGGAGAAGGGAAAGGAATTTGGAAGCTGCTCTGAGGCTCCTTTGGGTAGTGAAGGGTGGGGTATAAATCCAATCTCTTCTCTTCTTGTTGTTGTTGCTACATTTACAGTAAATACATAATCACTCTTAACCAATCCACCAATTGTCCTCATTTTCTAATATTTAAAATTCTCTTTATTGATCAAATCCCCAGATCAGTTCACTTTTTTCATTTGCATGCAGAAAGTCAATAAAGGGCTTCCAATTAGCAACAAAGGTAGCTAATACCTTTTCTTTAATCGCCACTGAGGCACTCTCAGCAGTCTCTAGTTAGTAAGCAAGCATCAGCAGCCCCTCTTTCCAGCCACATGGAGCCTCTAGGACTGGGGCCTTATTCACAAAATAACTCCAGGATCGTCAACTTTTTTACAGCGGGAGTGCACTGAAATAAAAGTCTGCCACATACAATTTAAACCAATGACGTTTCTCCCGTCACTTTACCTCCCTTCCAGAAAAAGTTTCGCCAATCGAAACTTTGCGTATCGTGGCTGCTTAAAGGCACAAGGGAGATGTAAAACCCGAGCATCCACTATCAGCAATTCCATATTCGTTCTTTCCGCACCAGGTGCCACTAAAGTGACCCAGAAAAAAACACGTCTTTTGCACACCCTGCTCCGAACTGATCGGCGGAGGGGCGCAGCGGGCTCGGGGGCGGCCTCCGGAGGATTCCCGTTACCTGGCGGCACCTTCCCCGCAAAGGCAGCGCCCCCAGGAGCACCGTGCGGTCGATGCGGCTAAACCACGGCCGTTGCGATCCCGGCAGCCGCTCCCGCGCCAACGTGTACAGAAGCGTCGGGTAAAAGAGTAGCCGCGCCACCCCGGGACCCAGCGCGCTCAGGATCACCATCTCGGGGCCGGAGCCTGGCGGAGGTGAGTGTCAGACTCAGAGGCCGCCGCTGGAGCAGTTCATTCCAAGCCAAGGGAAGGGGCGAGACCAGGATGGTGACGATGTCGGGACGGAAAGGCTGGTTTTGGAGAGCAGTTTGAAACGGAAGGAACTCTCCTGACCGCGTTGCTTCCCAGCGCCCCGGCCGGGAGGGGGGGGGGGGTGTTCTGAGAGCGGCGGCAGGCGCGCTCATTCGGGGGCAAAGGATGGGGGGGGGGCGTGTATCCGACTGACGCGCGCGCACCTTCCTCTGCTGGTGCGCCTCTCTCTCTCCTGCCCTACGATGGTCTCTCCCGGAAACGCAGCCATCTTGCGAAACCGGCCTGAGGCGGAGAGAGCTAAGCGGGGCGCGGGCGGATCCCCGGGGCAGGCGAGGGCGGTGGCCGCCAGGAGGAGCCCGGGCAGGGCAGGGAGGGAACAGCGCGCAGCCGACGGTGAGTGCGCCCCGGCTATCTCGCTGGCGGTGCTCGTAAACGGAGCGTTCTGCTGTACTGGGAGGGGGACTCTCGTAACTGGGCCTCTCGCTCAGATCTGGGCTGCTCTCCGTCCCCCTGCCCGGTCGCTACAGGGAGGAAGGGAGGGATCGTGGCCACCGGCGCCCCACGCTCCCGTCGTGTCGAGCGGCCTGAGGCGAAGGCGGCGTGGGGCGCCTGTTCCCCAACTGGTGGCTGTCCCAGTCGGGCCGGGGGAGGGAAGGGGCGAGGGCGTGAGTGTGCACTGCAGCTAGCGCGAAGGGAGCCCGGAGCGCCGGTCAGGCTATTTTCTCCCTCCCGTCTGGCTCCTCTTGGACTGCGGGGGGCGGGGGGCGGGGGAGGAGGGGCAGGCGGGCGGGCGCCTGCCTTCTTCGGGTCGGGCTGCCTGGGTGACGGGGCTTGGGACAGCGCAAGCGAGCGCTGGTGGCCGTCCGAGGGGGCGGGGTTCGTCCAGGCCGCGGAGTGTGTTGACGTGCGGGCGCCGAGTCTCCTCCGTTAGAGATTTCGCCCAGACCAGGCTCTGGGATCAGCCCCTCCCCCGCCCCGAAATTCACTCCGGGGCCTGCGCCTGGTAACATGGTCCCAAGCAGCCGGGGGGGGGGATGTGAGAGATTATTCCTAGCCCTGTAATGGACCCGGAGAGCAACGGGAAAGAGGAGGGGGGTCGGAATCCCAGAAGGCTAGCCACGTGATATCCTTTAAAGGACGAGCCCCTGACTCTTGTGAAACGCGTGTTTGGTTCGTGATGGAAGAGCCTAGCTCTTCTCGGGCTGCTTGGCTCTCAGTCACAGTTCGTGCGACAAGTGGTAGCCTGTTGGGTTCTCAGTAGTGTTTCTGCAGTATCGGGGGAAAGTTGCTGGGTGACCTTGGGCCACTCACACCGCTCTCAGCCTAACCTGCTTTGCAAGGTTGTTGTGATTATAAAATTGGAGGAGAGCAGAATGATGCAAACCACTTTGAGGCCCCAGTGGGAGATAACGATAAGGCATAAATGAAGGGAAAGATATTAAAGAATAAAAAGATAGGAGGGAGGAAAAAGAGCAACACATTGTAATACAGAGTGTAGAAAATCATGGGAAAAGAGAATAAGTACATGCCAAAGTGGGTATTTGGAGCAGTATAATGCTAAAATACATTGCCATTTTTGTTGTTTGTAATTAGGTAACTGCAGTACAGTTTCTTCCAGTAAATGCATGAGCTTGTTTATAGGATATTGGTAACTAAGGAAACATTTTATATCATTACAGTTCCCTTGTAAGCATATTGTTCTGCTAACCTGGGAACACACTAGAACAGTATCTCTTGGTGAAGCAGGAAGCGCAGTACTACTAGAAGACCCTTTTTTCTTATGTAGTCTGGAATGCAGTTCTCTTTCAGTTTGTCAAGGTTTTGGACTGCTGTCAAATGCTGCCAGAACTATTCCCCCATCATTATCAGCAGTTCCTAATGTTCTGGCTTTGTCATGCTCTGAGCATGATAGGGAAACAGAATGTTGTAAATGTGCTGCTGCCAAGATGGGTGGGGAAAGACTGCTATCTATTCTTTGTCTCCAAGTCACTTCACTGGCCTTTTATCTGACCATGGTAGCGCCTGCTTGTTCTGGCTCTTCTTGGGTCAGAAAAGTAGAGAAGATGCCAGTTGATGCATGTAATGTTATTTTCCTTCTTAGGCAGTGCCATATTTTTCAAAGCAGGGGGGGAGGGTTGTGGTAGTATAGGGTATGGTAACAGTGTGGAGGGGAAGAAATGGAAGGGGGTTGGATAGGGCTAGATGGGGGAGAATAAAGAGTGTGGAGACAATGCCTTATCTCTGAATTCTTGAAAATGCACTGTTTAGCCGATATAGACTTTCTCCTATAAGTGCAAGAAGCGCCACTTGAAATTATCACATAGATTTATTTGCTTTATATATACGCCACCTTTCTCCTCATTGGGGACCCACAGTGGCTGACATTGTTCTCCTGCTGTCCATTTTATCCTCACAATAGCCCTGTGATGATTAGGCTGAAAGTGTAGTGTATGAGTCACCTAAGTTCACCCACCAATCTTCCTTGATGGTGTGGGATTTGAATTTGGGATTCCCAGATCCTGTTCTGACATTTTAATCACTACACCATACTGGCTCCTGGATTGGACAGGTTCAGAGCAGAATGCTGTGTTCTGTGATATTACAGTGTTAAATAATGCTAGTGGAACAGCAGTGTATAAGTGTTCCATTTTAATTCTGCCCTCTTAACACCCTTTGAATTGTTATCACTGGCTTACCCCATTGGCCTCATAGCTAAACAGATTGTTGAATTTGGGTACCCTGTATCCAAACCCAAGATTTCAGCACTGTATTGCACTGGCACTGAGCTGGCTATGTAGACTACTAAAGGAGAAAAGTAAAACCAAAAAATGATGATAAAAATTCAATTTTAGAATCAGAATTTTTTTTTGCAAACCTGTGACAGATTTTGACAGTCCTGGAAGTTTTAAAAATCAATTAAGCATAGTTATGATGTTGTAATGGTTAATATGTTGCCACTCTGTTGTAACGGTTAGTGTCAGACTGGGATCTTGGAAGCTTAAGTTCAACTCTGCTATGGAAGGTTATTGAAGGTTATTGAGTGACTTTGGGCTGGTGGTCACACAATCTCATTCTAAACCTATCTCACAGGGTGGTTGTGAGGATAAAATGGAGGAGAGGAGAATGATGTTAAGCACTTCTGGGTTTCCATTGGGGAGAAGTACAAATGAAATAAATATATGTGTACTTACAAAGAAATAGAATTATCAAAACCATTTTGGTGGATTTGGAAAAGAAAAGTAAGGTCTTTTTTCTTTGGATTCATCAGTCTCCAAGATTAATGTAAACCCAAATCCACGTGGAAGAGAATACTGCTGATCTGATCCTATAAAAATTTCTATGTGAAGAGAGCTGAGGCCAGTTAGGATGTCCATAATTTCCTTAAAGTCACCACCATTACTGATTTTAGTTGCATCAGATAGTAAAATTAATGCCTAGAAAGAATGGAAGAATCCAGAGTTGTTATTGTTCAATTCATACATAGTTACCAGATGATACTGATCAAAGTCTGTTAGGACATCCATTGTACTGTATGTTGCATTATGTGCAATTCTAGATTATTGGACAGTTACATAGCAGCATTTATGGAGTAAAGTGGCCACTCCTCTTCTTTTGCTGGAATTCCCTTCCCTATGCACTGCTCCCACCCAGCTCTGCTGAAGTTTATTGCAGTTTTTATTATCCGTATGAGTCCATTGGAGGAATACAATCTCTGTATTAAGTTTTTTTAAAAAGTAGTCTTAAGTATACGGGTGTGTAAATTAGGGAATCTAAGTCCCTTTACATTCCATGTCATTATATTCTGATTTGCAGTGGTATTAAGTCTTTCAATTAAGTATGTTTCCACCCCACATCAAATGTTTCCATTTCTTTACTTTAGTATGCATACTGAGTTACCATTACATGAGTTGGGCTTATTTATAGAGGAACCTATTCCATGGGAATCTGAATAACTAAATCCACACACCCATTCGTCTTTTGTTTGCTTCTGAGTTGGCTCCAAAAGTTCAACATCACCAGATACTTATTTATGATGTATAATAACTTACATTCAGAGTATAAGTATTTTCATTATATTTTCCACTTTGCCTAACTAGAAGAAGGTAAGATATATGTTGGTCAGGTTTAATTGGCAAAATGTGTATTCTGCACAAAACATGTTTGGGATGTTTTATTTCATTCCTGTAGCTCACAACACCTAAAGTTCTTCAGCAACTAAGAACAATTCTGGAACATCTATATTAGTTTCTTTCCTCAGAACCCCCTGGTAAACAAGGATCTTGTTCAAAATATACACAAGTAAGGTATGGGCAAGTGTGGAGAAGTATAATTGTTTCTATGTGTGAGTTATAATAAAATAAATTGAAACCTTTTGCTTAGTGTTTGAGAATGCATGTGGCTTGAGCATATGCTTGCAATTTGCTAGTTGACTACCAAGTAAGAATAACTTGGAATATATCAGAGTCCCTTGATAGCAGTCTGTAACTCCTGAGTGTTTGTAATCAAGTTCAGTTGAGATTATTAGTACTTATAAGCAAGTGTTTAGAATTACAACCTTAGATGAAGAAACCAGTCATGTGGTAAAAAATAACAGCAACATACAATATAGCATCCAAATTGACCAAGTATTTAGTATGAGAAGCTTAAACAGAGAAACAGACATACCAATTCGGTGGCTTTTCAGTTCTATCGATGGAAGAGGTCTTGTCTCATTGCTTCTCTTGATTGTTATTCTGCATTCTGAAATCCTGAATTTGGGTTTCACTTTAGGCTAGGGTTGGAGAACAATTTTGGTCTAGAGCTTAATATGCGCAGTTGAAACATCAGTATTAATGGAGGATGAATGTCCTATATAAATTTCTCTTTTATTCTTAATGTAGGAGGCCATATTGAAAGGAGAGTGGATGTAGTTGGTCTACAACTCTAAAACTCCCACCCACTGTCCCCAATTCATCTTTATACAACTAGGAAACAGCTAAGGCAATATAGCTCTCCATTAGCTTTGCATTTCCAGAGGTTCAAAGGACTTCTTCATTTTTGTTATCCATATTTTCCATTCAGATTGTGCTGCAAATACTGATGTTAGTGCCATCCCAAGGGAGGAATATGACAGTAACTGAATTACCAGCTTTCTACCTGGGATGATTATCAAAGGATGCTATCATGCATTTCAGTAAATCAGCTGTTGCTTTTTAAGAATGTAGGACAGTTTAAAATCTAATTGGGAGCCAATGGAGCTGCCATAGGATAGGTGTTATATGCATTGACCAGGACACGCCTGTCAGCAATCTGTCAGCTGCGTTCTGGACCACTTGTGGCTACCAAAGAGTGTTCAAAGATAGCCCTGCATAGAGCATGTTGCAGTAGTTCAGTCTCAAGGTGATTGTTGAGTGAATCACAGTTGCAAGGTCCTCCTGAGGCAGATAGGGAGCCAGTTAGTGGGCCCGGTGTACATCGTAGAATTCAGCCTTTGTCACCAAGGACAAATGTTTGTCCATGGAGAGCAAAGAATCTAACCATACTCCCAAATTCTTGACTGAGTTGACTGTAGAAAGATGGACCTCATTAAGGATTGGTAGAAGTGGCCACTCCAGTGTTCTGGGTTTCCCCAGCCACATAATCTCTGTCTTAGATGGATCCAATTTAGGTCGCTCTTCTGTTGGAGGAGAAGCCATTTAAATCAGAGAAAGGTGACTTGGCAGATGTTTGGATCTACCCCAGGGTCATCTTCCTTTTGGGTAGATGCACAGCTCTGCTCCTGTTCCTTAGAATTCAACCTTTAAAACAAACCCCCATAGTTGTGATCTATTAATGTTTGATGAAAACTTTGATAAAGTTTCTTCCTAAGCTACAGTTTGAGGAAGTATATAGGCCAGTATCCGCATTTCAGAAGTCCAAGAGACCCTAAGTCCATTTTTCTCCAAAGGAGCCTCCCCCTTCACATGGCAAATTGCATTTGAAGCCATTTCTTTGAAATTTTAATTTTTATTGAGAGAATAAAAGAAAGAAAAGACATAAAATAGAAGAAGGCTTCTGATTTTCCCTACAACTATAAGTTTGATTACAAGGTTTTCCCTTGCTCTATCTATAGAATAAAAACCTCTCTTTTCTGTATCTTAATATCTTAATCATCAAATCCACCAATCAAAAATGAATGTTGAATTCGAGGAATGGAGTGTGGAGCTACTTTTCAAGTAAGGCCTGAAAATTACAGTAAATGTAGAAGTGGATCTCACTTCAAAAATTTTGAGAATCGCAAATTCAGAAGGGTTCCTCACTCTGTGAGATTTTCTCTTTCAAAGCTGCGTATTGGAAACTATATACTCAAGTTAACTGGAAATTCTCTTTTCCTCTTTAGCCTAGATTGATTCAAACCTATGCTACAGTTTTGTTTTTAAAGAGACTTGATCACTTCTTGCTTGCTGTTGTGCATAGCTGTATGTGCAGAGATAGGAGTAATCTAATCTGTCTCTCAGAAGGATGATTAGAAGGTTCATGAAGGGATTTTTGTCCTGTATAAAATGTGATACTTGAGAGTGCCTAACATCCCTGGCAGACGTTAAAGCATGTGGAATCTGGTGCCTTCCATATGCACTTGCTGCACACGTACAACTTGGAGCCATGATAGGAGCTGCTGAATTGGAACTGCTGATTTTTCTTAGATGCCCTATCCTGAAGATGTCTGCATTACTTTCTCAAACTCCGGATGAGTTAATTTTCCTTCAGGCACATACCATTCCACTCCCACCTTCTCTCTGGGTAGTACTTGTGGAGATTACGGTCTGTACTATTGTTTTTTGAGGTGACCAGAGAACTTGAAAAGCAAGGATAGGCTGGCTTTTTTTGTCTTGCCCAGGCCATCTTCTCCTGAAGCTCGTGTTCTTCAAAACATGTTTTTCAGAGAAGTTTCTGGCGTACTTTTCTCTCTGTCTTCATTTCCATCCATCTTCTTGCCTTGCTTATCATGGCACTTTTTTTTTTTTTGCTATTTATTGGCTTTTTCAGTTTGAGCTATACAGCATTGATAACCTCATTCCATAACCTCATTGCACCTCCTCTTCAGAGGGGAAGCAGAACATTGGTGTAGCAGTGCTGCGGTGGTCCAGTAAGAGATGCATGTTGAATACCACCACGCTCATTTACGCTACTCCTTTGAAATTTTTCATTTTACTGTTGCTGTATTTTTATTCAGTAGTTATGATTTTATTTCTGAATCAGTTGGTGCATGTGTTAATACTATATCAGTGCTAAAGTGCTCTTTGTCTTCTTGCTCGTATGAGGCTGACGAGGCTACTCTTTTGCAGTTTTTCTCTAGTTTTGTGTCTCGCATCTTTCTTTGAATTGAATTAACCGTCAAATACTGGATGCAGACAGAACTTCGTATTTGCAGTTGTTTAACTTTCTGCAGGTATCTGTTGAGAGCCTTGGCTGAGAAATGGTATAAAATTATATAAGTAGCTTAATCAAAACTTGAAGTGTAGGTGAATTTAATATTTTTCCCTTTCCTTGCATTTACAGTTCATAACACTTGAATTTGTCTCATTTTATGTACTGGAAATGTTCTTGACTGGAGTATATTTCATGTACTATGCTTTGAACAGCTATGAACAACTTTGATAATTTTTAAGATGCAACATCACATGCTCTATTTTACTTCATGCTGCATGGGTAGACATTAAGAGCATGGCCAAGAGCTGGTTTCTTTCAGCTACCATATATGGGTAAAAGCTGCTGAATTCTCTGCTTCATCCTAAGAGGGTGGAGCAGACTCTGTTGACTGCAGTTTTGCTTTGTTTTCTGTGTTTTACTAACTATCAGAGTGGCTGGCCTTGCACTTAATTTGCATTACAACCAGAGCTGTTTCTCTCTGTGTTTCTACCCAACTCTCCACATCTCTTTGATTATTATTATTATTTCTTTGCTTGATTCCCTTGTCTGTGGTAGCACTGAAGGATTTGGGATAGTAGTACAGTAGTTAGTAAGTGAGCTTACTACATACTTCACTCAACCACCTCAAATCCACAATCCCAGAACAGAGGGCGAGGATACGGTGTCTTACCCTGCCCCATGTTCCTGCTGTACACCTTCCCCCCATCAGCAGGGTATTCAACAGGATCAAGAGGGAGGAAGCGGAGGTAATATACATGGCACTCTACTGGCTATGATACCCTGATGCTTGACAGCTAGACCAGAGCTTCCACATCAGGGGCCCATACTCTACCCAGACCCAGCTTGGCTGCAGCTGACAGCCTAGAAATTGAAAGGGCAGACTTAGAAGCTCAGGGCTTCTTTAGAGAAATAGTGGGTGTTATGCTTCAATCAAGATGGCTGATGACAAGGCACATATATAACCACACATGGCTCAAGTTTGGGAGGTGAGCAAGCATTTCTTAATGGGAACAAGACAGTTCGCCCCACCTATCAGACATAGATTCCCCAACTGGAACCTTCCAGTGGTCCTGCAAGCAGTCACAAAACTGCCCTTTGAACCATTAAAATCAGTTGAACGTAAGTTCCTATCTTGGAAGGTCTCCTTCCTGGTAGCGGTTACGTCTGCTGGGAGAGTGTCAGAAATGGCAGCTTTATCATCTAGAAAGGAGCTATGCATCTTCCATAAGGAGTCAGTGGCACTAAAAACAGATGCCTCCTTTGCCCCCAAAGTTAACTCAGCCTTTCATCTCGATTAGCCACTAATTCTGCTGTCCTTCTGCCCCAAGCCGAAGCACGCAAAAGAACAAAACCTGGCATGAGCTAGATGTGCACAGGGCTCTGTGCATTTACCTGGATTGAACAGTTTCTTTCAGAGACGCTTTGTTCATTTCACACTGCAGCCAAAATCTGGGCAAGAGGGTAACAGAATCAACCATCACCGTCTGAGTGAAGCAATACATATTCAAAGTATACAAAGCACAGGGCTTGATGCAGCCGAGCAGGATCACTTGCGCACTCAACTAGAGCCACAGCGACTGCAGCAGCATTCTCCACAAGGGCTTTGGTTGTGGAGATTTGCAGAGTTGCCATTTGGGCATTGTTCTTGACCTTTGTTGAGCACTATAGGATTGACCAGACGACCTCAGGAGAAGCATCCTTCGGCAGAAGGGCCTTGCAGCAAGTGGTGGAACTATAGACATTGGGAAGGATCCCACCCAGAAGTATAGCTTGGGTAGAGCTAACCATCTTGGATGACTTCCCCCCACTGAAGGAGAATGAAACATTGGAACTTACTTGAAGGTTTCTTCTCTTCAGTGGGGTGAAGTCATCCACTTTCCACCCACCCCCAAAAAAAGAAGAAAAAAGGAAGAGAGAGAAAAAGTGTCAAGGAATATGATCCCAACAAGGGGAGTAAGAATGACACATGTGGAGAATAGATGCAGCAGGGCTTGGACACAACTGGAGGGTCAGTCTATGATCTCTTCAGTAGAAATCCACACAAAAGTTGCATAGTCCTACCTGAGCGAGTGGAGGCGTGACCTAACCAGCTTGGATGACTTTGTCCCACTGAAGAGAAGAGAGCTTCAGGTAAGTTCCAACGTTTTGTTCTCTCTCAGCCTAATTTATCTCATGGGGTTGTATGAGAGGAAACTGATGTATGCTTTCTTGAGCTCCTTGGAGAGAAGAAAATGAAGCTGGTACTAAATAAATATTTTGTAATATTCTAATTTTGGTGTGGTTTGGGGCTAGCCATTGCTTGTGACCACTGATCTCCTCTTGTCTTTTTGGGTTTTAGGCACAAGGCAAGGTTTCTCATTTTGAACTGGATTTTGTAGAAACCTAAAGCTCGGTGTGAAATGAAAAACAGATCCATCCTCAAATTCACTTTGAATATACCCAGACTTAGGACAGGATCTTTTCTTGTATGCAAAGCACAGTGAAAGGCCCTCCCTCTCAACAGTCTCTGCAATTTGCCAAGAACTCTTGGCAGTGGATTTTGTGCTGGGTGTAGAGAAGTGAAGTATTGAGGACAAAACCAGAAAAATTGGGGGGGAGTGTTTCCTTTTTTTTTCCAGTGGAAAAGTTAGGACATTTTCAGGAACACTGACCAAAAAAATCCCATGAAAAATGTGTGGTGTTTTCAGTGTTGTAAAGTTTGATATTTAAATATGCTGGTAGTCTCACCTATTGTGACTGTTTCTGTCCAGGTAATACACTTTCTTTTCTTTATCACAAAATTTGTTTTTACTTTTTTCCTACCTCTCAGATGGCAAAAAATAAAATATCCCAATGGTAACATAGAGCACAGCAGTTCGCAACTATCTCTCGAGTATTGGGTATACTTGCAGTTTCGTTTGTAGAAAACTTGGGCACTTATACTTTTAAATTCCATAAAAATCCCAATTAGTACATAGGCCAACTAAGTTATATGACATTTTATCTTGTTAAAGCATCAAAATAAGTTTGGGTTTTATAGGAAACTTAAGTATTACATATGTTTCAGTTTTTTCCCAACGTTTCCAGAAATTATACATCTCTAACTGGACATCTCTTGTAGGGGAAGTTTTCAGAGCAGGCAGGGACAGTTTCCAGTGATCAAATCTGAGGGTTCCTGGATATGATTAGACAAACAGACTCCAGTAGCAAGGTATTTTCTTTGGTGAATGTTCTCAGTGAGAAGTCAGTATACTTTGTAATAAGGTGTCATTGGCAATATATTATTGTATTATTTTAAAGCAATTTGTAACTTGAATAGAGCCTTTGTGATATGGTGACATAAAAGACAAATTAGTTTGGGGAAAATGTCCTGAGTAAAGAGCGAACTAGAATATTCATTGCTTTCTCTAAACGTGATTTGGACCTTCAACGGTGATAGCTGTTTTTTTTTAAGTCTCGAGTACAGAGGAAGATAGTAGTAATAATGTTATACAGTTAATGGTGCTTACAGCTTTTTGTTATCAGAGTGCTAACTCTTCTGTTTTTGCATCTGAGTGTGTCCTATTAGTTTGAAATAAGCTTTCAAATAATCTTTTCGATGTGTCAAAGGCTCTCTTCAGTCACAAACACCCACAGGGAAGTGTTTTCATTCTGCTCTGTGGTGTGATCCCAAGTCAGTGGGAAGCAGAAGTGTGAGTATTTTAACCATGTTTGGAAGAGTTATAGCAGGACTCTTTCACACCTAGTTTTCACTCTTCCTCTCAGGGTAGGAAAGAAACAAGCAATTCTTCTGAGCACTATGGGATTGCACCTATACCACTGTGTGGGACAGAGAAAGAGAACAGGAATTAAGTGTATTCCAGATTTGCGTAGTTAATGAGGTTGGGCCATTTAGTATTTAATAAGATGAAGGAAATAAGATTTGGAGGCAAATTTGACTGAAGTATTCATAGGTACCATACTTCCACTGTTACCATAATTGTTTTCTGTCATATAATGGAGGCATCCATACTACATCAGTATATTTAATTCTCAACAGGGCCAAATTTGCGTTCAGAGACTAGAGCCATGAGCAGACAAGATACCTTTCTACAAATTAAAAAAAAGTTGCAGGTTTGCAGGAAAAAATATTTTAAAAAAACAAAAACACCCACATACACGTATTATGTGTGTGTATTACCCAAGTAATAGAAGCAGTGCCTTTAGCTCTACGAAATGAGTGTCCTTAGTGGCCACAACAGTATCATCAGCCTTCAAGCATTGATATCTGTTAGTAAATGTTTCCCAAAGGCTCATGGGAATGCTTTTGAAAGATCATGACTTAGATAGTATACAGCAGGACTGGGCTGGCAGAAAGGGGGATTGTTGGAGATGAATTGAAGGTGCCACTCTTGAGTGCCCTTCTAAGAAGAAAAAGAAGAGAAGAGAGTGGATTTATACCCTGTCCTTCACTACCCAAAGGTGTCTCAGAGCAGCTTACAACTCCTTTCCCTTTGCCTCCCCACAACAGACACCCTGTGAGGTAGGTGGGGCTGAGAGAGCTCTGACAGAAACTGCTTTTTTTCAAGAACAGCTGTGCGAGAACTATGGCTTGCCCAATGTCATCCAGGAGCTGCAAGTGGAGGAGTGGGGAATCAAACCCAGTTCTCCCAGATTAGAGTCCGTACACTTAACCACTATGCCAAACTGGCTTTCTTGCTTTCTAGCTCTGTAGAAGGGAACTCAAAAGGCATTTAAATGTCTTCTGAAGGCATTTAAATGCCCTCTGAGCTGTTTTTTAGGAACTGATGTGCTTGCTGCCCTTGTCCCTTGAAAGGAAGAGCTAGAAACTGGCTCAGAGCCTCCCCCTTTAAAGACAGGCATTCAAATTAAATTAATTAACTGTAATTTAACTGTCCTGTTAAAAAAATTAAATGCCCTCGAACAAAAAAATCCTGTCTACAGGCTTGCCTACAGTTCTGTGTGGGCGTGTCCTTTTTTACACATAATTGTGTGTTATGCAGCTGATGGTTGATAATATGTCTACATCCAGCAGGCCTGTGATTGCAGTCGGTTAAGTAGTTTTGTGTAGTCTAATCTGCAAGCTTTAGCGTGTATTTACTTTTCAGCTGCAGAAGGACTTCAACCAATCATACAAATGATCAAAATATCTAAAATAAGGAAGCTAACATGAGGAAGCTTATGTTAATTTCATTTCCATAGTGTTATGAATACTGGAAGAACCAAGAGTCTACCAACTGTAATTTTGCATCCACAATTTCATAGCATTTTCTCATTGCTCATTTGTATCCTATTATATTGCTTGGGAATTGTGTAGGTTATGCTTTAGTTTTTCCTAAGCATTTTGTATATGACCCATTGATAACTAAGTTCTCACAGTGCAGCTGAAAGTTGTGATGCCACCTATGATGGGAAAAAGCAAAACCCAATCTGGTTGTTGAGTGAGCCAAGCTGTCCTTCATTCTTCTAACAGGACAGCTGGTAGTTGAGTTCTTTACTAATATGAAAATGAATTCTGTTCACTTTGTTTATTGAGCTCTAAGTATTTGCTCTATGTGTCTATATTGCACTGTAAGAATATGGTAGGCTGTGTTTTAATAATGTCCTCTACTACATATTTGAAGATGATGGAGGTACATTATTTATTTTTTGGGGCCCATGGTTAAAAATGGATGAGAGAAAGGTATGGTTCTCCTGTTTCCCTTTCCCAATAGCAGTGTTTTTGAGACCTTTTTAGTCACAGTGTTACTTTCTGTGGTCAGAAAAACATCCAGGTGAGCTAACTGGTTCCTTGATTTGGCAGTATGTGAAGAGGAAGAAGGGCATTCCCGGGTTCTGGGAAGTTTTCCTTGAAGGGAGACTTGATGTGCAAAAGACTAGGATGTATGGATTTTCTGTCTCCAAGCCTCATTTTCTCTAAGCACAAGAGCACTGCCCTGCTAGATCATTATCTAGTCCAGCATTCTGTTTTCAACAGCCATATACCTTCATACTCTGCTTGTGATCTTCCCACAAGTAATAGTCTGCCTGAACTTTGTTGTATGTTCTCTGCTATGCTGCTTCTAAATATGGATATGCTATTTAGCTATTATGGCTAATATCTCTGGATACCTTTATTTTTTATGTCTTTGAGCTTTGGAGAAAACATGCCAACTCATTCACCAGTAGTGATGAGTGTCAGCAAAAGCAATGCTGCATCTGGCAAATACTGCATTTCAAGGAAAGAGAGGAGGAGTCCAGTGGACTTGTTGACTAGTTTTAGAAACTGTAGTTCCTTGCGTGGCAAATGGTAACAAGCAAAGTTCCCTTGAGGCTGCACTAGGGGGTACTGACACACAACATTTTAGCTGGCAACACATGGAACTTAACTGGCAGTGCAGCCTACAACTGAGATTAGGCATTTTTCCCTCTATTGGAAAAGATGGATGGGGGCACCTCCTTCTGGGGCTCATAGAATTGGACCCCCAGTCCATTCTTTGTGAAATTTGGTTTTTGTTTTATTTTTGAGGAGAGCCACTAGCAGCTATGCTGTAAATTCGGTGCATCTGCCACAAAAAACAGAGCCCCAGATACCTCCAGATATGTTCTCCATCATAGCCTACGGGGATCATTGACTGTAGTGGTCCCCATAGGCTGTAATGGAGCTGGGGGGGAGGAATCAGTATTTTTTTTTTTTGCACATCCTTATAATGTATTTCAGTATTTGTAAGCTGTCTTGAGTCACAGGGAAAAGTGGGATATAAATATTTGGCTAAATAAGTGATTTTGGCAGATTGATAACTTTTAAGCACCTTCCTGTTCATTAAGCTAGGCAGGGTTTTGACTCTGATTGTTTCACCTCTGTTATATTTGACCTGTAATGCTGGTTGTCATATTTTACTAAAGAAACCCAAAGCAGACTGCTTTCCCCCCACCCCCCACCCCCAAGTGCTGGTATGTTTTCTAAGGCTCAGCACAGGACGACGATCTGAGGCCAGGTCTACCCATATAGAGGACTGGGGATGGTAGACCTATTGTCCAGAGGCCAGGTTTACCAATATAGTGGAAAGGGGTCAGATGGATGAAGTGGTTCATTTTTTAATGAATTCTGCCAAAAAAGTTTCCACGTAGTATCTGATCAATATTTTTCTTCAGACTCCACTACTGAAGTACTTCTTCAGAAGTTTCGAGAAGGCATGTTATCTTTACCAGTTGCTAAATTGTTACAGGTATCTGTGGATGGGCCAAATGTAAATCACCTTTTCTTGAACAAAAATTGAAAGGAGAAATGAAAACCAATCCTGATTGGAAAGAAGGGGAATACAGATTCACTGAACTTGAAACATGTAGCCTTCATGTTGTGTGTGGGTTTTTTAAAACAGGATTGCCACAGTGAAATGGGACCTGAATTCAGTCTTGTGCAACATATATTATTTGTTCAAAGATTCCCCAGCTAGGTGGGCATCATACACTTCTATGATAGGAAACATAGTTTCCCTTGAAGTTCCCTTGAGGAATGTTATGTGGCTTGATAAAGCTGTCACTGTTTTTGACAATGTCAAGAAGTTTGTGGAAGATGCAAAGCTCCCTAACAATAAACTTGCAAGTTCCATAAAATATGCAGTGCAAGATCCACTCATGAAGTATAAAATGGTTTCATGAGAACTATTGCTGGGATTCCAAGCCATTTCTACAAAGGTTTCAAAGTCAAAAACTGTTGGCACCTTTTTTGTATGAAGAGCTTCATGAGCTAATCAGGAAGCTAATGATTTGTTGCGTAAAATCACAAAAGCTGCAAAAATTGTCATCATGTTCACAGTTAACAATTGACATGAAATTTTGTGAGAACTTGCTTTGACAGCAAAGAATCTCAAAAGGAACTAAATTAAGGAATGCCAGGTGGCTGAGTTTTACTGAGAATGTTGAAACCTCATAGTAGAAGTTACTGAAAAGTTGGTAAGGAGATGTCCTTTGAAGTTCAAGATGGTTTGTGGCTTATCGGCATTAGTTCCTGTTTTCATTATACACAAACCAAATGTTGAGATCACCAGAATAATAAATTGAATCAATTCTACAACAGCTGAAAAATCAAAGCAACAGTATACTGCTTTAGCCACAGATGCCCACAGTGAATTCCAGGCTCAGTTTCATGCATATATGGTGAAACAGAGACGTTTCAAATTTTAGAAAATTACGAAGCCGGCGAGGGGGGAGGGATTTGCAGGAAAACAGAAATTTTGGGGAAGATTGAAAGACACACAATACTTGCTATCATCAAACCTAAATGAATTTTACTGCTTTAAAAACATAAAATGTATAATGTATAACTTAGCATATAAAATTGCAATATTTGAAACTAGCGTCCAAGCCCGTTGCGTTGGTCGATGCAACGGGCCCTAGCCGGTGAGGGGGGGACAGCCCCCCCGCCCTCCCATGGTGGGTGGGTGAGGTGGCAGCGCGCCTCTCCAGTGCTGGAGAGGTGTGAGAGGGAGGCCTTTTGGGGGTAGCGGGCTGCGGCTGTGGCCATCAGCCGGCACTGGCATCAAGCTCCCTCAGGCCTACCCTTGTGGGGCAGGCACGGCTAGTTGCCCGTGTGACCTCGGAGGAAGCGGGTGGCACCTCTTTTCAGGCGCGTCCACAGTAGGGTGGGCCCATCGACCTTGAAGGTGACTGTGGCTGTACGGTGAAGGAAGCGGGCGCCGCTCCTCATGAGGCGCAGCTCCCAGCGGGCCAGCCTGGAGGGCAAGTCCCTGCGCACGGCAGCGGAGGAAGCACCCACTGCTTGTCTTCAGGTGTGGCTGCCAGCAGGCAGGTCCGCTGGCCTGGAGTGGCAGTCCCGGCGTACGGGCAGGAGGATGGGCAGGGCAGGCGGAAGAGGGCTGGGTCCCAAGGCAGGCCGCTGCCAAAGCAGCCATCCCTCCCAGCATCTGGCGTGAGACTGGGGGCATGAGGCCCTGCGGCGGCTGCATGGGCAGGCCTGTAGCCCCACCAGGTGAAGGCCCTCCATGACTGGCAGGTCCCTTGGCCAACTGATTCCGGCATGCATTTTGACCATATAAGGTATGACCAAAACGCAATTATATATAAGGAAAGATATCTGTGGAATTTAAAAATAATGCCTTTGTTTTCTATGAGCAAATTTGAAAATATACCCAGTACTTAAGAGAAAACAACAAGTGAATGCACCCTGTGCTACTTTAGCCCACCTACCTTAATTTTCACTATCTGAACAATAGAAAAAATAGGAATTAAATAGTATCTGCACAGGTAGATGTAGTTCCAGATAGATGCTGCCTTCTTTCTTTGGCTATTGATTAGAGACAGCTCAGTTCTCAATCCACTTTAAGAGTTTTCCTCTGAGGCTTTGCTGGAGTCTCTGTCCCACTTCCTTCTGATCTCTTTTCCCTCCAGCAAGGTAGGCAATAAGCTACTTATAGCCAGAGTGCTTTGAAGGAGAGGTGAAAAGGTCAACCACAAGAAAAGAGTCAGTCCAAAAGGGCCACAGAAGCAGTGAAATCCCTACATGCTGCCCTCATGAAGATCAAGTATCCTAGGTGCAGAAGTTCATTCTGTGTATGAAAGTGTATGTGTAAAGCATGTCTACCTTGTCTTCAGAAGCATTTCATTCATTCTAAAAGAGAAAAGACTTCATCGAAGTTTTTTCAATACTACACAAAATTTCCAATTTTTTTAAAAGGGGAGGAAGTTGTTCACTTCCTGAATTTTTCCAGTTTTTCCTGGGGCTGTCACATCTCTTGTTTAAAAAAAAACCTGATGAAGTTGGATTGGACACATTTTACAGTGGTATTTCGATGGCCGACGAGAATTTCTCAGCCCTGTAGAATACTGTCAAGATGTGTGTTATGTCTCATGATAATGCTTCAGTTGAAAGTGGATTTTCAGTTAAAGTCAATGTTAGTAGAGAATTTGCATAAAGAAACTGTTGTTTATCAACACTAGGTTTACGATGCTGTCCTGAGTTCTGGAGGACTTGATTCTACTGTAATTGATAGGAGTATGTTGCAGTCTTTCAGGCATGCTCACACACAGCACACTGAGTACTTTTGAGTATAAATGCCATCAGCAACAAGAAGAAACTCTGGGAAAAGAAGAACCTTGAAGAAGAAATTAAACACCTTGAAAATGCTTTCAGAAAGGCCAAAAAAAAGCCAAAATGAACGAAGAAACAATTGATTAGAAACAATTACGAGAGAGAAGGGACTGTAGAAAATTGTAGAAGTAATAGCTTAGTAACATTATTTAATCTTTTTTAAAGGAGTATTTATATTCTAATTGCTATTTCAGAACTAAATTTCATATTGTTGCTTCAGTTAAGCCATTTTAAGAATATTCATTAACATTTATTTTATATATTTTTTAGTGTAGTTTTGAAACAAGAACAAAATATTCTGTCATTTGTTTTTTGAAACAATTTTATTTTATATCAAACATACAAAAATAAACAAACATATATACATACAGACATTCACTGAGAGAATCTATCCATCTCTTTAGATTATCTGTTAAGTCATCCATACATCTCTCAGTAAAAAGTAAATTTCTATACCTTTTATTGTTAAGTAAAGCTTTTGCACATATTTTTGTAAATGTTCTGGTTGTCCTCTACTTCGGTTGTGTACACAGTTAATATATTCTTCAATCCATCTGTATTGTCATTTGTTAATGTTTAGAGATTATATGTATTGAAGTTTGATCTTTGTGTAAATTTTAGTGCAGTTTCAAAACATAGGTGGTCAGTTAACAATCAACATTTAAAGAAGTTCATATTGAAGCTTTTATCCTGACAAATGTTTTTGCATTTCAGTACTTGTGCAATTTTAAACCATTTAATAAAATCTTTATTTAATGTGATGTAACCTATGCATTTTTTAATTTGGAGCTATTTTTGAATGGTGGACAGGGAAATTGATGGAAATCAGTCTGGGATATGGAGAATAAAATTTTAGTGGCAAACCTACAGTAGGGAGAATTTTTGTTTCTGGAGTTTCTAAATCTCTTTAGAACTTGTAGGAGAATAAACTGACCCAAAGTACATTATTGTTTCAGAAAAATATATAAAGGAGTTTATCTTATTTCAAAACTTACTCCCATTTTCTACACAGAGCTGACAAACTTTGAGTACCTCAGTATTTACCATATCAATGGCAGGTGAGTGCTGATTGTCCTAGAAAGGAAATGATAATATGAGCACATTCACTTGATAATGATATGATAATATGAGCTCCTTTTCAAAACCAAATACATTCATAGGAGGTATTTTTACTACCACTTCCTTACTTCTGCAGCTCCTTATGCCTGCCTCTCCCCCCCCCCCCCATGTTGTTAATATAGTCTGGAGGTCTTCAGAATAAAATGTGGTGCAGCATGGTGTGTGGGAGGATTCAGCATGAATAGGAAACTGGTAGAAATTAATACCATACATTTTTGCCTGAATAGCACAAGCTCCACAAGCAACAAAAGCTCATATGAATGAGGGACTGTAATTTCTGCTGATTCTTCCCTTTGCTGCACCCCTTTCTCCTGCTGTGTTGCATATTGTTTTGGAGGAGCCCTCAGTGCCATTAGTAGGACCTTTGGGAGGTGTAGGAGATTGTGGAAGGGGGCAGAATCCCTTTTCAGAACTCACTCCATTCATGGAATCAACCCCTGTTTTTCTTCTGAACTTGTTCTTGATACTGTATACACAACACATCATACTAGTGGCCACCCTGCTGATTTGTTTGGGTGTCTTGACAAGTTAATATGTCTTTGGCAGCTCAGACTGTTTATGGAACTATATTTCATCTTGGACTCTTAGAAAGGCAAGGTAGAAACATTTTAAATAACATTTCAAGCTAGAGCTTGAATTGTTAAAATAACTGTCATGTATAAGTGCTAGCATGGAAGAAGGAACTAAGAATAGGGAGTGAAAATGGCAGGAGAAGCTCGCAGGAAGACAAGTGAATGTGAATTAAATAGGGATCAGTGTGTTGGATAGGTGTGAGTTTGAATTGTTCCTGGGTACTGTTGAGCTTGGGTTTGATATGAAAAAATGATTGACCTCCTGAAGAAGTTCATTAATGATTTGGAGTTGGGAGTAAGCAGTGAAGTGGCTAAGTTTGCATATATCACTAAGTTGTTCAGGGCAGTGAGAACCAGGGAGGACTGTGAGGTGCTCCAGAGGGTTCTATCCAGGTTGGGCAAGTAGGTGTCAAAATGGCTGAGGTTCAAGTGGAGTAAAAAATCCTAACTATAGCTATATGTCGATGGGGTCCGAACTGACCAGGAGAGAAGTTTTGGAGTTGTGGTAGATAACTCCTGAAAATGTTGACTCAGTATGCATCTGCAATAAAAAAGGCAAATGCTATGCTGGGAATTATTAGGAAGAAGAAGAGGAGGAGATTGGATTTATGCCCCACCCTTCACTCCCAGTCTCAGAGCAGCTTACAAACTCCATTCCCTTCCCCTCCCCACAACAGACGCCCTGTGCGGTAGGTGGGGTTGAGAGAGCTCTTTCCAGAACTGTCCTTAAGAGAACAGCTCTGACAGAACTATGGCTTGCCCAAGGTCATCCAGCAGCTGCAAGTGGAGGAGTGGGGAATCAAACCCAGTTCTCCCAGATTAGAGTCCATGCACTTAATCACTACACCAAACAAATGAACCAGTATCATAATGCCCCTGTTTAAATCTATGATGCAGCCTCATTTGGAATACTGTGTATAGTTCTTGTCATCACACCTCAAACAAGGTATTACAGCATTGAGAAAAGTGCAGAAAAGGGCAACTAAAATGATTAAGGGGATGGAACTCCTTCTTTATGAAGAAAGGTTAATGAGGTTCAGGCTCTTTAGCATGGAGAAACAACAGTTGAGGGGTGACATGATAGAGGTTTACAAGATTATGCATGGGATAGAGAAGGTAAAGAAAGAAGTACTTTTCTCCCTTTCGTACAATACAAAAACTCGTGGGCACTCAATGAAATTATTGACTAGTAGGCGTAGAACAGATCAAAGGAAGTATTTCTTCACCCAAAGAGTAATTAACATGTGGAATTCACAGCCACAGGGAGTGGTAGCAGCTATGAGTAAAGACAGTTTCAAGAGGGGATTGGATAAACATATGGAACAAAGGTCCATCAGTGGCTATTAGCCACAACGTATAGATGGAACACTGTGTCTGAGGCAGTGATGCTCTGTATTCTTGGTGCCTGGGGGCAACAGTGGGAGGGCTTCTGGAGTTCTGGCCCCACTGGTGGACCTCCTGATAGCATCTGGGTTTTGGCCATTGTATGACACAGAGTGTTGGACTGGATGGGCCATTGGCCTGATCCAACATGGCATGAGAACATAAGAGAAGCCAATGTTGGATCAGGCCAACATTGGCTTCTCTTATGTTCTTAAGTTCTTAAGTTTGAAATTAGACTGCTTCTTATGGTGTGTGTTTTGACAGAAAAAGTCATAAGAACATAAGAACATAAGAGAAGCCCATGTTGAATCAGGCCAATAGCCCATCTAGACCAACACTCTGTCATACAGCGGCCAAAATATACCAGGTGCCATCAGGAGGTCCAGCAGTGGGGCCAGGACACTAGAAGCCCTCCCACCATTGACCCCCCAGCACCAAGAATAGAGTGCATCACCTGCCCCAGACTGAGAGTTCCCATCTATACCCTGTGGCTAATAGCCACTGGTGGACTTCTGCTCCATATGTTTATCTAATTCCCTCTTGAAACTGTCCATGCTTGTAGCTGCCACCACCTCCTGTGGCAGTGAATTCCATATGTTAATCACTCTTTGGGTGAAGAAGTATTTCTTTGTCATATTTCTTTGTGCAGCACAGTAAATATGGAGAAGTTAGCTGGAATAGATTTATTGATCCAGTTTTCAAAACAGCTCTGTCATGCTAATTTTGTAAAATTGGAATTCAGAGTAGATAAAAGATAAAAGAGGAGGAAGCTTCAACAGTATTTCATTTAAAACACAATTCATTTATTTGTTTTTGTATTTTCTAGCATGCCTGTTGAGCCAGAAGTTTCTGAAAGGTCAATTTTGTTCATAAGTGGAATTTCAAAACTTGCAAATATCTTCAGGTGGAGTGTACTACAGATTTGAGTAACAGGCCGTACTTAAGGCTGAAGGAAAGTCTTGTTGAAGGTTTTGCTCAGAAACAAACTTGTCAAGGCTTGATGCCTACATTTTAAGCTAGAGTACAGTAAACCCTCCCTATAGCACAAAAAATCTTCCCTCAAATCAAGAGCTTGGTAAACAATCTTCTAGTTTAAAATTTTTCTCTCTATAGTAGTATTCAGTGTCTCATGCCGACAATTTTTGGGTAGAGAACTTGGTTGGGAGTCTGAAGCTAGTTTGTGTTCCTTCTGCTCTGTTGCACGCAGCTATCTTCATGGATCTGACACTCTGTTTATCTGACAGTGCACTCAGTACTGCTTCGTTAGGGAAAATTGCACAAAACAAGCCCAGTGCATCAGCATTTTCATTGTGTACTGAGCAGTCTCTCTCTTCACATGGTCACATCCCTTTTTAATCCTGGTCCCCATCTTACTTTCCCAGTCCAGCTTGTTTTTGTGGTGTCTACTGCTGGTCTCTCCCGGCTTGTATACTTGTGGCTTGAGTGTGTTCTGTGTCTGTGTGGTTCAGTGTGTTAAGACCTACAGAAATTTACTAGCTGTGTTTGGTTGGTTTGACAAAACAGTGGTCTACCAATAGTGGTTTGTGGTCAGCAATGGCTGCTTTTAAATTGGATTTCCTCCCAGAAATGATGGTGGATCACTGCTCTTTGAATGCCAGCCCTATGTAAGTACTTTGGTTTCATAGCTTATTTACAGGCATGCTGACTGACTTGAATTGTTCTTTTCATCATGGCTTGTGGGGATGTTTTGTTTAATGTTCTGTAATTGAAAGGGGGGGAAAGCAGTAACAAAAAATATCCAGGTTCTTGAAAATAATGCTTTGAAAAGATGCTTAGTTGATATACTTGGCACAAATACTTCATAAGGCACAGTAGACTAAGTTTTCTATCAGGTGTTAAATTGTATTCTACATTGAACTGACTTAAAGCAGTATGTCTTGATTCTAATAATATTAATTAATTACTGTATATATTTTCTTATTCTCTAAAAGAGATACACTCTGTTGGCTGTCATTAAGAACATTAATTTACAGTACAGATTCTGCTCTAAATCGAGCCCATTTCTGCAATCCAGGAGAAAGCTATTAATATATATGTTTGTGCATTTTAACCAGTACATTTTTAGAATAAACATTTCTGATAGAATTTAAATAGAACTGAATATGTGCAGCAACTATGCAGCCACTTTCACATACACATGTTTTATTAAGTTAAGGTATTAGGGTAATAGAAATAAACTGTTTTCTGATAAATATGTGAAACTGTTGAAAGATGTGTAATAGAGGCTGAAGCAGACATTCCTACCTGCCCTCCAAAGTTTTTGAAACAGACAAGTCACCATTGTGATCCTGAACACAAGAATTGGGTCCTACAGGAAAAGTTTGCAGAAGGAGTTGGTGAAATGGTCTCTCCACTCCTCTTCCCTTTGCACCCCCCCAAATCCAATATTTCAATTTGGGGGACCATCATAAGCAAAATGCAGCCCAATGCGGGGGGCAGTGAGGAATGGAAATTGAGCAAAATGTCTTCTCCAACTATTTTAGTGAAGGGTATAGGGGCTGCTGGAGAAAGGGGATGGTATGAGAAATCCACTCTGCCAACTCCTGACATGAACTTTCCATAGGATTCAGCCCATTGATGGAATTTGTAATTCAGCAAAAGTGGTTTGGTGCAGCTAATTCCCATTGTCTGCTCTGAAAAGCAAAAGTTCTCATGCCTTTCCAGAATCAATAATCTGCTCCAGCTGCACTGTTAATATATGTTCACTGTATCACTGGAAGTATGTGTAAGTAAACCTCTGTAATTTCAGTAGAAAAACCAGTGTGGTGTAGTGGTTATTGTTGGTCTACGGTCTGAAAGACTCCAGTTTGAATTGTTGCTATGAGTGACCTTGAGCCAGTCACACACTCTTAAGCCTAACCTACCTCATAGAATTATTGTGAGAATAAAATGGAAGAAATGAGAAACTGAAAGCCACTTCAGGTCCACATTGAGAAGACAGGTGGAGTACAAATGAAGTAAGTAAATAAGAATACCTGGGGTCAGGCGGAAGTTACTATATAGCTCAGGTGGAAGTCACCATGACTCTGTCCCCCAAGTAAGTTATTTACTCCTAGCTGATTTTTCAGCTTCAAGTTGTAAGAAAACATCCCTTTGGGAAGAAGTCAGTGCAGTACACCATAAAAACATTTTTAACCGAGATGTTAAAGTGCTATCTTGATAAACCAAATACTAGGGGCCAGCTATACAATAATCTTCTAAGCCTTCAAAGACCTGCTGAAGTAGCCTTTCTCTTTTTCTCTGAAAATTTGTCTTTTTAGAAAAATTGTATGCCTTACAGACAGAATCAGCCAAGACAATAAAAGTACAACAGTAAGAACAAATCATGCCAATAAAAACAAGTAGATAAAACAAATCAAACCAATAAGGTAAATAAAAATGCCATTAAAAACAAGCCAGATCACAGAGGAGTCTAAAATGGTATCATTAAAAGAGTCCTTAGGCTAGGAGAAGACCATTAAATAGCTTTAAAAAGATGGAATGCTTTAGTTTTGGCCTGGCTCCTAAAGGGAGATAAGGTAGGCTCCAGGCGAGCCTCAGGTAGGTGTACATTCTGAAGGCAGGGTTCCACCACTAAAAAAGTGTGCAGGTGGAGGCAAAGAGAGCAGTGCTTGATAAGAAGACAATACATGAGGAGGTGGCTCTTCCTGTACCCCAGCCCTAACAGTTTAAGGCCTTATATGTAAAAAACAGCCCAGAATAAGGGGAGAAAGAGTTCCTGTATCCATCCCTCTAAAATAATCTGGCTTCTACATTCCAGACCAAATGAAGTTTCTTAGAGTTTTCAAAGATCACCCCACATTACAATTATCTATTCTGGATGAGATCAGAGCATGGATCACCATGGCCAAATCACACGTTTGGAGGAATAGCAGTAGCTTGTGACTCAGCCAAAGAAAGGTGGGAGAATACCGTAAAGGTCTCTAGTAGCCGACTTTTCTGGCTCCTTAGCCCTGCAGCCTCCCAGGGGCTAATGTGAGGGAAATTGGTTCAAATAACTAATACTAATTTTCAAACAGGCTTTAATTAAATCTTTTGAAATTTAGTATAATTCATGTTGATGTTTTAAGTTGAAGTAATGATATAAAAAGATGAAAATGCTGATTACCACTTTGGGGTCAGTAAGCAGTTTTTTCCAGGCCAATTTGGCCAGGGATCCTGGAGATTCTTTTGCCATCTTCTGGGCATGGAGCAGGGGTCACTGGGTGTGTGTGTGGGGGGGTAGTTGTGAATTTCCTGCATTGTGCAGGCGGCTAGACTAGATGATCCTGGTGGTCCCTTCCAGCTCAATGAGTCTATGAAACCTATGAAAATATATGAAACTTAGTTAAAATCAAATTCTATTCTGTTTTACATACTTGTTTTTTATAACCCATCTATGATTTTTCCACATTCCTTGATTTGGAGTAATCTTGTTGTTCTGTACCTTTAGTTATAAAATTGTGTGTGATGGAGACCTGAGATACTGTGGTGACCATATAGGTTCAGTTAAGAGGCCTGGCAATTCTCAGAGTGCCTAATGAAGATAGGCTTTGAGTTGGGGGTCTGTCAGCAAACAGGGAATTAATGCCTGTTGTATTTTCAATACAAATTTTGAGTATCCATAGCTTTTAAGAAGAATGGTCTTGCTGCTTTTCTCAGTCAGTGAAAGGCTGGGGGAGGCCATCTTTTTCTTTTCAGTTAAATGCAGCACAGCCACACTGACTGCTTCTTTGGAGCAGTGTCAGTTTATGACAGAGTAACAAACAAGTCCATGAAATTTACTGACTTACAAATAAATTGTATTATTTTTTCTGCCTAACAAAAACCTGTGTTAGTGAAGTCTAGGATCAAGCTAGATAAGGCACTGGAACTTCTGTGATCAGGTCTTTGTAAATAGCTGTGTGGGGAGGGGGACCAATTTTGTTTAGAACTATGATGTGGGGGGATGTGAAGATTCCTTGATATGATGGATCCCTCTATGGAGCTGTGTGCTCTGTTAGGACAGTCGTGCAAGCATTGTCTATGATTGCCCCAGTGGGGTAAAATATCAACTCTATTGCACTGTTTCAAGATGGGGAAAATACCACAGGAGGAAAGAAGCTCTACGGATATAGCAAAATGGGGTATTAGAATTCTTCAGAGGTAGAATAAATCCCTTTAGTGAAGGATGCCATGTTTCTAATGTTCACCTGTTTAAAAACATTTTCCTGTGAGAAATAAATAAGAATAATGGAGGAAACTAGTTCTAGTCCAACCTTCTCCCTGCTATGCTGGTTTTCTTTTCATGCAAAATTTTTAATTGGAGTAATCTAGGGCTTTATATTTTCTGTGTGTTTTAAAGTGGATCTAGTGAATGGCCTTGAGCCATTGCGAAAGATGGGGTGTAAATATTTTAATAAATAAGCCTCCCTCCCCTGATCCACAATACCATCAAAACTGGATTGTACAAAAGTGCTATTTAGAAGGGAAAACACTTTAAAGCTCTGCCCGTAGAATTCCCAGCTCATCATCTAGTTTGACCCTAACTGTTTCAGGTTTGTTATTGCCTAAAGGCATTTTTTTTTTGCAGTCCTAGCATATTTATTTTAAAAAAATAATTTTTTATTTTCAACATATAACAGTGAAGAACATAACTATAACATGATAAAAAGAACATTGGTTTTAATACATCAGTACAGCCAACTGACATTATTTAAATAACAGAGGAGGCATTATTATGCACATGAACATGTCATAAACCTAACAGCTTACATCAGCTCATAAACAGGTTAGTAGCATTAGTTAAAAAAAGGCACTTTAAACTTAAGGAACTGTTCTAGCCTCTATAGGGAAAAAATAGACATATTTTATCAATACATTGAGAAACAGAGCCAGTGTTTATCCTTAACAAAAGAGGGAATCACTTCTTTTTCTGAGAGAAACTGAATTATTGGAAACCACATACATACAAATGATGTTTGATAATCCTCATTGGAATGATTAGCTATGCCGCTCGCTGTTTTTCCCATAATAAATTGCATCCAAAGCTTGTCATACCACAGATCTAAAGGAGGGCCTGAATCTGATTTCCACTTAGCAGCAATGGTGAGCATAAAGGCATTTTTTAGGCTTATTTTAAAATTCATTTTCAGTCATACTTAGGAATTTCTGATTATAGGAGCATATCATGCCCTGAAAATAACCACACATTAAAAAAAGTAGTCTCACATCTGAAGAAGTGCATGTCCTCTGAGTATAATAGACCATGTTCTAGTGTGCAGGGAAGGCTATTAACATTATCTCAGCTTCTCTTTCTAGATTAAAATTGAAGTTTTCAGAGTTACTCTCTTGCTGTAGCAACATTTATTTATTTCATTTATTTTTCAAATTTTTATCCCACTCTCTCTTCCTTGAATGGGACTCAAAGTGGCTAACAACATATAAAATACATTTGATAATCTTTCAGATACTCTATTTCAGTGTTGACTTCTCGATTACAGAAATTAAAGGTTAGCAAGTACAGTTTACAGGGACAGTTAACACAGGGGTCTTTTCGTAGAAAAACAGCTGCAGGAGCTCATTAGCATATGGTATGCTAATGAGCTATTAGGCTATTAGCATATGCCACACCCCCTGACATCACCGGAAGTGATGTCAGAAGGGGAAGCAAAAGGGGGGGAGGCATCTTCAAAAGCCTCCCCTCCCCTTCCCCAGCTGGTCTGGGTGGGGGAGTTAAGAGAGAAGGAGTTTAAAGTTTAAACTCCTTCTCATGAGAGTTGGGCCACAGAAGGAGGAAAGAGGGAAGGAAAGAGAGAGAGTAGAAAGAGGGAAAGAAAGAGAAGGAAAGGGGAGGGAAAGAAAGAGAGGGAAGAAGGAGGGAAACAGGGAAAGGAGGAAAAAAGAGAAGAGAAGAAGGTGGGAAAGAAAGAGAGAAGAGAAGAAGGAGGGAAAGAGGAAAAAGAGAGAAAGAAAGGAGGGAATGAAAGAAATTCAGCGGCAATTCGGCCCCATTATATCCTATGGGCCATTGAAGTCAATGGTGAAAACATAGGGTATATTCTGGGGGGTGGAGGGGAGGCGGTTTGAGGGAGAGGCTCCAAACTCACAGGATAGCTGATGGAGCCTCTCCCCAAGATACCCACCAAGTTTCAAGAACATTGGATCAGGGGGTCCAATTCTATGGGCCCCTAAACAGGTTGCCCCTATTCCCTCCATTGTTCTCTATGGTGGGGAAAAAGTACCAATGGAGGGAATAGGGGCAACCTGTTTAGGGGCCCATAGAATTGGACCCCCTGGTCCAATGTTCTTGAAACTTGGTGGGTATCTTGGGGAGAGGCTCCATCAGCTATCCTGTGAGTTTGGAGCCTCTCCCTCAATCCGCCTCCCCTCCACCCCCCAGAATATACCCTATGTTTTCACCATTGACTTCAATGGCCCATAGGATATAATGGAGCTGAAATTGACCTCCCGCTGCCTGAAAGACTCCCCGGGACGCCGGCTGGGGGCAGGGCTTGGCTCCTGAGCTCCCAGAGCTGTGCTCCGGTGCGCTCCCCCCCAAAAAGACCCCTGAGTTAACACAAGTTGTACTCCCATTTCTTCATCCTAGCCTTGTTCTTTCTGCTTTTGCTGGAGGCTAGAACATACAGCCTGTGGGAGGACCATATAGGGTTGTTTTTACTATCAAAAGGGTAAAACAGTGGCCAGGTTCTGCCACTGTCTATTTTGTGTCTTTGACAGTTATATGTTCAACTATTTGGATTGTAATTAAGACCTCAAACTGGCCTTGCTAAACAGTAGTTCTACATAGCAACATCTGGTAGAATGAAATCAGTAAACTGGTGTGGAGAACTTGGAAATGTGCATGAATTTTTCCATTTATAATCTATTCAAACTTTCTTGCTTGGCAGAATTTTTGTAATAACATTTGAAGTTTTAGTATCCTTTTAGTAAATAGGAAGGGTGATTTATCAAGGCACAGCCAAGGAGGAGATGTATCAGCTTTTTCTCATTGCCTTGTGCAGTTCAAAGAAAATGAATGGCACACTGGATCACCCTGATCAACCAGACATTGATGCCATCAAGATGTTTGTGGGTCAGGTCCCACGAAGTTGGTCTGAGAAGGATCTGCGGGAACTATTTGAACAGTATGGTGCCGTCTATGAAATTAATGTCCTGCGGGACAGGAGCCAAAACCCTCCTCAGAGTAAAGGTGAGAGCTCTTTTTAATTAAAAATGTTGTTTCCAGTGTGTATCATGTCTTATTCACATTGAAATTGATACAGGTTTGCATCTACATGCATATAAACTTTGGCTTTTGCTTCCTTGATCTATGTAATGTGATTTGTATGATCAGTTCCATGTTACCTTATGTGGAATAATATCAAGAAAACAGATGGTGACTTTTAAGTCTGTAGCACACAGTATACAGAGCAAACTTGAGTTTGCCACCAAATATACACTTAACAGGGAGCTGCAGACAAAGCTGACCTGTATCTACATAATATGAATGTTTTGAAGCATGTCTTTGTTGAATTCACTTTTTGCATTTTAAGTGTACGCCTAGAAACATGATTTATGAAGTAACCCTTATTACTGGGATAACTTACATAGTGTTCAACTGTTTTGTTACCTGTTAGATAAAATGTACAGAAAGTAACCTTTGTCTGCTTAAAATCCAGTAAAAGTACCAAGCAAGAGTACCAAGCCTTTTGTCCCAATTAGCTTACTTCAGTTTTGAGTCCCAAAGGAGGAGAGGCAGAACTGCCAAGAGCTGATGGGAGCTGATGGGAAATGTGCAGGCTCTTGACCTCTTATCCTGTCTAGTTTATGATCGGACAACTAGGTGAATGACAGTTGGAAAAAGCTTCCCCTTAACATTACTAAATGTCTCTCTTAAGCTAAGAATAAAATGTGTTTACTGTTACTTGCAGAAATGTGTTTATTGGTTAAATTAAATGTACTGAAGGTTAACACCTGCTCTGTAGATGCAGCAGAATGAAGTGTTAAGAGTTCTGAGGTGGTAGAATAAACTATGTATACCTTCAGGTAGAGATGTTCTCCCATGTTTTTTTTTTTTTTAAAGCAAGCTCTTTATGTATTTTAAAATGTGGTCTACTTGAGGCCTCTACAGTTTGTTTTGCCACTTCAGTCTGCCACACTTAGATGTACAAATTGCAGACAAGATGAGGTTAATCTTAACAGGAAGCCACATTCATAAAAAGATTAAATATTATGCTTGAATACTTACATCTGTGATGAAGTAACTTATCTTTTAAAATGTGTACTATAAGTTCTAGCATTATAAGTTATTTTCTGCAGGTTTAAATGGAGCTGGCAGCTTCTGCTTAGTCCAAGTTCTGCCACTGTCTATTTTGTGTCTTTGACAGTTATCTGGCTGTCAAAGTAAAATACTCTCTTCGTAAGTCCCTCTTAAGTGGTGCTCAAATATATTGAAAACATGTTCTAGTAGGAATGTTTCCCTTAAGTCTCAAAAGTCAGGGATGAAAGCTTTCATGCAGTAACTTTCAGCTATGAAGTTTTAAGAAGGCAGCTTTTTATATTGTGATTTTTTTAAAAATAAAAAAGTAAGCCCTCAGCTTGCAATTGATGTGTTTGCTTTATAGGGTGCTGTTTTGTTACATTTTATACCCGTAAAGCTGCACTAGAAGCACAGAACGCCCTTCATAACATGAAGATTCTCCCAGGGGTAAGACAATAAGCACATTTTCTCTCTTGTATATCCCTAGTTCTTCTGTGTTCATTTCAATTGGTTTTGGGAGCCAGCTTTTCTGGGATGGATGTGTGGAATCTTTTGGTTCTGCTAACACAAACTTGGTCTTTCCCTTCCGCTCTGCATTGGTTTATAATCCAATGTTTTAAAAGATAATGGCTGCAAAATTCTGGTTCTATCAAGGAGTATGTGGATAGCATTTATCTACCCTAATCATTTTCCTTTGTTCACAGATGCACCATCCTATCCAAATGAAGCCAGCTGATAGTGAAAAGAATAATGGTATGTGTGTGGAGAACAACTTTCTTTGAAGATCAGCCTGTTAAGCTCAGACAAGGGAACTTTCCACTTAAGGAGTGGTATCCTAGTTTCCAACCTCATCTATGTGGGTACCAAGGCATCCCACATTCACTCTACCCGCTGAATAGTCCATGCCATTCTGAACTTCACTTTTTTATCATGACACATATCCTGCTCTTCCATCCAAAAATTATATATGTCTCAAAACATCACATTTAACTTTAAAAAGTATTAAACAGACAAAATATAAAAATTATCTGTCCAACAGATAGAAACACGTAAACCAGATTAACATCAGCAACTTCATCTGTGGACTTTGAAAAATGTATAATCTATCATCATCATCATCATCATCATCATCTCTATACCGCTCCTAGCCAAAACTACATTAAAACGTTAAAGAACAATAGACCTGACTCAGAAAAATCTAATCCAAAGTAATAGAAAAACACCTAGCAAATCGCTTCTGGCCCTTGCATGACCTGGGAGGTCTTTAAAGGCCTTTGCAAAGAGGGCTGTCTTGGCCTGGCACAGAAAAGATGACAAATCTGGTGCCAGGCAGGCCACATCAGGGAGGTTGTTCCAAAGATGGGGGGCCACCACCAAAAAGGCCCTTCTTCTAGTTGCCACCCTCCAAACCTCTCGAGGGGTTGGCACCCAGAGGAAGACCCCAGAGGCTGAGCATAGTGTTCGAGTAGATTGTGGTTGGGAGCAGTGCTCTGACAGGTCTTTTGGTCCTAAGTTGTGTAGGACTTTATAGGTTATGACCAGCACCTTGAATTGCAACCGGAAACATACAGCCAGTTTGGTGTAGTGGTTAAGTACACGGACTTTAATCTGGGAGAACAAGGTCTGATTCCCCACTCCTTCACATGCAGCTGCTGGATGACCTTGGGCAAGCCATAGTTCTGGCACAGCTATTCTTGAAAAAGCAGTTTCTGTCAGAGCTCTCTTAGCCCCACCTACCTCACAGGGTGTCTGTTGTGGGGAGGGGAGGGGAAGGGAAAGGAGTTTGTAAGCCGCTCTGAGACTCCCTTGGGTAGTGAAGGGTGGGGTATAAATCCAATCTCCTCTTCTTCTCAATGCAAGCAGGCTAGAACTAGTCTTATATGTTCAGACTTCTGGGTCTCAGTTATTAATCTAGCCACTGCATACTGCACCAGCTGCAGTTTCTGGACTGTCTTCAATGGCAGTCCCACATAGAGTGCATTGCAGTAATTAATCTGGAGATGACTAGAGCATAGATTACTGAAGCCAGGCTATCCATGTCCAGATAGGG
Organism: Gekko gecko; assembly: GCA_029375565.1. Lineage (NCBI taxonomy): Eukaryota > Metazoa > Chordata > Lepidosauria > Squamata > Gekkonidae > Gekko > Gekko gecko. Next base: position 157,705,420 of record JAPDNY010000003.1, on the reverse strand, counting down.
GCATAACTGGGCCAACAGTGGAAGCCGGTAGAAAGCATTCTGAGTCACTGATGCCATCTGACTCTCAAGTGACAGTGCTGGATCAAGGAGCACTTCCAAATTGTGTACCTGCTCCTTCAGAGGGAGTACAACCCTGTCCAGAACAGACTGGAAACCCTCCATCTGGCCATAGGAATCACCCTCTAACAGCATCTCAGTCTTGTCTGGACTGAGTTTCTGTTTGTTAGCCCTCATCTGGTCCATTATCGTAGCCAGATACTGGTTTAGTACATCCACAACTTCACTTATCAACAATGAAAAGGAGAAATAGAGCTTGATGTCATCAGTATACTGATGGCAACACACTCCAAAACTCTAGATGGCCCCACTCATATAGCATGGGGAGCAGAACATGTTAAATAGCATGGGGAACAGAACAGACCCCTGAGGAACTCCATGCTGAATAGTATTCTCCAAGCACCAACTTCTGGAGATGGCCCTCCAAGTAGGAGTGGAACCACTACAATGCAGTGCCCCCCATTCCCATCTCTGTCAGCCCCTCCAGGAGGATACCATACCATGGTTGATGGAGGAGGATCAATGAGGATCAAGATATTCCTCTCTTGGGAAGGGGGTTCCATGGCCCTGGCTTTGCTATCTCGCAGGGTATGAATTAATCTTTTTAGTGCCATAGTAGAGGGTGGAATTTCCGTATGAATTAAGAGGGATTTTTTGTTCTTCCTTCCTGTAGCAGTGGAAGATAGGAAACTGTTCATTGGGATGATCTCAAAGAAGTGCAATGAAAATGATATCCGAGTGATGTTTTCCCCTTTTGGGCAGATTGAAGAATGCAGAATTTTACGGGGTCCAGATGGCTTAAGCCGAGGTGAGTATCAAATGCTTTTTTTAAGGAATTTCCCTCTTTTCACCTGACATCTAACTGGGAATGTTGCAAGTCTCTGTTATCAGTAGAATGTCCCTCTTACCTGTTCTGTTTCCATTACCTGGATAGACCTGATGCGTAAATGTGCCCATGTTATTTTTCCAGGTTGTGCTTTTGTGACTTTTACAACAAGAGCTATGGCACAAACAGCAATCAAAGCAATGCACCAAGCACAGACCATGGAGGTAAGAAATATCATTTTGATTGACTAGGTGGAATGTTGGACATTCACACTCCTTTGGGATTCTGTGTGCAGGCCAATGTTGGACATCTAGAATTCTTCTGTAGTTTTCCAGGTGCTGTGTTGTCATCTCTTGGTTTGAACCACCATCTCAAACTCACTTCATTGTAATGAAGTATAAGACAACAAAAATTGAGAGAATTCTGGAGGCTGGGTGATTGTTTTAGGAGCATCATAGTTCTATAAAGGATGGGAGATGAAATTCTGTAATTCGTAAATGGTCCATAAAAATTTAATCTGTTTGAATTGATATTGCAGGGGTGTTCTTCTCCCATCGTAGTGAAATTTGCAGATACTCAGAAAGACAAAGAACAGAAACGAATTGCACAGCAGCTCCAGCAACAGATGCAACAAATCAGTGCTGCCTCCGTTTGGGGAAACCTAGCTGGGCTGAACACACTTGGACCCCAGTATTTAGCAGTGAGTTTCTGAGCAGAATCTCTTCCTAAGTATTTTACCCACAGTAGTGGTTTCTAGTGCACTCCTGCTGAGGCTCCATTAGAAAACTCCAGACCTTAGGTATGTTGATGAATGTAAATGATTAAAGTTTGCCTCTGCTTCCAGGATTGTTACTGCTTGACAGAATTCACATGCTTGAGTTGATGAAGAACAGACTGGCAGTGTGTGCTAGTAGTGATCTTAGTTTCTAGCATAAATAAGAAAAAGGAAATGGTGTGGGGTTGGAGGGGCACAGGTAGCAGTGTGTGCAGCATTTTTGTGTGGCATGGGGCATTTTATCTGCAGTGAAGAAGAAATGCAACATTGGATGGGGTATGGATGATGATGTCTTCTAGGAGTCATATGGACAAACCAGCTTTTTCCTTCAATGGTATTCTTACTACAGTATTTAATACCACTGTGCTTTTCGTGCATGTGTGTGTGGAAAGGTGTCATGATGTAGTCATTAGGATTTCTGGTTATGACGGCACTTTGGCTGTGGTGTGGTGCAGTGTCTCCCATAAGTGGGGCCAGCCCTCATTCTCACTCTTGTTCTGTTTTTGGTGTAATGTCTAGCTTTATTTACAGCTCCTTCAGCAGACAGCAGCCGCCTCCTCTGGGAATCTGAACACACTGGGCAGCCTCCACCCAATGGGAGGTAAGTGCTACCTGACACTACCACCGCGCACCGAGAGAGGTCTAAAAGTAGGATCGCTATCAAATGATCATGATAATCAATAAAGAAAGCTATTAAAACTGTGGATATATTAATGTTAGTAATATATAATCTCAGTTAAGTACAAGGTAGGAATCTATAGTTAACTTTTTGCTCTTTCTCTCTCTGCAGTGCCTTGTCATGCTTTTGGGGACTTAATCAATTTGCATCAGAGCTTTTCAGAAGGTGATTTAAATTCATAAAAGTAGGAAAAACAGTTGTAGTCAGGTGACTTTAAATTGCATCCCTTATCCTAAGGTACATCTGATTTAAATTTATTTTATAAGCTGCCCCTCACTATCCTTGCAGTGTTTCAAGTTTCCATAATGGCTTTCTATTGGCTACTAGAGGGCATCTCATTATCAAAGAGAAGCCTTGGCTTTGATTTTCCCCACTTCAAATCTGCAAAAGGGTATCTTGTATGGAGAAGCAGCACTGAGATGCTTGCAATAATCTGGGGCAGACAGTAAAAGAGGTTTTTTATGGGGTTTGTGTTTTTGCTTATGGTGCCTGCTTTTGTATCAATGATTTTCTTGTTCAGGATAGTCTTCTACTTCTCCGGCAAATTAGACACATGTCTAATAGAATATTCAGTTTAAGAGAAGATTTAAGGCACTTACAAATTAACTCATGATCTGAAAATCATCTGAATTGTAAATGAAGGGTGCCACATTAAATATCATGCAATGTGTGTAGAACAAACACTGTAGAGTTTTGAACTTTATGCTTGTTTGCGACTTAGGCTTCATGTAACTGCATTTTCCCTTGTTTTTTTCATACTGGATTCATTCCATGTCATTAATTTTATGTTAGTGGGCATTCCACGTCATTAGCATTAACAGAACAGAATTGTTATTCAGTACTTATACAGTGTTGACCCCCTCTTCAGTGTTTCCCCCCTGGGCTGCAGTGAAAGACAAGGCCAAAAGAGCTGGGAAAAGTGTAGGATGGAGGGGGTTGTTGAGATAGCTGTGTTCTGTGTGTTGAAATCATTCCATCCATAGAAAGAGCCTGGTGGATCCAAGCCACCATACACAAGCTAGGATGGCAGCCTGAAAAATTTAAATTTAAATTTTTATTTTATTTGGGGAGATGGGTGGACTTAGAGTTCTTAATGAAAGCTTTTGAATTTTAAAATCCTTTGTTTTTTAAAAAAAGTGGAACAGAACTCCTATAAAACATGGAGTCTTTCGGGCCTCTGTGGCACTTATCCATATCCTTTGTTAACCAGAGCCCCAATTTTGAGTGTACGTGCATGATTCTGGGGACTCATGACAGAATAGAGATTCTGTTTGTGTGCCACCCATGCCCAAACAGTCTGCCTGAGTTGACAGAGGCAATCTTGGATTTCGTGTTGAGGGCTCCAAGGTTTGTGGTCCCTGTGGACTTCAGTTCATGCTGAGGTTGCCCCAACAGGAGAAGCTTAGATCTTCATGTGGTTGTGAGACCCGTCTTGAAGAGGGCATCTCTGGTAGAGATGGGCACGAACTGGGAGGTTCATTCACGAACTGAACCGGTTCGTGGCCCCGCAAACCCCACTGAAAGGGACCGCAGTCCTTTTAAACGGGTTTTGCAGAAAGCCAGTGGCTAAAACTCAAGCAGGTAGTAGCTACACAGCTTTATTTATTTATGTTATTTATATTATGCATTTCCCACTGGGCCTCAAGTTGAATTACACAGAGTGAGTCAATAGGATCAACAGGATGGGACATTCAGTAAACAATGAAATAGGACTTGGGTTGTAGAACCAACTAGGAAGCTAAAAAACAGAACTGAAGTAAAGCATAAGTGTTGATTTGACACATTAAACAGTGCAAAAATTACGTAGTAGAATCCAATTTGCAGTGGTCTTTACACAGTGGTCTAGACCACAATCCCTAATAATTTGTCCAAGTAACTTTGTGAATAATTTTGCACAGTGCTACCCTATTGTTTGCTGTCTTGGAGGAGATGGATTATCTAGACCCATTTCAATCCAGATTCAGACCTGGTTTGGGTACAGAAATGGCCTTGGTCGCCCTGACAGGGAAGTGTGCCCCAGTTGATTCTCTTGGACCTCTCAGCAACTTTCAATACCATTAACCATGGTATTCTTCTGGAGAAGCGGGCTGGGCTGGGAGTAGGTGTCACCATGCTTCAGTGGTTCTGTTCTTACTTGACCAGCCAATTCCAGAAGGTGGTACTTGGGCCCTGTTGTTCAGTCGTGTAGTATTTATGCCGCGGGATCCTGCAGGGTTCCATCTTGTCCTCCATGCTATTTAACATCTACATGAAACCTGGGAGAGGTCATCCAGGGATTTGGAGTGAGGTACCACTGATATGTGGATAACACCCAGCAGTGTTTCTCTATAACAGCTAAGCTAGGTGGGTTTTTAGGAGGTCTCTTGAATAATGGGATGGATGAGGACCAATAAAAACTGAAGCTTAATCCAGACAAGACTGAAGTGGTATTGGTCAATGGAGAAGTGTCTTAACGACTGCAGAGCCAGCTTGTTGGGGGGGGGATGTATTGACCCCTGAAGGAGTAAGGTTGTTGCTTTGGGGGGCTACTGGATCCTGCCCTATGGTTGAAGATGCAGGTTTCCTCTGAGGCTCAGATTTCTTCTGTAGCACATGGCATTTTTATCAGCTCCAGCTGATTCACCAACTACAGACATTCCTTGAAAACAGTGATCTGGACAGAGTTATCCATGCTCTGATCACATCCAAGTTAGATTACTGTAATATGGTTACTTGGGGCTGCCTTCAAAAATAGTTTGGAAATTTCAGTTGGTCCAAACTCTGGCAGCCACACTACTGTCAGGGGTTGGTTACAGGGATTATATTACCCCTGTGCTGAAAGATCTGCACTGGCTACTCTCTGTTTCTGGGGACAATTCAAAGTTCTGGTTCTTACCTTTAAGGCTCTAAATCAGGGGTGTCAAACATATGGCCTGCTGGCCAGAACTGGCCCATCCAGGGCTCTTGTCTGACTTGCAAGCAGCAACTGGTTATTACCTTTATTGCCAGATGATAAAGACTGTGCATTATGTCCTTGTATATTGTCCCAGTGCTAATGGATAATGGGAGGTGGAAGTAGAGGGGTGGGCATTGGGGAGATACTGTAAGGGTTTTAATGTTTTAAACATGTTTGTATTTTGAGTAAAAAAATAATATTGTTAATTGGGTTTGCTTGTGTCCTTTATAACGTTTATATCTCTGGTACCTCGTGTTACATTTTATGGCACGGATGGCCCGGCCCAACAAAGTGACATTTATGTCAGATCCAGCCCTCATAACAAATGAGTTCGACACCTCTGCTCTAAATGGTGCCAGGATACCTGAAGGATCATTTCCTCCCATCCTATTCAGCCCACTGGTTAAAATCAGCCTCTCAAGCCCTGCTCTCTGTTGTCCTCCCCATCTCCAGAGATGAGGTGGGTATCAGAGACAAGATATTTTCTGTGGTGGCACCTCGTCTTTTGGAATGTCCTCCCCGGCACCTACTTTACTTTCTTTTAGGTACTTCCTTTTTACTGAGGCTTTTAATTAGGGGCTTATCAGTTTTTAGGGACAGTTTTTATGCTGCTTGTGTTTTTTCATGGCTTGTGGGTTACAGTGTGGTTTTTCATTGTAAGCTGCCTCAAACAGGACTATGAAGAGACAGCATAGAAATAGCCTAAATAAGTAAATAAAAACAAGCTTAAAAATAAACTCTTCCAGTGTTTGGAAAAATGTTTTTACAATGTTTTCTGGCATACAACGGATTGATTAGGAAGGGCTCATTTTTGGATGAACTGGTTTGCAAGTGCACTGTCACTGTGGTGCACAACAGCCGTAAAATCTAAAAATAATTGTATTACCAGAAAAACAGGTACATTGTCTACCTCTCTCTTTCTCCCAGGATCCTGTTCTGTAGATAACTGGCACTGTTTCTGTAGCTGTGGCTTCCTCTTCTGCATTTGGCTGGGCAGGCAGCAGCTGCTCACACTTTAGGAGGGACATTCTTTGGAGAAGGCTTATTTCACTGACCATGCATCCACCCCTAAGTCACCCTTAGTTCAATTAGTATTCTGAATTAGAGACAGTTGTTGAGGTTTAATAATGCCTGTGGAATTTAATTGATTTACTGTCTCTTTCCCAAAAGAGCAGGGTGTGAAGCAGGCAGAAGCTCTGCACACAATGCAGATTTGATCAGGATTCACCATTGTGTCCTGGGGAATTTTCCTGTCTCTTCTTGAACATTTTTTTTACTGTAACCTCTGGCCTGATGAACAGTTCTAGTGAAACTGACAGCACCCACACTGTTGTAGGGTCAGTAGGTAGGTCCTGATGAGGTATTTTTGGATCTTAATTTGGAATTTTTTTAAATTTAAATTTGGGGCTGACACAGCTGCTAGAAACTTCCTTCTGTATTTCAACTTAGAACTTTGAAGCACTATAACTATTAATATAAACTGAACTTTCCCCAGACCATTTGGGCAAGATTTGTGAATTTTTGATAGAATATAAACCTCTGGTTTTTCAAAAGCAAACACAAAACTCAGTTGGTGTAGGTCACAATCCTAGTCTAGGTAGAGTAGCTTGTTCTTAAATTGTTAGACTCAGATCTATCTTACCATGATATTAAGAAGACAGAAACAGGTAGTGAGTGAAGTAAATTTGAAAGGGAAGCCAAGGAATAAAAGTAGTAGAAAAGGGAAACTGTTTTCTTGAACAAATTTGAAAAGGCATGGTAGACTTAAAAAAAAGAAAAGAAAGATAATACATACGGGGCAGGGAGTGACTGGCTGCTGCCAGTATATTACAGCTGCTCCTTTCCCAGCTAATGAGATCACTGGGTCTTCCTGTAACCGTCCATCCAAATAATAATTAATTATTGTACGGCATTGTGCAGAGAAAGCCAGGAGATCTTAAGATTGTCTGGCAGGCAGAAGTTCTAGCTCTTTTAGTGTTGTGTACCACTAGGTGGTGAGCTAGACCTGTTTTTAAGGCAAGAGACATTTCAGAGGTGGTTTGCCATTGCCTGCCTCTGTGTTGCAACCCTGGTATTCATTGGAGGTCAGGTCACCCTTCCAAATACTAGCCAAAGCTGGCCTTGCTTAGCTTCTGAGATCGGGCTAGCCTGGGCTATCCAGGTCATGGCATCTATCCAAATATGTGGATGTTACACAGGTGTAAAATCTAATTTGTCATTTTCAATTTTAGTTAGTCCTAGGGATGTGATTGATTATTAAAGAGACACAACACCATATTTACATGGATGCTGGTAATGTTGCCTTGGCTGGAAATTATTCCAGAGTCATATGGGAGGAGCTTCAGAAAATGTTTAGTCTTGCTGCAGGCATTTGTGATGATAAAACTGTAATTATTTTCCACATGAAGTATTTATTGAGTGATGCTACTGAAAATATAAGGTTTCTTAGGTCACTGAGGACCTATGGATAGTGGTGTAGGAACAGATACACTATACATTGTTCATGTCTTACAGGACTGAATGCAATGCAGTTACAGAACTTAGCTGCATTAGCGGCTGCAGCGAGTGCAGCTCAGAATACGCCAAGTGGTACTACTGCACTCAATTCTTCCAACAGCCCTCTAAGTGTACTCACCAGTTCAGGTAAGAGAGCCATTTCTCAGGATAATCATATTGAGCAAGCTGAGTAGCTTCAAAAACTTGCAAGGGGCATCTCATTTTTCCCATTTCCTTTTTCTCTTCCCTGGCATCCCCCAGAGCCTCTCCCATTTCCCTGCTTCCTTCTCTCCTTCCCACTCACCATACAGCTTACTTTATCTGCCCCCATCTTCAGCTTTCCGTCTTTCCCTGCCTGTGAGGAAGCATCTTCCAGGGAAAACTCTTGCCAAGTTGCATGGTGTGAGCCAAGGTGAACCCAGTTGCACTGTGAGGAACCTGCAAGGATTGAAAGGGATCACTTTCCCCTGTATCTCCTCCCTGCACTCCTCTTTTCCTCCTTCTGTATGCCCCCAATATCCTCACCTTTCCCTGCTTCCTTCTCTGCTTCCTACCCATCCGCCAACTTACCTTTATTCTGCCCCTCATCTTCAGCTATATTTATTATTTATTTACTTAATTTATGCCCCACCTTTCTCCACAATGGGAGCACAAAGCAGTTTACAACATTCTCCTTTCCTTCATTTTATATTCTCAATAACCCTATGAAATAGATTAGGCTGAGAGTGTGGGACTGCCCAAGATCACCAAGTGAACTTCCCTGGTAGAGTGGGGATTTGAACCTGTGTGTCCCAGATCCTAGTCTGCAACTTTAACCACTGCACCACATTGGCTTTCATGGGGTGGCTGTTGTTAAACAGTACCAAGCAGCTGGGCCTGGGTGAGTCATGCAAATCCTATGATAGCACCTTGCCCCATGGCTGCTGCCTGGCCCAGCCCAAAGAGTTCTCCATCAAAGGCCATTTCAGCCTTGGAAAGGGGTTCTGCCTTTTACTCATAGAAACCAAGGCTAATGCTGGCAGTACTGTTGTGGTTTCCTAACAATGGCCACTAAGGGTATTCATTTCTTAAAGCTACAGCTCCTTTTATCATTTTGGTGGGTTAGTCTCCTCTGTCTATCTTTTATAGATAGATATGGATGGATCGATTAAGCTGTCATACTTTGGTCATACAGTGTGGTCACTGAAAAAGACAATAATGCTAGGAAAAGTTGAAGGCAGCAGGAAAAGAGAAAGACCCAAAATTGGATGGATAGACTCAGTAAAGGAAGCTATGGCCCTAGATTTACATAATCTGAGCAAGGCTGATAGGATATTTTGGAGGTACTTAATTCATAGGGTCTCCATAAATTGGAATAGGAGAGAGAGATTGCAGATTTTTCAGCAAACCTGTAGCTTTTCTTGGGTTTGTAGAAAGTTCTGTCTTGTCTGTCCGTACCTCCAGTCTCTGGATTTAAGTATCCATACCTAGGGCCATGTTGAGAATTATGATGCCATTGGACCACATCAGATGTGTTAATAGAACTAACCGCATATTACACCATTAAAACATGTTCTTAGGTTGCATGATATTCTGTCTCTACAAAGCATTTTTCTGATGTGTGCACATGGTGAAAAGAGTCATGTTGCTTCTGTACAACTTAAAGGATACAAGCTAGTCTTGAGTTTATATGCATTTGGGGGGCCATCAAGGCACAACCAACTTACGGTGATCCTATAAGGGGTTTCAAGGCAAGAGACTTTCAGAGGTGGTTTGCCATTGCCTCCCTCTATGTTAGCAGCCGTAGACTTTGTTGATCATCTCCCATCCTAGTACTAACCAGGGCTGTCCCTGCTTAGCTTACGAGAGCTGACAAGATGGGCTATCTAGGTCAGTTCTTTTAATGCATATCTTCGGTAGTCTGTGCAGTACTCCTCAGAATGAAAAACTTTGGTTCCTGTAGTTGTTCTTTGTTTCAAAATGTACTTAATCTGCCTTTTTATTCTTTCAGTTTTCTAGTTTTTGGTTGGAGATTTTCTAGCATAGTCTCTAGTATTTGCTTTTTCAGAACAAGATAAACCAGCAGACCCATTAGTCTTACATTGCTTGGGGAGAAGGGGGGGGAGGGAGGGAGAGAGAATATTGTAATGATGGCTTTCTTCATGTGTTGTCTGCATATCTTTCTTCTCGAACATCCCTATAGAGCACCTCTCAGTGGATAGGGAGTTATTCTTTGTCCTCAGTGAAGAACAGGTTTTTGTATTAATGTACCTCAATTGTTCTGCTTTACTTTTTTCTGTAGAAGTAAATGGTAGCCACACATATATTGAAAATTAAGGGGAAAAGATCATGTTTTGACCCCCCACTAGTGCACTTGCACTGCATCTGTTTCTCTACAAACATCTAAGTTAGATTACTGCAATGCTTCCTACATGGGTCTGCCTTTGAAGACTGTTCAAAGTCTATAGTTGGTACAAAATGCTGCAACAAGAGTGTTGACTAGAGTGGGTCGTCGGGACTATATCATTCCAGTCTTGTTCCATGTACACTGGCTTCCAATTTGCTTCCAGGTTCAATTCAGGATGCTGATATTGACCTTTAAAGCCCTGTACAGCCTGGGACCAACATAGCCTAAGGACTACCTTCACCCATATGAACCTACTCGTACATTCCAGTCACCTCAGAGGCCCTGCTTCAGTTGCTTCTGCCATCTGAGACTACAGAGGTGGGGCCCCTGAAAAGGGCTTTCTCAGTTTTGGCACCAAAACCTTGGAATTCCCTCTGCAGGGAGGTTTATCTATCTATCTCTATCGGTGTCTTCCACCAGTGGGTGAAGACTTTTTCATTTTGTTTGGCATGCCCCCTAATAATGGTTATTGGCCTCCTCCTTGGCTCTTTATGTCTGTGTTTTCATTGAATATCTCCTTGTATATAATTGTGAAGTGGGGTGGCACTTTCTGAACATTCTACATGCTCCTAAATCAGTTGGCTCCATGATGTGTCACTCAGAAGTTGTCACTATCCACTGGCTGCATTGCCTGAGTCCTGCCTCCAACATTCCAAACAGTTTGCTGTTCCTCTCCCCCCATAGCCAGTCAGAACACAGAGATCATTTGCATATGTGGCCTGATTGGCCTTTGCCTCTAACATTCTAAACAGTTTGTTGTTGCTGTTGGGAGTCATTGAATGTGTCCTGAGGTAAAATACATATCCCAATCTTCCCTTAAACGGTCACTGGAGTTGCCAGTCTCCCTGTGGGGCCTGGAGATCTCCCAGAAATCACCGTGTTCTCCAACCACAGCACATCATTTCTCCTACAGAAAATTTCCCAGCTATTACAACTGATCTCCAGGTGACCAAGATCAGTTCTCCTGGAGACAATGGCTGCTTTGGGCAATAGACTCTATGGCATTATACCCTGCTGAAGTCCCTCCCCATCCCAAACCCTGCCCTCCCCAGAATCTACCCATAAATCTACAGGTATTTCCCAACCCAGAGTTGGCAACCATGTAATTGGCTATGGAACCACTTTACAGACCCTTGGAACCCAGAAAACATGGCATAGGAGGAGGTGCTTTTCTACCTTAGCTGCCACTACATTGCCCCAAATCAACATAAGTCAGGGGTGGAGGAAACCATACCTGTTACCATGAGGCTGTCCTCCCATACTACCCACTTGGGGCAGCAAAATGACTTGAGACAACCTTGCCTTATAGCTAAGCAGAAGGAAATAAACATGGCTTGCCTCCCTCTATTTTCCCCTTCCCTCTGCCACCCCACCAGCCACAGCCAGGACTCTCACCTGGAGTTTCCTTCTAGAGCTTGTTGTATTTCTTACTTCTAGTTATTTTATAATTTTAAATGTTTTTAATTGTTCAGATATCTTAATGGGTTCATATGTCTTAATGTATTCATATTTGCTGCCCTGGAGACCCTCATTGGGTGGAAAGGTGGCATAAAATGTTTTAAATAAATAACCTTAAGTGGGGCCATCAGAAGGGGTTTTTGTACATGCTAAAGTGTGATGTTAGTGTTCAACAGAAGAACGTTGTCTAAGGACTATTTTTTCCATAACATTTAATGTTGAAGCTTTGAGAAACTTGTGCCTCCTTTCTCACTTGATTTGCATAATTGGAGGCTATGGTTAGCATCATTTAGGCATGTTGGGGAGAAAGTATATATTTCAGATATTTTCTGTGACTGCTAAATTATATTTTGTCACTACAATGGGAGCAGAATGCTCTTGTTTCAGACGAAATGCTTGTTAGTATTACAATTATGAATGTTTCTTCAGTGAGAAGATACTGGTAGATAATCTGAGTGTTGAAGAATACCATAGCCTGGTACAAATTCTTGTCCAACCAACTTCCTTGTGTCTAGCCATAAAGCACAAATGAGACAGGGTGTTAAATACTGGCAGCTCAAGAGAGTTCTCCCTACCTTGCTTGTGGCTCTTAGAATTGGAATTGCATGTAGTGAAAGCTCTTATTAGAACAACTTTTGTTTCTATGCTGCTCCTAAATTGGTGAGGAAAAACCTTTTATTCATTTTAAGAGCTGCAACTCTCCTGAAATAAAAAAACTCTTGCTATTTATCCATAAAAATAGAAGCAATTATTACTTGCAGATTGGCATTCGAACAAATAACTGGCACTAATGAACTCATAAACAGTGTAAAATGAAGCGAAATGTTAGTAGATAAGTAATCTGAATATTCTGTGGTCATACAAATTCCCTACATATCTCTGTCCCATCTGTTGCATTTGTATCCCAGCCATCCTCCAAGAAGCTCCAGTTGTTGCACATGCCCCCAATTTTATCCTCACAATAACCTTGTGAGGTAGGTTAGAAGAATTCTCAGTATAGTTGTCCACACCATTCAGGGGGAAGATTTCCTGGGTCTTTCAGTGAAGTTGGTTAAAGAGTATAATTAATACTGGAAACTATTAGTGGTGTTTAACTCTGCCATTTTAATAGCAGGTTCATCCCCCAGTTCCAGTAGCAGTTCATCTGTTAACCCAATGGCTTCTCTTGGAGCACTGCAAACACTGGCAGGGGCTACTGCAGGTCTCAATGTTGGCTCTTTAGCAGGTAAGTTCAAGATGAACAGAAGAGAAAAGAATGTTATTTTTAGTATGAGCCATGTTTTGGGTTTCTCCAAGATGTCTCCTCAATAATGAAGATCTAAACAAAAACTGGTTGGAAAATCAATAATTTATTAATGCCTGTTCTGTTTTCATGCATAGGAATGGCAGCCTTAAATGGTGGACTGGGCAGTAGTGGCCTTTCAAATGGCACAGGTAGCACAATGGAGGCCCTATCTCAGGCATACTCTGGGATTCAGCAATATGCTGCTGCTGCATTGCCCACACTCTACAACCAGAGTCTTTTAACACAGCAGAGTATTGGTGCAGCAGGAAGTCAAAAGGAAGGTAGGTGTGAGGTAGTGGTGAAAGGGTAAGTGGGAGGTAATGGTGGAATAAGAGGGTATTCTTTATGTATGGTCACTACACTGAGCACTTTCTTGAACACAGCTTTTCATAGAGGTATGTAAAGCATGTCACATATATTCCCCATAATCCTTATGACAGCCCTTTAAGGCCAGTAGTATTATTATTTGGGGGTGGGGTTAAGGTTGTGAGCAATAGCAGCTTACCTAAGGCAACTTAATAATTTTGTGGTTGAGTAACTACAGCTTCCTGGCTTAGATTAATTTTAATGATTTTTTTTTTCTACCATATGTTGCTTTTATGAAGAATGTAGACAAACTTAGGTATTGAACACTGAGGGCTAGTGATGAAAATAATATTGATTGGCTTGGGTGGATTTGAAATGCAGGAACTCAGAATCTGATTTTGCACCCATCCTTTCAACTTTTTAAATATATATTTGGCTTTGTCTGGATTTCGGTACCATTATTGCCTTTACCAATCAGCAACAGGCACAATGAAGCAATGATGATTTCACTGGAAAATCACTGAAGAGACAGTCAAGAAAAAGCCACATTTTTATTCTAATTAATCAAGGAGCACGGTTTATTGTTGCATTAGGACAGAAAATCGTCTGGCTTTTCACTAACAGAGTTGAGTTTGAATTGAGTAAATCTTAGTGGTCTGTAGAATCAAGCCCAGAGCTGTAGTGCTGTTTTAAGATGCTTGAATTGGTGAAGGCCAAGGGAATTATGCTTTTGTTGAACTTTGTTTCTAAATGAATGTGTTAAAGGTCCAGAGGGAGCCAATCTTTTCATCTACCACCTCCCCCAGGAGTTTGGGGACCAAGACCTGCTGCAGATGTTCATGCCTTTTGGGAATGTTGTCTCTGCCAAGGTTTTCATTGACAAGCAGACCAATCTGAGCAAGTGCTTTGGTATGTTGGATCAAATTGTTTTTTGCAGAAGCTAGTTAGGGGAGGAGGGTTGTTCCAGGGAATAGCTTGACTATGAGACCCTTGAATAGTGAAAGTACAATCATTTAATACCATCAGATGTGCAGAAATACTTTTAGCTCCTTTCTCCTGGAAGGAGTTAGATTAATCTGGAAATGACTTGCCCTTGAGAATGAAAATGTAAAAATAGAAATAATATTTATGTATAGATGTCTTAGGAGATACAAGTTCATTGTGGTACTTGTGCAGTCCCACATGGGTGCTATGCATGTGCAGGCCTGGTGCAGAGGGCATTTTTGAATCTCAAAACACCTCAAGATGCTCCCTCTTGCTCCTGCACTCAGTCAGTTTCCTGCCTTTTCTAGCATGATATAGAGGGGTGGAGTGCTTTTCCCTCAGTTCTCTCTCTGCCAACCACTGAGGGAGTTTCATTTACAGAACCTCCGTACCATTTTTTCACCAGCAAACGTTGCTGATAAATCTACCTCATCAACCTAGCAAGAGCCTGTAGACTACAGAATGACATAAAAAGTGCTCTTAAAATAAATGTGGGTCCTCTGGGTCAAAAATCCCCCACCCAAATGACCACAGACAATGCCTAATATGCTTTGGTGAAGAGCGTGACATATCACACTACTCAATCTGCTGCCATTTAATCCCAAAGACAAGGAATGACAGGGCTTCCTGCCTTAAAAGCAGGACTTTGGGATAAAGCACTGCCCAGCACCACTCAAGACAAATATCCGAACACTATGCCATCTTCCATTACCACTATAAGGATCCGAGCATCCTTGGTTCCAAGATGGAAACCAACCACTCTAGACCCAAATAAGCCCATAGGAAAATCCAGGGGTCGGGTCCCTATGTTGCCAGAGCAAAGCTCCTCAGAACCACCACTGAAGAAGTTTTGGCATAAGCACAAGCTTGTGGAGTAGCCTCCTAAGTCAAAATAGTCATCCAGTCCTTCCTGTCCTCATTGTAAGGATGCAGTCCCTCACAAAATCTCCTAACTGGTCAAAGAGTTAGTCCCCATTCTGAGAATGCCTTCTCCATCAGGCAATCACCCTGTTCCATCTCAGAGAGTGGAGCCCAGGGTTCCCATCCCATGTCAGCAGCACCCCCTCATCTCACCCAGTTAGTTCCAACAGATTTGTATTTGAAGTCCTGAATGCTATGCCAAGACCTCCAGTGAGACTATTATGACCAGGGCTGGGATTCATATGCTCCTCTCAGCTCTGACTAAGAGGAAGCAGACCCGTACTGCATAGATGATCCAGATCTCCCATAAGAACCCTACAAAGAGATGAACCCTGGTTATGAAGGCTGGGACCCGGCGTATACCTCCAAACTTCCTCCTGAGGATGTTATGCCAGAACCATTCAATTCTCCCCCATCAAAGATTTTTGCATTTACAATGAACAACTCACCCAATTGGCAAGATCATTTGACATCAACTTGTCATGCATCCCCCCCCCCCAGCAACAGATCCAGCATTTAGAGTAATACCTCACATGAATAGAAGTCCAGTCACAACCCCAGTCATGGAAGATCTACTTGAGGTCACTACCAATAATTGGCTACATTTGGCATTGGTGTCACCTTCCACTAAATGTACTGAAAATCAGAAACCAAGCAGGAAGGATGCTCTTTCCTTTCAGCACCTCACACCCAAGTCTCTGGTAGTAGACTACATCCACTTAATTAATTGATTGATTGATTATTGTATGACATTGTGTGTAGAATAGCCAGGAGATCCAAAGATTGTCCGGCAGTCACAAGTTCTAGCTCTTAGTGTTATGTTAGTAGTGAGCTAGACTTGTTTTTAGGGGCTGAGAGAGCTTTGAAAGAACGGTGACTGGCCCAAGGTCACCCAGCTGGCTTCATGTGGAGGAGTGGGGAATCAATGCTGGTTCTCCAGATTAGAGTCCGCCACTCTTAAACACTGTATCAAACTGGCTCTCACCCAAGTGAAAAGCAAAGTCACCCAACACAGCCCCTGTTGATAGTGCCATAAACTGGATGGTATAGGCAGAAAAATCTAAGTCTCCTCTACTCTTGACTTCAAAATCCTTTGGGATGGCATTGCCCCTTTTTTAGAGATGGTGCCTGAGGATGAACACAAGCTGACAAAGCTGTTAGCCCTGGCAGCATCAAAGCTGTCCAAACACCAAATTTCTGCAGCCAAACACTCAGTAGACTCTTCAGCACACAGCCGCACCACAGCCTCAGGTCCACTGTGCTCCCTCAAGAAACCTGCAGCAGAACTGAAGACCTGCCCTTTGAAGGCATAGTCCTGTTAAGCACCAATACTGATAAACTGCTTAATAAGATACAGAAATACAAGCTTGCTGCTAAGACACTGGGGGTAATCCCCTTTACCACATCTACTCCAAAACCTAGGGCTTTCTTTAGCCCATACTACTCAGCCCCCAAAAGAAATGTCTACCTAATGCCTCATCCCTCATACTCCAACAAACCTGCTTACATGCCTGCCAGTCAACCCCAGCTCCAGCAGAGGAGAAGATTCCCTACCCCAAGGGGAAAAGTTGGATCCCATCACCTAAACCCCAATCTGCCAAACAGGGCTTTTGACAATTACAGCCCACACCCACCGCCTTCACCAACAGAGGAACTGAGTCCTCATCAAATCACCTGACAGGATATCTCCCAAGACCCATGGGGTACTCAGCATCATGTCAGCAGGTACACCATCAAATTCACCTCTCTTCCAACCTGTGCATCCCCATTGTCTCACTCTCCCATCTGTTCTCCATAACTCTTTGCAGAAGTCAGCACCCACCTCAGCAAGAAAGCAGTCAGCGAAGTGCTTGGAAAAGACCAGAACTCAGGGTTTTACTCCATGTACTTTCTGGTCAAGAAAAAAGGAGAAATGAAATCCTAGACCTGAGAGACCTAAACAAGTTTGTGTCAGTAAAAAAAGTTCAGAATGATATCAGTTACCAATGTCCTTCCTTTGTTACACCAGGGTGTGTGGTGTGGACTTACTAGATGTGTAATTCCACATCAGGATAAGGCCAGATCACCACAAGTACCTCCACTTCCAATGTGCTTCCCACCATTTCTGCTACATAGTTCTTTCCTTAGGGCTAGCTATGGTGCCCTGTGTGCTTACCAATGTGATAGCAGTAGTAGTAGTGTTCCTGAGGAAACAGGGATGCAAGATATACCTGTACCTTGACAACTGGCTAATTAGTCAATTCCAAGTTAAAACTCCTGTAAGACTTGCACCTTACATTGCAAGATAATACACAGCTATATATATCCTTATCTAAATTTCCTGATGATGCAGCATCACTGCCTGTACTGTCCCAGCCCTCCCAGGAAGAAAGTGTTATGGCAAGGATGGCAGAGAGAGAGAGTAATCAGAGTCCAGTCCAAAGTCAGAGGTTCCAAAGAGCAGGTTTACCAAAGTCCAGACTAGGGTCAAGGAGTTCCAGGTAGCAAGTCCCAAGTCCAGTCCGGATCAGGGTCTCCAGAAAATCCAGTTGTTAGGTCCTGTTCAAGGTTGCAAAGATCTGGTAACAGAAAGGTTAGTGGCTCAGTAGCAAAGTGTACTTGTTGCATCCACAAACTGCTGTTTTTTTCTGACTGACTTTATAGCCAAGTCTTAACAAGTGACACCCCAGCCAATTCATTGGCAGTCATCCTGAAACTACACATCCATCTCATCACTTGATAGTTGACGATGGGCCATGAGTCTCGCACTCCTCCTACTTTCCTGCAGCTCAGTTCGCCTCTAACAGTGGCACTACAGTGGTGTGGGTAAGCTAGGTGGACTGGGAGTGGCTTCTGAAGGCTTGTATACTGCTTCAGAGCTACAAGGCATTGACTCGTTTTCAGCTGTAGGTTGTGACTTCTGCTCAGCCAGTAACCTGATCTCTTGTTCTGCTCAGGGCCAGTTGCAGGTAGCTTTTTGTCTGCAGAATCTGTGCTGTCACTGAGCATAGACTGACTTAAAACATCGCCTGGCTGCCATGTTTAAATGACTAAGAGTGAACAAATAGAAATTAAACTCTGGAAAGACAGAAAAGTGCTGGTTGGGAAGGTAGAGGTCTTCCTGCTTTCAGTCGGGTTTCACTGACCTTTGCCCACTCAGTTAAGAGCCTCGGGTTATATTGGACCCAGCATTATTGCTGGAGAAACAGGTTTATGCAATTGCAAGAAAGGCTTTCTTCCAACTCACCCTAGCTTAAAAATGGTACTTACCTTAAGAAGGCTGATCTAGTCACGTGGATCCACACCATGATGACACCAAAACTAGACTACTGTACACTGGTATCCCCTCAAAATCAGTTCAGAAACTCCAGTTGGTGCAGAATGCTGCAGCTGGGCTATTATCATGAGCTCAATGGAGCATGTGTATTATTCCCATTCTACAGTCACTCCACTGGCTGCCTGTCAGTTACCCGGCACAATTTAAAGTATTGACTATCACATACAAAGCCCTTCATGGCCTTAGACCTTCATATCTGCGAGAATGTCTCTCCCTCATGCTCTGCCTTGACAGCTTTGCACATACAAGCAGAGCCTTCTTTAGATTCCATCCAACAAATGGGCAAAATCAGCAACTGCTTGTACACATGCCTTCTTTGTTATGGCCCCCACCTTGTGGAATGGTGTGCCCAAGGCAGTCAGGAAGGATCTCACTTTCCTGGATTTCTGCAAAAAAATGAATTATTCGACTTTTTTGTGCAGGCAATAGGGTAGCACTGGACAAAATGCTTCACAAAGTTATTGGTTAAATTATTAGGGTTTGTGGTCTATATGTGTATAGTTTGCTGTAAGTTTGATCCTATTGTATAATTTTGCATTATTTAATGTGTCACGTTAAGAGTCACATTTTGCTTCAGTTCTGTTTTTTTAGATGTCTGGTTGGCTTTACAACCCAAATCCTATTTCATTGTTTATTGATTGTCCCATCTTGTTGATTGTATTGACACTCTCTGTATAATCCACCTTGACTCCCAATGAGAAAAGTAGACCATTAATAATATAAAAAAATTAAAAAATCTCCAGGAACTAAATTTACAATGTGCAATGAAATCCAAGCTGAAATAGATGCAAAGGGTACACTTCTTAGATTCCATCCTAGCTGGTGCCTTTCTGCCACTAGAAAGAATCCTGGAAATCAAACTGAATGTCTTCCAATGTCAAAAGTCCCATTTTCAACCGGCCATCTTAACCCAAAGATTACTGGGATTAATGGCCTCCACCATATCGGTAGCACCACATGTAAGGCAACATATGCTCCCGCTGTAGTTGTGGTTCATCAGAATTTTCAGCCCCCTTCGTCACCACTAATCCAAAAAGCTGAACATCCCAAGGCACGTGGTACGGAGCCTACATGGTGGACCCTAACCAGTAGTCTCCTCTCAGGAGTCCCGTCCCATCCTCCCATACCACAAACCATCCTAACCACAGATTCCTCCCTTTCAGTCTGGGGACACACATAGGGGAGATATCAGTCCGTGGGATGTCATCTTTCTAAGAGGTGCACTTACACATCAGTGTGCTGGAACTCAAAGCAGTATACAACTGCTGACTGTCCTTACATGCATATGTCTCTGGCAAAAGCATCCAAATAGCTGCAGACAATCTAACAACCATATACTACATAAACAGACAGAGCAGCATGTCCTCCCATTTGTTACACCACATATCCACTCTAATTTGGAAATGAGTAAGGGGTCATATAGCAGGGGTCAACAACTGACTAGTGGACTTCCTCAGTCACACCACATTAGAGCTGTGTGAATGGAAGCTCAATTGGATTTTTATAGCCCCGATTTTCTGCTTCAGGGGAACTCCCACCATTTATTTATTATTATTTATTTATTTATTATTTTCAGTTTTTATCCTGCCTTGCCAAGGAACTGGTTCAAGGTGGCAAACAAGCATTAAAAGCAATACAACATTAAATACAATAAAATATAAATAACAAGAAGAAGAGATTGAATTTATACCCCGCCCTTCACTGCCCAAAGGCGTCTCAGAGTGGCTTACAAACTCCTTTCCCTTCCCCTCCCCACAACAGACACCTTGTGAGGTAGGTGGGGCTGAGAGAACTTCTGACAGAAACTGCTCTTTTTCAAGAACAGCTGTGCCATAACTGACCCAAGGTCACATCAGCAGGTGCAAGTGGAAGAGTAGGGAATCAAACTCAGTTCTCCCAGATTAGAGTCCGCGCACTTAACCAGTACACCAAACAACTACCTAACTTCATAAAATTCTAACAAGAATGGTGCAAATGATGGCAGCATTCAATACACAGAGGAAGGCAATATCCACCAGTGTTCCATACGGGCTGTAGTGTGTTCCAGTGGCACATTCATCAGTGGTGGCTCCTAATCGAACGCCTGGTGGAAGAGCTCCATTTTACAGGCCCTACGGAATTGTAAAAGGTACTGCAGGGCTCTGATGTTATCCGGGAGCTCATTCCACTAGTATGGAGCTGCCACTGAAAAGGCCCTGGCTCTAGTAGCAGCCAACATGGCATCTCTCAGGCTGGGGAGAGTCAGGTGATTCTGTGTCCCTGACTTCAGTGCTCTCTGGGGGATATGTGGGGAAAGGCAGTCCCTCAAGTAGGCAGGCCCCTGACCATATAGGGCTTTAAAGGTCAAAACCAGCACCTTGAAATGAATCTGGTACGCTATTAGCAGCTAGTGCAATGCCTTCAGCACAGGTTGGATGTAGTCTTGTATAGAGAGACCCATCAGCAGCCTAGCTGCCGCATTTTGCACTAGTTGCAGCTTCTGGATCTGAGACAAGGGCAGCCCCATGTAGAGAGTGTTGCAGTAGTCTAATCTCGAGGTGACCATAGCACGAATCACTGTTGCCAGGTCATTGCATTCGAGGAAGGGAACCAACGCCTAATCAGCCTAATCAGATGGTAAAAGGCTGCCTTGGCAGTGGCTGCTACCTGGGCCTCCATTGTTAAGGCAGCATCCAGGAGCACTCCCAAACTCCTAACCCTTGGCGCTGGCACCAATGGCGCCCCATCGAAGGTCGGTAGTGGGATCCTTACCCCCAATCCGCTCTGACTCAGGCACAGGACCTCCATCTTCGTTGGATTCAATTTCAATCGGCTCAGTCTAAGCCAGCCCACCATGTCACGAAGTGCCTGTACCAGGTCATCTGGGGTAGAGTTGGACTGACTGCCCAACAACAGATATAACTGGGTGTCATCTGCATATTGATGGCACCCTAGCCTATGCCTCCAGGCAATCTGGGCAAGGGGACACATGTAGATGTTAAATAACATCGGGGACAGTACCGCCTCTTGAGGAACCCTGCAAACCAGCAGGTACCGCTGGGATTTCTGCTCCCCTAACACCACCCTCTGTCCCTGACCTTGGAGAAAGGAGACAAGCCATTGCAAGGCAAGTCCCTGAATCCCAGTGTTGGTGAGGCAGTGGATCAGTAGCTGATGGTTGATGGTGTCGAACGCCACCAACAGATCTAACAACTACAGCACTGCCATACCGCCTTGATCCAGATACCTCCAGAGGTCATCTGCGAGGGCGACCAGTGCCATCTCCGTCCCATGATCTGGCCGGAAGCTGGACTGAAATAAGTCTAGCATGGAAGTGTCATCCATAAAACTCTGCAAATGAATTGCTGCCGTTCTCTCAAGTAATTTGCCCAAATAGGGCAAATTGGAGACCGGCTGATAGTTGGCCAATTCAGCCGGATCCAAGGATGATTTTTTCAAGAGAGGGCAGACCATCGCTTCCTTGAGTGCCCCCGGGAACAGTCCCTCAGTGAAGGACTTGTTGATAATATCCATGAGGGCACCTCATAACCCCTCGCGGCCAGCTTTTATGAGCCATGAAGGGCACGGATCAAGGCTTCACGTGGTTGGGTGTACCGTTGAGAACAATTTGTCGACTTCCTCAAGGCTGAGTGAACTGAAATAATCCAGAATAGAACTAGAAGATGTGCATGGAGCCTCGAGTTCGCTCACTGTCTCAACTGTGGCAGGAAGATCATGGCGGAGCAGCAAGACTTTATCTGCAAAGTAGCTCGCAAAAACCTCACAGCCAATATCCAGTTCCCTAGCATTTGGTCTGCCCTGAGGCAGCTTTGTTAACGACCGAATAGTTCTAAACAATTGTGCTGGGCGTGAGCTAGCAGACGCAACCGTGGCCGCGTAGAATTGTCTCTTTGTGGCTTTGATTGCCATCTCATAGGCTCTCATAAATGTCCTGTAAGATGCTCTTGTTGCTTCATCACAAGCACGCCACCACCATCTCTAGCCATCTAAGCCCTCATTTCATCAGCCACATCTCCTTGGTGAACCAAGGAGCCCACTTAGAGCGAAGGTGCAGAGGGCAACGGGGAGCAATCTCTTCGATGGCTGCCGAGAGCCGACTGTGCCAGTCATTGACAAGCTCATCTAACAAGCCGTCAGGGGGCATAGGATCCCGCAGAGCCATCTGAAGCTGCTGAGGGTCCATTTGGCTCCACGGGTCAGGGCGACACATTCACATGGTCCTTCAGGGCAGGGCTTGCCACTAGTCAGAACAGGAAATACAAATCCTTCTGCTCCCTAGGCACATGAGAATCACATGCCCCAGGACGTGTGTTCCAGATCCGGTGGACAGGGAGTCTGCTATACACACCCCTCCTGTTAACTGATTCCCAAGGTGCCCTTCGAAATGATACAACATGCATTTGCTATCCTGATAGCTCCCTTTTGGCCCAGACAATCATGTTTTCTGACACTACTTTAAAAAAAAAATTGTATTTCCAAACTACAAACCTGCAGGGTCAGGGGAATGGATACGAACTGAAAGTCAGTGTCCCACAGTTGTTACATTCCATTCCCACAGGAGCACAGTCTGCTGATACAGGGGCTCTTCATTCATCCAAACACTGGCAGCCTGCATTTAACAGCATGGCTCATTCAATAAACAACAGGACAATTTTTTGAACTTGCCATGGAAGTCCTGCTCAGTGCCAGAAAAACTTCTACCTGGTTCAGCCTGTTCCTATTTAGCCAAATGGAAACAGTTCAGTATATATGTCACAGCAGGATTTGGACTCAGACCACTGCCCAGTATAGAAAGTTCTTGAACACCTCCTAAATCTAGTCAGAGGAGGCCTTGCATCCACCTGCATACAAGTTCATGTAGTGGCTGTTGCATGTTTCCATGTTCAGGTTGATGGAAAGTCCCTATTACCCCTAAGGGAATCAAAATGTTTCCTCAGAGGTTTAACATTACCAGATTCCTCCAGTCCCCTGATTGAGCCTCTCGCAGGTGCTCAGTCAGCTTATAGGCAAATCATTTGAAGTAATGGCCACTTGTCACATTCTCCTACTTACTATGATAACCAGGGGTCTTTCGTAGAAAAAGAGCTGCAGGAGCTCATTAACATATGGTATGCTAATGAGCTACTAAACTGTTAGCATATGCCATGCCCCCTGACATCACCAGAAGGGTTGTCAGAAGGGGAAGCAAAAGGGGGGGAGGCTGGCCTGGGTGGGGGAGCGAAGAGAGAAGGGGTTTAAAGTTTAAACCCCTTCTCACTAGAGTTGGGCCACAGAAGGAGGAAAGAGGGAAGGAAAGAGAGTAGAGAGAAGGAAAGAAGGAAGGAAAGAGGGGGGAAAAGAGAGGGAAAGAGAGAGAAGGGAAGAAGGAGGGAAACAGAGAAAGAAGCAAAAAAGAGAAGAGAAGAAGGCGGGAAAGAAAGAAAGAGAAGGGAAGAAGAAGGGAAAGAGGAAAAGGAGAAAAGGAAAGGAGGGAATGAAAGAAATTCGGCGGCAATTTGTCCCCATTATATCTTATGGGCCATTGAAGTCGATGGTGAAAACATAAGGTATATTCTGGGGGCTAGAGGGGAGGGGGTATGAGGAAGAGGCTCCAAACTCATAGGGTAGCTGTTGGAGCCTCTCCCCGAGATACCCACCAAGTTTCAAGAACATTGGACCAGGAGGTCCAATTCTATGAGCCCCCAAACAGGTTGCCCCCATCCCCTCCATTGTTCTCTATGGTGGGGGAAAGTTACTTTTTTCCCATGTCACTGTTAGTAGCTCTGGGGGGGAGGGGATTTGAGGGAGAGGCTCCAAATTTTCAGGGTAGCTTTGGGAGCCTCTCCCCACATACACCCCCACGTCTCAAAGCAATTGGACCAATGGGCCTAATTCTATGGGCACCCAAACAGGTTACCCCCATTACCTCCATTGTTTCCAGTGGGGAAACCCAGCCAGCAACACTTAAGGCAGGCAAGCAGGCAGCACCAGCAGTCAGACTCTCCCAGAGAATCTCAGGGAAAGTGAACTGTGTTGGGAGGTGCTTGTTTGCCATGGGGACAAGTGACACACTCCAGAACAAGAGGCACTGTGGCAGTGCAAGCATGCCAGAGTGCCACACAGAAAGACCAAAAGGAACATCATTTATACATGTATAAATTGATGGTGCAACCTCATTGGACCACATTTGTTGTGGCTCCTGAGCTGCCAGAGCTGTGCTCCAGCATGCTCCCCCCACAAAAGACCCCTGATGACAACTATCTAGTAGCAATAACATCAGCCAGACATGTCAGTGAGCTGGAGGTATTAAGACACAACCATCCCTTTCTGAAAATATTTTACACCAGTTCTCTACATGCCTTTGTAATTCCTAACTAAGGTAACATCCAGATTGTATTTAAACTGTTATCACCCTGCCAGTGTTATATTTTCAGCCATAGGTTGAAAGAGAGCAAGCCCTGCATTCCTTAGATGATAGAAGGGCCCTCCTCCACTATTTAAGTAGAACAGAATCTTTTTTAAAAGATGATAACTTATCCATTGCTTCAGTAGGCCCCAACAAGGGCAAGAAATTGTCAGCTCACTCCATCTCAAGAGAGAGAGTCATATGCATTAGACTATGTTATAAAGTGGCACAAGTTAACTGCCTGCTGCAGAGCCACGCCCATTCTACCCAGGCGCAGTCTACATCAGCAGCTTTTCACTGTGGTCTCTGTTGACTCCATCTGCAAGGCTACAATGTGGTCCTCCACCTGCACCTTCACAAGATGCTATATAATGAATGTGCGTGCTAGGAGAGATCTGGCAGAGGGAAGACCCCATTCTAGGAGGGGGAGGGGATAAAAATTAATATAAAGAAATAAATACAATAAATTAAGAGCAACCCTACAATCTCTGTTCAACTGAGAGCTCACACCCACCTTCCTAGACTGGTAAATCAGTTTAATAATCTCGCATGTGGGACTACATGACACCATGATAAACAGAGTTGCAGTTACCTGTAATTGTTGTTTATCGAGTGATCACCTCCTGTGCAGTCAAACAAGCCCCCTGCGCCACTGTGAGCTCTTAACCGTCTGGTAACCTCTACCTCATTCTGGTGGTGGCAGAGAGGAACTGAGGGAAGGATGCTCTGCCCTCTCTGTATCACACTGGGAGAGTCAGGAAACAGTGTGAGGGAAAGGGACAGAGTGCTTCTAGGTGTTTTGAGCTTCAAAAATGCTCTCCACAGCAGGCCTGTGTGTATACAGTACCCATATGTGACTGCAGTGGTGAACACTCAGTTAACAACAGCTACAGGTAGTGCAATCCTGTTTAGCTGTCACAGGAGTAAAGAACATCTGTTCCTATATGTCTTAATGACATTTTGAACCCCTTCTGCAAATTGAAAGGATCTGCATCTGTAGAAGAGGACTTCCTTGCCTTCCCTTTCCTGCTGCAGCCCCAAATGTGCCCCTTTAGTCTGTTGCTTGGAGAGGGCTGCAGCAGGAGGGGGAAACAGTCGAATGTTGCCTTTCCCGTCTATTCACAAAAATCCCTCCTCCTCTGGATCCAAGCCACTATAATAACATAGAAAATGTAGTTAAATTTAAAATTCATTGGAAATACCTGGCCTCCAGAATTGGAAGGTAAGGTCTATTTATTTATATTTATTATATTCTGCTTTCATACCTCCCATTCCCCAATAGGGCTCAGGGCAGTGCCCAACAAAACCAAAATCATATCATACAGCTTAAAATGGATAAAAGTCACAATGAAACTCCTTAATTCCATAGTAGCAATACAGTTTAAAAAACAGGTGACAGTCAAAGTTCCAGTTGTGCTACCACCTTGCATCGGGGAGGAGGGAGAGTACCAAACAGACAGACACCGTTGCGGTCCTCAATCAAATGCCTGGTTTAATATCTCTGCCTTGCAAGCCCTGCGGAACTGTAGTATGTCCCACAGGGCATAGATGTTACTTGGCAGAGTGTTCCACCAGGTTGGGGCTAGTTGAAGACAGCCAGATTTCTCTCGGCCCGGGACCACAAGCAAGTTCTTATCCACCAAAGCATAATGCTCTCTGAGGGATATACCGGGAGAGGTATTCCTAAAGAAATGCAGGTCCCAGACCATTGAGGGCCTTAAAGGTAAGCACCAAAACCTTGAACCTGATCTGGCGCTCAACCGGTAACCTGTGCAGCTCACACAGCACAGGTCAAATATGTGCTGATCACGGGGTCCCAGTAAGGACTTGTGCCGCTGTGTTCTGGACTGGCTGAAGTTTCCAGGACAGTCTCAAGGGTAGGCTCACATACAGCGAGTTACGAGTTACAGTAGTCCAGTATAGAGGTGACCGTTGCATGGATTACTATGGCAAGATCAGGGTGGGACAGGTAGGGGGCCAGTTGCCTGACCTGGCATAAGTGGAAAAATGCCTGTCTGGCGGCATTTGTGATCTGGGACTCCACTGATAAGGTGACATCCAGAATCACACCCATTCTCTTGACAAGTGGTGCCCATGTTAAAGGCACAGTGTCAAGAGCCAGGAGTTGGCATCCCAACCCTAAGGCCCCCCACCCCCCAGCCACAGAACCTCCATCTTTGCTGGATTCGGTCTCAGCCTACTCTGCTTCAATTATTCCACCACAGCCTCCAATCCCTTGGTCAAAGCAGTTGGGGCAGCATCTGGCCACCCATTAACGGATATAGCTGGGTGTCATCAGCATACTGGTGACACCCCAGCCTGAAACACTGCGCCAGCTGGGCAAGGGCATGCATTTAGATGTTAAACAACATCAGGGAAAGGATTGCCCCCTGAGGGACCCCACTCACCGAGGGGAGCCAAGGCAACATCATCTCCCCTAGGTCCACCCTCTGTCCACGACCTTGGAGCAATGAGGTAAGCCACTTCAAGGCTACCTCATGAACTACCCCCTTTAATTTAAAGGGCCATTATTACCTATGGGGCCAGCCCACTCTCCTTCCCAGAAAAGGTACAGAACCAGCCCGACTTTCTACCGAGTAAGCTTAATTTACACATCCAATCTCTGTGTGATCCCAGGACTTCATTCCATCTTCAGGCTTTTTAAGCCTGTTCTACCCCCATTGGTGGCATGAAGGCTGAGTTGAGCCAGTGCTAGTGGTGGGCTGCAGCTGCTGCCGGGCTTTGCTGTACCATGGGATCTCAACAGGACTGGAAAGGGGCTTAAAGGACTTGAAGGTGGAAGACAGCCCCAAGGCTGCTAAGGGGTGCCACACTGTCCCAGGCTGCCCAAAGCTAAGATGTGTGGGGAGGGCTTAAATCCAGGCCAGTTACAGACCTTGTTCAGGCAGTATACCTGGCTGGCAGCTGGCCCCATAGGAAATAAGGGATGTTATTTTAGCACTCTATGGCTGGTTGGTGGGGCATATCCCCCTCCTTTACATTTTATTTCAAAGGGTCCTTCCCTTTGAAAATAATGGCCCAGGATGCTTCCTTTCTCTTCTTCCCTCCTTCCATTTTAATTCCACATGGGAATTTCTGGTTAGACATGTTTATCCTTATCTTTAAATATCAGGAGTTCTAGTATTTCCGGAACAACTTTCCATTACAACGGCAATACCCTTGATATTTAACAATAATCATTCCCTTTTTAACTTCCCAACACAGAATTAAAATGATAATGATTTTTTCCTAGTGTACACCCCTAGTGATCCGCTGGGTGTTTGATAAAATCTAAGATCTTTTTCCTATTTGCTAATTTCATATTTTGCAAAAATTGTGCATGTAAGTTTTGAGGCTGCTTCCTTTTGGATAGCTCCTCAAAACAAGTTTTCAGAGCAACAACCCAAGAGGTGCAAGGGACTGCTACCTGAAGGGAAAGTCAGTATATGTGCATCCCACACACTGGCACGAGAACACAAATTCCTCTGAGTAATTCAAGGTTCCTAATTCATTTGACTTTGCAGTGTTACTTATTCTATAGTCTTCCTTTGATTTCATTCTTAATCCAAATCTTTCAGGTCTAATGGGTATAGGATTGTTCCCATATGTATTTGGTGCTGATAAGGTATTAATGATCGAATAAATAAATAAATTTATTAGGAAGGCATTTAGTAGGCACCCAAGGGATTTTTCTACTCACTCTTGTACCATAATCCAGTTGGCTACAGCAATCATTACAGTATTGCTGCAACATGGTTCCTTTTTTCTTTAATTCTATTGAATGAAAATTTATTCCTAATAAACATTCATAATTCATCAGTATTGTGAAATCGTTTTTCCTGTAGCATTTGTTGTAAGGAATTTTGTCACTTTCTTACTTCCCCCCAACATTATAGATTTACAAGCAGACTGCCTAACCACTGAGGAGTGAGTGAGCTCCCTTTTTGTTTATTTGCAGTGGGGGCCAAACTTTTCATCTGAGCTCCATTTCCCTCAGACTGGATGCTGTTATTGCTGGGAGATAGGACCAGGCCCCTATATTTACTTTTGGACTCCATTATCTTAGCAATGTGAGAAGTCCTTTTCAATTATGCTGTAGCTCAGAACAGCATTCTGTCTTGTTCTCTTTGAGCCATCTTGTTGGGGAAACTAGTCTCACTTGTGACTTTTTAAATTGCTTATCATTTTACATACTTGAACTTTGTAGACAGACTACCAGTTTGCAAACTTCGTAGCTTATTCTGGCATTTTTTTCACATTTTGTTTTCCTTTTCTCAGGTTTTGTAAGTTACGACAATCCAGTCTCTGCACAGGCTGCCATCCAGTCAATGAATGGATTTCAGATTGGCATGAAGCGACTGAAAGTACAGCTCAAGCGCTCTAAGAATGACAGCAAGCCATACTGAGCGCCCCTCCCCTCTGGAACTGGAGTGAGAAGGATCTTCTGGTAAGTTAGGGAGGAGTGCGCTTGGTGATTCAGAAACTCTTTAAGGCTGTATTTTTACAGTCATGAAAACTGATACATGTCATTCTATCTGACACATCTCCTGAAGACTCATCCGCAGCCTCTACTGGGAATTCTTCGGATGGAGGACAAGTTTGTGCTTTTGTTTCCAGTGTTTTACTTTGGAGTTAGGTGCCATATTGGTGATCTTTTTAAGTTTGCTGTGTTGTAACCAGTGTGTGTTGAGAAGGACCAATGCCAGCCACTGGGGCGGGGGGAGGGGGTAGAGAAGGGAAAGTAGCAGACACTTTCTGAACTGGCACTGCATGACTCTGGCACAAAGAGAAGGGGACAGATTTATTGCTGATCCCCAAGTGACATTGATGAAGTGGGTTGGGGAGGGATCTGAATCCACAGTACTTGGTGGCTAGGCAACAGGCCATCTCCCCACCCTACCCACCAGAGTCTTTGCCAGACTTTCGTTTTCCCAGATGCCTTATGTGAGGAGTTCATACTGAATCAGTCTCCGGAGAGAGAAAAGTAGTTGATCAAAATATTCATGTGTTAAAGGAAAACTGCAGTAATTCTAAAACTATGGTGCATTTGTATAGTACAGTGAGTGAGCCAATCTTTTTTTGCATTTTAACATTTTTACTAAAGAGAGAATAACAAACAACAAAGAAATAACAAAACAAAGAAGGACTACATAAAATATGAAATGAGCCAATGGTATCCTTTGATCAAATGTTTACAGCCCAGCTAGAATTAAAATTTACAGCCAATTTCTCACTGCTTAAAAAAGTGTATGCCTTGTTTGATGAAAACTGGGCTTCACTTTGGAGAGTTTAATGCAGAGACAGATACCTTTTGTCTGTAAGCATGGAATTCCTCGCTTTAATTCATGGACTGCTTCACATTTTGTATGTCATAATCAGATTTCTGTTTTATTTCCACCCCAGTTTCACAGCTTATACTTATAAAATGGTAGTAGAATCAATATTCAGAAGCACAATTTAAAAGCCCCTTAGAACTAAACTGGCAGATGTCTTTTAAAAAGTCTTGTTGCTCTGATTTCTGGCATTCTTCTTTTCTGAAACTGAGAGCTGAGATGTTCAAATCTTATTGTCCCAAAAGTCAACGCTTAATTTCTTTTAATATCACAGTTACTGATCTGCAGTTTTCCTTTGAGTACAGGTGCTAATATACAACAGAAAGGGCTACACATGAATTGCTGACATCGCACAGAATCTTGATAACCTTCCTTTTTATAGTGTTTGTAGCCCAGTGCCTAAATAACTCAGTCAAAATTCTTTCCCCTCTAATATCTACTATTTCACACACCTGTGGATTTCCCAAAGTGTTAAAGTGGGGGTATTTTTTGTTTTTTTGTTTTGTACACATTGATGACATGGGACTAAAGGGAACTTTGACATTCTGGCCTGAGCCATGGTAAGAAGTCACTGTAGCACTTATCCCTAGAGCCACAAAACGCTACCACTTTCAGTGGGAAGGTTTACAGTGTTGTGTATAGATTTAGTTTGCTTCTTCTTCCTCAGTTATTCTCTTCTACTTGTTCCCATTTGGTGAGCATGCTTTTTCACAGTGCACCAGCCAATCCTCCAGTTCTTGGGTTTGGGAATCAGATGTTGAGAAGACTTGCCAGTGAGGAGAAGACTTAAAAAGCGGCTTCCTGTCCGCTCACAAAAGGAGGAGCCTAAAAGCCCATCAAGCCTGAACCCCCTGGTTAAAATGTGTCAGACACTGTGTGGCTCACTACTAGGATTGGGCATAACCAGGGACTGGGTCCCCTGGTGTGTTAAACCTCAGAAGTATAAGGCCATGCATCTCAGGTTCAAGTGATTGTTTCTAGTGAATTTGGAAATATTGTTAGTGAATACTGTTCTGTATCCTTGTTGGACTGATTAGTAAAAATTCAACTGTCAGTATTATAAAATGCATAGTGGTGGCAAAGGCTGAATGGTCAGATTGCCAAATTTCCCACCTATGCTGGCATGTGGTACCCTTCTGTGTTGATTATTTGGGTCTGGTCAGAAGTATATGCATACGCTTAGGTGAACTGTATACATTTGAATTTTGTGCACTAGGAAAAGTGTGTCCTGATATTCTGAGAAAAAAACTTGTTGGAGTGTTGAGACTTCCAGAGTTGTCATGGGATTTTTTTTATAAATAATATACTTTTCAGGAAAAAAAAAAAGGTCATGGTTGGGAGCAGCTGCTCCAGTTGCAACCTGATATAACCAAGAATGTTGTTTCTATTTTTATAGAAGTTTTATACTGCTCCAGGGTGGAGAATATTTATTATCTAAATTATTTCACTGGAAAGGCCAGGATTTGCATAATCCTGAATATGATTGTTTTACACATACTTACTACAATGTGCGTAAATAAAACTACTGATTTTCAGTGGCCTGTTTGCAGCTGGACAAACTGCTAAATAGGAAAAGAATTAATGCTGTGAACCAGTGAAGGAGGAAAACTGTGCTCAAGTTTCTCTACAGTCACTCCTTCCAGCATCTTCTCTGTCCCCTGCCCCTTCTGAATCCTTGTCTTTTTTTCATTTGGCCATCCATGATAGCTTTTCCGTACACAAGTCCGCTCAGTAATCCTTTTATGTAGTATCCATAATTTTCATGTGCTATTTATATGTGTTCATCATGGCTGCAGACGCAAATTGCCTCTAGTTAAATTAAGACTGCAGTATCTGTATGTAAATTTTCCTACATGGCATTGTGATCTGTATTAGTGCCCTCATCCAGAATGATAAAAAGTAAACCTTTCTGGATTAAATCTGAAGAATCAGATCTTTGATATATATTGACAGAGTTCTAGTGCCTTCAGTGGTACTTCTCTGAATTACTTTAATTAGAAAACTTGAACCAAAATATGCCTTTCTGCTCAGTTTGATCTCACTCTGCATGCTTTGCAAAAAACAACAACCAACAAACCAAATAAAGTCTTTGGAATACACTTCTTCACAGAGAATCTAAGTCTGTTCCAAGTTTGTCATCCTGCGTCTCCCCCCCTCCCCATGTGTCTTTCCTCTCCCCCCACCCCCGATTTTTCCTTTCCCAGATTTGAAAAGATCCTTTGGCGGGGAGCCTGGATATTATCTTATTGGCTGTTGCTTTGAGGCAAATTAGATCAGTCATCTGTTTTGACCGATACGACAAACAGATAAAATTTTAAAGTGCACCTATTTTAGCTGCTTGGTGTTTTTTAAAAAGGCTGTATATCAGTCTTGAATTTAACCTTGAACAGAACATTACACATTTAAATCCTTTGAATAAAGTGAGTATATTTGCTAATATGCGAATAAAGGATGACACATTAAATTATTTGGGGCAAACTTGACATTCATGGGACAAATATTAAAAAGTATCTCTTCCTAAAGAGCTACCTTATTTTCATAGAAAAGAAATAATTGTGTGTGGACAGCTATGATTGAATTAGCTGTATAAGATTTTCTTTTTAACCCAAGTGGTTTTCACATAGACAAGCACATATTTACTAGAATTTTCAGGATACAATCTATTTTTCTGATTCTGCTTAGTTTGTCTCACATGTTATGAACAAAAGAAGTCTTAAAGGCTATATTTAGCCTGCACAATTTCTGTAAGCCTAGCTGTATTCTCTTACCAAACATATTACTTCCCCCCCTCAAGATAATTCTAAAATTATCTGCTCTATAATGGTTTAGTCCTTGTGAATAGAGCACACAGCAGGTCAACATCCTTTAAGAATTCACACATAAAAAATAGAAGACTGCTTTTGGTCAGTGAGCTGTAACTCCAAGTGTTATGTTTAGTTCAGAATAGTGTAATATGCCTTTGACTGTAATTAATCTTAATCTTCAGAAGCTCACTTTTCCTACTGGTGTTTTGCTGCTTCATTTTTTCATGTTCACCATCTCATTGACAGAATGCTTTCTGAAGATTTTAAATATATTCACACTTGCAAATTGTCCCAGCTTTGAAAATCTCTCAAGATGTTGCAGACAAATTCCTCCCACTCAGATTGGCATCAGTGACTGTACAGTTTCTGAGAGTCCAGAATTCTTCCTCACAAAGTCAGGAAGCGGGAGTTATTTACTGAAAGAATTGCAAACATTTTCTTGCAGGTTTCATAGTATAAAAGGGCTCAAGCTGGGGCAAGTCTTAGCTTGCAATGAAGTCTTAATTCCTTCCTATTTTATAGGGGTTTCAGTTCCACTTACATACCTTTATGTGATCTTTTACTTGATTCTAAAGCCAACAACCAGCATCCATGTTTACTAAATAATAGTTTGAAACAAGTGGAAGGATAAATTGGGCTGCTAGTTATATAAGCATGTCCTATGATAGGAAAGAAGAAAGTGTCTCAACCATCAAACCCTCTCCCCCAGAGAATCCTTCTGTGTCCCCTATTTCTTAGGAGCTTAATCTCCCTGAGTGGGTGTGAGCCCTGGAACCATATTTTATGGAGTCTGGTTTTACCAGCAGGAATTTAATGTGGTATCTTTCTCAAGCAGAGCTAGCAGGAGCATGAGGTTGGGATAGCAGTGAATGCACAGCCATCTGTGTGCCAGCCATAATCCAATCTGTAGCCAGTGTCTCAAGGGAATCTAAGACCTCTGCTTTCATTTGGTATCTGACAGTTTAACATTTATTTGGTGTCTTATGCACTTCAACTTTTACTTGTTCATTGTTGGCATGTGCTGCCCTTCCCTGTCAATTCCCCTCCCCAAGAGGTCTCATTGTACAGTGACCATTCCTGTTCTCTCTTCTCTCTCTGTTTGGATGTACTGCTCTGTGTAACTCAGTGGGTCTCCTTCTTTCTGGTTTGTTTTTTTCTAGATTCCTGCCGTTTGTTCATCGTTGTGCCTAAAGCATGTCGATGTGGCGTTCAAGTACATCGTCCAAATCCTTGTCTCTTCAGCTTCTCTGATGCTTGAACTCTCGCCTTTTGACCTTGTGTTGACTTTTGATGCTGATGTGTATTTTTATTATGTTTGTTTCTTTTTGTTTCTTTCCTTTTTTGTGCTGCCAAATTGGTTTTGCTAGAAAGACTGCTGAAGGGGAATATTTAAACTTGCATTTGAATATAAAAGAATTCTATTTTTCTAGAACTTCGTAAGATAACCACTTGATTTTGTGATTCTGATTCTTTGTAATTGTCTTCAGAGCAGCCTTGCTAGCATACCTCGTGGAGTATTTGTATTTCTGTGATCATACAGCCAATCACTTCTAGGCTTAGTTTTTTCTGTGTGCTTAGTTTTAAAACAGATCTTTGAAGGAAAAAGTAAAATGATGCAACTTAAAACTTTCAGGAGGCTTCTGGTCACATTTTGCTGAATCTACTTTCTGTGCTTGAGGAGACAGCATGTATTCTTTGACTTGAGTAGCCTCAGCAGAAAACACTTGAACTACACTTTCTCCTGATAGTAGCTGCATTTTTGCCCTGGCACTTACTGTTTTTTCCTTCCTGTGTGATTATCAGCCTCTGTCTGCAGTGAAAGTTTAATCAAAGTTGATGTTGTATTTTGTTAAACCCTAGCATGCTTAGTTTTTTGTAACTACAATCTCCTCAGCAAAATGTGAGATTTTGTTTTGTTTTTTGTTTTTTACAAACTCAAATAATGCCCTTGTAAACGTTTTGCATGTTTCCTGCTGTGTTCTTCACAATCTCGTATATATACACCCTTCACCTCTGTTTTCTATAGTTTGTGCAAAAACTGAGCAATTTAATAGGTTTCAAAGCTATCCATTTTTGGATGCCAGACTTGTGGTCATGTGTCACGTAAGGACATCTCCTGTGCATTTGGACTGCTTTACACAATAGCTGCACCTTGCTCTATCATCACAGCTATGGAAAGGTCTCAGGGGGCTTGATTGCACTGTTTCGGTGGTAGTAGAGGTGGCAGGGATAGAAGATTAGCAGGAAGGTTTGTGATGTTTGCAGTAATATTGCTTCTAAGATCCATTGGAGCTAAAGCTCTTTTCGGGTAGCCTTAATTTGTACCTCTTGTTTAATATGTGACTTGCTGTGTGAGGTTTAACACCATCATATCTGAGTGGATGGAAGCTTGATTGGCTCTCCTGTCTTCACACTTGAAGTAGCATGTTCTGTGTGTGTATCCCATAGAAGGAATCTGTAAGCCTAGGCACAAAACTGCTGGCTCTTTCCCCAAGTGACAAGCACAATATAACAGCCTACTAGCTGTTACCTGAACAGGGTACCAACCCCGGCTCCTTTTCTCAGGGGCCTTAGCTGGGGAATCTCTCTCTGGAGATATTTTTCGTTCGTTTTTTGTTCTTAAATTGGGTAAGGAGTCATGCAGGGTTCCCCCCCCCTTTTCTGACCTGATGAAAAAATAGGGCAGATCTTTCTTCTCTGGGAAGCATGCTTTAGCCTTGTAGTACATATAACCTATTATAGAAGCTGAGACTTAGTACTGGGTTTTGCAGCACCTACAAGAAAATCCTGTGGTAGGTGTCTAATCACACAAGGGGCAAAGTGGTGTGAGGAAGCTGGGAAGGAGCTTTGACAGGAGGAAAGAGCATGAAGAGAATTTTTGGAGAGTAGGATGGTATGGGAGACCTATCTCTATGCTAGGTGGAGGGCTAATTTGTTCCACTGCTTCGGACACAATTCTCTGCCCTATGCTGGCTGGGTAACCATTTCGCCATGCTTGTTAGATGAATATGCATAGTAAGCTTTTCCCTCAGTCTTGTGATCATTTCCTTTTTGAGAAGGAATTGCTTGAAAAGGTAATGGCTGCATTATCTGGGGGATCAGCTGTGAAATGGTTGCTCTTAGACGCAAGTCGCAATGCACAGGGATGTCTTATGGCAGGGGAGGTCAAGACCCTGCAATGTATTGATTAATTTTGCCAATACATTTCTTTACAATGTGCATTCAGTTCCATGAGGAACTCTGGGGAATCCTGTGGAAAAAAGAAAACTCTGGAGAAAACCAAAATGCCAAACATTGGATGTTCCTTTTCTTTCTTCTTTCCTTTCTTACCTTGGTTGTTTTAATTATTCTGTGGTGGTTTTAATGGATTTGAGACAGTAAAGCAGCAGCTGCCTTTTATTTCTGGCTGCTTTTTGTGAATAATTTAAAAAAAAAGAAAATTTACATTTTGGAAACAAACCTGTGGGCTTTTTTATTGGTACAAACATTGTATTTAACACTAGGGGTTTTGTACAGTTTTTTGCCTTTTCTACTAGAAAACAATGTAAAGTGATTCACAAATGTGACAAGAAAACAAATTGCCACTATGACCAAATGTAGAGTCTGTTCTGCAGTAACAGGATTTAATCAACTCAGTCGTGATTCTGTTGTAGCAAAGCTTTTCTTTACCTTGTTTGAACTGTTCCTTTTCCTTGTTTGATTTGCAAAACAAAATGTCTTTTTTGTGTGAAATTGTGTTGTACTCTGTAGAAAAATTATGGATTTTACTTTAATGATTTAAAATAACAGAAGCATATGTTGCTTTTCTGATCACGGAATTTGTGTAGTGGATTTAAAAATGAAAGTTTTGTTACAAGTTTGGAACGAGCGAGTATGTATTAAGGAATTTTTTTCCTTTGTGTGTGGTTTCATTTTGTCCCACTGGGGAACTTAAAGCTGTTTTAATTGCACAGACACACCGACAAGAAGTCATTTTGTATATGCCAAGTGTGGTACCTCCCTTTGTTTATTTGCTATTAAACTGTTTGAGAAGAATTTCTGTGTCATCTTTGTTCTTCCTTACATATGCACTAATAAATGGGGAGAGGGTTTTGCCAGTTAGAAATACTAATCTCTCTAGCCAAAAGGAACATCTCAGTGTTTATCGTGTATTGTCTCTGGAATGCTTATTCTTTTTCCCTGCTTGCACACTAACAATGTTCTAAGCTCTTTCTGTCTGCTTTTAAGGTTTACCCTTTATTTCCTATTCTAAATGGTGCATTGATTATCCTAAGGATGAATCATGACCAACAACTTGACCAGAATTCTTGTGTGTCAAATGCTGCATCACACCTGCGTTGGTTTATGAGATAATCTAATACGTTCAAAGACAGAAGTAGCTTCTGGGGAGATAACTACATATGCATGCATGCACACACACACACACACGCAAAAGAATTACCCAGCTGCTTGAGTTTGGTGATCCATGGAGATCAGCATTCTGTATTCTCACAGGACACAGATGCTAGATGGAAGTTTATAAGCAAATGAAACATTAAGATCCTTCTGCATGATCTATAATGCACAATGACGTCTCTAAACATAAACACTGTTCTGTTAGTACCCAAGGACATTGTGGTTCTACTTGCAGATAGCTGTACTTTGAAGGAGTTTAAACTAGTAGCCATATCAATAAGTCCTATATATTTATGTTGCCTCTGGTATAACAGTACTTTCTTATAAACTTATTGGTTATTGGTGGAGTGGGAATTTTTGAAATTTGAGTTGAGTAATACTGTAATCTTCTACAAACTAATATACATTTCTACTCATGATCT
Organism: Gekko gecko; assembly: GCA_029375565.1. NCBI lineage: Eukaryota > Metazoa > Chordata > Lepidosauria > Squamata > Gekkonidae > Gekko > Gekko gecko. The sequence continues at coordinate 157,667,657 of JAPDNY010000003.1, read as the reverse complement.
TACCAATATCTGTCATTCATGTTAGAGCTCAGCTGTAATTATTCCTAGATTTGTAAGTTATAGTGGTTTTTAACTTTTTCCTTCTTAAGGAAAGATGTTTTGCTCCTCTGATCATCTTTGTTACATCTCTCTATCAGTTCTTCATGTTTTCTCTATTCATTTAAAGATGATAGTCAGCATTTCCACACAGTTTATACCACAAAAATTGCATCAGATCAAAAGATTATGTAGTGATGCATTCTGTTTTCAGTAGTACTCACATTATACAATAGCGCTGTTTTGGTTTTGACCTTAAACCATGCACACTTGCCTAGTTCCCTGCTGAAGCATGCCAAATCCTATGTGCTACCAACTATAACTCATTTCTTTATGAAGTATCTATAGCCAACTCAGATACCATCACAATGTTTGTATATTTTAAAAAAGTCCTATCCATTGTAATAACCTTCTACACCTGCAGGTGAGCAACTTCATCTTGGAATGAATTTGTCAAATTGAGAGGCCTCCAGTATTTTCATTCTGATTATTTATTGTATCTTCAGGTCAAATTACTACCCTGCTCTCAACGTACTGAACATGGAAGTTAGAACAGCTGCTGTCTTATACAAAAATGACTTGTGTTGTTCTGAGAGCTTTATTTTGAAGCAAAGTGGGTTCTCTTGGAACAATATGATATGTGGAAGATTAAGCAGAAATTAATTTAGAAGGCAACTGAAGGGCTATGATTACAGCTATGATTTAAGGGCCATGATATTTCTGTTTAGAATGAGAATCTGTTCTGTTTCTGCTATCAATAGTTTCTCCTCTGGTTAGGTTAACCTTTTTGCAAAGCTCTAGAAAATTTAAAAGCCATGTTATTTAAATGATATTGTGATTGAATGCAATACAGTGCAGTGTTCAGTTTAGCATTCCATCTGGTGCTATCTGATAGGCACAATGCAGGGTTCTTTATCATCTATTGTGTGGTGCATAAACCTGAGTGGATAAACAAACAACTGTTTTGAATTCCATTTGCTCATATAAAGGAGTGAATGGAATATGGAGAAGAAAACTTGATGATAAAATTGTCCATCTGCAAGAGATTATTTTAACACAGCCTCATTATACCTTTGACAGGTTAATAGCAAAACAAAACTCATATTTTGTCGAAGGCTTTCACGGCCGGAGTTCAATAGTTGTTGTAGATTTTCCGGGCTGTATGGCCGTGGTCTTGGCATTTAAGTACCTGACATTTTGCCAGCAGCTGTGACTGGCATCCTCAGAGGTATAATGCAGAAAGATGGAGCACTCTCTGTGTCAATGTGAGAAGAAAAATGGTAGGCAGGTATATCTACTCAAGAAGGTGGGGTAGGGCTGAGTCATTATCTTGTAGGAGTTTCCCAGGCTGTGACATGCTAATGGAGGAGCTTTCCTGAGGAGGTTTTTTGCATATGGATTGACTGTTGAAATTCTAATCTTATCTGTAGTGCTGTTGTAACATGTAGAGCATTTTGTGTTTCTCAGGACAGAAAACCATGCCCTATTTATTTTTAAACTCTCTTCTTTCCTGTTGAAATTGTGTTTATGTTTCTGAATTTCAGTGACTTCCCTGTGTAATCTGACATGGTAATTGGATGTGTTTTCCAGCCTTTCAGTGTCTCAGAATAAGATAGTGTCCTGTTTGAGTTAGGCTGTGTTCAGCCACTGCTGATTTTTCAGGTTGGCCAAGTCTGCAGTGTCTTTCATGTTCTTTTATTCTTGTCTGGATGCTACGCTGTGTGGTCCCGATGTAAACCTGTCCACAGCTGCAGGGTATGCGGTATTCTCCTGTAGAAGTGAGGGGTCTCTTCTGTCTTTTGCTGATCGTAGCATCTGGTGTATTTTTCTGGTGGGCCTGAATACTGTATTACCTGCCTACCATTCTTCTTCTCACATTGACACAGAGAGAACTCCATCTTTCTGTGTTATACCTATGAGGATGCCAATCACAGCTGCTGGCGAAACATCAGGTACTTCAGTGCGAAGACCACAGCCATACAGCCCAGAAAATCTACAACAACTGAAAAACTCATATTGCTTGCAATATAAAGGCATTGAGACAGGACCTATAGGCCTGTGTTGTGTTTTTCATCGTTAAGTAAGCCGCTGTAAGCTCTAGATAATGTTCACATGTCTACTGGGGCTTGTATCTAAAGCTCAGCCTTATCATTCAAGATTTTTTTGTTCAAAAAGGAGTTAGAATTGTAGCTTTCTTCTCTCTCATATACACACACACCATTAGCCCTCTGGGAGGAAAAAAAACTGATGACATACAAAAACCAGTGGCGTCTGTGAACTGCTGAAAGATTTCATGAACTCTTCATTTCCATGCTGTATTCTAATCTTGTTTCGTTCTCAGCATTTCAAGAGAAACTTAAGTAGCAATGAAACAGCCATAGAGTGTGTGTGGTGATTATATGTGGTCTTTCCGCCTCTTTGTGGGGACCAAAGTGAGAATCTTTCTCAATCTGACTGCTGCAGCTGAGCCATTTGAATTCTCTTCCTTCATTCTGCAGTGGGGAGAGAGAATATTGATTTGGTTTTTTTTCCTCTCCTGAGCCTCAGACCTATATACTTCAGCGAACAGGCTATGGAAATTTTACACCCATGCATCTGTGACACACTTATTTGTCTAAAGGTATAATGATCACTAGTGAGCAAGTAAAGGGCATGAGAATTCCAAGTCATGCTTGGGGGTTGGGGAACCCTAGATATGGAGAACTGCACCGCCTCTGCTTTCAACAGGTTTATTAGTTTGCAGGCTCCGGGCTTAGTAAGGAGAGGTCAACCACACAACCACAATATTTTGGAATAAAAACAGGCCACAGCTTCTATTGATCACAGATGAAGGAGCCTTGGTGAACCTTGGGGCAGATCCTGGCCAGTCGAGCAGCCTGCCTGTTGCTCAACAAAAACATCCCACAGCCCATCTACTGGGAAAAACCCGGGTGTGACAAATATTATTGGTATCACAAGGGTGGCTGCCGCTGAGTAGTACCATTTGAGACCTGGCGTGAGCCTGGGCACAGCCCCCGAGCTGGACATACTGTGTGGTGGCTCAAACCCCATAAGGGAGTCAAGAAGGGGGAGGAGGCAGACATACAGACCCTTCACCCCCAAAAGGATCTGCCCAGATGTGCAAAACTACCCAGCTGTGACAGTTAAAATATATGCACACAGAAACCCAAAATCCCAGGGAGGGTGGGTGGGGTTCCAAGCGAAAACCGCACTGCCAAGAGCCTCCAAGCAGCACCCTTTAAATAAAGCTGGACGGGCTCAACGTCACTCTTACATAGAGCCCATCAAAACTTCCAGCACTTCCTCAGGCCAGCCCATGGATGACATAGGCTGGCTAGCACAGTAGCCTGAGGCCTTTGCTGCTGATGGACTAAGAGCAGGAAGACCTCCTCCTGAGCCCATTCTGCAAACTGGCCATTCTGCAAACTGGCTGTGCTTGTCAGCCTTTAAATGCTTGTTCTGCATTGCATTCCAGTGCTGGATCTTATTAGTCCATAGTTTCTGCAGCTCTGCCTGGTTTCAGCACCAGAGGGTTCCCCTCCTTCCTTCTCACCTGGGGACAGGCAAATCTTTTTAGCCCAAGTGCCAGTGTTCCCTCTAAGCTGAGTTAGTGTGACTTCGCTCATAGTTTTTTAGCTTCCAGCTCACAGATTTTTGTCTTCCTTCGCTTAGGAAGGATGGCTCCAGAGCAAACTAATTTCTGCAGTAGCCAAATGGCTTGCTCACAACTTTGATGCCAGGAACTCACAAAGTAGAATTTTAAGACTCCACAGCTTAGAGGGACATTGCCAAGTGCTGGAAAAATGCAGTGCCTGCCTGTGAAGATGTTGGTGTGCTGGCAAACTAGGAGGGGGCCAAGGGTTGTACTTGGCCAGGCAAACTTGCAGCAAGTCAAGCCCCAGTGGCACTGCCAGCATCTCAGAAATTCATCTTGGACTTGGCTGGTGGCTGTGCAGTACCGGGTGGCAATGATTGGCATAAGCCATGTCTGTTGCCTTATCCTCCGCTGCGGGCTCCAGCAGTGCTGCCAGTTCCTCAGTTGCTTGAGCCAGAGATTTAGCCCTGTATACCAAGCAAGATGGTCTGGTTTGCTACTGTCAGTACATGTGCGAGAGATTGCTTATCCCTACAGCTGTGCTTTGAGAAGGAGATACCATCTTTTGAGACTTCCCTGAGTATACATATTCTTTATATTTCTGGATGCAAGAATTATCCGTTGCAGTTTGCCTGGAGATACACCATGAAGAGGTGGAGCCTGTGGATTAGAATTAATGGGTGAATTTGGGTAGCAGGAACAAAAGTGGGAAAGCTTTGAACCACAAGCTGCAAAATGAGAAGCAGCAGTTCACAAGCTGTTCCTTATGTTCTTGATAGGAGGTTGCCTGATTTTTCAGAGATGTGGAAGCAGCCCCCCTCCTGCCCTAGTGCCTATGTGTTTCAGACATACACAAAAGGATGGCTTTTCAAAGGTGTCTTCCAAAACAAGTGGGTTTTGAAATCTGTATGGACAAGATGGGGGGGCACTACATAATCAACAAAAATTAGGTGCAGAAACCTAAGAATATTGGATGGTTTATGTCTATATCTAAAATCCCACATCTCAATAAAACAAGCAGTTTACTAGATCTCTTGGAAGGATTATCCTAGTAAGAGTGAAACACGTTATAAAAATGTGTAATTGGTCTGAACCCCACTGTTCCCATCATTCTAAGGTCTCAGCAAGTTCTTGCATAGCAGAAACCTAGACCTGGGTATGGAGTTCATCAAGTGAACTCAACTACCACATAGAGGAAAATTTATTCATGGCTGGATCCCCCCCTCTCTGTATTTTTTGCCAGCTAATCAGGCACCATCAGTTGTGGATGAATGTTCCTATCCAATCTGAAGACAGACACAATTGTTACTGTAAAAGTATCCCTATACTCATGTCGGGGAAATATATCTGGGTTTTTATGTGAATTCTTCATTGAAGTATACTTTGAACAGCTGGTACACAAACTGGGTCTCCAGTGTGTATTTGGCCAAAAGATAACGATACCATTTCAACATTTTTAAAAAGTATCTGTGAAGGTGGGTCTGTGTATATCAAAATACAGTGATGCCAAGTGTCTGAGCTACTGTACAGGCTTTGTATAATAATTTTTTGTGTAATAAATTTCACATAATAAATTTTCAGGGGTGGCATAGGAGTCTGTGGCAGCCAAAACCAGTGCCTTGAGGCTCCTTAAGGCTAATGCATTTACTATGGCACAGCGTTTTGTGAGATAGCTTACTTTGTCAGATGACACTCCTAGCAGCCAATGTTCTAATAGTTTTAGGATCACTTCACAAATTATGTTTTTAGATAACTATCTAAATCAACATAGAATTAGATAACCATATAAATCAACACAGAATATTTTAGATAACTATCTAAATCAACATACAGCAAACTGGAGTGTCTAATTATGTACCATACAAGCTAATTTGTGAGGGAACTGACTGGCAGCAGCTCCCTGTTCCATGCACACTCAGCAAGCTTGAGTTTGTCTCTGCATCATGTGTGAAACAATTCTATGTGTTAAATCATTCTGCCAGTCTGCTCTGGCTTCTAAGATGTGCACTCAGTATCATAGAGATGTGCAGAGTTCACTCCTGTTTTGCTTAAGTGTCGTACACTCATGCATCTTGGTGCTCTTAGTGTATTCAGTATCCCAAGGATATAAGAAAGACTTGAGAAGTGTCACAGCAGTAGATGATGCTCTGTCTGGTGTATTTATAAAAGTAATATAGAGGGAAGGACAACGGCTGGCTCTGGCTTGCTTTCTGACCTTGGGAGTTACCAAGACTAACATTCCAGAAGAGTCATGTGATCAAGATTGGCGGGCACAGCTGTCACTAGTGGAGGGGAGGGACACAGGAGTGGCCATTCCGATTGAATTTCACTCCAGCCACTTAGGACTTTTTTTCTTTCTTTCCTAGCTGCCCTTTCTCTCTTCCACTCCTTTGTTCATGGATTTGGGCTGTTGAAAGCTCTGATGGGACAGCAGCAGACAAGATGGTAGCTCTTGTGGATTAGCATGGCTGACCTAAGATCTTGGTAGTTCCTGTTTGCCATTCCTTATTGACATTCCTACTATCCGAAGTTTTGGAGGCTCCCATGGCTCTGAGCTTCCTAACCATGCAATCCGTTTTCCTGTTTTAACGCAGATTTTATTGTGTGTGTTTTGGACGGACACACACGTGTCTGCTGTCCTGGTAGGTTGGTATATGACGCTCTTGATCACAAGAGAGATGGGTCAGGACCAGACAAAGCAGCAGATAGAAAAAGGACTCCAACTGTACCAGTCCAACCAGACAGAAAAGGCCCTGCAAGTCTGGCTGAGGGTTTTGGAAAAGACCACAGATGCTGCTGGCAGATTCCGCGTTCTGGGATGTCTCATCACTGCTCACTCAGAGATGGGCAGGTACAAAGATATGCTAAAGGTAATGTAATCTCAGACTGAATGCATTTTATTGTCACTACAGGGAGAATGGGAGTGAGGGTGGAAAAGTAGGGCTTTGGGTATGCTGTTTAGAAGTACAGATATAAAATACAGCCAATCGTCTGTGTTTGTAAATTGAATCATGTTCCCTATCATCCCCAGAAATTCTTTTCGCAGCCTTGATTGTCAGGAGCAGTGTGGTCCTAGCCATAGCATATTACCATGCAGGTTGTTCAATTCTTACTCATTTGCAGTTTTGATTGTCAGGAGCAGTGTGATCCTAGCCATAGCATATTACCATGCAGGTTGTTCAGTTTTGTTTGCATTACTGAAATGCAGCAGGATTTATAACAGTTTGGGAGACATTACCTTGCACAGCTATCCTTGGCTGGATAGTGTGATGTAGCAATTGACTGTCTTTAGTACAGTTATTATTTACCAACTTTTATACTTTATTGCCAGCAAAGTATCAAATAGTGATGGAACAAACACCTGAATGGTGGGTCATCATCAGGTTGCTTAGTATTAGCACAGTACTAATTATACAAATGTTTTAACATATATTATTTCAGCAATCCTTACAATAATGCATAGAATATTAATTATTTGTGTTGCAAATTTATAGATAGGAGGGCTTAAGTTGAGAGAGAATGCCTTGTGCAAGGCCATCCAGTGATGTCAGGTCTGAACAAGGGTCTTCCACATGCTCACCACTAGTTTCTTTTTTACTAGTATTAAACCATCTCTCATTAAGGTAGTTGAGATGTTCGCAACATTAGTAGCTTGGAATTTGATGTGCATCTGGGTTTAGCTATTGACAGGTGGGAAAGATCCATTTCCACTGGGGGGGTCCCCTCAGTAAAACATCTGGGAAACTTGTTTCTTCTAAGTGTACAGTAGTAGCAGCTGCAAGTGTATATATTTTTGCATAGTGTTCAGACACCAAAGACCAAGGTATTTTCAAACTGGAGCCTACACTGGTATGTGTGAGCCAGATGTTACTCAGTTTGAAGCATTCACTCTCTAAATAGGCATGTAAATAGGCATGAATTCAAAAATAGATTGATGAGAAACAAACAATAAGACATCCAAACAGGAATTTAGAGGTGCTGTCTTTCATATAGTAAGCATATTTGCCTCTGCCAAGCATCTGAATGAGGCAGTCTTTCACCTGAAGAATGCACAGCAGGGTCAAGTGAGAATGAAGGCCAAGTTGTACTAGGAAGAGGGGGAGATTAATCCCTCAGACATATACACTGCGGCTAGGAGTATTCCAGCCTGCATATTAAAGTTGTTTAGCTGGCACAATTTAGCAGTCTTATATGTATTTCGGTCAGAAAGAGTCAAACTATCTTTGTGTTAATGCAGTTGAGAGGATCTATAATAACCATTTTATGTGAACTTAGCAGAAAAAGATAAAAAGGACTTCCAGGTGTAGAAAACAGTTAAGGTGTACAGGTTGTGAAAAGTATGCTGTGGATTGAATGGAAAGGCAAAAATTATGGTCTTGGAACCCAGAAGGTAATAAGATTTGGATTTTGATTCAACATAAAAGAAAAAGATTGCATGGATGTTTTGGAAAAGGCTGGATATATTCAGTTGAGCTTGGAAGAACTTTGGAGCAAAGCAAACGGTGTAGCAGGGCAAAATTATAGAAATGACTGAAGGGAAAATAGCTGTGGGTGCTAAATTCTGTGCTGACATAAAGCAGTAGGGCATAGGGCTCAGGAAGTGCATTCATTCCCAAACATAACAAATGAAATGAAAAGAACCATTTATTTATTTGGGACTTTAAGGGAAATAAGACTGAACAATTTTGTTAGATTCAGGTGGGTGGCCATGTTAGTCTGAAGCAAAAGAACAAAATTTGAGTCCAGTGGCACCTTTAACAACAAAGTTTTTTTCAAGGTATAAGCTTTTGTGTGCATGCACACTTCAGATGTATTGAAATGGAAGTTACCAAAGAACCAAACAGGAATAACAAGCTTAGTTAATTACTCTCAGCATTCCATAATTAAGAGGGCTACATTTACACATCAATCTCCACTTCTGATATATTTATTTGCTTAACTATATTCTCCCCCTGAATTAAAGCCAAACAAATGGTGACCAGATCAACTAAGCTTGTTATTCCTGTTTGGTCTTTGAATCTGTTAAACATCTCCATTATGTTGTATGCTAACTGCTGCTCACCCTCTACTGATATGTATGGACTGGTAACTTCCATTTCAATGCTTCTTATAGAAGTGTGCGTGCACACAAAAGCTTATACCTCAAATAAAACTTTGTTGGTCTTAAAGGTGCCACTGGACTAGAATTTTGCTCTGAACAATTTTGTGTTAATTAAACCTAACCCTCTGCTTTTTCCCTCCTTCCCTTCCTCTCCAATAGCCCGTGTTAGGCAGCTGAGGCTTTTACTGTGGCAGCTCCAAAGTAGTGACGGCCAGTCAAATAGATAGATAGCCAACGAACACTGCTTCCTATGTATCTGATGTGCCACACTTGCTGCACCTTTGGGAATGTAGTCCTCAGAGTATCAGCTTTAAATTGTTGAGCACCCTGTGGACTATATTACCCAAGATGCAGTAAGTGTGATACCTCCAAAACAAACAGCACCTGAGGCTGGGGTGGGTGGGATTTTCTTCCTACTTTGCTGCATGTTAACCAGCCACAGCAGACTTACATATGTTATTAAGGGGAGAGAGGAACAGGAAAAAGAGGACATTCCCATTCATTCAAAGGGAATAAAACCAAGTGAAATGGGGGAGGAGCATGTGTAATAATGATACATGTGAAACTGAATTTTACAATGGGAAATGGGAAAGAAAATTACATATCCCAGAATAGGATTACTTCTTCGTACTGGTAGTTGTGAATTCATCACAGAAAACAACTCAGCAGAGTGTTTTAATTTAGCACTAGATTGCCTTAATTACAAGCCATAAGAGGGTGCAAAGCAGCTGAAATGCTAATTATGATATGAGAAAGTAAAGCACAAATAAATGTTGCAAAGGGAAGTTGGCTTTGAACGGAAGTATAAAAAGATGAGAGGATTGTGCCGTGTCATAGAAAACTTCATCTAACACAAGAAAAACTAGCACAAGAATCAGAAGGGTTCTAGCCCAGCCTTCTCCTTGACCTGCTAATTTTCTATATTCAGGACCTTTGTATTTAGAAGGAAATATTCAAGCATGCAGTTTCTCCATATACATTCTGAAGTAGCAGTCTTGGGAGAAGAGTGTTCAGTTCTAGGGCCTGCTTTATTTATGAAGCCACCTTTAAACGTAGACACCTATAAGCTGAGGCAATGTTTGAGTCTTCCATGGTAAGTCATCATAATGACTGGGTTCCCTCATGGTTTGACTTCGTGTGTGAAGCAGACTTAATAAAAGAAGCTGTCTGATTTTTAAACACAGGAAGGGAAGTTGAGGACTTTTGTCTTCATTATTAATATTTATTTTTATTTATTTATTTAAAAACACATTTATGCCACCTTTCTGCCCAAATAGGGTCACCTAGTCAGCAAACATAAAATATTAAAACATTTCAACATTAAAAACATATAAAAGTATATATACTGTACTTCAATAAAAATATAGACATAACACCAAAACCAGGGTAGAGACCAATAATAGCTCTTGGAGATATGCCAAAAGAACAAAAAGTCTTCAGCCACTGGGGGAAGACAATAGTAGAGGGAAACAGATGAGTCTCCCTGGAGAGGGAGCTCCAAAGTTTTTGGTGCTACAACCTTGCAGGCCCTCTCTTAGGTTGCTATTTGTCTAGTCTCAGATGGCAAGGGCACTAGAATCAGGCCCTCCAAAGATGTCTAGAGTGGGCCAGTAGGTTCCTATGGGGGAAGACAGGTCCTTAAGGTATGCTAGCCTCAAGCCTTACAGGACTTTAAAGGTCAGTACCAGCACCTTGAATTGGGCCCGGATACAAATGTATTTGCTAATAAAAGCTGTCTAGCAATAAAAGGCTGCTCAGGTATATTACAGAACTCTCCTTTGCAGATATCAAGAAAAGATTGGTCAGGCACTTCTGAGAGCCTTTTTTTTAGATACAAGATAAAAATGTCCTAAATAATTATTCTGCCTCATAAGACAAGGAATAGACTATATAATTCCATATGGCAGAAAGTCTATACTAGTCAGACTGGGGGAAAACTAAAGTCCATGAATGTATCAAGAGAAGCATCAGACCTGTGGAGATCCTGGAAAAATAATGATGCTTAATGTAGAAAACAGTGTGTGGGTGGAAGATTTTACACTTAATTTGCCTGCATGTGTTCAAGACAATTACTGAAACCATAGCTCAAAGTTTAGAAAAACAGACAAAGTCATCAGGCTTGAAATGATGTTACATTAACTCTTGAGAAAGGAAATGTGATAATCTGCCAAAGATTTAATATAGTTAAGATTACTTCAGCTACAATATATGCTTTGTCAAGATGCCGAAAATGAGATGCATCTTGCCTTGAATACTTCAGAGTCTAAATTAAGAGGTCTGTACTAAGTTTGGAGAACCATATGAAATAAACAGTTTATAAACGGAAATTGCATTGATAGGCAAATTTTGACTTTCAGAACACTGTCTCCTCCTTTGCCTTAAATCCAGCATGGACATTAATTCTATTGACTTGGATAGGACAGTGTTGCACCTGCTTAAAGAAAGGGCCTGCAGGGGAAAAGCTCAGGATGAGAAATGAGGAGAACTTCAGGGAAGCTTGTCATGCATGAGATACCAGGGATCAGCCTCCAAGTTGCAATTAATCCCTCTCTTAATGATGTGCAGAGGGGAATGAGTCACAGGGACTGCTTTTCAGGAGATGAAATTTCCTGCCTGGAAATGAAGCAGCCTACAGAAAGGAGGTGAAACAGAGAAGTCATTACACTGGCTTTGCTTTGGGTTTTGTTTTGCTTCTTTTATATTTTATTTGGGGCATCCCCTGCTGTCCTTTTCCACTCCCCTGCTTCTCATACAGAAGAGACCTGTCCTCCCTCCCTCATGTTTTCTACACTTTGACCCTCCCCCTTCAATTTAAAGTTTAAGCCATTTGCCTTTCATCACCTGTGACCTTAATTAAATATTTTAAAAATCAGAAATAATACCATAAAACATCCAGTAACCTTTTCCCTTCCCCGTGGTCACCAAAATAACTTTTGGTGCCAGAAAGCCAAAAAATGTAGCAGGCTTAGAGGGGAGTGGCACTAGAGAAAGGTTGTTGGCTGTAATTATAGTTTGGTGAGAAAGACAGCTATTTAATGAATTAAAAGCTATTTCATTTAGTGGGAATAATCCAAAACAACTCACTCTCTAAATGGTTAAACATTAATTGCTATCATGGCAATTGTATTCTCAGATAAGACATGCTTGAGAATATAAGTGCAGGGGCAGAAAATCTGCAGTCACACTGTGGTCACTATTAAAAGATTAATAGCAGGTACCTGGTGACGTTTCCTGAGAGTCCCTTCCAGTCAAAACTCTGAGAGGACCTCCTGGGTTGAAGGGAAACTGCCTGATCATAACTCACAAACTGTTTGGATGATAAAACTGGGGTCTATACTATGTGTATAGCATGCGCTTTAGGAGGGGGAAAATGCATTGTGGTATTACTTCCTCAATCTTTTGTGGTTTTTCCATAGCCATTTTGAGAGCTTTTTCCAGCCACTTTTGAACTAGAAAACTTCTCTATGTCTGACCTATAACAATCTTGTCTGGGCTTCCTTTACCAGAGGAGTCTAGTCCCAAAAACTTCTGTATCCTTACTCCAAGGCTTGTGTAATATATATCAGATGCATATGGGTAGCTTGACTTTGAATGCATCACAGTGTGTTTTCTAGCAACAGAGATAATGTCCCATAAATTTTCTGTTTTCTGCTGAAAGTTTGCAGTTGTACAGATAGACACAGCCCGGGAGCTGGAAGACCCTGACTACCTTACAGAGAGCTACCTGAATCTGGCACGGAGCAATGAGAAGCTCTGTGAATTCCAAAAAACAATCTCCTATTGTAAGACCTGCCTGAACATGCAAGGTACCACAGTGAGCATGCAGCTGAATGGCCAGGTCAGCCTCAGCATGGGCAATGCCTACCTTGGCCTCAGTATCTTCCAAAAGGCACTGGAGTGTTTTGAAAAAGCCTTACGCTATGCACACAACAATGATGACAAGATGCTCGAGTGTCGTGTCTGTTGCAGCTTAGGAAATTTCTACACACACCTCAAGGTGGGCACTTCTCTGATAGGGAGAGGGGGCAGTTCATAAAGTAAAAAACCTGAAGGGTGGGGAAGAAAAAAGCCTGTTTTGTGTGTGTGCTTTTAATTGTTTTGGGCAAATGTCTTAGGCAGCATACAAATAGTATACTGCTATGTTAGCAATATAGCTTTCAAGCTTGGATGAGGGAAGTGTCCCTGGAAAAGACAGGTACTTTTTTCTGAGGACACTTCTATAGTGAGTCTAAGAATCTGATCATGTAGAGTGCATGAACCTCCCAAATCCCTGTAAATCCTTAGTATGGGCCAGTGAATGCTGGATACCACATGTCCAGATTGCAGAAGTTGGAAAAGATGGCTTCCTTGAAGGCAAAGTGATCTGGTTGAATTCTATGAGAAGTTCCATATATTACCATTTTTTTGCAATGAAAAGTACAAATAAAATTAGATGCATGCTGGGTTGAAGAGAATTTCTGTTAACATCTGTTCTACTTTAGACACTAGACATGGGGAATAGTTTTGTCTCTTTCAGAGGGACATTGAGCAATCATGATAAATGTTTGATATGAGTCACTGCTCTCCCATCAGAAACCAAAGATGATACTTATTTGCAGGAATTGATTTACAGAGCTATTCTCATCACATAACTGTAGATACAACATGATGGCTTGGCTGTGTGGTGTTGTTGTCTATGATTAGACTTGTCAGGCATGAGCAGCGATTTCTTGGCAAGTGAATAGTGTACTTATCATAAGAACGCACAGCAGCCATGATGGATAAGACTTATGGTTCATATTTTCATACAGATGCCAACCCAATGCCTATGAAAGGCCTAGAAGCAGGTCACATAGTCCAAAGCCCCTTCTATCCCCCCCCACATACAGCTGTTTGAATGGTTTGCTGCCTCTGAAGGTGGAGGTTCCATGACATAGTTGTGGCTAATAGCTCTTAATCAATGTTCCATGAATTTGCGTAGTGTCTTTTAAAAACCAACTTAACTAGTAGTCATCACTACATCTCATGGCTGTAAATTCTGTAAATTAACCATTCTTTGAATGAAAAGGAACACTTTTTAATCTGTTTCCAACCATCTACCTATTGACTTTCATTGGGGGGAAATCTCAGCTCTGCCCAGGACTCCTTCCATGGCTGTCTGGGAGCCTACCCCACGCAGGGCCTGAACCAGAGACCTCATGCATATGGAATCTGTACTGTTATGTATGTGTTTATAAAATGTATATCCTGTCCACCCAGGGACCTGTGTGAGGCAGCCCACAAAGTAAAAACAATACAAAATAACCATAAGACCCCACCATAACCATTACCAATAATCAATGAGCTGTAAAAGGTCCACAGTGCTATGCCTTCCTCTAAATGAAGCAAGGTTATCAAAACAAATATTGGTTGATAGTTATCAGCTCAAATAATTCTGTGAATGAAACCCAAAGTACTAGGACTCTTGTTTTCCTACTCTGGAAGAAAGTTATTTGTAGAGAATGTTTGAGGAAGATATACCCCCCTACATCAAACAAACAGATTCATATTCAGGGATCTTGACATGCCTTCATGTTAATTTCAACAACCCTTTGCCTTCATGTTAATTTCAACAACCCTAGAGTCCTTTATAAGGAGCTGCGGTGGCTCAAGTGGTTAAGACGCTGAACTGCAGGCTGTGGAAGGTCAGTAGTTCAGCAGTTCAAGACCCGGGTGCCGCAAGACGGAGTGAGCTCCCGTCTCTCGTTCCAGCTCCTGCCAACCTAGCAGTTCGAAAGCAAGAAATTGCAAGCAGATAAATAGGTACCACTTCGGTGGGAAGGTAACAGCGTTCTGTGCGCCTTGGTGTTTAGTCATGCCGGCCACATGACCACGGAAATGTCTTCGGACAGCGCTGGCTCTTCGGCTTTGAAACGGAGATGAGCACCGCAACCCTAGAGTCGGATTCGACTGGCTTTTGAGCAAGGGAACCTTTACCTTTACCTTTATGCTCAATTTTGAGACAATCCCATTCTCCCTTGTGAAGCAATATACAATCTAGGCCTTATGTACCTTGCAATCTGGGCCATTTGGGGGATTCTACTGGCAGAACCCCCGGTTTCAGTCTGCTTGCTGTCATAGCTATAGCCTTGCTCACAACTCCCCTGACAATCTTTTTGCGGCACAGCAAGCATTCTTGTTGCCTTATCCCTGTTCTCTGTTTTTATCTCCTGTCTCTTCAAGGACTATGAGAAAGCCCTGTTCTTTCCGTGCAAGGCAGCTGAGTTGGTGAATGATTACGGAAAGGGCTGGAGTCTGAAGTATCGTGCAATGAGTCAATACTACATGGCGGTAGCCTATCGGAAGCTGGGACACTTGGCAGATGCTATGGAATGCTGTGAGGTACAAGTGGTGGTGGAGGGGGTCAGACACTGAAGAGACAGAGGTTATGCCTCTGCGTAATAGGTAGAGAAGGGTACCTGAGAAGAAGGACCGACACATGTCCTGTAGCTCAATAAATATGCTCCAGCTAATACTTATCCCTGCAAGTTTGTTGGCCAGTAGATAGAACAGCCCATATGAGTATTCAGGGGATCAGGGTGAGAACAAAGAACATACAGCTTTCTTTCTGCTGCAACCAGCAGGATCTGGAGCAGC
The DNA here is from genome assembly GCA_029375565.1 of Gekko gecko. NCBI lineage: Eukaryota > Metazoa > Chordata > Lepidosauria > Squamata > Gekkonidae > Gekko > Gekko gecko. The sequence continues at coordinate 157,652,310 of JAPDNY010000003.1, read as the reverse complement.
CAGGATCTAGGGTGTGATGGGAAAAGTTCTAATTCTGATAGTGCAGGTCTTCCTTGCTAGGAGTCCATGAAGATTGCCCTTCAGCATGGGGATCGCCCTTTGCAAGCACAATGTCTGCTCTGCTTTGCTGATATCCATCGCAGCCGTATGGACGTACAGGTATGAACACACAAGCACCAACATCATGAAATGGGATGAAAACTTCGGAAGTGCTCTGAAGATATGGTTGTAAGGCTTGGAGATCCATTGACAGCTTTTTTCCCCTTAAATATCACAGACAGCTTTCCCCCGCTATGATTCCTCGATGAGTATCATGACAGAGATTGGAAACCGTCTGGGACAGATTCAAGTACTGCTGGGGGTGGCCAAGTGCTGGGTGATTCAAAAGGAACCAGACAAGGTCAGTGATTAAGTGTTGGAAGAAGTTCAAAAGCCTATGCTGCTCTCCGATTTGAATCTTGTCCACGTAGCCATAATAATTTAGCTGTAGCAATCTTTTAGCAACAGTAAAACTTCTCTTTATCAGCCTGGTCCCGTGGGCTGATTTTCATTGCCCAGAAAAGCACCCTGAAACATCTATGCTTTGGAAAGAGAGCTGTAAAGGAAGGTGCTTTTCTTGGGTTGATCCGTTGGTTCCTGAAGAGGGCTAGATGGCAGAGCGCCTGGTTTTCCTGCAGAAGCTCTCAGGTTCAGTCTCCAGTTGAAAGGATCAGGTAGTAGCTGATGTGAAAGACCTCATCCCAAGACCCTGGAGAGCTGCTGCCAGTCAGAGTAGACAATACTGACCTTTACAGACCAGTGGTCTGACTCAGTATTCCTATTTGCAAGCTACAGTGAACACATGTACAATCCATGTAGTGTGTACATTGGATTATTCTTCATACATGCACTGAGAAATTTGCACATTTTATTCAACATATGTACAGCTGAATGTGTGACTGAAACCCCATATTTATCCAGATACTGGTCCCCAGTTTCATTTGTAAAGTGCACACACATCGGCTGTTTCTCCTAAAGATGTGTATGCACATACATGCAGGTTTTACATGCATTCACTGTAACGTGTGAATAGGACTAGTATAAGGCAGTTTCATGTGTCCAACATAAACGTGATTGTACATTTTTCTCTTTTTTAATCAATACACTTTATGAGAGTCACCATAGCACTATTATTTCTGTATTCATTTACAGACATTTATAACATGGACAAGTATATAGATTTCTTTTCAGTGCGGGAGCACTCTCTAAGTTGATAAGCTAGCTTTCAGCCTACAGTACACTGTATTGCAGTATAAAGCTAAAGTGGGACTGTGATGCATGCTTAACTCAGTTACATGAATGCATTGCTAATAAATCTGCTTTTGCAAAATCCTGTTTTGTTTTCTCTATTCAGAATATTTATGTACCCCCGGCCACTCTCCAGAAAACTGCTCAAGGCAGTCTCTCAACCAGAAGCTGGTTTTCTATGCATGAAGACAACTAGGAACTTTCTCCCTTATTGTACATATAGGGCATTAAAAAGGGAGGAAATGGTAGAATTTCCGTAGTATCCCTCTTCCTCTTGGAAAAAAAAGGAAAATTATTCTACTGGGCCATCTTTCATAGCCTGCGTTAGATCCAGTTTTATAAAACGTTCTGTAAGTTGAAAACGTTAGTGTAGTGTTGAAAATAAAGTTTGGGACTTGGTACCAAGACTCAAGTCCCTCCTTGAATCATGAAGCTCATTGGGTGGCTTTGGGATACACCAGGGTTAAATGGGCAAATGATTTTATTCTATATAAGGTTGTTGTTGTGTGTGTGAGATCAGGCATCTAGACCTTGATCCTGTTCCTTCTTTCCACTTGCACTTATCTTTGTCAGTTGCAGAGGTGGTCAAATGTCAAGTGCAGTTCTTGTGTGCTCGGCACTTTCCCACTCCTTGAAAGACATTGGTCTTGAGTGAGTAGAAGTGCCTGGTGCCCTAAGGAATGTGTGCTCTGCAACAGAGGGTTGCCTCTGCAATGGAAAGATGGCGCAGGATCCAAGCCCTAATATTTACCCACAAACATTTCTGATAGTAGCTTATGTTATTGTAGAGTCTATGAAGATATGAAGCTGCCTTCTGTCAGGCCAGTGATCCATCTAGCTCAGTACTGTCTGCTCTGACTGACAGTGGCTCTTCAGGGTCCCAGAAGAGAGTGTCTTTCCAAACACTGTCTACCTGACAGCCTCAAAGTAAAGATATTATAGACTGAACATAGAATTTTCTGCCGGCAAAGGATGTGCTCTGCTGCTGAGACAGAGCCAACAAGATTGGGAGGTGATCCACACATTGGGCTGGTATTTGACACTGATGCTGTGTAATGCCAGGTCTATCAATAACAAGACCTCGACACTGCAAGAATACATTGCAATGCAAGATGTGGACCTGGCACGTGTGACCAAGACCTGGATGAGAGAGGGTGAAACAGTCACCTTAAAAGAACTGTCCCCTCCAGGTTTCTCGGTCCTTCATCAGTCCCGAACTGTGGGGCATGGGCGTGGCGATACTTATCTGAGAGGAATTTTCCTCCATTCCAAAGATCACTGGCACTGACTGAGTAGGCCTGGAGAGCTTGGCTGGCTGTCTGGTGTACCATCTGCCTAACACTCCAGCAGACATCCTATTGAGCATGCTTGAAGCAGTAGCAGGCTGGGCCTTGTAATTCCCAAGACTTTTAGTCCTTAGGGATTTCAGCATCCATGTAGCTGCTCCTTCCTCTCAGCAGACATTGGACCTGGTGTCTTCCATGGCAGCACTAGGGCTCTCCCAGATTGTATCAGGTCCCACACATCAAGCAAGCCACATGCTGGATTTGGTTTTTGGCATGGGGATAGATACAGATCTGCTAGCCAATATGTTGGTGCCATGGTCAGATCACCGTGCCCTGAAGGTCCGGTTGGGTCTCCCCACCCCCCACCCCATCTAGGCAGAGAGCAAATTTATGCTCACCCACAGAAACTAATGGACCCATTTGGGCTCCAGAATGCTCTATGGGAATCAATGTCCTCTAGCAATTCATTGGATGAGCTGATAGAAGACTGGAATTCCCATCTCTCTGAAGCCACCAATGAAATCGCTCCCCAATGTTCTCTCTGTTCCCGGCGTAAGACATCCCCCTGGTACACCAAGGGGCTCAGGGGGATGAAACAGGAACTCAGATAACTAGAGCAAGTTTGATGGTGAACTCGTGATGAAGATGCAAAAACATCTTATAGGATGTTCATGAGATCCTATGAGATAGTGGTGAAGGCTGCTAAAAAAAAATTGTATATAGCCTCCATGACGTCTGCTAGCTCTTGCCTGACACAATTATTTAGGGTAATCAGGTCTAACATCTCTCACGGAGAGAACAAAAATAATAGGAATTTGGCCATTAGCTGTGAGGCATTTGCAAGCTTTTTTGCAGATAAAGTCTTATTGCTCCACCCCAACCTCATGACCAGCACTGATACACTATTTGAACTAGAGGTCCCTTGGCCATCTTTGGATTCTGTATTTGAAAACTTCAACCAGCTCTCCTGAGCTGATGTCAACAGGATTCTGGGTGCTGTTAAGCTGACCACATTCCTCTTAGACCTGTGTCCCTCATGGCTAGTGAAGTCAAGTAGTGAGGCCCCACAGTGGACATTATCAACCTGTCCCTGGGTTCAGAGGTCTACCCACAGGGGCTGAAAGAAGCTGTGGTTGTGCCGTTCTTGATGAAACCAACTTTAGATCCTATGGATCTGTCCAATTACCACCCAGTCTTGAATCTTTCATTTTTGGGTAAGGTAATTGAGAGAGTGGCAGCTGAACAACTCCAGAAATTCCTGGATGACACATTGGCATTGGATCTATTCCAGTCTGGCTTCCACCCTGGCCAAGGGATAGAGATAGTGCTGGTCACCCTCACAGATAATCTCTACAAATAGCTGGATCAAGGCAGGTCAGCACTGCTGGTATTGCTTGACCTTACAAAAATGTTTGACATGGTTGATTATGGTCTTCTTATGTTGGAATCCATGGGGTGGCCTTGCAGTAGCTTACCGAATTTCTCCATGGTTGGGGACAGAGGGTGACGCTGGGAGAGAGATTGTCAACCAGACACCTGCTAGTATTTGGCGCCCCTCAGGGGGCATTCCTCTCCCCAATGTTATTTAACATCTATATGTGCCCCCTCGCCCAAATGGCATGAAGTTTCAGGCTGGGATGTTACTAGTACGCTGATGACACCCAGCTATATCTGTTGATTGGTGGCCAACTGGATACCACTCCTGTGAATTTGGCTGAGGGTTTGGAGGCCATAGTGGAATGGTTAAAGCAGAGCCGGTTGAGACTGAATTCTGGTAAAATGGAGGTTCTATGGCTGGGTGGGAGGGACACAGAATTGGGATGCCTTTGATGGTGTGCCCTTAACACCAGCACTGATGGTCAAGAGCCTGGGTGTAACACTGGATGCCTCCCTGTCAATGGAGGCTCAGGTCACAAAGGTTGCCGGACTGGCATTATTCCAGCTTCATCAGGTCAGGCAACTAGCTCCCTACCTGTCTCATTCTGACCTAGCCACAGTAATGCATGCAGTGATTACCTCCAGAATAGACTACTGTCACTCGCTCTATGTGGGCCTACCCAAGACTGACCCAGAAGCACCAATTGATCCAGAATGCAGCTGTGTGGGTCCTTACTGGGACCCCATGCATGGCATATGTTCAGCCAGTGAAGCACCGGTTTTGGTTTTGACCTTTAAGGCTAGGACCTTAAATGCTCTGTATTCTTGGTGCTGGGGGGGGGCAGCAGTGGGGGGCTTCTAGTGTCCTGGCCCCACTGCTGGACCTCCTGATGGCATCTGGTATTTTTGGCCACTGTGTGACAGAGAGTTGGACTAGATGGGCCATTGGCCTGATTCAACATTGACTTCTCTTATGTTCTTATGTTCAACCAGTGGGCCGTCTAGTCCAACATCCTGTTTGACATGGTGGCTGAGGAGTTGCCTAGAGGGCCAAAGAAACAGAGCAGGGAGGTGATGGCCCTTCTCTGCTGCTTCCTCCCAGAGGTGGTATTCAGAGTTTTGCTGCCTCTGTAGATGGAGCTTAGGATGCCTTTTTAAAAATACCTGCTTATGTGTAAGTGTAGCAGGTGACTTTCAGAGGATATCCGTGTTGATCTTTAATAGAACAGCTAGGGCAGAAGTCCATCAGTGGCTATTTGATGGAAGACTCTGGGGCAATGATCTTCTGTATTCTTGGTGCTTGGGGGGCAAGAGTGGGAGGGCTTCTGGAGTTCTGGCTTCACTGGTGAACCTCCTGATGGCACTTGGGTTTTGGCCACTGTGTGACACAGAGTGTTGGACTGGATGAGCCACTGTCCTGAACCAACACGGCTTCTCTTATGTTCTTATGTCTGGGGCAGGGATGCTCTGTTTTCTTGGTGCTTGGGGAGGAGGGGCAACAGTGGGAGGGCTTCTGGAGTTCTGGCCCCACTGGTGGACCTCCTGATGGCCCCTGGGTTTTAGCCTCTGTGTGACACAAAGTGTTGGACTGGATGGGCCACTGGCCTGATCCAGCATGGTTTCTCTTATGTTCTTATGTCTGGGGCAAGGTATGCTCTGTATTCTTGGTGCTTGGGGGGCAACAGTGGCAGGGCTTATGGAGTTCAGGCCCCACTAGTGGACCTCCTGATGGCATCTGAGTTTTGGCCACTGCATGATACAGAGTGTTGGACTGGAGGGGCCATTGGCCTGATCCAGCATGGTTTCTCTTATGCTCTTATGTCTGGGGCAGTGATGCTCTGTATTCTTGGTGCTTGGGGGACAAGAGTGGGAGGGCTTCTGGAGTTCAGGACCCGCTGGTGGACCTCCTGATGGCACCTGGGTTTTGGCCACTGTGTGACACAGAGTGTTGGACTGGATGGGCCATTGGCCTGATCCAACATGGCTTCTCTTATGTTCTTATGACCTGTGTACCTTCAGGACCGCCTCTTCTGGTATACCCCCAGAAGAGCTTTATGCTCAGGGGATAAGAACCTCTGGTGGTCCCCCAAGCCTGAGAGAGATCTGGCTGTCCTCAACCAGGGCCAGGGCTTTTTCTGCCCTGGCCCCTACCTAGTGGAACTCACTACTGGATAACATCCATGCCCTGCAGGACCTGCTACCTTTCTGCAGGGCATGTAAAACAGAGATGTTCCTCTGGGCATTTGGCTGAGGACAGCAAGAGCTATAACATAGTCTGGCACTGTCCCCTTCCCATCTCCCCCAGGCCCCCTTCCCTATGAGGTTGTGGCATCTCCTGCAAACTTTTCACCATTAGATGGGTTGGACTGCATTAAATGTTTTAGGTATATTTTATATTTTAATTCTGGAATTTTAACTGTAACTTATAAATTGTATTGGACTTTTATTGTATTATACGCCGCCCTTAACCCTGTTTTTCAGGGGAAGGTGGCCTAAAAGTCTAATTTAATAAGTAAATAAAATATTCAAAAAATGGTATTACATACAGAACAGCCGCCAGGCAGACACATTTTTCAAGCCATCTTCACATGATAGCTGCATCATGTGAAGCAGTCCTGATGTCAAAGATGGACATTGCAATAGCTACCTAATGGAGGCTGAATATTTTTAATACAAACGGTTGCCTCTTGAGCTGATGTATGTTTGACATGCAAGATGAAAGCACTAGGCATGGAAATAAAGTGATTTGTGTGTTTCTTTATCACAGTAATATGCAGTGCTATTACATGAGGTCTGCTTCATTTTTCCCAGGCATTGGAAAGCATTGAAAAGGCCCTTGAGCTGGCAGAAGGACTGGGAAACAAGGTACTTTCTCTCATCTGTATCCTCCTTATGCTGGCTATAAGTTGGGAGTCCACAGGGAAGCAGAGTGGTGGTTGGGTTGACAATCTGAAAATCACGCCCTTCTCTGAAATTTTATTTTCTATGGACTTGGGGGGAGGGGTCTTTTCTTTTCTCCTCTCCACTGTTTTTTCCCTTAACTCATGCTCAGTTACTTTCAACGTGCTGTCCTTATGGAGCATACTCAGTCCTCATTATCACTAGCCTAACTCTCCATATGGTCTTATACAGGGTAAAAATTCAAAGCATGTAATGTAAGTTGTACCTGAATTTACAGTTCAGACATTAGTCAGCAGCTATGGAAGAAATTCTTCCAGACTCCTACAGCATTCTGAAAATGTCTGAAGGAAGGAGGGGTGGAGCAGAATAGTTTGAGCAGAGGAGGCCAGCGGGTGTTGTGCCCTGATGTGGATAGCCGAGGCCAGCCTGATCTCATCAGATATCGGACGCTAAGCAGGGTTGGCCCTGGCGAGTATTTGGATGGGAGACCTCCAAAGAATACCAGGGTTGTGACACAGAGGCAGGCAGTGGCAAATCACCTCTGAAGGTCTCTTGCCTTGAAAAACCTTTGGGGTCACCATAAGTCAGCTGTGACTTGAAGGCAAGAAAAAACCCCAGGTGTCCAAGGAGAAGTCACACAGGGAACAGCTAAAAAGCACTACTTCAGCAACTGATTGTGTCAATAGTAGATATGGGGCAGAAGTGGAAGCAGAGAGGAGTTGGTCAGCACAGCTTTGCTCTGAAGGCAGTAAATCTTGAAAAGAGTGACTGTGTTGGGTCCAAGGCTTCTGCAAATTGAGTAAGTTTGCAAAAGCAATTTTTGCTGCCTTCTCTGTCCCCTAAAACAGACACTGTAGGTGGCTAGGTGATACTTGTGAACAATATGCCATGGGGCATAGAAAACTGCCCTGAGAAGGGAGAATTGGCAAAATCCTACCCTAATTTTGCACCAGCCTTTTCTCCCTTCATAAAGCTTGTTCTTCAGCTGATTCCCCTTCTTGCATATTGTTTTGGAATGTCCCCTAACCCTCAGCAGCAGCTTTTCAAGGGTGAGGGGGCACTATGGGGATTTCTGCAAACTTCATTTGTGAAAATCTGAGATCCACCCCTTATAATGGCATTTATCCAACCATGCAGTTCCAAAAACTACATGGCACATAAGTTTACAGAAAGGGGGGGGGGGCAAAAATGTCTGCTGATTCTCCCCTCCCACTGCAGACCCTCTCTTTGCCTTCTGTGCTGTTCTTGAAGGTCTACCTGGCGTAAAATTTTCAGAGGGCCCACTGGGAGAGGGAAACAGGAAAGCCCCACCCTGCAAAGTCCATGGATGGTGGGGATGCATGTAAATAGATCTATACTATTGACTCGTTTAACTGTTCATCCTTCCAGCTACCAAAGGAACCTTGGGAGTTGAAGTTTGGGTGGAGGAGGTGAGCAGAGGTAGGGATTTATAACAGAATCCTCATTTCCTCACCAGAGTGCAGTTTCTAGGATTCTTTGGTATCAAATCAATAGAAGTTTAAAGTGTGGATCACCCTTAGACGAGAGGAGTAAATTTCAGTGAATAGATAAGTGAGAAAAGGAGCCTATTGTTTTCAGCTTAGACAGAAACAGGATTATTTGATTTTTCTGCAGTTCTTTAGGACAAGTGGTGATTCTAAATAATAACTGCTAACTGGTGAAAGAAGAAAATGTTTTACAGAATACAAATAATGAGTATGTTGTGGTTTCCTCTTTACAAGACATAGGAATCTCCTGGCTCTCTACTTAATAGGGGACAAACCTCCAGTTGTCAGAGGTGCACTCTTTTCAGCTCCAAGAAGATGTTGTGTTTGGGTTTCTTTTTTTTAAAGAGAAGGCTTGGAGGCAGGGGGAACTAGTGTGGCCAACAGTTGGTGTGAAGACTAGGGAGGGACACGAAGGGAAACAGATACAGATGTCAAGAGCTTGAGAAGAGAAGACACAAGTGTAAGGACTGGCCCAGGGCCAGGACAGCAATCTCACAGGGAGACCTCTCAATCCTGAACCACAGGCATGAGAACGCCCTAAAATTTATGCAAACATGCCTCTCTGAGGCCAATTCATATCACGGGTAATGAGCAGCTGTAAGACACACACAACACAAGTGGTAAAAATACAACTAATGTTTATTAAAACAAAATTTTAAAGAATCAAAATTCAGTCAGGATACAGTTGTCAGGCTCTTTGCACACAAATAAACTCGTACAGACTAACTAATACTTTAAAGCTTTCCTCTTTAGCCTGGTAATGCATAACTCTTAGACCTAAACAAAATATCTTTCCTTAATTACCACCTCCACACATTCGTCATCCTGGCATTCCACTGGCAAAGATCCAAGTGAAAGGTGGTGGTACCATTGCCCAACAACTTCTTAAAGTTATAGGGGCTAAAGGCATCATCACCCCACAACTACAACCAGAGATTTCTTTAATTAGCACTTGGCATTTCTATTAATACAAAATCTCCCACTTGAATCCAGCTTCTCACTTCTCCTCGGAATCAGCCTTTCCTTTCCTTTTTTTTTTTTTTTAACCTCTCTTTATTTCAACAGGCTTTCACACATATAATCTTCCCACTACCGTGATACAAGATTTTTTTTTTTCCCCCCACCCCACCCCCCCTCCCATCAGTCCCTCCCCTGCTCTTCTTTCTTCATTGCTTCAGCCACGGGCACAGAATCCGAAGTTTCCAATAGGCATCCTTCATGGCTTCGTCCTCCTTGATGTAATCGAAATACGATGACCATTTCTTGCTTGTTTGCGTCTTCTTTTCCTCCCAGGTGTTCTCTTCCGTTGTCAGGGTCACTATATCTGATTGAATATATTCAAACAGATAGTTATTCCAATTCTCCATTGTCCACTTATTCTTGTCTTTCCATCCTAATGCTATGACTGCCTTTCCAGCTAGTATCATTGCCTTAACTACCTCTTGATATGTGCTTTCTATTCTCTCGATCTTTAAGGTTCCTAATGTCATTAAGTTGACATCTATAGGTATTGATACACCTGTCCTTTCCTTTATTCTGGCTAATATTTCCTTCCAAAACTCCTGGACTTTGGCACATTCCCACCACATGTGTGAATACCACCCTTTAGCTTGATTGCAGTGCCAGCAGTTCGAACTCATCCCCGATATCATATTAGCTAGCTGGGCTGGCGTCCAGTACCATTTGGTGAAGTACTTCAGCTCCATTTCTCTAAATTTATCGAACTTGATCTTTTTGACCCCCACCATTAATTTTTTTAAGGTTGTTTCTGAGGTTAGTCCCTCTCTAGCCCATCTCACTTGAGTGCTTTTAATTACTGACTCCTCATTAGTTATCATTATTTTATATATCTTACCCGCTAGACCCTTACTTGTCTTCCTCTTTTCTTTGTACAAGATTTCTGCGACTTCTTCTGAGTCCCCCTCCCTCTTTTGCCTCTCCTTTTTTATTGCATTATATAGACCGGTCGCCTTCAACCAGTACTGTTTCCCTACTGTCTCAATTATTGTTTGTAGTGGCTTAAGCCGGCCTCCTTCCCCATACATATCTCTTATTCTAGCAAACCCTTTTTCTTGGAGTAGTTTCCACCAATGGGGGTCGTCAGATTCCCCATATACACTTTCCACTGGTGCCCACTCAGAGAGCTTGCTCAACCAGATTGGTTGCCATTTCTCCCATATTTTCAACGCTGTTCTCCTAGGTCCCACCGCTCTACCGTATTCCTTCTTCACATTTCTTGTAAATATACCCAGCCTCCCAGCTCCTTCATTTAATTCATTTTCCAATCTAACCCATTTCTGCTCTATATCTTCTCCTATCTCTATCATTGACTTGACGTTAAAAGCTTCGTAATAGTCTGTTAGATTGGGTACACCCCACCCCAATACATTTTGCGGGTTATAAATGAACTTCTTTTGCATTCTGGGCTTTTTACTTCCAAAGATCCATTCCCTAATTATTCCATTCCATTTTTCTAACTGTTGTATACTTAATTCTACTGGGAGTGTTTGGAATAGATACATCATCTTAGAAATTAGGAACATCTTTACGGCTCTTATTTTGTTTGAAATGCTCAAATTTTTATTTGCCCATCTTTTCATGTCCTTACAGATCTTCTTCCAGACCATTTTGAAGTTCCCTTCCCGTTTTTTTCCAATTCTTCCTGATTTCGATCCCCAAATATTTTATTGACTTAGCTCCTGGGCCCATTTTTGTCATCTTTGCAATTTCTCTTCTCTCTGCTTTACTGACATTGAAGTACATAATTTCGGATTTGTCCATATTCACTCTTAGCCCTGAATATGCTTCAAAATCCTCCAATATAGTCCTTATTTCTCTAATCCCCTCTTTAGGGTTTAGCAGCGCAATCATTATATCATCTGCAAACAAATTGATCTTTAATTCCTCACTCCCAATATGGTATCCATCTATTCTGCTGCTATTTCTTATTCTTTCTGCTAGGACCTCAATTCCCATAATAAATATGTATGGGGAGAGGGGGCATCCTTGCCTTACTCCTCTCTGTATGCTAAACTCCCTTGAATGCCCTCCGTTAACCCTTACCACTGCTTTCCCTCCCTTATATACTTCTTGTATGGCACCCTTAAATTTTCCACCTATCCCATATTCATCCATTATTTTCCATATATATTCGTGAGAGAGCGTGTCGAAGGCCTTATATACATCCAACTTAAGGAGGGCAAACTTTTTTTTTTTGGCCATGTTCTATTATGTTGAGAATGTTCCTAATTGGATGGCTTATTTTCCTTCCTCTCACAAAGCCATATTGATCCCCTTTAACTATTTTCGGTATCACCTCCTTTAGTCTATTTGCTAAAATTTTAAGAAAGATCTTATAGTCCTGATTAAGTAGACTAATCGGTCTGTATGAGCCGACCATTTCTGGATCCTTTTGAGGTTTGGGGATGACCACTATTTCTGCTTTCCTCCATGACTCTGGGGCCTGTTCTCCTTTCAATATCGCGTTAAACATTATCTGGAGTTCTGGTGCTAAGACTTCTGCCAGTTCTTTATAGAATTCTGCAGTAAACCCATCTAGTCCTGGGGATTTCCCTTTTTTTAATTTCTTAATTACCTCTTCTATTTCCTGTACTGTTATCTCCTTCCCTAGCTTCTGTCTGTCCTCTAATGTTATTGTGAGCTGTATTCTTTCTTCAAATTTTGTCGTTTCTTTCTCTTTATATAAGTCCTCAGCCTTTCCTTTCCGTTCCTTTTGTACCCTTAGAAGCTCATTGAGTCCCAAATCTTGAGCATTAGAAAAAACTTATTTCTTATTTTTCAGATGCAAGGGCTAAAAGGACTGAAACAAATCTCGCAATTGCTAGAGTGATCTTGGGATCCTTATGACTGAGCAAAAGAGCCAGGGTTTCCGGACTATAGGTGGATGATTGGTTGAATAAAGGCTTAATATCGTAATCCCTCATAATCTCAAAAAATCTGCATTCTAGCAGGGCATGAAATGATGTATCGATCCTGTTAAGGCCACGAGGGCGAATTCTGTCAGTGTAGGGCCTATTAAAAATCTCCCTTGCAAAACCATTGTAGGTATAATGTTCAGTCTTGCAAACAAAAAAGCTCTGCAATAACATGGGATGATAAGATAGTACATATGGGGGGGTAAAGATTTTGGGTAAGAAAGACCAAAAAAATAGAGGTGAGCATTACTCTGCGGGCTCTCAGAATCAAACTACTATGGTCGATTTCCTGGACTCGCTTTTTAATCAGAGAAAATGCTTTGGTTTTGCCCATCTCAAAAATATCATCAATCGACATTCCAACTTTCATCAGTTTCTCATCCAGGGCTTTGTTCCTTTCAGCATGTTAACTGTAGCACTGGTTGTGACAAGAGATTCAGAGGGCTGGATTGAAAGAAACTTGAGTAGTCAGCTCAGAGAAAGAAACATGCCTTAATGCAATTCATTTGAAATGCAGTGTTGGAGGAGTTTTATGTATACCATGGACCACCAAAAAGCTAAACAAGTCGGTTCTTGATCACATCAAGCCTGAACTCTTCCCTAGAACCTAAAATTACTAAACTGAGGCTATCATACTGCAGTCACATTATAAGAAGACAAGACTCACTGGAAAAGACAACAATGCTAGGAGAACTTGAGGGCAGCAGGAAAAGAGGAAGACCCAACATGAGATGGATTGACTCAATAAAGAAAGCCAGGGCCCTCTGTTTTCAAGACCACTTGAGCAAGACTGTTAACAGTGTTTTGGAGGCCATTAATTCATAGGGTCGCCATAAGTCATGTGCAACTTGACAGCACTTACACATGCACACATATACATAACAGATTCAAAACTATTCTCTTTACAAAGGTAGACAATCTGAAAACACACTTCAGTCCTGTATCCAAAGAAACTTTCCATTCTTTTCCAAAAAAGGGCACTTCCATACTTCTCAAGTCTCCATGAAGCCCAATATACTCCTTTTCAACTACAGTCTTCTTCAGCTACAGAACACTGAATAGCAGCAACCTCGTCACTATAAGTACCAGCACTGTACTTCCAGTGCAACATTTCAATTTTCATCTAAAGTGGCCAGTTTTATTTCCCAGGCTGTCAGGAACATACATTCCCCAGGTCATGGGACTAAGTGCTCTAAAATGTTTTTACTTGCTGTAAAAAAAAAATTAACATGAAGTTAACATAGAAAACCACATTTTACCTAATTCACATTTATCCTGGTGAACTTCAAAAGGATTTGCTCAACATGAAAAAGCAAATTGAAATGCATACAGTTCATCATAGATATCATTAGTATCCTTCTCAATGAGCTTATTTTTTTCAAATGTACATCTTTGTAAATTGTTTATATTATATGACATGGGCATTATTCTGTTTGATTCTGTGCTGACTGGTCAAATATATCTTGATAACTGCAGAAAAATCTCTTGTTTATTTAGTGTATTTTTATCCTGCTATTCTTTCAATGAACTCACAGCAGTGGTGCTTAGTTCCCACCTCCATTATATCCTCACAACAACCCTCAAAGGATGAGAGAATTAGTGGCTCAGCGCCACCCAGCAAGTTCCATGACGAGTCAGAATTTGATCTACCAGAGCCTAGACTACCACTACACCAAAATGACTTTGCTAGTTTTTTGTTTTGGTTTTTTTGCTGTTGTGGATTCTGAGAGAGCCTGGATAGTCATCGGTTTGTTTCTTTTTCCCTTGAAAATTCCTCTGTCTTTCCTCTGTATACAGCTTGGCCTGCTGAAGATTCACTGCTTGTGTGAAGGGATTTATCGCACAAAGGGACAGCAGCGGGAGCTTCGTAACCATGTGGTTAAATTTCATGAATGCGTTGAAGAAATGGAGCTTTACTGTGGCATGTGTGGGGAATCCATTGGAGACAAGAACCATCAGCTCCAGGCATTGCCCTGTTCCCATGTCTTCCACTTGAAGTAAGGGCTAAATGGGATGCATTTGAGAGCAGGCTGTTAGGGAACAGGATAAAGCAAAGGTCTGAAAAGGAAAGGTAGCAAGTATATCCCCTAAGACAGAAAGCAGTGAAACCAATTAGGATACAGAGGAGGCTCTGTAGCAATATTATTTTGGGGGGATCCACGTTCTTTTCTCCTTAAAATCATTCCAGAAGACAATGTCATGTTTTCCAAATTCCTGACTGGAGCCTAAAATTCTTTACAAATGAATTTGGGGTGGAGGTAGTCCAAGATTCAGAGTTATTTAACCTTGTGTGCATGATGGGGAGTGATGGGAATTGAAACAGTAACCCCATCCATGTTACAGTGAATGCATATATGTCCTATCTCTATATGAGTACATCTGTTTGTAAGAAAGAGCCAAGACACGTTCTCTTTACAGATGAAACTGGGACAAAAAAAGGGGGGAGGGGGGACTGAATCTAAAAAAAATAGAATCCAGAACCTGAAAAGGTTAGTTGGAAAAGAGGGCCAACAATAAAAGCCTGAGATATATATAGTGTATAAAAAGATACATCTATTTATTAACAATTTTTTTAAAAAATATATAAGGGCCCAATCACACCTCCTGTAAAAATACCAAAGTCAAACAAACCTCAGGAGAGCAACACATACTATTATATTAGCCAATATGTGCCTCACTGTGTTTGACCTCTGAGGAAGGCCTATGCAGGCCGAAATGCGTCAGGTCAAGTCCATTAGCCCTTGTGTGTTTGAAATTGGTATTTTTACAAGAGGTGTGATTGGTCCCTTATATATTTTTTTTAAAAAATTGTTAATAAATGCATGTATCTTTTTATACACTATATATATTAAGCTTTTATTGTTGGCCCTCTTTTCCAACTTCTCTTTACAGATGAAACCAGGGATTAGTACCTGGATAAATGTGGGGCTTCAAACACATGTTCTGACTGTAACATGAGAATTACTCTAGCATGTATAAAGAAAAATCGAGTATTACTGTACACAGATTGTACGTGTAACTTGTGAATAGGACTAAGGAAGTGCAGGTAGGTGAAGCATCACCCTGTTTTGTAGAAGCATAGACTAAAACTAAGACAGTAGCATAGACGTGTGATTATGAACAAAGAGGGTTAGGATGCCAGCGCTGGAAAGAAAATAACAGATGAAGTCATGGATAAGTGATCTTGGCAACCCTTAACTGACATGGCTAACTTTAGCATGTAGTAAATAACAAAGCAAATATTTGTGAAATGAAAACAATTCTGTGGCTAGTGGTTCAGTAATGGGAGCTCATAAAAACACATAGTGTAGCAAATGTTGCCTTTTTTTCCTTCAAAGAAAAGCACCCCTTGTAACAGATTTGGGAAATGGGAACAGCCAAACAGAACAAGGCTGGGATCTACTGCAGCTTTTAATTCAGCGGTGGGGGTGGGGGTCCTAAAACGTCTGTATAATCTGGCAAGCAAAACTAAATGCAAACTGCTAGATTCAAGACCAGTAGCACCTCAGGAGAGCAACAAGCTTTTCAGGGTATGAGCTCTCAAGAGTCAAAGCTCCCTTTGTCTGATAACTGAGGGAGCTTTGACTCTTGAGAGCTCATGCCCCCCAAATTTTATTGGTCTCTAAGGTGCTCCTGGGCTTGAGCTTTAGCTCTTTTACTGCAGACCAACATGGCCACCCTCTGGAATTGTCTCAATGCAAACTGATATCCTTCACTGCCACCACTAAGATATGAATTTAAATAACAAGGTTATGAAACATGGGAGCACTGGCAATTAGGGAAATGGTCTCAGTAGCTTTCATCCAGGTTGGAGCAGACATCTGGTTGTTCAGGCGTGTGACATGGGGCAGGGGAACTGGGTCCAAATATCCAGCCAGATTGAGGCAAGCACTGATTTGCAGTGAGGAAGAGAGTCTGAGTGAGCCATCTGCACCTCTGTAAATTAACCAAACAAAGAAAAAGCCTTCAAAAACTTCCCTAATGAGGACTAAATATAACCCAGAAGAGGCAAAATGTTCACAGCCAGTACGTATCAGTTAAAGAAAAAGGCTGGCAGCAGAGGTGGGACAGTCGCTCAGGCTCCTGAGAGCTGGGGGCATGATGTGGCATTTCCAAATTATTCTCCTCCCACCTGCAATTCCTTGTTGGTCCCAAGTGACTATATATTTCTAAAAGGAGTGCATTGCATAACTACACCTGCAGCCTCTTAAAGCACTTCCCAAATTGCTTGTTTTTAAACCGCAATAAAAATCTCAACCAACATTACAGTCCCAGTATAGAAAAACAAACTATTACAAAAGCAAAGATGCTCATTAGTTTGAAATGAGAGTTGGATATTTTATATATTGTAATGTCTATTTTGAGACTTCAGTTGTAGCTCAGTGAGATAATACTGCTAGCAGGAGAGACAGGATATTGCATGGCATGGATCTGCATTCCTAAATATTTCCCTTGGCAGGATTCAGCTAATAGATCCAGAGCACAAATAAAACTTCTGTAGCTTTTTAAAATTGGGTTCCTCCCCCCACCCAAGCCTGATTGACTCTGGGGATATTTTGTTATGCCCTGTCACATTCTTTGCTTGAGTAATCGAGAGTTATTTGCTCTATGAGCATCTTCTCCTTTGGTACTATGCTGCAGTCTAGATTGCGTAGCAGGAAGATCTCTTTCCAAGTTAGACAGCTGGTTCTGCCTTTTGAATCCTTTTCAACACTTCAAACTGTATGATGCATAATAACCTATGTAGATTAATTTGAAGTAAATAGCTGCTGTTTGCTTTCAGGTGTAATAGAACTATGATAGGAGACAGGAGGATAAATTCTGGCATTTCAGGGTCTATTTTAATTTCACTCTTCATACTGCCACTTGCCTTATCTTCTGTTTTGTTTAAATGTATTGCATTTACCACGATTTGATTTCCTTCAGTATTGGAATTTACATTGAAAAAAACCTTTAATTGCATGTATTTATGTACGTGGTTGCAATAATCCTCCTGAATATTTAAAAGTTTGCCTTTTAATAATTCCTCTTTATGTATTCAGTTGCTCATGTCAGTTAAAATTAAATCCATGATGATAGGCAGAATTAGACTTTTCCCCTTAATAAGAACTAACTGTGTAAATTTGGTTCTTCCTTGGACTTCAGCTTAAGATACACTCTCTTGTTCGTTCATTGCAGGTGTTTGCAAACCAATGGGACACGTGGTTGCCCCAATTGCCGCCGTGCGTCAGTAAAACCAGGATTTGTGTGACCTGTGGAAATTCATGATTTAAGAGAGCTCATTTTGATAGGCACCAAAGAGCCAAAAAGCAGGCCACTGGAGCATTTCTGCGCACAGCTTGAAAACAGCGAGGACCCACCATTTGAATGAAGGGTCTCCCTACAGAATGGATGCAACATGTGGATCTAGACTTTTGCCATCTGGTGTTTTCACACATCTGGGCTGTGGATGTCAGCATGGAGTTCTCTGGCACCTCCTTCCTCAAAGCCAGTTGCCACAACCCATTTGTCACTTCTGTTCCTTCAAGGAGCTGCTTAGCACAAACTCCCACAATCTCAGTTCTCTCATTCTAGACCTGCCTCTTCTAGTAGCTTCCACCAGGGCCAATTCTCATACCTGCTCGCACCTCACGGCCCTGGTTGTTTTTATTCATTCCTCATGGGAAAATACAATGATCATGACAACATAGTGCTGTTTCTTGGGTGACACAGCACTGCTTTCTTGTAATGCTCCACAGGCAGCAGTCTTTTCCTGCTATAAAATACTTGCTCACCCTTGAGACTTGGTCTCCTTCTTGGGTGTCTAGCAGCAGTTCCCTGTCCGTGCTCTGGAAACCTGGCAAAATATCTGTAATATAAAATTGGGTTTTTTAATGGACTGATTGAGCTTATCATCTGTAAGTTCCCCTTCTCCCAGAATGGTCATGTATGCATTGTACCCATCTGTCATTTGGCACTGTGCTTCTCTGTGTGCCTGCCTATGCTTTTGATGTGCAGAGTAAGGAGTTCCCCTTGGCCTGAGAGCCACTCTATCAGTTCTGCTGCCTTAGAAGATTCACTGGCTGGATGGGACTGCAGAGGGACAGTCTCTCTGAAGGTTGGGTGGGAAAGGTTTCTGGTGTTTATTCCTTTGCCATGTATTGTGATGTTACGTGGGCAGACAAAGTGATGTGCTTGTGGTGTTCTTACCATTATATTTATACTTTCTGTAAACTATTTCTACTGGAATTAATAAAGTCCCATTAGTCTACATTGTCTTTAAAGGAACTTGAGGGGCCTAATCAAAAGGAAAGCAGAGGAACAGTATGGTATGATTTGCACATGTTAACTTGCACAGATATAAAATAGCATTCACATGGATCCAAGGTATCATTTGCAAACTGAATTTTTGAGATAACACCATTCTGTTTGCACTTTACCACTGTGCTAGCACTATTGCTGTGTGTTGTGTCTGTTAAGGGCCATCAAGTTGCTTCCGACTTATGGCAACCCTATGAATTAATGTCCTCCAAAATGGGCTGCAGTGGCTCAGAGGTTAAGACACTGAGCTGCAGACTGGAAGGTCTATAGTTTGGCAGTTTGAGACCCTAGTGCCGCGTGATGGAGTGAGCTTCCGTCTCTGGCCCCAGCTCCTGCCAACCTAGCAGTTTGAAAGCAAGAAATTGCAAACAGATAAATAGGTACCACTTTAGTGGGAAGGTAACAGCGTTCTGTGTGCCTTGGCATTTAGTCATGCCAGCCACATGACCACAGAAACATCTTCGGACAGCGCTGGCTCTTTGGCTTGGAAATGGAGATGAGCACCACCCCCTAGAGTCAGATTCGACTAACCTTCAAGCAAGGGAAACCTTTACCTTTTTAAAAAAACATCCTATAAACAGCCTTGCTCAGGTCTTGCAAACTGAGGGCTGTAGGTTCTTTGAGTCAATCCATCACATGTTGGGTCTTCCTGCTTTCCTGCTGCCTTCAACTGTGCCTAGCATTATTGCTACTGCCATTGATATCGCTAGCAAAAGCATTAACACATTTAATGTTGCAATACCACTATATGTATTCATGATGATAGAAGAGGTTGTGATAACAAAGTGCTTGAGTTTTGATAACACTTCCCCACCGTGTTGGTATCATTGTGTCTCATCACCATCCTTTATTTATCTTATTTATTTCATGCTGCCTTTCCACACACTCAGCACCCCCAAGGCAATGTACATAAAAACATTAAAACATTTGAACATTTCAAAACAACATTTAAAATTATGAAATAATTCAACATTTCCTCCTCAATATTAGGGAGGAGAGCCAATGGGTATGCCAAATGAAACAAAAAAGTCTTCTTCCGCTGGCAGAAAAACCAATAGAGAGAGACAGACAAATCTCCCTGGGCAGGAGTTCCAAAGTTTTGGTGCCACCATTAAGAAAGCCCTTTCTCAGGCTACCACCCATCTAGCCTCAGATGGCAGGGGCAACTGAAGCCAGCACTCCAAGGATGACCAGAGTGAATGTAGGTTCATATGGGGGAAAGCAGTCCTTAAGGTATGTTGGTCCCAGGCTGTACAGGGCATTAAAGATAGTACCAGCAGCCCATGTAGATGGAAGCCCGTGTAGATGGAACAGGACTGGAGTGATATGGCCCCTATGAGCCACTCTAGTCAATACCTGGCCACAGCATTTGGTACCAGTTTGCAGTTTCAGAATAGTCTTCAAAGGCAGTCCCACGTAGACTGTATTGCAGTAATCTAATCTAGGTGTTACCAGGGCATGCACCACACTGGCAGCACCACAGTGGCTAGAACTTTTCCACCCAGGAAGGACCTCAACTGGCCCACCAGCCAAAGCTCATGAAAAGCACCCCTGGCCCCCACTGCTACTTTTTATTGAACAGGAGGCCTGTGCCCAGGACCACCCCACCTTTCTCCCCAATGGAAATATAAGAAGAGTCCTGTTGGGTCAGACCAATAGTCCATCCAGTCCAGCATGCACTGTCTCATGCAGTGACCAACTAGTTGCTCTGGAGGGCCAACAACATAGCATAGAGGCTTTGGCCTTCCCCAGTGTTGCCTCCTGGAACTGGTATTCTTTAGCCACCATAGCTAGTAGTTATTGAGACAGTCCTCCATGAATCTGTCTTGTCTTCTTTTAAACCTGTCGATGCCTGGGGCCATCACCACATCTTCTGGCAGCAAATTCTACCTTTTAATCATTCACTGAGTAAATAAATATTTCTGTTTCTCCATCCTGAATTTATTGCCTATCAGCTTCACTGGATACCCTTAAGCTCTAGGACTTTGAAAGAGGGAGAAAAAGGTCTGTGCAATGTCTCTACCCTGTGCATAATTTGATAAACCTCTATTCTGTCCACACACACCACTTACTCTTCTAAACTGAAAAGACTCTTCAGCCTTTCCTCATAGGAAAGGTGCTCCAACCCTTTAATCATTTTGGTTGCCCTCTTCTACACTTTTTCTAGTTCTGCAATGCCCTTTCTGAGATACAGTGACCACAACTGCACACAGTATTCCAAATGAAGCCATACCAAAGATCTATACAGGGTCATTTTAATATTGGCTGTTTTATTTTTGGTCCTTTTCCTAATAATTCCCAGCATAGAGTTTGCCTTTTTTACTATGGCACCCTGGGTTGACACTTACATTGATCTATCCACTACAACCCCAAGATTTTTCCCCTCTCAGTGTTCGCAAGTTCAGACTCCACTTGCCCGTACTTGAAATCGGGACTTTTGTTCCACTGTGTATCTCCCTACACTCACGCAAACTGAACTTCATTTGACGCATTTGCCCCCCTACCCAACTTGTGGAGATCCTTTTGGAGCTCTTCACAGTCAGCCTTAGTTTTGACCATACTGAATAATTTTGTGTCGTCTGCACTTGGCCATTACCCTACTCACCCCCTGTTCTAGATTATTTATGAACAGATTAAATAGCACCAGCCCCAATACTGATCCTCATTGGATTTCACAGCTTACTTCCCTCTATTCTTGTTTTGTTTCTTTTTGTTTAGTCAATTTTTAATCCATAAAAGGACCCATCCTCTTATCCCATGACTACTAAGCTCACTCAAGAATCTTTGGTGGGAGTGACTCGGCAAAAGCCTTTCGAAAGACCAGATATATAATGTTTACTGGGTCACTGTAATCTATGTGTTCATTCACTTTCTCAAATCCAAAAGGTTGGTGAGGCAGGACTTTCCTTTGCAGAAGCCATGCTAATTTTCCCTCAGCAGGCTTTGATCTTGTATGTGCCTAACAATTCCATCCTTGAATACAGTTTCTGCTAATTTGCCTGGGACAGATGTTGGGCTAACTGTAATTTCCAGGTTCCCTTCTGGACTCCATTTTAAAAACCAATCTAACATTTGCTACTCTCCAGTCCTCGAGTACAGCACCCGGTTTTAGTTACAAATTACAAAATTGGTTAGTAGGTCAATAAATCCACATTTGCCTTCTTGGATGTATGCTATCAGGACCCAGAGACTTAATGGCTTTTAATTTCCCCAACAGGTCTGAATTTCATCTCTCATCACCTCAGGGACAAACTACAAGGGATGGCAGGCATGTATCCATCCTGTGGCTACCAACACCATTTTAAAAGCATTTGTATTTCTTTAAAAATTGCTGTGAGGCCCAGTGTTCCCTCTAAGCTGAGTTAGTGTGAGCTAGCTCACAGTTTTTTAGCCTCTGGCTCACACATTTTTGTCTTCGCTCAGGAAGGATGGCGCGAGAGCAAACTAATTTATTCAATAGCCAAATGGCTCGCTCTCAACCTTAATTCCAGTAGCTCACAAAGTAGAATTTTTGGTGAGGCCCCAGTCCGAACTATGTGTGCAGCTCAATAGCCTCAGATGCTTTTGTTCCTCCCAGCACCTTTCAGATGCCAAAACAGCCCACCATGGCATTTTTACACTTGAAAAGACATGGGGAGGAAACAAGAGCTCATGGGGCCATGGTGTCACACACCTGACCCAGATTAGGCTTTTAAAATGGCATCAGCAGCCACGGGATGGATCCATGCCTGCCATCACTTGTAGTTTCCTCCTCAGTTGGATCCAGTTCTTTGGATTCCATTCCTTGAAACAGTTGCTCTGACCTAGGTACATGCCTTATATTTTCCACAGTAAACACAAATTATTTAGTGTCTCTGCTTTAGCATCTTTAGCATCTTCCTCCAGCAAGCCCTTTATTCCTCAGTCATCCAAATTTATTTATTTTATTTTATTTATAATTTTATTTATATCCTGCCCTCCCCTAAGGCTCAGGGCAGCTAACAATTGTGGCCAAAACCATAATTAAAACAATTAAAACAAGATAAAAACATAACAATAGCACAACAAAGTGCTGGTGCTCTGATATTCCCAGTTCCAAAGGCCCAACTGCCTCTCTGGCTGGTTTCCTACTCTGCATATGTTTAAAGAATATTTATTGTCTGGATGTTTTGAGCAATCCAATCCTCAGATTCTCTTTTCACATGCCTAACTTACTCTTCTTTTGTCAGATGCTGTGCTCCCTTCCATTCACTTCATTGGAGCAGACCTACTTAAAAAAAACCAAAGCCTTGTTTTTAGGCTTCCTTGACTTGGGTTGTTAACCATGCAGGTATCCTTTTAGATTTGGAAGTACTTTTGTAACCTGGAGAATGCATTCTATCTGGGATTCCATTAGTGTGTTTTTTAAATAACATTTGACACATCCTCTAGGGATTTGATTCTCTTCAGCCAGAGCAGTTTACATTGTTCTCCTCTCCTTCATTTATCCTCACAACCCTATGGAGTAGGGCAGTCTGTGTGACTGCCCTAAGGTTGCCTGAAGATTTTGGGGTTGGAGGCTGAAGGGTGGGATTTGGGGAGGGGGAGGGACTTCTTTGAGGTATAATGCCATAGAGCTCACCCTCCAAAGCAGCCATTTTCTCCACATGAACTAATCTCTTTTGCCTTGGAATCAGTTGTAATCCCAGGAGATCTCCAGCCACCACCTGGAGGTTGGCAGCGCTAGATTGCCCCATGATTGCTCAGCAAGTTTACATGGCAGAGTGAGGATTTAAACCTGGCTGTCCCAGATCCTAATCCAACCCTTGCACCATGCTGGAACTACACTTTAACCCTTTTCCTCAAAAATAGTCCTGCCAGAGCTTTGATACTCTAGTTGCGATGCAGTTGCACAATGGGGAGGAAAAACAATGAAAAATGCACATTCATGCAACAATGTTTACATACCCTTAACTGTTTTTTTTAAAATTAGGAATCATCCCTCTTACAGAGAAACAATGAACAGGAAAGGGAACCTGGCTACTAAACTGAAACCAGGTTTGGCTTTGGACCACTTAAATCACAAATAGAACTTCTGCTTGTGCTATGATAGTAGGTTTGAGGAAGAGAGGAGGTGGAGGAAAAGATGTAGGCTTGGTTGCCTTTGTACTGGCTTACAGAGATCATAAATGGATAACATTCTTGCCTAAATCTAATTAAAGGCAAGGGCCTGCCATCTCCTGTTGTTCATCAACAAGCACAGGAATGACACCACAGCAAGGCCTGAAGCATGACCAGTGAAGCACACCAGGCTAACTTCTTATCTGTGCTTTGCAGCTCTTCAACAGATGTCTCACTACTAGGCATGCTTGAACACCTGCCAGTTTGGTTGAGCAAGCGGGATGAGTCTGAACAAATTTGAATGTGTTTCTGTGCTCTGCGCATACAGCTAAGCTCTCTTGCTGCTGCAGCACACACACTACTACCTGCCTACTGCCACATCCAAATTTTAGGAGGACATATAGTAAAATGGCAATAAATCAGTTTCACATCTTGTGTGATTAGATTTATAAAGCAACTGTTTAAAAGGCTTACCTGTGATAAGGTACACACATTGATAACTCTTATGAGGCCTTTAGCAAATTTTCTGGTTGTGCCAAGTACACAACAGAAGAATACCACTCTTCAGGGAAACCTTCCATTATCTTTAGAATTTTAAGCAGCTTTTTAGCTATCACAAATCTGATTAGACAAATGCAATGCGAGCAGTTGCACTGACTCTAAATTCTCTGATAGGCATGTGGCTGCTAGCAGTATAATATGTAACCCCTTTGAAGTGAGTATCCCTTCCATTTTATTTTGTATCTATTTATTGGATTTATTAATCACCCAGTCCTTGCAAGCACAAGGTTCTGGGCTTATGTACAACAAAAACAATGTTAAAATCAATAAAATCTATCAGTTATAGAATCTCAGATGGCATCAATATTTCTTCTTGACCCACTCAGGACTATGTTGCCATTTCTTGGGTAGGGCAAGGAGGGCGCCAAAGCAAAAAGATGGAGGAAAGGATAAGGGTGCCAGCTATGATGGAACCGTTGCTGTCCTCAACCGAAGAGCCTGGCGGAACACCTCTGCCTTACAGGTCCAGAGTGATTGCATTTAGTCCTGCAGGGCCATGGTGGTATTTGACAGGTTGGAGCCAGGGCTGAAAATGCCCTGACCCTGGTTGAGGACAGCCGGATATCTTTGGGGCCAGGAATCATCAGTGGGTTGTTTTCTGCAGAGCGTAATGCTATCCCAAGGACATGCTCTCCCAAGCATTGTTCTCTGCATTTAATAATTGAACTTGCTCATATAAAGTATCAAGTAATGTTTCTCTAAAATTCATGCAATAGCAATTTAAAAATATTTAAAAATATCCTAGCAATTTAAACTAGGATTACTGCATTTTCTGAGCAGTTGGTTTCACACCTAAAAGCAAGAGTACATTGTGGTAAATTACTAGTTAGTCTAAATTAGACAATGCTTTTTGCTGAGCAAGAGCAAAGCTTCCATTTCATTTCTGGTGAGTTGCTAAGGCCCAGCTATCCTTAATGATTATTACAGACACTTTAACAAATGGATTAAGTGATTCAGTTGCTGCTTGGATAGAGCAGGTATGCATGCTGCAAACTTAACTGGAAACCATGTAAGTAACTCAGTCAGATTTTAGAGATCCTCCCAGGCAACATCTGCAAAGTAAATAACCCTCTTTTCAGATATTATCAAATATTAGAAAATCTTCAGCTCTAGCTGAGTACCTCAAGTTCCTGGCTATGGACTTATGTCATTCCACTGTATTTGGTTTTAGCTTTTCTTTATTTTGATTTCTATGCCACCACACTGTACAGTAGAGACTACAATTCCAGTGAGTGGGATTAGAGAGGTACAGCTGAAAAAATGGTGTCCTCTCAGAGTTATCTAGTTCAGACAGACCAGGAGACACCTTTGGAGAAAATTGTAAGGAACTATAAGTACTCCTAAACAGACCCAGGTGGGCAGCTGTGTTGGTCTGAAGCAGCAGAACAAAATTTGAGTCCAGTGGCCCCTGTAAAACCAACCAAGTTTTATTCAGGATCTAAGCTATCTGTGCACACATACTCCTTCAGATATATTGAAATGGAAGTTACCAGTCCATACATATAGGTAGAGGGGTGAGCTGCAAATTAACACACAGCATAACAAAGATGTTTACCAGATACAAGGATTAAACTGGAATAACACCAGTTGGTCACCAGTTGTTTGGGTTTAATTCCAGGGGAAAACATAGTGAAGGAAATAAATATATCAGAATTGGAGACTGATGGGCAGATGAACCCTTCTTAACGGTGGAAGGCCCATGGATCTCTGATTTATGCTGTATGCTAAGTTGCTGCTCACCTATATGTATGGATTGGTAACTTCCATTTCAATGTATCATAAGAAGTGTGCATGCACACAAAAGCATATACTCTGAATAAAACTTTGTTGGTCTTAATGCTGCCATTGGACTTGAACTTTGTTCTGCCCCAAAGAGACTACAAAATGTTTTGATCCATAAAGACTGTAAGTGATTAAGTAACTTCGCTCCTTTTGTGCTACTGTAATGTCGTTTTTCTTTCTCTCCTGGGGAGGGAGCAACTTTTCAATACCTGCTAGAGGTATAACAGAGTTTAAAAAACTTATAAGTTTTCTTTTAACCAGCCACTAGATCTCTGTTTTATTATGTCTAGAAATGGAATCAACGCTCTGACTAGGCTTCCAGACAGGGTTCCCGTTCCACAGGTGGGGACAGGAGATCCCCTGCTTTTGGGGGCTTCTGCCCACCACCAGCCCGCTGTCTGGCACAGAAACCCCACCCCCAAACAACAGGTCACACAGCAACGTCCCGAACGCAATGACTTCGCATGGAAGTGACATCATCACGTCGGGAACGTTACACAGCAACAGTCTAGTTTTTGGGCAAAACTCTATGGTTTGAAGGCAATTTTACTATAGAGTTTTGCCCTCAACCCAGACCATTGTCCCCCGACCTGATGTAAATTACCGCGCGTCTCAGCCATTCCAGTACAGAATATTCACTGCTCCTGGTTGCAGTAAAGCCAGCTCTAACTATAGTTGCATCCCGCTCGCCTATATGTGTCGAGTATTTGCTGTAGAAGCAGAAATCTAAATTAAACCGAAAGCTAGCGGTCCTTGTTCTCTCGTAATTTTATCTCTATGGTTTGCAAACCTTTCGCGCTTCTGGCCGTTGCCCCACTCAAAGATGGCGGCAGGACCTTCATCGTCGACTCAAGGCTATTATTCAGCGTATTTGAGCGTAGTCCATAGCGTGTGTTTCAACTATCTCGGTAGTTTCAACGATTTAGCGTTGTTCACCGGGCTGACCAGAAAGAGGGGACAGGGAAGTCGGTGACTGCGTTTGAGTGAGAGCCTCGCGCGGAGTGACGTCGAGAATAGTCATTGGAGCTACTTCTCTCACGGGTGTGGAATCGGCTGCTTCAAACACGCAGTCTCCCTGTTCTACTGAGAGGGAAATGGCGTCGGTCTGGGATGAGGCGGAGGTAAGGAAAAGGGGGAGCCGGTGAGTGTGTGAGGGGGAGCGGTTCCTTGGGGTGTCAACTGACCGTACTCCTTCCCCACCACCACTCCGGCCCGTCGGATGAGTCCTCAGAAAGGTCCCAGGGTGCTGGAGAGCGGGGTCGGCGCTGCTTGTGCCATGACGGTGTATTTCTCCACAGGATGGAATTGGCGAGGAGGTCTTGAAGATGTCCACGGAAGAGATCGTGCAGCGGACCCGCCTGCTGGACAGCGAGATTAAGGTGGAGGAGGGCTGGCCTGGTCTGAAGGCTGTAACTTGTAACCCTCCTTTCATATAAACTTTGTGTCGTGAAGTTCTTTTCCCTTGTCAGGCCTTTCCAGTTTTTTCCACCAGCCTGCTCTGGGTGTACACGTTATTGTCATGGGCTACATCTCATGTTTTGAGCCCACTTCTAGTCCACTCCTTTGGATAGTCTAAAAGTAGCACTATGATCAGCTAGGGGTGCCAGCCTCCAGGTGGTGGCTGGAGATCTCCTGGGATTACAACTGATTTCCATGCAACAGAGATCCATTCACCTGGAGCAAATGACCACTTTGGAAGGTGGACTCCAGGCTCATAGCCATGGGGGACCCTTGGGGAAACACTCTCTCCGAAATTTGTCCTGCCCCCTCATCTCCCAGTGCCCCCTTTCCTGGTCCACCCTCCCCTCCCCTCCCTTCCCCTCCCTTCCCCTCCCCTCCCCTCCCCTCCCCTCCCTTCCCCTCCCCTCCCCTATGCCAGGAGGCAGAAGGAACCTTGAGCTGCTGGTTGGGAGGGAAGTGACAAGAGTGGCTGGCTGGCTGGCTGGCTGACACCTGCCCAGCAGAGTGAGTGAGCAAGAGCTGGCAGGGAAGGAGCACATGCCTGGCTCTGGCACAGCCAGCTTTGCCCCCACCCCTAGGTGGGGGGAGCCAGCCAGCCAACCTCTGAGCACGCAGAAAGGGCCTGGCCTGCCTTCACCCAAAGATGCACGCCTTGCAGCCAATGTTCCTGCTACGCTGTGGAGTCTTGTGAGCAAAAATTCTCCTTTGTGAGCTCCTGGCATTAAAGTTGTGAGTAAGCAATTTAGCTACAGTAGAAATTAGTTGGCTCTGGAGCCATCCTTCCTGAGCTAAGACAAAAATGGGTGAGCCAGAGGCTAAAAAACTGTAAGCTAGCTCACACTAACTCAGTTTAGAGGGAACACTGCTTGCAGCCACAGCAGCAGCGCCTGGAATAGGTAATTGAATTAGCTCTGTTAATCGGCTCAGGTAATTGATTAGCCCCAGTGATTGAATCAGTACTATTAAATTAGATTGGCTAAACTGCCCCCTCTTGACCCCCCATGTCTGGCTGTGGGACTGGTGGCCTCTATAGCATTATACTCCATTGATGTCTCTCCCCTACCCAAAACCTGCCCTCAAAATCTCTAGATATTTCCCTGTCTGGAGCTGGCACAACTCTATGTTCAACACTCAGATGTACAGCTCAGTCTTGATCATGTCTAGTTTTTTGTATGCCCTGCTCATTTGAAGTGGAGCTTCCTATCTAACATATACATATGGGCATATGCAAAGCAGATGCTCTACTGAGCCACAGCATATCCCAAAACATGTAATCCTGACCCTCAAAAAGTACTCTGGATGGGAAAAGCTGACCTGTTTTAGTGTGCTGATCTGTAATTTGTAAATCATAGAAGGCAAATCTTCCTATTATGTGCATTTATTTACATTTTAGGGGCCAGGTTAGTTTATTTATTTTATGTAGGTTTTTGAAACAAATTGTTTACTACTCTGCTTTCTCAGTTTATCTGCTTCCTTTTTTCTTGACTTGATAATGCTTTGAAAACAAAAGTCCTTAGTTAAGTTATGGTATGGGCTTCCTTACAGATCATGAAGAGTGAGGTGCTGAGAGTGACCCATGAGCTACAAGCCATGAAAGATAAGATCAAAGAAAACAGTGAGAAGATAAAAGTGAATAAGACCTTACCTTACCTTGTTTCCAATGTCATAGAGGTAAGTTTTTAATGCTAATAAACTTGAAGCTGTTACCACAGATGGCTTTCACTGCAATATGAGAGATTCATTTGGTATTTTGTGAAAAGGACTGGTGGTTGTTTCACAATAATAGTGTCAAAAGGACAAAAACTGCATATAGAGAGGAGATCATCAACATCCTAAAAAATATGCTGTCCAGCTCAAAGGTGTGTGATACAGCAACTTTGCTAAGCTTAAATAGATATGTATCTGGTCATATATTTTTATTTAAGCTTTTTGGAGTCATGAAACTATTGTGCTGTCAGTATGGGCTATCTGGTATTCTGTGTGTGAGCTGTATCATAGAGTCATAGAATCATGGAAGGGACCCCCAGGGTCATCTAATCCAACTCCTAATATCACCTAGCTGCTCCTGTGCCATAAATATTTTAATTTATGTACTCTTTAATTTCTTTGCAGCCTCTGCAAATGCTATATCCCTCACATTAGATCAATACCCTCCTAATAGTCCCTTTGTATCTCTAGCTGCTGGATGTTGACCCCAATGACCAGGAAGAAGATGGAGCAAACATTGACCTAGATTCTCAAAGGAAGGGCAAGTGTGCTGTCATCAAAACCTCTACTCGTCAGGTGAGAACAGTATGTAGAGACAGTAAGAGTTGGAGCCAGAGCGTGGAGCTCTGCTCACAGGAATTTTCCTTTCTCCCCGCCTCCCCCCCTTTAAATGGCAGATCGCCATCCTTCCTACAGTGCTGCCCTGGGGGAGGTCAGAAAACCCTCAGCTGCTCGGCTGGGCGGATTTGGGTTCTGTAGTGGGAGGGTAGAATCAGTGAAAATTATATATGTGTGCACATGGGCTTGCATCCCTGTAAACATAAGAAATCTTCTGCTGGCAGAAAGTAAACTTTGATTCTAACCTTCTGCCATTTATATGAAAGCATGATGCTGCCTTGTACTGAGTTAAGACCTTCAGTTGTCTAGCACAGCATTGTTTACTCCCAGCTAGCAGCAGCTCTTCAAAGCATGTGCTATCTTGAAATTATTGTAACTGAACATGTCATGGATTGGGTTTTTTCAAAGCATAGACCTTATCCAACCCCTTTCCACCGGTTTCACAGAAACCTCATTAAAGATGTAGACATTCTACCTTTCCCTGAAGGCTTTGTCAGGAACTGGAACCCAGGGTATCTTCCTAAGAAAGACTCATACTCCCAGATCAAAATGCCAGGCTTCTGAAGAGCATTTATGGGTCAAGTCCAATTTTAACATTTTGTTTCTTTTTGTTTTTTTCAACAGACCTACTTTCTGCCTGTGATTGGATTAGTGGATGCAGAGAAACTGAAGCCTGGAGATCTAGTGGTGAGCAGTTTCTGTTGTACACCAGCATGAGCTGCAATATATATTTATTGGGTTGGTTTTCTAATAAGTAACACGTCTCACCAGATACTTTTGAGGAGAGTTTCCCATGAAAAGCTTTCATACAGTATCTTAACAATCTTGGTGGATTCCCAGTAGTCTTTATGTTCCTCAAATGCCTGCAGTTGTTATATTAAATGTCAATTGTTTTATTAAATCAACCAGAGTATATGTGAAGTCTGTACAGTGATGTAGCTTGTGGTAACTTTTCAGTTTTGACTGAAATATTTAAGAAATCCAGAATTTTGCATACACCCTGAGTTACTTCACAAAATAACGGCTTAGTGTTGGTTTAAGGAATGCCATGATAGAACTCTTTTAGTGCTCAAATAGTAAATTAGTAAGAAATGTAGAGAGAACTTTGTTCTAAGTGCGTGTCTTGGACTAATAATTCTTACAATCCAATTGAATATTCTGTACCTTTCATGGAGATCAGCGACTATTGTGACCTTTCCCCCATTTTGTAACTGCTTGCCTTTTAAATAATAAAACATCCATCTCTTGTTTCTCAATGCCAAACAGGATCCAGAATGAACCCAAGGCAGCAACATTTGCTAAAGTCTTCTAATGTCCTAGAACAATATGTCTACATTTTTACATTGTGCCATTTCTCCCAGGCCACTGGAAACTCTGGTTCTGTCTCACTACCCCATGTCCTTTCATTGTTCCACAATGTGTCCTGCCTTGCAGATCACAAATTCTTGCAGGGTTTATAGCCATAACAAATGTGAATCTGAAAAGACTTTGCTAACAGGAACAAAAAAGGATAATTCTTGGTTTTTTACTCACAGGGTGTCAACAAGGACTCTTACCTGATTCTAGAGACTTTGCCTACAGAGTATGACTCACGTGTGAAAGCCATGGAGGTGGATGAGAGGCCTACAGAACAATACAGTGACATTGGGGGACTAGATAAGCAGATCCAAGAGGTGAAAACCAGGAGACTACTGCATGCAAAGAATATTAAGTTCTGTGCAAAGTACAGTATGGGCTTTGAGGCATGTGGTGGGGTCTTTTGGTTTGTTTGGTTTTTCTGTGTGTGTTGTTGTTTTTTTGCTGCTGCTGACAGTGGAATTTGGTGTTTAAGGAGACAACACTGAAGGCAGATTTAATTCTCTTTCTGTTTTTTAACAGCTGGTAGAAGCCATTGTCCTGCCAATGAATCATAAAGAGAAATTTGAAAATCTTGGTATCCAACCTCCTAAAGGGGTTCTCATGTATGGACCTCCAGGAACAGGGAAGACCCTTTTAGCAAGAGCATGTGCTGCACAAACAAAGGTAATTTGTTTCTCATCAGTTTTCTACAGATCTGCTCCCCACTTCGATTATAGGGGAGAAAAACAATGCTGTGTAGCGATATGCTTTAGGATACTTCATAACTGAGTACTACATGCAGAAATCTAAATGCTTTAATACTCCATCTGCATATCTTTAATTCCTGTGGTATGTTTTTCAGCTGCTACTGAAGGCAGCAACTAGTAATCCCTTCCTTGTGGCTAGATCCAGAAGAGATCTGTGGTTGTACTTGCCACTGATGGACTCAGCAGTTAGAGAGCAGGGAAGTAGATAGGCACCCATCCACAGTGCCCAAATACTTACAGACTGACTGACATTCTTCTCCCCAGGGAGCATTTTGTATAGTGAATGATGATGTTCATCTGTATTAGATCTTGATTTCTGTGGCCTGCTTTAGGAACCAACTTGTGGCTGAAAAGTAGGATGAAAGTATAATAAATCCGCTCTACTTTATATAAATGGAGACTCCTAGGATGCAGTATCTGGTTTTATTGCTTACTTTGTTTGCTAGGGTACCAGATTTATTCAGAACACTCTCCGCCTTGCATCTGCCTTCCTTTTCATCTGTCTGCCCTTTAGGCTACGTTCTTGAAGCTGGCTGGTCCACAGTTGGTTCAGATGTTCATTGGTGATGGTGCCAAGTTGGTGCGAGATGCCTTTGCACTAGCCAAGGAGAAGGCACCTTCTATCATCTTTATTGATGAACTAGATGCCATTGGCACAAAGAGGTGAGAACTTTCTATAGAATCTGAGCTAAATACTCAGGATCTTTTTTCCATGCCAAACACATAGGGAGTTTCCAGGAAAGTTTGTTCTTTAGCATTTATAGGATCCTTCATAATTCTTCAAGGGCACATCATGTGCAAGGGAGGAAAGAGGTTTTTGTAGTTCAGTATGGGGCCACTTCAGAAGATCATCTGAATCTTCATTACCTCTCATGACAGAACTGGGTGATAATAAAAGGGACCCTTCTTGCAATCTGATACAGTTTCAGTTGAAATCATACCTCCTGACATTAGTTGCTGGTATAAATCTATAAGGTGTATGCGCTAATACTGAATTATTTCATACCAGAAGGGAATGAGTCTGAAATTATATAATAAGAATCAGCTTATGAATTCCATATTACTACAGCTCTGTGTGTGAGTCAAGATAAGTTTTTCGATTAGTTTGAGAGTTAGTTATACAAATGTTAATGTTATTATTAGTCATGCAAGATTAGGAACTACTTTTTATTTGTCTGTGTTTTGTGACAGAATTTGGATGCCTCTGTATAGCAATGCTCTTTTTCCCTTTAGCAAACTGTTACTGAGCGGGATGCATGGATCAGTGATAGAGTATCTACTTGGCATGCAGAAGGTCCCAGGTTTCATCCCTGTCATCTCTAGCTAAAAAGGACCAGGCAATGTGATGGAAAAGACCTATCTCTGGGACCCTGGAGAGTCACTGCTAGTCTGAGTAGACAGTACTGATTTTGACTGACATAAGTGGTCTGATTCAGTATAAGGCAGCTTCCTGTGTACTTGGCTTGCAAGCATAACTTTTACTTAACCAGCAGTCTAACATCTTCTACCTCGTCAGTTTGCAAAACAGGTCAGGAGTAACTTAGAACAACTGCTTATGTCCACTCACAGCCTTCCACAGCTGTTTCTTAGCTCTCCAGCCTAGATGTTCAGACTTCCTGTACGATTCCTACCCTCTGCACTGGGGAAGAGAAATAGAGGAGCATTGGGATTTTTTGGTTGCCAAGCACAGTTTTAAAGTAGTAGCATATTTGTGGTGACATTACAACCATATCATTTGGCAAGTAGGTGGTCAGATTTTTGTAGCCTTGTATGGCCCGTAACTTAAAAAAAACAACTGCTGTCCCGTATATCTGGCTTCACATAGCCACAGCAATACACAGCTTACATAAGATCATCCTAACCATGTCATTTCCTGTGTTGGCTCCATATAGCCAGCCACTACCTCAATCAGTCCACTATTACTGGCTTGGAATGGAATGGTGTCTTTGTGGTGACACTGCTACCCCCTGCTACCTTGACCTTCTATCTTACCACAATGATATGGAAGCACAAGGAAGAGGTTTTTGTCTGGCTACTGGTGCCGTGTTTGAACTGGATTTATACATTTATGTCAAAGGTGAAATGAATGTGTTTTTGTTTTGTTTTTCAGGACATCAGTTGGAGTAGCAAAGTTGACTCTCCCCTGTGATTGTTTTCAGATTTGACAGTGAGAAAGCTGGTGATCGGGAAGTTCAGAGGACCATGTTGGAGCTGCTGAACCAACTTGATGGATTTCAGCCCAACACTCAGGTCAAGGTAATTTTCCCTTGGTAAGGAGTACAAGAAGGGACACTATTGATGCATACTACACAATAACTTAGAAATTTCACTCATGAGGGAGGTCTTGGTGGATTCAGCTTCATCCAGCATACAGAACCCTCTGTTTCCTCCACTCCATAGTAATCTCCTTTGTCTAGGTGATTGCTGCAACTAATCGTGTGGATATCCTAGACCCTGCTCTACTTCGCTCAGGCCGTCTAGATCGAAAGATTGAGTTCCCAATGCCCAACGAGGAAGCCAGAGCCAGGATAATGCAGATCCATTCACGCAAGATGAATGTCAGGTATTGATGTTGAGAAAGAAGGAAACTAATTTATTTGCAGTGAAAATGGTCACATGTTGGTAGGCCACTTATTGTTTTCCCTTCAGCACTGATAGTAGATTTTAGATATGGCTGAGTGTGTGCTGTGACTGGTAGGATGGAATGGGAAATTTATTAGCCACACAACTGGACTTTCTGAGAATCTTGGCTTTCATTCTGTTCCCACCACCACCCACGTTCTAGATGTTATGCCTGACAAGATATATATGAATGTGTGTGGAGCACTTGCTGAAGCCAGACTGATGGCTGAAATAAGACTCCAGTGGTTGAGGTTAGAGCTTTGCTGCCCTTCTTGTCCTATCTTACAATTAGCAAGACTGGAATAAATCCTGCAAAACAAGACATTATGGATATTGGACAAATAGGCATAATTTATAGAAATTGCAGAATTCAACCTTTCTTGTTTGCAGAATTAAAAAATCAGCACCAAGCCTTCTCAACCCTGGCTTTATAGTTTTTAAGATGCTCTCAGTACACTTGCTCCTCCTCAGTGGAAAGATGTCAATATAATTCTTCTCTGTAGCCCTGATGTGAATTATGAAGAGCTGGCTCGTTGCACAGATGACTTCAATGGTGCACAGTGCAAGGCTGTCTGCGTGGAAGCGGTAAGTAGGTTTGGCCAAGTTGCTTCCATGTTATGTTTCCATTAAGAAATGGCAGAAATTGATTCCATTAGCAAATACTGAACTGGGGCGATTCATGGTAAATGCAGTGTGGCCGTGCCAGATTGTGTGATATGTAATTGAGTCTCACTTCCTGGACTTTTGTTTTCTCCTTGGGGCAGGGGATGATTGCACTCCGCCATGGAGCTACAGAGCTCACCCACGAAGATTACATGGAAGGAATCTTGGAGGTTCAAGCCAAGAAGAAAGCCAATCTTCAGTACTATGCCTGATACCTCAAGCTGGATATGAAAGCCTGGGTAGAGAGGCTGAAATCAAAACAGCTGGAACTGAACTGTTGTATTTTACTTAATGGGAAAAAATAAATCTTTTGCTTTGACTAAGGCAACTGTTATATGGCTACAGATGAGGAAAGGGGAGCGAACTCCCTGGGATGGTGTCCTAATGCATGTGTGGTACATACCCCATGTCACTGGTGTAAAATGCTGGAGTACGCAAAAGAAGGCCAAGCACACTGTAAGCTGCATGTGAGGCTAATGATACCCTGCCTGTACCCTCCAATACCACCCCCCACCACCACCTTTTTAGAACACTGTGCTCTACATCCTGCCACAGTATTCTTCAAAGTCCCTATACATTGGAGCTAAATGTACTGAGTTCACCTGCCAAAATTACGATGTACTACTTGTCTGCTTTGACTACGGGTACAACTATGGCTTTTCACCTTGAAATAAGACTGGCTCCATATTAACATGCAGCTTAATTGCTGGGAAATGAAGAGGAGACTGGTGGCTGAAAGGAGTCACTAGTGTGACTGCATGGAAAAAAATGTGGCAGTTCCCCACCTGTGCCAGAGGCAGTGTGCTAGGGTTAAGATCACAACGTGCTGTGTCTCTGTAGAACAGAACTTCCATCTGCTCCGTGTACTCAAGCCTTTTAATTTAATGCCTGTTGAGACTTACAACTTCCATTTTAAAAAAATCACACTTTCCATGAATACAATGACTTTAGCACTGAGTAATTAATTACATGCCACTTAAAAATACAATGTAAACGGCTCTCTAAAAAAAGGCTCCTGTGCAGTCTTTTGGGGAGACAGAAAAGGAGCATAGCACAGTGAGGACAGGCTCGTGCTCTTCTCCTGCCCCAGCACCATGGTTGATGTTCCTGAGTTAGCCCCAGTTCTTCTGCTTGTCAACAAGCTGAGTCCCTTCAGTAGAGAGAGAGAGGGAGAGCTTCCTTTTCTCTGTGTTGTGAGAGGATGTCACTGAGGGGCTGTTGAGTTTTTCAGTTTCTGTGCTCATCTTGAATACTCATCTTCCAAAATAATAATCATGAATGAATCTGTACTTTCCACATTCAGTCGGAAGGGTTGGCAAAAGTCCATTTGCTACCACAGTAGTTGCTATGACTGCACCATTTGTAGGACAGTAGCCCTGGTTCATTTGCTGGGCTGATTCAGTTTTATCTACTTTGCTTCCCCCTGAAAAGCATGAATTTCACAAGCTAGGAGCTTGATTTAGTTTTGCACATATCCATAGAAATCTGTGAACTGAGTCACAGCAGCCTGCCCTCTTGTGGAATAATTCCTCCAGCACTTAAAGCCTGTATGCACATTTTTCTAGTTTGTCGGAGCATTGTTGCACAAGTTATTTTACAAACAACTTCTGTCATAGGTACTTGGCTTCCAGAACCGACAAGATTCAGATATTGAGTAGTCCGGAAGAAGGATTTTCCAGCCTCCCTGTCTGGATGGCTAAAGCCCCTCTCAAAAGAAGCTGGTGTTGAAAGTAGATTTGATGCAGTAGTCAGTGCTACACCTATAACAGCATTGTGTCTCTGCTGTAGAGGAGAATCAATACTGAGGCTGGGTGGAGTTCCCTTTGGCCTTCACCTCTGACTGGAACTCAGAGTTCTGTCAGAAATGGAGCTCTCCAAGATCATGGGATACCGAAGGGAATTCACAGTGGCTTCTGCTTCTAGCAGAAATCTGATTCAACATAACAGTACGTAGACCCTTACAGCATCACAGCCAATTTAACAGAAAATGTTCCTTTAGGCAAGCCAGAAGCAAGAAATAATCCTGGCCAGTATAGTTGTGTTAAAGACAGGCAGGCTGAAGAATCCAAGAGTGATGTTCCTACAGGTCATTGTCAAAGCAATTTAAATCACTTAGATTGTTCCACAGAGGGGACCACCCTTCTCTATGATTCTCTGATGCCCACGCTGTGTTGGCAGCACCCTACTGCTGGAGCTG
This sequence comes from Gekko gecko, assembly GCA_029375565.1. Lineage (NCBI taxonomy): Eukaryota > Metazoa > Chordata > Lepidosauria > Squamata > Gekkonidae > Gekko > Gekko gecko. The sequence continues at coordinate 157,614,921 of JAPDNY010000003.1, read as the reverse complement.
GACTGTGCTTGCTAGAGTCTCTTGTGCTCTTCTTTCTGTGGTTATCACACGGCACCATTTTCCTGTCTGGGTTTCTGTACAACAGTTCGAGGGGTATTGAGGGAGGGGGCTAGTGTGCATAGAAATCCAGCCAGAAGCGTTAGTCCCAGGCCTCCCCAGGCACAGAACATGGACCAGCCATAGCCATGACTGATGTCCTCTGGCAGCCCATAGACATAGCGGGGGTAACGAGACAGCTCAAAGTTTATTCCAGCCACACATGTGCAGAGCGAGATGATACAACATGTACCTGCAGGAAAGGGAAACACAAGGGTGAGCAACACTAGCAGATAAAGATAAATGTCATTTCTCATCACCCCAGCAAAGGGCATGATCATATCTATAAACATATTCATACATTTTCCAGCAAAAAACAAAACCCAACACTCTGTGTTCTTCTTTCGTGTTATATTCAAATACTTCATTTTACATGATGGAGATGTAGCACTAGAGTATCATTTATTAATCTAGGCAAGCAGAAGTTCCCTTACTCTTCCATCTTTGCTATTTAAGATCACAAAGACTGGAAGAATTTCTTTTAAACATTACTATAGTGACTATTCTGAACTCTTCCTACCCTTCTGTAACCAGCACCACAGGAAGATGTCAGACTTTTTATGGCTGATTAATAAATCCTGAGCAACTGCCAGCCCATCCTTGCCGTACAGTTTCTCCAGTGTAGAAGAAGAGATTGGATTTATACCCCACCCTTCACTACCCGAAGGAGTCACAGAGCAGCTTACAATCCCTTCCCCTCCCCACAACAGACACCCTGTGGAGTAGGTGGGGCTGAGAGAGCTCTCTGGAGAACTGCCCTTGAGAGAACAGCTCTGAAAGAACTTATGACTGACCCAAGGTTACACCAGCAGCTGCATGTGGAGGAGTGGGGAATCAAATCCGGTTCTCCCAGATTAGAGTCTGCGCTCTTAACCACTACACCAAACTGGTGAAGACAGCAATGAGTTTTCCTTGCATGGACTTGGAAGCACAGCTATAATAATCCCTGTTGAAAAGCAGGGAAACTGCACTGCTCCATCATGCCTGGATCCAGCTTCATTGGAGGATATCCAGCTATTAACGGCCATGGCTGAAAACAGGAGAATCGGCAAAGAGGCATTCCTCCCAAGGTTCTTGGGCCAACTAAGCATTTTAATTGGGCTTCAAATGTCATCAACTTCTCTGAGCCACTTTGGAACCCAATTTTTTGGACTGAAAGTAGGGTAAAAAATGCAATAAATTAAAAGTCTAGAGATGTGCTTTAGCAGGGATGCTCCTACAGAGTGTGGGAGTCCATATCTGCAATAGAATCTCATGCCTTAACCATACACACATCTCTAGCAGCCTTGATTGGAATAGCTGCAGCACCACACTGGCTGTGCAGGGCAGGGTTAGTAGCATAGCTTGGCCAGTTCCTGGCACAGCCCCATTTTCTCTTTTCCCTTTTTCTCATCTGAAAGTAACATCAAGCATTTTAAACTACAGATGATCTAACTAGTGGGGTTTCATGTTCTATGAAACCAATACGGCTTTGATTCATTGCATCTCAGGCATTACACCAAACCCACCCAAGCCCTTCATTTGGTCAGGAAATGGTGCTGTGATGAGAATAAAAAAGAACTCTCACCTCCCATAAGGAAGAGCAGTCCAGCTACATATTGCATGAGCTCATGCTGTTTACAGCAGCCCAGCATGCCAATGATCCACCCAAAGAGGATGATGGAGACGGCCATACCAATGAAGCCAGCTGTCATTCTCCGCAGATCTGAGGGGTTGTTGGTGCAAGGAGGAAAGAAGGTGGACACGGGAGGGGGGAGGGAGAGAGAGAAGGAGAAAGACCATGCAGAGTAACTTGGGGGCTCTAGAGGAAATCAGAGACAGAACCTTACATTTGCACAAGCAGTTCCTCAGATTTAATGTTCTCAACTTGTGAAATCTTACACAACATTTAAGAAGCCGAGCTCCAGCACTTCCTAACAAAACCTTTTCTTTCAAAAGCTGAATTGTATGACATTGCGGAACTGGAAAAACTACAAAGGAAGGCAACCAAAACGATGAGGGGGTTAGAACACCTTTTTATGAGGAAAGGCTGAAGAAAAGATGGCTACAAGGAGCTATGATACAGGTTTATAAAATTACATATAGCGGATGAAGGGAGCCTTTTCTCTCTCTTCCCTAATATTGAGGGCACCCAATGAAATTGTTGAGGAAAGGTTCAGAACAGACAAAAGGAAATACTTCTTTACTCAACAAGTAATTAAGCACTGGAATTAACTGCCAGGTGAAGTAATGATGGCCACAAGCACAGATAGCTTTGAAAGCTGGATAGATAGATTCATGAGGGAGAGGTCCATCAGTGGCTACTAGCCATATTGACTGGTGGGAGCCTCCATATCCAGAGGCAGCAAACCTCTGACTACCAATTCTGGGAGGCAGTAAGAGGGGAGGGCCTTGGCCTCTATGTGCTTTTGTCTTCCAGGGCAACTGGTTGGCTGCTGTGTGAAACAGGATGCTGGACTAGATGGACCAGTGGTCTAATCCAACCGGCTTTTCTTGTGTTCTTAAAATAACCACTTAGGAAAACAGAGCCAGACTGGAAACTTGTAGTGTTGGATCAGCATTGCACTTACTTACTTACCTACTTATTTATTTATTTGATATAATCTATGGCTGTCTGCCAGAAAGCATTATGAATAGGCAATCTCTCTAAATGTCCAGGGCATCAGGCTGCCCTGTGACCATAACCATGATGTGCGCTACATATATTGTTGATCTGTTTTAGGGTTATGTTGTTATTGGTACAAACTAGATTACTGACTGGCACCTGGCTTCAATGCATCTAGAAAGGGGTCCACAAAGGCAGCACAGAGGGTGAAGATGATAGCAAAGGAAAGGGATCAAATGTACAGGGCTTGAGCTAGTGGAACTCAGCCAGGATTGTTGCATCCAAGGAGAAAATGATTTGGCAACCAATGGCTAAAAGTATGAAGTAACCAATATAAGATGCTCCCTGGGAAGATCAGATGATATAATTGAATAAGATAAGGAGTTCCTATCTTGAGAACAAATGAAATGATGTCAGGAACAAAATCACAAAGAAATAAAGATTTGTAGCTGGCCAAAGAGATTCTAACATTTTTAAAAAGATATATGGTATAGTCCTCCTAAGTGCATATGGAGCATGTTTGCATGTTTCTCTGCATTACAAAGGCCTTATGCATGGAAAATTAATATGTCAGGGAGAAGGATCAACTAGAACCTTTCTCCATGAATTTCTGCACCAGCATTCTAAGTACAAGAACAGGAGGGCTGTACCATGAGATTATCATGAATGTTTTATTTGGCTCCAACAGGACAGGTACTAGGATGTTCAGTAAGAGCTACTGCACTGGACTACTGCAACGCTCTGTACCCTTAGTGCAACTCTGGAAGCTGCAGCTGGTGCAGAATGCAGCGGCCAGGCTGTTAATGGGTCTCCCTATGCAGGAGCACATCCAGCCTGCACTAAAGACACTGCACTGGCTGCCAATAGCATCCCAGATTCGCTTCAAGGTGCTGGTTTTGACCTTTAAAGCCCTTTATGGCCAGGGACCTGCCTACCTGAGGGACCACCTCTCCCCACATGTTCCCCAGAGAGCACTGAGATCAGGATCACAAAACCGCCTGGCCCTTCCTGGTCCAAAGGACGCTAGGTTGACATCGACCAGGACCAGAGTGTTTTCTTTGGCAGCTCCGACCTGCTGGAACGAGCTCCCTGGCGAGATCAGGGCCCTGTGACACCTCTCATAGTTCCACAGGGCCGTGAAAACGGAGCTTTTCCAGCAGGCATTTCAATAGGAGCTGCACTTTATCAGCTAAGTCCTGTGCCGACCTAGAACTAGAAGCTACCTAGAATGGTATCCATCGCTGCATGTGTTCATGAATGCACTTTATTATACTGTACCGCCATTGATATATTAACGGTCTTATGTTATGTTTTATGTATTTTTACTGTGATATATATCTTGTTTTATTGGTTTTATGTAAGCCGCCCTGAGTCTGCTTCAGTGGGGGGGGGGGGAGTTGAAACAATAAATAAATATAAATAATAATTAAATAAGAGCTGTGGATACTTACGGAGGGCGTGCCACTCATCCTGACGGATGGTGTTAGTAATATTAACAGGCAAGTTGCGTGGCAGGGAAGATGAGGTGTAGTGATACTTCACAGCTGTGCAGCGCTGAATAACTCCTGAAAGGGACAAAAGCACAATATGTAAATGGAAACATTATATGAGGCTGAGCTTTCATGGCGGTCTTTTCCATTGATTGTGTGCTATACCATGGTCAGCCTCTTCTGTTTTTGGTCACTGCTTAAAGTCTCACTTTTGCCATGAATTCACTAAGTGGTCTTACACAAGCCACTCACAGTCTTACCACCAAACTTCAATATGCAATACTGACCTACCTATCTTACAGGATTGTAAGGATAACAACAAGCTCATGTAAGCAAAGTGATAAATATTGTTAAGTGCTATATGAATGCTGCTAGAAATAACATTAAGAGTTTGGGTACTCCCACAAGGAGGCAATTTCCTGTTCTGGATTCAGTGCTGCCACAACAGCATGTCCACACTGAGTGACTCTCCATTCGTTCCTCCCAATTCCCTTGCACTGCCCTCCGTCCATTCCTCCCCCCCCCCACTTGCACCACCAGAGGGATTTTTGTCAGCTTTTAAAAATGTTGGTTCTAGATATATCATTAAACTGGTATTTTTAAAAAAGCTTCAGGAAAATGGAGGTTGGGAGGGGGTCGGGAGGGAAATGGTGAGCAATGTGGGTGGGGCAGTTTGGAAATCCAGACCTTCCTGTCCATAGGGTGAGGAAATCTGATTTGACTCAGAGCAGACTGTGAGAAACCACAGAAGGTGATGGCAGGACAGCCACTGACACCCCTGCTCCCATTTGAGAGCTGAGGCAAAGCAAACCTACCATATGGAAGAAGCCTTCGCCTTGTTGCTTTTAAAACATTGTAGCATATAAACAGGAACTGTAATGATATATATGATTTGCCAAGACAAAGGTCTTGGTTATAATGGGTGGGAACAGGATAGTCAACACATTGTGATTTCTGCTATGGAGAAAAAGGGAACCAGGTTAAATGGGATTTGAAATTCACCAAAAAAAAAAGTGAGCTAAATAAAAATGGAAAAGAAGTATTTGAACCGGCATTGTGATTCCACTGCTGGGATCTCTTGAGTCACCGTTCATAACCATTAACATAGTGTGACTTGTCTACAGTCTGATAAAGTGGCATGTGATGAAGCTGATGCCACAAAATATCTATTAATCTCAAGATTCCTTGTCTACAACGTATTTCATGAAGTCCTCTCATTAAATCTGCCCACTTGTGGCCTTTTGTGAGATATTTTGAGCTAGAGAATGTTAGGGAATCAAACAACAGTGTAGGCAGGGACTGATTTTAATGTGTATCTCATACTTTCAGTGCACTGCACATTCCAGTTCTTCTTTGAATTCATCTCACATCTCACTTATGTTAGCACCTTTCCTCCCTCCCAGCACTCTTCTACACAAGTGGAAGAGTTGTGGCTCAGAGCTTTTGTTTGGCATGCAGAAGATCCCAGATTCAATCCTCGGCATCTCCAGATGAAAGGATCAGGTAATAGGTGATGTGAAAGACCTTGACCTGAGACCCTGAAGTGCAGCCACCGGTCAGAGTAGACAATACTGACCTTGACTGACTGATGATCTGAACATAAGAACATAAGAACATAAGAGAAGCCAATGTTGAATCAGGCCAATGGCCCATCTAGTCCAACACTCTGTCACACAGTGGCCAAAATATACCAGGTGCCATCAGGAGGTCCAGCAGTGGGGCCAGGACACTAGAAGCCCTCCCACTGCTGCCCCCTCCAGCACCAAGAATAGAGTGCATCACCTGCCCCAGACTGAGAGTTCCCATCTATACCCTGTGGCTAATAGCCACTGGTGGACTTCTGCTCCATATGTTTATCTAATTCCCTCTTGAAACTATCCATGCTTGCAGCTGCCACCACCTCCTGTGGCAGTGAATTCCATATGTTAATCACTCTTTGGGTGAAGAAGTATTTCCTTTTATCTGTTCTAACCCGACTGCTCAGCAATTTCATAGAGTGCCCACGAGTTCTTGTATTGTGAGAAAGGGAGAAAAGTACTTCTTTCTCAACCTGCTCAATCTGATTCAGTTTAAAGCAGTTTTATATATTTTCATACATTGTTCCAATGATATTATAATCTTTTTTCTAGCCACTAGCCAAGCCAAATGGTATCATTGTTTTCTATACACCACCATCATTTTCAGAAGACTAGGGAACAGCAGCTTCCTATGTTAACTTATATTTTAATACTAATAGTACCTATCTCAACTGGGCCTTCCTAACCCCAGTTCATTTTCCTATTGTAGACCTCTCTTTCCTTTCTGAATGTTATATAAGCAATATTATTATAAGAGTTGACTCAGTTTTGTGGGCTTGATGAAACTGAGCAAGGGAAATTATGTTATGTTTCCCCCTTCCTGATTAAATAGATATATATTTCATCGTTCTGATGTGTAAAAATTAACCTTTGGTGGGTTTTTACAAATGGGAATCATCAAAGAAACCTGATGCATAGGAGGAATATATAAAGATAGTTGATGGGTACACCTTCTAAAAAGACTCCTCAGTGGTATGGTTCAGAGTCATAGGCACAGGTCCAGAATTCCAAAGGCTGGCCCAGGGGCAATACTGCACATCAAAGGGAAAAATGCTTATGTGTCACACAATAAAGAACCTACCCACAGAGGAGCTGTCCACTGCATCTCTGCATGATACATGCTCCAGCCTTGCCTTTTCCCAAACAGTATGGATTAGTCAGTCGCTCATAATGTAAAGTTGCAGCAAAATTATGTGTTCTCAGAGGAGGGGTGCCCAGGATCCTCTAAAAGAAAGTTCTTACTTTTATATACTCTAAAATGAAAGTTTTTAAAGAATATTTAAATGTCTATTTGCATTTAATTCTGAAAAAGAGTATGCCTCAACTATTAGACATTTGGCAAACATTGTTCTAATGAGAAGAACATACACACATACACATCTTATCTCATTTATTTTGGAAATTATAGGGAAAAAGGATGTAGTGAAAATATGGAAAAACTGAACTAAAGAATCCAGAAAGAGTCAGCAAGATAAGAAACCTCTCTTTCATCCACCTGATCCATCTCTTTCATCCACCTGATCCATCTTTCACTGTATAGAAAGCCATGATTACAGCAGAAGTTGATGAATACTGAGACTAATATGGCAGGAGCAACTCTGCCCTGCATTGGTAACCATTTCTCCAATCTATGACAAAAAATGAACCCAAGTAGAGTTTGGTGCCCACAACCCAACACAAAGGCACAATAAAGCCCATGCGTTTGATGACCATCTAACTCTGCCCTGGATTGTGTGGCTCTGCTTTTCTGCAGGAATTAACTTTCAGCAAAGCCTCAAAACTGGGGGTGAGGTGAAACAACCTGAAAGCAATGCTTAGATCGAAAACACTATATGTTAAATCCGTTTAGTAACATCAGTGGGACCAGAAAGCTCTTGGCCTAAGGGGAGGAGGGAGAATCACAGAAATGGAAAATAACATTATACACAACAGTACCAATTAATAAAATGAATAAATGACATGCCCTTTAATGAAATAAGATAAACATGGAAACCTTGAAAAGTAGAAAATGCATCCTACTGGATTAAATGCAAAAAGCAGCTGATTATTTTGAAATGGATTCTATAAAGACAAGCCACAGCTATATCTTACAAATGACACAGAGGTAGAAACAGAAGATCAGGTATTTACTGAGAAAATACAAAATGCAGTAAAGGATTTTTGGAGCTAGATCCTGCCTTAAATTATCATCCAGATGCCCATGTATGAGAGGCAGTGTGGTGTAGTGGTTAGAGCATCCAACTAGAATCTGGGAGAGCCAGGTTTGACTCCCCGCTCTTCCACAGAAGCTCACTGAATGGTCTTGGGCCAATCACTTGCTCTCAGCCTAAGGTTCTTCATAGGATTGTTTTAGATAAAATGGAGGAGAGGCGTATGATATAAACTGATCTGTGTTCCTGGTGGAGAGAAATGGTGCGATATAAATTAAGTATCTTTAATTATTATTTAATGATTCACAGAACAATCCAGGCAGATGTTTCTCTTGTCTATATTTTAATAATATCTCAACTAAAAAATCCACAGTTGCCGTCAGTGATTTTTCTTCTACTGCTTAGCCATTCTTAGGCATTCTTGAATGGCTAACCATCTCCTCTTACCTACATTAGAATATTATACAACTCATTGTTACCAGGACCACTGCTGCAATTTCTACTACTGTTAAGGGCAAAGAAGATCACCTAGGAATGGTCTGAATGTCAGGTACTACAAAATAAGTTCTAAACTCCTAGCATTTGGTCTGTGGTATAATGATGATAATGGATGTCTAATCTGAGTAGCACAAATAACAAATGTTTTCTATTATTAGCTCCTGAACACACATCAAGAGAACTTCATGCCAGAAGGTGGCACACCAGACATCAGCCACACAAAAAGTTTAGCCTAAGTATCAGGAGAGGTAGGCTCACAGTGACCTAAAGGAGGGCAGGAAATACTCCAAACAGCAATTGTGGCACCCATCATGGTCAACCAGGCTTGTCATAACTAGACAATGTCAATGAAAACATGGCAAATTGGCAAATGCCTACATTTCCAGTTTGGCACTATAATGTGTAACCCTCAAAGTGTAGGTGCTGGAAAATCCAGATAAGTTTTCATTTAGGACAATAGTATACCAAAACCTAGGGTGCTCATTGAGCACACAGCACAGCCCATGCTCATCACTCAAATTAAGTCGACTAGCCAAGAGAACAAAGCAAGAGACCAGCAGAGGCTTAAACATCTTTTGACTATGTTTCAAAGAACATTTTTCTTTGAGAGAATGCATACAATATCACCTAGTCCACATATGAGCGGATGTATCTTTGTGCATATGGAAGAACACGCCCACATGAAGAAACATGTCAAGCAGCTTCTGCAATGGCAGAAACCATTGCCAAGTGCATTTTCTATCAACTAGTTGGTCCTATGCTAATCATGGGAATGCAGAGAGAGAATAATTGTGATTATTCACACACACACAGGACAGCGTTTATATGAATTGGCTCTAAACCTTAGAGAAATGAGATGCTGGAGATCCTGGGCGACTAGGAAGAACTACCATTTTACAAATAATTTCATTCTGAAAAATCTATGCTACCATCAGCTCCTGCTGGGCCTCTTTGTAACCATTCATGAGGAGCAAGGCCTCAAGGCCTCCCGCTACCTGTACTTCACTGAGGGAGGGCAAACGAGGAGCCAGAAACCTGAAAGAAGCGACCTAGCTCGCCCGCTCGGTCTCCCAGCTCAACCGAAGAGCGAATCCCTGAAGGCCTCGCCCTCCCTCCTTGGAGGGTGGGGAAAGGCGCTCTGCGGATTCAGCACCTTGGACAGAGGCATCTCCGAGCGCGCCCCTGGCAGGGGGCGCAAGACCTCTCTCCCGCTGCCCCTCCTCCCCCCCTTCCCTCCGCACCTTTCCGGATCAGCTCTTCGCTCTCGGGCTCGAAGCCCGAGCGGTGGCAACGCCGCCAGAGACCAGAGACGGTGGAGTTGAAGCGCCGGCCGCAATGCGATTCCAAGGCGAGGGCAGCCGCGGGGAGCGAGGCGGGCAGCGGGGTCTGGCCGGGCACGAGAGCCCGCGGTAGGCGGGCGCGCAGCGGCAGGTGCGGGCTGGGCGCGGACATGGAGCCCGGCGGGTCGTTGTTAGCGTTGCGTTTGTGGCCAAAGCCCCGGCAGCGCTCGCGGTGCCGCCGCGCGTCAGTCTCGTACCACGAGTCGGTTCCGATGGCCACGGCCAGGAGAGCCAGGGCGGCAGCGGCCAGCAGCAACCCCGAGCAGCTCAGCGCCTGAGCCGCGGCCGCCATCTTCCCCGAGCTGAGTCGCGCCGCCCGCCACTGCTCCCCCTGCAGCCCGGCCGGGGGGGCACAGCCCCGCCAGCCAACCAGCCCCGCGCCGCCAGCCGCAGGCAGCCCTCGTGGCGCTCCGGGCCGGGGACTCGACGGGACCCCACTCCCGCCAGCCGCCGCCGCCGCCTCCTGTTGCGCAGCGGAGGAGTCTCTGCCAGGCGCTCTCTTCCGAAGGCTGCCTCCAACCTGGCGCCCGGTGGTTGCCCACTTTAAAGAGAGTGGCCCTTAGCAGCTGATGTTCCCCTTTCGTTTCCCATTTGACATATCAACGGGGTTCGCACAAGGCTTGGGCTGAGCTGCAAAACTTAGTGTCAGGACAGGGCTGGGCTTGGCACACGTTTGAGTACTAATACAGACCAGGGTGTGTATGGACATGTGCAAAGTGTGTCTCCTTCGGACTGGAGCGATCTGGCCCTCCCAGGCAGTTTCAGAACAGAATGCATGTCCTGATTTCTGGGCTGCCTAGACTCAGCCTTATTATTCAGCACATAGTACACCAAAGTAAAGGTAAAGGTTTCCCTTACTTGAAAGCCAGTTGAATCTGACTCTAGGGGGCGGCGCTCATCTCAGTTTCCAAGCCAAAGAGTCAGCACCGTCTGAAGACTTTCCATGGTCATGTGGCCAGCGTGACTAAACGTCGAGGCATGCAGAATACTGTTACCTTCCCACTGAAGCAGTACCTATTTCTCTACTTGCAATTTCTTGCTCTCGAACTGCTATGTTGGCAGGAGCTGGGGCCAGAGGCAGGAACTCTGTTATGTGGTGCTAGGGTCTTGAATGCCCCAGCTATCGATCTTCCGGTCTGCAAATCAGCATCTTAACCTCTGAGCCACCGCAGCCTCAGAGTGCATTGCATCAAGTAGTGGAAGCCATAGCTAGACATGAATTTAGTAATAATAAATTAATAAGTCACAGATCTGTGACATTAGGGCTGCTTCCTATTTTGCATGCTAACACACCATTTGCTAATTAAATGCATAAAGGGCAGATGCACAAGGCATATCCATTGCGTACCAAAGCTCCGGCGCTCCTTCAGAATCCCGGGAGATCTCCCGGGGCCTCCGCCTGGAAGTTGGCGTCCCTCTTTCGGCCCAACGTCCCCCCCGTGATGCCCGAGCATTGGAAAAAGTGCAGAGAAGGGCAACTAGAATGATAAAAGGGTTGGAACACCTTCCCTATGAAGAAAGGTTAAAACGCTTGGGGCTCTTCAGCTTGGAGAAACGACGGCTGAGGGGTGACATGATCGAGGTTTATAAGACTATGGATGGGATTGAGCAAGCTGAGAAAGAAGTACTTTTCTCCCTTTCTCACAATACAAGAACTCGTGGGTACTCCATGAAATTGCTGAGCAGTCGGGTTAGAACAGATAAAAGGAAATACTTCTTCACCCAAAGAGTGATTAACATATGGAACTCACTGCCACAGGAGGTGGTGGCAGCTACAAGCATGGACAGTTTCAAGAGGGAATTAGATAAACATATGGAGCAGAAGTCCATCAGTGGCTATTAGCCACAGGGTATAGATGGGAATTCTCAGTCTGGGGCAGGTGATGCACTCTATTCTTGGTGCTGGGGGGGCAGCAGTGGGAGGGCTTCTAGTGTCCTGGCCCCACTGCTGGACCTCCTGATGGCACCTGGTATTTTTGGCCGCTGTGTGAGAGTGTTGGACTAGATGGGCCATTGGCCTGATTCAACATTGGCTTCTCTTATGTTCTTATGCTTGTTCCAGTAAGGACCAATTTGAGTTCCCAATATATTGGAAAAAACCAAACTGTGATTTGCACCCATCAGGTTATGGAGATAAAAAGCCAGCTGTGCATAGCAGAAATCAAAGTTGCTACATGAATTCCAAGAGCCAGTATGGCATATAGTGTTCAAGAGTGTCAAACTAGTATCTGGCGGACCCGAGGTCTGAATCCCCCCCCTGCCATGGAAGCTTGCTGCCTTAGGCTAACCCTACCCCATAGGGTTGTTGTGATGATAAAATGGAAGAGAGGAGAATTATATTAGCGCCTTTGGGTTCCCACTGGAGAGAAAGGCAGGGACATACAAATAAACAGAAATTATACAGGAATGCAGGGACACTTTAAATACTACCCCCCCCCCCAAGATAAGCTTGTAATGAGCCAAAGCTCACTTCGTATTTATGAAGTGTACACCTATTACTTGTAACTTCCTAATGAATGAGTACTTCATGCATTTGATGGAGTAAGCCCTGACTCTGACCACTAACCGTATCTGCATAACCTCAAGGTATGTAAGTTAATACTTGCACTTTACTAATATGTTGGGGATCTGAGGCTAACACAGCTATCCCTCTGGAATGAACATACATAAATTATAGTTACCCAGGGTGACTCAGTAGCAGACCACAGCCTTGTGCATCCACCTTTATCTAGTGTACACAGACTTCAAGAAGCAAGAACTGAAATGAGTTTTCAGACACACACACACATAAACTCATTAATTTTGGTTTTCACTGAACAACTATCCAATCAGCTGTGAAATTAAAGATCTTTCCCTTCAAAGTCATTTGACACTGTTTGCAGGGTATAAATCAAATAAACATTCTGAATAAAATTCAGCCCTAACTATATAGAAATAATGACACTGTAGGCCTATCCAATCGAGCCAAAATTAAGCAACTAGGCCTTGCTGGTTTTGGGACAGCAGTTTACTTCTCCCATTAATGAGGACTAGAAAGTGCTTGATGTGTTGGATCTTGCTCAATATATCCTTTCCCTGTAACTTTTCAGCCTACAAGCCATACATCAGAGTATTTTATAAGTAATTTGTAACTACATAGATAAATATGGCTAAATATCACACATGCACTTTTAAATCTTGCCAGAAAGTAAGATCTTTAGATCTAGGCGGGTAGCCATGTTGGTTTGAAGCAGTCAAACAAAGTTTGAGTTCAGTGGCACCTTTAAGACCAACAACGTTTTACTCAAGTAAGATCTTTATTTATACAGTAAGACCTTTAGTTTCTGTTGCTCTGAAATGTTCTATAGACGGTCAGTCCAGAGAGTAATATATTGGTTATGAAGTGAGATATAACAGGGCAATTAAAAAGGATACACTTGCCCAATATTAGTATGTCCATGACCTTTCAGACCCTTGCAGTCCTCAGGCAAAATTATGAAGACCTCAAATACTGCCTTATTTGTATTAAAATCGAAACATAAGATTCCTTCACTTCAGCTTGTATGTGCCTCTGTTTGCATTGCTCTACAATCTTGGGGGGGAGGTTAGAACAGTCTCTAAAAATGGCACCCTGAGGGTACTGTGATGGCCACCAATGCATTCCATGGCATCACCCTAGCTTTTTAAGTTGCTTAGAACATTTATGTGCCACCTCTCCAGAGAACCCAGTCACAGTGGTGTACAAGGTAAAACATAAAAAGCATGAAATTATTAAAATTAACAAACTGTCAAAAGCCCACCCAGAGCATAAACTTGGGTTTTGGAGAGAAAATTCAAGGGTCCTGAATGGAACAGGAACCCCCCAAAATAGCTAAAAGCTTCAGGACACTCCTTTCCGGAAGATTGGGAAGCATTAAACTCATCCCAGGCAAGTGCATCACAACCATGTACTCTCAGCTTGGTAATGAGCATAGGCTTTTATATGGCCCTGGGCTTGGAAACCTTGAAATCCCCCCCAACTCCTTTTTTTTTTTTTTTGGAAATTGGCTTCCAAGCACTCTTTCAAGGACTCCTCTCCTTTAGATTCAGTAATCATGGCTGATGTTTGGGAATCTTACTTCTGAAAGATCTTTACAGAGAGTTTGTGTGACCTACATCTACAAATAACATCAGATTTACCAGACTGGCCACCAGTTTCAACAAAAGATGTCACAGCACTTATAAAGCAACTAAAGAAAGGAAAAGCCGCTGGTATTGACAATATACCCTCAGATTTCCTAATGAACAACATTGAGTGGTGGGCAGCACCTTTAGCTTCACTTTTCTCATACATTGATTCAACAGGTCGTATTCCAGAGAACTGGAAGCAGGCAATCATTATACCATTTTACAAGAAAGGGAGGAGAGATGACCCAGCTAACTACAGATCTATAAGTCTACTCAGCATTATAGGCAAATTATATGCTAGCCATTTACTGAACAAACTGAAATGCTGGACTGAACAAAAAGATATCCTTGTTTTGGAACAGGTGGGCTTCAGGGAGGGAGGATCTACACTGGGTCATTATATAACTATGCAACATCTAATAGAGAAATACGCGTCTAGTAGGTCAGCCTTGTTATATGCTGCTTTCCTTGACTTGAGATTTGCTTTCAATACCATATCTAGGGGCTTGTTGTGGGGAAAATTGAAAGCTATGAACATAGATCTTAGACTTTTATATTTAATACAAACTCTCTATACAAATACATCTCTTAGAGTTAGAGGTGATAGGGCTGGGCACCTTTCCAACCTGGTATATACAGCTAAAGGAGTACAACAGGGGTGTGTCCTGGCACCACTGCTGTTCAATTTATACATTAATAATCTGGTCAGTAGCATAAGCCAATAGGAAAATCCCGGCTTTGCTTTTCGCTGATGATACAGTTCTACTGTCCAGAACCCCAGTGGGCTTGAAAAGAGCGCTTAAGGCATCCAGTTGTTATTGCAGAGTCCCTATTAGAGATTAACTATCAAAAAACTAAAATCGTTGCATTTGGCAAAGGTCGGAAAATAAGGTCTTGGAACATCAATGGCCATAAGCAGGAACAAGTACCTTATTTCATAAGAACATAAGGCCAATGGCCCATCTAGTCCATTCACTAGGGTGAATTTCAAATACTTAGGGGTGATTATTCACTCAACAGGGAGTAGAACTACTCACCATGACTATGCTGCAGCAACTGGTTAAAAATCTGCACAGGCCATTCTTAAATTTGCATGCTCTAAGGGAGGTATGTATGTACCAGCAGCCCTCCAGTTATTTCAGGCATATATATGGGACAACTCTTGGACCCCCCCCATGTTGCCCCATTAGAAAAAATTCAATCAAGATTCCTGAGAGCTTTATTGCAGGTGCATGAATAAGGTAGAGGCTAGGGTAAGCCTTGCCTCCATTAACTATTGCTTAAAATTATCACATAACTCACGGGGTATAATAGAATTAGTCCTGCAAGACTGTTTTCAATCCTCTTGGGAGAAGGCCATTCATCTTAAACTGCAGAATTTGGGTGACAAGGAGACATTAACATTTCTGCTCACCTTGACATAGAGAGTACTCCATCTTTCTGTGTTATACCTCTGAGGATGCCAGTCACAGCCACTGACAAAACGTCAGGTCCTACAACGCCAAGACCATGGCCACACAACCCAGAAAATCTACAGCAACTAATAAGACATTAAAAATGTTCCAAACTTCCTGATACCAGAGAAGCTTAAATATGTTCTCGCCCCGGCACCTTATCTCTGTCCTGGAGGTACCCAGTCAACGGAGAGCTTTTACTCCGGCGGGATGGCGTGTCCTCCCCTCTACAGTTTTAGAGGGGAGATATAAAAAGACTCCCATGAAGGAAAGGATTTGTCTGTGTGGCACTGAAGAGGTGGAGTCAGTCAAGCATGCATTATTCCACTGTTGCTTCTATCAGGAAGCTCGTTCTAATATAATTTCCCCTCTACTTACCAATATTCCTGGATGTTTCGATGTTTATATAGAAACTTTTAATGGGTGCTAATCAACAGGTTACCATTAGTTGTGCCAATTTTTTTCAGTAGCCTGTAGAATTTGTAGAGATATTTTATGTACAGATTTTAACTAATTATTGCCAATAGATCAGACCAATTTTACTTTATTCTTGACTTATACTGGTTGTTGGCCGAATAAAGAATTGATTAATTGACTGATTGATTGAAACATCTCCCCTCCTTTTCTTTGCTCCACCTCCTTGGTGCAGGTGCTTCAGAAGAGCCCATGAGGCACTGCTCTAGAATCTGAAAGACGCACCAACTAGGAAAAAGCTGCTCTTGTCATAGGATGACACTTCCCATAGAATTTCCCAGCATTCCTGTGACTGACCCTGTCACCTATGGCAATTATTTTGATTGGACATAGCTTTGTTGTAGCCATTTTGTGGTAGCATTCACCACCTTCTCTCAAAATCCCAAGTGCCCACACAGTCCTCCCACACATTGTGACCCGGTGACTGTATTTAACCCTGACCTGGTTATTTTACACCTACCTAAGCAAACATCCTGAAGTCACATTAATGGATGAATAGGCTCAAGCCGACAAGGAAATAATTCCAGACTAATGTTCTTGAAGAAATATGTCAAGCTTTTGAACAAAATATCTCTGGATTTTCCTGATGCAAGAGCTACAGTTTCTTCTGAGACTTAGTACTTGAGGGGAATCTGATCACCATACTTGGAATGGGGAAGGTATTTTCCACAAGATCAAAGTGGTTCTAGAGCCCTTTTGCATTTCCCTATAGCATGCAACTTGGCTTATTTGCATGTCAGCTACAGCTTTTTTATTTCAAAGGGGTATTTGATAAATTCAGGGAAGGCAGTTCTTAGTAGAAATAACTAATAACTTGGTCATGTCAGCTAAATAGAGCCTCATATCCTGCACAGCAAGTCTGTCCCAGCTACCAGCTGCAAGCTCCCAGCAAGTAGCGGCCCTGCTTTTATGCTTCTCAGAAATACCTAACTAGCCCTAATACTGACCCAGCAAGGTGCCTGTTCTGTTTAGCCTTTTTTTAGAGAATTGATTTGCCCTTTGCTCTAGCCATCCCTTGCAGGAGAAAAGAAACATGCTACTAGATGGATAGTCTTGCCTTGCAGCAGGTCACTGAAAATTTGGGCCTTTTGAGCCAGAAGCAGAACAGGTTCTTTCCATGACTTGTCCTAGAGTAGTAGTCACATTCTGGTTCACGATAAATAAAAGTCCACACTCAGATTTCTTTTTTTAGATTTCATCTCTATTGCCTCCATGCAAAATAGATCAATACAGATGAAGGAAGATGCACAGAGATAGTGAAAAAATAAAGCTAGAAAATAGAATTCTCTCTGCATTGCCTGAAGTGACAAATGCTGTGGTGATGTTAACTGTAGTCCCCGCGCCCATATACACAGCCCATCCTGGTGCCCAGATGCAGCAGTGGGGCGAAGTGGCGTCTCCCCTCAGACGGCACCCCTTTAGGTGTACCTTCCCAGAATCTGTACACTCAGTCCAAATCTGGCTTGCCAGCCAACAGCAACTGCTGAGATTAACAAATCAATGTCACCCACTTTGCATTCCTGAACAGTGAGCAGAAAATTCCTGTTGGAGCTTTTGCAGCCTACGCCAAACCCAACACTGATGCAAAACACACACACTCTCTTGAGCTTCTGGGCAGCCATCCTGGGCATGCAGAGAGGCCTCCTACCAGTGCTAACCAGATACATTCTTGGAAAGCACTGCACACTGTATCCTGCACAGGAATTTCACTTGCTCCAGGGCAGGACTTTACTAGCACCTCATCACAGCCGATCAGACACCAAACATCCCAGAATGACTAATGATTCAGGATGGCTGAAAGTAGGAAGAGTGTGAGAGTCTTTTGGAAGGGAATGAGGCTTTCCTGGAGTGGAATGCCTTTCAGAACAGCCATCAAGCAAAGGAATCTCTACAAAGACTGAAACGGCACTTTTTGTGGTTAAAACCCATGAAGCGGATTAGCTGCTCTCACAGCTGTGTCCTGGAAGTATGATGGAAGCTCTCCTCTGGGTGATAGGAATCCTTTAGCTAAAGATCACAATACAGTCCAGAGGCAGTACTTCTGGCCACCACCATCCGTTCCCATTCTAATGAGGCAAGCAGTAAGAGGAGATACATATGAATAATTATAAGCACCTCTGGAACTCTGAAGAGTTACCACCTCAAAATGACCCTTCATTAGTTTTTACCTCCCCAGAGTTGAATACCGACACCTTAGTGCAAAAGGATTCCTTGTATAGGTGGAGCTGAGGGCACTGAGGAGAACTTATTAACATCTTTTGGTGCCCTTCCATCAAAGAACAGGACAACCTGTTACAGAAATTACAAAGGCTGACTACCACCTTACACGACATCAAAACACAAGCCAATCAGAAACCAGATGAACAGTCCTGTTTAGTCGAGTTGCCTTCAAACAGGCTCTTGTGGGATGAGAGATTATCTTTGTAACTGAGTCCATTTGGTCAAAGATTTTTTGACAACATAGGTGGGGATCCAACTTTTAAGGGGAAAATGACTGAGAATATTATCCTGAAACATGACTGGGTGGGCTGCCAAAATGAGGTCAAGTGACGTAAAAAAAATTGAGTAGCTCTGACCTAATACTACTTCAGGAAACATGAAGACTTAAGTTTCTCTCTCTGGTTTTACTTTATATGTTTTACCTGCCGCTGACACTGGGAAAAACGGAAGGCGTTCTGGAGAGTTGATTTGTTTGAGTTCAGTAAACCTTAAAGTGAAGTTTATTGAGTTACCTAACAGTCTTCCATATGCGATGGCATTACAACTGGAGTTTAAGGAATTTTCTATAATTTTGGCGAATATCTGTCTCCCACTATATGTTCATAAATCCAAGATCTCCCAGTGTTGGATCCAGTGAGAGGTTTGCTTGGAGTGTTTGGCCAGGATTCACCCTGTGACCACAGCACTTTTGGCTGGAGGCTTCAATGCTAGAGTTGGGGAGACAAATGAAGACCTTTTTTTTGAAATGTTACAAAACTCAGGCTTGTTCAAACAGAGGTGGTGGGTGGCACATGGGGTGAGCCAACACCAGTGCTGACCCTGCTGACAGTACAGAGCACAGCCAGGCAACTGTACCAATAAACTCTAGCTAGTTTACAGTCTGTTAATCATTTGTGCTGCAGATGCACTTCAACAGTGGGGAGATAAGCATCTCAGCTATTGCAGTGAGAGGCAGCAACATCAACAGCACCCCCCCCAGACTCCCCTAAACAAAATGAGTTCAAGTTACACCCTGAGCAAAACAACTGGGACCTCACTGCAGCCACTCTAAGCTCATCTCATTCAAAGGCTGAAATGTCCTAAAAACAGATCTCAAAACCCTGCAATCAGGAGCTTTACCAGGACAACATACAAATGGTTTAAGCCTCCCCTGATTTAAATAAGGGCACAGCCACAAAACAGACTTAGAAGTGGATAGAGCACTGTTCACTGTCCCTTGGGGAATGGCAGTTCTGTGATCTCTCTCAAAGTTCTCAGCACCTCACCAAACTAACATTTCTGCACTAAAATCCCATGATTCTCTGGGAGAAGCCAGGGCAGCTAACTAATATAAAACCAATACAATTTGTTAATTGTTAAACCTTGTAAAAGATTATGGGACTGCCATTCCCCAAGGGAAAATGAACAATATTTTAGCAGCTTCTAAGTCTGCTTTGTGGTTGTGCCCTTATTTACGTCTGTTACAGTTAAGCAAATATAGCTTAGCTGGTAGAATACACTTCCATCCAGTAAGTGGTGGAAAATGAGCACGGTATGTTCCTAAGGTCTCTGAGTAAGGGACACCAGTGGGAGGAAAATACTCTTCAAAAAGAGGAAGTGCTCTTTGGTCCCTCTCCCTACAGAGCCATGAATCAATTGAATGGTAGGTCTGGGTCGGGAGGGTCTGGGGCTTACACCACCCGGGGGAAGGTATTGAGTATCTTTAAGCCCAAGGACGAGAGCCACTCTTTTCCCAAGAGCCCAGAATGAAAACGAACACTGAAAAATCCACAAACTAAGGAACATGACAATATTTGTAACCATTGTACGCTACTGGTCTTAAAGCAAACAACTTATTCCACCTTCTCTTTTGTCAATCAGAATGAAAAAGGGCTTGGTTTTTCAAAACAATTATCCCATTCAGAACTGCAGGCTGAGTCATTCCAGAAAGTCCTAGCCTGATTTAGTGAAGATGCTCTATTCTTATTTCAGAATTTTTTTTAAAAAAAACCTCAGCACACACACACAAAAGGATGTTTGATTTATGCAAGAATTTGTGTGCAAGGTTAGGAGGCGCTGGTTCAGTGCCACTGTAGCTTACTTACCCCAAGAGCTGTGCCTCCAGCATGAGCCAAAGCCCAATCTACCAGCACTGCCTGAAGCACTACTCCTCCACACCTCCAGGATGGCACACCTCCAGCACAAACACCCCACAAACAACATCCAGCAGCACTAAAGTAGGGAACAGCAGCAAAACCTCGCACCGATGTTCTCTAGGAGTGTTAAGGGAAAGTGGGGCAGAGCAGCAGCTCTCTAACCATTTGCCAGTGAAAGATGTCACTGCTGCAATGTTGCTACTGCAGTGCACAGTTTGCTGTGGTATGGCTTTTCTTCGACCCAAAGGATGGAGGCTGTCTGTCAAACCGGAGTAGCTCAAGAAAGGCTAAGAGCTGAGCACACCAACTGGGAAACACAGAGAAGATACCAAAGAGGCTAGCCATTTCCAATGTCAAGCAAGTTTGGGACTTGTTTCTAACGTGATGTATTAAAAATTGCCACATGGGTTCCAAGCAGACCACCTCAGAAGTCAAACTGTCATCAGGGCTCTGTAGATACTGTGATTGGGACTGTCCCAGGCAGGTACAGAAAAAGGAAGCAGAACTCATATGGAGAGAACAGGAGTGGACCAGGGTGTAAAAATGGCCGCCCCGGCCATGTCAAGCTGAAGCTGAACATCCCTTCCTCTGCTACAAGCCAGCACTGCAGGGCCACTCAGCTCAGTGGGGCTGACCATGGTCAGTAGGTCGCCAACTGCATCATCCCCCCAAGCTGGATGCAGAACAAAATTCGAGTCCAGTGGCACCTTTAAGACCAACAAAGTTTTATTCAAGCTATAAGCTTTTGTGTACAAGGACACAAAAACTTATACTTTGAACACGTCTTTGTTGGTCTTAAAGGTGCCACTGGACTTGAACTTTGTTCTGCTGCTTCAGACCAACGTGGCTACTCACCTGAATCAAGCTGGAAGCAGTGCAGGAAGAGACAGTTGGTGAGTGGACACCAGCTGCCACTGCTAGTGAGAGGTCTGGGCCAAGTGGCTTGGGCAGAACTGTTGGATCCTGGATCTACTTGCTCCTGGCCACCAGCGGCCCCCTACAGCAGTGACCACTGGGGAATTTCCCAGTGGCCAGTCCACCCCTGCGAGAGAATCTCTAGTTCTTAAGGTTGACAGTGCCTGGGGAAATCTCCTAATTGTGGGGCTGGGCATCCCCCTCCCCAGCAGCATTTCCTTGTGTCACGCTGACATTTCAATACCTTTGGATGGCACTATGCCCCTCCTTGCTACTTGCAGAAGTTATAAGAAACATTAGACGACTATATGCACATTTGCTTGAATAGGCTGCAGAAATCCTCTTGCTTGGCATAGCATTTGGGCAATCCTGCCCAGAGTATTTTTTTTAAAGCATGGAATATGCACAGCACAGATGATTATCAGGAATTCATAGCTCTTTCTTCTTACCCACTAAGTAGTTCTAACTGCGCTGGAGACCTTTTCAGCTCTTATTCTGCAAGTATCCTAGCAAGTTCCTGAGCTTGCCTTTCTCCTTCTAATGTCTTTGCATGTACAGCTATATCCTCACTAGAAATGAGAATGTTTTCTCATGCCCACCACACGGCAATGGGAGAACACAGGACCTGCTTATGGCTCAAATAGCTCCCAAGTGAGCTTAAGGAATGAGAAATGTGACACAGCAGCCGAACCTGCATCCAAGCAACCTTCTGACCCAAAAAGAGAAGACACTCTTCCCAGTTTAAGCTGTCTGTTTTGCAAGGTACACAAGATCTTTGGTGGTGATACTGAAGAGGCCCACTTGTCAGTAGCTGCTGCTTATAACATAAAGCTGGCATTAGAGACACCCAAGACAGGCTGACCTCAGTCCAACAGGAAGGTCATTGACCAGCTGGGGAATCAGGCAGTGGAGGGCCTTTACCCATAAGTTCTGCGAAGTAACTGGGCTTCCATGAGATCCACAGTATGGAACATGCTGGCACTTGGAACATTCTTTCCTACATCATTAAGCCTGGGCTGGAGGTAAGCCTTCCTTCATCCAGATGTCATGGATCTTGCATTTCTGTCAGCTCCCACATTTCGTCCACACAATTCCAGTTCACGTCTAGTCCAAGATGCAGCACTGTCTATTCCCCCCAACAGCAGGCCCTCTAGTCACTGCTGCCTTTTCTTTAAATTATTTAGTGTTTAAAAAAATAGAAACTCCTCTATTTCCTAAAAAACTTTGGAAGTCAGTCAGCAACACTTAAAAAAACAAGAGTCCAGGATTTTCCAATATACCTTTCCTCATATGCCACATATAGCAGCAGATGCAGCTAGAGGCACACAATGAAAAGAAACAAAATCCATGAGTGTCCCTTATTGCTTTGTAACCGCTCAGAACAAAGGCATCTTGGGAGGAGCAGCAGAAGGCAGCCTGTGCAGCAGTCAGTCAGCAGTGAATGAGAGAAGCACCATGATGGTGATGCCTGTGCATAGGAGGAGAACTTGCTGCACCGAGTTCCTAAGCAAAAGGGAGAAAAAGAGAGCGAGAGAGAGTGTGAGTGTTCAGGCTGAAGACCAGGCACAGTCTCCATTGCTGTCAATTAAGACCCCATCTCATAATTGAAAAGTTACTTTCTAACACAATAAAAACAATAAAGGCACTTAAAAGCATAAAACTAAAAAGCACTAAAAACACAAAACCATCATCAGCACAAGTGAAAACTGACACTGTTCTTTTATGCAGATATCACAACTAAAGCTGTGCTTGTGACAAGCAGAAATGCAGCTTGCTACACTCCTCCCTTCCCAAGTGGAATGTGATGCTTTCATCCTGGTTCAGAATCCCAGATGGTGGGGAGGAATCACACTCCAATTGGCCCACATACCCATGTTTGGACATCCCAGAAAACTGGGCTTTGACCAAAGTTTTCCAAACCCAGGATGCTTTCAATCATATTCCACATTCAAAGGGAGGGAGGAGAGAGAGGAGCATGCAACTACAGAAATAAGCTGCATTTATTTCATGCCTGTCAAAAGCAAACATGTTTGCTGAGACTTCTTAATGTAATCTAAGTTCCAAAAGCCCAGAGGAACAACAAAGCTTTGGCTTGTTTTTTAAAGTCACAACTAGCAAAGGAGGCCCTGCTCTTAAAGGACATTAATCTAACTTCTGACAAGAAGATGCTGGTTGCACAATGCTATCAGGAGAGCTCAAACACAGATTCCACAAGGAAGGATGTTAAGGCAGACTGAAGACAGTGCTGGTATCTTCAAGAATAGCACCAATTGTGTTTAATTTCACTTCAGAATAAAGTCAGCACTGATGTAACCCAGTCCAAGCGGCCAGAACAACAGCTATGCTTTACATTAAGTGACATTTCCAAGAAGAACACCACAAAGTGCCAATGATCTTCTTCCTCCAGGAAGATAGCTTTCTGTAGAAGCCATGCCTGTGGATGAAGGTGGCTACCTTCAGATATATAGTTTCCTTCAATTAGGTGAACAAAGATTGACACAATAACTGTTTTCTGTTGCTCGTGATCTGTAAATCAAAGATCTTCTAAGGGAATAAAAAGAAAGGAAGTAATAACTGGAAACAGATCCTGTATATGGAAGAAGTTACTGCACAGACAAGGAAGCTGAAGGATGATTCCAGTAAGGAGACCTGCAAAATTCCTAATGGCATCTCATCACTGCTTCTTACAGACAGTTTCAAATGGCCACTGATCTTTTCAGGAAGTTAGAGGGAGTTATCCTTTTGGCTTGAACAGCAGGAACCTGATTTGATCACTTGAGACTAGAGAGTTTGATCAATTCTGTAGTTGAAGAGACGAGATTGGATTTATACCCTGCCCTTCACACAGAGTCTCAGAGCAGCTTACAAACTCCTTTCTCTTCCCCTCCCCACAACAGACACCCTGTGAGGTAGGTGGGGCTGAGAGAGCTCTTTCAAGAACTGCTTTTTCAAAAACAGCTCTGACAGAACTACGGCTTGCCCAGGGTCATCCAGCAGCTGCAAGTGGAGGAGTGGGGAATCAAACCCGAGTCTCAGATTAAGGAGGCAGAGTTCAGTAACTGTGTGCTGCTCATACTGTGCTCCACCTATTCCCTTGATCCCCTTACAAGAGCTCTCTTTCCTCCTCTCTTATACCATTCCCTTGTGCCTGCCTCATAATGGACCATGCAGCAGGTCTCAGGTTCAGCCCCTGCCATCTTCAGTGGAAAGATCACAGGTAGCAAGTGCTCGGAAATGCCACTCTCACCTGAGACCCTGCAGAGCTGCTATCAGCCAGAATAGGCAACACTTAGCTAGATGGTCTTGCGTACAAAGCAGCTTTGTGTCAACTAACACCCCAACACAGTTCCCTAGAACCCAGGCTAGAATGTTAACATACACAAAGACTTGCACTGAGAGTCCATGGGTAGATTGCTTTCTTGGTGCAGCTATTTCAAGCTACAGAAATGGAGTCCATCAAAGTCTTAACAATACACCAACAAATACAGAAAACAAAACAATAGCCCACAGACTGGAAACAATCAATCTACATTCCAATTCCAAAAAAGGAGATGTCAAAGACTGTGGCAACTATTGAACCATTGCATTAACTTCTCATGCCAGAAAATCAATGCTCTAAATCTTACAACAAAGTCTGCTACCATATATGGAACAAGAAATGCCACATGTTCAAGTTGGATTCAGAAAACTAATAGGCATTAGAGATCACATTGCAAATTTACATTGGTTACTGGAACATGAGAGAATTTCAGAAGGAAATCAACTTGTGTTTAATAGATTACAGCAAAGCTTTTCTGTAGATCATGAAAAGCTATGATGGGCATTAAAAGAAATGTACCACAATATCTGATTGTTTTGATGCATAACATGTACATTGGACAAGAGGCTACAGTTAGGGCAAAATATGGAGAAGCAGAATGGTTTCCAATTGGTAATGGTGTCAGACAAGTATTTCCCTATTTCTTCAACTGGTCTGCAGAATAAATCATAAGGAAAGCTAGATTAGATTTAGATGAAGGTGGAATGAAAACTGGTGGAAGGCACATTAACAGTTTGAGATATGCAGATGAGACCACTTTACTGGCAGAAAATAGTGAAGACTTGAAACAACTACTGATGAAGGTTAAAGCAGGAAGTGCCAGAGCAGGATTACAGCTGATTATCAAGACAATGACCACTGCTACTACACAACTTTAAGGCTGACAATGAAGAAATTGAAATTGTTCAAGATTTTCTGTTCTTTGGCCCAATCATCAACCTAAAGGAGACTGCAACCAAGAAATCAGAAGGTGATTGAGACTGGGAAGGGCAGCCATGAAAGAGCTAGAAAAGATTCTGAAGTGTAAGAATGTGTTCCTCAAGATAATTCATACAATAGTATTCCCCATTACTATGCATGAGTGTGAACACGGGACAATGAAGAAAGGTGACAGGAAGAAAGTTTAATCCTTTGATATGTGGCAGTGGAGGAGAGTTTTACCGTGGACCACTAAAATGACAAGCAAATGGGTTCTAGATCAAATCAAGCCTGAATTCTCCCTAGAAGCTAAAGTGACTCAACTGAGGCCATCATACTTTGGTCACATTATGAAAAGACAAAAGTCACTGGAAAAGACAATAATGCTGGGAAAAAGTTGAAGGCAGCAGGAAAAGAGGAAGACCCAACATGAGATATATTGACTCAATAAAGGAAGCCACAGCCCTCAAGTTTGCAAGACCTGAGCAAGACTGTTAACGATGGGACACTTACCAGGGATTCTTCTCCTCCAGAAGATCAGGAACAACATTTACCAAGGCGATGTACAAGAATCCCCCAGAGGTAAATGGAAGAATCCAAGCAATGGTTTCCCCTGCAGGAAGAGTACAAATTGCACCTGTGACCGTGAGGTGGCAGAAGGCAGCTGCAGGCAAACCAAGACAGGAAAGGAATGAAGATTTGGCCGCTCACCAACCACCTTGGTCTTACCTGTCCCTTTAGGAGACTGAGCACAGATTGCAAAGCAAGCTCCTAGAACTCCTCCTAGAGCTGTAGAAAGCTGCAACTTGGCTGCACTCCAGCGATCAAACCCAGCACGAAGGAGGATAGCAAAGTCTCCCACCTAGAGAAACAGCAAAACAGACTATGGGAGGTTGGCAGGACCACACTGAAGTTCAACGTGGTTGCAAACTATGGGACTTCTAACCTCCCCCTGCCACATAATGGTTAAACAGAACTGTTGAATACCAGTTACTAGGACCAGGTAATAGGAGATCTGTTGGTCACCAAGCCCTGCTTGTAGACTTGGGGGGGGGGGCACTGAACCAGCTGCTCTCATGTTCTCTGCCAACATTGCCATTTTCACTTCCCCTTCCTGTGTAAGTAACCAATGTTAACATTCCTAGCTTCACAGTTAAACATGAGGATAGATCTCTGGATGAGGAAAACAAGCAAGTCGTATGCTCCAGCTTTATAGAAGGGAATAGCTCTTCCAAGTCAAATGGCAGGTGAGAAGGGATATTAACCTTTCATCATCTCCACCACCACCACGAGGATTTCTCCACATAGTTATTTTGCTTTTGCTTTCCTACCCTCGCCCCATTATGAAAATTGAGATTGGAAGACTCTGGGAAAGGACGTGTCTTTTATTTACATTTACAATCCAAAGCTCCTGACCTAGACACTGAAGGCACCAAATAAACCCAAGCACTCTTTCAGAAAAAGCCATTTGTTCCACTTCTCAGCAAGCACATTATAGTCCTCACTCACCTCATGGGGTATTTCATGCAGAAGGATTGCCATGGTGGTCAGGAGCCCGACCTATAGGCAGTTGACAAAAACACGGGATAAGAGAGCAGCTCTCAGGACTTCCCAGACCCTTCCTCATACTGACTGCATTTGAGTCAAGGGGATACTGGGCAAAACACGCATAGTGAACAGCACAGTTCCAGTGCTCAAAGCACTTAATGCAAATTAGCGGCAGGAGTTTCAAGGGCTTTTGGCATGAGATTATAAGGGAGGATAGGAAATAGCCACAGCTGTTCCTTACACATGTAGATCTTCTACATCACAAATACCTATTTAAAAGCCTTACACTTAGCAACAGAACAGAACTGCCCATTTCCCTTTCAGACCAAACTCCTGGTATCCAAACATCAGGCAATGTTCAAGCCAAACCCCTCAACTTACCTTTCTGCTAACTAGGAAGCCTGCTGCAACTGCAAGCCCATGTGTGAAGTTATCGATTGTGTTGGCCAACAGATTGAGATATCCACTGATCTACAGCAGGGAGAAAATAAAGATAACCGGAAACTCTAACAAGCTAAAGACAACTGGAAATTCACAGGAGACCTCAAAATAGCCTACAGACACTAAGAATGCTAATTTAATTCCAATATGATTTATTCTGGATTTACAAATACAGTCAATGACACATTTATCATAACAAACATCCATCTTTTAAATTAAATGACAGTCCATAAAAACATGGCTACAAAATGCTAAGGAGTCAGTAGATGCTGTTTACTCTTCTTCTTCAAACACACAGGCTTCAGCTTAAAGATGTGTGTTGACACATGCCAATGTTCATTGTTTTCCCAATAAAAACGTATTGCCCCTTTGCACAGGTGGGGGGTGGCCCAGCCTCAGCTTTCCCTGGAGAGGGACCATGGTTCACTACAGTAGAGCATCTGCCTGACATGCAGAATGTCGCAGGTTCAATTCCTATCATCTCTAGTTAAAGGGATCAGTTAGTAGGTGACACGAAAGCCCTCTGCTTGAGACCCTGGAGAGCTGCTGCCAGCCAGAGTAGACAATACTGATCTTGACAGACTACTGGTGTGAGTATAAGACAGCTTTGTAGGTTCAGTTGTAAAATGATAGCTGTATTTTGAAGAGTGTGAAAACATCATTTGGTAAGGGGATAATGTTTTTGTGCTGACGTAAGATTAGTAAAACACGATTGGAACCCCTTCTTTAAAATGACCAGAACCAAAACACAAGCTGTCTAACATAGAAGATCAAGGTGAGAGAGAGGGCAAAGGCTGGGAGAAAAAAGCCTAGAAAATGGGGCTTGGGGCCAAGACCCAGAGGAAAGGCACAAAATTCGCAAGCACAAGGCCTCAGATTCAAACTCCACTTAAAGGATCTCAGACCACAGTGCTGGGAAAGACATCAGCTTTGGACTCTGGAGAACTGCTACTAGTCAGAGTGGCCGGTTCTGAGTAAGACAAAGTTACATTCCAAATGAGTGTAAGGCAGATTTGTACATTAATGTGAGTTCAAGAGTGAAGCACCTGATTGCTTGCCCACCCACCATCCACTCCCATATTTTCAAGAAGGCCTTGGATTTCCTGAATTTCCAGCTCTTGCTCTGGAGACATACATCAAGTTGGATTATGGACCTGACAACCCCCCCCCCCAAGCACACAAGATTTACCTTGATCTTCTTGGCTGGTAGCGAAGATGGGTGAGAAGAACCATTACACTGAGCCATGCCCATCTTTGTTCTGTGGACTGGATTGGCCCCATCCTGAATGGAGAAGCTACTTCCATTTGGAACCCTTTTGGCAGGTGCCTTGGAATCACTGACCTAAGTTGCAGAGAAGCAGCTGATTTTTCCCCATGTCCATCAAACAGTGGCTCAGACACTTCCAGAATCCCCTTCGTATTGTTCTGCCATAGAAGGAACTACACATACCCCATATTTAATAATTTTTGTGATGGATAGAGATTATCAGAAAGCTTTACATGAACCTCAAATTTCCCCCAGTTTTGAGTATGTGCATTATTCATTCCAAATGCAGGAGGGAGGGAAGGGAAGAGAGACTCAGTGTAGGATTCCTCGTCGTGAGCAGCCTATGCCCTCCTGCGTGCACAGATCGCCAAATCAACATGCGTGGAAGGGGATCCACACAAAGGATCATGGAGCCCTGCCCTTCCTCTTCCTGGCTGGCAGCTGCAGTCTCTAAAGCTAAACACTGACCAGATGTCAGGCCTCAAGATTCCCTAAGCAGAGTCACCTGCTGGGAAGGACAAGAGATAGGGCTTCATCAAACTTCTGCAAAATCAAATGGCTGGAGCTATTTCGCAAGATCAAGGGCAGCAACCACAACCTAAGTGGACTTCTGGGACATTTTCATAATCCACTCACCAAGTTGGAACATTCTTGCTTTTCGTGGTCTGGGAACATCTTCTGCAAACTCAGGAAGGTCAACAAACCAATAATGACCCAGAGTCCCAGAAGCTTCTGCTGTTGGAAACTCTGTCCTCCTCCTAAAAGGGCAGTGGGTGCAGGAGAGTGAGAGAGTAAAGAGAGTAAGGAATTTCTGTCTTATTCATGAAAGCCACTAGGCCATATTCCAAAAACAAGTCAATCCTTAGGGCAAAAGGACAATGGATTCCGATAAGCTTGGAGATGTGGCTATCTCAAGCTTGTCACTAGGGACGCTTGCCGCCATGCACTTGTGAATTCGTGGAAACTAGTGGAAGTCCCACAAGCCTTATGAAAACTAACAGTTTGATAACTATATCGATTTGAAACCAGCTGCCGCATATTACAAACTTTGACATCTTTATGTTTTAAGGGACTTTTCTTCGGCTGTTGCAGGGAAAGTTTCTTTTTGTTCTTACAGCCTAAGAGGATTGCTGATTGGCTCGGTCCCTTTAAGACTATATTTCAGCAGGGTTTACATCCTGCTTGTATTTGTATGTCTTTTAGTGTAATAATGCACACTTGTACTTTGCATGATAGTTTATATTATATCACTATATATATTTTTGTTAAAAACAGATTTTGTTTACATTCTTTAAGGTGGCTTTTGTATGTCTGGTTGATTATATTGTTCTCCTTGCTTGTTTGCTGTAGGCAGAACTTGGTCTGACCCAGCAACGTACTTCTTATGTTCTTAAGCAAGACTGTATAAGGAAGCCTTCTAACAGATGAGATTGAGCCTTAACTATTAAGAAATCCTGAATATGCACTCTTGCTTTGCACATGTAAAATAAATCAAGTGGATCTCAGAATATCTTGCAAAAAAAAAAAAGACACCATGCAAAGCCAAAGTCGTCCCACCTTTGTCTTAAAGGCTGATCAAATCACAGAGTCACTCTTGGCTTAGACTGGAGTAACTAAGCATCGGATTATGCTGCCAGTGTGTCTCCCCCCTCCTCTCAGGCGTACGTCCCTCTCTCCCTCTGAGGGCATGAGGTGAAGCAAGCCGGCAGGAAGGGGCGTGCTGTGGAGTGGGCGCCCAGAAAGCCATGCTGGGGGTGGGCAGGTGGCAACGGGGCCTCGCTGCGTCCCTGGGAGCCTTGTACCTTAGGCCGTAGCCTTAGTTGCCCTAGTGAAAGAGCTGGCCCTGGGCGCTTGGCCTTGCTCAACCCATTGGGAAAATGGCCAACTATTTATGTGATCGTGAAAGCCCTCAACAAAGGAGAGCATTTATGTTGGCTAGGATGAATTCCTTTCCTTCAAACATTGTTTACAGTAGATTCCTCCAAATTCCATATAATGAGAGAGTCTGTCCTTGTGGGGCAAACATTCCAGATTCCATCCAACATATATTGCTGGATTGCCAGCTATATTCTAATCCCCAGAGGGAACTACTTGGTAATCTCTCTCTCCCTACCTGTAATCTGGTTAATGGGATTAACTATCGCCACTTATTAAAAGATAATGAAATAGAAATCACAAGGGCTGTTAGTAAATTCCTAGAAAAGTCTATTAAAACTTATGAGGGGCATGTTTCGCCATGAATTTTATATTTATATAAATATATATAAATATATATATATATATTAGTCTATTGTTCTTAATATTGAACTGTATATTTTGTTTGTTCCTATTTTGGTACTGTGTTTGAGTATGCCAATAAAAGGTATGACTATGACATGAGCCTGGCATCTAACATCTGGCATGACATTCTATCTGCTGAAAATCTCAGCTTTTAAACAATGCTCTGGTTGATGCAATTAAAGACTTAGGAATAAAAGAAGAACCTGCGACAATGGCTGAGAAAGCAGAGAAGGGTCTCTGCTCACAGGGAGGGACTTCTGTGCATGTGTAGCTTGCCTTCTCCCAAAGCTGCAAGTTCACTCCTCCTGTTTCCACCCACCCCCATCCTTCTCTTCCTAGACTTCCTCACTCAAGTGGCCTATAAACCAGACTATAAATGTAGGAAACAAACTAGCCTCTGCCAGCTTAGTTCTTGTACCGCTTCCCCAGTGGGCAAAGCAGCAGCTGGTGGGTGGGGTGGATTTTGAGCAGAAAAAGCACTGCAAGAAGTTCAAGGGCCTCTTCCCTTCCTGCTGCTCTTTATCACTACTTGTCATGACAGTTTAAACAAAATGTGAGAGGAAGAATCTAATGAAGTTAAAAGTGAGCACAAAATTGGGATTTCTTGGGTACCAAAATGCATGCAGCTCTGCAGACAGCCCGGTGTGTGTGCAGTTGCAAACTGGGAGCCTGAGGCATGTCTAAACTGCATGCACAGGCATGACAACTGGATGGTGGAAAGCTCATCCAGTCACACCCTGGCACGTTCTTAGCCTAAGGACACAAAGTGTTCTCTCTCATGAGAGTTGCTGACAGCTTCCCACTCACCAACCAGACTGACTGCCGGCAAGCGGGAGTGACAGGCACGGGTGAAGTGAAGTGAACCAGGAAGCCAAAGTCTAGATAAAATGCTTCCAAGACCAATGGAGATGCATTCTCAAAGAGTCAGCCCAGAGGACATTTTCAGGACATAGAACACTTTCCAGCAGCTCTCTCTATTTGTGGCAAAGCAAAGAGCCACACCAGGCCAAGGGCCATCCTAAGAATTTCCTCTGCAAGGACAGAAACTCTCCCCCTCTTTGTTCAGCAGTTAATTCTCTGAAGTGACAACACAGGCCTGCCAAAATGTGGAGAGGCGACAGTGGCTGTGTTCATTTTATCCCTGTCAGAAGGTCAGGCCACCTCATGGCCAAGTGGCTGAAAATGCTCCAGCCTGGTTGTTCTTGATGCTGCCTCCCTTCAGGAACACAATGGACAGACTAGGTATGCCTTACCATCCTCCAGCTTATGAGCCAAAGACTTTAAAGCCAGCTTTCACTAATTCTCCCCACCCTGCTACAGACCTCTGACTACCCCTTATGCTGTTCTTGGGGGGGGTCCCCTGTCCCCCAGGAACAACACTTCACTGCGCTGGGAGGAGAAGGTGAGTCAAATCTCCTCTGAGAGAAATTCTTTCCACTGGCAGAAATGATTCATAGCATCTTTGCCTTCCTTCAAGGAACTCTGGATGGTTTACGTGGCCCTGCCTTCCATTTTATTTTTGCAAACTCCCACTCCCTACTGCGAAGGCAACAAGAAACCTCAAGAGGTACCTCATTCCCTGCACAAATACCCAGAAGCAGATGGATAGGAAAGGCTGGGGCAACCAGTGCCCGGCACTCTGCGGTCACAGGGCATTTACATACATCCAGATGTTACCTGAGGCAGCACTGCAGGTGTAGGCCCAGGCCTCAGGGAGCAGGTGCAGAAACACATTCCCAAGGAGCCCACCAATAGCAAAACTCAGCAGCTGCTTCATTCGATGGGATCCCTCTGAAAGACAAAGAACAGCCAATTATCACTGCAGAGCTTAGCCTCAACTCACTGTGCTGATCAGGGAAATCCAAGGGGACATTTGTATGCCACCTTCCCAAGCACACAGTTTGCTGCTGGTGCACATGATGAGTCCAGAGGAAGCCTCCTGAGAGGTGGGGGGAGCAGTCTCTGCTTTCCCCATGCAGAAACCAAGATGCCAGTTGCACTACCTTCACAGTGGCCTCTGCAGACTGACTAGGGGCACCTGACAACTGTTTCTGGGGGAGCAGGGAGAGCTGTGGGTTTGTCACAACCATGCCATCAGTGCTAGGACCAAAAGCAGTATTGCACATGCCTGGAATCTCTGGAAAAGACCAGGGCTATGTACATTATACTCTTCTAAGCACAGCATTTGATGTGGGCTACTTTCTTTTCTATTTTAAAGAGCAAGTTTCTAGACCTTATGGCTATAAAGGCTTGAAAGTGTGTTGGCAGTGCTGGTATACTCCCAAAGGCCACTGGGGGGTACAAATTTTAGAAAGCAAGGTTTTGTTATTCTGCCTGACTCCTTATCTCTTCCTCTGAATAACAAAAATAAATCATGCAAAGCACTATATACAAATATATTTATGCAACATTTGCAGTACAAACATAATGCAGGGCTTTTCTTTGGGGGAACACAATGAAACAGAGTTCTGGAACCTCTTTGACAAAATTCTTTTAATTTTTTTTAAAAGTTCATGAGTTTTCAGTATACAGATTGAAAACTTCATTTCCCTCAAAAGTTCTGGCACCTCCCCCACAAGTCCTGATTATGCAAAACTTGCTGAATGTGCATCATTTATGCAGGCCACAAACATTCCAGTTCCCAGTGTGTAAAATTTGGGCTCCTCAGAAAGTACCTGCTGGGGAGGGGTGCCAAGCTACTCTTTTCCAGTGTTCATTGGAACAAACACCTTACAACAGAGTCTGCACATTTAGGTACAGTTCTTCTTACCTTGCTAAATAGCATGACCGAGTGGATTAGGCAGACATTTCAGCAGGCAACTTTTCCTGGCCTCTGCTTTTGCATTCAAATTACATGCCCCCTCAATGACTGAGAGCTTGAGGGATTGTTAAGAATACAATTCCAAGAGTCAGGTCAACTTACCTTCTGACTTCAGAGCTGCTCCAGATTCCAGAGGAATGATCAGCAAAGGAAGGACACCACTCAGCCCAACCATAACCGAACCAATCAGAGAACAGATCCAGGCATCCAGGCGTTCCCCAGAGAATATGGCCACCCAGGACTCAACCTCTTTTTCGCACAGTGGGCTGGCCCCACCAACAGCTTGACAAGCAAAGGAGAGCAGCAAGAAAGAGAGTGGTCCATGAAAAAACAGCCTTTCCCCCATCATCTTGGGCAGCTTCAGCCTGGCTGGTTGATCCCTGAAATGAAGGTGCAAAAGAGGAGCACTCAGCTGGCAGAGATATATACAGGTACCAATGGAAGGAGACGGGTACTATAAAGTGAGGTCAGAAGACCCAGTAATCCAAGAGACAAGTGTGCCATGTGATAAGGGGCAGAAAACCCAAGCCAACAAAAGTGATCCCACCAGAGCATGAACTGGCAAGCCAGTATAATTAATATACAAAAATCTCTACAGATTATTAAATACTTTAGTGAGAACAACAAAAGTCTAACACAAATAACATTCCAGAATTTTTTTTCAGTCACACCAAATAACAAAGAGTCTTTTTGGGCACCTTAAAGACTTTACTGACCTCATCACCCTGAAATGTCCATTGAGCCCTAGCATGACAGATCTGACACTATTAAGATCAATAAGTAATTGTTCCTCTTTACAAAAGTTGGGATACATTTTCCAAGGGTCCCCAACATGGTGCCTGTGGGTCTCACAGCCCCCACCAGCACCTTTTCTGGTGCCCACCAAGTGGTTTTAGAAAGTGGGTGGGGCCAAGTGGGGCTCTTGAGGCAGGGCTTCTGATTGGCTACTGAAGATCGGATTGGCTGTGCAGATTAAAATGATATCGTTTCAGTGGCAGCTGCCACCACAGTGTTTTATTCTCTCTTACCCTGCTGTCCCAGTGCATTTTTTAATTACCCCTCTTCTCCTCCTGCACTTGGGCATCCCCTGTGTGTGAGCCTCCACCTCCTATGGCAGCAATTTTGTGGTTACGCCCACTCCACTGTGTCAGAATTCCAAAGGTGCTCATAGGCTCAAAAAGGTTGGGGGGCTCTGCACTATTCAATGCCAACTTTGTTGGAGTAAGCACAAAAGATGAGAAAAAGAACCTTGCAAGGGGCAGAAAGAGGAAAGGCCAGTTAGATAGGATAGTGGAGGCAGCACCTCCTCTCCTGATAAGTGTTGTTCCTCGTCTGTCACCAGACTGCTACTCTTAGGACAATATCCTCCTCCTCCTCCTCAGAAGTTCCACAGCTCGTAACTCTCTCTCACTGTGATGTAGATAGGAACCTGTCTCTATTAGTGCTCTTTACTACAAGTATGTTAGTTCCTAAATAGCGCTGTCTCTGTATTTTAATCAGTTTGTGCAGCTCTGCTGTGTAATCACTCAGCCAACAGGGTTATGGGCCCAAGACAGGTGCATCTGATTAAAGGTAAAAAAAAAAAATCACCAGAGGCTCTCAAATGCCTGCAAGGCAGGAGCAGGGAGACAAAGGATCAAAGATGGCAGCTTCCCTTGGAGCACAGCATGGCCACTGGACAGATAACACTCTCTAATCTGGAGAGAAAGAATGAAGAGCCATTTAATCCAGAGAGACCTATGGGATGTTGTTGTTGTTGTTGTTCAGTCGCACAGTCGAGTCCGACTCTTCGCGACCCCATGGACCAGATCACGCCAGGCCCTCCTGTCTTCCGCTGTCCGCTGAAGTTTGCTCAATTTCATGTTCGTCGCACCGATGACACTGTCTAACCATCTCATCCTTTGCCGTCCCCTTCTTCTTTGACCTTCAATCTTTCCCAGCATCAGGGTCTTCTCCAGTGAGTGCTCCCTTCTCATTTGGTGGCCAAAGTATTTGAGCTTCAGCTTCAGGATCTGGCCTTCCAGGGAACAGTCAGGGTTGATTTCTTTTAGGATTGACTGATTTGATCTCCTTGCAGTCCAAGGGACTCTCAAGAGTCTTCTCCAGCACCATAGTTCAAAAGAATCTATTCTTCGGCGCTCGGCCTTCCTTATAGTCCAACTCTCACAGCCATACATTACTACAGGGAATACCATTGTTTTGACCATGCGGACTTTTGTTGGCAAGGTGATGTCTCTGCTTTTTATCACGCTGTTTAGGTTTGCCATCGCTTTCCTCCCAAGGAGCAGGCGTCTTTTAATTTCATGGCTGCAATCACCATCTGCAGTGATCTGGGATCCTAGGAATGTGAAGTCTGTCACTACTTCTACGACTTCCCCTTCTATTTGCCAAGGAGTGATGGGCCCAGATGCCATGATCTTAGTTTTTTTGATGTTGAGCTTCAAGCCCACTTTTGCACTTTCCTCTTTCACCCTGAGCAAGAGGCTCTTTAGGTCCTCTTCACTTTCTGCCATCAGAGTGGTATCGTCTGCATATCTGAGGTTATTGATCTTTTCCCCAGCAATCTTAACTCCAGCTTGTGATTCATCCAGGCCAGCATTTCGCATGATGTACTCTGCATATAAGTTAAATAAGCAAGGTGACAATATACATCCTTGTCGTACTCCTTTTCCTATGCTAAACCAATCAGTTGTTCCATATCCGGTTCTAACTGTTGCTTCTTGACCCTTATACAGGTTTCTCAGGAGACATGTGAGGTGGTCCGGTACTCCCATCTCTTTAAGAACCTGCCATAATTTATTGTGATCCACACAATCAAAGGCTTTAGCATAGTCAATGAAGCAGAAGTAGATGTTTTTCTGGTACTCTCTTGCTTTCTCCATAATCCAGCGAATGTTGGCAATTTGATCTCTAGTTCCTCTACCTCTTCGAAACCCAGCTTGTACTTCTGGCAGTTCTCTATCCACGTACTGTTGGAGCCTAGCTTGTAGGATTTTGAGCATGACCTTGCTAGCGTGTGAAATGAGTGCAATTGTGCGATAGTTTGAACATTCCTTGACGTTGCCCTTCTTTGGGATTGGAATGTACACTGACCTTTTCCAATCCTGTGGCCACTGTTCTGTTTTCCAAATTTGTTGGCAAATTGAGTGCAGCACTTTAACTATGGGATGTTAGTCAGACTGAAAGGCAAACAGCTTGGGACTCTTCAAACAGTAAGGCAACATTGGCCATTGTATAGGATCTTACAGACTGTCAGCTATTAAGGGTCGATATGGGAACTATCCAAGAGATGCAGGAGGAATTACAAAAGTTGCATATCAAATCTTCTCTAAAGTGTCAGATGTATCTTTAGAAAAAAAAATCAGTTTAAAAATGAACTTGAGAAATCACTTGGATGAGCTGCTGAATCTAGCTCAACAACTGACAGCTGCAGGGAAGGAAGTTCCAGATCAGGATATGATTGTTTCAATATTAATCAGCTTGCCAGAATCAAATAAAAATGTTATCCATGCAATAGAAGCTGAAGATCCTCTGTCCCTGAAAGGAGTGATTGGTCAGCTAGAAGAGGAGGCTTGAAAGCAGCATAAGAGATCAAAGTCCAGTCAATGGGCTTTAAATATAAATAAAAAGGTGAGTTAATTTAATATTCTTGTGGCAAACCAGGATACATCAAGTGAAATTATCCCTCTGGTACTACTCAAAGAAAAACTTTTCTGAAAAGCAAGAGGGAAACAGAAAGGCTCCACTTAAAATAAATTACAGCCAACAAAGAAAAGCTTGATATTATCTCAAAGTAGCACAAAAGCACCACTTGGTACATCAGTTCTGGTGCTACTTCACGCATAGGCAATTATAATTTTTTTTGGAAACATTAGATAAAGAAAGAGAAATTACATGTAGAAGATGGAGAAATCCTCTGAGCTGAAGTCATAGACTCTGGGACACTGTACTGCAAGCTTCCAAATGGTGAAATCCGAGAAGTCCTTGTTACAAACTGTTCGTATGTTCCAAGACTAGAGAATAATCTTATCTCTGTGAGAGCAATGACAAATAAAGGAATAAAACACCTATCTCCAAAGGCTGCTTTTATCAGAGACAAGACTGACCTAATTGCAACAGGCGATATGAGTGAGGATTTGTACAAACCTGAGTATCACAGAAAAAGTAAATCTTATAAAGCACTGTAAATAACTAGAATTGTTCCAGGTTGTGGCATAGGAGATTGGATCATAGGAAAAAACCTATAAATATATAAAAAGCCAACGTGAAAGCAAGAACTCAAAAGACATAGTAATGACAAAATGTGCTAATGCAGAGAAGTGTGTGTGCTGCATCAAAGCAAAGGGAACTAGATCCAAATAAAGAGAAAGGTTCCCTGCGGGAACCTATGCCCCCTAGCAGTTTGTTAGATGAACTAGTTGAGGATTGGCATGGCCGACTTTCAGCAGCCATCGACGAGATCGCTCCCCGATACCCTCTGCGCCCTCGTTCTAAGCGGGCTCCCTGGTTTACCCAGGAGTTGCGGCTGATGAAATGAAGGCTCAGATGACTAGAGAGACAGTGGCGGCATGCCCATGATGAAGCTACAAGAGCATCTTATAGGACGTTTATGAGATCCTATGAGATGGCAGTCAAAGCCGCGAAGAGAGAGTTATACGTGGCCATGGTTGCGTCTACTAGCTCATGCCTGGCATAATTGTTCAGAACTATTCGGTTGTTAACAGATCTGACAAATGGCAGACCAAATGCTAGGGAATTGGATATTGGCTGTGAGGCTTTTGCAAGCTATTTTGCAAATAAAGTCTTGTCGCTCCGCCGTGATCTTCCCACCACAGTTGAGACAGTGAGTGAACTTGAGGCCCCATGCACATCTTCTGGTCCTATTCTGGATTATTTCAGTCCACTCAGCCTGGAGGAAGTCGACAGACTGCTCTCAGCGGTACGCCCAACCACGTGCAGCCTTGATCTGTGTCCTTCATGGTTTATAAAAGCTGGCCATGAAGGGCTTCGAGGTGCCCTCAGGGATATTATCAATAAGTCCCTCACTGAGGGACTGTTCCCTGGGGCGCTCAAGGAAGCGATGGTTCTCCCCCTCCTAAAAAAACTTTGGACCCAGCCGAATTGGCTAATTATCAGCTGGTCTCAAATTTGCCATATTTGGGGAAATTGCTGGAGAGAGTGGTGGCGATTCAGTTGCAGAGTTTTATGGACGACACATCTATGCTAGACCCTTTCCAATCCGGCTTTTATTCAGGCCATAGGATGGAGATGGCACTGGTCGCCCTCACAGACAACCTCCGGAGGCATCTGGATCAGGAAGGCACAGCAGTACTGTTCCTGTTGGACCTGTTGGTGGCATTCGACATGGTCGACCATCAATTACTGATCCACCACCTCGCCAACACAGGGATTCAGGGACTTGCCTTGCAATGGCTTGTCTCCTTTCTCCAAGGTCGGGGACAGAGGATGGCGCTAGGGGATCAGACGTCCCAGAGGCACCCGCTGACTTGCAGGGGGTGGTGCTATCCCCAATGTTATTCAACATCTACATGCGCCCCCTTGCCCAGATTGCCCGGAGGCACAGGCTAGGGTGACCAATACACTGATGACACCCAGCTATATCTGTTGTTGGGTGGCCAGTCCAACTCTACCCCTGATGACCTGGATCAGGCCCTCAGGATGTGGCGGGCTGGCTCAGACTGAGCCAACTGAAATTGAATCTGATGAAGATGGAGGTCCTGGAGCAGGTCGGGGGTAGGGATCCCACTACCAACCTTTGATGGGGCACCGTTGGTGCAAGCACTGAGGGTCAGGAGTTTGGGAGTCCACCTTAACAATGGAGGCCCAGGTAGCAGCCACTGCCAAGGCAGCCTTTTACCACCTATGGCTGATCAGGCAGCTGATTCCCTTCCTCGAATCCAATGACCTTGCAACAATGATCCATGCTATGCTCACCTTGAGACTGGACTACTGCAATGCTCTCTACATGGGGCTGGCCCTTGTCCCAAATTCAGAAGCTGCAGCTAGTGCAAAATGCAGCAACCAGGCTGCTGATGGGTCTCTCTGAACGAAAGCACATCTAGTGTGTGCTTAAGTCACTGCACTGGCTGCCAATAGCATACCAGATTCACTTCAAGGTGCTGTTTTTGACCTTTAAAGCCCTATATGATCGTGGGCCTGCCTACCTAAGGGACCGCCTTTCCCCATACACCCCCAGAGAGCACTGAGGTTAGGGCTGCAAAATCTCCTGACTCTCCCTGGCTCGAAAGAAGTCAGACTGGCTGTCACCAGAGCTAGGACCTTCTCAGTGGCAACTCCACACTGGTGGAATGAGCTCCCGGAAGAAATCAGGGCCCTGCGGGACCTTTTACAGTTCCGCAGGGCCTGTAAAATGGAGCTCTTCCACCAGGCTTTCAATTAGGAGCCGCCACTGATGAATGAGCACTAAGAACATCTATGGATGCTGGCCTGGTACATTGGATCTCTGTACAGCAACCACACTTTACTTGTATATTGATCTGCACTTTACTTGTATATTGTTTTATGTGGAATTTTTATCGTACTGCATTTATGCACTGTGTTTTATTGTATTTTAACCTGTTGTACACCGTCTTGAGCCTGCTTGTGCAGGCAAGGCAGGATATAAGTCGAAAATAATAAAGCTTTAACAAGCATGGCACAAGTCAAACACAGTGCCCCCTAGAGCTAATACACAGTGATATGTGTGGACCCATGAAAACTCAAACACCCAGTGGAAATTAATATGTGCTAACCTTTATTGATGACTACTCAAAATAAACTTTGACCTATCTAAATAAAGAGAAAAGTCAAGTATTGGAAAAATTTAATGCATCTGTGGCAATAGTCAGTAACAGATTCCAAAGAAGGCCACTAGTAATCCAAACTGATAATGGAAAGGGAATACATGGGACATGAAATGACAAATTACTTGACAGAACAAGGAACAGACCACCATCTTACAGCCCGTACCCCCAGAAAACAATGGTGCAGCAGAAAGAAAGAACCACTCTCTCACTGAGATGTCCCAATGTATGCTTCTTGAGGCAGAGCTACCTGACAATTATTGGGGAGAAGCAATCAATACTTCTACCTACCTACGAAACAGGTTATCCACTAAAAATAGTATGCCATTTGAACTGTGGTATGACACAAACACAGACTGAGTCATCTAAGAGAATGTGGATCAAAAGCCTACACTTACATTCCTAAAGAAAAATGGAGCAAGGTGGATCTTAGAGCTGGAGTCATATTTGCTGGCTACATGCTGGGACGCAAAGGGTATGGAATCCTCAACCCAGAGACAGAAGTGGTCAAGATCTGCAATGTGGTATACATCGACTGAAAGGAAAAAATCAAACATGGAGAAAATAGACATCAGAGAATCTACAGCAAAAGAGAAAAATGAAGCACAGCAAATAAAAACAGTGAATCTGAGAATGATGGATGGGGATGCTGAGCCAAGTGTCAGACATTCTACAAGTGTCAGATCAAACAAAGGAGTACCACCAAGAAGGTTTTCCTATTTAGCAAAAACAGAAGCTATACCTGAACTTTCCACATGGGAAGATATAGCAGGAATGCCTGCAAAGGAATGAGAGAAATGCAGAAAAGCTACAGAAGAAGAAACTACTGAATCCCTGATCAAAAAATCAAACATGAACACTTAAAGAACTACTGCCATGGGAGAAGGCAGTAGGATGCAAATGGCTCATCAAAACCGAAAACGATGCTCGAGGGGAAAGGCCAAATCAGTTGCTAAATTATACTCTCAGAAACAGAGAGAAGACGAAGATGAAAATTTAACAATGGTGAGACATACTTCAAAAAGAACACTCCTCAGCATAGCAGCAACAAGGAAAGTAAGTAAGGAGCATATAGACATAAAGGCTTTTTTACATGGAGAGATAAAGGAAGATGCTTACATGGAACCTCCTGCCAACCTAGCAGTTCGAAAGCAAGAAATTGCAAGTAGATAAATAGGTACCACTTCGGTGGGAAGGTAACAGCATTCTGTGCACTTTGGCGTTTAGTCATGCTGGCCACATGACCACAAAAATGTCTTTGGATAGCACTGGCTCTTCTGCTTGGAAACGGAGATGAGCACCGCAACCCTAGAGTCTGATTTGACCAGCTTTTGAGAAAGGGAGCCTTTACCTTTTCTTTTACATGGAACAGCCACCAGGATCTGAACAATCCCAAGACAAGCTTCTCATAGGTGAATTTCAAAAGACGATCTATGGGCTGAAGCAGCCTGCAGGATCTTGGAATAACAAACTCAATCAAATACTCATTAAGGAAGGGATCCAACAAAGCAAAGCAGAACACTGCCTATACTCAAGAAATAGAGACAATAAATTGACATACATTCTCACTTACACGGATGACCTGATTTTCTGCTATGAAGACAAGGAAGACTGATGAAATAGCTCAACATATCTGAATCAAGAAGTAGAATTGACATAGTTAGGAAACATCAACTACTACCTTGGAATGCAAGAAGATGGAAGCTATCTTCTCAACCAGAAAATCCTGGAATTTCTAGGCTACATGAACATGAATGTAGTAAAACAAGCAAGCACTCCTATGAAACTGCAAGGAAAAGTGAATCTGTGCCAGACAAACAAACAATCCATAGAAGCAATTGGAAAACTGTTGTACATATGTCCAGTGACGTGTCCTGACATCACGGCAGCTGTGAGCATGTTATGCAGGAAAGCTGACTCTGAGCAAAGGACCGGAATGCAGCCAAGAGACTTGCAAAGTATCTGAATAGCACTGCACATGTGATACCAAAGTTACCAACAAGTGACTATCCAGAATAGTGGGATGCATGGATGCAGACTGGGCAGGAGATACTACAGACAGAAAGTCCACCAGCAGACACGTTTTCTTCTACGGCAAAAGAGCAGTCAGCTGGAGCCGTGAAAAGCAAGAAAATAAACAGTAGTCTATGTCTGAGCTTTACTATTAAGTATGTTAGTTTCTGAATAAAGCTTTCTCTACTCTTTAATCAGTTTGAACAGCTCCATGTGTAAACACTCAGCCAACAAATTTATCATGGGTTAGGAGTGGTCCACAGCTTTTAGACTGGATGTCTCCTTTAAATCTGCATACTGTATAATCATGTAACAAGTCTCTCTCTCCAACAGCTGCCTCTTCCTCCTTTAATGCTCACCCTACCCCCTTGGCCAAGTTTTTATATCTCCAGATCTTCATCTGACAAAGTGGACTCTGGTCAACGAAACCTGCTACAACATTTGCTAGCATAATCAAGGCTGCTTTTTGTGAATCAAGGTGGCAGTCATACAAGGGGTCATGACAGAAGTTTCACCTTTTGTGTGCTGACGTTTTTGGCTGGGTGAGAAATAAGGGAATTTCACATTACCGAGATTCTGCCGGATTGAAGCCATTTTTGATTTGTCTTGAAGTAAACCGGTACAGGGCTGCCATTTCACACATGGCTTTCCCTGACCGGAAAAGAGCCGAATCAGAAACGGTTTGGCAATTCAGACTGCACTGCTTTGTTTTCCCGCCATTTCCCGACGCGCCTTTTTTTAAAAAAAATGTTCACTTTAGAGCGCTATAGCACTATAGTGCTATAAAACAACACTGTAGGCATTCAAATGGGGTTGCTATGTTGCTATAGCGCTATAGCGCTCTAAAGCTAACGTTAAAAAAAAAAAAAGCCGGAGATCGCCCACGCGGGTGAAAAAAGGCGGGGAAAAAGCATATCGGATCCGGGAGAAGAAACTGACGACTACTTGGAAGCAGTTGACAGGTAAAACGCTTCAGCCCCGTTTCCTGAACAGGACAGAAGCAATACTGTGTGAAATTACAAATATATCCCGGTAGGGAACTGGTTCTAAAATGGTTTTGTCTGAAATGCCAGACCAGAAACCATTTGGGAACCGTTCCTCTTCCAGATTATATCATTTG
Source organism: Gekko gecko (assembly GCA_029375565.1). Classification (NCBI taxonomy): domain Eukaryota; kingdom Metazoa; phylum Chordata; class Lepidosauria; order Squamata; family Gekkonidae; genus Gekko; species Gekko gecko. Next base: position 157,571,270 of record JAPDNY010000003.1, on the reverse strand, counting down.
TCTGAAATTCCCCATAATCTTATGTTGGATATGTCATTGGAGAGCTTTTCCCCAAACCAAACTGGTCTTTTAAAACCGGAATTATTGGCACTGTTCAATTGCTCCAGTACTCTAACCATTAGACCACACTCTCTCAAACAGTTTGACCCTTCTGATGAGAACCTGTAAGGGTGTGTGTGTGTGTGATGAACTGAACTTTTTAATGATTCTAATTACAGACTTTATTCAATATTCAGAGACTTATACTTGAACAGCAGCATGGAAATTAACTTTTTAAAAGCTTAGAAGTGCTGTGTTAAACAGATAAAGGACTGTGAAGGGTTAACTCTTCATAGAGCCAGAGAGTCTTGAGTGACAGGTTGCTCCAAGAGATTTGCTTGGTTAGCATCAGCTGAGCACAGAAAACTTCTGAACTGGATGCTGAGGAGGATGGAGTCTGATTTCAGCCTTAATTGAGAGCAGTTTAACACAGATGAAGAACTGGAGGAAAGTTGACAAGGAAGTTTGGGAAGGAGGCAAAGACTCCCATTCAGGACAAGGAAAGGGGATGGATCTTCTAGAGAGAGAAGAAAATCCCCTACCCAGTGTTGCCAGAGGCACTGCCTGTACTCTTGGGTAGCCCCAACAGCAGGGGTACCCCACTTTCTAACCTGAACCAAAAACTCATAAAACTCAGGCCAAAGAAGACCTGAAAAAACAGAGCAAGTCATAGTTCTGGAAACAAGATCTCCATTTTCAGGTAACAATCAGGCAGCCTCAGAGCAAACCTCCAGTCTTTTTCCCCACCAGGAAGATATGCATATGAAATAATGGCAATTCCACCAGGTAAAACATCTACATTTCTAAAGGCTATTCAGAGGTCACCTAGCAAATAGCCCTGTCTCCAGTAGCTCACCCATCCCTTTTGTGTGGTCCCATGTCTATTTGTAAATTCTTTGACCTTCCTTGCTCCATCCCCCAGGATACCAAGATAAATCAATTAAACATTCAAATTATTAACGATACTTCCTGACACTAATCAGGGACCCATCTCCCATCTTTTGTCTGTATCTGGGAACCTATTCAACTGCCTTGGCAGAACCATCAATGGCCATAAAATCCATTCAGCTAGCCCCAGTACAGTCATCCAACAGCTGGCTTCTGTTGTTAAAGCCTGACTCTGCCCTCTGGAAGCTCATTGGTCACATCTAGGCCTTGCCGATCCTGATGCCACATACTCCTGGGACTTATCACTGTCCCAGGTTATCTATTGTTCTCACCTGAGACCAGCCCCCAAGACCTTCCATTGGTCTGCATTGTTTTCTAATGTCTAAAACCATTAGAGCACATGGCCTCAGACTGTGTGCCTCTGCCCTGATGCCAACTGGCAGTCTACCCCTAAACCTCTAGGTTTAGGCCATAATCCCTTCTTCATGGACCTCTGCATGTTTGGACTGGTAGTATCACCTCATAACTGACCCCACTATTAGGTAACAATCACCTCTGCTTTCTTAGTTCTGTATTGTGTGTGTGAATGCTTGATTTTATGTTTGCATGTTTAAGAATCTTTAGTAAAGAAATCACTGCTTTAGTAATCTAGCCTCTGTGTCTGGGAAATCAAACTCCCATATGCACAGGTTTGGATCCTATATTTAATGCCCTTTGCCATTTAATACTCATAATTTAATAAATTAAGACAATTTGACTAACACCAGTCAAACAGGGAGTTAGCTCTGAGATCCCTGGTCTGATGTGGTTAGAAACTGCCTTTGGAGACCTTAAAAACTCAAGTTAAGTACTGGTATTTCAAGAGAAGGGGTTTGGGTACTGGAAAGAATCTACCAGCCTTCTGGAAACTAAAAGAGTCAGACAATACTCAAAGAAAGTATACTAGAGTGTTTAGGAAAACACCAGAACAAAAGCCTCTCAACATTAAGATTTAAGTCACTGTGAAAAGCTTAAGAAACTCTCATTAGTCTGAAACAAAAGAACTAAAGTCTGTGCATGTGCTGGTTTTACCTCAGAAATTTCAACCCCTGATTTCACCTGACCTTTCCCCTCTATGTTAAATAAAATATTTTGTTATTTCTTTGAATTTCAAAATGCCTTAACTGCCATTTAAGTTGTTTAAGTTAAAGTGGGCTCCTGATCCTTCCCTCAGGTTCCTGGGCTGAGCCAACAGCCAAAATATCGTACGGTGACAGGGTAGGGCAGCCAAAGTGACTTCAGCAAAGAAGAAAACGTGTTACTAGGGCAGCTCAGTCAGTAAAGGGAAAGAAAAACAGAGGGAAAATCTTGCCTCTGAGGGAGGGGACTGGGCCATCATGGGGGCTTCCACTGTATGTGTTCAGTCAGGCTGATTTTGCACATGTTACTTACCCTTGTATACCAGCGGGGCAGTTTGCCCCAGACCATTTAAACTGATTTTGCATTAGAGTTCTTGGCATGTGGCTATTTTCAATCTGCTCCCCAGTTTGATTTCCTTGGCAAGGTTTCCTGGAGCTTCCTGCGTCCTCCCTCCTCCCACTCCCCTGTCTTTGCCCTCTTAATCCCTCCCCTTCCCCCTCTCACTTTTTCTCCACACAGCAACAGGAAACTTCTGGCAAATCAAGGATCCAGCTGAGCAAAACGGGGGAAGCTGCGGGTCAAAAGGCAACTGCGGGACAAGTGGTGTGAAATTGATCAGACGAAGTGGAGGGAAAGGAGGAGTGAGCCCAGGACAAAGGCTAGTGTGAAATCAGTTAATGTGATTTCTGCAGCCCATACAGCAGCATAGAGGTCCCATTGCACCATGTATTTGTGAAAGCTAAATCAAGCCAATGTGAACAATGCACACTGCAGCCTTCAACAAGTGATGCTGATGTTCCATTTTTCCCAAACTCATGAGACCCTTTCCTCCCTCTTCTGGTTCAACAGCAAAATGGAACAAGCTAATATGGTTTTTAACCACTACGTCCTCTGGCCTTTGACAGATGTATCCTGCAGAACAATGGCTTTTTTAAAGGTTGTAACAAACCAATGGTGGACAGGTCTGTATCAATGGCTACTTATCATAACAGCTGGAAAAGGAATTTTTACATTCACTGACAGACCACTGCTTACCAGAGGCTACTGACGAACAAGAGAAGGCTTTTGTGCTTGTGAGCTTCCCGAAAACATCTGGCTGGTCTCTGTTGCAGACAGAGTGCTGGACTGGATAGAGCTCTGGACTACAACAGCCAAACAATTCTTAAGGTCTTGACCTGGAAGGATGAAAAGTGCATTAGATTGCCACTACATAATTATTAAGATCCAAAGGCCAGGGCACACACCGGCCATGGAAAGGCCATCATAACAGGTCTGAACAATCCCCACTCCAGCTACAATGTATAGAAAAATCTGCTGCATCTATCTCCAATATCTATCTCCAGTGAATCTCCATACTCCTGCTAACAGTCACAAAAGACAGTAAATTGTTCTTCTTATTGTTTTCTTGGCAGGAAACATTTGACAGTTTCAGTGGCCTAGCTATTATAATTGTCACAGATTCGCCAGATCTTTAGTTACAGCTTAAGACCAGTTTACACAAGTATATATGTCCAATGTGCATGAAGATCAGACACAGAAGACAGAACTTGCTTAGCACTGCACAAGTCCAACACAACGCTTTTAAAGAGCATTCACGCATTCCAGCATGAACCACACACACATGACCTGACCATAAGAAATCTCCTGTATTTAAACCCAGTTCTAGCAAGAATCTGAAACAATCCCAGTGAAACATCTCAAGCTCAAAAACCATGTGCAGTCATGACCCTCTCATAATTCCCAGAGACCAATTTAGAGGTCATGACCTACAGAAGAAGTCTGACTCACAGCACATTCCGCACTGGAGCAGTAGAGGCAGAAATGACTCAGAGCTGAGCAGAGGCTGCTTGTCAGAGAACAGCTGTGTTCCCTGGAGGCATTATTTTATCCAAATTGTAAAGAGCTCCTGCAAGAGAGGCAGGAGCACCAGGCAGCTTTTTCCAGCTGAGCAAAGAACATGATGCCAAAAGAAAAGAAAAAATGAGGACAAAAGAAAAGCCACAGAGACTCAGCTGGTGCAATGGTAGCAGGGCAGGGAATAATTAACACCATGATAGGTCTCCTGAGTTAAGAGATCCATTTCTGCTCTACCCTCTGCGGCAAACACAGCTTGAAATGTAAACTTGTAGCAAATGCAAAAGAGGAAGCAAGAGGGAAAGAAGAAGCAGAGTAAAAGTGTTTGCATGGGGACATTTCTGAAACCACTGGGTTTCCGCTACAAGAAATTTCCAGGCTCCTTTAGAAGTGACTTCCAATGCACCTGGAAAATACAACTCAGTTTTCCCCACCAGCCAATACAGCCCAAGCTCTATGTGATGCAGTCAGATTTTCTTCTGCTCCTGCCTCCTCCCCGTGACAGCCGGCGGCGTTGCTCTTTCCAATCACACAGCTGCAACATATTTTTCCAGTCTTGTATCCTAGAGCCATGCCACTCTTTAAATAAAACAACAGGGACATATTCCATTGCAAGTTTGACACTCATCTCTAATTATTCAGAGGAGCAAAGATAAAATGTAATTTTATCCCCCCTGCACAACGGAAATGGAAACAGTAACAACTAAACTCTTCTCCAAAGCCATTTTTCAAGACCAGCAGTTAAGCGCCTGGATTCCTACTGGAAATCCTGACCTTCTGCCAACATCTACAGGCTTCATACTCCCAGTCACAGTAGCAGCTCCACTGTGAGGCCTGCAGTATCTCTCCAGGTTTTCCCATTCTCAGAAGTCTTCTCAAAATTATTCATTTATTAATGTAATTTACAGTCTACCTTTTTCACTTGGACTCAAGGCAGATTACACAGAGCGAGCCCAAACAATTGATGGATGGGACATTCAATAAATAGTGCAACAGGATTACGGGTTGCAGGACCAACCAGAAATCTAAAAACAGAACTGAAGAAAGCTTAAGTATTAACATGACACATTAAATGATGCAAAATGCCACAGTGAAACAATAGTTTCACAACTTCTGTCCCAAAGAGACAAGCTATCTTGTTAAACCCAGCCTTCCTTCAACATAAACATGACCGCGATGAAACTAAATTACTCTTGGATTTGCAAAATATTACAGCCCTTGCATAGAACTGGATTGTGCAGCAGGTATCTGTTCCCATTGTAAAGATGACAACAGGGTCAAAAGAATTGGACCACACAGTAAATCCATGGGGGAGAAGGGCTAGGCCCCCACTCCTCCCTGACAGCAACATCAGAGGCTGTCATCACAACACCCTCAACTTTCCCCTATACTTATAACAGAAGCACAGGCCACCATCAGGTGGAAGGTGTGTACTCAGAAAAAAAAATCTGTTATTATGCCATCTTTTCTGTACTCTGCATCTTATTCTGGTCTTGTTTGTCCTGGGAAGTAGCAAAAAACTACATAAAAAACACAGCAGCTTTGTTCCCAGTCATCTGACTTCTGAGACTTCAGCAGGCATTGCCCACATGCCCTGAATCACTTTCTTGCCTCCTTAAAGCCTAGAAACTTGCTTTTGAAAAAAGAATCAAAGCTGAGATTCTAAAGCTCAGTTCTGTACCCCTGTCTAATTTCTGCCCTTCCACAGAATCATGGCATGCATACAGCCAGATCACAGAAGAAGTGTTGTACAATTCTTTTAGCTCTTATTAATATGGAAGTTTTCAGCAGGTGGAGGAATCAGCCACAAGCTCACTTTAGTGAAGAAGAATATTGTTTGAGAAAGGATGATTTCTCAAACCCACGTCCAGCAATCTCTTCAGGGAAAGAAAAATCTCTCTGACCTACTACTCTATTCTACAGAGGAAAATTTTCTTCTTGCTCTCACCCAGCCAGTCTACTTCAGTACACAGGCAAGATTAGATCTATTATTGATCTAAAATAGGGATCATATTGTAAGCCATCCTTCTATCCAATGTTTTTTCATTCAAACCCAAACTCTCCAGCAGACCTTCAGAGACCTGGTAACATTTACACAAAGCTGCAGTCACCCTGAACCAGAAGCAGGTACTGAGTCAACACGCCACCTGCCATGATCATGTGCCGTTCCTCAGAGTACTATGTGGCAAGTGGAAGAACCTTGCTTTTGGTGGACAGAAGAACAAGTTATCATATTACCAATTATCCATTTGGCAGTGTTATCTGGAGGAACAGATTATCCCAGACCTTTTAGCAGAATACCCCAATTTTGCAGATTTTCCATTCTAGTTCACATTTCTAAAAATCTTACCAAACTATTTTCCTGTGGAGAGTTTACTTGAAACCAGGTATGTGTTACATCCCATCAAATCACTTCTGACTTGTGTCAACCCTGTGAATAAATAATATACTACATGCTTCATTTACTCACCTTTACATTGGTTGAGACTACAGTTTACAAGGACATGGAGAAAGAATGTCCCTACAGTGTTAACATGTTAGCTATCTTAGTCCAGAAACTTACATTTGGACAGGCAGTACAGATGAAACAGCCTTCATATGAAGTACATTTGAAGCTGAACTACATCCAGGTGCCAAGCCATTTCTGTGCCTCTGATATTATTCTCTTCCATGAATTTACCTAAACAGCCCGCTAGAGCTTGCTCGGACCAGATAACTGTTAGAATCATCACTACTGCAAAACAGAACAACAAGGCTGCAATCCTACATATGCTTACATGGGAGTAAACCCCTCTGAACTTACTCACATCAAATTGGGCAGTACAGTAATTAATTAATCTCTGACTGCTGCTCGATTTGCATCCCCCCCTTGGCTGCCTTGTTCACCCAAAAGCAGGCTGGGAAAGTGGGTGCATAGATGCATACCACAGATACCTGGGAACACCAACATGACTGGTGTGTGGTACAAGTCAGTTCTGACTGTTTTATGGCTTTACACTATTTTCCGTTTGTAATTTAAACTATAAGGACACCGTCTGGGGACTCACAGCCATTCTCCCTTGGAAGAGAAGAGTACCCAATTCATCCTACCAGCTAATTGTAGGAAACAGAAATCTCTGGATTCAAAATACCATATAGAGTGTGCGACTTTCATTGTCACAAGATCTAAAAAAAAAAAGCCCAACACTCTTTGACAGAAATGGGGAGGGGGGAGTGGATCAGGCTGCAATCTATAAGGAGCGGAGATAATGAAATTAAATGCAACACTCACAAGCGATTAAAGCGGAAAGAGTCTACCTAACCTCCGGCACCCCAATCGGGTTGCTCGATACGATAAGGTGCCCCAGCAGCCCCTCACTGCCGGTGTGTGCTTTGGCTACCCCAGGACAGAACTCCACTTGCACCTTCTTCTGCACTCGCCTTGCCCTGCTCAAGCGCCGGCCGCGATGTGCCCCAAAGCAGTCTCGGTACTGGCCTGATCTTCCTCAGCCCACAAGTTGGAGGGAGAGCTTTGCCTCTTCCTAGTGCCAACCTTGAAGCCCCCGCCCCCCCCGATGGTTCATTACCATGCGACACTGGGGAGCTCCGGGCTGCCCCTGCCATCCAGCTGCGTCTCCGCTCGGGATTCTTCCCACCCCTTCAATCTTAGCTCCACCTCCCCAACTCAGCCACGTCGGTTCCATCCTCCTCGGCATCAAAGTTGGTGCCCTAGCGGACAAATTAACGAGTGCACCACTTCCGACGACTTTCCTAAAGGGGAAAAGATAATTAGAGCACACTTGGCATCATAGGAGAACAGAAAAAAAGGAAACACGCTTCCGGGCAAGATGCCATGGGGGACCGGAAAGTAATCTAATTCCTCTGTACGGGTTATGCAGAGGAAATGCGTCAGAACCCACGATATTTTTTGCGCGTGTGTGAACTTAATGTGGTGTAAATGATTGTTCTTCACGTTAACTCCGTGAGTTCTACTCGCTAATCCTGCTTCTATGTAAAAATCGCATTAATAATAGCAAACATTAATAATAGTCTTTCTAAATTCCTGTTTGCGGTTCTGGTTCCAAAATATGGTAGGGAGGCACACAACATGACAAATTCAATAAGCACATCTATGCATTGATGTTTGTTGTATCGATCTCCCCTCCTCAAATAAGACTGCTATTGCTGTCCGTTTGTCTATTCATTTTTGTGTGACAGAGGATTTAGAGTCAAGCCAATAATTGCATAGCATTCCACATTACCTTGATTCAAAGATGTTTAAGCGGGTTTCGTTTTAAATTGCCAGTTCAAAAACTGCAGCAAAGGTATTATTTGTTGTATTTCTCTCCCCCTCCCCCATCATACACTTATTATAAGACAGGGTAGCCTGGCAACCCTGATTTCATTTGAGTTCCACAACTAAGAAATGAGCCACAAGCATGATAGAATGGCAGTCACCACATTATTTAAAAAAAACGCAGAGAATAAAACTGGCAGCAGTTTCTGCCAGGGCTATTTTAGTGCTCTAAACTTGGTGGCAGTGGAAGTTTGTTTGTTGGCTTTCCAGGGCAACTGGTTGGCCTCTGCATGAATCAGGATGCTGCTGCAGTTGAGATGAACCAGTGATCTGATTCAACAGGGCTGTTCTTTCTTAAAGGGAAAGGTATTGACAGGCATAAATTTTTTTATTCCATAGCCATCTTTATGCTGTGCCTTTCCTGCCAGATTTCTGTTGCTATTTTGACTATATGTTATCGAGGCAGTTCCTGTGGAGATTGTGGACACTGGGGCATGCTGAATCAGTTGAGCTGTTTTAAGTAGTTTGTGTGCACTAGATTTGATTGCAGGTCAAGGTTCTTTTGCAGGCATGTCTAATGTGTGTGTGTATTTGACCTTGTCTGGATAGTAACTCACTTGCCCTAAATCTGTCTGCTGTCACCAGCATTGATAATGCATGTGAATGTCCACAGATGCTCAGTTAGCTGTGTATTAACTATCAACTCTAACACAGAGAAAGAGATTTTGCTTAATTTGGGGTTTGACCAGAAAGTATCTTAAATACTTCTTGGGCTGCTCTCACATGGATTATTTTTTCCATTTCAGCCAGGTTTTTTCCCCTGTTTCCATGTAATGCTGTCTGGCACCTATACACAAATTATGAACAAACCCATTTCTTTGTCAAACAAAATATTAAAACATCATTTTAAATACATTATTAAAGGCTTTCACTACAGCAGCTTTTTCACTACACCACTGCAGATAAAATTAGAGTTTCAGTAGCCATTCCACACACAAAAGAACCTCCTCAGGAAAACTTCTCCATTAGCATGTTCATAGCCTGGAGAACTACTACAAGATGATGACTCAGCCCTACCCCACCTTCCAGGGTAGATATAAATTACTTGCCTACCATTTTTCTGCTTACCTTGACACAGAGAGTACTCCATCTTCATGTGTTATACCTCTGAGGATGCCAGTCACAGCTACTGGCAAAACATCAGGTCCTACAATGCCAAGACCAGAACCACACAACCCAGAAAATCTATAGCAACTAATACATTATTTTAAACTTTTAAAAGAAACCCTGTTGTTTCCCCAGCAGGACATTGTCAGCATAAGTAGTTCCTTGTATCTGAACAGGAAACTACACCTTGTATTTGAATGAAAGAAAACTTCTCCCTTCTTACCTCTGCATTTTGTTGGTGAATTTCACTGTAGTTGCTGGGAAATCCACCATGTCCCCTAGACTAGCATTGGTGGCTTCGATATTGGGAGGGGAAAGCAGATCAGACCAGTGATGTAGCAGTGTTCCAACAATACAATATTACTGTTTTGACTCCCTGTGAAATCTGTGGAATTATCTCCCTGATCTTTCATTATTTGTCCTGTATAAGAAGAGATTCTACAGAAGAGTGCAATTCCATAAATAAAATGGCAACCCCAGCCAGAACAGGTGATACCTTAAGTCCTGGTACAGACCTTCCACTTACTAGTAGCACTTCAATCTTGTCAGAATTAAACTTCAATTAGTCCACATCCACTCCAAAACTACCTCCAGGTACCAATTCTGGGTTTCTGTCACAGGCTGGGGTGCCAGTCAAAGGAAGTCCAAACAGGCCACGGTCAGGAGTCAAGAAAACAGTGCAAAGCCAAGCTGGGGTCAGGAGCCAGGAACACAGAGCCAAGTCCAAAATCACTAACCAGAAGCATAGTCCAAGCCAGGCCAGGGTCAGGAGCCAGGAACACAGAGCCAAGTCCAAAGCCAGCGGGTCCAAAAGTCTAGGCACAAGAGCCAAACCAAAGTGGATATAAGCAACAAAGATGACTTATTGCTTCCATGAAGAGTACTTCCCAGAGTGTGGAGTTAAATGCTGCTACCAATTAGCCAGCTGCATGAGCACCCAGGCTCCTGTTAGAACTCTGGGCTAGCTGAGCATCTTCTCTGCAGCCTGGCCTCTCTTCGCCTGGTTCCTAAGTTTTGTGGCATTCGCTCCCTTAAACAAGTCACACACCTCAGCTTGTCATTCTTCCTTCTTACCTGAGCCAGGTGTGAAGACTGTTGTTGCAGGCACTTGCCGGCTATCCTCCTCTGCTGCTTCTGAGGGGCCAGCTGTGGTTTCTGCAGGCTCTGTCAGCTCATCCTCATCCATGGCCATGACACTTTCTATAGCCTCCCTAGGATCAGCTGGAGCACAAGACAGAACTCAGTGGCATCTAAATATTGGTGACAACTCAGATCTTCAGATGACCTTACCCAGCTATTTCATGTAAATGAAGAGAATGGGACAAAATGGAACCTTGCCAAAGACCAAGGGGCTGAGCAGCAGTCTCCCAGCACCACCTTCTGAAACCTCTGCTCCTCTCCAGGTAGGACCAGAACCACTGTAGAATGGTGCTCCTTAGCCCAGAAAGGTTCTCCAGAAGTATACCATAGTGGATGGTATCAAAAGCTACTGAGAGGTCCAGAAGAATCAATATAGTGGCACTCCCTCTGTCCATCTGCCGTCTTCATTGCTGATGAATGCAGGGGGCTGTTCCATCACTGAAGACAATCACACACATTTTAGCCTGCCTTTTAAACGTGTGTGTGGAGGGCCACACACATTTTTATAGTATTACTCTATTCCTATGCTGTTCTATCCATTCTCCTCAAAATTAAAATAGGATGGGTTCCTGGATGGAAAATCCTGATGGCTGCATGAGAATACAGCAGGATGGGGGACCCGTGCTAACAATGAAGAGAAAACAGATTAGCCTGTGCCATCTGGAATCTCTGTTGCAGTTTCACTTTCACACACAAGCACAACAGAAACCTGGCCTCCATGGAAAATCACTCTGGTGTGAAAGAGCCTTGCACTGGAAGATCAGTGGTCCAGCTAGTCATATAGGATTATTGACTGAAAATAGATCTAAAATTCTGTTACCATGGTGAAACTTGGTTCCCTGACTAAAGGTACTGTTGTCTTCCTTCCAGAAATCAAAATAATCCAGAAACTGCCAAGCTCAGAATTTGGCTGCCAACCAGATGTAATTCAGTTTTGTATGTACTTGTCTCATCAGTAGATGGTTAAAAAACCAAGATGTGTCTTTATCAATCAACTATGGGTAGTTTAACAAGATCTACCCCATAGTCATGATAGGCAGACAGACCCATGTCATTCTTGAGAGAACATGTTCCACTCCCTAGAATATCATGAGTTAGTACTTTGCTTGGTAACAGCTGCATAACTTATTTTTGGCAAACTCTGGAAAACCTGCTCAGAACCTGTAAGAAGGAATGGCTTGGGAACTAACAAGCTTAGTAAAATAACAGCTTCCAAAAAAGAGGAGTATGAATTGGATGATATATTTTTGCAGTGGCCTTAATTTTAAGTAACTGTTAAATTCTGTAGCAGAGATTGTGTTGTACAATTCCTGTGGGAAAATTTTTACTGTTGGGGGGAAAACATGGTCTGCCAAGGCATTTGGCTCTGCCATGTAAAGATTCCTTCTAAACAACCAATTAGCTCAGTTTTAATGTTTTCCTAATTCACAGGTTGTTGTGGATAAAATGGAGGAGAACAATGTAAACCATTATGGGTCCTGATTGTGGAAAAAGGCAGGATATAAATAAAGTAAGTAAATAAATAAGTAAATATGTTGATCTGTCTAAACTTACATCAAGTGGTTAGGATGCTCTTGATTGATAAAAGTTTTACAACATTGCCCAAGACTGGAGTATAATGTTTACTTGGAAGTAAGTCTCAGTTTGATGAGGCTGCGGGCCACCCAAGACAGACAGGCCACAGCAGAGAACTCAGACAAAACGTGATCCACTGGAGAAGGAAATGGCAACCCACTCCAGTATCTTTGCCAAGAAACCCCATGGACAGTAACAAAAGGCTAAAAGATATGACGCCGGAAGATGAGACCCTCAGGTCGGAAGGTGTCCAGTATGCTACTGGGGAAGAGCAGAAGGTGGGTACAAGTAACCACAGAAAGAGTGAAGTGGCTGGGCCAAAGCCCAAAGGATGCCAGCTGTGGATGTGTCTGATGGTGAAAGGAAAGTCCGATGCTGCAAAGAACAATACTGCGTAGGAACCTGGAATGTAAGATCTATGAATCAAGGTAAGTTGGATGTGGTCAAAAATGAGATGGCAAGACTGAACATTGACATCTTGGGAATCTGTGAACTAAAGTGGATGGGAATAGGCAAGTTTAACTCAGAAGACCATTATATCTACTACTGTGGCCAAAAATCCTGTAGAAAAAATGGTGTGGCCTTTATAGTCAACAAGACAGTGAGAAAGGCAGTAAAATGGGATACAATCACAAAAATGATGGAATGATCTCGGTCTGAATCCAAGGCAAACCATTCAACATCACAGTAAATCAGGGTTCTTTTTGTAGCAGGAACTCCTTTGCATATTAGGCGACACACCCCTAATGTAGCCAATCCTCCAAGAGCTTACAGAGCTCTTCTTACAGGGGCTACTGTAAGCTCTTGGAGGATTGGCTACATTAGGGGTATGTCGCCTAATATGCAAAGGAGTTCCTGCTACAAAAAGAGCCCTGACAGTAATCCACATCTATACCCCAACCACAGAGACAGAAGAGGCTGAATTGGGCCAGTTCTGTGAAGACCTACAACACCTCCTAGAACTAATACCAAAAAAAGAAGTCCTTATCATGATAGGGGACTGGAATGCTAAAGTAGGAAGTCAAAAGGTAACTGGAACAATGGACAAGTTTGGCCTTAGGGAACAAAATGAAGCCGGGCAAAGGCTAAAAAAGCTTTGTCAAGAGAACACGCTGGTCATAGCAAACACCCTCTCCCAACAACCTAAGAGGCAACTCTGCACATGGATATCACCAGATGGGCAACACTGAAATCAGATTGATTGTATCATTTGCAGCCAAAGATGGAGAAGCTCTATACAGTCGGTAAAAACAAGATCTGGAGCTGACTGTGGCTCAGATCATGAGCTACTCGTTGCAAAATTCAGGCTTAAACTGAAGAAAGTTGGGAAAACCACTAGGCCATTCAGGTTTGACCTAGATCACATCCCTGATGCATATAAAGTGGAGGTGAAGAATAGGTTTAAGGGACCAGATTTGATAGAGTGCCTGAAGAACTGTGGATGGAGGTTCATGACATTGTACAGGAGGCAGCAATCAGCATCATCCCAAAGAAAAAGAAATGCAAGAAAGCAAAGTGGCTGTCTGATGAGGCTTTACAAATAACAGAGGAAAGAAGGAAAGCAAAAGGCAAAGGAGAAAAGGAAAGATTTACCCAACTGAGTGCAGATTTCCAGAGAACAGCAAGGAGAGATAAGGAGGCCTTCCTGAATGAACAATGCAATGTAACAGAGGAAAACAATAGGGGACTAGACATCTCTTCAAGAAAACTGGAGAAATCCAAGGAAAGTTCCATGGAAAGCTGGCCATGATAAAGGACAAACACAGTAGGAACCTAACAGAAGCAGAAGTAATTAGGAAGAGGTGGCAAGAATACACAGAAGAACTATACAAGGATCTCAATGTCCTTGACAACCATGATGCTGTGATCACTGACCTCGAGCCAGACATCCTAGAGCGTGAAGTCAAATGGGCCTTAGAAAGCATTACTAGCAACAAAGCTCATGGAGGTGATGGTATCCCAGCTGAACTATTCAAAGTCTTAAAATATGATGCTGTTAAAGTGCTGCACTCCATATGCAAGCAAATTTGGAAAACATAACAGTGGCCACGAGATTGGAAAAGGTCAGTTTACATTCCAGTCCCAAAGAAGGGTAATGCCAAGGAATTTCCAAACTATCGCACAATTGCAGTCATTTCACATGCTAGCAAGGTCATGCTCAAGATCCTACAAGCTAGGCTTCAGCAGTATGTGGATAGAAAACTGCCAGAAGTACAAGCTGGGTTTCAAAGAGGTAGAGGAACTAGAGACCAAATTGCCAGCATTCGCTGGATTATGGAGAAAGCAAGGGAGTACCAGAAAAACATCTACTTCTGCTTCATTGGCTACGCTAAAACCTTTGATTGTGTGGATCACAACAAACTGTAGCAAGTCCTTAAAGAGACGGGAGTACTAGATTACCTCACGTGTTTCCTGAGAAACTGTCAAGAAGCGACAGAACCAGATATGGAACAACTGATTGGTTTAGCATAGGAAAAGGAGTACGACAAGGATGTATATTGTCACCCAGCTTATTTAATTTATATGCAGAGTACATCATGCAAAATGCCGCTCTGGAGAAATCACAAACTGGAATTAAGATTGCCGGGGAAAACCTCAACAATCTCAGGTATGCAGACGATACCACTCTAATGGCAGAAAGTGAAGAGGACCTAAAGAGCCTCTTGCTGAGGATGAAAGAAGAGAGCGCAAAAGTTGGCTTGAAGCTCAACATCAAAAAAACTAAGATCATGGCATCTGGCCCCATCACTCCTTGGCAAATAGAAGGTGAAGTCATGGAAGCGGTGACAGGCTTCACATTCCTGGGATCCAAGATCACTGCAGATGGTGATTGCAGCCATGAAATTAAAAGACACCTGCTCCTTGGGAGGAAAGCTATGGCAAACCTAGGCAGCATAATAAAAAGTTGAGACATCACCCTGCCAACAAAAGCCCATTTGGTCAAAGCAATGATATTCCCAGTAGTAATGTATGGCTGCAAGAGTTGGACTATAAGGAAGGCTGAGCACCGAAGAATAGATGCTTTTGAATTATGGTGCTGGAGAAGACTCCTGAGAGTCCCTTGGACTGCAAGGAGATCAAATCAGTCAATCCTAAAAGAAAACCCTGACTGTTCCCTGGAAGGCCAGATACCGAAGCTGAAGCTCAAATACTTTGTCCACCAAATGAGAAGGGAGCACTCACTGAAGAAGACCCTGATGCATAGAAAGCTTGAAGGTCAAAGAAGAAAGGGACAGCAAAGGATGAGATGGTTAGACAGTGTTATTGATGCAACAAACATGAAGTTGAGCAAACTCTGAAGGACAGGAGAGCCTGCCATGATGTGGTCCATGAGATCGCAAAGAGTTGGACTTGACTGTGTGACTGAACAACGACAGAAAAGTTTCAGTGTGTTCAGTGAGGCTTACTTCAGGTAAACACGCCTAGAGGATTTGTTCCTGTACAAACTTAGACCTGGGGTTGCCATCTCCAGGTAAGGAAATTCCTGGAGTATTGGGGGCAGAGCCCAGAGGATGGAGTTTGGGAGGGGAGGGAGCTCAGCAGGGATATGATACCAGAGAAGTGAGTCCACCCTGTGAAGGTACCATTTCCTCCGGGGGAACTGATCTCTGTAGTATGGAGATCAGTCTTAATTCAGGGGAAATTCTAGGGCCAGCCTGGAGGTTTGCAATCTTATTTAGACCACATGTACAGAACAGCAACATTGGATTGTAAAGCAACCTTTGTTGATATATCCATTGATCAGTTCAAAACTCATACATTTAATAAGGTTGCCAACTCTGAGTTGGGAAATTCCTGGAGATTTGGGGTTGGAGCCTGGGAAGGGTGGGGTTTGATGAGGGCAAGGGAACTCAGTGGGGTACAATGCCATAGAATCCACCCTCCAAAGTAGCCGTGTCCTTCAGGGGAACTGATCTCTGTCATCTGGAGATCAGTTGTAATTCCAGGAGATCTTCTGCTGCCACCTAAAGGCTGTCAGTGCTACAAAAACGGCCTTTCTATTTTTACGTGTCAGGAACCTGGCCCTTAAGCATTAACTGCCTTTCTGGTTTCCGCACATCCACACCAACAGAAGGACTGAAAAGCATTTTAAATGGCATATGGTAAATTCAGCCTTACTTACGACAAGCCCCACTGAAGGTGCTGGGAGATGCTTTTGAAAAAAACATGCATGGCATCAGGCTTCTATGCCCATTTAGAAAACTGGAGCATGTGGAGGAATACATGACTGCATACATGATGTATCTGAAATGAATGGAATGTGGTAGAGCCGGCAGCAAGCAGGAAATAATTTCTGCTGTAGAAAGACCTATAAGTCTGAATCCTACAAATCTGAGTAAAAGACAAAGTCAGGGAGTTGAAGAACCATCACATAATAACCACATGGAGGCACTCTTGATTCACCTAGCTTTATATCCCCAACTTCTTTCATGCCTTCCTGTTCTCTTGACTTGGCAACCCCCTCCTGCTCCAAAATCAACTCGTTGGTATGGATAATAAAACAGTGAATTACTATTCACTCTTTATATATCTTAGTACATTTCAATGCTGCAGACCTTAATTGGTTTGTCTGATAATTCAGTTCCTTCCTTTCTTTCTTTTTTAAAGAAAAACCTTTACTTGCTGGGTTCCACCACCCCCCTCCAAAAAAAGATGTTTACAACAAAAACAAATACATTATGACTTCCTTACCTTTAGAATCCTATTTTTCCAAGAAGTAAGAGATCTGTAAAATTATACTCTGCCCTTGTGGAGGCAGGTAGCACAACAGTTCAGCTAGCTTAAAGCTGCTTTAAGTTTAGAAAGTAGATCTTCCCTTAAATTGATCCAGTTTTTCTTGAATCAGACTAACCTTTTCTTAAAATCTTTTACTTTAGGGTATTAAAAGTTAAAGATGCCATTTGGTAGTATCTCACACAACAGATCGTGGTTAAAACTAGAAGCTTCCATCATAGACCACAGACTCCTTGCCCTTATACGCACACACTACATGAGAGAACAACTATTTGTTAGTGAGATGTAACTCACAAGGTCATCTGTCCCACAGGGTTCCAGTCAGGAGAGGTGTGAAGCAAGGAGATAGCCTTGCTCCATTATTATTTAACTTCTATATAAACTTTATGATGCCCTCCAGGCACTTATGGCTTACTGCAAAGAGTATTTAACAATCAGTCTTTTAAAGACCAAAACTTAGTTTTCTCTAAAAAGTTTATCAAACACTGGTGGCAGATAGATGGCCATGAGATCAAACAAGTTAACGTAGGGGTGTCAAACATAAGGCCTGGGGGCTGGAACTGCCCCACCCAGGGCTGTTATGCAATCCACGAGCAGCTAGTACAAGGGAGAGAACAGGAGACTGCTCAAGGCAGAATGGGCAGATCCACTCTGATTGTAGCCTCAGCATGACGGAACAACCTCGTCTGCAGCAGTCAAGCAGCATGAGAGTGTCTGCCCAGGGCTGCACCACTGGCTCTCTAGTCTGCCCATATGGTTTTCCTTTGCACCCCCCTCCCAGCCCATGAGGCCTTGCATCAAGGATAAACCAACCCAGAGCTTACCAGCTGCTGTCCTTTATACAGTTTATGTCTCTGGTACCTGGGATTACATTTTAGTGACATTTATGTCAGATCCGGCCCTTGTGACAAATGCATTCGACCCCTCTGAGTTAAAGTGTTCAGGTATTGAGGTGCAGTGTTCCAGCCGTCTGGCTCGTGGTCAACTCAGCTTTCCCATGTAACTGAATCTGCCCAAAGAGAGGCTACAGCAACTTTAAGACTCTTTTTTTGTTTGTTTACAAAGGGGGTTCTCACATACCATATAAAAGGTGGTACCCCAGTTTATGCCTGGTTCGCAAATGGGTCTGTACAATGATTACTATAATCCAGAAACAACCCAATCCAAATTCCTTAGATCCTTATTCGGAGTATCTCATTGTGTACCAAATGCCTCACTTAGGCTAGACGCAGGGTTGGTTCCCCTTGAAGTACATGCCTGGTTCCAAGCTATATGCTTCTGGCTCAAGTTAACTCCCCCACCCCCCGATTAACTTCATTAATCCCCTCAGACAATTTCCACGCAAGGTGGTTGAGAGCGGTAGAGGACAAACTGCAAGTTTCTCTGTACAGCATCTTCGGTACTCAGGAGCCAGAGCACTAATCAAACAGAGACAACGGGACACAGCCCTTCAAGCCGACAGACCATGTGCCCCCTCTGCTCTGGCAGTGGGGAATGTTAACAAAAATTTTGTGCCATCAAATTACTTTTCTGCATTAGAATTCCCCAGATATCTCAGAGCCTTCACTTTGGCCTGTTTCAGTGTCCTCCCATCTGCCCTTCAGTGTCCTCCCATATGCACGTACCCCATATGTACAACGTCTCTGCCCATGTCAGTCTGGGATGGTAGACACAATTGAACACTGCTGGTTTTACCAGGACACTTGGAATATGTACATTACCCCAATTCTATCCAAATATCCAGGTAGATCAAAGGATTTTTATACTTTATTCTTGACGACCATTTTAATGAAACTACCGTTAAGGTCGCAAGATTCTCTGTTCTGGCATGCTCTACAAGGCAGAAGAACATGGTCTAGTATTTTAATAATTTTATTATTACTATTAATTGTATATTATCTGTACAGAATATCTATTTTATGCATCCAATGTGTATTATGTACTGTTGATATTGTCGACTGCTGATCTTGGATCATAATAATAATAAACTGAAAAAAACTCTAAGGTCGTCTCAGTGCTGCTAATAAGTGGCATTTTTAAAATGACATATTTAAACAATAAAAGAAAAAGCAACCTTTTACATCTTCTACAGCTGCTAACTTTTTTCTGGCTGTGGTCCTGTGCCTTTAAATAGTTGCACAGCTTGAGGAAACTGATCAGGTGAAGCTTTCATCAGTATTACTTCCCTGGCCTATTATGTCGTAGTCACCCAGCAGGTTGAGGCATAGGACTTCTGCCAGGAAAAAACTTGGCAATTCTGTCTTCTGTGAATGATAGATTATTTTGACTGCACGATTCAGCAAAAAGGGGGACAAAACAAAACAAAGAGCAACAACTACATAAGAGAAGAGGGAATGATCTGAGCAGATAAATGTAATGCATTCACTTCTCTGTAAGGAATTAAACCAGCACCTTATAGGCATTCCATTGCCAACAACCCTGGAGAAACACATCCTCAATTTAAACATAATTTTATGAAGAATTCAAACATAATTCTGTGAAGAAAGTTGCTAGCTAGTACTTATGGGATATAAGATACATCTGGCGGTTTGCAAAGACAGTTGTGGAGTTTTGATGGATTTCTTTATTTTTAACAGTTGGTGTTAGCAAGAGCAGATTATAACCTAAGTTGGTTGGAAACCCCAGTGCAAAGAAACGGCTAATTTAGTTTTGATAATAGCTGGTACAGCAGAAATGGAGCATGCATGCAAACTCTGGCATAGTCTGTATCCATTCCAATGTGTCTGACTATGCAAAACAATTTCCAGCTATCATGCAGTGTTTCATCAGTGGTTCTCAGTGCTGAAGAAACTATCCACTGCTAAGTTAACTAGGAACCGTGCTGCCTATTTGCCGTCAAGTGAACTCAGGAAAATATTACTGAACTAGGGTAGCCAACTCTGGGTCTGGAAATTTCTGAAGATATTTGAGGTGGAGTCTTGGGAGGTGGAGTTTGTGGAGGGAGGGACCTGAGTGAGGTATAATGCCACAGAGCCCACCTTCCAAAACAGTAATTTCCTCCAGGGGAACTGATCCCTGTAGTCAGTTGTAATTCCAGGAGATCTCCAGGCTTCACCTGGTTTTTGGCAACCCTATAGTAAACACAATACATAACTATGTTGGGATGCAGGGAAAAGAGCTGACATCTGGGTGGAAAGATGGCAGCAAGTTTGACAAACCAGGATGACAAAAGTCAAGGGAGGAAAAGGGCTTTGCCAGGAACCTAAGGGTCAGACTACAATTGCACAGGTGGGGCCTGGAGATCTCCTGGAATGACAACGGATCTCCAGACTACAGGGATCAGTTCCCCTGGAGAAAATGGCTGCTTTGGAGGGTGGACTCAGTAACATTATACTCTGCTGAGGTCCTTCCCCAGGTTCCACCCCCAAATCTCCAGATCTTTCCCAACCCAGAGTTGGCAACCCCAGATATCCCACTTAAAAAAAAAAAAAGTGGCTCTGGGGGGCTGTCAGCACTATTTAAACTGCCCTCCCTTCACCCATGAAATTTCCCTAATCAAAACCACCTATCCAGGGCATGGAGAATCTATGTGTCTGTCTTATTTCCATTGCCCAATAAACAGCAGATGATGGGGTTGCAGTTTTAACTGAGAAAACAGCTAAATGCCCATTCTGCAGTGCCTGCGCTCCAGTCACATTAACAGCCTCCTGCTGCAGAAGAAGAAAACACTGGCTCTCCCCTGTAATGTGTACTTTGGCCCCCCTCCTGAAAGATAGACATGAGTCCCCCAGAGGAAGGTTGCCTATGCTGTAGGGGTGGAGTGCTGTGAGCCTGTGGCCTAGCCGAGCTGCTGTGACTCACCTGAGGGTTCAGTTCTTCTCCAAGGCCCCCCGACAGAAAAGGAGAAGTCACTGTTGGCAAAGGGGGAGGGAGCTGGGCCCTTGGAAGCTCAAACCAAGGGAATTTTAGTCTTACTCATCATCTTATTTTTATATCTGGTTTTTCAGATGTAAACCTCAAGTTAACTCTGAGTTTGCTGCAGCTTATCCAGCTGATGCCTTCATTCTCACTGCCGTCTCATACAGCGACAAGTCACAACAAAATACGCCGCACACAGTTGCTGATCATCTGGGTTGTGGGGAATCCAGACTGCTTTCATCAAGGCAGCTCTTTTGTTGCAGCCAAATCACATTTTCCCCAGTGCTCAAACCACAATATTTTATCTTGGGGGGGGGAATGGGAATCTCCCCCCGTCCCCCAACCAGTTCATTGCTGAGCACTGTGTGGAATATTGGAGGCATGAATTAGATCTTTTCTGTGACTTGTCTCCTGATAAATGAGCCAAGCTCTGCCTGCCTGCACAGTATTCTGAGCATTTTTGAAATTTATACATTTCTGAAAACATGAGTGCTTTATCGCTCCAGTTCAGGAACACTTAAAAAAAAAAGTAGGAAACACAAGCAAAGCAGTTCCTTCCTTGTATCGATATGGTGAACTTTATTTTTATTTTTAAAAATTCTCCATGATTGAGTTCATTTCTCCCAACTTTAAATTTGTGAACCTGATCTGCTGCAAGACTCTTTCTCCATCCCTGTCCCATTTTGTGTAGACTGAACGTCATGGTCGTTGCCTTTGAATCTGGACTTGATGCTGTAAAAGCTGAAGTGTATTTCAACCATACTTGGGCTGTCTGGATAAACCCCTGAAGTCCCAAATTTTCAGTGGCTTCATCTTATACTCCTTGAAATGAGTAGGGGGTTGACAGTTGTTTATTAATTAGATGGTTTTAAAGAGAACTTGGATGTTAGACCAAAAGCTTTGCTGGGCTAGCTGATCCCACTGAGTGTGTATTGTGTAGGAGAATAAAACAAAAGTCTAGTGGCACCTTAAAGATTAACAACATTTATTTCATCGTGAACTTTTGTGAGTCTCACTTCTTCAGATATGTGGAGTGAAATCAGGGGTCTTTTGGGGGGGGAGCGCAGCTCCGGCAGCTTCGAGGGCAGAAAGGCTCCCACATGTCAGTTTCGGCTGTACAAGCCAACTGGGGAGTCTTTCCGCCAGCCGAATGTCAATTTCAGCCCCATTATATCCTATGGGCCTTTGAACACTCCTGCTACCCCCAGAGGCTGTCATTCCACTCCATGGTCTCTTATTCCAGTCACAGAACACTCCTGCTCCATCCTGGGGCCATCATTCCACTCTGTGGTCTGTCAGAAAAGATGCCTTTGATGTTTCTCACTGAATCCATTGTTTTATGTTCCCTACCCTGCTTTGCGCTTGCGTAGCTATGCAGGCAGAAACGTGGGAGCTTCTTCCCTGCCGCTTTTCCTTATCACGGTGGCCTTGAATGTAGGCTTTGGACTATTCTTGTTTCGCTGAGAATTTTCCAGTCCTGGGAAGGCAAGGGGAGGGGGGAGTAGTCTCCCGCTCATGAAGTATTTCTCCCGCCGGGAGTTCCCGCGCGAGTGCTCAAGTTTTATTCGCTAGGCGCTTCATTGCATCACACTATAAGTTAGCTTGCTCTGCTTTGCCCCCCATTCCTGACAATGACCTCCTACTGTGGGTTTTAGCAAGATAATCCTAATAAACCTTTCTTTGTGCAAGAATGACTGGATCTACTTGATTTCAAACCTGACAGAAATTGTCAGGAATCACCCTTCATTCCCTCACCGTCAGTTTCCGCCGTCTACCACGATGAGCGGAGCGGGGAAGGGAGCCACGGGCACAGCCCCGTTGATTACTACTTCGGGAGCCTCCGGCGCAGCTCCAGCGATCACTACTGCGGGAGCCACGGGCGCCGTTCCAGTGACTACTGCGTCAGGAGCCACGGTTCCCGTCACTACTGTGGCAGCTCCAGTGGTTACTATCCCGACCACCACCGTTGTTCCGGTGACTACAACTACAGTTTTGGCAGCACCGGCAGTCTACTCAGCAGCCGGGTTGGCTACCCCACCATCGATTGGCACAATTGGAGCCGCGTACACACTCCCGATCTACAGCCCGGCCGGGCCTCTACAAAGTCAGGGAGGTGCGGTTCCACGAACCTATGTGCCAGGGGTCCCAACACCCTGGGATAAAGGGGTGACTTATCGCAGATCACGCGATTGGACTAAGAACTTGTTGGACACTACCCAGACCACCTGGACTATGCCGGGAAGCCAGAGCCGGGACAGTCTTTTGGATCCCAGAGGTAGTTTTGGTCTTCCCCAAGGGCGGGTGTCACGGGGATCCCCCAGAACGGGGTCCAGCCAAGATACTGATGCCCGCATGGACTCTATTCAAGAGGATACCCGACGGCTGGTAAGGGATATGAGCAAACTAATGCAGTCCCTACCCCAGATGATGGACCAAGCCATTCGGGCCCATCCGCTGACACAACCTAGACCGGTACCAGCCGCGGCACCACCGTTGATACCGGGGCGGCCACCTCCTGCTCCTCCGGGCCCGGGGCCGGGCCAACCAGTACCACCGGGTCCAGGGCCGGGCCAGCCAGCTCCCCCAGGGCCGGGGCCGGGCCAGCCAGCACCAGCCCCACCTCCATTGGTTGTCCCAGCGCCAGGACCCGGGCCGGGGCAACCAGGACCTATCCAGCCGCCAGTTTTACCTCCGCCTCAACCCCCTGCTCCAGCACCCCTCATGCAGCCGGTCCCAGTACCGATCATGGCGCCAGCCCCCCCGGTAATCCGCCCCAAGGACATGCTTGAGATCACATTTGATGGAGATCCAGAGACTGTGTCCTTTTTCATTTTGCAAGTTGGAAAATTTGTGCAAAGATGGGGCTATGTATTCCCAGACGAAGAACAACAGGTGGAGTTTATCGCATCCAGGTTCCGGGGGAGTGCGACTAGCTGGTATGTAGCCCTTCATGATCTGGAGGCAGCGGAGTTGGGGAATGTAGATGACTTCATGTGGGCCTTGAGAAATCGTTTTGAGGATCCGGGGGCGGCCGAAAAGGCTGAAGCCTTCCTCCGCACATTCAGACAAGGCAAACTCTCAGTGCGGGAGTACTCACGGGAGTTTCAAAGGCATGCCGTGAAGATTCGAGACTGGACAGATGCGGTCTTGGCCCAACAATATCGAATGGGACTAGCCGTAGACGTCCGCAATAATGTCCTCAGCTCTCAGCAACCCCGCACCCTTCAGGGTTGGATGGAGGAAGCCGAGAAGGCCGAAAGTCGCTTACGCATGATGAAACTGGATCTGTCTTTGGGTAACAACCGTCCAAGTACTGCGGCAGGCCAGGCCAGACCCAAACTTATGTCCACCCCAAGTGGAATGAGGGATCAGCGTATGCGACAGGGGCTCTGCCTGCGATGTGGGGAGAAAGGGCATTTCGCGGCAGCCTGCCCGAGAGGGGATCCCAATAGAGCCCCACCACAAGAAGAGCCCAGAAGGTGGACAACCCCTACCCCGAGGAAAGGTACAGCAAAACCACGCAACACGCGGGCTCTTTTTGCTAGCCCCGACCAAGCGGATGCTTTGATGCTAGAGGAGGAGAGCGAGATGCAGGGAAATGAAATGGTCCTGTTTGTGAATGGCGCTACACAGCAGGACCCAGCACCTGAGGCGCCTAAACTGGTGAGCAATTACCCCTCTCTCTTCTTTGTGACTGTTCTGGTGATGAATCCCTCAATGATGACCCACATTCGGGTTCGGGCCCTCATTGACTCAGGGTGCGGGAGGGATCTCATAAACCCATCTATGGTTATGGGGTTGGAGGCAGCCGTGGTCCACTTAAAAGACCCAATAACTTTCACGCAGATGGATGGGTCTCCAATGAAAGAACCATGCCGATTTGAGACTGTTCCTTTAAGAATAGGCATTGGTGACCACTGGGAGCTACGCTCGTTCGTGATAGCCCCGCAAGCCCAATTTCCCTTAGTGTTGGGTAGTCCCTGGTTACATGGACATAACCCTTACATTCTATGGGAAGAAGGGGATGTACAATTTATCTCCCCAAAATGTACGGGACACAAATGGGACCCAGGGTGGGGAAATCCCCCATGCAATGAACCTCCTCGAGCTTGTTTAGCAACGGAGGATCTTAACCGCATCCCTGAGGATTACCAGTATATAACAAGGGTTTTTGAGGAGGAGGAAGCTGATGAATTACCCCCCATCGTAACTCCGACTGTGCCATTGAGATTCTTCCGGGCCAGAAGTTACCAAAAGGGAAAATTTATGCCATGAGCCCAAGTGAAAAGGAAGAACTACGCCGTTTCATTGATAAAAATCTGGCCCGTGGATTCATTAGACCAGCATCATCTCCTTTTGCAGCACCTGTATTGTTTTGCAAAAAGAAGGATGGGGGGCTCAGACTCTGCACGGATTACCGGGGACTTAACGCAGTGTCTGCAACTAATGCCTACCCAATGCCCCTCATCAAAGACTTACTGGCAGAGGTAGCTAAAGGGAAAGTGTTTTCGAAACTGGATTTAAGAGATGCCTACTTTCGGGTTCGCATCAGAGAGGGGGATGAATACAAGACTGCATTTAATACCCCGCTGGGGCAATTTGAATACAGGGTGATGCCCTTCGGGTTACAGGGGGCACCAGGGGTCTTCATGAACTTAATCAATGAAGTGTTACACCCCTATCTATTCAAGGGGGTGGTTGTTTATTTAGATGATATCTTGGTCTATACCCCGGATCAGGAATCCCACACTAACCTTATGCGTAAAGTACTGGAAAAGCTCTTAGAGCACAAACTGTTTGTTAAACTGTCAAAATGTGAATTTCACCAAGAGTGCATTGACTTTTTGGGATACCGCATATCCTCTGCGGGGTTAGAGATGGACCCAAAAAAGGTCCAGGATGTATTAATGTGGGAGCCCCCCAAAACCAGGCGACAGCTCCAAAGTTTTCTCGGCTTCGCCAACTTTTACCGTCAATTCTTGCCGCACTTTGCCCAAGTAGCCCTTCCCCTCACGGATCTGCTAAAGACTAAGGGGAAGGGATCTAAGGCTTCGGCGCCAGGGGCCCCTTTGAATTGGACCTCGCAGTGTCAGCAAGCGTTCGAACAACTAAAACGGTTGTTCACGTCTGAACCCATACTTGCACACCCTGATGAGACAAAGAAATTTGTAGTCCAAGTAGACGCATCGGACACTGCTATGGGTGGGGTGATTTTGCAAGAGAATGCTCAGAAACAGCTACAACCCCTTGCTTATGTGTCAAGAAAATTTAACGATACAGAAAGATTTTGGCCCATTTGGGATAAGGAAGCTGCGTCTGTACGTTTAGCATTGATCACATGGAGACACTGGTTAGAAGGGTCCCAAATACCTTTTGAAATCTGGACTGATCACAAAAATCTTGAGGTATTGCGAAAACCGCGGAATCTGAATGCTAAACAATTCAGGTGGGCTGAATTTTTTTCCAAATTTCAATTTACCCTTCACCATTTCCCAGGGAA
This sequence comes from Gekko gecko, assembly GCA_029375565.1. NCBI lineage: Eukaryota > Metazoa > Chordata > Lepidosauria > Squamata > Gekkonidae > Gekko > Gekko gecko. The sequence goes on along the minus strand of JAPDNY010000003.1, from coordinate 157,545,099 downwards.
AGCCAATCATCTGGCGGACGCTCTCTCCCGCCTTCCCCAACATTTTTCTAAGAGGGTCGAAGTACGGGAGTCTATGTTCACCCCGGAACAGTTAGTTGGGGCAGTTGTAACCCGGAAAGCCAAGCAAGCACAAACGAACCCCATCCAGACATTGACCTGGGAAAAACAATTTCTATCTGACATCACCCCACAAGAAAGAAATGATTTACAAGCCAGAGACGATGTGACTTGTGGTCCGAATGGCTGTTGGTACAGGGGAAATAAAATGTTTGTCCCAGAAGCTACCCGATCCCAAATCTTGCAGACAGTGCATGACTCAAAAGCTGCGGGGCACTTTGGATATGTAAAGTCCTTAAGACTTCTGCAACGTAGCTTCTGGTGGCCCCGAATGAAACAAGAGTTATCCCTCTATATACAATCCTGTCCAACATGCAATCGTTGCAAAGCCAGACCAGGTAAACCTCCAGGTCTCCTGCAGCCTCTACCCACCCCAAGCAGACCCTGGGAAGTAATCTCTATGGACTTTATTACTGATCTTCCCCCTCTAAACAAATGACGGTCATTTGGGTGGTAGTGGATTTATTCTCCAAGCAAGCTCATTTTATACCATTCCCCAGTTTGCCAACAGCCAAAGTCTTGGCCAAAGCATTCCTTCAACACATTGTCAAATTACATATGTTACCGCTCAAGATAGTCTCCGACAGGGGGGTTCCATTTGTTTCCAAGTTATGGTCTGAGTTAATGACTCTAATGGGTATTGAACGTGCTCTCAGTACTGCCTATCACCCTGAAACTGGTGGGCAAACGGAGAGAGTAAACCAGACGTTGGAACAATACCTGAGATGTTTTTCTAACTATCAACAAGACAATTGGGTAGATCTACTGCCATTGGCGGAGTTTGCGTACAACAACTCATGGCACGCTTCAACAAAAATGTCACCATTCAAAGCGGCCATGGGCTATGATAGCCCCCTCTTCCCTTCTTAAAGCCTGTTGGAAATGGGGGGACAGCCTCAGCATGGTGTAAAACTTTTCGCAATTCTTGGCCCCTGATTGTTGAAACGTTGAATGAGGCCAAGGCACAGTACAAAAAACAGGCAGATAAAAAAAGGACCGGTGGATGGAAACTGCAACCGGGAGACACTGTCTATCTGTCAACTAAGAACCTAAGGCTAGCGCAGCAATCCAGGAAACTTGCTTGGAAATATATTGGTCCTTTCAAAGTGTTGAGATGTATCAATCAAGTAACTGTACAACTAGACTTGCCTAAATCTCTTAAAGCAATACATCCAATTTTCCATTACAGTCTCCTCAAACCTGCGTTACCCCCGACTAAATGGCAACCTGAGATGTCGACTCCTCCCCCCCCTTTGATGGTTGGCGATGAGGAACACTACGAAATTGCTGATATTTTGGACTCTAAGATTCTTCGTGGGCAACTCCTGTACCTGGTTCAATGGGTACACTTTGGGCCCCAATACAGGGAATGGGTGAAAGTCTCTGATATCAATGCACCTGATCACCTAAAAGACTTCCACACACGATACCCTAACAAACCTGGGGGCCCTTGTTCTCTCCTTCCTGAGTGGTGGGTGGGTGGTATTTTGGGAAGGGCAGAATGTCAGAAAAGATGCTTTTGATGTTTCTCACTGAATCCATTGTTTTATGTTCCCTACCCTGCTTTGCGCTTGCGTAGCTATGCAGGCAGAAACGTGGGAGCTTCTTCCCTGCCGCTTTTCCTTATCACGGTGGCCTTGAATGTAGGCTTTGGACTATTCTTGTTTCGCTGAGAATTTTCCAGTCCTGGGAAGGCAAGGGGAGGGGGGAGTAGTCTCCCGCTCATGAAGTATTTCTCCTGCCGGGAGTTCCCGCGCGAGTGCTCAAGTTTTATTCGCTAGGCGCTTCATTGCATCACACTATAAGTTAGCTTGCTCTGCTTTGCCCCCCATTCCTGACAATGACCTCCTACTGTGGGTTTTAGCAAGATAATCCTAATAAACCTTTCTTTGTGCAAGAATGACTGGATCTACTTGATTTCAAACCTGACAGGTCTCTCATTCCAGTCCCCGAACGCTCCTGCTCCACCCTGGGGCTGTCATTCCACTCTGGGACCTGTCATTCCAGTTCTTGAACACCCTGCTACAGCCTGGGGCTGTCATTCCACTCCGTGGTCTCTCATTCCATTCCCAGAGTAATGTATTTGGGCCCAGAGACATAAGAACATAAGAATATAAGAGAAGCCAATGTTGAATCAGGCCAATAGCCCATCTAGTCCAACACTCTGTCACACAGTGGCCAAAAATACCAGGTGCCATCAGGAGGTCCAGCAGTGGGGCCAGGACACTAGAAGCCCTCCTACTGCTGCCCACCCCCAGCACCAAGAATAGAATGCATCACCTGCCCCAGACTGAGTTCCTATCTATACCTTGTGGCTAATAGCCACTGATGAACTTCTGCTCCATATGTTTATCTAATTCCCTCTTGAAACTGTCCATGCTTGCAGCTACCACCACCTCCTGCGGCAGTGAATTCCATGTGTTAATCACTCTTTGGGTGAAGAAGTACTTCCCTTTATCTGTTCTAACCCGACTACTCAGCAATTTCATTGAGTGTCCACAAGTTCTTGTATTGTGAGAAAGGGAGAAAAGTACTTCTTTCTCAACCTGCTCTATCCCATGCATAATCTTATGAACCTCGATCATGTCACCCCTCAGCCGTCGTTTCTCCAAGCTAAAGAGCCCCAAGCGTTTTAACCTTTCTTCATAGGGAAAGAGTTCCAACCCTTTTATCATTCTAGTTGCCCTTCTCTGCACTTTTTCCAATGCTATAATATCCTTTTTGAGGTGTGGCGACCAGAACTGTACACAGTATTCCAAATGAGGTCGCACCAATGCTTTATACAGGGGCATTATGATACTGGCTGATTTGTTTTCAATCCCCTTCCTAATAATCGCCAGCATAGCATTGGCCTTCTTTATTGCAGCTACACACTGTCTAGACATTTTCATTGAGTTATCTATTACGACTCCAAGATCTCTCTCTTGGTTAGTCTCTGCCAGTTCAGACCCCATCAATGAGTATTTGTATTTAGGATTTTTGGCTCCAATGTGCATCACTTTGCACTTGGCTACATTGAACCACATTTGCCACGTTGACGCCCACTCACCTCGACAGATCCCTTTGGAGTGCCTCCCTGGTTGTCACCACCCTGAACAACTTCGTGTTATCTGCAAATTTAGCCACTTCACTGCTTACTCCCAATTCCAAATCGTTAATAAACAAGTTAAAAAGCATCGGACCAAGTACTGATCCCTGTGGTACCCCACTGCTTACCATCCTCCATTGAGAAAGTTTCCCATTTATACTCACTCTCTGTTTCCTATTTATAAGCCAGTTTTTGATCCACAAGAGGATTTGTCCTTTTATCCTGTGACTATTGAGCTTACGTAGGAGCCTTTGATGAGAAACTGTATCAAAAGCTTTCTGGAAGTCAAGGTAAATAATATCTACTGGGTCCCCCTTGTCCACATGTTTGTTCACTCCCTCAAAAAACACTAACAGGTTAGTGAGATAAGATCTTCCCTTATAGAACCCATGCTGAGTCTGCCTCAATAGTTTTTGTTCATCAATGTGCCTACTAGACCCCAATGGAAAATCCATTTCGCATTTTTATTGCAACTCTACTTGTACTGTAATGTATTTCAATGAAGCCCATGCAAGTCAGTTGGCATTCCTGTCTCCCATTATTTCCAGTGGGCCTTCAAGTGTTTCCCATTGTTTCCAATGGGCAATCCTGTCCTTCCTTTTAGTACATCCCATACATCCGCCCTCCTACACGGCTCCAAACGGCATTTTAGTTATTCCCAGGAGTGTGAAAAGCCAGAGCAAATTTACAATCTGACTAAAGGCGCAATCCTATGCTCTCATACTTGAAAGCAAGTTCGGTTGTCTCAGTGGTGCTTAATTTTGAATAAGTATGCACAAGATTGTGTACTGCTTTTGAAGCAGCTGTTCATTTCTGCCTCATCCTTCTGCCCCAGCTCATCACTGGAGAGTTGGGAGCTCTGAAGTTCAGGGACAGTCTTTCATCATGGGGGGGGGGTGCCCTATGTGTGATTCCCTGGAAGCTCTCAGGAAGCTATAATTGGGGAGGGGTGCTGCGCCTTACCTCCACAGGGCGGGAGCTCTGGTTCGCCTTGAGCCATCTCACCACAGCACTGGCTGCCAGCCCATCCTGCAGCACCAGCTCCAAAACAGTCTCCATGTCCAACTCCTTGAACAGCCCTTCTAACCACAGCCTCTGAGTAGGCGCACAAGACATGCCACCCAAAGCAGCGGGGCAGCCTCGAAAGGAAGCAAAGGGGGTGGGTACTAAAGTTTTTCTGACTCCAGGTTACAGCACATAACGCTAGAGGGCGCAGCGAGAGAGACCAGGCAGAGAGCCAAAGAGGGAGGAGGAGGAGGAGGAATAGCGCACCTCCCCAAAGAAGGCGAGTTTGGAAACTGAAGTGGCACACTCACACAGATGCAACTTTTGGCAACAAGCCTGAGTGGGCATCCCTGGGAATGCTCAGTCTCACTCCTCTGGGGCAGAAGGGGCATGGATTGGAGCGCGCATTTGCAAAAGAAGGGGAGTTGCCGCGCTTTCCTGGGCTAAGGAGTCGGGGTCAGGCTGTGGGGATTCCTTGCTGAGCAGTTCCTGGGCTTTGAGTAGGTGGGGATTGTGGGTTGGCATCAGGCTGTGAGGAAGGTGGAGCCCGCAGGGAAAGTGATTCCCCTCTTCTCCTTCCCCCATGTCAACAAGCAGGGTGTCTGCACCCAGGGGTTTGCACATCTTTTCCTTTCATATGTTGTATTTACTTTCCAACCAGGGTCCGGGGTTTGGCCTAGGGCTGGCTGGTGCAGCAGCTGCAGCAGCACAATAAGCAGGCTCAGCCACCTCCTCGCCCGTGCCCACAGAGAGGGCTCCGAGTGTCACCTCTGGCACCCATGCCATAGGTTCGCCACCAGGGACATAGGGTATATTCTGGGGGCTGGAGAGGAGGGGGTTTGAGGAAGAGGTTCCAAACTCACAGGGTAGCTGTTGGAGCCTCTCCCCAAGATACCCACCATGTTTCAAGAACATTGGACCAGGGGGTCCAATTCTATGGGCCCCAAAACAGGTTGCCCCATTCCTTCCATTATTCTCTATGGTGGGGGAAAAAGTTACTTTTTTCCAATGGTGCTGTTAGTAGCTCTGGGGAGGGAGGGGGTTTGAGGGAGAGGCTCCAAATTTTCAGGGTAGCTTTGGGAGCCTCTCCCCACATACACCCCCACGTCTCAAAGCAAATGGACCAATGGGCCTAATTCTATGGTCACCCAAACAGGTTACCCCCATTACCTCCATTGTTTCCAATGGGGAAACCCAGCCAGCAGCACTTAAGGCAGGCAAGCAGGCAGCCACCCAGCAGTCAGACTCTCCTAGAGAATCTCAGGGAAAGTGAAATGTCTTGGGAGGTGCTTGTTTGCCATGAGAACAAGTGACACACTCCAGAACAAGTGGCACTGTAGCAGTGCAAGCATGCCACAGTGCCACACAGAAACCCCAAGAGACCAAAAGGAACATCATTTATACATGTATAAATTGATGGTGGAACCTCATTGGACCACTCACACCACACACACCTCAAAAAGAATATTTATAGCACTGGAAAAACTGCAGTGTATGCGCCCATACACACATAGGCATCCAGCTGATTTGGGGAGGATCCCGTTGCGCATTGGGCAGTTGAGCGGAGCACAGCCAATCATATGTGCCTTATGCGGTAGAGCGGAGCACAGCCAATCATGTGCGCCAATCATATGCACTGGGAGCAACACGGGTTGCTGCTGGCTTTTTGGCTGAGCGTTTACACTTCCAGGAAGCAGACTGACATGGGATAAAGGCACTCTCCGGGATTTGCTACCACTTGTAACAGATATCTTTTTAACACGGGAGTGAAGCGGAACAGCACGGGTTGCCTATAGGTGGGGAACGCCAGGCAGATGTGCCTGAGTGAACACCTCCTTTAATCCACTTGGGAAACGCAGCTGAAAAGTGGCTATAGCGGGGCATATTGCCAGAACTCAGCCAGAATTAGCACAAAGGGAAAGAGATTGAGAAGAGATTTAGGGCCCTAAAGTGACAAGTCTATGTGTCAGGATTGGGCCATCACTGAAACCCTGTAAAGGAGAGTAGGAAGACTGGTGGAATAATTTGGTGAAGTGAAATCCTCCCCCTGCCTGAATGAATAGGAATATTGTGAAACCTTGAAAAGTTTTGGTTCTAGTTTTTACAGCGCCACAAGATTCCTTTCTATTTTTGCTGCAACCAACTAGTATGGTTGCTTTGGGGGAAATATCTCCCTTCTTGTACCTCTCCAATAATACTTTAAAAAAAAACACCACAACTTTGACTGGATGAAACTCTGGGGCAGAGATTTTCTAAATTAAAAGCAATTTTTGGAAGAAAAATACAAATCAGAGAAAGGCTGTTCTTCTTGCTGAGCTTTGACACATATCCCTCCGCCCCCCCCGCCAAAAAAAACTCCCACATCATTGCCATGTGTCTAGTGTCCACCTACAAGCTTCGGCCTGGGAAAATTCAGTCACTCATTCCAGGCCTTGGTAAAACTCAGCAAATGCTCTAAGGAAAACAGAGCTGAACAATAAGCAGAAAATCAATTCTAATTCCCAGTTTAGTCCAGTACTATTCCAAGCAGTTTCATTGCATCACTGAAATTTTACTGGGCTCCAAAAGTTCTGCTTATTCAAATGTGTTCCCACAGACTCCCAGATGAAGTACTTTTTTGAAATGACCTTTATATTTAATTTTTACAGCTGTTGGACACAATCCAGCAAAAACAATGTTGGCTTTCAACTGGACTTGCTCCCTGCTAGGACCAAATTACATACTGGGCTCTCTGACTGGATCCTTTAAAATGTAATTTAGTGTTGTAGCAACAGGACTACATTTCTGTCAAAGGTGAGCTTTATTTAGTTAGTTAGTTATTTTGTTAGACTTATATTCCACCCTCCCCACACTGTAGGCTCAGGGCAAGTTGTAATTGTAATGCAGATTTACAATTAAACTATATTATAACAATCCATTTAAATCAGTAAAATCACCAACATACTAAAACAACAACATGCCTCAACAGATAATATAGTGGTCCCATCTGGCTTCTAGGAACTGCGGCCACTGGAGCCAGATCAAAGTGGATGCCTGCTGCCTCAAATAAAAGGCCCGACAGAAGAGCTCCATCTTGCAGGCCCTGTGGAACTGTAACAGGACCTGCAGGGCCCTGATCTCATAAGGTAGCTCATTCCACCAGGCAGGGGCAAGGGCTGAAAAGGCCCTGGCCCTAGTTGAGGCAAGTCGGACATCCCTAGGGCCAGGGACTACCAGCAGGTGTTGGTTCATAGAACGCAATGTCTTATGAGGCGGTCTTGAAGATATGCAGGCCCCTGGCTATATCAGGCTTTAAAGGTAAGCACCAGCAAGCACTATAATGCCAAGCACCCCAGAAAGACACGTACTGTGCTTTAGGATTGTAAGCCTCATGCAAATTCTGTGTGCAGAAGGCAGGGTGCAGAGGATCAGACTAGATGTGACAGAGATCATGGATGCCATGATGGATCTCTGTCAGTCTTTGAAAGAGAAATGACAGCAGTGTAGGGGCTCAATTCACACCAGGGCTGTACAGGAAAGAGAGAGGGGGGGTTAGCCTTTCCATTCAGGGTAATTTCACTAACAAAACTGCAAACTACAAGCACCTGTTCTTAAGGTTAGGTTACACAAATGCTTCTAGCCAGCAGGAAACAATCACATACCCTGGCAGGAATGTGACACCTAGGTGGGGACAGAGACGGGGGGGGGCAGCAGCAATGCTAAATTGTTCCTGAAAAGGGGAAGAAAAAAAGGATTGACCCACAGGGAACAGGCAGTGTGAGGTAATACATTCCCTGGATGTAAGGGAACTGGTTCCATTTTGGCTGATTCCATCTGGTAATAACTTGTAGACAGGAGCTCTCATACCAGGGCTCTATTACCATGTGGAGCTAACAAAGGGCAGGCAGCCCAGACAAAGACTCAAGGTAATGGGTGACTGATAGAATGCTGTAAATTCAAGTTTAAGTAGCCTACCCTAGAAAAACAATAGGGACAGGTATGTACAGGTACAGAGGTACAGAGGATAGATAGCATGTATGTACCTTTACTTTGTTTCCTTGCTTGATTCATTGCTGTGCAGAGTATATGTTTAACATTTTTCTAAATAAATTTCTTATTTGAAAGTTCGAAGGTTGTTCTCTGTAACCATGTTAAGTCCCACACAAACATGTTACTAAAAGTGAACCAGGAAAAGAAAATGGTCAGTCTGGGAGAGGGTGGGGTTTGGGGAGAGGAGGGACTTCAGCATGGTACAATGCCATAGAGTCCACTCTTTCAGCTGGAGATCAGTTGTAAAAGTGGGAGATCTCCAGGCCTTACCTGGAGGTTGGCAACCCTATTAGCCAATGGAGCCAAATCAAATCTGACATGGAAAATCCATGAATTGCATCTTGCACAGCTTTGGGGTATGTGTTTTTAGAACAAAGGGACAGCTTTTGTGGAAGGGGTTAACACCCCAGCCCCCATTACTGGTGATTTAGTTTAATTTGTTGACAGTGGATCCTATTTTAAAGTTGTGAATGTGTGAGTTTTAAGTCACATGTCATGTGTCATAGGTACTTTTGGTCCTCAGTCATAACTAATTTTTGTGATTTGGAAGTAAACGTATTATGCTGACTTGGAAAATGCCAGGATGGTCACATAGGCTGCTTCCACACAGGGATTTTCCCCCCACATGGACCCCAGGAAGCCCCCTGCATTTAAAAGGGCTTTCCCCTTTAAACCAGATCAAAGGAAAACCTCCTTTGATCTACTTCAAAGGAGAACCTGCAGGATAGATGCGGACAGTGTGTCCGTGTGGGTGCTCCGTCTACAGCCACTATGAGGAGGGAACTGGATTTAAACTCTGCTTTCAAAATTGTGTGGGACAGCTTGCTGCTACATGCCATCTCTGCTGTCAGTTTAGCCCTTTAAACTGCATTTTCACAGCACAGCTGCACTGTCCCCTTTTAGTGCAGCTGGGCTGAGAAGGGAAGCAGAGGGAGAGGTTCTTGCCCAGCATGATTACAGTTGTGCTGTACTTTGTGCATCATAGAGGAAAGGGGGAGAACAGAGAGGTAGCCATAGCCCTCAAAAGCAGAAGAAAGGGGGGGGTGCAAACCCCATTCTGGCCCATTCTGCCCCACTTCCTGCTGCCAAAACTGGGGTGCACTTTAGTGCTCCCATGTAGATGCAGCAATAATTTATAGTGCTCAAGATCATTCTAATTCTTATTTATATAATTAAATTACTATCATTTATTGTTCAATCACTGGTTAAGTTTTTCAGCAATTTAAAATGCTACATTTGTCCACTTGAAAAACATCACACAGAAAGATTAAATCTGTGTCCCAGAAATTGACCAAGGTAACTTTCAATCTTATCTTTACAATTTACCAAATTGCTTTGAGTTATGCAGGACCACATCTCAGAATCTGAGCTGCCACTACATACTAGATCACTTAATTTGCGATGACTTTTCTTTTCCTTTCCTAGTGGGGAAGTCATGTTGTTCTGATGCACCAAAACCATAAAGGAGTCCAATGACACCTTAAAGATAAACTGATTTCTTGTGGCATAAGCTTTAGTGGGTTAGAGCCCCTGTCATCGGATACAGGGAAAACTTGTTTCAGCGGATATACAAGTGTAAGGCAAGAATAACTGTGAACAGTAAGTGAAAGATATTTCAATGCAAAACTCAAATGTATACTAGTTAGATATGGTGACCATTCACAACAGCTATAATTGGTGTTTACAACACATTCCCAAGAGCCGGAAAGTGATTGTCCAGTAGTCCCCAGCATGATACCTGTGGGTGCCGTGGCACCTGCCAGCATGTTTCTTGGCATCCATTTACTTCTTCCTGAAAACTTCTTGTCCTCAAAGCAAAGCACCATTTCTGTTTTTTCTCCTGTAGTTAAGAGGTGCTTCCAAAGACCCCAGGAAGCATGCCCTTTGTTTCTACAGGGAGCACCCATTTGAAAGCAATTTCCTTCATTGTAGGGCACAGTTGGGCTTAGAAGCTTTTGTGATTGGAACATATGGCAGCCAAGGGCTCACAGCAAATGGGCCCCTCTTTCTGACAATTTGTCCCTGGCAATCTAGATATTATTTCTATTAATAATTTCCTCCACAGTTGAGCAGAAATTGGACAGTTCAAAAACAGCAAAAGATATCTATCCTTTTTCTCCTGTGAACTGTGTATAAATAAATGTCTTATGAGTTAATATTTTTCCTCATGGAATTGTGAAAGCATCACTCCAAAGCACAGAGCCTTGAACAACCTATGAAAAGTAAGATCATGCCAGTAGCTTCTAAAATATATGATCGCAGTGTGAGAGAAATACAGAGAGCTGTATCTCTATCATTTTTCCCCCCAAGAGTTTGTTAATTTGTCAAAAGAGGGACACTTATTTCCCTACAATTCTCAGATTTTATTCTACCACATCACACTTGCATATGACATTTCTGCACTCAAAAAACAAAAACACAATATTTCCTTTTAAGAAAAGAAATCTTTCCCTTTTTGAAAGGATGATGGGGCATTGGGGAACAATGTTATTGTTATTGTTGTTGTTGTTGTTGTTGTTGTTATTCCAAGAGAAAGAAACAAACTGTAACTTCTGAATAGCACCAAGAGCACTCCATACCCCAGCTCCAATCTCTAACAAATTTCTTGTGTAGGCACACTTTAGATACTCACAGAAAAATGACAACAGAAGTGCTTGTAGAGTAGTGCATTCATCTGATAAAAATAAAACAGTTAAGTGACTGATCAAATAATGGTCGATTGTTTTTAAAGGATTAACTTTTCTTAGAACAAAAAAGATATTTTAATCATCAACAGATCTGATATTCACACTTCTTGTGAAAACAAATCAGTTAACTAAGCCAACATGACCACTATAAAATGCTGCTTTCTAGAGATGCTGACAGTTATAGCAGGCAGGCAGTAGGAGAAAGTTTGATCCAAACTGCTGAAGGCTAAGAAACAAGCAGTCTTCACTACTTCCCTTGCTAACAAAACACACAGTGGCATTCTCAATTTTGTAAATTTATTTAAAATATCTGTATGCCAGCCCAACAGATACAGATAAATATATTTTAAAATTTAACACAAACAAAACATATAAACAGGGAGACACACAAATACAGAGATAAGGGCCAATGAGGGAATGCCAAACAAAACAAAAAAGTCTTCACACGCTAGAGGAAGGCAATGCTCAAGGGAGATAGATGAATCTCCCTGGGGAGGGAGTTCTAGGGTGCCATGACCAAGAGGGCTGTTTCTTGGGTTGCCAACCATCTACCTTCAGATTGCAGGGGCATCCAAAGCACAGCCTCTGAAGATGACTGCTTTGTTTGGGTAGGTTCATATTGGAGTTGGAGGTCCTTAAGGTGGCTCCAAGCTGTATAGGGTCAATGTCGGCATTGTATCTGTCCTCCAATCAAATCGGTAGGTAATATAGATGGAATATCACTTGAGTGATATAGTCCCCATGACCCCATATAGACCCCACAACAACATTCTGGCCACGGCAGTCTGCACCAACTGTAGTTTCTGGACTTTTTTCAAAGACATAAAAACATGGTAAGAGCCCTGCTAGATCAGACCAGCAGTCCATCTAGTCCAGCATCCCGTCTCACCCAGTGGCCAATCAGTTCCTTTGGAGGCTCAACAACAGGGCATAGAGGCCAAGGTCTTACCCTGATGTCGTCTCCTGGCTCTAGGATTCTGAATATGGAGGTTCCCTTCAGTCACCATACCAAGTAGCCATGGATAGACTTATCTTCCATGAATGTATCTAATCCCCTTTTCAAGTTGTTTATTCCTGTGGCCATCACTACATCCTCTGGCAGCAAATTCCACATTTTAATCACTCTCTGTGTAAAGTAGTATTTCTGTTTGTCCATCCTGAACCTACTGCCCATCAGTTTCATTAGATGTCCTCAAGTTCTAGTATTTTGGGAGAGGGAGAAAAAGTTCTCTGTCAACTCTCTCCACACCATACATAATTTTATAAATCCTCTATCATATCCCCCCTTTGTTATCTCTTTTCTAAACTGAAAAGTCTTATTTCACACTCTTCAACCTTTCCTCATAGGGAAGGTGCTCCAACCCCCTAATCATCTTGGTTGCCCCATGCAGAGTGCACAGCAGTAGTCTGGTGTTAACGGGGTGTGCACCACACTGACAAGAACTTTTTGCCCAGGAAAGGCCACAGCTGGGTCACTAGCCAAAGTTAGTGGGAAAAGACCTCTGGCCACCACAGACATCTTTTTATCTAAAAGGAGGCCCTGATCCAGCAGTACGAAGCTACCAGGCTACAGACTTACTAGTTTAGAGGGAGTTCAATGCTATCCAGAACAGGAGACACCCAAATTTCTGAATCAAACTTTCTCCCCACCAGTAGCACCTCCATTTGGTTGTGATTAAGGCCTATTATGCACGCACAGCTTACTGCAGAGAATCTGAGAAGTCAAGCCTTTAAGCTTCACTTCAGAGTCTGTGCCTGCCATACGCACCGTTCTTTTTTCTCCAGTGCATTTATTTTGCAGGTACTGCTTGGATTCTCGACAGTGAGCCATATGAGCAGCCCAGTTGGGCTCACTGTGCCTACGGGGAGTCAATGGCTCCCTGAAGGTGCAGCTCTGTGCTGCCTTCTCCCACCACCTGGTTTAAACCAGGTGGCAGGAGAGAGCAGCCCAGTTGGGCTCGCTGTGTCTGTGGGGAGCTGATTGCTTCCTGCAGGTGCAGCTCTGTGCTGCCTTCTCCCACCTCCCAGTTTAAACCGGGTGGCAGGACAGGGCAACCCAGCTGGGAGTCTTTTTTTTACAGCAATCTGAAACTAGTGATAGCCTCATATTGCTAGACTCATGCCGCTTGTAAAAAAAATTAAATTTAAAACAATGAGTGACACACTGATGAATGGCAGAAGGTACAGAGTGAGCAAAATGACCTGGATGTGGACATAGGAGTGGCCTACAAGGGGCAGGAAAAGGGCAAGGGGGAAATCCAATGGAATCTGTATGCTTTTGAATTACTTTCAGCTTGGAAGCAAAGCAAGGGAAAGACCAGCAGAAAAGCACTTTCAGAAAACCCGGGGAAACAGCGAATGGAAAGCAAACTGAGTGCTGAAGGGAGGAAAAACAATGCAGAACAAAAAAGAAAACCCCATGGACATGCATGGTGAAAGCTAGGCAAAACACCCATGCATAATAGACCTGATAAAATTTGAGTCTAGTGGCAATTTTAAGACCAATGAAGTTTAATTCAAGGTATAAGCTTTTGTGTGCACACACACTTCTTCATGCCCACACAAACTTTGTTCTGCTGCTTCAGAATAACATGGCTACCCATCTGAATCTATTATAATAGGCCTACGTTTAAGATTGTTAGCCTTCATCCATATTTTCTGGTAGTCATAGTGGCATGCCTTCAAAGCAGCCAAACTCCATGTCACATTACAATTTATTTGATCTCCTGTCTACATAACAATATAGGGACTCACTACAGCAAAGGGTCTTAAAGACTAACCCATGCTATGTCATAATCTTTTGTGGACTCCAGTCCATCAGATGCTTCTGATGATTGGGTCTCTAGTCCAAGGGATCTTTTGGCACCTCATCTTTCAGGTGCCATGGGGCTCTCTGGTTTCATTCTTTGCAACAAATCAACAAGGCTGGGATCTGTCACAAGGGAATCATAAGTTGTGCACAGTTAGCACAGGTCATATGATCAGACAAGAAGCTACGCCATTGTACAATACCTTCTATCCCATTTTACTTTCTTTTCTCAATTCTACTTCCTACACTCCACCGCCCCGCCCCCCAGTAGAAGCTCCCTTGCATATTATGTCCTGGTGCTATCTGGCGTTCCTTAAAGCTGCAGCATGTGGTGGTGTATGAAAGTGTTTGAGAATTTCTGCTTTCATTTGAAGCAGAAGTAAGTCGTTCTGCGGTTTGAGAGAAAACTTGAACACCAGATATGAAACCCTGCAGATGAAAAATTAGCATGACAATTAAAAATAATGTAGTAAGTGTTATCTTATTGTTTGTTATTTTTTGAAATGTCATGATGTTTTTATAGCATATATTTGCCAGTATTAGCAGTATTTGAACATCCCTTGAGTTTCAAGCTTTCTTTATACCAAAAGTAAGTTGCACACTAGACATGAAGACTTTGAAAGCCAAAAACAAAAATGCCAAGACTGATTTTAGTGTTGCCAGACCTGCTTGGGAAATTCCTGGAGATTTTGGGAGTGATGGTGGAGACTGGGGAGTGTGGGGTTTGGGGAGGGGGGACTTCAGTGGGGTTCAATGCCATCGAGTCCACTTTCCAAAGCAGCCATTTTCTCCAGGCGAACTGATCTCTTTCATTTGGAGATCAATTGTAATCCCAGGAGATCTCCAGGACCCATCTGGAGACTGGCAACCCTAACCCTATCCTCCCACTGACTGTATTATGCCACATGTTTTATTTTATGCCTTGGATATGAAGGAGAGACTGTTGGATTGAGAGAAAGAAAACAGGATGATTAAGAACATGATATTTAAAAAGTCACATCGCTGTTATCAAAATCAATGGTCAGTTCATCAACACCTTGAGCACGCTATACAATTCTGGTCACTTCAGCTCAAAAAATAATAAAGTAATGAGAAGATATAAAAAGTATAAATAAGAGCAACTTAAATTATCTGAGCTGAGCGGTTGGATAGAACGGATAAAAGGAAGTGCTTCTTCACCCAAAGAGTGATTAACGCATGGAATTCACTGCCACAGGAGGTGGTGGCGGCTACAAGCATGGACAGCTTCAAGAGGAATTAGATAAGCACAAGTGGAGACCCGCAAGAAACCTGCGGGATGGTCATCCCATTCCTCACACCTTTGCTTCCTCCCCTCTACCCTTACCTATCTCACACTCCTTCTCCCTTCTGGGGGTGGAGCCATGGACTCAACCCTCCAAAGCACCCATTTTATCCAGGGGAACTGATCTCTGTCACCCGGACAACAGTTGTAATGCTGGGTGATCTCCAGCCCTCACCCAGAGGCTGGCAATGGTAGTTCTCATGGAGGAAATGGCTGGTTTGGAGGGTGGAGTCTGTGGCATTATACTGGTCTGAAGTTCCTCCCCTTCTCAAACCCCACCATCCCCAGGATCCACCCCTTAAATGTCCAGGAGTTTCCCAATCCAGAGTTGGCAACCCTGTTTCCTTCCCACCCAACAGCCAACTTAACCTTTATCTGCCTTTGTCTGTCTTCAGCTTTTTGTCTCCACCCCCTCCCCCACAGCTTCTACCAAGGAAAATTATAGTCTTTCTCCACAGTGGGGACCAAAGCAGCTTACATTATTCTCACCTCCTTTTTATCTGCACAACAACCCTGTGAGGTTGGTTAGGCTGAAAGTATGTGACTGGTCCAAAATCACCCAGTCAGCTTCCACCGCAATATGGGGATCTGAACCTGGGTCTTGCAGACCCTACTCTGAGGCTCTAACTGCTGCATCACTGCTGGCTTTCATAGGGTGGCTGCTGAACAGCAGCAAGCAGCCAGGCCAAGTTGAGTCATGCAAATTAGGTGGCATCAAGTCACCCAGAGGGTGCTGCCTAGGGATGCCAGCCTCCAGGTGGGATCTGGGGATCCTCTGGAATTACTGCTCAGCTCCAGACTACGGAGATAACTTCCCCTGGAGAAAATGGATGCTTTGGAGGGTGGACTCTAGGGTATTGTACCCCACTGAGGTCCCTGTCCTCCCCAGGCTCCATCCCCAAATCTCCAGGAGTTTCCAGACCTGGAGCTGGCAGCCCCACTACCCCATCCCCTGCCAGTGCCCGTGGGGGGACCTGGCAACCCTGCCAGGCCTAGGGTTGGCAACCTCCAAGTGGGGCCTGCTGGAGGGTGAACTCCAGAGATCTGTGAAAAACAGAGATCTGTCTCCCTGGAGAAAATGGCTGCTTTGGAGGGTGGATTCTGTGGCATGATGCCTAGCTGAGGCCTCTCCCTTCCCCAAATCCTGCCCTCCTTGCACTCCACCCCAAAACCTCTAGGAATCCCCCAGCCTGGCCCCAAGGCGCCCTCCCTCCCTCCCCTCCTCCCTCCAAGGCCGAAAGAGGCCTGGAAAGAAAGGGCCCTTCCCCCCACCCTTGACTGACAGAGCCAGTCAGAAGCCTCCCTCTCCCCCTCCCCCCCCAACGTTCTAATCTCTCACCGTTGCTGCCTGGAGTCAGGTCCCTGCAGAGGCCATTTCAAAAGGCTTTTGGGGGGGGATTCAACCGTCCCTGAAGGGATTTCCTCACTTTTCGGATTTTTCTACAAACCCAGGAAGTCTACTGACTATGTAGGAAAAGCTGTTGGGGGACAGTGAGGCCCCTGTTGGAGGGAATAGGTATCCGCACAGAAAAAAAAAAGTCTGGGATTAGAATATAAGACAAGTGGAGACCCGCAAGAAACTTGCGGGATGGTCATCCCATTCCTCACACCTTTGCTTCCTCCCCTCTACCCTTACCTATCTCACACTCTTTCTCCCTTCTGGGGGTGGAGCCATAGACTCAACCCTCCAAAGCACCCATTTTATCCAGGGGAACTGATCTCTGTCACCCGGACAACAGTTGTAATTCTGGGTGATCTCCAGCCCTCACCCAGAGGCTGGCAATGGTAGTTCTCATGGAGGAAATGGCTGGTTTGGAGGGTGGAGTCTATGACATTATACTGGTCTGAAGTTCCTCCCCTCCTCAAACCCCACCATCCCCAGGATCCACCCCTTAAATGTCCAGGAGTTTCCCAATCCAGAGTTGGCAACCCTATTTCCTTCCCACCCAACAGCCAACTTAACCTTTATCTGCCTTTATCTGTCTTCAGCTTTTTGTCTCCACCCCCTCCCCCACAGCTTCTACCAAGGAAAATTATAGTCTTTCTCCACAGTGGGGACCAAAGCAGCTTACATTATTCTCACCTCCTTTTTTTATCTGCACAACAACCCTGTGAGGTTGGTTAGGCTGAATGTATGTGACTGGTCCAAAATCACCCAGTCAGCTTCCACCGCAATATGGGGATCTGAACCTGGGTCTTGCAGACCCTACTCTGAGGCTCTAACTGCTGCATCACTGCTGGCTTTCATAGGGTGGCTGCTGAACAGCAGCAAGCAGCCAGGCCAAGTTGAGTCATGCAAATTAGGTGGTATCAAGTCACCCAGAGGGTGCTGCCTAGGGATGCCAGCCTCCAGGTGGGATCTGGGGATCCCCTGGAATTACTGCTCAGCTCTAGACTACTGAGATAACTTCCCCTCGAGAAAATGGATGCTTTGGAGGGTGGACTCTAGGGCATTGTACCCCACTGAGGTCCCTGTCCTCCCCAGGCTCCATCCCCAAATCTCCAGGAGTTTCCAGACCTGGAGCTGGCAACCCCACTACCCCATCCCCTGCCAGTGCCTGGCAACCCTATACTGCTGCCAGGCCTAGGGTTGGCAACCTCCAAGTGGGGCCTGCTGGAGGGTGAACTCCAGAGATCTGTGAACAACAGAGATCTGTCTCCCTGGAGAAAATGGCTGCTTTGGAGGGTGGATTCTGTGGCATGATACCCAGCTGAGGCCTCTCCCTTCCCCAAATCCTGCCCTCCTTGCACTCCACCCCAAAACCTCTAGGAATCCCCCAGCCTGGCCCCAAGGCTCCCCCCCTCTCCCCCCCCTCCCTCCCTCCAAGGCCGAAAGAGGCCTGGAAAGAAAGGGCCCTTCCCCCCACCCTTTGACTGACAGAGCCAGTCAGAAGCCTCTCCCCCCCCCCCAACGTTCTAATCTCTCACCGTTGCTGCCTGGAGTCAGGTCCCTGCAGAGGCCATTTCAAAAGGCTTTTGGGGGGGAATTCAACCGTCCCTGAAGGGATTTCCTTACTTTTCGGATTTTTCTACAAACCCAGGAAGTCTACTGACTATGTAGGAAAAGCTGTTGGGGGACAGTGAGGCCCCTGTTGGAGGGAATAGGTATCCGCACAGAAAAAAAAAAGTCTGGGATTAGAATATAAGATATGGACCAGAGGTCCATCAGTGGCTATTAGCCACAGGGTATAGATAGGGACTCTGGGGCAAGTGATGCACTGTATTCTTGGTGCTTGGGGGGGGGCAGCAGTGGTATGGCTTCTAGTGTCCTGGCCCCACTGCTGGGCCTCCTGATGGCGCTTGGTATTTTTGGCCACTGTGTGACAGAGTGTTGGACTGGATGGGCCATTGGCCTGATCCAACACTGGCTTCTCTTATGTTCTTATGAATAAAGAGGTATTTGCCATGGCAGAAGAGCATTCACACAGCAGCTTTCCTCACACTTTCCTTGTATAAACGCTCTGCAGCCTCCATTTCCTCCCTGGTACATTGGAGGGCTTTTTTTAAAGGAAATTTGCTAGATCAGAATATTGTTATAGCATTTTAACAATCTACTAGGGAAAGAGTCTAGCCATTTACAGTTATTAAACAAAGTAGTCGATAAAAACCACAGCAACAGCAACATTAAAACAATAACAATAATAGTAAATGAAAATGTTTAGAACATTTCAAGCAGATTAAAAAACGTATAAATAAATATGCATTAATTTAGTAGCAATAAACCTAATCCAGCGAACTCTAACTTTTAAGTTGTGTTGAACAAAAATAGTATTTCCACACCTAACCTGTGGAATCCCCTGTCATCAGAGTTACTGAAGGCCAGCAGCATAAAGCAATTTTTTTTTAAGTCTGGTTTTGATTTGGACAGATTAATTTATTTCAAACATAAAAAGCCACCTGTGTTCTGAGCTTCTCTGGAGGATGAAATGTACTTATTCAAGATAGTACTTGAAAAGTACTGAGACTGATGAGCCCGTAGAGTGAAATCAGCTCATACTTTTATTTGAAGATCAGGAACAAGACAACTTTACCCGGCTCGCAGGCCGGTTTATATCCCCTGAAAACCCCACACCCAAAATACACCCCACTCAAGTCATTGGCTTTTTACAGTGGTTCCATAGACTCTCAGCCAGGAGCCTAACCCTCTGATTGGAGCAGGCTAGGATCCGCTGAGTCCTTTGTTCAGGTGAGCGAAGCTCGGACGTTTTGCCTGACCACATGGCTTCCTTGCCTCGCACGTGGTCAGGTCTGATTGCATTATGTCTGATTGTATTATGTCTGAGTACATTACAGTATTTGATTACTGTAACTCTCTTTGGTTTTTAATTAAGAGTTGTACAGCATGGTTTTAGAAATTGTACATGAGTGATGTTTTGATTATATGCCATGAATGGGAAAATAAGAGAGCTGCATCAGTCACCAAGACAGAAGAAGGCAAGCCTAAATGCTGATGGTACAGTGGGAAAATAAAAATTTATTGAATGGAAACTAAAAAAGTCCCTATGTGTTTCACATGTAACTTCATTAGGGGATCTCTAAATATATTTATCTCCAGCACTTTGTGAGTTCAGCAGCTCTGGGAAAAGTCAGGGCTGATTACATGTGAAGAAAGCTTTATTTAGGAACTAATAAACTGGATAGGAAAGAGATGAGATAAGCCTAGCTGCCTTACTAGTTGAGAGAGAGTTTTAGAGTGTTCTACAAGAAAAGCCTAAGAATAGCATTCTGCTGACAGACAAAAGAGAAACCCCTTTAGAAAGAAGGTACCCCCCCCCTACAGTCCTATATATATCCTATCTAACTAAAGCTTGCTGCCCTATGCAGACTCTTCTTCTTTGCACACAAATACATTCCTATATTCTAACACGTAAGTTCCTTTTTGCCAGGGGGACACAGAGGGAAGGAAATGTAGCCAATCCAACTACATTGTTCTCATGCTTCTATAGCTCACTCAGCACAGGTTCCATGATGGACCATTCAAAACTCTTCCCACCTGGGGTTCAGACAGGGTTGCCAGCTCTGGGTTGGGAAATACTTGGAGATTTGGAGGGGTGGAGCCTAAGGAGAGCAGGGTTTGTGGAGGGCAGGGACTTCAATGGTGTATGATGCCATAGAGTCCACCTTCCAAGGTGGACATTTTCTCCAAGGGAACTGAACTCTGTCACCTGGAGACCAGTTGTAATAGCAGGAGATCTCCAGACACCACCCGGAGGTTGGGAACCCTATGTTCAGGTCCCTGCCAAGCAGGGGCGGATTAAGGCTTACTGGTGCCCTAAGCACTGACCAGTCTTGATGCCCCCCTCATTGAAATGACTGTCATGACAACTGAATTTGGCTCCATCATTTTACTTTTGAACACATGCATTTTACTTTTAAACATAGCCTATGACACTGCACCTCGCTAAAGTATGCCGACTGGACTTGTTGTCACAAGAGGTATGCTGTCTACCAGGTGCACACATCCAGGATATGATGGAAAGGGTAGGAATGGAAGACTTATCAAACCCATGGATTATTATCCCTTCTTGTTCATCCATGTGGGAACAGATGATACCTCCTGGCACAGCCGAGAATGTATTAAAAGAGACTATGTGGCTCTGGGTAAAAAGGTAAAGGAATTGGGAGTGCAGGTTGTATTCTTGTCAGTTCTTCCTGTAGAAGGCCGTGGCTTAGGAAAGGAAAGAAGAATACTGCAGATCAATGACTGGCTATGTAGATGGTGTAATCAGGAAAGGTTTGGATTTTTGGACCATGGCTTACCCTTTCGAGATGAAACTCTTCTATCGGGAGATGGTTTGCACCTCACAAGGGTAGGAAAAATGTGTTTGGAAACAGTCTTGCAAACCTAATAAGGAGAGCTTTAAACTAAATCTTGTGGGGGAGTGAGACAAAAATGCAAAGCCCAGTATGATGCCAATAACTGGGAGTGGTATGTACGGTAGATAACATTAGCTCACATGTAAGTACAGAAACGCAAACCTCAGGGTGCATAAGATATGGATTCTGATGTCTCTACACTAACGTGCCGAGTATGGGAAACAAGCAGGAGAAACTTGAAGTCCTAATACAGGAAGGGGACTATGACCTAATAGACATTACTGAAACTTGGTGGGATGACACTCACAATTGGAATATTAGGATTGAGAGGTATAACATTTAAAAGGGATAGACAGATAAGGAAGTGTGGAGGAGTCACATTACATGTAAAAGAGGTATATACTTGTGAGGAAATACATGAATCTGAGCATGAAAGTCCAACTGAGAGTCTCTGGGTAAAAATAAAAGGAGTAAGAAATACTAGAGATATTACGGTGGGAGTCTGCTGTAGACCACCAAGCCAGGCAGAGGATTTGGACGAGACACTCCTAGAACAGCTCACAAAGGTCTCAAAGAGATGGGACATGGTGATCATGAGAGATTTCAATTACCCAGATATCTGTTGGAAGTCCAACTCTGCTAAGAATGAAAGGTCCAATAAATTCCTGACTTGTCTTGCTGACAACTTCATTTTCCAAAAAGTGGAGAGGGAAACAAGGGGATCTGCTATCTTGCACTTGATTCTTACCAACAAGGAAGAACTAGCCGACGAGGTGAAAGTAGTGAGCACTCTGGGTAGTAGTGACTATGTAATTTTGGGGAATTGGGGAAGAGAAAAGCTGTACATGGTCAGACATATAGGTTGGAGTTCAGGAAAGCAAATTTTGACAAACTTAAAGTTATGCTAGGTAGAATCCCATGGTCAGAAATACTTAAGGAGAAGGGAGTTCAAGAAGGATGGGAGTTTCTTAAAAATGAAATACTGAAGGCACAATCACAAATGATTCCTATGTGAAGGAAAAATGGCAGAAGCCTAAATAAGCCAAGGTGGCTCCATAAACAGATTTCTAAAGACCTGAGAAATAAAAAAGACTCATTCAGAAAGTGGAAGGAGGACCTTATAATAACCAAGGATGAATATAAACAAATAGCCAGTGCTTGTAGAGAGAGAGTTAGGAAACCTAAAGTTCAGTATGAGCTCAGGCTAGCGAGAGATGATAAAAACAACAAAAAAGGGTTGCTTTATTATGTTCAGAGTAAGAAAAAGAGCAAGGACATAGTATGCCCATTGTGGGGAAAGGAAAGTGAAATTGTAACAGGTGATGAAGAGAAGGCAGAACTGCTCAATTCCTACTTTTCCTCCATCTTCTCTTGCAAGAGAAATTGTGTTCAATATGGCAAAAACAGAACACATGATGACGGAAGGGAGTTGCAGCCTAGGATCAGCATAAACACCTAGTTTCTTTAGATGAAACTAAGTTCTCGGGGTCAGATGTGATTTTTGAGCCTCTGTCTATTATTTTTGAGATTTCTTGGAGAACAGGTGAGGTGCCAGAAAATTGGAGGTGGGCAAATGTTTTCCCCATCTTCAAGAAGGGGAGAAAAGAGGATCCAGGTAACTATCAACCCATCAGCTTGATGTCTATACCAGGGGAAGTTTTAGAACAACTCATCAAACAGACAGTCTGTTGTGTACTGGCCAATTCATACACATGGTCGGGTCACCACATGACCCGACCAAATAGCGAAGCTTTAATATCAGGAACAATAGAACCCTAGGATCCTAAAACCAGCCAACCAGCAAGCTAGGATTCTGTGGAGAACCTATAGGATTAGAAACCTTGTATCTAGCCTATCACGAGTGTGGGTATAGGTAATGGGTGTGGTTGGAAATGGGCATATAAGCAGACTGCAAGCTGGCAACATCTTCTCCTGCTCTTTTCCAAAATCACTAAATAAACGTGAGCTGATAATCACACTGCAATGCATCCATCACCGTACTTTTCACAGTCCTTGAGCATTTAGAAAGGATGGCTGTGATTACTGAGAGCCAGCATGTGTTTCTCAAGAACAAGTCATGTCAGACTAAACTTATCTCTCTCTCTCTCTCTTTTTTTTTTTTTTTGAGAAAGTGACTACCTTGCTGGATTGGGGGAATGCTGTAGACATAGTTTTTCTATTTCAGTAAGGGTTTTGATAAGGTTCCACAAAATATTCTTGTTGACAAATTGGAAAAATGTGGTTTGGATCCTATGATTGTTCGGTGGATCTGTAATTGGTTGACAGATCACACCCAAAGAGTGCTTGTGAATGGTTCCTCATCCTCTTAGAGAGCAGTGACAAGTGGAGTGCCTCAAGGATCTGTCCTGGGACCTGTTTTGTTCAACATCTTTATCAACAATTTGAATGAAGGGATAGAGGGAATGCTTATTAGATTTGCAGATGATACTAAATTGGGAGTGGTAGCAAATACGGTAGAAGACAGAGTCAGGATACAGGATGACCTTGACAGGCTGGAAAACTGGGCAAAAACAAATAAAGTTAATTTCAATGGGGATAAAAGTAAAGTTCTGCGTTTAGGTAGGAAAAATCAAATGCATAATTATAGGTTGGGGGAGACTTGTCTTGGCAGTAGTATGTGCAAAAAGGATCTAGGGTCTTAGTAGACCATACACTGAACCTGAGTCAGCAGTGTGATGTGCTTGCTAAAAAGGCAAATGTGATTTTGAGCTGTGTCCAGATCACGAGAAGTGATGCTACCACTTTACTCTACTCTGGTTAGACCTCACCTAGAGTATTGTGGTCAGTTTCGGGCACCACAATTTAAGGAGTATATAAACAAGGTGAGGGGTCTGGAGACCAAGTCCTATGAGGAAAGGTTGAAGGAGCTGGGTATGTTTAGCCTGGAAAGGAGATGACAGGTGATATGATAACCATCTTCAAGTATTTGAAGGGCCATCATATAAAGGGTGGTACAAAGTTGTTTTCTGTTATGCCAGAAGGTTGGACCAGAACCAATGGGTTGAAATTAAATCAGAAGACTTTTCGGCTAAACTTTAGGAAGAACTTCCTGACAGAGTGGTTCCTCAGTGGAACAGGCTTCCTCTAGAGGTGGTGGGCTCTCCTTCTTTAGAGGTTTTCAAACAGGCTAGATGGCCATCTGACAGCAATACTGATTCTGTGGACTTAGGGAGATCATGAGAGGGCAGGTAGGAAGGGTTGCCTCAGTGCTTAGTTCTTGTGGCCCTTTTTTCATGCCAAGGGAAATGCTGATCACCATTTTGGGATCAGGAAGCAATTTTTCTCCAGGCCATTTAGGCTAGAGATCCTGGAGGTTTTTTGTCATCTTCTGGGCATGGAACAGCAGTCACTGCGAGTGTGGAGGGGGAGGTATTTGTGAATTTCCTGCCTTGTGCAGGGGGTTGGACTAGATGACCCTGGAAGTCCCTTCCAACTCTATGATTCTATGATTCTACTGGGGAAAGGCATATATGTGACAAACAGCAGGCCTGGTTTTGTTCCCAGTGAGGGGAATTCTGGCTTACGTTTTGCCCAGCAACACACTGAGCAGCAACAAAACAGGCCAGAATACATGCATCCCACACTCAGGCAGTCCCACACGAGTGACAACAACATAATGTCCCATCTGCACACAAAATGTGGGGAAGGCCACGTTGCTGTAAAGTAGCTACAGGGGAGGTGGAGAGAGGCAGGTTACTGCTGTTTTTAATAAATTGTGGGCTCCCGTGCAGGAAAACAGGAGTGCATGGCCTCAAAAGACTAAGGATTGGAAAAGTGGGGACAGGATTCTGTGATTTCCTTGTTGGTGGTAAAGTTGCCATATAGCAGCACAGCAGCCGTGGGGCTTCCACATAGTTGGTTTTCCTGCAGTTTCCCTGGCCCAGTCCCCTGGATGTCCCCACTAATGGCAGACAGGGCTTCTGCCATTTTTTTAAAATCAGCACTACAATATTGTTGATATACCATTGTAGTGATAGCTGTAGCAGGTTCTCTGAATTCCTAGCTTTCATTTTTTAAAAAATAAGTCTCTAGCTCCAGGGTCCCCAACTTTTTTTAGCCTGCAGGGACCTTTGGAATTCTGACATAGTATGGTAGGCTCAGCCAGAAGATGGCTCCCACAAAATGGCTGTTGCAGGATGCAGAGCCAGCCACAAAATGACTGCCACTTCTCACTTCCAAACACATAGTGAAGATCCTTGTGGTGGCAGCTGCCATCAAAGCAACATTGTTTAAAAAATCTGCACAGTCAATCAGATCTCCAATGGCCAATCAGAAGCCTTGCTTCTGGGCTCCAGGAAAGATGTTAGCAGGTGCCATGGTGCCCATGGGCACCACATTGGGGGGCCCTGCTCTTGCAAAGATATGCCTTTTCTTGTATCTCCTCAAGGAAAGGGGCTACAGATTTCCTTTAAAAAAAATGAAAGCTGAGAATTCAGAGAACCAGCTATACCTGTCGATATAACAATATTCTAGTGTCATTAGAAATAAAAAGTTCCCTGGTAGCAGGGGTGGAAATGGCAGCCACAGGGACCAGATCAGGAAAAATGGCTGCCTTGTGGGCAAAAAATCCAAATGTACCCACCCAGACAGCAGTTATCCTGGCTTTACTGCAATCTTTCCCAAAACTTCAGAGCAAAGCAGGCTTGAGAAAGATAGGAGAAAAGCCAAGGAATGAACTACGATGCTGTAGGGAGCAGGAGGGGAAAAAATATTTCCCAAAAGCATTGAACTCAGGGCAGATAATCCATCTGGAAGACCCCCACATGTTAAGCTAAGGCATTACTTCTCAGACTGTGTTCTGGAATTCTTGCAGTTCCTTAGAGGTTTATAGGCAATTCCTCACTGAGAACATCAGTAATGGTGAACCAATTGTTTGAAAGTTAGTGAGCCCACCACTATCTAGATGCAAATACAAAAGAATATTCGATGTGTTGTGGGACACATTCTCAGTTCTTGCAAAGTGACAGTCAGCCTGGCCAGTGCCTTTGTGAACTGAGTACATGCCCCAGAATCTTCTTCAATGCTCAAGAGTTCGTCTGCAGATACATCAATGTGAAAGTGTTCCCTAAAGATAAAACTTTTGAAAGTAATTGGCCTTGGGGCACCTTGCGATGGATACCAAGCCAAGAATACCATATTTTCTGAGAGAGGTGACTGGAAAAGGCCTTTGACAGCTTTATCTTTCTTAAATTATACCCAATAACTTGTTGCCATGATATTGCTGGATTAGTACTTACCAGCCAGTGTGCTTCTGTTCATTTCAGCCTCATTTGGAACAACAGTTTCCTTTCACAGTACAGGAATAAAATTAACTGAATGCTAGGAAGGTTGCATTATCACTAAGGATGAAACAATGTTCCCCATTTTATTTCTTTAAATATTCATTTATATTTTTGTCAACAGCTTCAGTTCTCCATTTCTTACTGTTGGTTTTGTAGATTAACTTTTTGTGCACAAATGTCATATGGTTTTTATATACAATTTGTACCCTATGGATTCCAGCAAGCCTGATATATTGAACAGATCTACAGGCTCAAAGGCTGACAGAACCAAAATTCAGGTCTCTGATCCGGTAAAAGAAATCTTTCTGTTCATTTGAAATATGCCAATTTATCAATTTTGGGGCTTCATTTCAGTGTTTGCTCTGTAACTGACCTGGCCAAATGTTTTTCTATTTGCAGTGACTCTGGGCCGGGGTCACAGGAATATTGTTGGCATCAAGAAGGTCAAAGGTTGGAGAGGGACTTCCGGTGTGGCACTGCAAACGGATGTGCACCATCTTCTCCCGGGCCGTTTCTTTCCATTCTGTTCCTTTGGGACCCCCCGCCACAGTGGGGGGCCCCGCTCTACCTCTCAGAGAAAGGGGGAGCAGCAGGGAGCTTCTTTGCCCCCCCCCACAGACAGCAGTTGCGGGGGAGTGGGCATTGTGCCCCAAAGCAGGAGTGGAGAATCGAAAGAAACATGGTCGCCATGTTTCCACTAGCAGCAACCAGCCGGTTTGTTTTTAAATACTTGGATTTATACATAACATGCAGCAACGTAACGAAGATATAGTGAGTACGAACCTTTTTTGTTACAAGGAATGGAGAAGATTCTCTTTAGCAACATTAATCCTCTTCATAAATGTCCAAAAAAGAATAAAAGTGGCTAGGAAAAGGAACGGGACAATTAACTGTGGGAATTCTTTTTTTCGGGGGGGAAATAGACTGTTGATGAGGATTTACAAGGAATGATTGTGATACGAACGACATGTCAACTGTTTACCTGAACTAAATATCTGAGTAAGAATAAAAGAGTTTGAAAAAAAGGACTTATCTAACCAAGAAGATGGTGACCACAGAGGAAATTGAAGGAGAAGAGACTAATGAGGATACAGTAGTAGGAACACTGACGGTGGAGCAGTTTCGGGCAATACTGTTGGAAGGGATACAGAAAGGGGTTGAGGAAGCCCTAAAGGATTTTTTTGGAAAAAAGCAGAGTGAATATTTGGATCCTGAAAGCAGTGTAGAATTGGAGTCTATGGGACAAAGTTTTGAGGAAGATCAACAATAGAGCAGAATTATGAGGAAGACAGAGAAAAGCCGGTAGAGAAAAAGCAGACTGTATTTGTGGCTGAGATAAGTAATATTAAAGAGACACAGCAACACTTCACTACTTAAAGACAAAGAAGAAGAAAAAGGACTTGAAAAAGAAAAAGTGTAAAGAGCCTAAAAGGCAAAAAAGACATTGTCTGTGGAAAACTACTAATGTTTATAAGTCTGTGGAAACTTTTTGGAGGAAAAGTAGAGGGGAAAGTTTAGAAATGGAAATCAGTACATTCAGAGAGTGGAGACACGTGAAAATGTTGTAAAAAAGAAGAGGTCACAGATTTCAAGGAAATAAATTATGTGACAGGTTAAAAATATCAGGTTCATTGTAGATTTAAGGAAAATATAGGGTATAATAATTCACATGTTAAAATAGTTTGGAAATCTAAATTTTTGGAAACTTAGCAACAGAATATAACTAAGATAGAATGTTTGTGTTTCCCTCTGATGATTTTTAAACATTTGTGTAATATATATATATATATATATATATATATATATATATATATATATATATATATATATATATAGTGATTAATTTTCTTCTTTACAAGATGACTAAATATGAGTAAAATATTGAGCATCTATAAAAGGAAGGGAAATTCTTTTGGTGTACTGTAGATTTAAAGGAAAATATAGGTCATAATAATGTATATGTTAAAACAGAATGGAAGCCAAAAACTTTTGAAGGCATAGAAAATAGAATACAGTAAGACAGAATGTATGTGTTTTTCAACTATAGGCGTTAAAGAAAAGTAAAGTTATAATAAACTAGTTGTTAGAATAAGATGTTGATGGATTAGTATACTGATAAATGAAATGATTTGGAATTGTGAATTTATTTTTTTAAAGTATGATTTCTTATTATCTTTGGGTTTGTTAATTTAGGCATTATAAGGCACTGGCAAACTATGGAAGCTGATAAAAGAAACAATATTTCTCTGGTATAATATAGGAATTCTCGCCCTTTGATGATTATTAATATAACATCAGAAAATAGGGTGCGGTTAGATAAGTGTTAAAAATAGAAGAGGTGAGGGACATATAAGTATAGATATAAGTAAAGAGATACAGAAGTAGTAGAGAGAAATAAAGGATAAGGGAAACGAAGAAGCGTACTAGAATCTATAAAGGGTTGTCCAAAATAGATAAATTTCAAAATGAGGTACTGTTGTTGTTTTTTGTATACAGGCTATAAATGAGAAGGTTATAAAAGAGTAAATAGAATAAAAGGTATACATTGTAAAACCTTACCTAGTTAAAGAAAACAAAAAATATATGAATTATTATTGGTAACAACTCAATGTTTAAAAAAATGCAAATATTTGAAATTGATAAATTTATTGACTTGATATAAGAAGGGATGTATAAGTTATTCAAATTGTTTAAATTGGATATGGTGCTGTATTATTTATGGTGATATAGGGTGTAATCTATGTAGGTTTGTCTGTCTGTCTGTCTGTCTGTCTGTCTGTCTGTCTGTCTGTCTGTCTGTGTGTCACTTAAAAATTAATAAATATATTACCAAAAAAAGGTCAAAGATCAAAACTAACTGGGAAGAGTTCAGGCAAATGCAAGGATAGAAAAGGCATTATGATTTCTAAGAGGAATGAAGCATTCTGCCTTCCAAATGGAAAATATCACATATTAATATTGGGTCTGATGATTTAATGATTACAGTAATCTGATATAAGTCAAGCCAAGTTAGAGAGTTAGACCTAAAGGAAGACTGCTTAGGGGGTTGGTACCCAGGATTTTAAAATAGTCAAATTAATCCATAAAGCTGTGTAGATTAACTTAATTTCCTAAAGCATACCCACAGAGATATGATTGGTCTGTAGTAGAAATATTCCCTGTATATCTGTTCAAAATTGAACACCTCCAGTTGTGTTACTTATGATCTAATATATGGTCTGAGTGGTGTTAGGGACAGTAATTTAGCAACTTATTTTGGGGATATTTTTTGTATTGTGTATGTGTGTGTGTGTACCTAGAAGTCATGGCAATCTCTGGTAACTGACTGTGTCTGCACCTGGAAGTCACGGCGACCTCTGGTAACTGACACCTACTGGGGGCCTGGAGGATATTCAGAGAAGTGGTTGAATAAAGCCTGCCCCCACCTCCCATCTCTGGTATTCCAAAGAGGTCTCCCATCCAAGTACTTGCCAGAGTTGGCCCTGCTTAGCTTCTGAGATCTGGAGAGATTGGGCTTGCCTGGGCTATCCAGGTCAGGGCAGTAATTAGGCAACTTCTTACTGTTCTGAGATGAGCCTTGGGGAAGATGATCCAAAACTCATTTAGGGTTTGAATGCCTAGTATTTTAAAGGGTAACAGGGTAAACCAAAAAGGGTGACATGACTCATACTGATTAAGAGGAATCTACATGGAATTTCTGTGTTTTCCTTTAATGTTAAAATGACCACACAGAAAGTTCTTGCCAAGTTCCATGTTTCTTTTGTGGTACTCTCAACTGGAAAAATCCAGAAATGGTTGTATAGCAGATTTGGCCAAGATGATGTCAGTTTATGGTATGAGAAAGTGAATACCCGCAAAAGGGTATAAAAGTGGGAGCAGCACTTTTCTGTATCCAGGGAGTTGTGTGTCTGATGATAATTACCCTCCATTCTGGGGTTATGAACTGTGCACCAAGGAAGGTCAGAACCCTTGATTATTTGTCATATTATGTATATACTAGGAATAAGGCCCATTGTGGAAATAAATACAACAAGCTCTAGAAAGAGGCTCTGGGCGGGTGCCCTGGCCTTGGGCACTCAGCATCAATTTGCTGTGGTGATCTCAGCAGGGTATAATAACATATAGCCCGCTATTTTCTCCAGGGGAACTGATCTCTGCCATCTGGGGAGCCCTCACCTGAAGATTGGCAACAATGGTTCCCCAGAAGGAAATGGCTGTCTATAGCATTGTATCTGTCTGAGGTCCCACCCCTCCAGAAACCCCACCCTCTTCAGATTCCACCCCTCAAAAGTCCAGGAATTTCCCAACCTGGAGTTAGCAACCCTAGCTCCTTTCCAGCCAACCATCAACTTACCTTTATCTGCCCCTCTGATTTTCCATCTCCCCCTCCCACCTGCAGCCTCTACCTAGGAAAAGTACAGTCTTTCTCCACAGTGGGGACCCAAGGAGGAGGAAAGCAACCTCAGCAGGGTATAATGACAGAGTCCGCCCTGCAAAGCAGCCATTTTCTCCAGTGGAGCTCATCTCTGCCATCTAGAGAGCAGTTGTAATTCTGAGTGATCTCCAGCCCTCACCTGGCGTATGGCAGCAATGTTTCCCCAGGAGGAAATGGCTGGTTTGGAGGGTGGAGTCCATGGCATTCTATCTGTCTGAGGTCCCACCCCTCCTCAAGCCCCACCCTCTCCAGGCTCCACCCCTCAAATCTCCAGGAATTTTCCAACCTGGAGTTGGCAATACTATCTCCTTCCCAGCCAACCATCAGCCTAGCTTTATCTGCCCCTTTGACTTCAACTTTCCATCTTCCCCTCCCTCCTGCAGGGTATAATGACACAGAGTCCACCCTGTAAAGCAGCCGTTTTCTCCAGGGGAGCAGATCTCTGCCATCTGGAGACCAGTTTTAATTCTGAGTGATCTCCAGGCCTTACCTGGAGATTGGCAGCAATGGTTAACCAGGAGGAAAAGTACAGTCTTTCTCCACAGTGGGGACCAAAGCAGCTTACATCATTCTCCTCTCCCCCTTTAGATCTGCACAAAAACCCTGTGAGGTAGGTTAGGCCGAAAGTCTGTGACTGGTCCAAAATCACCCACTCAGCTTCCATAGCAAGAACCTGGGTCTGGCAGACCCTTCTATGAAGTGCTAACTGCTACGCCTAGGGTAGCCAACCTCCAGGTGGAGCCTGAAGATTGTCAGGTATCACAACTGAACTCCAGACAACAGATCTCTCTTCCACTGGAGAAAATAACTGCTTTGGAGGGTGGAGTCTATGGCATTCTGTTCAGCTGAGGCCTCTCTCCTCCCCAAACTCTGACTTCCATAGACTCCACCACAAAATCTCCAAGGAATTTCCCAACCTGGAGCTGGCAACCCTAGTCAGGACTAGCCTACATGAGTTCCTCACAAAAGCCAAAGAAGGGCTGGAAAGGGCCTCCTGCCTTTGCCTTTTTACTGACAGAACCAAGCTTGGTTGCCTAGCAACAGCCACTGAAGGAAAAGTTAGCCCCACAGGAACCAAGCAGGAGAAGTGTCGTCATCAGAAGAGACAGCCGTTTTGGCATTTATTCTGTCAGGGAAGTGGCCAGGCTGGCAGTGGGCGGGAGAGAGGAGCGGACCCAGCACCCAGCCAAGGGCACATGAGTACTCTTGAGTGGCGGTTGATGGGCCAATGGCTGGTGGAGCGCGCAGCACAATCAGTGGGAGGGCTGGAAAATGCCAACGCGTTAGGGCTTTTGTATACATCAGATTGATTTATTTTAAATATTTATGCCCTACCTTTTCATTTTAGCACACAATTAGGTATTCATATCTGAATGTGAAAATATGCTTTCTGGGTTTGAGGGGAAAGTATATTTTGAAACTGGTGTTTTATAATAATCTTATGTGGGCAGTGTCTGTGCTGGACCATAGGACAATATCTTATTCAATTGGCTTGCTTACTTGTTACATTCCTAATGTAAAACAGGCATATGCCAGTTTCCTTGCATCGAGCATCCTGGCATGACTCCATGCTCCTGTATACTCCAGCGCAAGTCAGTTTGGAACCAACCAAACTATAGATGTATCAGATGAAGGAAGTTTGACTCTAAAAGTTTATACCTGGGAAATCTTGTTGTTCTTTAAGGTGCTACTGGATTCAAATCTAGCTCTTCTACGGCTAGCCAACATGGCTACCCACCTGAAACTATCTTTATGGAACCATCAATATCTCTGCCCTGTGCCTCATAACAGTCCTTTGTGCCATCCCACATACTAGCCCAGTTGTGCGTGCTCATCGCCTCCTGTATGCACACACTGGCGATGGGTCTTAGCTAAATTGTATTGCCACAACGTCATCATGGTACTTGTGGCAAGCAAAGGGAGGAACTGGAAGCTGTCTGGGAGAGATAAGAAGCTGAGGTTAAGAATAGACCAACTGTTAAGCCCAAAGGGATTTGCTGTTCTTTGTATAACTTTTATGCAGCAAAGTAATACAAATCAGCATTAACTATTTTGATAACCTTCTTCCACTGAGGCAACCAGAAGCACATTTCCAAACCCTTTTGTCCTATTTTGTTCCAAAGTCCTGTTGGATTCTGTAAAAGCAGCCTTTCCACAGGAAGAAAAAAGACAAATAGTGCCATCCTATGCAGTGTTACACCCTTCAAAATCCACTGAAATCAATGGTGCTTTTTGTGGCATGAGTTTTCAGCATACTTATTTTGTCATGTGCATAAAGAAAACAGGAAGGGGTGACCGGAGGGTTGAAAAAATACTTGATATAATTATATTGGGTGAGATGCTAACCTACAGAAGTCCATGCCAGAATGAACTCATTTGTCTTCAAAGTGCCAGAGATTCTATGTCAAATTATCAAGGTGGGAGAATTAAAGATAAGAGAACACGTTCTGATTGTAGAGGCATCAGACACAGCAGGGTTACAGCCTTCTAAAACCAATCTGAATCTGGTTTATCTGAGCTTCTTACTCAGGATTTGAAACCAAGGACTTGCAGTTCCCATATGGCTGGAAGTCCCTGTGGTGAACTCATGTAAAAAGCAATGTCTGGTTTTGTTTTTAGAAGCTAGAAATCGCTTGGCACATAAAAATAAATGTATTCAGTACTCATGCATTTGCTTTGTACAAGCCTTGAAAGTTATTTGTACGACTCATGTTGCTTATCTGTTTATACAAAATGAAGAATCTGTAAGGACTTGCAGAGGTTACTTCCTTTTCCCCTCAATCCCCCACAGGTAAGTCACAGCAGACTTACAGCAACCCCACAGGGTTTTCAAGGCAAAAGACTAACAGAGGTGGATTGCCATTGCCTGCCTCTGTGTAGTGACCCAGGAATTTCTTGGTGATCTCCCATCCAAGTACTAACCAGGCCGGTCCCTGCTTAGCTTCCGAGATCTGATGAGATCTAGCTACCCTGGGCAGTCCCAGTTAGGGTTCCACAACATATAGGACCTATTATTTGCTCTGTAGGGAAAAGCATCAAGGCATCAGACCCTGTTTTCCTTTACAGGAAAATTATCTGGGGGGGGATGTGGAATTTAGATTAGGAAAATGACAGTGAGGAAAAGTATTATATCCCTTCCTCCTTAACACCACAGCCTTACTCCAATTCTCCCCTGGTTTGACTTTTTGTTTAGGTGAGAGAGCCAAACCTGGATCTCACAGTGTCTTGTCTAGCCTGACCACTTTTGTCAGTTTAATCTCAGAGGAGAGTTGAGCTGCAGAGTTTCAGACTTTTACCAATACCCTGTAAAGATGAAGTGCACTTGTAGATCACTCTCAAAACATATGCAACTGCCTTATATCAAGATTATTGGTACATCTAGATTAGTCTTGTCTGTTTTGAAGGGCAGGGGCTGTGAAGCAAAGAGAGATAAGGACAACAGAGATTAACTGGAGATGAACCCGGGACCTTCTGCATGTGCTGTCTCACTGAGCCACAGCTCCTCCCCACCTTCCTGCATGGTCATCAGTCAAGTCAAAAACTCATACAAGTGCATCTAAAATTGCCTTTCTGTTTTTCACATGTTCAGCCAACAGCAGAAGAAGGGCTGAATGTGCTTTACGTGGCTCATGTGAATTTGGCCTATTGCCTTGGAAAATTGTAGAATTCATTATCAAGGAGAAACCAAATTTCCTAAAGACATTGGCAGGACTTGTTGCCCAGTCAAGACTGAAAAAGGCCCTTGTCATAATTACATGGGCAGCAAGATCAGCTGCAATCTCTACATAGGTGCTGAGAGAAAAGAGAGAAGGTTTTCAGTTGTTGGGGCATGGAATTGTGCCTGGTTGTGGCACACTAGACTTCCTGATTCTTTCATATGCTGGATACCACCAAAGGCCCTTCCATTGCCTTCCTATTTTTTTAATCTTTGGTCTGTTTTAAAAATTAATTCAGTCTTGTGCACTCATTCCTTTTATTAACCAATCTATCATGCAATTTTAAAAGGTGGCCAGTAGCTCTGTTCACTCCTCTCCGCTCAAAGCTTCCTTTTCATTTATCTTGTACAGGCAGCTTCTCCCATAATCTTTGGCAGACATGTTAGTTATTGCAGAAAATCTTGCAGGGCCCTTACACAAAGAAGAAAAAACTACTAGGGAATCCTTCAGCTGAATTAGTAGGGAAACTCTGGAACAAATGCAAACTGAGGTTGACAGAGGATAAAAGGTAGAATCCCAAGTTAAGAAAAAGAATTGTGTAGCTATTACCAAGCATTCTGTGCAACATGCTGTTTGGTAACCAAGTTGTGTTTCCTCAGCAACATTCAGTCATCATCCACTTACACCACTTCAAGGAAATCACCTAACTGGGGGCGATTATCCATGGCCTGCTAAAGCTGACCACATCCCTGTTCATTTTACCATTAAGAATTCTGGGGTGTTTTCATACAATTATATTTTAATGCAACCACACAGGATCAAATCAAGTGGAACCAATTTTTGTAAGTAACTGTGATGGACTGCATTTTTAAAAGTTTAGAAGTGCTTTGTAAACAGATAAAGGACTGTAAAGGGTTAACTCTTCATAGAGCCAGAGAGTCTTGAGTGACAGGCTGCTCCAAGAGATCTGATTGGTTAGTATCAGCCAAGCAGAGAAAGACTTTTGAACTGGATGCTGAGGAGGATTGAATCTGATTTCAGCCTTAGCTGAGAGCAGTTTAACACAGATGGAGGAACTGGAGGACAGTTGGCAAGGAAGTTTGGAAAGTAGGCGAAGACTCCCATTCGGGCTAAGGAAAGGAAATAGATCTTCTAGAAAGAGAAGAAAATTCCCTATCCAGTCAAACATGGAGTTAGCTCTGAAGAGTGCAGAGATCCCTGGTCTGGTGTGATTAGAAACTGCCTGTAGAAACCTTAAAAGTCAGTTAAAAACTCAAGATGAGTAGTGGTGTTTCAACCAAAGGAGTTTGGGTACTGGAAAGAGCATACCAGCCTTCTGGAAACTAAAAGAGTCAGAGAATACTCAAAGAAAGTGTGCTGGAGTTTTTGGAAAAAACTGGTACAAAAGCCTCTCAACAAAACTTAAGAAACTCTCATTAGCCTGAAACATAATAACTAAAGTCTGTGCATGTACTGGTTTTACCCGAGAAATTTCAAACCCTGATTTCACCTGATCTTTCCCCTCTATGTTAAATAAAATATTTTGGTTTTTTAAAAATTTCCAAATGCCTTGGCTGCCATTTAAATTGTTTGTTTAAGTTCAAATGGGCTCCTGATCCTTCCCTCAGGTTCCTGGGCTGAGCTAAAAGCCAAAATATCATCCTGTGACAGGGTGGGACAGTCAGAGTTCTTCGGCAAAGAAGAAAATACATTACTAGGGCAGCTCAGTCAGTAAAGGGAAAGAAAAATGGAGGGAAAATCTTGCCTTTGAGGGAGGGAAGTGGATGGGGCCATTATACTAACCAAAATTCCTTCATCTACCCTCACTATGCCTATTTCCTTCTTTCTTTCCTTCCTTATTGGTCTTTCTGCATACGTAGTGGTAGGATAGCCAAAAACATGTTGAACCATCCACAAATCAGGGTCATGTCCCATAAGGTTCTCATGTATTATTCAGCCATACACACACAAAAATAGAAAAGTCATCCATTCTTTGACCATATAGTATTTATAGTATAACAATCTCCTCTATTCCAGGTTGATCAGTGTGCATTTCCAATACTTTCAAGATAAACTGGACACTCTTCTTTGCCACTGTGGTGTAGTAGGTTAGGGATTGTAATTGGATGGGGAGACCTATATCCAAACATTCAAGCAACCATTACATTTACTGTGAAGTGTGAGGCAAGTTGCTGCCTGTATTCAGAAAAAATGGCAACCTAATATTTGTCTTTACAGGAATTGTCCTTGGAAGTCCTTGCATTCATGGCCCCTTGTCTGTCTTCCAGTCCAGTTTTGGACCATTTCAGCTGGATCTCCCAGGAGGAGATCGACAACATCCTGGTAGCTGAAAAGCCCACCACTTGCTTCTTTGACCCATGCCCATCTTGGCTAGTTAAGGCCTGCAAAGATGGTGTGCGGGTCCCTCTGGGGAAATCTCATCAATCTATCCCTGTCCTCAGGGTTGTTCCCAGCAGACTTGAAGGAGGTGGTGGTGTGTCTGCTCTTGAAAAAAATTATCATTGGACCCTGTGGTCCTTGCCAACTACTGCCCAGGATCAAACCTTCCGTTCCTGGGTAAGGTAGTTGAGAAAGTGGTGGCTGAACAGCTCCGGGCTTTCTTGGATGACACCTTAATCCTGGATCCCTTCCACTTGGCTATGGTGTGGAAACCATGTTGGTCACCCTCACAGATGATCTCTGGAGACACCTGGATAGAGGCAGGTCAGCACTGCTGTTGCTTCTTGATCAGACAGCAGTGTTCAACATGGTCAATTATGATCTTTTGAGCCATCACCTCACCAACATAGGGGTATGGAGGATCACCTTACAATCGCTTTCCTCCCTTCTACATGATTGGGGACAGAGGGACCAGCTCAGGGAGAGGATTTTGCCACAATACCAACTAGTGCAGTATGTTACAAGGGGCAAAGAGTGCAGTATATTACAAGGGGCAATCCTCTTGCTTATATTGTTTAACATCTATATGCACTCCCTCACCCAGCTGGTCCAGGGATTTGGGCTGGGCTGTCATCAGTATGCTGATGACACCCAGCTCTATCTGCTGATGGACGGCCACCTGGATTCTGCCCCAGATATTTTAGACTGGGCTCTAGAGGCCATGGCTGGTTGGCTACAGCAGAGCTGGCTGACACTAAATCCAGCAAAGACAGAGGTATCTGAGCCATGATGGTCTGAGATCGGGAATCTGTCTCCCAACCCTTGGTGGGGCACCACTAACACTGGCACCGAGGGTGAGGAGCCTATGGGTAATTGTGGATGCCTCACTTTCTATGGAGGCCTAGGTCACCACTGTTGCCTGATCAGTCTTTTATCATCTGCTGCTTGTCAAGCAACTGTCCCCCTATCCCACCTCCCAGGACATGGCTACAGTGATCCACACAATGGTCACTTCCAGGTTAGATTACTGCAACTCACTCTATGTGGGGCTGCCCTTGAACCTGACCCAGAAACTGCAGCTATTGCAAAATGTGATGGTGCACCTGTTGACTGTGATGTCTATGTGGGCACAAATTCATTCAGTGCTGCGCCAATTGCACTGGCTGCCAATTGAGTACCAGATCCGGTTCAAGGGTATGGTAATAACCTTCAAAGCCATATGCAGCCAGGGACCAATATACCTGTGCCATATGCAGTCAGGGACCAATATACCTATGGGACCGACTCTCCCCATATGTGCCCCAAAGAGCTTTACACTCAGCTGAACAACACTTTCTGTTAGTCCCCAGCCTGAAAGACATCCATTTAGTTTTGACAAAGGGCTTTTTCTGCCTTGGCCCTGGCCTGGTGGAACATGCTCCCACTGGAGATTGGGGCCCTGCAGGATTTATTACAGTTCCACAGGGCCTGTAAAATGGAGCTGTTCTGTCAGGCCTTTGGTTGTGGTGGCAGATGTCCAATTCATCTCGGCCTCCCCTGCTTTCACTGCTCATGTGGTCTGTACTGCTGTAGTGCTATAGTGCCCATTTTGACCAACCCTGTTTACAAGATCAACAAAGCATTACCAGGTAACAGGTTGTTGTGTATGGCCATTTAACTAGCTTTCTCAGGAGGCACCTGAAGTCCTGGATTAGCTGTCATTTTAGATCTGATTAGTAGATTTGTTGTTATTTGCTAATTTGGATTATTATTGTTTTTAATGTTTTAATTCTATATATTCTATATATTTTTAAACTAGATTTTTAAATTTTTTTCAAAACCAAAAACCATAGCAGGAACACAAAATCAAAGACAATTACAGCAAAGATAACAGTCATATATAAAACCTTAACAATATTAAACATGTTAACAAGTGAACTAGCTGTAGGAAAAATTAAAAAGTTGAGTTAAATATAATCAATACACTTCTTATAAACTTCAGCTCATCAATATTCACCTAACATATAACGAGACATTAATAACTTCAGGAATAATAGAATACAAAATCCATGTACTTCTTAGGAATTGTATACATTTTTTGTTTATTTTGAGTGACATATTCAAAAAAGAAAACCACTTTTCAACAAAATTATTTTTCACAGTAGGAGTTTCTGTTATAATTAACTCTGTTGCTATTTTGTCTGTCACTGCTGTATCTCATACCTTGGAATCCCATTGCTTTAAAGTCAGAATTTTATTAACTTCCAGTTTTTGGCAATCAAAAGTTTTGCTGCAGAGAGCAATAAAGTGGCGAGCTCAGATTTTTGTTCTGATATCTTTAAATCAGGCCAAAAATGAAGTAAAACTGACTCTGGTGAGTTAGGAAATTCCCACAATTTTAGATATTTCAATTAGTATAAATTTCCAATACTTAAAAACCCGGGGGCAAGCCCAACAATGGATAAATGATCCA
This sequence comes from Gekko gecko, assembly GCA_029375565.1. NCBI lineage: Eukaryota > Metazoa > Chordata > Lepidosauria > Squamata > Gekkonidae > Gekko > Gekko gecko. Next base: position 157,505,998 of record JAPDNY010000003.1, on the reverse strand, counting down.
GTTTGACCACATCCTTTCAAACGTATAGGAGAAGATTTAAATTTACAAAGAAATAAACGTTCTGGTTTAAGATACCAACAGCATATCTCTTAAAGTTTTGTAACTTCAGATTCAAGGATTTGGTGTTGAAAAGGTATGAGGCCCATATATTAGACCACTGCTGGTCTGTAAAGTCTTTTCCACAATCTTTGTGCCAGGCAATTGAAGTGACGAGGTCTATTGCCAAGAGTTAATATTAAGTTGTCTATATAAAATTGAAATGAGACCTTTAGAATCTTTTGTAGATTTTAGTAAAAATGATTCAAATAGGGTGAGTGCTCTATCTAACTGTGTAGACTTGTTGATTTCTTGGATCATGTGATGAAGTTGTAGCCAAGGTAGTTTTAATTCATATTTTAGCTCCAATTGATGTTTGGTAGCTAAATGTCCATTAATATCATTTAGTTTATAAATGCCTTTCATTCTTAAATTAAGGTAAGCTGAATTAGATCTACCAGGTGGGAACTATTGCTGACCTAAGAAAGATGATATTCCTGGAGCTAATATGTTTCTGTTCTTATCTCATATGCGCAGGGTAAATTTTAGGAAGGGATTTGCTAAATGTAATCTCTGTCTATTGGCGGGCAAGTTCCAGATTGCTTCATGAATTAGATTCGGCATCAAATTGAACTTCTCTGTTTGCACCCAAGATGTTGTACATTCAGGTAAGGCATAATAATAAATGGATTTCAATTGAGACGCTAAAAAATATTTTTCTAGGTCTGGAAGTCCTAAACTTGGATGACCTTGGGCAAGCCATAGTTCTGTCAGAGCTGTTCTCTCAAGGACAGTTCTGGAAAGAGCTCTCTCAACCCCACCTACCTCACAGGGTGTCTGTTGTAGGGAGGGGATGGGAAAGGAGTTTGTAAGCTGCTCTGAGACTCCGAGTGAAGGGCGGGATATAAATCCAATCTCTTCTTCTTCTTCTTCTTCTTCTCCTCCTCCTCCTCCTCCTCCTCCACCTCCCCCTAGCTGGGCAGATTTAGTTAGTATTGAGAACTTTATTCTAGGTTTTTTACCATCCCAAAGAAATTTCAATAATATGGAACACCATTCTTCAAAGTCCTTGTATCACATAAATGTCACATAAACGCTTCATCTATTAGAGCCCTGGGGTGCCAGGTAGGGTGTTGACCACAATATCTCTCAGGCAACCCCCTGGGTCTGGGCTTCAATTTAAACTGGGGCTCAGCGTTACTTCGGTAGAATGCTTCCCTTATCCTGAGTCCCCTTCGTTTCCAGAGCCAGCCGGCTCAGCTTAGGAGAAGCAAGGAGGGCACATAAACAGTCTCTACTGCCCAAAGACTTGTTCAGACTCCCGGCTTATAAAACATAAAGGTTTATTCAAGACAAGTAAAACAAATAAGGGGGAGTTGTGGAATAAAACGGACAATAGACAAAACTAATCCTAACTATCTAGCCACTATAAACATACAGTTTGTTGATCCTTTCTCCCTGAATGTCCGGCTTCTTCTGGCTTAGCCGCTTGCTTCAGGGTTCACTCAGAACTTGAGCCACACCTTCCAGGGTTTGTTATCACTAGCCTGTTCCTGGAGGTTTCCCCGGTTTCTTAGCCCTGTCAAGACTCACTTGCTTGCAGACACTGGCTGTCTTCTGAGCAGCTCCTGCACCCGGACTATACCTCACAGTGAGCAGTTCAGAAAGATTCTCGCCGCAGCTTCTGGCTACTTCAAGGCCATGCGCAGCATTCCTGGCCTTCGTCAAGTTGTCGAGAGCCTCCGGTCTCACAGCTTCCTCGGAGCGCGTAAATGTGCGTGTGTCCAGACAAATCCATCAGTTCCTTTGGTTCCTCCCTTCCTGCTTCTAGGACTGGATTCTTATTTTTCACATCCCCAATCCCCGTCCTAGACTAATTAGGAATTGCTGCCTTGACCCAGCTGTCTCCCATTTGCTTAGCTTACTGGACTAAACTTACAGGCCTCTTATCTGTAATGATCCTGTGAATCAGTATCTCTGGCATGACACCTTGTTATTAATTGGGATGGGTAGGTTTTGGAATAAAAAAAGAAACTTAGGTAAAAGAATTGTTTTTAAAAGCTCTGTTTTCTCTAACAGAGTCAGATTTATTTTACTCCAAGCTTCTAGCATCAATTTGAAAATTGTATTAAGTGGCTTATAATTATATACATATAGATCTGATAAATTCAATGGAATATTAATGCCCAGGTATCTCCAAGTTTTTTTTACCCATTCAAAGGGAAATACTTCTGTTATATTTTTCCTAAGTTTGTATGAAATACATACCAGGTAAAGTTCAGATTTTGAATAGTTTATCGGAAATCCCGAGATAAGACTAAATTTATTAATATGAAGTATTAGCTTTTTAGTGAGTCTTCTGGTTCAGTAAGATAAAAAATTGCATCATCCACAAAGAGGCTTATTTTATAAGTCACATTCTCAATATCTATTCCCTTAATTTGCATATCATTTCTTATTACATAAGCAAGAGGTTCCAAAGAAATGGCAAAAAATAAAGGGGAAAGGGGGCAACCTTGTCTAGTACCTCTTTTAAGTGTTAACTCATCAGATCTAAAGTGATTAACATTGATTTGAGTGGAGGTATATTGTTTTATTCCAGGGTTTCTGTTAATTTAAATTTGTTCTTCTTACTAGAAGTTTTATGTGTTTTATCTTGTTTTGAATCAATTATATAGTTAAAATCACCCCCTATTATTACTTCCCCTTGTTGGAAATCCATAAGTTTGTGTAAAGTGTCCTTAGTAAAAGATAACTGATTTTCATTGGGTGCATATATTGAGGTGATTGTAAGGCGATCACCATTCAATTCTCCCTTTACAAAAATAAATCTCCCCCATGGATCAGTTTTAATTTGACTACAGCGAAAAGAAAGGTTTTTCAATATTAGAATTGTGATACCTCATGGTTTGGATAATCCAGGAGCCTGAAAATGCCATCAGAACCATTTTGTTCACAATATCTGGAAAACTGGCATTTTAAGATGGGTTTCCTGCAATCACAATATGCAAGGATGTTCTTTAGCCCAAAAAGGAAGATGCTCTTCGAAGTTTTATTTTATTATTCAGACCTCTGCGGTTCCAGGTTGCAATTTTATTTTATTTTTAAAATATTTTTAAAATATTTTAAAAGCAAAACAAAAACTCAGAACTAAACATGAAGTAATACAGAAAAGTCATGACCAGAACTGAACAAGCCATTTAAACAGTTAGTTATAAAGGTTAATAACTACAAGTATACAGTGACCCTATTGCCCACAAAGGAGTATGAACAGAGTTCAAAAAAATAAAAGTGAAATTATAATGCTGTTATAATCTCTTTATAACACTGGGGGATTGAGTTTGAGGGAATTATTGATTTCGAAAAAGTTGCTTCAATAAAAGGAAGCCATTTCATATAAAATTGGGATTGAAATTTATAGGTATTAGTAGGGGAAATACTAGTAGCAATCTTTTCCATGATGTAATATTCCCAGATTTTCATGTACCACTGATGGAGAGTAAGCGAGTGTGGGTTCTTCCAGTTACTAGAGATTGGTAGCTTGTCGTGGGATCAATTGAATTTAGTAACAATTCTTTGTAAATAGCTGAGATCAAACCCTTGCAAGATTTATGTTCAGCCAGTAAGATTCTTTAAAAGAAAGTATAGATCCTGTGGGAGGTATTTTTAGGAAAAAAAAAGAGTTCCATAGGTGACTGAGCTGCAGGCATTCAGACCACTGGATTGTGCAATTGTGTTGTCTTTCTAAGGTGATTTTGTCTGGAATTGCAAAATTTTGCTGACATCTTTAAAACAGGTGATGTTGTTTTGTCTCCAAGTTTGGAAAGAGTCAGCAGAGAGTCTAGGCTGGAACCAAGATTGGCCTGTAAATCTCATGAGCAATTACTGTTTTTAATTTGTCCCATACGCTCATTGAATTTCTTAGGAATATATTCTTGGAGGATTCTTTTGGTCTTTGACTGGGTTTTTCCCATAGAGCGTCTGTAAATAATCTGTGACCTAGATAGGATTGTTCCAACCATTTCCAATCAGCATGATAATTCTTGCTATATTGTTTTATAATTCCAGTCAGTGTAGTTGTTTTGTAATAAAGTGAAAGGTCCGGGAGGTTTAGGCCTCCTAGAGTTATAGGTCTTCGTAGAGTTTTAAAACTGATTCTGTGCATAGATTTATTCCAAATATAATGCAAAAAAAGAGATTGCCAACATTTTAAAAGAGAATGTGGGAGTTGTATTGGTATGGCTCTGAAAAGACAATAATTTTGGAAAAATAAAGGATTTTAGGGTTTGTGTTTTCTTGATCCAGGACATTAACGGAGAAGTGGATGATGTCGATAGGTTCTCAAGAGTTTTAATGAGTTCCCAATGGTTGTATCTGAGGATCTCAGAGAGATGCAGAAGAATTTGTATTCCCAATAATTTCCATTTGTCTTTTACCCAGCTGAAATTGTATTTAGTCTTGACACATGAAGATTGATTATCAGAAAGTAAGATAGGGTAAAGAACAGTTTTTGTATTGTTCACTTTTAGTCCTGAGACCTTCCCAAATAAGTGTAAGACCGTATGGAGCACTGGAAGACTGGATTCTGGTTGTGTGAGTAGTAATGTGAGGTCATCTGCAAAAAGACTGAGTTTGAGATGTTGATTTCTGAGATGAAGTCCTCTGATTTCTGCATTGGAATGAATTTCATTGGCCAGAGGCTCTATAGCCAGCACAAACAGCAAAGGGGAGATGGGGCATGCTTGACAAGTACCTCTGGTTAGTTTGAAGTCACCAGAGCACAGGTCATTAGTTTGGACACTAGCAGTAGGTCTGTGGTAGATGGTTTCCAGCTTTTTAAGAAATTTAGGCCCAAAGTTCATAGTTGATAGTAGGTTGTATAGATAAAGAGGTTCTACCCTGTCGAAGGCCTTTTCGATGTCAGTAGATAAGATAAAAGAAGAGTGTATATAATGGTGCTGACAGTATTGAATTGCATTCAAAACTTTACATGTGTTGTCAGTGATTTCTCTGTTAGGAATGAAACCAGTTTGATCAGTGTGAATGTATGATTCAATTATTTTATTCAGACAAGAAGCCATTGTAGCAATGAAGATCTTATAATCTTGGTTCAACAGTGATATAGGCCTGTAGGAGCTGGGGCATGTCATATCTTTGTCTGGTTTAGGAATTAAAACTATTTTCCCCTGATTCCAGGTGGGAGGTAGGAGGCCTTCTTCAAGAATTTGATTGCAGGTTTGGGCTAAAGGTTGAGCCAAGAGTGGTGAGAATTTTTTGTAGAACTCTGCCATGAAGCCGTCCATACCCAGCGATTTATTATTCTTTGAAGACTTAATGGTTGTTTGTATTTCCAATGATGTGATGGGTTCTTCTAACCAGAATTGATGTTGCGGAGTTAGACTCTTTAAATTAGAGTTACGTTGAAGAAAAGTAGTTATTGATTCCTCAGATGGATTGTCAGACTTATAAAGCATTTTATAGTAATCAAAGAACACCTTGGAGATGTCAGCTGTACTATATTTTGTTTGACCTTCTTTATTTTTAATAGAGTGAATTGTATTCTCAGAGATTCTTTTTTTTTATTCTTTTTTTGACTTTCCAAGACAGAAGCTTGATTGTTTGAGGGGTTTTGAACCAGTAGCATTGTTTGATATAGGCTATTCTTTTCTGAATCTGTGATACTTCAAGGGTTTCTAATTTTTTGCTCTCCAAGAGTAAGGCTTTATAAGTGCGTTTTCTGCCAAATTTTTTAAAATCACCTTCTAGTGCTGTGATTCTATTAATCAATTCCAATTTTAATTTCACTTTTTCTTTTTTGTAGGAAGAGGCAATAGCAATCAATATGCCGTGAACAACTGCCTTCAGTGCATCCCACACCAGATGTTGTGATACCACAATCTGCATTATGGAGAGGATATTCTTTGATTTCAGACTCTATTGAGTCAGTTACAGATTGTAGCAATAAAAGTTTTGGATCAAGCTTCCATGTGTAGTTGCGTTGTTTTGAGTTTTTGTCTTGCATGGTACATTCCACCCAGGCATGGTCTGACCATATTCTGGAGCCAATGTCTGCTTCAATAAAAAGACTGGAAATATTTGACGAAGTCAAGATAAAGTCAATTCTCGTGTGGGTCTGGTACCTGGCAGAATAATAAGTAAAGTCTTTAACTGTGGGATTTTTAAGTCTCCATATATCAATGAGGTTAAATTGGTGCAGAAGTTTAGCCAATCTAGTTTGGCCTGAAGATGGCTGTAGTTTGTTTATATTTTTGTGTTTGTATGAAAGCTGGATTTGTCCATATTACTGTGGGCAATAAAATTAAGGTCTCCTCCAATTATGCATGGGTTGTCACTGAAGGTTTGGAGTTTGTGTGATACCATTTTGATGAAATCAATTTGACCATCATTTGGTGCATACAAAGACACCAAGGTGATTGCAGAGCCATTTAAGGTGCTGTTTAAGAATGTAAATCTGCCATTGGGATCTTTTTCAGACTTAACTAATTGAAATCTTACAGATTTACTAATTAAAATAGCTACACCTCATGATTTAAATGTTCCCTGGGCTTGATATTGTTGAGAAAAATTGGCAGAGGGGAGTACAGACTCTAAAATATTACATTGGAGTTCTGCCGTAAAAGTGCTTTATAGGTGAATTCAACCCTCTGTAATTTAAAGATAAAAACTTAATAGGCATGGAAGGTCAGTTCCTGAAGTAGATCTGATAAAGATATATTGTGAATATGGTTATAGATGAAGTGTAGTTATTTGAGAATCCTGAGGTTAAAATCAAAATGTTATGCCAAATGGTCAGTTGGAAAAAAAGGTTTTCCTGGTCAAAGTTGTATAAGGGCTCACAATTAGCAGTACTGGAAGAAAAACATGGAGCTGAATAGTAAATATTTACTTGCTTCAGTGATAAGTATTTAGGGTCACTTAAGTTTTGGCTTGTCACAACAGATGTAAAAATATAAAAGGAAGAAGATAAAACAAAAATTGTAAAACTTGAACAGCATAGAGCCATCTCATGGGCTCTATATACCCTTTCCTTCAGGGAGTGTGTTACACAACAATATAAAATTAAGATATCTATATAAGTTTAAGTGGGGAGCTATACAAATTCTCCACCCTATTCCTTCCCCCTTAACAATAAAATATAAACAGAAATTTTAGCAACATATGCAATGATTATTAGTCAAATTTTGAGTCAACCATTTTCTTTGAGATGTTTGTTTCCGCTATAATACATTATCAAAAACATTTTGCTTATTGCATTATTTACTTAAGAACATTTGCATTATTTACTTAAGAATTAAGAGTGAATATGGTGCTAGAAAGCAACAAAACTTTAAAAATCAAGCATTCTGAAATACTGATTACCATGTAAACATTAAAATCAACCTTCACAAAGATTTGTTTTCACTGAAAAACATTAGAAAAAACAGCTAACTGTATCCACTTTAGTAATTGCTAATGTTAATATTTAAATTTAAAGCTAGCAACGGGTATAAAACTAAAAATCAGGCGCTCCAAGTTTCCTTTTGTGCCAGATCAAACCATAACTTAATATAGCATGAGCATGCTCAAGAGAATCTGTTTCTGAGGTCCCTTCGTTCCCATATGGTTCGCCAACAGGACATTATTGCATCTTGCTGTCTGGGCACTTCGTCTGCAGGAAGGTCATGCAGAGGCTGCAACTGTAGATCCTGTAGCAATTTTAATCCAGATTCAAGGTCGCTTGCCTGGAGTGTCGGCCCTTGATATGAGATCTGGAGCTTGCAATAAGCAACCCATTTGTACCGAATGTTGCCTTCATTCAATGTAGAAATTATGGGTTTGAGAGCTTTCTTTTGCAATAGTGTTTCAGCTGTAAGGTCCTGGAGCACATAGATCTTGTGATTTTGAAGCATAAAAAACCCTTTGGTTCTTGCTAGAGCAAGTAGCTTTATTTTGCTTTGCATGTCCAGGAACTTAACAATTACATCTCTTGGCTGGGAGGATTGGCGCAGTCTCAGGGAGCCCGCACGAAAGGTATAATCAACCATAATGGCTGCTTCTGAGTCTAAGTCCAACAAGCTAGCTAGCCATTTGGCTATATAAGATTTCAAGTCTGACCCTTGTTCTGAGTCCTCTGGGATCCCCCAAATTTTTTAATTGTTAGCTTTTAGTTGATTTTCCAAGGAGATGATTTTATCGGTGGCCCATTCATCTTTTTTGTAGAGGTAGCTTGCATCTTTTTGTAAGGTTACACAAGATTCCATAGCAGTTTCAGCGGTCTGACCTATTTGGGCCACCGCAGGTTGCAATTTTATAATGATGTACCATTAAACTTAAAATTATTCCTAAAATTTAACTCTAATAATACTAAACCTAGCAGTTCTCTATTGAAGAGAAGCTAAAATATCTACTACCTATAAGGAATTTACCTCATGCATAAACTGACTGGTATTTCAATATGTAACTATAATTCTCACAGTTCTGACTTAAATAAATCTCAAACCTATCTTAACAACTATACTTCTATTATTCTAATTCTCTACAACCTCAGAAAAATGAAACTTACTTAGCCCTAATATAGGGATAGATTCCAGGAATCCTAAAGAGGGAAATAAAAGGGCAACTATCCAGAGTCTCCCTACCTAGAATCCTATCTATCCTATACAGGAGGGGACTTATAATATGTATGTGACTCTTATCAAAGTATTTGGGTTCCCAAGACCCCTCTCTTATCAATAAAAGTAAATAAGCCTTATCCAAGTGAATTATATTAACAAAAACTTATTTAAACTAACATCGCAAAGGTTATAATCATAATAATGAGAGAATTCTACTATAGATGTATCCAACCATTAGTACAAATAAAACTCTTCCTTAAATTGCCACAGGTTCATACATAGATGTTATATCTAAATGTAGATTAACTATGCATCAGACTCTTGTTGTTTCAGTAGAAGTTAAGACAAAATGTATAACAAATAAATCTTTAGCCTTTATCATATAAATTGAAAATGCTCTTAACCACAAATGCTGCAAAACGTATTTGTAATTAAATGCTTACAGCTATAAAGTCACTCAAACCACAGCTCTTACAAAAGAATACTATGGTTACAGAGCTATAAAACATAAGTAAGATTTAAAGTCAACCATGTTGTTTTTAATAAGTATAATAACTCGTATCTAAGACTATATAATCTAAGTAACTAAATTTAAAAGTTAAATTTAAATTTGATTTCAAAAGGGAGAAATCATTACAAAGTTCCTATTATACATTTGCAACTTCAGTTCAGTATGTAATTTTTGATTAGCAGTAGTTTACTGAAGGTCAAAGGATTTTAGTATGGGACAACCAGCTCCATACAAATTATGCACATAAGGATTCACAGAACCAAAAAAAACGCACACATTTTTTTTTAGCATTTAAACTCTCAAAGTTACTGCCCTCTTTAAGGCAAAGTTATTATCTTTACCAATCAAAACCCTGTAAATTATCAGTGTTCCCATTATCTCAGGTCTCTATTAGAGTATTCTCTTCTTCTTGAGTTAATTGTAGACCAAGGGAATGCAGAGCGAAGCTTGATACGAGTGGCATTTTTGTAGACTTGGATATCTGATGAGGGTCTCCAACAAAAATATACTTTGGCTTCATACAACTTAGCAGCAATAATTTTAAGCTTTTTTCGTCTCTCCAAGGCTTCTGGTGCAAAGTCAAGTAACACTTGGACTTTGTTGCCTTTACATAGAAGTGCTCCTTTCAAATGAGCCTCCTTCAGTATTCTAATCCCTAGATCTCCAAGCAGAGGCTAGTGGGCCCAGTCTATAAGCCTTAGCTATCGCTGGTGCCACAACCTCCTCCAAATTCAAAGCTTTAGCTAGCCATGTTGATATGAATATCACGGTCAGAGTTTTCTTTAGCCCCCTCATCTATCCCACAGAATTTCAAATTATGTTGCCTCCAACGATTTTCCATTATTGTAAGGCTATTAAGTGGTAGTGGTAGTAGTAGTAGTAGTAGTAGTATGGTTGCTAGACCAGCCACATATATATAGTTATAATAGTAGTTTTTAGAAACATACAGAGTACAAAAGTCTATTAAGTGTAGTTTTTTTCCAAAAGTCTGCAATGCTCTTACCTCTTCCTGTAGTGTGAGAGACATTTCAGTGGCATTTTCGGTGATTTTAGCTGTTTGTTTAAGTTCCTTTACCAGGTCGGTCAGCTGGGATTCCACTGGTTGTAGAAGATCAGCCACCAGTGTAGAAAGAGATTTAAGTAAATCACCATGTAGTTCCTGCAGATCTTTTCTTGTTAGAAATGTTAGTGCATCAGGGCCAGGGCTCTTTTTGTAGCAGGAACTCCTTTGCATATTAGGCAACACACCCCTAATGAAACCAATCCTCCAAGAGCTTACAGTACCCCTGTAAGAAGAACTCTGTAAGTTCTTGGAGGATCGGCTACATTAGGGGTGTGTCACCTAATATGCAAAGGAGTTCCTGCTACAAAAAGAGCCCTAATCAGGGCTATTCTTCTTCCTTGTGCTGTCTTCAGCTGTCATTTTGGAGTTCTCAGAGTTCTAGTTGGATTTTTCATCAGAAAAAAGGCTTTCACTGACATTTTGCTTGTAGGATTCCGGTTAGCCTTATTTCCAGACGATTTCCCCATACTTTCCAAAAGTTATAAGGCAATCTGTCGGCTTGTAGATGAGTTAAGGAAAAATGGGGTCGGGAGCTCTCTCATTCTGTGTCCACCATTACCAGCGATGCTCCAGCCCCCCATTCTATATATTTTATTGACATGAGCCCACTTGCAGGAGAGGGCGGGATAATAATTAATTAAATAAATATGTCCTACCCCTTCCTCCTCCTCTTACACTTGGCTGAAGAACTGGAGACTTCTGTATTCCCAAGAAACCATAATTTATTGTTCTGCCTCAGCTGAAAGAAACAACAAACTCTGGTTGTTTCCTTCCCTGAAAACCAGGATTCCAAACCACAGTTGGTTGGAATTTTTCCTCTCTAGGAAAAAGAACAGATCAGAGTTTCTCAGTTCAGATACAATGAAACTATGGTTTGTTGGGCGTATGGATGTGTTTTGCTCCTGACTTGTGCACAGAGCTAAGAACTTTCAGGGCTCATTCTTTTAATGGCTATACTTTTAAGTGCAGCCATCTCACAGCCTAATTTCTCTCAGAGGACTGTTTTAGAAATAAGCCCATATACACTACCCTGAACCTGTTGAATGAAACATAGGATTGAAATGTGACTAATATCCACAAATATGGTTATCTGTCCACAAAAATCTTCATCAGTTCTTTCTTATCTATAAACCACTTCTCTGCACTCTGGGATCTTAATCAGAAACAATCTTTCTAAATTCATTGAAGTCGATGGGCTTAGAAGCATGTGTTCGGGACAGGACTCCTCTGTGTTTTCTTTGCTTGTTATGCGAAACTTTGTAAAATTTCTCATTCATTGTCTTAATTATTCTCTGTGTTTCCCCACTATATATATTTGCAAAGAACAATCTTTCTGTGCTGTTCATCAAACAATCCCACAATCTTGCTCTCTAAAGTCCTACATCCATTTAATCATACATTTTTCACTTGTTCTTCTGTCTCTAACAGAAGTAATAACTTTTGTATCCATCATAACAAGTGAGTCATGGAGGAGACCCTCCCCGCCCTTTTCATGGCTGTCATACTTCATGGCTGTACACACTTAAGGATTACAGGCAAGGTGAAAATAATTCTTCTTCCTTATCACTTCTATGTTGGTTTGGGGGGGGGGTTTCTGCCAGTCTTTCATACAAGAGATGACAATTTTAAGATTTAAACAAAACCCAATAACCTGTTGGGCTAACGATTCAGGATTCTTCTACTTGATTAGGATGTAGTTAGACTATTTAGGACCATATTTGATCAAGTTTACTAGCAGTCCTCAATTGTGATTTTAAAGTTCGTTTTTCATGTTTTTATTTATTCTATTCTATATATTTTATCTATATTGTAATCTGCCTTGAGCTCTCTAAGGAAGAAAGATGGCTAATAAACATTTTAAATAAATAAATAGCCTGATTGGGATTCCAGTACAGCCAAAGGCCTTAGCATGGAGCAGAGACACTCAGGGTTGCCAACCTCCAGGTGGTAGCTGGAGATCTCCTAGGATTACAACTGAGCTCCAGATGGGTAGCCATGTTAGTCTGTCTGTAGCAGTAGAAAGGAGCAAGAGTCCACTAGCACCTTAAGGACTAACAAAATATGTGGCAAGGTATGAGCTTTCATGAGTCACTGCTATCTGAAGAAGTGAGCAGTTACTCACAAAAGCTCATACCCTGCCACATATTTTGTTAGTCTTTAAGATGCTACTGGACTTTTCTACAACTGAGCTCCAGGTGACAGAGATCAGCTCACCTGAAAAAAATTGCTGCTTTGGTAGGTAGACTCTATGGCATTGTACCATGCTGAGGCCCCTCCCCTCCCCAAACCCCACCCTCCTCCGGCTCCACCCCCAAAATCTCTAGGTATCTCCCTACTCTGAGCTGGTAAACCTAGAGAGACTAAACATAACAGATAAAAATAGGAAGAGTTCTGTAATCAGGTCTTTATTAAACACTTGAGAAGGATATAAAAAGAAATGTGAACATTTCCCTACTTCATACATTATGGAGCACACAGGTTAGGTCTGGGATGCCTACCCTGTATGTCACATGTGAATTGCAGGTTCTCCTCAGTTACCATTTGTGTGGCTTCCAGGTCTGCCGGGGATTGTGGTGTGTGTGGAGAAGAGGATAGAAGGAGATTATTCACCTGAAATGACCTAAGGGGTATTATTTGGCCCACTGGGAAAACCTTTGTGTTCCTTAGAATACATGGCTAAATAGTGGCTCCCATTGGTCATTTCAGGTCAGGAAAATGTTGGAAGATGAAGGCTGATTCATAGAATCATAGAATGTTAGAGTTGGAAGGGACCTTGCAGGCCATCTAGTCCAACCCCCTGCACTCTGCAGGAACACAGCCGAAACCCCTACATACCTACAACATACCCAAAAGATGGTTGTCCAGTTTCCTCTTGAAAACATCCAGTGAAGGAGCATCCACCACCTCCCGAGGCAGTCTGTTCCACTGCTCAACCACTCTTACAGTCAGGAAGTTTCTCCTGATATTAAGCCGGTAACGACTCCTTTGTAATTTCCACCCATTAGATCTAGTCTTGCAATCCGGAGCAAGAGAGAATAGATCCACTCCATCTTCTACATGACAGCCCTTCAAATACTTGAAGACTGCAATCATATCCCCTCTAAGCCTTCTCTTTCCCAGGCTAAACATACCCAACTCTCTCAGCCTTTCCTCATAAGACTTGGACTCCAACCCTCTCACCATCCTGGTCGCCCTCCTCTGGACCCGCTCGAGTTTGTCAACATCCTTCCGAAAATGTGGTGCCCAAAACTGGACACAGTACTCCAGGTGGGGCCTGACCATAGCAGAATACAGCGGAACTACCACCTCCCGTGATCTGGACACAATGCATCCTAAAATTGCATTAGCTTTCTTCACAGCCGCATCACACTGCAGGCTCATGTTTAGCTTGTGATCAACCATAACACCTAGATCCCTTTCACATGTGCTGCTGTCAAGCCAAGTCCCTCCCATTCTATATCTGTGCCTTTGATATTTTGTACCTAAGTGTAGGACTTTGCACTTATCTCTATTGAAATTCATTTTATTTGTTCTCAGCCCACTGTTCCAGCCTATCAAGATCCTTCTGAATCCTGACTCTGTCTTTTTCAGAATTAGCAATCCCACCCAGCTTCGTGTCATCTGCAAATCTGATAAGCATCCCCTCTATGTCTTCATCCAGGTCATTTATAAAAACATTGAATAACACCGGGCCTAGGACCGAGCCCTGTGGTACTTCACTTGAGACTTCCCTCCACGTAGACGCAGAGCCATTTACGAGCACTCGTTGGGTACGATTTTTCAACCAACCATGAATCCACCCAACGGTTGCGCCATCCAGCCCACACTTAACCAGTTTATCCTCAAGGATATCATGAGAAACTTTGTCAAATGCTTTACTGAAATCTAGATACACTATATCCATGGCATTGCCAGAGTCAACCATTTTAGTAACTCTGTCAAAAAAGGAGATAAGGTTAGTCTGGCATGACTTATTCTTCATAAACCCATGCTGGCTATTACCAATTAACTCATTTTGTTCAAGATGTTCACAGACAGAGCGTTTAATAATCTGCTCCAGAATTTTCCCAGGTATTGATGTCAAACTGACAGGCCTATAATTTCTCGGGTCCGTCTTTTTCCCCTTCTTGAAGATTGGGACAACATTCGTTCTTCTCCAGTCTTCCGGCACAACACCCGTACTCCAGGACCTCTCAAAGATTATAGCCAGAGGCTGTGAAATAACATCTGCAATTTCTTTTAGCACCCTCGGATGCAAGCCATCCAGCCCTGGAGATTTGAAAGTATTTAAGGCAGCTAGATGTTCTCTAACCATTTCCTTACTTATTCTGAACTGGCAGTTCCCCTTCCTTCATATGCCCTGCATTCTTCAGTTTGTATACAGATCACTTTACGGTTAAAGACCGACGCAAAGTGAGAGTTGAGTAATTCTGCTTTGTCTTCATCCCTTGTTAAGGCTTGACCATCTTCCCCTAGCAATGAGCTTACTCCATCCCTGTTCCTCTTTTTGCTCCGAACATAGGCATAGAAATTTTTCTTGTTATTTTTTGCATCCCTTGTAAGCCTCAGCTCCATCTGTGCTTTAGCCTTTCTGACATCATTCCTACAGATTTGTGCTCGTGTCTTGTATTCACCCTCAGTAATCTGACCCTCCTTCCATTTCCTGTACATTTCCCTTTTTAGTTTCAGCTCCTCAGAGAGTTCCTTGTTCAGCCACCTTGGCTTCATTACCCGTCTCCCACCTTTCTTTCTTACTGGAACAGTTTGAGATTGTGCCTTAAGCACTTCATTTTTCAGCATCACCCATCCTTCCTGTGCAGATTCTCCCTTCAGCATTTCCAGCCATGGGATCCTACCTATTAGATCTCTGAGTTTATTGAAATCAGCTTTCCTGAAGTCCAGGATATGAGTTCTGCTACATCCTGGTTTCACAGTCTTCTCTATGTCAAATTCCAAGCTGACATGGTCACTATTTCCCAAGGAACCCACCACCTTCACTTCAACAACCAATTCTTCCCTGTTAGTCAGAATTAAATCTAGGATAGCAGACCCTCTGGTTCCCACCTCCACCTTCTGAGAGATGAAGTTGTCCTCAAGGCTATTCAAGAATCTGCGGGATGTCCCATGTCTAGCAGAGTTAGATTCCCAGCAAATATCTGGATAGTTAAAATCTCCCATAACCACTACATCCTGTCTCTGTGAAAGTTTAGCAAGCTGCTGTACAAATGCATTATCCTGTTCCTCTGGTTGATTTGGAGGTCTGTAGTATACCCCCACAACAATATCCCCTTCTTTCCCCCCCTCTATCCTTACCCACACACTTTCAACAGGGCAACTCTCAAAATCCTGAATTTCAGTGCAAGCATATTCATTCTTGACATATAGTGCCACCCCACCCCCTTTTTTGTTTATTCTGTTCCATTTGAACAAGGTATATCCTTCAATCACTGTGTTTCATATATGAAAGTCATCCCACCAAGTCTCAGTGACACCTATCAGATCATACCTATTTTCCAATATTTGGAGTTCAAGTTCCTCCTGTTTATTTCCCATACTCTGTGCATTAGTATAAAGACACCTCAGATTACAGACATCCCTTCCTACCGTAGGTCCCTTCAAATTTACCTGGAGATTACTAAACTTACCTCTCTCTCGTTCATTTATTTTCTGATCATTCCCCTTCCTGAACTTAGTGTTGGGGATGCCGCTTTTTCTTCCCACCCCCGATATCTTTAGTTTAAAGCCCTCCTGATCAGGTTCGCAAGTCTTCCAGCGAAGACATTCCTCCCATTCTTTGTCAGGTGCACCCCATCTGTCGCCAACAGTCCTTCGTGTCGGAGGTACATACCATGGTCCAAGAAGCCAAAGCCCTCTCGACGGCACCATCTACGTAACCAGCCATTCACTTCCAGTATCCTGTTCTCCCTTCCAGCTCCATGGCCCTCAACAGGTAAAATGGAGGAGAACACCACCTGAGCCCCCAGATCTTTCACCTTCTTGCCCAGAGCCTCATAGTCTTTGGAGATCCATTCAAGGTTTCTTCGGGCCGTATCGTTTATTCCCACGTGGATCTGAAGGAGTGGGTAGGGATCAGAGGTCTTGATCAGTCTTGGAATTCTCTCCGTCACATCTCGGATGGATGCTCCAGGAAGGCAACAAACCTCTCAAGATTCCTTGTCCGGTCTGCAGACACCTTCTTCCGTCCCTCTCAGTAGGGAGTCACCAGCCACCACTACTCGTCTCTTCCTCTGTGGGATGGTTTGGTTCCCTCTCTGCCTATGTGCTTGTGTGCCAGTCACATCCATTCGATCACGAAGTGTGCCGTTCCGGTCTTCCATCAACAGAAGTGGCTGGTATTGATTTTGCTGCTCCACTGGCTGTGATTGTTTTCTGAGTATCTTACTCCTCAAAGTTACTTTCTTCCACTCACCCATGTGGTCCTTGTTACTTCCTTCCTCTTGCTGTTCTTTCAGGGGCTCTTCTTCTGTCATGTCTGAAAAGCTTTCCACCTCCTTGGTGTTCTTCAGTGCACAGATTTGTGCCTCGAGTTCTCCCACCTTCTCCTCAAGCATTTTTACAAGCTTGCACTTGCAGCATGTATAATTCATTTCTTGGCGTGGCAGAAAAATAATCATGGCACATCCCAGGCAGGTCACTGGAGTAGATCCCTCGCTATCCATTATCCCAGGAGCTATGCTTTCTTCTACAGCTTCAGGAACTTCCCTCAAACTCTGATGTAAACTCTTCTTTTTGTGATGTATCCTGAAAACTTTGAGACTGACAAAATGTCTATCTCACCAGAACATCTACCTCCTGAACTCAGAAGCAGCGCTTTACTCAAGCACTTACAAGGCCTCCAAGTACGGCCCACAGGCTAAGAGCCACAGGCTAAGAGCCACAGTCCTGATCCAAACTGGACACCATCCATGTGGGAATTAAAGAGAACTAGAAAGTCAAGTGTGACTGTTAAAGAGGGTGGGGACCCCAGACCTAGCCTTTGTACTCCATAAATTTTTGCTGTAATAAGAGAAATTAACATTTTAAATGTATTAAGTGGCGTAAGCAGAATAACTTAATAAAATATACTTTTGGATTAGATAATGGGTTGCGTCTTGTGAAGCATGTGTTCCCAGAGATCAGCCTTCCCCAGCCTTCCCCTTGCTCCAGTAGCCCTCTAAGTTGTTTTCCACATTTGGATGGGCTTGTGCAGCTTTACCATTGCTGGTGCAGCTCTGAAAAAGCACAGTGGCAACAGGGCTTCCACAAGGCAGGTCTTCCTGCAGTTTTCATACCCCGGTCCCCCAGAAGTGCCACCCCACCCTTTCCCCTGGATTAGCAGGGCTTCTACAATTTTAAAATGGTACTAGAATATCAGTATAATAGTCTTAACAATAGGTAGAGCAGGTTCTCTAAATTCCCAGCTTTCATATCTTTTAAACAGTAAGTCTCTAGCTCCTTCCATTTGCAAAGATATGCCTTTCCTCTTATATCACTGGAAGGAAAAGAGCTAGAAACTTACCTTTTTTAAAGAAATGAAGGCTGTGAATTCAGAGAACCTGTTTCCTATTTTATATTGATATAACAATGTTCAAGTGCAAATCGTTGTGTTTTTTTAAAAAGCCCCTGGTAGCCAGCGTAGGAAATGGCAGAGACTTGCTGCCATGGGGCAGGAAAATCAGAATTTACCCCCTCACACAACAGCTTTCCAGGCTTTACTGACATCTTTCCCAAAACTTTGCAGCAAACCACAGGCGGTGAACAAATGTATCATGATCCTGTAGGGAAACAGGTAAAATACCTGCTTCCTAACAGCATTGAACCTTGGCCAAATAATCCATGTGGAAATGGCCTATGACTCTAAGAAGCCAATACTAGGAACTGGGAGACCCAAAATGGCATGAGGTATGGAATGCTGCACTGAGGAGGGAGAATCAGGTGAAACTCTACTTCTTGCTCTGCTGTACTTTGTCAACAGAAGGAGGAGTTGGAGGCAGTTTCACCCAGTTCTCCCACTTTACTAGAGTCCTCTGCCATGCTTCATGGTATTTTGTTGGTGATCTTAGGAGGCTGCTGGGGAAGGGAAGGGAAACAGCCTTCATAGGTCCAACTCATTTCCCCCCATATAACTCTGACATTTTTAAAAAGTGAATGAGACAGGATTTTGTTAATGGTGCTGTACTTTCTATATCTACATCTACAATTACCACTTTAATGTTCTATAATAATTATACATTATTTTATCAAAATTAAAGAAAATGCACAAAAATTCAAAGATAATTGTTAGAAATATCAGATGACTGGAGTTGATACTAAGCCATTTGATGAGATTGTATCAAACATATTTAGATTGGAAGCAAATTTTATTCAAAGAATATGTTAAACACCACATTGCAAATATTTACAGTACTGTTAAACAGTGGAACATGTGTTGTTATATTTTCCATTTTGTAAAGACATCCATTCCACTTATCTTACCCCTGTTCTATCCAAGGGCCCAAGAAGATCTGAAAAATTCTATACCTATCTCCTCCTTGCAGACTGCCCCAATGAGACCACCTCTAAAGTGGCCAAATTCTATACTGAGACTCTTTCTATAAGAAAGCAGATATTCCAAACTTTTATGTGTAATTAATTATGGCACAATAAGGTTATGACTTTTAATCTCTGTATATTAATTTCACATTTATATGTAAACTTTGTGTTGTTGACTGATCTTTTGATTGTAATAAATGTTGATTAATTGAATACTGTTAAACAAAACAGAATAGTTTGTTAACTTGTCTCTAACTGAAAGAGCTCAACAGTGAATGGACAGTGAATGTTCATGTTCAGTGTTTTGAGTTATAATAATAAAACAGCAAATGTGCATACCCCAGTGACTATAACCCAACTATGGGTCTGAGAAGCTGATGCTGAGAGTTGCGTGTGGGTCGGTGGGTCAGCAGATTTCGCATGGCTTTCTCTCTGTAGCTCGCCAAATGTTCTCTGAACATTTTGCAACAGGTTCTGCAGCTCAGTTCACTGGGAGGGTGCAAGAACCCACTGCTTCCTGTGGTGGTGGTGCTTCCTGTTTTCTCAAGACTGATGGAGACTAGCTGGCGGGGTGGAGGATTTTGAAATGAGGACAGCTGCATGATCATCTTGTGAGAGTCAAGACAGGAATGATGAATCAACATAATTCTCCTCACATACAAAAATCCCAGAGACCTCTGAGTTGAAAGTGGGACTGTGCTATGATGCCCCTCCACCTGCTTACGTATGAAGACAGTGCATGGTAAGATATGAGGCCAAACCACGCTGGTATATTTTCTGCCTTGAGCCAAGTGTGGTGAGTAGTACAGGCATTTGCCTCTGCCCAAACATTAATAGTCCCTCAACCTGCTGGAATGCTCAAGGAATGAACTTTTCAGCCACATGGAAGCAGCTGTGACTATAATTAGAAATCAAGTTCCTTTGGCTTTCCAGAGCCACTTTTTAAATCCTCAGATCCCAAACTGAATAATCTCTTGGGGAAAAGGTTTGATCCATAGAAGGTTCATGAAGAGTTCCAGAAACTGTGGTTTCAGATTCGAGTTCAGTAGCACCTTAAAGACTAACAAGATTTTTTGGGGTATATGCTTTTGACAGTCAAAGATGAGATCCCTTTGTCAGATTTGGTTTCAGAGTCAGGTAAAGATCCTTCCCATTACTATTAGCCAAAATGGGCTGGGGAGCACAGAACTGTATATCTTTTATGGATATATGGAGTTGTCTTATACTGAGTGAAACCTGTGATCTATCAAGATCAGTGCTGTCAACTCTGATTAGCAGTGGCTAAGCAAGGTCTCAGGTAGAAGTCCTTCACATCACCTGCTGCCTGATCTTAACTGATGGTGCTGGGGATTGAACCTAGGATCTTCTGCATGAAAACTAGATTGAGCCATGACCCCACCTCTGTCTGCATCAATCAGTTATCAGTTATCCTCTGCTATCAATGTGTATGAATATGGACATTTACAGATAAAGGAGAATATTCTGCGAGAAGACATTACAGGTACATCATCAGCACAATTCAGGATGCTAGTGGGGATGCAAAGATCACTGTAGTATCCTTGAATTATTTATTCATTTAAAATTTATGGGTGGCAGTCACACGCACGAGATAATGTGGGGGGAGTGAGGCTATTTTCCCTGGAGGAATTCGATGCACAGTTGCGCGATCACACAGTCCTTTGAAGCTGCGGGGGCAGCCCATCACTGCGTGATCAGACACAACCTAGAGTCAGGGGGGAGTTGCCATTTGCTCCCAATGCATTTAAACAGGGAATAAAAGAACTCATGGGCACTCAATGAAATTGCTGAGCAGTTGGGTTAGAACAGATAGAAGGAAGTACTTCTTCATCCAAAGAGTGATTAACACATGGAATTCACTGCCACAGGAGGTGGTGGTGGCTACAAGCATGGACAGCTTCAAGAGGGAATTAGATAAACATATGGAGCAGAAGTCCATCAGTGGCTATTAGCCACAAGGTATAGATAGGAACTCTCAGGCTGGGGCAAGTGATGCACTGTTTCTTGGTGCTTGGGGAGGGGTCAACAGTGGGAGGGCTTCTAGTGTCCTGGCCCCACTGCTGGACCTCCTGATGGCACCTGGTATTTTTGGCCACTGTGTGACAGAGTGTTGGACTAGATGGGCCATTGGCCTGATCCAACATTGGCTTCTCTTACATTCTTATGTTCTTATTTACACTACATTGTTTCCCAGTTAGGTTACTCTAGGATCCCTGTCACCCTACTAGTCCATTCTAGGATCCTACCAAGCTATTGTTATACATCCCCAAGTGAAGTCCTTTTGCAAGCTCTTCCCAGCTGGAGGAGAATGCAGTGAATTCGGGGCCCACCCGGCTGGTGGGCCATCCCTTCCCCACCCAGTCCAAAATGCAGGAGAGGAACCGGTCTCTGGTGGTGCAGCATGCCACGTCGGAGACCAGTAGGGGATTGTCAGGGAGGGCCTCAAGGAGCAGGATGTGATGCTCTGGGGCCGGGTTGCAGGCGGGGAGCGGCAGCCTGCTTTGGGGCGGTAGACAAGTGAGTACTGGTAACCGGACAGGAAAATCGACCAGCGCAGCACCCTGGGGGACAGCATCTGTGGCATCTGGCGGTCCAGGGGCCAGCAGACCCAGCAGTGGCTTGTGGTCGGTCACGATGATGAAGGGCTGCCCGTAGAGGTAATCGTGGAATTTCTTGACCCCCCCCCCCCATGATCACCAGAGCCTCTTTGTCGATCTGAGCATAATTTCTCTCAGGTGAGGACAAGGTGCGGGAATAATATGCCATGGAAACCTCTCTGCCATCGGGAAGCCAGTGGCCCAGGACCGCGCCGACCCCATAGGGGGAAGCATCACAAGCAAGGAGAACCGGTAAAGTCTCGTCGAAGTGCTCCATTGAAGTGAGCAGCTCCTTGATAGCCTGGAATGCATTGGCCTGTTGCTGGCCCCAGACCCAAAGGGCTCTTTTTTCGAGGAGCTGGTGCAGTGGCTCCGTGACCGCAGCTTTGTGGGGCAGGAAGGAATGATAAAAGTTCAGTAGCCCCAAGAAGGCCTGAAGTTCTGGACATGGACGTGGTGCCTGGTGTGTTGATGATGGTGCTCACCTTGTCTGGGGCTGGATGGATGCCTTGCGCATCTACGGAGAACCCCAGGAACTCGACCCCTGGAACTCCAAGAAGGCATTTTTCCCTCTTGATCTTGAGCCCGGCTGCTTGAAATCATTGCAGGACTGTGTGCAGCCTTGTGGTGAAGTCCTCCTCAGTGGGTGTGGCCATTAAAACATCTTCAAAAAAGGGCTGTATCCTGGGAATCCCTTTAAGGAGAGAGTTCATTAGATTCTGAAAAATTCCCAGGGCCATGCTGACCCCAAACTGCAGCCTCTGAACCCAGAACGCACCCCTGTGCATCACAAATTGTATATGCTTCCGCCATCACATTGTTGACCAGGAGCTCTTGATATGCCTGAGCTAAGTCCACCTTACCAAAGTCCTTGGAGCCCACCAGAGCGGCCAGGATGTGGCTGACCACTGGGACCGGATATGCATAGTCTTGTAGAGCCTTGTTTATTGTACATTTATAGTCCATGCAGACACAGACATCCCCGTTGGGCTTTACTGGAGTCACAATTGGGGTTTCCCATGCAGCATGGGGTACCAGTTCCAAAACTCTTTGGGCCACCAGCCTATCTAACTCCGCGTTGATCTTAGGTTTAAGAGCGAATGGTACACGCCTGGTTTTCAGCCTTATGGGCCGAACCACAGGTTCAGTTGTAGAGAGACTGGAGGTCTGATGTAACAGCTGAGCATCCCATCAAATACCACTGGATCTCCAGTTGTGAGGGTCCCCACAGCTGGCACACGGTGTTGCTGGTGTGCATTGGTGGTGCAGCGTGGAATGGAGTGGTGGGGGTTGCGGCATCCTGGTCATGGTAGTTGCAGTACCTCTTCACTGTCGGATGCATTGGAGGTCGATGAAATGGTGGCCTGGTGTGCGGTTGTGGTTTAGTGGTCAGTCTTCTGGTGGCTGCCCTCCCTGGACTTCTCAAATGCTGCTGCTGCTTGGAGTGCCTTTTGGAGGTCTACGTCCACTTGGCCGGCGAGCTTGTGGCAGAGCTTCTAATCCCTGATGCTGAATATGAAATGGTCTAGGAGCATTTCCTCGAGTGTGGCGAACTCACAATGGAGGGCCAGTTTGCACAGGGCAGCCATGTAAGCTGAGACTGGTTCACTGGGCCTTTGGTTCCTCTCGAAGAATTCTATGCAGCGAGTCATGCAGGCGGGCTTGGGTGAGAAGTGGTCTGTGAGCACCTTGATGAGACCATTGAAGGTGGCAAGCTTTAGCGTGGTCAGCGTGCTGAGGCTCTGGGCCAGCTCCACAGTATCGATCCCGCAGGAGCTGAGCAGGAGAGCCTTCCTTTCCGCGGCATCATCAATGACTTGCAATTCCACAAAATAGGTTAGGCATTCCACCCAGGATTCTCATTTTTCTGGGTGAGTGGGGTCGAATTCTGGCAGGATTCCTGGAGTGGCAGCCATTGTCTTCGGAGTGATGCGATGCTCAGTGCTCAGGGGCTTGGTGTGCGCTGCTGTGCTGGTTGAAGCCGGCTCGCTCATCAGGATCCCATCTTCGTCGCCAGTGAAATATATTGGGTTCAGACACGCTCAAGTGATCAGCTCTCAATTTATTAGTGATTCAGCAAGAGAAAGAAGACTGAGAAACCCCTGGTCAAAGCTGGGTATTTATGCCTGAAAAAGGTTACATCCAAAACACACCCCACTCCCAACTATAGGCTATTTACACTACCAATTGGGTTACTCTAGGATCCCTGTCACCCTACTGGTCCATTCTAGGATCCAAGCAAACTATCGTTATGCATCCCCAAGCTAAGTCCTTTTGCAAGTACAGTTCAGGCTCAATACATAACAAAACTCCAGCGAGAATCTGCCCTCAGATCCCAATAAAGTGATGGGGTGGGAGCTGGGCAGGAAAGAAGAGATAAAAACTCCCCGTGACCATGCTATCTTTCCCCAAAGGTCTTCTTTTTTTCAATTGTGTTTCTTCTGGTGAGCTCCATGAAAGAAGCCTCCTGCTAGAAGAACAGCTTTATAAGGCAATTTCAGATGAAAGAGAATGGATAGAGAAAGGTACAGCTTCACTCCCTCCACCATCTATGCAAGGCTTTAAACTGCCCCACCCTCACTTCATAGCTGAATGACAGAACCTGGGCCAGACCCTGCTGCTGCCACGTCTACTTGAGGATCATGTAGGAGATATTATGTGATAACCTATTCAGCTCTTTCCTGCTACAGTGGGGCATCTTGTGGTATGGCCTCTCTACCACCCAGGCCTCCTGACTTCCCATCCAGCCAGTTCACAGGAAAAACTTTTTAATTATTTTATTTTTCATGCCATAACTACATCACACCATCACTGCAGCCCTTTACCTCCAGGAGCCTGCCACCAGGAAACCTCTTCTGTCCACCCGCAGGTCACTGTGACTTGTCAGCAGCCAGGGCCGCAGCCTATTTATAGTGCACCACCGTCAAGGCTGTTTCATTGTTGGGGTGCCTTTCCCTGAAGGAGGGGCACCTTTTGAGAAAGGGACGCTGGACTTTGGGCCCACCCACCATTTTAAAGGGCCAGGCCAAGCTGGCCCAGGCAGGCAACGCTGACAGCAGAGACTAGCCATGCCATTTCCAACCTCCAGAGAGAAGGGTACTGCAGGTAAAGCAAGGCATGCCCCTTTGGGGTTGGATGCAGAGCACACGAGGGGTTTGGCCTGGGCTGGACGGGGGGGGGGGCTGGTGGTTCCAGTGGTCATGCATCTGCTTGGCATGCAGAAGGTCCTAGACTCAGTCCCCCACAGCATCTCCTACCTTTTCTGAGACAGCCTGGGGTGCGTGTGAGGGGGTGCCCCCTGACTTATTTAAATGCCTGCCCAAGAAAAAATCCTGACTACACCCTGGCTTTCCTCCCTACTGTATGAAAACAGGTGTGGTATCAAGCTGATCTTCAAACTTTAAATTGTGTCCAGAATAATCATACCAAATTTCTTTCCAGTACCTCAGTGTTCAAGGCACAGATCATGTTATGAACAAACGTTCACATTCACAAACAAACCAAGAATGGCAAACAGGTGAGTTAAACCAAAGATCTCAGGTTTCTCAATCATAAATAAACTCTTTGTTCCCACCATCAAAAATAATTTCTCTTTTAAAAAAATTGTTTTACATTTCTTCCAGAAGATAAGGGGTGAGTCTCTTGCGGTAGACTGCTTGAACATAAGTGTACTGCAGCCAGTACTAGTTGGATGACTCATTAGCTGGCTTAGCTGGTTATGTATGCTTTCACCAGTATATCATCGTGGTGAACTTGCATGTCTGAATAAGTCATCACTGATCTCAGATGGAATTTTCATACCAGCTCAAACAATGCTTTTCCATTAATGTATTCCAGACATTCAGATACTAATTCTCAAAAGTTGAGAAATTCAGAAACAAGAAATCAAGTGAAGCACAAGCATAGTGAAGAACACTATTATTGCTTGTTCAAATTTCACAATGTGCTCAGAGGTTTAGACTGGCCAGCTGAGCTCTGAGTTCAAATTGCACAATGTGCTCAGATGTTTAGACTGGCTAGCTGAGCTCTGAGAAGGAGCAGGAGATAGAGCTTCTAGAGGGGTTTTTATTTACTTTCAGCTGAGGAGATTTAGCTGAGAGGGTACTGTGTGGGGGGACTGTGTGGGTGAGTTGTGAGTTGTTGCAGAGCCCTGGCTGCTTGAGATAGGGTGTGAAAGGGTCATTGTTTGACTGTAATTGAGTGCCTGGGTGAATGTGAATAACTGCTGGCCACACCCTCTGCTGGGGGAACTTCTATTTAAGGCAGCTCCTTGCCAGAGGCATGAGCCTCTGGCACGAGCTGAAGAGTGAGAGTCAAAGGGCACTTGGCCTGTGGCTCTTAGACTAGGGACTCTGTAAGAAGCCCAGGAAGAGCCAGAAAGCCAGGGCCCTAGTCTCCTTGGGTTCCCAGTAAGGTAAGTAGACTTCTACAAGGAGAACCGCATAAATACAAAAGGTTCTAAAAGGGGGATTATATATAATTATTATTTTAAAAGCAATTATGAAGCCAGAATGCCACCAGGGGGCTGGGGGCTATCCAGTGTTTTGCATGGAGTGTCAGATGTATGACTATCTGCCCACTGGACAGAAGTCTTGGGTGTGTGCCTGGTGCAAGGAGCTCCTGGTTCTCAGGGAACGAGTTTGCTCCCTTGAGACCAATGTGGCTCACCTGGAGAAGCAGAGACAGTCAGGCACGTGGAGAAGACTCTTGGGAACTTGTTAGATATGTCCCACTCTGAATATGGCAGCCCCACCACTGTCAGGGAGCATGAGGGTCAAGAGAAAACAGGGCACCGTGCTGCAGATAAGGGGAATGTGCTCTCAGAAGGGACCTCTTCTTCAGCTGGTGAATGGGTACCCTTTCGCAACAAGGAACCATCCCTGGGCAGGGAGGGAGGGGGCTCTTGGTGGTTAGTGATTCGATCCTTAGGCAGGTAGACAGCTGGGTGGTGAACCCACATACTGACCGTATGGTGACTTGCCTGCTTGGTGCGAAGGTAGTGGACATCTATCAGATAGGCTGATAGATAGTGCTGGGGAGGGACCAGTGGTCATGGTACATGTTGGCACTAACGATGTGGGGAAATGCAGTTGTGAGGTCCTGGAGGAAAAATTTAGGCTGCTAGGCAGGAGACTCAAGACCAGGACCTCCAAGGTAGCCTTCTCAGAAGCACTACCTGTTCCATGCGCAGGGCCGGAGAGACAGGCACAGATCAGGACTCTCAATGCATGGATGAGACGATGGTGTAGGGGGGAAGGGTTCAAGTTTGTTAGGCACTGGGATGCTTTTTGAAACAAGAGGGAGCTGTACAAAAGAGACGGTCTCCACTTGTCCCAAGAAGGAACCAGGCTGCTGGCACTTAAAATCAAAAAGGTGGCAGAGCAGTTTTTAAACTGAATATTGGGGGAAAGCCGACAGGAAGTGAAAAGTCTCTGGTTTGGGATAGCTCATCTCAAAGAGATGAAAGGGTAGCTGTTACTTTTCTACAAAGAAATGGATTAGAATTGTCCACTGAGACTGTGGCTAATGATATGAACTGCCTGGCAAGGTCTCAAGGCAGCAAGAGGAAGGTTGTGGGCTTAACATGCATGGGAAACTACAGGTATGTAAAGTTCCTCATCAAAGTCTCCTAAGTAAGCTCAATAGTCATGGGATAAAAGGACAAGTCCTCTTGTGGATCAAAAACTGGCTAATTAATAGGAAACAGAGAGTGAGTATAAATGGGCAATTTTCTCAGTGGAGGGTGGTAAGCAGTGGGGTACCACAGGGATCAGTACTCGGTCCGATGCTTTTTAACTTGTTTATTAACAGTTTGGAATTGGGAGTAAGCAGTGAAGTGGCTAAATTTGCAGATGACACGAAGTTATTCAAGGTGGTGAGAACCAGGAAGGATTGTGAGGCACTCCAAAAGGATCTGTCAAGGATGGACGAGTGGGCGTCAACGTGGCAAATAGGGTTCAATGTGCCAAGTGCAAAGTGATGCACATTGGAGCCAAAAATCCTAACTATAAATACACGTTGATGTGGTCTGAACTGGCAGACACTGACCAAGAGATATCTTGGAGTCGTAGTAGATAACTCAATGAAAATGTCAAGACAGTGTGTGACTGCAATAAAAAAGGACAACGCTATGCTGGGGATTG
The DNA here is from genome assembly GCA_029375565.1 of Gekko gecko. Lineage (NCBI taxonomy): Eukaryota > Metazoa > Chordata > Lepidosauria > Squamata > Gekkonidae > Gekko > Gekko gecko. The sequence goes on along the minus strand of JAPDNY010000003.1, from coordinate 157,478,483 downwards.
AAAACAAATCAGTCGGTATCATAATGTCCCTGTATAAATCAATGGTGCAACCTCATTTGGAATACTGTGTACAATTCTGGTCACCTCACCTCAAAAAGGACATTAAAGCATTGGAAAAAGTACAGAAAAGGGCAACTCAAATGATAAAAGGGTTGGAATGCTTGGAGAAACTATGGCTTGACATGATCGAGATTTATAACATTATAAGGGATTATAAGGGATGACATGATCGATTATGTATATATAAGACTAGGAATAAGGGCTGTTGTGGAAATAAATACAATGGGCTCTAGAAAGAGGCTCTGGGAGAGTGTCCCAGCTTTGGGCACTCAGTGACAATTTGCTATGGCAGTCTCAGCAGGGTATAATGACAGAGTCCACCATTTTCTCCAGAGGAACTGATCTTTGCTACCTGAAGAGCAGTAGTAATTTTGAGCGATCTCCAGCCCACCCCCAAGACTGGTAACAGTGGTTCCCCAGGAGGGAGTGGCTGGTTTGGAGGGTGGAGTCTATGGCATTGTACCTGTATGAGGTCCCACCCCTCCTCAACACTCACCTTCTCCAGGTTCGACCCCTCAAATCTCCAGGAATTTCCCAACCTGGAGTTGACAACCCTATCTCCCTCCCAGCCAACCATCAACCTACCTTTAGTTTTCCATCTCCTCCCCCCTCCCTCCTAGAGAGCAGCTGTAATTTTGAGTGATCTCCAGCCACCACCTGGAGAATGGCAACAATGGTTCCCAATCAGGGAATGGCTGGATTGGAGGGTGGAGTCTATGGCATCGTACCTGGCTGAGGTGCCACCCCTCCTCAAACCTCACCCTCTCCAGGCTCCATCCCTCAGATCTCCAGGAATTGCCCACCTGGAGTTGGCAACCTGATCAGGACTGGGCCCAATGAGTTTTCTCCCAAAGGCCAACATAGGTGTGGGAAGGCCCTTTTACTGACAGAGGAGAAAGTACAGGTGCCAACTTTGATTAGGGAAATACCTGGAGATTTGGGGGGGTGGATCCTGTGGAGGGCAGCATTTGAGGTGTGTGTGGAAGGACTCAGCAGGGTATAATGCCATAGAGTCTACCTTCCAAAGCAACCATTTTATCCCGGGGAACTGATCTCTGTCATCTGGAGGTCGATTGTAAGAGTGGGAGATCTCCAGGTCCCACCTGGAGATTGGCAACCCTAGGGGAAAGTCAGCCGCACAGCAGGGAGTTGAAGAAAATGGTCTGATGGTCGCTGGCCCACCTCGTTAGCCAGCCAGCCATGCTGAAGCTAAGCAGGAGAAAGAGGCTTTTTCCATTTATTCTGACAGGAAAGTGGCCGTTGGGGAGGGGGTTATGGGCGGGGGAGGGGGTTATGCTGAAAGTCCTTTGTTTTTTTACTCACAGAACCAAGCTTGGTTGCCTACCAACAGCCACTGAGGGGACAGTCCCTCACAGGAGTCAAGAGAACTGTCTTCCTCAGGAGAGAGAGCTGGTCTGCCAGTAAATCTGACATGCAAAACGGGGAGTGGGTGGGGAAGAGGAGCAGACCCAGCACCCGGCCAATGGCACGCGAGTACTCTTGAGTGGCGGCTGATGGGCCAATGGCTGAGGGAGGGCATTTTACAGCCAATGGGAGTGCATGGAATCTTGTGAAACCAAAAGATAATTATTTATAAGGAGAGATTATGCATGGGATAGAGCACGTAGAGAAAGAAGTACTTTTCTTCCTTTCTCACAATACAAGAACTCATGGGCACTCAATGAAATTGCTGAGCAGTTGGGTTAGAACAGATAGAAGGAAGTACTTCTTCACCCAAAGAGTGATTAACACATGGAATTCACTGCCACAGGAGGTGGTGGTGGCTACAAGCATGGACAACTTCAAGAGGGAATTAGATAAACATATGGAGCAGAAATCCATCAGTGGCTATTAGCCACAAGGTATAGATAGGAACTCTCAGGCTGGGGCAAGTGATGCACTGTTTCTGGGTGCTTGGGGAGGGGTCAACAGTGGGAGGGCTTCTAGTGTCCTGGCCCCACTGCTGGACCTCCTGATGGCACCTGGTATTTTTGGCCACAGTGTGACAGAGTGTTGGACTGGATGGGCCATTGGCCTGATCCAACATCGGCTTCTCTTATGTTCTTAGAATTCAGTTTACCTAATACTTTGAAACCTGTCTCTCTTAGTGAGAAGCATAATTGTTTAAGCCACTAGTAGAATTCTATCTTTTCTCCTGGTGGCAGGGTCTGTGCCTTTGGTAGCAATGGCCTGTTAATGAAGATAAAACTAATCATGTATATTGCTCATTATACTTAGTACACAAAGCTGCATTTTCCATTTTTTTGCTTTCCTGGGGACTGATAAATGGGCTGCCATCGGTTGTAATCCACTTTCAATCCACTTTCAGTGCACTTTCAAACTGGATTTTGCCCAGTTCACAGAGTAAAAATCCAGTTGGAAAGTGCATTGAAAGTGGATTGAAAGTGGATTATTGAGTGTGTGTGATCACAGCCTAAGAGTGGTAAAGGTATTTGCATATTTAAAAGAGCTTGGTAACTATTAAGTACTATTTTTCGTTATGGCTTTGTAACGACTTTCAGTGTTGCTAACATGGTTGAATGCCCATCTGCACTTGAAATTCTATTATGGGACCTTCTTGGCTCTTCAGAAAGTAAAAAGAGAATGTGAAATAGAAGGCTCCAAACTTCCTGTTCCACTTTCTCCCCGCTTCATTCACTAAAGCAAACCAGAAGTACTTTCAGGTACCTTCCATATTTGTTAGGAGGCAAAATTATTTGTTGTGAGAAAGGGGCAACTGAATTGAGAAAAAGAGGTGTAGTGGAAAACCACAGCAAGAATGGCCAAGAAAGATTGTGACCCAGTTTCCCAGCATTCAGCTGTGTATCCTACAGTTGTCTGCAACATTGCAAAGAAATCTAGAAGGAACTTGACAACTAGGGTTGCCAGACCCCAGTCCCAGGGGGGGTGTTCTCTGATTTGCGGGGCTCCTTCCTGCCATAAGCCAGCTGGACAGTGGGGGGGAAGTTCTACCCCCAAGAGCGACCACCCAACCATCCCTTTAAGTCTTGCAGGAGAGAGGGAGGAAGAGGGGTGGCTGCACGCACCTGCACTCCAAGCCACGAATTCACAGCTTGGAGTGCAGGCAAATGTGGAGCACCCCACCTCTTGCCAAAAGCACTTAAAGGGAAGTGGGGGTGCCAGTCCCCAACATGATGATGTCACTTCTGTATGACATCATCTCATTGGGGACATTCCCTCCCCCTCCAGTAATGCTCCCATAGTTCCCCGCTGGGGACTTGGAAGGACCTGGCAACCCTATTGACAACATTAGTAGCATTGTGTTCCTAATGAAGCAAGAGCATGTTTGGGTTTGTTGCCTGTGTACCGGCATTCTATCCATACATACCCATGCACACAATGTTTCATAAATGCCAAAGGTGGAATGAAAAATCCACCTGCAAAGAGCAGAAAGGGGCAAAGAAGTTTGATACAATTATTTCTGAAGGGTTATTGTTGTCCTTTGTTACAAAAAGAAAATTCTGTTCAGAACCAGGTCTATTTAAAAACAGTGAGGGCAGCCCTGTTTTCTCATTTGTGCTGCTGTCACTTCCTCTTTTCTCTTCACCAGCTCAGCACTGCTGGTAGCTTTTTATAAACCATGATTCCTACTGCTGTCAGCTTGGTAAGAAACTCTGCGTTCAGCAGGGTTCAGCAACTTATAGGGTTCAGGAGATCAGGGGTGGGGGAGAGAGATCAGATTCTCTCAAGGCTCAACTAAAAAAGATTTGACAAATTCATGATCAGGTCTCTCAATGTTTTTAATTTTACTTAAAAGCAGGCATGGGGGCGGGGATAGTTGAATGAGCACCACAGTGCTAGGGAAAAGGTTTAACCCCCCCATGTTGCTTCTGATATCGAAATCACCCATCCTCTCTTAGGTGTAGTGGGTCAAAAGGCCATCTTTTCCCTCCTAACTGAGCTAACAGCTCTTCACACAGGCTGATTGCTATCCAGACTGTGGCATGGGAGATAGGCCCAAGTCTTCCCTGCTCCGACACCACAGCCATGCCTCAAACTGGGAGCTTCATGGCTTCTTCTAAATAAAAGAAAAGATTATCTATTCCCTCTGGGCCAGATATACCATGACTTGATCCTGTGCTCCTCCCATCCTCCAAATCAAATCCAGCTGTTTTTCTATGAAAAGACCCCTGCATGGAACCATATTATTTAGACATTCAGCGTCCTCCCAAATGGGCTCTTACACTCCTATTGACAATGGTTCCAGCCCACCATGGTTAAAGGTTTCCAGCCCAGTTCTGACACCATCACTATACCAGCATATGCCTTTCTGTGCCACTCAAGCTGCTGTGAGGCTGTGTGGGAGACACAGCTCTGCCAAATATTTTTCTCTGGTACCATTTTTCTCTGGTACCATGTGTTATACCATATGTGAGCTTGTCTGGAAAAAGCAGTGGAGACAGTTACAGTACCCTCACTCAAGCACACTTTTTGCTCTAAAAATCAGACCACTCAATTGCTATCACCTTGTTTTATGGTGTTGGTCTACCATTGTCAAGTTTAGTTAAGCCCTAAACTGACAATGCAAAGTTTGTCCTGATGTTCCCAGAACCAGGAGAAGAGGTTGCATAAAATGATTCCTTCTTCCAGGGCAACTTCTCCTATACTTTGGCTCAAATGCTACAATCTAGCTGTGCAAAAAGGGCCTGACATTTGGAGTTTCTTCTAAAGTACACATAGCTCTTAATTTCACTTCCATGATGCTGCATTGGCAATTTAAGGCTCCTGATCTTGCTTCATCCTGGAACTCTGGAAACATAGTTGTGCAAAATGTCTGCAGGCTTTGTATCTAGCAAGAGGGCTATGTGAAGTTACAGTAACTTAGGTTCCCAGCTATCTGTCTCTTGACCAATACCCCTGACGTGGCAGAACAGAACTTTTATATGAAGCACAAAGCATTAAAAGCAGTTAAATTAACATAGATTGGTAATCTGACAAAGAACTGAATAGGCAGAGCTGTGAGGATTCCTTGACCTTAGAAAAGAGGGCAGGAGAATTCTCAAAGGTCATCTTTCCAGGGTACCCAAACATACAGTGCAGGTTATCCATTCTGGCAGAAGGCACTGTATTCCAACACTTTCCCAAATAGCCTTCATCAAGGGCAGGATAGTTTGGCAGAAGCCTGAGGACTGGAATGAAAGGGCAGAAGAGAACAGAAATAAGGGAGATGGAGGTGAAGGCTGGTTTTTGTTTTGTTTGTTGCTGTTGTTGATGTCAGTAGGGTTCTCAATGCAAGAGACATTCAGATGAGATTTACCATTAGGGGTGTACATGAGGGAAAATGATATTTTTCAGGTTCAGGTAAACCAAACTTTAAAAATATTGGCAAGTGCCAATATTCCCAAATCGGTATCAGTATGATACTGGGATTTGGGAAATACTCTGCATTGCTGAAAATATTCGGCTTGCCAGGAGAGCAGGTCAGTTTTACTCCCCCTCTGCTTCTCCCCCTATGGCCCCGTAGGGTACAATGGAGAGAGAAGAGGTTTAAACTTCTTAAACTCTTTCTCTCTTTGCTTCCCTAGCATGCCCACTGTGGCAGGCCAGCTGGGGAAGTGAAGACCAACTGGGGAGCCATCTTTAAATGCCTCCCTTTTACTTCCCTTCCCCAGTCAGCCTTCCAGCCAGCCACAGAAGGAAGGGGAGGTATTTAAATCTCTGGCAAATGGAAGGAGTTTAAACTTTAAACACTTTCCCTTGCCTCTGGGGCTCTTGCTGCCTCCGTGGCACAACTCCCCAGCTAAAGGAAGCAAATAGATTTTGCATGAATTCAGAGAATCCCTATTCAGCCATCCAAATCAGATCTGATTCAGCTTTCGGCATGCCCGAATAATGCTGAATGGGCATTATTCAGGTTTTCTTTTCCATTTGGCCAAACCGAATGCACATCCCTATTTACCATTCCCTGGCTTTGCAAAGCAACTCTGGATTTCCCTGGTCATCTCTCATCCAAGCACTAACCAGGGCTGACCCTGCTTAGCAACCTAGATCTGGCTAGATGAGGCTAGCCTGGGCTATCCAAGGTAGGGGGGAGGTAATTGACTAAAGCTCAGTTCAATTTAGAAACAGCAAGATTTCCAAGAAGACTTTCCCTGACAGATGGATAAAACTGATGGGCCACAGCACTTCTAACTAACAAAAGACTTCCAGTGGAGATGCTAAAAAGGCCTTCAGGTTAATAAGAATGCTATGGAACTCACTGCTGGGGCTGGGATTAATGACATCATATAGGAATGATCGACCTTCCCCCCCTCGCCACCCACAGCACATCACCAGCTGCCTTTGTAGCTCCCTTTGATGTCAAGAGAGGTTTGTCATACAGCTATGCAATCTGCTGCTGAATCCAAAGTTTTCTTGGGCATGTTGGCCCAGTCTTCTGGTTCTTTGGATCTGGGCCTATGAGGGTGGAATTTGTACACAGGCATGGCCTTTGACAAAAGAAAGGATAATACTGAATATTGAAGGATGAAAAAGCAGCTCTTCCTATGCAGAGACATGATCCAGGGTGATTTAGTTCACAGGAATCCAGCACTTTTAGAAGCAAACCTATAAGAATTATAAATACCCAGCTTTGGCTTAGTTTTGGCTCCTCCTCGTCTCCAGCATCCCCAGCAATGAAACAAACCATTTCCCTTTTTTCAGTGACCACATGCGACATTTAGGGAAATTCCAGAGTATACTGTGAAAATTCTGATTCACTTTTACCAGCCCCAAAAGATTTAACTCATTCTGGGAATTGCCGCAAGCTAATCCAGTCCCGCACGCTAAAGACATCCCAACTTCCCCTTTTTTTGTTTTATTACTGTAAAACTTCACGCAAGCTTCATGTCCTAACTCATTCTGTTCTCACCGAGGCATCTGACACTATGGGGCAGCGGGGTTGTCAATATATTTGACCCAGCAGCTTCATAAATTGACCCTCTGGGGTATTTCAAACTTGCAAACTGTAGTGTATTAATCTTCAACACAGTGCATATAGTCTATGTTGGGTGTACTCTGTGATTTATACATTCATCATAAAAGCCACAAAATTCTGTGCCAATGTATCAAATTCTCTACCGTGGAAAGCTAAAGACTATGATCATTGTAAATTATGGAAATTAAGGAAACTTTAGGTGTTTTTGCGTATTATTACATATAGTTTATTCTGGATTCACTGGGAGAATTCGCTACTCCACATGGCTAGCAAAATGGATATTCCATCTAAACACTCTTCTTTTTACCATCCTTAACACCCTTTCAAGTTTGTGCAAGTTATGTCAGTAGCATTACCTCTCAGACCTGCTATTTGAATAGTGCCATCCTCATCTCACATCAATTGTTATTTTCAGTTCTTTCAGGGTTCCCTTCTTTCAAACACACAGCCCAATGGGGCAGCAATCCTAAGAACACTTTCCTGGGGGTATGACACATTGAGTAAAACTGGACATAGCAGCTCCAGAAGTCTTGTACAGCCCTTTAAGGCCTGAGCTCTTGATAGGATGTACTTAAGTTACTCTTCAACCCTGCCCTGAGTTTTAGTCAAAGATGTACAACAAAGATGTCCAGCACGCAGGAGTTGTGTTGAACTATAAATATGGACTGTGCTTCAGAGTAAATTTTATGACAAGAGCAATTTCTTAATTTCAAAATTTTATGCCCAGGCCCTCCTATCACTTAAGGTAGCATACAAGCATGATTTCCAAAATAAACAATTGTGAAACCAAAAATAAAATCACAATGAACAAACACCATTAGTGGCTTATCATGCTCTTCCACCATACAGGAAGACCTGAGTATTAATCATTGTGTAGCAACAGGCCACATCCCAAACACTGGCCAAAATACAAGAGGCTTGTCTTTCTTCCTGCAAGTAGGTGGCAGGGGCATTGCTTCACCAGTTGCAACATGCCTTGTCTATATATCAAGAGCACTGAGATATACACTACCAACTCACATGGTGCTAACAAAAGAGCAAGCATCAACCGTAAAAAGAAGAATGACGTGGACTTCACAGATGTTTCCTGTGGGGCCAGTGAGCCAGTCTTCTCCACATCCAGATACTAACAAACTAAATGTTGGTTTGAGGGCCTCAGGCCACATCGATGCTACAGACCTAAACTGCTTTAACAGTCATTTTTGTCCTCTAAAAGAAGCCTGGGTACTGTAGTTCTGTGAGGAAGTCTAGGTATCGCTAACAGATACTTTTTTAGTACTCTCTCCAAACTCTATTTCCCATGACTCTTTGGGAGATGCTATGACCTATAAGATGGGAAAACAGGAATACATTTGTTGTGCAGATGTGCCCTGAATGAACAGAGTCATGGAGCCAAATAAGAGGCACTCTTGAGGGGGTGGGTGAGCAATCTTATGACAGACAAGACTTTTTCAGTGGTAGCACTACCCTAGGGTTGCCAGTTTCTTTGTTTCTTTGTTTATAAAATTTGTGTCCCACCTTTCTACCCTAGGAAGGACCACAAGGCAGCTAACAATTTAAAATATACATAATAAAATCATATTTTAAAACTATTAAGATCACCCCTCCAAGCACACATCATTAAAACATTTTTTTAATTCTACCAATTAGGTTTCAGATGTTACATTTTGAGAGACAAGCAAGGCCTATATAAGAGGTTAGTTATAAGTGAAGGCTCATTTCAAAAAAAGAAATAAAGAACAACAAATTGAAGATAAGAATAAAATAAGGATACTGAAAAAATATTCATCATAAACATGATAAAAAGATGATTAGGTTATTAAATGAGGCTAAACAATAATTGGACAGCTTGGATATAGATAAGATTCATTGGAATATGCTATTTGAATCTGGTGGTTGTGCAGAGAAAATTTTGGTTGCAAAAGTGGCAAAAATCTAAAGATACAATATCTTCAATAAGGAAAAAAGATGGATAATTAGCCATACAATCTAGAGAAATTATACAGGAATTTACAGAATTTATACAAATTATACAGGAATTTACAGAATTTACGAAAACCCCAAACAAAAGGATATAGACAGTTTTCTGCCAAATTAGTGATTTCAGAATTAAATAACAAAGATAAGATGAAGTTGGCTGAAATAATTAATCTGCAAGAGGTCTGATGCAATTAAGAAACTTAAAAATAATAGGGTTCCGGGATTAGACAGGTTAACTCCAGAATTTTATAAAGCTTTTTCTGGAACATTATGTGCTCCTCTATGTAAAGCAATAAATAAGATACACATATGTTAAAAACTTCCCCAGTCTTGAGCAGCTGCAAAAATTATTGTCATATTAAAAGAAGAGAAAGATGAAGCCCTACCTAGTTCATACCATCCTATTTCCCTGCTAAATTATGATTATAAAATATTAACAACAATCTTAGCAACCAGATTAACTCTCACTGCATCTAAATATGTATATCCTGATCAAGCTGGGCTTAACTTGGTTGTAATCTATCTAATAGAATAAGAAAAGTCTTCAATTTGATTGTGTTAAGAAAAATAAGCTAAAAACAGCCTTTACATTCATTGATGCTAAAAAGGTCTTTGACAGGCTGAAAAGCAAATTCTTGTTTGTTTGCTTAAAAGCTTTTGACCTTGGAGCCTATTTTATGCATTGGGCTGACATAATTTATGCCTGCTCAGAAGCAAAGCAAAGGGTATGTACTCTGACACTTTTCAGATCATTAGATGGGTAAGAACAGGTTGTCACCTATCTGCATTACTGTTTGCTTTCACTTTAGAACCCATAGCTATCTTCATTAGAGAGACTTCAAAACTGTCTTCATTAGATATACCCCAGAGATACAATAGAGATTGTATCAGATGGGAAATTGCTGGGATTGTTACTGTGATTTGGTAAGGAATAAAATTATTGTGGATTATAGATGTATAGCTGACAAGAGCGGTGGTGAAATTCCAGGGATCCACTACCTGCAGGTGAGAAACTTAGTTGTGGCAAGAATGTGGGTTAGGAAGAAAAAAGACCCATTTGGACAAGACAAAACAGAAAAGTCTTCACCTGCTGGTAGAAGATAGTAACAGAACTGGACAGGCAAATCTCCCTGGTGAGAAACATCCAGAGGTTTGGTGCCATGACTAAGAAGGCCCTCTCCCAGGTTGATACCTACCTAATCTTAGAAGGCAGGGGCATCTGAAGCAAGGCTTCTAAAGATGGCCGTAATGGTTGGGCAGGTTGATAAAGAAGTAGGTACATCGGTCCCAAGCCATATTGGGCTTTGTAGGTCAAGACCAGCACCTTGAATCGTGCCCAGAAACAAGTTGGTAGCCAGTGTAGATGGAACAAGACTGGAGTGGTATGGTTAGGGTTGCCAGGTCCTCACAGCAACCTGCAGGGGAGATGAGGAGACTTACTGACAGAGAGGAGGGGCATAGTCTGCATTGCTGGTAATGCAGTGATGTCACTACTGGCACGCACCAGAAATGATGTCATTTTATTGCCGGTGATGCGGGACACTCTGGTATTTGGGCAAAAACTCTATGGTAGAAGCTGATTTTGTCATAGAGTTTTTGCCCAAACATCAGAGAATCCTGGGTCACTGGTGAAACTTCAGGTGTGCACCAGAAGTGATGTCACCACATTGCTGGTGATTTTGGTCTAGTCCACTACTTGCTGCTGGTAAGTCCTCGTGCCAGCCAACTGATCAGCAATGGGGGGCAGGGTCTGGGGATGGGGATCCCCCACCTCCTGTGGGAGACTGGAAACCTTTGAAATGGTGCCAACAACCCACTCCAGTCAACATCCTGGCTGGAGCATTCTGTACCAAAAATAGAAGTTTCCAAACACCTCTCAAGAGCAGCCCTATGTAGACCACATTTCAGTAATCTAAGTGAATACAAGTGAACAGGGCATGCACCACAATAGCCAAATTATTTTCTGTTCAAGAAAGGCTGCAGCTAGCTAACCAGTAGACAACCACACAAAAATGGAAATATAGCAAATATAGTTGTGCAAACAAATAACCAGAATAATCTATCACTCTGTACAAATCACACTCGAGACTACAGTTCTTCTTACGATTATAAACAATGCACATAACAAATGGTTTTGCCACCATACATAAATGATACCTACACCAGTTGAATAGTGACCTGATAGTCCTTGAAAGTACAAGCCGCTCTTTAGAATGTTGCTCGAGATCTGATTGTGTTGGCCAGCTCATGATGCAGAGAAGAGTTTCAAATAGAAAAAACACAGTGGATGCCATGGGCTCAAGAATAGCTGTAGCGCAAACGGAAGGATGGCATGCCTAGGTTGCTCTGCCGTTTCTTAGGGCTTCATCAGGCTGCTTCATCACTAAGAATAGCTTCTACAGGAAAGGAAATTGTTGCTCAAGATCTGATTGTGTTGGCCAAATTAACAAATTATATAAACAAAAGACTGATCAAATAGTTAATGCTAAATAATTTCCTGATTTTGAGCCAATTAGTTTATATAATTTTTTAAATATCTATTGATCCAATGGCAATTTTGATCAAGATCAAGAGATAAAATATTCCTGAATATTATGAATATGCTGTATACTTGAAATACGTATTCTAAATGTTATATATTTACCATATCTTGGATAGTCCTTGTAATATGTATTCTAAATTATTTTTCTAAACCATTGTCCCCTTTCCTTTTTTAATTTTTGTATCCCTATTCTGTTTTTTAAAAATTATATAAAAATTATATAAAAGATTTGATTATGTTACTATTATTATGCTTGGCAGTGTCATATGAAAATATAGTGTCTCAGATTGAATCTAAGAGTAATGTATCCTTCACAGAAGTTATAAATTGGCTTGAGGAAATATACAAACACAGACAATTTGAAAAGTCTGACAAAGAATTTAAACTGAATGCTGATCAGATGGCTTCGAATGCAAATCACACCGGTGGGATCGTTTGTCACTTCTGTGGGAAGCCAGGCCATATTAAGAGGAATTACATTGCCTTTAAACAAAGAGATGCATTTTCCAGAGAAAGAAAATGGGAAAACTCTAAACAGCCACCATTAAAGAAATGTTTTATTTCTTTAGGAGCCACAAAAAGTCATATTTGGTATCTGGACAGTGCTTGCATGACCCACATGTCTGCTCATAAAGATTTCTTTGAAATGTTAGATGAAGAAGAGAAAGAGACATTAAGTGTTGCAGATGGATGCTTATGACAAGAGTCTCTTCTACCTTTTCCTTCCTTGTACACCAGACTTTACCTTTTCCAACACCTTCAAGGGGAGTACAGCCACATCCTGAATGGGTGACACCTTATATCCTGGTTCAGACCTTACACTCAAGAGTAGCACTTCCACCTTGTTGGGATTCAGCTTCAATTAATTAGCCCAAAAATGTCTTCAGACACCAGTTCAGGGTTTCTACAGCCTCCTTGGGATCACCTGGAAGTGAAAGATAACACTGTGTGTCATTGGCAGCCAGATGACCTCTCCCATCAGTAATGGAAAATATGGTACCTTGCAGGGCTGAGCAGCATCACCTTCTGAAACCTACCCTCAGGTAGGACCTGAAACAATGCAGAACAGCACCTCTCAGTCCCAACCCAGATAGCCAATCCAGAAGGATACCATGAACAATGGTACTGAAAGATGCTGAGAGGACCAGGAGAATCAACAGAGTCCCTCTGTCCATCTCCCAAGCTAAGTCATTCACCAAGGCTGTTTCAGTCCCAAAACCAGGCCTAAACCCAGATTGGAAGGGATCTAAACATTTTGCCTCATCCAGAAAAGCTTGGAATTCTCTAGCCACCACCTGTCCAATCAAGAATGGAACATTTGAGACTGGTCAATAATTATTGATATCTCCCTGCTCCAGGGTAGGCTTCTTTAGAAGTTGATGCAGTTGCCTACTGATAGGGTACAAACATCAACTGGGGGGGGGCGGGATGGGAAGGAATGACATTGTTGCATTGCACAGTGCTCCCCCCACTCCATGCCCTGCCCGCAAAGACTCCCAGAACTGCCAGGTGCGGGCCCAAGAACTCTACATCTCAGCCTTTGGAGTGCTAGACTCCTTTGGCCTCTGGAATTTAACATTCCCTGTCCTTTATGTGCCAGATCAAAACATTCCTTTTTTAACTGACAGGTTTCAGCTTTCTAAATTGTTCTTATGATCTGCTTTTAGCTTGAGGACTGTTTAAAGGGTATCATTTTTAGGCTGCTTAATGCTTTTATGCCTCTAGCAGGTGCTTAACTCATCCCCCCCCCCCATCAAGGTTCATATTTTTAAAAACATTCAATGTATTGAAATTCTATTTCTCAACCTTTCTGCTCTCCCTTCCTCCTGCATCTCTCTTCAGGGATTCATTATGAGGCTTCTAGTGGAACTGTTGATTTCTAGGCTGTGATTAGCTTTAGGGGCTCCAATCAAAATGTGGGATTCAAATCTCAATAATAGATTGGATCTTGCAGATCTGTGAGCAGCAGGATTTCATGTAAGAGGATCTTCTCTAGCTTGCTCCTTCACCAGCATTTCCCCTACACATCCCCCAAACCATCTGCTGATATTTGAGTAATGCTTGTGAGTAGTGCCATTTTTCATGGGGTGCTGCAGTGAGAAGGGGGAACTGGGCACCAGTGTTCCCTCTAAGCTGAGTTAGTGTGAGCTAGCTCACAGTTTTTTAGCCTTCGACTCACACATTTTTGTCTTAGCTCAGGAAGGATGGCTCCAGAGCAAACTAATCTATGCAGTAACCTGATCACTCACTCACAACTTTAATGGCAGTAGCTCAGAAAGAAGAATTTTTGCTCACAAGACTCCACGGCTTAGAAGGAGCATTGCTGGGTACCCTTGGCCTTGTCTGTACACCACAAGCTCAATTTGAAGGTTACTTCAGGCTCAAAGGAGGGGTTGGGGGCCCACAAGGGCCTGATGGGAGAACAGAAAGATTTTCTCCATCAGAGGAAGCTTTCCTCTGTCAGAGGCATAATTGAATCCAACTATAAATAATACTAGGCTTTTATATGCAAAAATAAAATAAGCACAAGAACCATTATCAGTTGCTCCTGTAAGCAAATGATTGGTTTTAGTTGATTAGATTCATGCAGAACAGTCTCAAGCATATTTACACAGAAGCAACTACCACAATAAACAATGGCTTTTACCATTCGGTTAGTATATTTAGGAATGTACCCTTAACATCCTGTTTCCTTATTCCTCTTCTGTCTATCTAGGTTTCTTTTCCCTCCTCCACAATATTAGTTAGATAATATTATACAATCAGTACTGATTTCCAAAATTAGGACTTAATATTATGAGAGATGGTATAGAGTATTGAACCATGGGAAATGGTGGGGTATAAACGGTTTAATAAATAAATAGTTATAAAAATTCCTTGGGCAGGGGGAATGGGGTGATTGTCAAAAATATACTCACTTTTCTATTGGCTCTGTGGTATTATACTCCCAGGTCTTAATGAAAAAGAAACATTCAGACTTGAATGAAGGCAATTGCTGCAGGCTTATAACTGAGGTAATGCAAGCAAGATAATATAGACATACTACTGAACTTTAATTCAGTAATAAGGCCTTTAAAATCCCACTATTAATCATCAGGATCATCCAACAGTGTCTTTTCCAGTCTCTCCCTTCAAAAAATCACAGTATTATTCTCTTCATACCTACTAGATGCCTCATAGTGAAAGGAGGGTCTCTTCAAGTCCTAGCCCTCTCATCGGTCCATAAGAGCCATTCTCCCACTGGCCTAGAGTGCTGCTTAACTAATCCTCCAAACTTTTAAAACATGAGCAAGAGGTTACATAGCTTCACAGTGTTCCAGGTGTTTCACATACCCTACCTCCATCATCTTCAGCACAATCATGAAAGTGGGTCAGTAGTATTATTGTCTCCCTTTTGCAGAAAGGGGGAGGAATAGAAGCTACAGCTGAGGCACAGTTGTTTGTTTAAGATTGCCTAGTAGCAGAGGTGATATTTGAGCTGTTAACTTCACAGTTAAAATCTCATGTCTCTTTAGTGCATGCCCTTTCCCCCTACTTGGACTCAAAACAGTATGGGGGAAGGGTTCAACCGGAGAAAAGGTGTAGCAGGAGATTTAACCCAACTCCATTCCTGCATCGCTGTATGACTCACACTGCCCTGTGTGACTGTTTTTAACAGCTAAATTACATGTTGGATAGCTCCTCAACATTAGTCCAGTCATAGCTCCCCAACATCATGTGTAGGATGGCCCATAGCATATGGCGTAGAAAACACATTTTACTTACATAATATGCTATAAACCTTTAATATTAGGGGGGAAATCAGCACATCAGAAGAAGGCTATCATCCTACACACACTCACCTGGGGGTAAGCCTTGCTGAAGTATGTGGAATCTACTTGTGAGTAAACATGTACAGAACTGGGCTGTAACCAAAATTAGCTTGTGTCCAACATCACTACTGTGAATATTTATTTTATTTACACTAGAGCCTGTTTTTCTCACTGGGATTCAAGGCAAATTACATAGAATAAATCAGTACAGTCAACAGGGTAGGACATCCCAAAGGCAATGCAATAAGCACAGCACAAGTATTAACATGACATGTTAAGCAAAATCAAGAACAACATAGTATCCCAGCTCAGCAGGCACCAGAGCAGAGATACAATGCTAGAGCAGTCCAGAAAGCAAAGTCTAAACCAGTCCCAGGGTTTTTAATCCTCCAGCTGCAGACAGGTTCAAGATGCAGAATCAGAGGGCAGTCCAGATAGCAAAGTCCTAGGTCAGTCTGAAAATCACAGGGTACAAGGCAAGACAGGAGCTACAGTCACTAAGTTCACAGATATGTGATGCATTGCTTCCACAGTTTGAAGGCATGCCAGCTTGGCTTAAATAAGCCTTTCACAACAAGCTGATTTACACAAGGAAAAGTCCTGCAATCGCTCAGGGCTGCTGTCAGCCAAACACCAGCATTGAGCCAAGAGACACACACTGCACCTTCGCTCTATAAATTGGAGGTGAGCTCACTCCCAGCATTGTTCTACTACTGAGGAGGAATCAGAAGACTCTTCCTGTGACAGCTGTGCTTCATCATTTGCTCCCTTGGTCTTCCTGGACCTGGAGGGGTCAAAGTCAGCTGTCAGCAATGAATCTTGGAGACCCTGTCTCTCCTCAGCTGTTTCAGCAGTTTCTTGTGAGCTGGACCCAGGTTCTGTGACACTTGAGGAGTCTTCTTCCAGGCTGATTTCCGACTGGTCAAGCTGGCCCATGACACATAGTAGGAGCCTACTTACAGTAACATAGTAGGAGCCTACTTACAGTAACTTACAGTACAAGCAAATGGAAGCAGGCATATAAAGGGATTCAATACAGTTACTTCTGGTAACATAACAGAATAAACTAATCGTGGGCTGCGGTCACACAGAAGGGAGAAAATGTGGGCAGGAAGCGAGGCTGTTTGCCCCACTTGCTATGACGCGCATTTGCGCGATCATACTTCCCGCCGCGCGCCCGCAGTTCCCAATAATACTAAGTTTTTGGCAGTAGCTTTTTACCATGCTACTGCAGCGCGAAACTACTCCCCGCCGACAACTCCGGGATGCCAGAAAGATGTGTCTGTCTGATCGTGTCCCTTTAATCCGTGGGGGAATCGCATGTCTGCCGCGGCTTCTGGTAAGTATGATCGCACCCTTTGACATGCTTCTGTTCTCTACACCTTAACTGGTTTATACTGGACATACTTCCCCCAGCTGTGGGACATATTAAAACGTTTTGAATGAAGATCAAATCTGGAAAAATCCCCAGTGCATGAAAAGGATCATGCCAACATGACATCTTGATTACATTATTATATTTGAGGTGGGGCTGGGGCTCCATGGAAGAGCATGTGCTTTGAATATAGAATGTCTCAGGTACAATCCCTTGCATTTCCAGTTGAAAGGATCAAGTAGTAGATGATATGGAAAATCCTACTTAAGCCCCTGGAAAGTTGCTGCCCGTCAGGATAGACAATACCGACCTTAATAGACCAATGATTTGACTCAATACAAGACAGTTGTTTGTACTCAAAGCTTAATAATCTCTAGACAACAATTCAAAATCTTATGGATTATACTGTTAATCATGACAAGTAATGCTGGGAAACAGTACAGTGTGCAGAGAACTTCTCCAATTACATTACAACGAAGATTAAAAAGGGGGGAAATAGAGACAGGACCTGATTGTTAGGAAATAACTAGGGTAAGAATCAGATAAGTGATGCTGTGTGTGGTTTGGAGGAAAAACACCTTAAACATCAAAGCAGGGTTTATGTGGAAACAACCTCAGTTTGATGTGGCTAGCAGATATGGTGTGTGGGGGGGGAGTTGTTTATTTCTGAAGCTGAACTTCTGCTCTATGTCATATGCAGTTCAGTATAGCCACAACTGCATATAGAACCATAATGGTTTAGAATAACCGTATCCAAGGAATACAGCGTTCTTCCCAGCCAAGTCTAAAAAGAGAATGCTAGAGTTTAGACTTTCACTTCTTTCTGTTTATAAGGGGTGATCTGTTTATAAGGGGTCTGTGATCATGCCATAGACCAGTGTATGGTTACCTGATAGGATCCAGGAACCACCTTTCTTGTCACAGCTCCACATTACCGTATTTTTCTGTTTTTCTTCCCACAGGCCGGAATTCCTTCTTTCAGGCTGAACTGCTGTAATATGCTGCTTGTCTCCTTTGATTGTAGGCTACCTCCTCTCTGCTATTTCCTACATATTCCAGAACTAGCAGGTCTTTAAGTTTGTTGCAACTGGTAATGCTGTATTTTGATGGGCCACAACAGGCAAATAGCTATCATTCAGATGATGGGCTTATGTGGCACTTTTTTTTATATTGGGGGGGTGTTGATGAGGAAACCATAGGATTTCCAAGGCAAGTGATTAAGCAGAGGTGATTGCCACTGCCTTCCTCTGCAGAGTCTTCCTTGATGGTCTCCCATCCAAGTTCCAACCCTGTTTAGCTTTTAAGATCTGATGAGATTGGGCTATATTATACCATTCCACATCCCCCATATTCCGCTAACATTCTCCAAATTCTACACATGAGCTGGGTTTCTTGTCACTGACAGTTTATTTTATTTGGAACATCGCACTTTTACTTTGTATATCATCTCTTTAGTTTCTGTATTCTGTACAGTATTGATTTCTCACTAGCTGAAAGAGTCATCATTGTTATGAGGTAGTGTTCCTGAAAAGGTAAACAAGTCCATGCCTATCTTGTACAACTACCATATGGGAAGCTCTTTGGCTTTTTCTGTTTTAGTTATCATAGGCCCAGTGGGTCTTGCATTTTACACATATGATCACAACTGTGTGCTCATTCTAAGCCAATACACAGACTCTTCAGCCTATTGCAGATAATTGCTAACTCCTATATGTCAGGACATGACTGAATGGCTAACAACAACAACAACAACATACATCAGGCACAAATCTTTCCCATAACCCTCAAGGAAACCAAACTGTGGTGCTGGGGGACTGCTGCTTTGCTTCTTGGCCTCTGTTCCATAGGGTTTCCCCAAGTTCCATACTCCATGCTTTTCAATATCTATGTAAAGCTGCTGTGAGAGATCTGGGCTGAGTTGCCACCAATATGCAAATGACACTCAGCTCTATCCTGTGCTACCAGCAGATTCAAGGGAATTTGTGGGAACTGTGAACAGATGCATGGAGGCAGTTTTGGAATGGATGAGATTCTAACAAGCTAAAACTTTATCCCAACAAAATGGAGGTGTTACTGGTAGGGGAGAAGTCTGGCCCAGGAAATGGGTCATCCCATTCTGGATGGGGTTGCACTCCCCTTACAGGAGCTAGTTCGTAGCCTGCAGAAAAGCAGCATAAAAATGTTTTAAGTAAATAAATAATTTTGTACAGCCGGCACCTTCTTTCTATTTGTGCATGCCCTTGCACTCTCCTTATAGGGTTTTGCTTGCTTCTTCAACTGGTTGGTCAGAGTCTTTTCAGAGGCCAGTCTCCTTCCATCTCTGGAATTTGAGATTCCCTATTTAGTTCCATTACTTATGCCACAATGTCCTTGCCAGCACTGAAGCAATGCAATCCAAAATATTAGGAGTAAATTTTAACTTCCCCAAACACATTTTGGTTTTAATTTGCTTGTATATTGAATTTGGAATTCAGAAAAGGGAAATTCTTGACAAATGAAGGAAAGGAATCTATAACCTTAGTTTGGTCAGGGCATAAGGAAGAAGTTTATGCTTGATTCTGAAATTATGTTTAATACCTTATTTAAGATAAGCAGTGAAAGGAAGACTGTGAAAAAAGCAGAACCCTCTATAGCTCAGGCCATATAGCTAAAGGAAACAAACCAAAAGAGCAAACATAACTTTTCATAAACACAAACAATGAACACTAGTTTGAGGAGTGAAATAGAACATTAGTCTCACAAAGTTACAAAGTCCAGCTCCATACTATGTTTGACTCAGTCCCCTGAGGCTCAGTTGCTCTATGTGATCTTTGCAACCACTTTGTTCTTATTGCAGAACTGAAAATTGTTCACAAAATTACTACCAGCAAGAGTTTGGTTTGGTTTGCTTCAATCAAAGTATACAGGCTAGGAGAATAAAAACATAAGACCACTGCCTCATCTTATAGTCTAGTACAACAACATTTCAGACTTGATACAGTCATTTCCACTTGGGGAAACTAGGATTCCTAACAGAATTCCCAGCATCTTACCAAGCTATATATCCCAGGATTCTTAGGGAAATCACATGGTAGGTGAAGTGTTATAAAAGCAGTATATGAGCTTTTAGTGTAAATAGGATATGAATCTTCATGATTGTCCACTCTCTGTCAAGAACTTTATTTTAATGGGTTCTTACCGAAATCTTGGTGTTCTTATGCCTAACGCCTTCTAAGGCCAAACAGATACATTCATCAACAATGTAGTATTTTTTTTGTATCTCATTTTTACAGTTCTGTATATAACACTATTATTATGGTCAGGCTGATGGTCCTGGATGACTGCTCCAAAGAGGGTTGTCCCAAATGATGATTTAACCATTCCCAAGAGAAGAACTACCATCACACCATACATATGAAAGCTTTGGCCTCTAGAAATGTTATCTCTCTGTACCGATTTGCTTCTGTTTGCCTGAGCTAGGCTTATATTGTGTAGTGTGTAGCAACCACCTGCCCAAGACTGATCTCAGGCTGGCGACAGACTTCCTGTTAATGCCACAACTCCTTGAAATGAGATTTATGCAAACTGGGTTTGAGGCTGTTCTGATGTCACACAGGGCTGCAACAACTCAAGGGCTATCTCCATTCTACAGTTACTTCACAAAATCAGGAACTTCAGATACGCCTGAGGAAAGAGCTCACCTTTAGAACTCTTTAAGGAAAGTATGAAAACTAATTAGGGATTTTATTGTTCTGCGCTTATTCAATGAAAAAGGGACTTCAAGGAATTCCATATTTTTTCCCCCTTTGGTTTGGATCACTGAAATTAGAGAATTAATTTACTAAGAAGTTGGCTGAATGTTGCAAGCTTGCAAAATGGAAGGATTCTCCCTCATTTCCCCTGTGAGTATATCTGGAATCAATGATTGATTTGTTTCTCTGGTTTTATGGGTAGAGCACAGAGCAAAAAATTAGGAGTTGTTGAAGAATGCTGTACTTGTGATAATACTTGGAAATTGCATAGAGGAGTTTGATGAATAAAGTCAGAGGCTTATTACTTAAGGCACAGGAAGTGAACATTTCTTCTCTGTTTCTGACCTCTGTGTGCTTTCACTGATATAGCACCAAGTTATTTTTGTGGGTAGAAGATAGTAAAGTTTTTTGAACACTTGGCTTTGTGGTTGATAAAACTCGTTTTGTGATATTGCAATTTATGGTCAAAGATAGGGCTGTGAATTCACAATATCTGGCTATATTTTAAGAAGAAAAACATGATCAAGAGTAGAGAGTTCTGTTCTATAAATCCTGGGCAGTTTACTCCATGCTCAGTTTCTAGATGTCTCTAAAATAATCTTTGTTTAGGACTTGCTACATTAATTTACAGTGAAATATGTTGTCTCTTATGTGACCCAGTCTTCTCAACTCCTCAAAGAATGAGATAAAAACATAAGCCCTTTCCTGCCCAGATTGATCATATGGAGTATATATTGGTTTGGTTTTATTGCCCTGGAGATATAAGTATTCCTCTGTCATTCCAGATGTGGTGATTTCTTCTCCTTTTAATACATTTCATTGCATTTATTTCAAAGTCATTAATTTTTGTGGCTCTCATAATTTTCTAACAGTGCAATCCTACCCTTCTAATACCATAGAAGTCACTGGGGTTAGAAAGGTGTATGTCTGCTTTGGATAGCACTGTAAGATAGCACTCACACAAATATGGTCTAGAAACTTCTATATCATTGTATACCCTTAAAAAGTACAAAGTGAAGATCCTAAACACAAACCAAACCCACTGTAACCAATGAGACCCAAGTCCTAAATATGTTTACTCAGAAGTAAGTCCTGCTGAATTCAGTGGTTTCAACTATGGTTTGCAGACACACAAACAACAGCACATTTCATTTCAATAGAGTTTAGATAAACCTAAAATTCTTCAGATTCTGCACATTAACATTGCTTAAATATATAGAAGGATTTGGAAAACAAGACTAACTGATCTGCTTTGTCTTTTCACATAACAGACAGTTATGTGATCAGGAGGGATGATAAAACCTACATCATGGTGTGAAGGATGCAGTCATTGAGATTCAGGCAAAATTAAAACTGGAACACTACGAGAGAAGGGCTGCCTTACAAATCCCCCAATGAAGCTGGGTGTAAAACGCAAAGATTCTTTCTTTTTACACTGCACCATTCCCCCCCCCTTTTCTTCCTTTATTCTGCATTGGTGCATCACTCTTTTCTGCTTCTGCATATGTAACCCTTTAAAAAAATCAAATCATTATCAATTAATCTCCATTATGAATTAACTTTGATGAGAACAATTTCAATCTGTTAATATATATAGTTGCAATACTTCCCAGCTGGAATTTGCAGAATTTAGTAACTACTTAACGAATATTGAGAACCAACAAAAGAACTGTGTGTATACATAATCCCCTATGTTGCCTGTATGTTGCCTAGTAAATCTTCTGCCTTTGAGTTTTTCACAATAATGTGTATACTGACTTTGTAGTCAGCCAGTTCTGTTCAATGGCACAAGTTTTTTATTAATGGTATCAGTGTGATATGCAAAATTAAATAGAGGTGTTTTAATACAAAATATACATTCTTGTCAAAGTAAAGTATTTCATTTTATTTATAATGTAGGAATTGTAAAACCAAATTAAGCATTTTTTGTGGAAAGCAATCAGAATAAACTTCAAATTATTCTCTAGTTTGGGTTTTTTCAATTATAGTCCCAGATTTCTTGGCAAGCAGGGAGATAATAATACAACAGCAATAAAATTCCAATTGGATTATCCCATTCAGGGAATTTTCATACATCTGCTAGGCTTGCCATTCATTCTTTATTTCAGGGAACTTACTGCTCCTTATTCAGTATTAACAAAAACACTTATGGAAAAGGAGAGATGAACCATGAAAAGGGGAAAAAAACCACCCTTCGATTTAATGTAAATTATTTAAAATATAAATTATTTAAATGATAATGTTCTCTAACACACAAACATAATGTTCTTACAGTCTCACTTTTAATGTGTTATTTTGGAACTCTTCAGATTGCAACCCTAACTGCACATGTACAGACATTAACTTCACAAGTGACACATTAACAGCACAGGAAGAATGGTTACTTACCCAGTATACCTATATCAAACTGTGAGTAGTCATGGAGTCAGTCACGGGGAGTTCATCCATGAATGATACTAGCAACATGGGAATTGTCCCAGACTAATAGTCCAAAAAATCACTAGGCCCATATACTGACAAGAAGTTTTTTCTAATTTATAACCACAAACTCTCTGCCACCTTACAAGTGATAAGAAAGCCAGCATGGTGTACTGGTTAGAATACTGGACTAGGGTCTGGGGGTCCCAGGTTCGAATCCCCACTTTCCCATGGAAGCCTGCTAGGTGACCTTGGGCCAGTCACATGCCCTTAGCCTAAGCTACCTTGCAGGGCTGTTGAGAGAAAAAATGGAGGACAGGAGAATAATTTAAGCCCCTTTGGATACCCATGAGAGAGAAAGGCATGATACAAATGATGTAAAATAAAAAATAAAATATCTACATGACTAGGAGGTTGAAATATATGTGTTTGTCTCCCCACTTAGAAAATTATCTGTTACAGCAGCAGGTGCACAAATATCTCCACCTATCACTTTTTAAAATCCCACAATACTTGGTTCTCTCTTCCTCTATTTTATTATCACAGAAACCAAGTGAGGTAAGTTAGGCTGAAAGGAGCCAGTGTAGTTTAGTGGTTAGAGTGTTGGGGTAGGATCCAGGAGACTTGGGTTTAAATCCACACTCAGCTATGAAGCCCCATTGGTGACCTTGGACTAGTCACTCTCTTTCAGCCTAACCTATCTACGAAAGACAGTGTGGTGCAGTGCTTAAGAGCAGCAGACTCTCACTCGTAGAACCGGGTTTGATTCCCCACTCTTCCCCATGAAGCCTGCTGCGTGACCTTGGGCCAATCCCTGATTATCTCAAAACTCTCTCATCCCCACCTACCTCACAGAGTGTCTGTTGTTGAGGAAGGAGGAAGGGAACGGCCATTGTCAGCTGCTCTGAGACTCCCCAAGGTAGAGAAAAGCAGGGCATAAAAACCTTCCCTTTTTCTTCTACTTCGTGGGGTTATAGGGAGGATAAAAGGAGGAAGGGAGAACCGTATATGCTACTATGGACACCTTCAAGGAAGGATGCATAGATAGAAGTGATTGACTCAAGGCTACTAAGTTTCATGGGCTGAGTAGAGCTTTGAAACTTGATTTCCCACTCCTCATCTGTCACTCTAACTACTGCGCTACACTGGTTTTCTCACAGGCAGAGGGCTATATTCATATGGGTGCTCCATTCTTTAATACTTACGACTGTATGATAATATGACTTTTCCCTTTCAAGTATTACTATCACTTCAACCCTGTGGTCATTGTCTTTTGAGAAAAATGCATTAAGAGTCACATGCTGGCCAGCTGAGAATTTATATAAACCATCATTTAACTCTTCTATCCTTAAAAGTAAGGGTGGTTAATCTGGATTGGGAAACTCGGGAGGGACCTCAGCAGGATATAATCCCATACAGTCCGCCCTCCAAAGCAGCCATTTTCTCCAGAGGAACTCTCCTTTGTAGTATGGAGATTCATTGTAATTTTGGGAGATCTCCAGGACCCACCGGAAGGTTGGCAACTCTAGCTCTACAACTCTCATCCGATTTGGGATCATGAATTCATGGTTCTGGAGCACATTTGTTGGAAATATTATGTGAGTACCGATAGTCTTGATAATTACTCCTGGATAAACACATCATAAGAACCTAGATTTTTGCTAGGTCCTCTCTACATATTCAGCACTGGTATGTTTCACTTAACAGGTCCATATTGTGTGTTTTATGAGAACAAGTAAAAAAGCAACCTTCCAAGCTTCCTTCTAATTCTGCTAGGAGGAAACCACCCTGTTTTTGTGCCAGTTAAAGGCAGGAAAGTCACATCTTCATCTTTTGTGTTTTAAAAAACAAAATGTAGAAGAGAATGGGGTCAGATTATGTCCTATAAACTGGCCAGTTCTGGTCGCCTCATGTAATAAAAGGATATAATAGAACTAGCAGATGAAAGTCTTAAGCATTTGAGACTTTCCAAGGAAAAAGACAACTGAGCAGGAAGCATTAGAACTATAAAACTATAAAACTATGAATGGAGTGAAGACAGTTAACAGAGAATGCATTCTGGCCCTAAAACTTGGGACCATCTCATAACACAGATTAGCAGTAGTATGTTCTTATGATGGTGTGCAAAATGCTGTCAGGTCACGGCCAATTTATGGTGACCCCATAGAGTTTTCAAGGCAAGGGACGATCAGAGGTGATTTGTCATTGCCTTCTTCTCCAGTGTAACCCTGGAATTCTTTGGCGGTCTCCCATCCAAAGACTAACTAGAGCCAACACTGCTTATCAGCCAAGGTCAGGCAACATCAGGCTAGTCTGGAGCATTTTATAACCAGGTTTCTTTTAAAGACAAGTGCATACAGGCCATTGATATATAGAAAAATCATTGAAAACAGAGAGTTGCCCATCTACAAAGACAGGCTGATGTGGGCCAGACTAAGATCCTGACAGCCAACAATGAGATCTGCACAAATCCTGCAATCACAAAATTTCGATCTAGGAAATGAATGGTTGCAAACATGGATGCAATCAGTTCCACCCAATGTCCATAACCTGATAGCCATCTACAAAAGGCCCGCAGAATTTGACTTGCCACATAAAATATGGAAGACAGCTAATAGCATATGAACAGGCTTTGGCAGTTATGCAGGCCTGTTGTTTAAATGGGGCAAAATACCAGGACCCGAATGCAATTGTTGTGCAGCCTGCCAAACTATTTTCCATCTGTCACAGGAATGTGAGCGTTGTACTTTCCAGAGAGATGTGATGGAGCTCTTTGAACTCTTCCCAGCTACAACTGAATGGATTGAAAATTTAGATATTATTATTTAGGGAGATTGTGAATCAATCTGCATACCTGTGGTATCAACTTGGTTATGTATTTTATATTATGATATGCTTCCTGTGTGTAACTCTGTCATGTGATAAATAAATACAGTAAAAAGCCCAGTAGCACCTTTAAGACTAACAAACTTTATTGTAACATAAGCTTTCAAGAAACACTGCTCTCTTCATCAGACAAAGCATCAGACTAACATGATTAACTTCTCTACATAATACAGGCCACTTTTAAAAAATATAATGGAAAATATGACTGTGCCACACCCTTAACACAGATATATTTATGGAGCAATTCAGAATAGCTGTGTTTCAGAATACACAACATTATTTTTAACTGTCTTTTAAAGCAGTCTTAGACAAGCAGACTGAAAGTGTTCACAAAGGGTAACTTTGACAGATTCCCCTATGTTAATTTGTTCCAGACTGTGAGAACCAAAAGACAATAATTTTACCACACATTCTGTTGTCCATTTTACCATACATGTGTGTTCTTTATGTGGTAACATCCCGCCTTAGCATTTTGGAGGGTGATAGAAATGACCAAGTTATGATGAGGTAAGAAAGCTCATCTGGATGGTCTCCTTTGCTTCACTATCAGAGGTAGCATGTGTTTCATGCATCAAAATGCTACTTTCCCCACAGAACTCTAAGCCTCACATGACCATGTTTATCAACATCTCTTCAACATCTATATGAGACCACTAAGTGAAGTCAGCTGGAGATTTGGGCTGAGTTGTCACCAATATACTGATGATACTTAGCTCTACCTTATGGTTCCAGCCAATTCCAAGAAGGCTCTATACATCCTGAACTGGTATTTGGAGGCAGTTTTGGAGTGGATGCGGGTTAATAAACTGAAGCTTAACCCTAAAAAAGATGGAAATGCTACAAGTGAGCAGAAGGTCTGACCTAAGATTTAATGTGTCACCCATCCTAGATGGGGTTTCGCTCCCTTTGAAGGAACAGTTCCATAGTCTGGGGGTGCTCTTGGACCCAGGATTACTGCTGGATAAGCAGGTAGCAGCTGTGGCCAAGAGTGCCTTTTACCAGGCTTTGATGGGTAAGCCAACCGCAGCCTTTCCTAGACAGAAAAGATCTGGCTATTGTGGTGCATGCCCTGATGACATCTAGGTTAGATTGCTACATAACATGCTCTACATGGGGCTGCCCTTACAAAGCATTTAGAAACTCTGGGGTTTTCCACACATGTTATTTCATTAGTTATGCACCTGTATTGCATTGGGGGGGGGTTGTTTGTTTGTTTTCCACATAAGTTTTGCTCAGCAGGGGTTGGTTCGATTTTTCAATGATTTTTTTATGGGTTTTCTCTGAGTACTTAAAAGTGCTTGTGAAAAAACTGTGAGAAAGATAGAAGCAACCACAAGAGGGAGCAAAACACATTAAAGGGGTACAACCAACAAAATAACACATGCAGAAAGAAAACTTTCAATTGGTGCAGAATGCTGCAGCCAGGACTTGAGTGGGTTGTAGTGACTTCAGTCTTGGCCCATCTACAGTAGCTCCCATTCTGTTTCTAGGCACAATCCAAGGTGCTGATTTTGACCTTGAAAGCGCTATATGGCTTGGGAGCAACATACCTGAAGGACTGCTTAATCCCTTATCAACCTACTTGACCACTGCAGTCATTTTCTGAAGCCCTGCATTGGGTGCCCCTGCATTCTGAAATTAGGTGGGTGGCAACCCAGGGGAGGGCATTCTTGGTTGTGGCACCAAAACTCTGGTTAGGTTTCTGCTACAGAAACTGAAGGCTCCTCCATGCAGCCCTGGACCACAAGGGTTTGTTGGAACAGCACAATGTTCTATCAACAGTGATCTTATAGGAAGAAAGTTTCTTCCTTACCTGCGGATTCTTTCCATATGAACATACTAATCTTTTTGAGGCAGCTGTGGAAGCATTCTGTCTCTAAGTAAGTGCTGTTAGAGCTAGACTAAGGGCAAAAATACCCAAAACTACACATTACATTTTACACAAGTTCACCATGGGGATTTGCAGCCATACTGCAGCTGTGAATCCCCACTGACAACTCTGTGTAAAAGCATCTCAGGTTCCAGATTTGGATCAGGGCCATGGCACAGGGCAAGGATGGGCTTCTGCCTTCCCCCCATGCCAACTTTTAGAGATGAAAGATCCCAGAGGACATTATTTGCCATATGAAGTGGCTGTACCTGTACTAAATGCTTGTACATGAGGTCTCCAATGGGGCAAATACCCCGGGCTGTTTGAGCTCTGGGAAATGAAAGAGCCCCACAGAGCTCCTCCTCCCTTGTACTGCTGTCCTGACCCAAATTGGGCCCCTGTGGAGCTTTTACACAGAGTTGACAAGGGAGACTTGCATGTGCAATACGAGTGCCAGTCCCTGTTGGGAATCCATGCAAAATGTAACATGGAGCTTGGCCCTTATAGTGCAATTCTAAACAGATCTGCATTCTTCTAATCCACGGGAATCAATGAACTTGGAAATATATAATTGTGTTTAGGATTGCACTGTTAACCCTGCCATTAGGTTGAGGTAACCTGCCTCAAGCAGTTTGTTTTGCGTAATCATTGTAAGCCAGTTATTTAATTTCTTTATTATTATATTTTTACACTAGCAGGTGCTTTTGAGTGCAATCCTAAACAGACTTACACTCCACTCTTCTAAGTCTATTTACTTCAGTGGACCGAGAAGGATATAACTGTTTTTTGGATTGCACTCAGCACTGACCTGACCTGGCTCAACTCAGTCCACACATTAGGCAAACCTAGGTGATCACCTAGCCATCCGATTTTGAGGAGTGCCAAAAAACCCAGCACTGAGCTTCTCCTCAGAAGGGGTTAAGTGGCAGGAGGAGGGGAGTGCTGCTTGGGGTGCCCAGTAGTGGAGCAGAGCTTTTGCAGACAGAGACACTTTCCCTGGATCTTTTCTCCAGCACGAGGCAGATGAAGAAGATGCAAGAGCACACTAACACTTTTAATATTTTTGTCCTGGTGTTGATTCTTTCAGTAGAGTTGTTTCTATTGTAAATTTTAACCTTGTTTATATGCTGTTTTGGAAAAGCCTCTTGGAAATGTGGCTTATATATAATGTAAATGAACTAAAATAAAATAAATGTTCCTGGGTGTGCACTAAAACACAGACCTTATGGACATTCCTAAAGAAAACATTTGGAACTGCTCATATCGCCAAGCACAAGAGGTATAAAATTTAAGACATCAAATAGGAAAGGAATCTATCACTAAGGGTGGGATAAACACATACACAGAATAACTACATAAATAGCCTTAGTCCAGAATGCATTCTAAGAAAGAGCGTTTAACATGTTCTTCCAACCCCTTCTGAAAAACCATAGTTATTTTGTAATTCTTTCCAAGGAAATGAGGTTAGGCCTGTCCGTTAAACCAGCCTCAGCTGCACATCATGGGGAGTCATACTGGGTATTTCTGAATCATCTGCTGGAGAATATTTATATCATAATTAAAAATAACTAGATTTGTGGTACATTTACGAAGAAACATAAATTAGCTCTATTATACGCTGCAAATATCATGTATTGTGAATACCCCAGGCCCCATAGTTACAATCTTGAAAAATGTTCTGAGTGCATCCTAAAACTATCTTCCAAACTGTAATTCCACTTGAGGTATAGCCCTTAGATAAATCTCTTTTTAAATGTAACAGATAGGAATTGCCATAATGCAATATGGATCCTGTCCATTGATTTAACATTAGCATTAACTACCAATTTTCTGCTGTCATTATGTACCACTCTGTCCACATGAGACATAAAACTGGTTCTTGATCATGGAAAAATAAAGATGAGAAAGTGAACTATAATTGGTACAATTAATTAATCCACTGATAAAAATCCTGCCAATCTGTGCAGTTCCCCTGTAATTCTTGTTTCTATGGGTTTTGACTTGGGCAACTTTGAACTGGATTGTGCTGTCAGATGCTTTTCATAATACTAGCATGGCCAAAAGCACACTGAATCATTTCAAATGTTTTGGATGTTTACCCTGTCAACAATTCTAACACTTCTAAAGCCTCTCATGACCTCAGACACATATATTTGAAGTACTGTCTCCTCTCATATGTCCCTGTGTACCAGCTATGTGCTGCTAGTCATCAGTCGGCTATCTGTTGGTTATCCAGGACTTAGCCCTCCCCAGTGGAGGTGGTACCAGTCCCTCAGACTTACCAGAAAGAGGAAGGCCCAGGCCAGGTAGCTGGTGTCACCAGAAACAGTTTCATCATACCAGTGACATCCTGGCAATGCTTTTGTATTTGGGCAAAAACTCTATGGTAGAAGCTGTTTTCACCATAGAGTTTTTGCCCAAATACCAGAGTGTCACAGTGACATTGCAGTGTGATGATGTCACTTCCTGTGTGATGCTGGATCTGTGGCCTGGGCCTTCCTCTTACTCCAGTAAGTCCCTCCTCCCATTGCCTTCTGGTTGCCAGGAGGGACCTCGCAACCCTATGTCTATTCCACAATTTAGGGTGTCCTATCTGGCAGCTACCAAAGACCTGGCATTTTCCATTGTGGCTCCGGCTCTATGGAATGGGTTCCCTGATGAGGTGAAGGGAGCACCCTCTTTAGAGATATTCAGGAGGCACTGTAAGCCCTGCTTGTTTGCCGGAGCTTTAGAGGGGAGTTGAATGGCAGGCAGCTTTTAAAGGGTTAAGGGTTTTTAAAGACAGGGCAGAGATTTGGAGTTTGCTATTTTGTTTTGGGGTTAACTGAAAATGTTTTTAAATATTATTGTAAACCACCTTGAACCATGAGGAAAGATGGCCTGATTCAACATTGGCTTCTCTTATGTTCTTATGTTCTTAAAGATGGGATATAAATGTTTTAATTAATAAATAAACAATTAAGAAACTGGTGAACTTTAACTCAGTTTATTAACTGCAATAGCAGTTGATATTACCGTTCAGCATTATAAACTGCTTTACGCTTTACGCTGAAAAAGTAGACAAGTAGACTCCTCCAGATTAGAGTTACAGAACATAAAAACAGAATTCGAGGAAGACTGCAGGAAGCGCTGCTGGCGCAACATTTTGAAACATAAAAATGACACTGACAAGTGTTTGCAGCATCAAAGATAAGTTGCACAGATAAGTGCAAAACAAGCTTGGAAACAAAACTATGGCAACAGGAGGCCTTCTGGATACTTGCTTTGAATACCAGGCTCCTTCCTGGCCTGAATGCCAAATTAGAGTTGGTTTGGTACTTATAATGGGAGGGGGCTATTGAGCTATAAATTGTTGTTGTTCTTTTTAGGTAACATGAACCATTTCACAGGCCATGTGACTATTAGGCAATATTACAGGGTGATAATATTCATGTCACTTTAGCTTAGTGCCTCTGTGTCCTTCTCATGAGAAAGTGTTCCTGGTGGTGAAAGATGGACCCTTATTAAGCACATACCGATTTCCCACTAGCTTCTGCTCCATCCTCGCTCTTCCTTTCCCCCCAGTTCTATATGTCAATTTCCCACCATTTGCTGCATGGCTGCATTTTGCCTCACAGCTTCACCTGATTTTCCCCGCATCTTCTCGATCCTCAAAAAACAGGATCGAAAAGACGCAGGGGAAATAGGGTGAAGCTGCGGGGCAAAATGCAGCCGCATAGCAAGTGGTGAGAAATTGACACATAGAATCGGGTGGGAAGAAAAAGTGAGGACGGAGCAGCAGCTAGTGGAAAATCTGTCACAGTTAGTATAGTGATCTATGGTCAGACAATCATTACTGTTACAGTTACTGTTTTTAATTTAATCAAGCCATAATTTCAAATATTGCCTGAATTGAGCCAATGTGGTTCTTTTAGAAAAAGATTAACTCACACCTCATTCCCCAGAGTAAACTTCATAGAATTTTTTAAAATTCTCTTCTTTTTTCCCTGACATTTAGCTCATTGCATTATTTATTCTATCATGTGTTATAATGATACTGCTTCTGTTTGAATGATTTATCAAAACTGATACTTGTCCTTTCTAAAAAAAACATGGACTTGCTTGAATACACGTAAGTGAAAAATCCCTGGTACTCTGTCCCTTCTTGTCTGGGACAACAATGTACAGATCAAGGAGGGTCTGAAGAAAATGTGGTTCATGTCTATATACAGTGGGGACAAAAAGTGGCTTACATTGTTCTTCTCTCCTCAGCTTTATTTTCTCAACAACCCTGTGAGAGGGGTTAGGCTGAGAGTGGGAGACTGGCCCAAGGTCACCTAGCAAGCTTCCACGGGAGAGTGGGGATTCAAACAGGTCCTAGTGTGAGACTCTGTAACCAAACAGGTCCTAGTGTGAGACTCTGTAACCTAGTGTGAGACTCTGTAACCATTACACCACTCTCTAACCCTGGCTGCGAAGAGAAAGGTTACAGCATTTCTTCTGACATGAATGGCTCCCATCATCAAAGGTGCCACAAAACTTATGGACACTGAGACTTTATGGCAAATCCTGGCAGGAGCAGGTGGGCACAGGTCACTCTTGCCTGTCTCTCCCTGGCTCAGTATACTAGAGGCTTGATGAAGGATGTGTATGCAGCCCAAAGGAAGCACCTGGCAACCCTACTTAAGTCTAGTGTGTGAAAGTTATTGAAAGTGAGAGTACCATTGTCCTCTAGTTTTAGTATGTCAGACTAAAAATAGGGAGGCCCAGATTCTGATCCCCACTCTGTCATTAAACTCAGTGGGTCACCTTGGGTCAGTCATTCATTCTCAGCCTAACCTCCCTTACAAAGATGAAAGGATAAAATGGAGGAGGGAAAATGGTAGATGCCACCTTGAACTCCTTGAAGGAAAGGTGGAACAAAAAATGCTAGATAGGGAAATTGCCAGGAGCGTCAGTCATATTCTAGAGCATATTAGAGTGACACGCTTTTATAATTTAGGCCTGAAATACATTCATCCCCGAACAAACATGTGTTTGTAGCATCACAATCCACAGTAAGTGGCTTTCAGATGGAAGTAAAGGAAATGATAGGCAACTCTCAGATTCCTTTCTGGCTTACAGAAATAATTTTTAAAAATGGAATATACATACTTCTCCCTTCTTGACATATAAACATAAATGTCGTATGGGAAAAATGCTCCTGTGTGATTTGCAGTGTGATTTGTAGATTAAGGTTTTCACAGTATGATGATCAGCATTATTAGCTGCTAATATCTGAAAATTAAGCTGCCAAAGGTACAGGAGGAGCCAGTTTAAAGTTGGCAGCCCTAAACAAAACATGTTGAGAATACTTGAAATGCACAAAAAAATTGTTTCATCAGAAAATAGTTAACTTACAGATATTTTTATGTATGTTGATTGATTTTAATGGAATTGACTCCCAGGTAAGCATGGTTTTGTAACACTATATTAGGAACAGATAACAGTGGATCACATAATTGCTTATGTGCTAAATAATTAACAATTAAATTGGTGATAATTAAAAAAATCTCAGTTAAAGTAAAAGAATCCAATATCATAAATTTAATTAACAATTAAAGATGAAATCCACTACCTTTTGCTTTGTACCCCTGCATGACATTAATGGCAATTGGTTATTATGCAAAGTGCCCACACAAGTCCAACTTATAATACTTGTTAAAATCAACATATGTTTTCACCTTATGTTCAACCCAAATACAATCAACAACTGCCTGTTGTTAGCTAGCAACAGGTCTTTATTGCCTAGTAAAATCTATAGATCTCCACTTAAGATTCAGGAACTGTTGTCTATTTAAAATAGTTAAATCAATCAGCCAGTTAAAAGGGTCTTTTATTCCTAACAGATTGGTTAGATTTAAATATTATGATACCTTAACTCTAGGGATAGCTTGGTGATAATTAAAAAAATCTCAGTTAAAGTAAAAGAATCCAATATCATATCTGTTGGAGAACATCTTTTTTTAAATAGTTTTATTATTTTCAGCAAGAAAAGAAAAGATACTACAAAGAGTGAAAACATCAAACAAGAGCACCAACAAACAACAACTACAAAAATGGAGTCTATACTTGTATCTAGTTAACATAAAGAACATCTTAAACACATCAGCCACTCTGACAGATCAAATAACTTACTTGTCTTTATTGCTACATTGTCTTTATTGCTACAAAAACAAAGCTCCCGCTGCAAATATTAAAGAGTTTAAGGACCCATCCAAATGTTTTCAGATGGTGGTTTAACACTATTTTCAAACCATCATTAATGGTTGGAGCAGGGCAGAATATAGGTCAGGGTTATCCAGACACTGTGCATGGATAGTTCAGACAGTCAAATGAAGTCTGCTGACCATGCACTGTGGCCTTTCAAGTGGTTAGTTATCCCCACTCCGCTTTTACAGGATCATTCAGGCAGCATAAACATGAAGTTGAGCCAGTGGTGGATTGTCATATACTATTGGCAGAGTAATTAACACAGCAATGGTGCACAATCTGATTAAAGAGTAGATAAAGGTTTATTTAGGAGCCAATATACTTGACAGGAAAAAGGAGAGACAGAGATAGGTTCCCAAATGTATCTCCAGCTGAGAGAGAGAGAGAAAATGCGGCACTTCCGAGAAGAAGGGGGAAATTGCCCTAAGAGTAGCAGTCTGGAGACAGACAAAGGATGACACTTAACAGGAATGAGAAGGTGTTGTCCTCACTACCCTATCTGTCTTCCCGCTGCCCCCTTCACGGTCTTCTTCTCTTCTTTTTTGTACACCAGACACTTTTCCAACACCCCTTCTCATGTTCTAGTGTACAAAGTCCATCTTCTTACATAGACTTTTCTTGAGAAGGTGGCTTCGTAAGTGCGTCTGCAATCGTTTCATCTGTAGGACAGTATTTCAACTGGTTCTCACTGCCCTGAACAACTTAGTGTCATCCACAAACTTAGCCACTTAACTGCTTACTCCCAACTCCAAATAATTAATGAACAAGTTAAGAAGTACCAGACCTAGTACTGAGCCCTGCGGTACCCCACT
Organism: Gekko gecko; assembly: GCA_029375565.1. Classification (NCBI taxonomy): domain Eukaryota; kingdom Metazoa; phylum Chordata; class Lepidosauria; order Squamata; family Gekkonidae; genus Gekko; species Gekko gecko. Next base: position 157,443,829 of record JAPDNY010000003.1, on the reverse strand, counting down.
GTTTACCATCTTCCACTATGAAAACTGTCTCACTCTCTGTTTTCTGTTAATTAACCAGTTTTTAATCCACAAGAGGACTTGTCCTCTTATCCTATGACTGCTGAGTTTACTTAGGAACCTTTGATGAGGAACTTTATCAAAAACTTTCTTCTTGTATGTTTCTTACTAGTTGAGCTGTCACATCCATGTGTTTAGTTTTTTGATGATCTTCTCCATCTGTACAAGTTTTATGCACCATTGGTTGTCTGCAAAGAGTTGTAGTGGTTTGGGTTCCTCTGTCCCAAAGTCTTGCATTAGTTGCAGTATCCATTTCAGTTGTCCGCACACTTCTGCTGAGGATATTATACTTAGCTTCAGTGAGGATACAGCTACAATTTCTTGCTTCCTGCTGCTCCAGCTGACTGTTCTGCCACCACAGAAGAATAAATGTCCACTGATTGATTTCTGTGGTATCTCCTGCTCAGCCTGCCTCCATGTATCCCACTAGTATGAGACTGTCACTTTTTGGTAACTTTAGTTTCAGATGTGCAGTGCCATGCAAGTACTTTGAAAGTCTTTTGACTGCATTTCAGTCCTTTTTGCTTGGTGATTCTGTATTTCTGCATAACATGCCCACAGCTGCTGTGATCAGGACATGTCAATGTGTTTATGTACAGCAGTTTTCCAAATGCTTCTCTGTATTACTTGTCGTCAGGCAGAAGTTCATTACTTCCTTGCTGGTTCAGGTAGTTTGTTTCCAGAGGAGTACATGCTGGCTTAAGCTCCTTTCATATGTATGTAGTCCAGAAATTCTAGGATTTTCTACTTCTGGTTGAGAAGATAGCTTCCATCTTCCTCTCATTCTATTTGTATTCCAAGATAGCAGTTGATGTTTCCTAATTGTTTCACTTCACATCTTGATTCAGATGTTGAAATATTTCATCACAGTCCTTGTCTTCATAGGATAAAATCAGGTCATCCACATGTCAGACTGTAATTCCATTTGTTGTCTCTATATCTAGAGTTTAGGCAACATTCTGCCTTGCCATGCTCAAATCCTTCCTTGGTTAGCATTTGATGAAGTTTCTCATTCCAACACCTCGCAGCCTGTTTCAGTGCATAAATACTCTTTTGCGATTTGCACATGAGTTGCTTGTCTTTGGACTGTTCAAACCCTGATCGCTGTTCCATGTAAACATCTTCCTTTATTTTCTCCATGCAGAAAGGCAGTCTTTATAACCAGATGCTCCACATGCATCTTCCTTGCTGCTGCTAGGCTCAAGAGCATTCTTACTGAAATAAATCTCACCACTGGTGTGAAGGTTTCATCATAGCCTTATCCATACTTCTGTGAGCATCCCTTAGCAACCAATCTGGCTTTGTATTTTTGTATTTCCCCTTCTGCATCACACTTGGTTTTGAAGATCCACTTGCATCCTGCAGCCCTCTTCCCTGGAGGCAGTTCTGTAAGTGTCCATGTTTGGTTCTTGATCAGAGATTCAGACTCTTCCTTTGCAGCTTTTCTCAGTTTTTCTCCTTCTTTTGCAGGCATTCTTGCTATGTCTTCCCATGCGGAAGGCTCAGGTATAGTTTCTACCTTTGCTAGATAAGAAAGTCTCCTTGGTGGTACTCTTTTGTTTGGTCTGGCTTATTCTCTGACACTTGGTTCTGCAGGCCCTTCTGTGTGTTGTTCATTGTGCTAAGATATACTGTTTCTGTTTGCTGTGCTTCATTTTTTTTCTCTTGGTGTAGATTCACTGATATCTGCTTTCTCCATGTTGCTTAATTTCTTCTTTTCATCAATGTTGACCACACTGCAGATCTTGACTGTGTCTGTTTCTGGGTTGAAGATTCTGTATCTTTTGCATCCCAGTGCATAGCCAATAAAAATGCCTTCTGCTCCAAGCTCCATCTTGGTCCATTTTTCTTTAGGAATGTAAGTGTAGGCCTTTGATCTAAACACCTTTAGATGATTCAGCCTGGGTTTGTACCCATACCACAGTTCAAATGGTGTCCTGTTGGCACCTTTTAGTAGGTAATCTGTTTTGCAGATAGGCAGCAGTGTTGATTACTTCTCCTCAATACTTGTCAGGTAGTTCTGCCTCAAGGAGCATAAATCTGCACATTTCAGTGAGAAAACAATTTTTCCTTTCTGCTACAACATTCTGCTCTGGAGTGTATACTGATGCTCTGTTCCTCGTTCAGCCAAATAATTCTTCATCTCATGTCCCATGTATTCCCATCCATTATCAGTGAGGACTGCTAGTAGCTTTCTTTGAAATCTGTTACTGACCATTGCCACATATGCTTTAAATTTTTCTAGCACTTGACTCCTCTCTTTAATTAGGTAGTCATCAATAAAGGTTAGCACATATTTATTACTTTTAATTGGTCCACAAATTCACTGTGTATCAGTTCTAGGGGTCACTGCATTTAGCTTGTGCCATGCTGCTTGTTAAAGCTAGGTCTCGTCCCCTTCACTCTGACACAGAACACACACCTTTCATTAGTAGGACATCTGCTCATTTGCATGCCTTTGGTTAAATTCTGGCTTTCAAGTTGACTAATTACATAATTGTCCTTGTGTCCAATTGCCTGTACCAATCACCTGTGCCATAGCCTGGAGCAATCTTTGTGTTTGCACTCCTTTGCAAGGTTTGGTTTCTGTGTATAAGCATCAAGAGTGAACAGATCCAGTTGCAATAAATTCTCCTCTCTGTCTGATAAAATATCTCTTTTCAAAAGATGCCATCATTCCTTGCTTTACCAGTAATCTTAGAAATAAGATTATTTGCTAGCTTTGGGATGTAAAGACAGTTTGTAATGAGGACCTCTCAAGTTTCCCCATTTGGGAGTATGCATTTTATTGTACTAGAGCCAATGCCTTCAGCCGTTACAAAGCATCCATCTGCAACATTTCTTTATTGGCTGCTTAAATTTGATCCAGGCTTCTTTGCCATTTCCCCCTTTTGCTTTGGGAAATGCTTTTCTCTGGTTAACATTAGAACAATTCCTCCTATTGTGGCCTCACGTCCCACAGAGGTGACAAATTTTCTCACGTTGTTATTTATATTCAAAGCCATTTAGCTAGTCTTATGCATTATATTCTTCCTCAAGTTGATTGACAATGCTTTGGTGCAACAAATCATTCTTAGACTCTGTATTATCATATGATTCTAGCAGGGTAATTAACATTAATATAAGCATATCCTCATCTGGAATAACTTTTCCTGCACTTCTCAGTTGCTCAGTTAATTCTAACATTTTGTCATGATGCTGTCAAAGATTCTCACCAGCCTGCATTCTCAGGCTGAACAAGCATTCTGAAGGTAGAGCTGACTCTTTAAGAAGAAGTTTACATGCTGTCTTTCCAACTCAGCCCAAACAACCTTAGCAGTTGGCATCTTAATGACTCTCAATACCTATCTGCCTGTCTGTCTGCCTGTCTGTCTGCCTGTTAAACTAGTGATAATAGATTTGATTTGATTTATTTGATTTTTATCCCACCCTCCCGGCCAAGGGCAGCTTACAAAAACAGGATAAAATTCCAACAATACATATAAAATCACAACACCAATTAATATAAATACAATGTTAAAACCAAATCATAATAAAGTGCTAGTATAATTTCCTTGTTTTAAATCAGCTCCTTGGTCTGCTTCAATTGTCTTGGGCGATTTGCTCAGGCAGTAATTAAAGGGTCCGGTGGATCAGGACTCTTTCACCATAAGGTGTCAGTTGTTATTGGTGGTGGTAGTGGTGATTGTGGTGGTGGCTCCAAAGGCCTGGTGGAAGAGCTCTGTTTTACAGGGCCCTGATCTCTTCTGGGAGCTCATTCCACCAGACTGGAGCCACCACTGAAAAACCCTGCCCTTAGTTGTCACCAGCCAGGCACCCTTGATGCTCGGGAGAGCCAGACAATTCTGGGTCCCTGAGCACAGCGCTCTCTGGGGTACATATGGGGAAAGGCAGTCCCTCAGGTATGTAGGTCCCTGGCCATAAAAGGCTTTAAAGGTAAGGACCAGCACCTTGAAGTGAATCCGGTATGCTATGGACAGCCAGCACAAGATCTTTAGCACAGGCTGGATGTGCTCCCGAATAGCACCTCTTGCCTGCTCATTTTTGGCATCCCCAGGTAATCTGTTCTCCACCTTTGGCTGGACAGTCAGGACAGTCAGTCTGGGTAACAAGCCTTTTTCAATGAGATGGGTCTTCATTCTTTCTCTCCAAATTAGATAGTTGCTCTCCATGAGCCTATCTATCCAGTGACCATGCTGTGCATCACAGGAGGTCGCCATCTTTGTTCCTTTGTTCTCGCCTGCTCATCCTGAGAGCCTCTGGAGATCTTTCTACCTTTAATCAGAGATGTGCTTAATCTGGGCCACCATAACCCTTGTTGGCAGAATAATTAACGCAGCAGCGATGCACAATCTGATTAATGAGTAGACAAAGGTTTATCTAGGAACTAACATACTGTATAGGAAAGAGGAGAGATAAAGACAGGTTCCTAACTACATTTCTAGCTGAGAGAGGGAGACTGAGTGTGGCACTTCTGGAAAGAAGGGGGAAATTGCCCTAAGAGTAGCAATCTGGAGACGGACAAGTAATGACACTTAAAAGGAGAGAGAGGGTGCTGTCTTCACTACCCTACCTAATTGTCTTCCTGCTGCCCCTTTCAGGGTCTTCTCTTTTTCTTTGTGCACCAGACTGTGGGCTCTTCTGTATTCTGATTTTCATCACTTGTGTGTTCCTATTGTTTCAGGGTTTTCACGGAGCAAAACATATGTGGAAAGGGGACGACGACACACAAAGCAATAGGAACAACCGAGTGGCAAAAATGAAAGTGTGGAAGTGCTTCCTTGTAATGCCATTGGCACGCATAGAAATTAAAAGAACCATTTCCAATCTATAGGCAGGTTCTGTTTTCAGATTTGCTGGATCCTTAAATTTTTCCTTCTGTTGGATTTTCCAGTATCACCATAGTTGGCTGTGATACTAGAAAAGTCTGTTTAGGCTCTGAAAGCCTCTAGTTTTAAGCTCTTTATTTGACAGTTCTGGAACAGTGGACCAAAAAATGGCAGCTTTACCTTACAGCCTAGTTTGTCTGCTTCCTCAGAAGCATCCACTGAGTTCAATATGATTTATAGCACCTTCACAAGATTGCATACGATAGCTTTGATAAGAAGAGAGAGAGAGAGAGAGAGAGAGAGAGAGAGAGAGAGAGAGAGAAAGAAAGAAAGAAAGAAAGAAAGAAAGAAAGAAAGAAAGAAAGAAAGAAAGAAAGAAAGAAAGAAAGAGAGAGAGAGAGAGAGAAAGAGAGAAAGAGAGAAAGAGAGAAAGAGAGAAAGAGAGAAAGAGAGAAAGAGAGAGAGAGAGAGAGGGGGGGGCTGTCAATCTGTGTTTGTTTACATCCAGTTTCTTGTCAGGTATTACTTGAGATAATTACCACTTCCTCATATCTATATTTTTCTACAACAACAAAAAAAACATATCGCCTCTTCTATGGGGGGGATTTATCTACTGTTTATGTTTGGGCTTATTTAATAAAGCCATGTTCATCTGCTGATTTACTTGGCAGGGGCAATCATCAGAAATGTCTTCCTTTTGCACTAGGAGAAAGAAAGATTCTAAAGCGTTCAATGTACATTTGCTGTATTTGATTTCAGGATGGAGCATGTATGTTGAAACCATTTTCTCCAGTCACAGAATGCAAGTCGGTATTCATCTATGAACAGGAAAAAGAGGAGTTTTGAGCTCTTCCCCCATCCCTGTTTTTAATAATATTGATATCCTTTTGCAAATAAGATAATGCTTTAAATCCAGCAGGCATCTCAAGAAATTAGCTGCCTGGGCAGAGAGCCACCCTAAAACAATCTGTTTACTGAATGATCATGCTCATTTGATTTGCATAATCTTTATATTTTTCTACAAAATTCTGATTTAACATTTGCTAAACACCCAGAGTACTGAGATATGATGTCCGTCCCCCCCCCGTCCCCCTGTAGTCATTTGAGTGCCACAGGCACCTACTGAGTATTTTTTTTTATGTAATTATGGATGGGGACCCAATATTTCCTTTCTTCCCCCTGCAGAGGCAACATTATGTCACATTTTTGTCACATTTTTCCCCATGTTCTAGTGCAAGTTGGTTGTGTCAAGAACAACCTGCAGCTGACTCTATGCCGGGATGGCCAAACTGTGGCTCAGGAGCTGCATGCGGCTCTTTCACGCATATTTTGCGGCTCCCGGCAGGGCAGCTGGGGAAGCTAAATATCATTAGCAAACAAATGTCATTGGACAAATAAATATCATTATCAATATCTGCTTTTACCACTTTTGTTATTACTTTTGGCAGTCTCATTTAATGTTAATAAAATCAAATTTGCATATTTCCCAGTAAAAATGTGTAATATTTGTTCATGTCTTGCGGCTCTCAAATATCTGGCGTTTATTCTATGTGGCTCTTACATTAAGCAAGTTTGGCCACCCCTGCTCTGTGCAGTCTTATCTGCATATACTACAGTGAGGCTCTTGTCACACTAGAAGAAGAAGAAGAGATTGGATTTATGCCCCGCCCTTCACTCAGAGTCTCCGAGTGGCTTACAATCTCCTTTCCTTTTCCCCTCCCCACAACAGACACCCTGTGAGGTAGGTAGGGCTGAGAGGGCTCTTTCAAGGACTGCTCTTTCAAGAACATCTCTGATAGAACTATGGCTTGCCCAAGGTCATCCAGCAGCTGTGAGTGGAGGAGTGGGGAATCAAACCCAGTTCTCCCAGATCAGATTCCACGCACTTAACCACTGCACCAAACTAAGGCCTTTTTATGCTGCTGAGGCATTGCTATTCCACACAATAACTCTGTCATGCCCATCCCTGTCGATGAGATCATAATACAGGCTACATCCACACATTGTTGGACATTTCACTATAGCAATCATTTGCAACTGGATTGTCTTGCACAACTTGACAAATTCAGCTGTGAATTATTGTTAGAGTGCAACAGTAGTATCCAGTAATGTGTGGATTCAGCCAGGTTTACTCAGAAATGTTTAATTTCATTTAATGAGACTTAGAGCCTCTATTGCGCTATTTCATCCTTTCCTAAGCCGCAGCTTCTTTTTCCAGGTACTGGTCACTTACTTAGTTGTTTCCTGAACTTGTTACCTGCCCAGAACAAGTTATTCTGATTCCAAATGCTCAAGCATAATGTTTCTAACCATTGCACTTAATTTTTCAGCTTTAATTTTTGTATGTTTAATAGCACTTTCGTAATAAAAATTAGTTTTATCATTAAAGCATGATGGCACTGATTTAAAAACCTCCCAAAATATGACCCCAGCCAGTACAGCATTCTTCCTCTTCCTTCTCTCCTGCCTCAGATGATTGGCCTTAATCAGGGGCTTTGTTTTTGTCCATTGTGAAAGAAGGAGAGCTCTTTATCTTCCTTCCCCCATTCTCTAAAAGCTGGCTTCCAAAAATCTCATTCTAGGCAACTAGAAAACAGAAAACACCTTTAAAAAAATTACTGTACTTTCTCTTCAGCACAAAGATACAATTAAAAGAAAAAATATGGAAAATCAATTCCATCTCTTGATGGAAATTAGAAAGTAATGAAGGAAGGGTCTGCATTGAGAACACATAAATAGCACTGGGGTTTTTTAGTTGGGAGGGTTGGCATATGGATTCCAACAGAGGAGAAAAATAAAATGAAGGCAAAACTTCAGTCCCTGCTATTGATTAGTGAATTCCTTAAGGTTGCTTTTCCTACTAAACAGAAAGAGCTCTTGGAAGCCTTTGCCTGGACTTCAAAAATGTAGCCCTTTATCAGCATCAGGACTGCCATCCCCAGCTCTTGTTTGGCGTGGCAGTGGAAGAAAAATAAACAAAATTCACTGTCATGACAACAGCATGATGCCACTTCCAGAGAAAACCAGGAGTGACATCATGGCTCTCTAGAACTTGCTAGTTTCAAACTCAGAATAAACTCAGAAGCGAAAGCAATTAATACAGTCCCAACACAGTAAACAATAAATAAAATACATACCTAAATCATAAATAAAATCTCCAAAGATTAAAATGCTACATCGCATAGTAACATGTAATAAATCAATTTAAAGCTCAACTAAAATAAAATCAATTTAAAGCTCAACTAAAATGCTACATAGCATAGTAACATGTAATAAATCAATTTAAAGCTCAACTAAATACTGCAGATTTAACAAAATGTATCAAACAGGTATCAACGAATAACAAATATTGGTCCCGGTCACACTAGCAGGAAAAGCCGTGGCAGAAGTGTGGCATCAGGATCAGACAGATCCCCCGAGCCACCGCGCATATGCTTTCCGGCATGATCAGATGCCGAGGGGGAAGCCACAGAAAGAAGACCGAGTCAGCTGCACATTTGTGCTCATGCACAGTTTGGCAGGGCCTCGCATGCTGCGGGAGATGGGTATGTTGGCGATCACATGCCCACCCATGCTGCACATTTCCTGGTAAGTACTACTCTTTTGCTGGTACCTTTTTAAAGCTGCATTTTCAGCCAGAAGAGACGGGTTGGGGGCAGGTGCGCGACGCTTGCCAGATGTTGGCATCTGATCGCGCCGGTTTAATCTGCCCTCAATCTGTCCCTCTAGCGTTCCTAATGCTCCGTGTAACCGGGACCATTGAATACCAAATATATCTCATATATCAAATGACCCCTAGTGGTACCATTAATCTAATAATCAACTATAGTTGTGACCTTTTTTTTGCCTTTGTCTTCATGACAAAGGCAATAAACCTCACCATTCCAAATGTAATAAGTTTGTCTTTATCTGCCTAGAGTAATATTACTTTAGCCTGATCTGGCCTTCCATTAAATTGAGTATTCCATTGACCTGGACTATTCCATGATCCAGATCCTGAATCTGCCTAAAATCATTCAATAAATATAAACTCATTCAGTATAAGGAATCCCATTATGTCAACCTTCCACAGCATCCATTTTCTCTAAGGGAGCTGATTTCTATAGTCTGGAGATGAACTGTAATTCCAGGGGATTCCCCAGGCCCCACCTGGAGGCTGGCAACCTAATTATTCCTCATATATTTATATACTTTATTCTTTTTTAAAAAAATACATGGTACATAAAATTACAATTACATAAACATACATATAGCCACAATCAATGTTGTTAAGTGGTTAGATGAACAGACTAGGTTGAGACATAGCAAGTTCAAACCACCATTCAGCCATGAAACTCTCTGGGCGACCTTGGATTTGTCACTCTCTTGTCCTAACCTATCTCATGGGCTTATTATGAGGATAAAATGGGGAGGGGGCATGTATCCTTGGAGGAAGGGCAGGATAAAAATCTAGTGAATAGATGATAGGAACATAATATATTGATGGGAGAAAAAATAAACTAAGACATATGTCTGACTAGGAATAAGGCCCATTGTGGAAATACATACAACAGGCTCTAGAAAGAGGCTCTGGGCAGGTGCCCTGGTCTTAGGCACTCAGCGTCAATTTGCTGTGGTGACCTCAGCAGGGTATAATGACACAGAGCTTACCATTTTCTTCAGGGGAACTGATCTCTGCCATCTGAAGAGCAGTTTTAATTCTGAGTGATTGCCAGACATCCCCTGGAGATTGGCAACAATTGTTTCCCAGGAGGAAATGGCTGGTTTGGAGGGTGGCGTCTATGGCATTGTACCTGTCTCAGGTCCAACCCCTCCTCAAACCACACTCTCTTCAGGCTCCACCCCTCAAATCTCCAGGAATTTCCATACCTAAAGTTGGCAAGCCTATCTTCTTCCCAGCCAACCATCAACTTATCTTTATGTGTCCTTCTGACTTCAGCTTTTCATCTCCTCCCCACCCCCTCCTGGAGAGCAGTTGTAATTCCAAGTGATCTCCAGCCCTCCCCTGGAGATTGGCAACAATGGTTCCCCAGGAGGAAAGGGCTGGTTTGGAGGGTGGAGTCTATGGCATTGTACCTGTCTGAGGTCCCACCCCTCCTCAAACCTCACCTTCTCCAGGCTCCACGCCTCAAATCTCCAGGAATTTCCATACCTAAAGTTGGCAACTTTATCTCCTCCCCTCTCAGCGGCCTCTTCCTAGGCAAAGTTCTGTCTTTCTTGTCCTCTTCTGCTTTGTGATCTGTACAGCAACCCTGCAAGGTAGGTTTGGCAGAAAGTATGTGGCTGGTCCAAAATTACCCAGGCAGCTTCCATAGGGAGGCTCCTGCTGAACAGGAGCAAGCAGCCAGGGCTAGTGAAGTAAGGCCAGTCAGGAGGCATGAAGCCACCCTGAGAGTGCTGGCAGGCCTAGGATTGCCAACAAAGACAGATTGATGCAAAGGAGGATGGAAAGGTCTTCATATCTCTAAATTGCTTTTGATGCCAGCAGAGTGAGAAAATGCCAGAGGCTCTGGATGGGTGCCCCATGGTAAATGGACCAAACAATTCCTAAAGATTTTCCAAAACACTAAAGGTAAAGGTAAAGGTTCCCTTGCTCGAAAGCCAGTCGAATCCGACTCTAGGGTTGCGGTTCTCATCTCCGTTTCAAAGCCGAAGAGCCAGTGCTGTCCGAAGACATTTCCGTGGTCATGTGGCCGGCATGACTAAACACCAAGGCACACGGAACGCTGTTACCTTCCCACCGAAGTGGTACCTATTTATCTACTTGCAATTTCTTGCTTTCGAGCAGCTAGGTTGGCAGGAGCTGGAACTAGAGACGGGAGCTCACTCCGTCTTGCGGCACCCGGGTCTTGAACTGCTGAACTACTGACCTTCCACAGCCTGCAGTTCAGCGTCTTAACCACTTGAGCCACCGCAGCTCCAAAACACTACTCTGTCGATAATTCATTTTCTACACTCACAGTGTCCCCTGCCAGAAAGCAACACATCCCCAGCACTTTGAATTGGCACCAGAGCTTTAAGAGCTCTCCAGCTGTTATCTGGAGATTGGCAACAGCTTGTTTGGGGGGTAGGGTCTAAGGCATTGTATCTGTCTGTCCCCCTCTTCCTCCTCCTCAGACCCCACCCTCAGCAGGCTTCATCCCTAAAATATCCTGGAAATTTCCAACCTGGAGCTGGCAACCCTATGTCCTTTCCAGGCAACCATCACTCTACCTTTGGGTGTGATCACACTTACCAGAAGCCGCGGCAGACATGCGATTCCCCCGCGGATTAAAGGGACGCAATCAGACCGACACATCTGTCTGGCATCCTAGAGTCATCGGCAGGGCATCGTTTCACACTGCAGGAGCGTGGTTAAAAGCTACCTTGGAAAACCTACTATCATTGGGAACTGTGGGGTGCACAGCCGGAAATATGATCGTGCAAACGTGCATCATTGCAGCCGGGGCAAACAGCCTTGCTTCCTGCTCACATTTTCTCCCTTCTGTGTGACCACAGCCTTTATCTGCCTGTCTGTCTTCAGGTTTACATCTCCCCTCCCTGCAGCCTCTGCCTAGGGAAAGGACAGTCTTTCCCTGCAGTGGGAACCAAAGCAGCTGACATCATTCTCCTCTCCCCGTATGATCCACATCACCATCCTGTGAGATATGTTAAGGTTGAAAGTGTGTGAATGGTCCATAACCCCCAGGTAGCTTTTGTAACATGAACCTGGGACCTACACACCATCTTCTGAAGTGCTCTCAGGTACATATCTGTGGCAGTAATGGGGTGACTTGCTGGCACCTTTTCCTATCATTTTTTGCCTTGTGGTATTCTGCTTGTGGTGTCATCTGTCTTTTTTGTGGTGTGGCATGGTTGTGTTATTGGATTTGTTTCTTTTGAAGGGGAAGTGATGTGTTGTGGGTGAAGACATATTTTACCTCAGAATACACCAGGTCGCATATGCAACTGACAGCTCCAACTTTCTTGTGGGGGGGGGAGTTTAAGGTGCGGAATGGAGTGAAGTCCAATCAGCTCCCATATGCAAATGACCTTGAAACGCTGGCCCAATCAGAGAAGAGTGGCCTAGGCTGCAGTGGGTGGGAGAGAACTCAGGCAATGCAACCAATGGATAGAGACACCTTGTGATTGACACATCACAAAGCCAACTGATTTGGGAGTGCATGGAACTTTGCCACTCCAAAATAGAATTATATATAAGGAGAGATTAGTGTCTATACACTGAACTTTCATAATCTAATATGCAATTGTTTAAACTATTTAAAAATCCTTCTCCAACTCAATATAAAAAATCATTAATATATAATGTTCCAAATCAGTCAAGGAATTATCCAGAAATGACTGTATTTCATTATTTTATTTCTAATTTTTAGCTAATAGTATAATTTTAATTGATATTGTGGAGTCATAATAGTCATCCATTCCTAATTTCATATAAGTGGCTAGTTGGATAGCAGAAAGTTACTTCCTCTCCCACAAGGGATGGCAATCTTCACTGATCTACACATCCCACTTCCAATTTCCTTGTCTCAGCTCAAGTCCCCAGGAGCGGCTTTTTGGGGAACAGTGTTAGCCAAATTGCTCTATTTCTTAATAACAGATTGGGGAATTATGATATTAATGAGCAATTAGCATAAGTATAGGATCAGACCTGTGCAGGAACACATCCAGCCTGCCCTAAAAAAACTGCACTGGCTGTCTATAGCATACCGGATTCAGTTCAAGGTGCTGGTTATCACCTTTAAAGCCCTTTATGGCCAGGACCTGCATACCTGAGGGACTGCCTGGTCTTCCTGAACATCAAGGAGGCCAGGCTTGCATCAATGAGGACTAGGGCTTTCTCAGTCGTGGCTCCATTCTGGTGGAATGAGCTCCCGGGACCTGCTACAGTTCCACAGGGCCTGTAAAATGGAGCTCTTCCACCAGGCTTTTGGAGCTGCCACTACCACTGTCACCACCAACATCTGACAGTTGGAGAGCTAGCCCAACCCCCCATCCCAGGTCCCTAAGCACAGCCGACCCGAGTGCCTTGGATAGCTGAAGTAGATCTTGGTGCTGACTGTGCTTTGAGGAATTGATGCTAGCACTTCGTTAGTTGTATAGTTATGATTTAAAGTTGTATTGATTGGGTTTTTATTATTTATTGTATCATTTTATATTGTTGTAAGCCGCCCTGAGCCGGCTTTGCCAGGAGGGCGGGGTAAAAATCTAATGAAATAAATACATAAATAAATAAATATACTGGAGTTAGAATTCCCAAGAACCCAAGAATAGACACAGAGACTGGGTAGCTAAAATAATGATTTCTTTACTAAATACTCTCAAGCATACAAACAATATTCAAACATTCACACACACAATGCAAAACTAAGAAAGCAGAGGTGATTGATTGCTAATAGCAGGGTCAGTTATGGGGTGATACTACCTGTCCAGATGTGCAGAAGTCCATGGAGATATGGCCTAAACCCAGAGGTTTAGAGGTGGTCTGCCAGTTGGCATCAGGGCAGAGGCACACGGTCTGAGGCCATGTGCTGACAGATACAGACAATGGAAAATAATGCAGACCAATGGAAGGTCTTGGGGGCTGATCTCAGGTGAGAACAATAGATTACCTGGGCCAATGATGAGTCCCAGGAGTGTGTGGCATCAGGATGAGCAAGGCCTAGATGTGACCAATGAGCTCTCAGAGGGGCAGAGTCTAGCTTTAACAGTAGAAGTAAGGTGCTGGATGGTTGGGCTGAGAGTGTCCATTGTGGAACAATAGAGTGGTCCGACGTTTCCCTCATGCCAGACAAAAGAAGTGATGTTTCTTAATGTGTGGCAGGATGAACCTGAATAGGTGACCATTCACTAGACATGGAAAGTAAATGTTTACTTTGATAGGTCTGGCATAGGTGTAAGAATGTTGATATCTTAGACAAATATATGGAGACAGGAATGAGAGGAGTATTCCGCAACGAACTTCAGTTATGACAATAGCACATACCAGAGGCTTTTTGTCCCTGCCTGCCTGTACATTTGACAGACAAAAGACTAGCCATTTGGTCAGTAGAAGATTCCTGAGGCAAGGGCAGAGACTTGCCCATTCTAGTCCTCTTTGGAGTAAGCTGACAGGATAGATGTGTGTGGGGGGGTTGCTTGCATGGAGAATGCCTGGCAGTACAGCCAGCCTGGAGAATTCTTTGGCCTTGGTTTTCTCAGCCAAGAGGTGGTTCTTCTAGCCTCCCAGCAAAAGCCACTGTTTAAGCCAAGCCTGGCTTCATAGGGCACTGCTTGTGGAGGTTCAGAGGTCGTTTTGGGGTATCTCTCTCTTGGTAAAGACCACCCCAGGTTCGGGGTTGAGGATGCTGGCAACAACAGAAGGAGTTGCCAGGAGACTCGTACAAATGATAGCAGACAGTCTGCATTCACGAACACCCCTGGATTACTGGATAGTTAGGAGCCCTTTGACCACAGGATTCTGCTTTCTATCCATGATCCAGCCTTTATTAAAAGGTCAGTGTACTTTCAGATCCCACTTTTGCACCAAGCCCATTTTCTGGCTTAGACTCTGTTACTCCCCTAAACTGATGTTTTAAGTTAGTGTATCCTTCTAATGAAGATCTACTTTCTGCTTCCTCACTGCAATCTCCCAGCATGAGCTAACTCTGTGAGAGATTCTCTAATAGATGCTGGCGTGCCATGACTAGATCTCTGCTAAAAAGAACTTTCTTACCGATCAGAATTTCTCCTTTAGTCCTGCTTTGTAAATTCATTTTAAATACTTATTTACATAGCACTAAAACAAAGGAGCTTGAAGACTTTGGAGAAGAGCTGTGGCACAGGGGCAGAAAATCTGATTTCCATGCAGAGATTCCAGGTTCAATCCCTGGCACCTCCAGTTAAAAGGATTAAGCAGAGATAATGTTAAAGGCCTCTGCTGTAGAGAACTACAGCCAGTTAGAGTAGCCAATACTAACCTTGATAGACCAATGGTCTGACTCAGTGCAAGGCAGCTTCTAACAGTTTCTCCTCTCTGCAGCCCTCTGAAGATCTGATACCCTATGACTCAGACCTCTACAGACAGTCCCATGACAGTTACCAGTATCTCAACAGTGATGCAGACAGTCATGGTGGTAAGTGAAATATAAACCCTCTGGGAATATTAAAGTGAAGGACTTACAAACATATGGAGGGTGGAATTATATTGTTAGCAGTTGTGCTTTATGGCAGAGTGTTTCAGACAGTTTTACAGCAATTTTGCAGCACTGGGGTTCAGTCAGCTCTTTCAAGGCCGGAGGGTTTCCACATCACTATGATCTCAGGAAAGAAGCTCATGCACGTGTGCACACACACAAACTAAGATCTCAGACTAAATATATATGAATAGATGGTGTCAGCATGTGATGAAACAGTCTTTGAGTCCCCAGCCCCAATAGCCCTGTGCTGTGTCTGAGTGAGGGGTGATTATTAAAAGGGACTGGGCTACCCCACCTGGTGATGTTTCTGTGAGAGTGAGAGAGAGGACCTGGGATGTGAACTGGTCATGGCTTTCTATATGTTTTAAAAGAGGCAAGACAGGTGGTGAGCTACCTGTAATCCTGAAGTTGTGGGACAGAGGGTGTGGAGGGTGTAGGGACTTCAAGTGAGCGAAGAAAGGTGTCACAGTTGCATATGACAAAATTTCCCCAAAAAATCATGTTTTGATTTCAGATGGCTCCACTAAAATGCAGTTATTCTGATACTGGTGATGTTTAGGCAGAAAAATTGATGTCTTTCTAAATTTTATCTAAATAGGAATCAAGGGAGGAAAAATATAAAAATTGTCTCATAGGAGGAATTATATCCTATGCATTAGAAAGGGATAGCAGAAGTGGGTGTGCATCCCAACCTATGAATATCCCCTCTGTCAGTAAGGAGAGGGAAGTGAGCCTTGCCCTTCCTTTAACCTTTCACTACATAAAAGACAAACACTCTCCAGGTCTCTGCAACAAAGTATTTTCTCACATCCTCTTTCACTTCACATTACATTTCTCAGAATGACTCCAGTTATTTAAAAGCCTCCCAATACCTACTGATATTTGATTTGGGCAAAGTGCCTTTTTCCAATTCACACATAACAGAAAACAGTTTGGGAGAGGGGTCCCCACCCTGTGTCCTGGGTAACAGTCACCCATGAGCTGCAGGTCCTACTCAATGTCCCTGCATGCAGTACCCACTGTGGCATGTGTGGAGAATATGGTTGCCAGACTTAGGTTGAGAAACTCCTGGAGATTTGAGGATGGAGCCTGGGGAGAACAGGGACCTCAGTGGGGTGCAGTGGCATAGAGTACACCCTCCAAAGCACCCATTTTCTCCAGGGGATCTGATCTCTGTAGTCTGGAGGTAAACTGTAATTCTGGAGGATCCCCAGGTCCCACCTGGAGGTTGCCATCCCTAGTGGAGAAAGGGCTTCAGCCTATCCTCCTTCCATGCATGAATAAAGGACCTGATTCAATCTCTGGTATCTGGCTATAGGATGTAAAGTAGCAGGGCTGCAAAAGGTCTCTGCTTCAGATGCTAGACAGTTGCTGCCAGTTGTAGGCAGAACTGTGCAAAACGGAGCAGCAGTCAGTATGAGGCACTTTCATTTATTTATATGTTCTTATAAACGTGGTTATAGTATTGTAGTTTATAAATATATCTGTAGTAATACATAATTACAATACATCTTCTGCTATGCTGTTTATTTAATCAGGTTTCTATATATTTCACTACCAACTTTTCAGTTTTAAATCGTAGAACTATATGAAATTGCCTTATACTGAATCAGGCCATAGATCATCAAGCTCAGCAATGTCAGCTGCAACCTACAGCCTGCCTCCAGGGCCATAGGTGGCAAAAGGTCTTCTGAACACCTGCTGCCTGAGGTCCTTTAACTAAAGATGCCAGGGCCTGGCTCTGGGCCTGGATCATTCTGCATAATAAGCCAGAGTCTACCACTGAGCTACAATCTGTACCATGTCAATCTATGCAATCACATTCTCATGTTGAGATTGTGGGTTGTGTTTGGCCATAAATTTGACACATAATGATGGCCAGTCATGTGATTGTTTTAACACAGTGCTAGCTCACCTAGAAAGATGGCCAGCTCTCAGTTATTTCACCTCCTTTTAACAGATTAAGTTTGAGAAGTATATGTACACATACACCCATATACACACATTTTTTCCTATTCAAAACATTATTTTTAATTTGAACATGGAACTCCCGTAGTATTATAAGAAAATGTATAATGTACTGTTCTATTTGAGAACAGTCTGTATCTAAGATGAAGAAAATCCCAAGCAGTAGACAAAGATATGAGCTGCGCCTACATTACTGTGGAAACCGGGTTCCATTTTCAGCCATACAACTGAAGAAGATTGCTTTTAAACGTCTGGCATACCTGGGAAGGCCATTTTTGGCTGTTAGAAGTTTATTTGTGCTTTGGGACATCCTTTGCCTTTTTTGTGGACTTTGAGGTCCTTTGGACACTACTATATTCAAAGGATATATAGAAGTCTCTTGTTGGATATTTTCCACTATCATCAAATTGTCATTTGAATTTGCAAATAGTGTTGTTGAATTGTGACCACCAGTTCTATTGTATATTTAATTTATTGTTATTGTATTGCAATAGACTGATGTCTACTATTTACTTGTGAAAGTTGTGTATTTTTTGATGGTCTACCCTTGCGGTTTATATTTTTGCAAACTTGAAAGCCTGGCAAACCCCAGAATAATTAAACACTGAGGGATTCAGTACACACAGTACTAGACTGGTTAGCTGGTATCTAACTAATACATGATCATATGGTTCCTTTACTTCATCCTATGCTAACAGCTAATATTACAAGTTATGAAATGCACTATTCTTCTAAACAGAGGAAGTTATTACATATTGTGGGTAATTCCACAGTTAAAGATCTGGCACACATGATACTGTACTCATTGCTTCTGTGTGCATATTGGCATCACCATCAGAAATGTAAAGCACTGACTAGAATTTGTTGAAGACATTTAAAGTATAAACTTGATATATTTGCAGATCATATTTTTAATGATATAAGGTGAAAAGAAACTTCTCCCCATACATATATGCAGGGGTCATTTCATAGAAAAAGAGCTGCAGGAGATCATTAGCATACCTAATAAGCTATTAGCATAATGGCTCATTAGTATATGTCATGCCCCCTGATATCACCAGAAGTTATGTCAGAAGGGAAAGCAAAAGTGGGGAGGCATCTTCAAAAGCCTCCCCTTCCTTTCCCCAATTGGCCTGCCAAGGCAGGCTTGGAGGAGGAAGCAAAGAGAGAAGGGGTTTAAACTTTAAACCCCTTCTCTCTTCGCTTCCCCTCCCAGCCCACCTTGGCTGGCCTGCTGGGGAAGGGGAGGTTTTTGAAGATGCCCTCCCTTTTTGCTTTCCCAGCCGGCCTGCCAAGGCAGGCTGGGGGAAGCGAAGAGAGAAGGGATTTAAAGTTTAAACCCCTTCTCTCTGGAGTCACGCTGCTTGCTTGGGGCAGGGGTGGGGAGCTGGGGGGGGCTTGCTGCCACTGTCATTTGTGCCTGCTCCTGGGTTGCCGGAGTGGTGCTCCAGTGTGCTCTGGCCCCAAATGACCCCTGCATGTATGTATGCTTGTTATGTTTTAAAAATATGTTTGGGGGGGAAAGGAATGTCAAGCACTGAGAATTAATGTATTTCTTATCCAGAAGACTGGCTTTAAAGTGCTATAGAAATGAAATGCTCAAGAGGTCTTGCATTCATCACCTTTATCCTTAGAGCTGGCCAGCTGGACAGTGATGGTGTGATATTACAGAACTCTAGCTGGCCTAGCTGCTATTGTGTTTAAAAGCTATCATTGTATGGATGTGTTTAAAGGTTCTTAGATAATATGCCTCTCCCATGGCAAGTTATTTGACATATGGGTGTGCTACAGGGAAATAACTTTTAGCATTGCTAAGGCAGGGAGGTGGTTTCACTCCTACCTGGAAGGTAGGTTCAGAGGGCAATGCTGGGGGACTGCTGCATGGACCTTTGACCTTTGCCTGTTGGATCCCACAAAGCTCCATCTTGTCTCCCATGCTTCTTAAAATCTACATGAAGCCACTGGATGAGGCCATCTGGAGATCTGAGGTGTGTTACCACCAAGCTCTATGCCATATTTCCAGTGGATCCTAGGGAAGCAATGGAAACAGTTTCTTGGAGGGGGTGAGGGTTAACAAACTGAAGCTTAATCCTAATGAAACAGGGGTATTATTGATGCACAGAAGGATTAACCTGGGTGTTGAGGAGTCCCCTGTTTGGGATGGGGTGCACTTCACCTAAATGAGCAGTTCACAGTTTGCTAGACCCAGGCCTCCTGTTGGATAAATGGGTGGCAGCAGTGGCCAGAAGCATTTTTATTAGCTTTGGCTGGTGACCCAGCTGCAGCCTATCCAGTGTAAAAAAAACCCCCAAAACATCATGTCACTATCATGCCCTGGAAACATCTAGATTAGGTTACTGCAATGTACTCTATGTGGGGACATCCTTGAAGAGTGACCAGAAAATACAATGGCACAGAATGCTGCAGCTAAGATGTTGACTGAAATGAGCCAAAGAGAACCACATCACCCCAATCTTGTTACTTTCAAGTCTGATTCAAGATGCTGTAAATCTTTAAAGCCATATTTGTCTCAAGACCAGCATATCTTAAGACAACCTACTGCCATAGGAACCTACCGAACCAAGTTCCTCTGTCATCTCAGCCTATATGGGTGGCAAAATGAAAAATGAGTTGTGGCACCAAAACTGTGGGATTCCCTAAACAAATAATAAAATGACTGCTTATTCAGCTGTTTTCTACGACTTCTTGCCATGAACCATCAGCCCTAAAAGCCTACAGTTCTTTTCTTTTCCATAATGAAACTTAAGATTCTCAGAACACCCATAATGAAACTTAAGATTCTCAGAACACCCAGACATTAGAGTCCATGCGAAAATTATTGTAAGCTCTAATGGAAACATGGTCCCCAAGGAATGTATCCAAATCCAAACACAACAAACCTCTCAGTATTATGTGAAAAGAAAGGATTGATTTTTTCCCCCCTGTTCTGTATTAACAGGTGAATTGCTTTTATGTCCATCAGAGCACTACTGGGAATATCACCCACACCATCTGCACCCCGAGTTTGAGAGCTTTGGGGACAACCACTTTGCAGAGCTCCAAAGTGTACAGGCACCTCAGCTGCAGCAACTCTACCGGCATATGGAAATTGAACAGATGCATGTCCTAGACTCTGGGATTCCTACCACGCATATTGGTCTCAATCACCAGGTATGGCCAGCACCAGCTCTATCATAATTCTGCCTAGTGGGGTTTTTAAACACCAGGTTTAGTACGACAAAAACTATGAAAAAGAGGTCCCAGGAAGTGGTAACATGATAACAAAGGAGATGCTTGGATGAACACAAAAAAATTGAGTTCCCTCAACCACACCTCCCACCCTAGGCCCTACTGAATACTCATCAAGTATGGCCTGTTTGCCCCTGAACCTACTGCCCACCACAGGCCTGGAAACTTCAGCTTCTTGCTGAAGGAAGCTGTCTAATCAGATTCAGTCACAGCTGACCCTGAGACTGTCACTGCTAGGAACACTAAGCTTTGCCACATTTTCCTAACCCCAGCAATCCCTCCTGACCCCTGGAAAGCTGACTCCTGCAGCTGCAGAGTCTTCAAGGGTTAATAGCCACTCAGGTTGGAGGGAGCAAAATTGTTCCACTTAATGTAGGACAGAAAGCTTAAACTGTATTACTATTTACATGTAAGCAAGTAATCAGGGCGGTGCTAAAATGGTCTGGGGCTGCTTCCATGTGGGGATTTTTCCCTGCATAGAATGCAGAAAGCCCCCAGATTGAAAGGGAACATAACATTGTGCTGATTCTGAGCATGTCATATGGCATTCTCAGTGCTTTCCCTTTTAATATGAATACAAAGAAACCTTTTTTTCCCCTACTTTAAAGGGGGAACTGCGGGGTAACTGAAGATAGAGCATTTGTCTGGACATTCCAGCCATAGTCACCATAGGGAGGAGGCAGTGCTAAGCTCTGTTTGTCAAGGCTGTGTAACAGTCACACACGTTACTTAATGAAAACCTACTTCTTTTCAGCCTAGGTGGAATAAGGATCTTGGCAAAGAGCTTGATGAGAGGGTTTGGAGCTTTGCCTTTTCTTTTAGGTCCCTTTTAGGTCTACAAGATAATGACTCAGCCCTACTCCACCTTCCAGGGTAGATATAAATTACTTGCCTACCATTTTTCTGCTCACCTTAACACAGAGAGTACTCCATTTTTCTGTGTTATATCTCTGAGGATGCCAGTCACAGCTACTGGCGAAATGTCAGATCCTACAATGCCAAGACCATGGCCACACAACCCAGAAAATCTACAGTAATTAATGGCTTTATCTTTATATGTTAATATATACTTCAAATGTGAAGCACAAAGCAAGCATACAACATATTTATTTCATCTGATCCCACCATCCCTCAGATAAACACATGTGGTGTAACTAGATTCTGTGCACATTTACACAAAAATAAGTCTCACTGGGCTCCACAGGGATTGCTAACTAGACCTTGGGGGGGGGTACTGACCCTATGAGCTGGGGCCTTGCCCCAAAGTTGGCCCTGACAGCACCACTACCTGCATTTGACCATAGCCAGGATAGTGTGAGATGTAGCCCTGGGGCAGTGGCTCTAACAGTGCTGTGACGGCATATTAATCTACTCCAAGAGAAGCAAAAGGAAGGAAGATGTCATCTTGGTATATACAGAATCCAGGTAAATTTAATTAAGCTGTTTTAGCTTCTCTTGGCATTCCTCACAACTGAGGTGGCAGAGCCTGAGGAAAAAATAGAATGTATAAAATCCAGTGCAACTTTGAAATGTTATCCCTGTGCATCACTTCATTAATCATCTGTCCCAACAGATGCCGTGGTCAGAACATTGTGACTTATTTTGTAATATCTTCAGGACATTGTCACATTGCATACACTGAATTTCATGCACTGGTGCAATCACTTACAAAAAGAAAAAACAGCCAAAATGGAAAAACAGTTTCTGACCAGCAAAGCAGAAAGAGGAAAGAACAGAAACTCATCCATTGAGAATGGAGAGAGGAGACAAGATGATACAAATAAAGCTGAGCAAGATTTTTTTTCCTGGAAACTCTCATTTTCTCTTTCTGTTGATGGACACCCCTGACACCATCCCAGCACTTGTAAATGTGCTTTGCATATTCCTACCATTTTCTGTTCTGAGAGTCACCACTCCTACCCTGCCTTTCTAACTGTTCCTCACCTCACACTAGACATTACTAAGAATGTACAAAACTCTGCTGAAAATTTTTTACTAGTATCAATAAAGTTACATAAGTTTCTTTCAAAAATACCTCAAGCTGCCTGAGGAAGAACCACTAAATGTGCAATGAATTTAACTTCAGACCCATGAGAAATTCTAGTAAGCTTAATTTCTTGTAGTTTCTCATGACATTCTTCACAATTCACATGAAGAGGAAGCCCCAGTTCATTGCACGTAACATTTTTGATGGAAACTGCCTCTCCATTTTTCACTGGCCCGTAAGTTTCCATCTCCTCCTTCCCCCATCACTTAGGCTGCAGTTCTGTTTAACTGTAAAGTGCTCAGTGTGACTCCATGGTTGAGGTCAGTAGTTTTACACTTGAGGATTTGGCAGGAAATGTGCACACGCTGTTACCCAATCCTAGCTCTTCCTACCATACTCATCTCTAGTCAATCTGCCGAGTCACTAACCGCCTGCCTCTCTAGCCTTGAAGCAACCCAATTGCACATACCTTATTGAGGCATTTCAGAAGAACTTGCACACCAACAGAAAAACATCAGATGTCCGAGGCCCAGCCCACTTGGTGGGATGTCAAGGACAAAGTGCTATTTCTTCTCTTTCAGAATCCAGATCTGCTGCCACGGAACCTAGCAGACACTAGCAAAGATGAGAGCAGCTTTTAAATGTGGTGGAAAACTGATGTCCTTGTACAGATCTTTCAGCAATGTAGCTGGAAAATAATACTCTTGAAGATATTCACTCTGCTCAGAGTTGTTCCTACTCGTATATGATGAAATGAGCTTTCTCTCTCCAACATTTATACCATGAAAATCTTGTTGGTCTCTAAGGTGGTACTGGACTCAGATCTAGCTCTTCTACTGCAGTCCGACCTAGCTACCCACCTTTAACTGTCTGCTCAGAGTACATGTCTTCTAATTCAAAATATTACATTCTTTATCCTTCAGCACAGTCAATGAGAGTGGGGTTTCATGCCTGTTGTATGGCTGCAGAGAGAGGGGAGATAGCTATGCACAGCCTGAAGGAAGTCCCCTTTCTCTGAAGTGGACAAGAAGTTATGACTGACTTTTTGTATATGAAGTCTGTGATTCTGTTCTCTCATTTTAATGGCTATTAAACTGCTATCAAGATCTTCTGTACATCTGCCCAGGACTGCCCTTCAGCTACCATCCCTGTTTCTAGCATACGAAACATCAACTAGAAGGATGAGCCATCTCTGCTGTAGACATTCAACATCCATGCTCAATAGCAGAGAGAGAAGCTACCTCACTACTATTGTTTATTATGGCATTAGCATAAGTTTCTTACCATTATTCTTATCTTGCATGGATTTAGAGAAATTTCTTCCTGCAGTTTTGATTTCGTTAAGACATCCTGAGCATGCTGGTGAATACTAGGATACAAATGTAATCATTTCATCAATCAAAAATCCCATAAGTTCCTTTGTTTTTGTAGGCAACATACTCACTGTCTTCACTTCTCTAACATTCCTCATCTCCAGCACTATTGTTGTCTCCTACAGGTTACCTACGTGCCTCGCATGTGTGTGCAATTTCCCTCTCCTCACCAGCGCAGTTCTGATGAAGAAGACCTAGAGAGACGGAGCCCACCATTGGAAGTATCAGATGGAGAGACGGATGTTGGTGAGCCTGGTCCTGGAATTATGGGTGGAGAAGCAGGTCAGTAGATAATAAAACAACAAAAGGACTTACCTTGCCTCGCCCTATCTATCTAGTGTATATTTGTCTCACCCTTTCTGTAAGTTATCCTCAAGATAGCCCTATGGAATAGATTATGATAAGAGAGAGTGACTGGCCAAGGGTCATCCTATGTGTTTCAAGGTTACAATGTGGTCCTAATCCAGCAGTCCATTCATTACCCCACACTGGCTCTGCCCTTATTTCCCCATCCAACTGTACCATCCTAAAAGCCTTCTCTTAAACAACTTTCTTGGTACTCTTTTGCTCTTATACTTTCTCTCTGAATTCCTACATGGTTGTTTCTCTTCTTTTTTTACTTCAAACATATTTTCTGTGAAGATTTTGGCTTAACCCATTAGCCAGAATCCCCAGTCTCAATTAAATTTAAGTATATATACATATTTCTTGACATTATTTGTTGTTACCTCAGTCTCTGCCCTCCCCCACAATTGAAATATAGACTGTAAATTCCTCATGGCAAGGACCTGTCTTTTTTCCTTGTTGTGATACTTGGTAAAGGTTCATCTACAGTTCAAAGCACATGCTGAACATGCTGTATGAAATGTGTAATAGCTTTAAAAATGTAAAAATGCTATGATTAACTGTTCCGTAATAGGACAGTCCAATCATCTATTTCAGCTGAATCCCTTAATCTGGGGGTCAGTCATCTTTTCTAACTAAAGAGCCAAACTACATCAAAATTCAGAACCAAAGTTCAACAAAAAAGCCAATTTACATAACTGAAAAATAAGCTATTTAACATTACCGATTACTGACATGTTGATTAATAAGCCATAAAAATTTCTACATCTTAAAGTTGAGAGTCCTTTACTAGGAAGTGATCCACAGGAGGTCTCACAATACCTAATAAATATGCACAGTATCATCCTGTGTAATCACAGAGCAGTGCAGTGGCATAAATCTGTGCATAGCTCACACATGGATTCCTGGAAACTGTTCACCTTTATCATTTCTCTTTCTCTCAAATACCTTTAAGAAACCCCTTAGTCCAATCGTTGCCTGCCATTCCCCTCATGCACTGGTTATTCTAGCATCCCAGGAACTTAGAAGGTTGAACAGCTAAACATAGAACAAGACATCTATTTATTACTAAGTGCACAGTAACTATAGATTAAAAACTTCTGTAGAGCATACATAAAAACAGAGAGGGAGTGGGTATCACATTATAGCTACAAAGCATACAGCAACAAATGTAAATTGCATGTACAATAACAAATGTAAGCCATGCATTTTATCATAATCTACTAGATTGGTTACACATACAATAACCACTAGGCCAAAAGTGTTTCAGCCTAGAGGGCTGTCTTCAGTGGTCTAAACAATCACAACACACACTAGAAATGTAAATATGAAACATCTGTTCCAGGCCAGGCAGGCTGTGTATAAATCAACAGAACAGTGTAGCTCCAAATAACAGTTATAAAGTTTTGATGTCAATCAGGCATGCATATATTGAGGAGCCCACATCAATTCTGTCCTTGGCCATTGCTCTATTCACCATGTGTATCTATGTGTCACCCAAAAGTGGAGTCCAATAAAAATCTTTGCCTGCCATTCCCCTCATATACTGGTTATTCTAGCATCCCACCTGCCTTTCCAATATACCGTTACCTAATGATTTAATTTTCTTCTATAAAGGACCATATTTGGTTTTGTACTGAGCTACATTAGGCTCTCAAGTCATTGGATCCATACCCTTGCCTTAATTATAAGGGCTGTATTGATATATTAGCATACATAATTTGCTACAATACACAATAACCTAATTGACATCTGATCTAATCTATTTATATTGTATTTATGATTCTATTGTGGTTTTAAAATGTTATTTTTAAAGTATTTTAACCATATTATATTAAGTTGTGATGTAAACCGCCCTGAGCCTGCTTGTGGGGAGGGCGGTATATAAATCAAATAAATAAATAAATACCTGATACACGTCTGGATCTTCTTCGGTGATGGGTTATTTTTTTCAGCAGGGTGCTGAAAGAGGCTGTAACTTCAGATAGCCAGTTTAGTGATAAGATTAGAAGCGTGGACTCTAATCTGGGAGAACCAGGTTTGATCCCCCACTCATCCCCATGCAGCTGCTGGTGTGAACTTGGGTCAGTCATAAGTTCTTTCAGAGCTGTTCTCTCAAGGGCAGTTCTCAGGAAAGATTTCTCAGCCCCACCTACCTCACAGGGTGTCTGTTGTGGGGAGGGGAAGGGAAAAGAGATTGTAAGCTGCTCTGAGACTCCGGATCGTGAATGGCAGGGTAGAAATCCAATCTCCTCCTCCTCCTCCTCTTCAGAGCTAGTAATTGTTACATCTAGTCATTTTGTGATGTGTTTGAGGGCACAGGTAATTTGTTACATCTTAGACTGCAATGAGCCTGCATTGTGGGGAGGGCGGGGTATAAATGTGATAGATAGATAGATAGATAGATAGATAGATAGATAGATAGATAGATAGATAGATAGATAGATAGACTCTATGTTTATATTGGATGCTAATCTATCAATACAGTCTTTAATGAAATGAGTTATTAGTCCAGCTTCCCAATGAGGAATTATCAGAAATCTGTATGTAATAGTTGACCTTTACTGAAGCACTTAGAGAATTACATATGGATAGTCAGTATGTTTTTGAAATTTAGGTGAACCAATTCTTTATTTCAATATATGGTATTTGAATTTACAGGTCCTCTTATTTTTTATTACTGTTTAAAGCACCATGCACAAAGATGGTTCAATGTTAATAACAACAACAACTCGTTAAAATTATTATTTAACATTAAAAATGTCAGCACTTTTAAAACTCATCATCTATTCAAAGCAACTTAATTATTACCACCAGCATCCAGTGTTCCTGTGACATAGGCAGGTGTGTCAAAATGGGAGAGAGCAGGATATAAATTGAATAAACAAATACATAATATAGCTATATACGTTATCTAACTGCCTTAAACAATTTAGGTAGTGGCTATCATTGGTGACAAGTAGACATTTCCTATCCCCCCACTCTGTACCTGGGGAGTACGGATCCTTTCCCAGTAAGGAGCCTCACCATTTCATTCTCTTCTTCTTTCCACAGGGAGTAAGAAGAAAATTCGACTGTACCAGTTTCTTCTGGACTTGCTTCGGAGTGGAGATATGAAAGATAGCATCTGGTGGGTGGACAAGGAGAAAGGCACTTTCCAGTTCTCCTCCAAACACAAAGAGGCATTGGCTCACCGTTGGGGCATCCAGAAAGGCAACCGCAAGAAAATGACCTACCAAAAGATGGCACGGGCATTGAGAAACTACGGCAAGACTGGGGAAGTCAAAAAAGTCAAGAAGAAGTTGACATACCAGTTTAGCGGAGAGGTGATGGGAAGGGGAGGCATAGAGAGAAAGCACTATTCTCTTTGAACATAGTTCTTGGAAGCCTGAAAAGCCAAGCCATAAAGACACATTGGTTGGACTTAGCAGAACTGCTGAGTGCATCTTTTACTATGCTTTCCATGCCCACATCCCTGTCTTGTTGAGGCTTTTAAACATCCAATGTTTCTGGTACGAATTTCCTTCTCCAGCTTGCAGATTTCTACAGAATTTTTGCTTTCACCCATCAAGCTGGACATAGTAAGAGGTTTTTTAAAATGTATAGATATATTATTTTCAGAAAACATTTTATTGTGCTGTAATTAAAATAGGCAACTAATACAGTTTGTGGTCCTTCATAGGCAGTACTGTTTTACCTTTGGAGACTACCTTAGCTTACAACTTTTAAACTAGCATTAATTCAGGCTCTGCTAGACCTCTCCATGGCTAGAGAGAGAAGTTTGCAGATCTTGGAAAATATACCTAATTGTTTAAATATTAATAACATGTATATATTTAATAAAATCTGGAGTAATGTAAGCACATGCTTTGCATTAATGAGGAACTGGTTTATCAATATAAGTTTTATAGTTGTTGAGTGCATACCTATGCCATAAACTTAAACTGCTTTATTAACTGTCCAAGTAAAACAGTACTGAGTATTCAAGTACCTGGAACAGTTACTTGAAGTGCTCACAGAAGGGAATTTCCTGACCTACCCCCCTTCACAGAAATATGTCATGCCCATTAAATTCTGATCTGGGAGTCGGGGGTGGGGGTGAATTGGGAATCTGCAGTGAGATGCCAAAGATTGCCCTCTTTTCTGCATGGAAAAGTGCTTTCCACAAGCAGAAAAATAGGGTCTAAAGAACAGTAAATAATCATTCAGGGCCAAACTAGACATGATGGCATCCTCATGGCTGCTATGGGGATGCTGCTACCATTTTAAAGTAATTCAAAGATGCCTCAAAAGTGCACAGCAGCAGGTTGAGACACCCCCTGTGCCTTATTAAGTGCCAAAATGACCCCCACTGGTGTTTCAGAACTCGGGGGGTGGGGACAAGAGCACCATGCTGTGGGGTTGATCATCTTAAAATGGCAGCTGCAGCCCCATGTTGGTCACAAGGGTGCCCTCATGTCATGGGGGGCACGGCTCAGTGGTAGGTCATCTGCTTGGCGTACAGAAGGTCCCAGGTTCAATCCCTGGCATCTCCAATTGCTGAAACTTGCCTGTGTGAAGGAATGGATGCCTCTGAGTATGTGCAGAATGCATTTTATTTACTACTGAATAGCCACCGTCAAGCCCCTGTCCTCATCTCCCCCCCAAATCTGAGATTAGGTGTACAGTGGCATAATGCTTAGGCAGATTTAAACTCCAAAACCTCTCAGATAGGATTGCTAATCCTCCCAGCCCCAGCAGGTGCTTCCCACCATCACTCAGCCGGCTAGAAGGTGGGAAATGGCACCAAAATAGGTCCCAATGCACTGATATCACTCCTGGTGCTCTCCAAAGTGACATCAGTGCATTGCTGGGGAACACCAGGGATGCTCTGGCATTTGGGCAAAACTGTGCACACAGAAAGTCACATCAGGGTGTCACAGGGTTAACACAGAAAGTTACATCAATGTGTTGCTGGTATGGGCCCCTACCACCTGGTAAGTCCTCTCCACACACCATTTGTTAGGAGGGACCTGGCAGTCTTACAGAACAGGAAAAAAATATTCTACTACAAAAGACCAAAGGTCTGAGGAGGCATAATATCCAAGGTGTTTAAAGCTCTACCACCTATCCCTATGGAAAAACAGAGTTTTCAGAAGGTCTAAATAAATGTGGGTCAAGAATAATCCCTTCTCTGAATGCAGAAACAAGCAAAAACACTGCACAAGGACAGAGTGCCTTTTCATCACTACAAAGTAACCATGCACATGTAAGTACATGGTACTAGGAGATAACTTCTAGTTTGGAGGAAGTGATCTCCAGGCAGATGAAATTTAGGAATCTCCTATTTTAGAAACTCCTGGCACTAATTGCTATCTCTCTCCCTCACCCATCCATCCAGTTTTTCCAACACAGTTTTGAACCCTACCCCACAGTCTTATGATGCCCTGAGAGTAAAATAGAATTACATTTAGTATGATCATAACCAATTCACTTTTCCTAGGATAGCTGATCATATACCATATTAAAATACATGGCTTCTAAGATTTCTGCTCATGTACACATAAATTGGAGAGGGAAGGCAAAAGTTGGCATTTTACATTTAGCACATAGTTAATTTACATGCAATGGGAGATCAGGAGTGAGTGGGAACATGGGATAAAATCGTAGAATTTCCAATGATTCCTAGGGAGGACTGATGTCACTTCCAGGTTTCCCCAGAAATGAGGACATGCCATCGGCATAATGGCCATTATTTTTTAGTTTATATTTCTCCCATCACCTTTGGAGCAACAGCAGGAAATGGGAACCGGTATTGGGGGAAACCCCAGTTGGGCCTCAGCAGCCCTAAGCTCATCACTTCAGAAACACATGACTGTGATTATGCACAGATGCCATGCTGTAGATACTTAGTGTGTGACTGAGATTGAGTCTGAATTAGCACATTGGGTCCTGATCTGCAGAGTGCTTCAGGGTTCAGTGTTGTCAACAATATTCATTAATAGGTATATCAAGCTCTGAATGAGATTGTGGGCTTTTTCACATCAGGTTTTTGATACAATTTGGCTTCTTAACTTAACTTCCACACCCTTCCAGACAGTATTATTTGCCAGCCCTTGCTCTCCACCAGAAGCACCTGGTCTTCAGTCAAAGACTTTATATGGAGCTGCCCTCAGAAATTTCAACTGGCACAAAACATGTAGTCCCTTTGTTGTTGGAGGCTAGAAGGCACAAATATGTTACACCGGTCATAAAGTGCTGACAATAGCTACCTGTTTGTTTTCAAGTTAAGTTTAAGATGTGTTGGACCCTCATATGTGAAGAACTTTCCCTGTATGAACACACGTATCAGTTATTCTCCTCAGGCCAGTTTCTACTTACCACCACCCCGCCCATGCATACTCTTTTTCTGTTCTTCCATGCACCATTGCAACAGGAGGTGAGGAGAGTTCCCTATTTTCAGGTGTTCCAAATGAGGTACAAGATCGTTTTGTATGTGAGGGCTTTTAATGGTGAGTTTTTACTGGTGTCACTGACTTGATGGCCAGGGTGGGGGGTTAATGTTTGGTGCTTTTTTAGTGACTGATTATATGTTGCCTTGATACCAGTTTCAGCAAAAGGCAGGATGTAAAAGTTTTTTAAAAATAAATTTTGTTCTCACAACAGTCCTGTAAGTCCCGTAACTCTGAGATACTGAGTTGGGATTTAGAAAGACGGGTGTGCTGTGGTTATGTTTTCCTCCCTCCCCTTACATGACTAAACTACCAAGTTGTGTTGGAGCACTTGCCATAACTTACTGTGATCAGCATTTCTGCTGCAAACCAGATTTGCCAACCTCATTTTTATCCTGGTTTGGAGAGGGAAATCAAACCATAGTTTGCCATTTTGGAAATAACTCCAATTTAGGATTGCCAGGTACCTCCTGGCAACTGGCTGGGGAGGGGGAATTACCAGGGTGGGAGGGAGGCCCAGACGACGTTGCCAGCAATGTGGTTGTCACTTCCGGAGGCCACTGGAAATGATATCATTACACTGCAATATTGTTGCAACATTCTGATATTTGGGCAAAAACTCTATGGTAAAAATGGCTTCTACCAAAAAGTTTTTGCCCATATACTAGAGCATCACCCAAATATCACCTGCGTGATGATGTCACTTCCTGTGCATAACAGAAGCAATATTGCCACATGGCCATTAGTTGGACCTTCCTCTTTATACTAGTAAATCACCCTGCTGGCCAGCTGATCAGTGGCAGGGGCTGGGGTCTGGTGGGGGGGATCACTGCCTCCACTGGGGGGGTTGGGAACCCTACTCCAACTATAGTTTTTGCAAAAGCAGCAGTCATCCATTAACACTGACCATTCAAGGGTTTATTCAGATAGGTTTTTTCACATGACATCAAATTTTGGTGTGATTTAACATAGTAACCATTCCATGATACCAAAGTGAAGCAAAAAGACTTTTTTTGCTACAAAATGCTGAAGAAGGATTCCTTTCAAAACTGTTTTACCCTTCCTCATTTTACTTTTTCTAAAAATATTAAATCCCTGTTTGTGACTGGTTGAGAGTTTCCACCTGTTTGACCATTTTTGGATCACAGCTATGAAGGAAACAAAATAATCTAAGCATTACCCTTTGTCCAGCTGCATTTTTTTCAGCTGTGCATCTGCTGTCATGTTTTAACCAGCTGCATTTCCACACTGTCAGCTATTCATTCACCATAATCCAGTGGTTCCTTGCACGCATACACCAAGACCCCAGGGCACAGATGGAACGCTCCTACAACGGAAAGCTTCCTCTTTCAGTTTAATGAGGAAGAATGCCCACAAAGCTCAGAGTGTAAAAAACTTCTTTTTTTAGAGTCTAAAAATGAACTCTTCTCCATGGTCACATAGTTGGCAATGCCATTTCTGAAATGCTTTACGATGATACTGCAATGAGCAGGAGGCTGGACTAGGTGGCCTGTATGGCCCCTTCCAACTTTATGATTTTATTAAATATGCAATAAGGTTTCAGGAAAAATTATGACTGGATGGTTTGTGTGTAACTATGCCCAGAGATATTTCCAGAGAATATTAATTCATACCTGCCAACCATTATCTATCCTTTGCACCCTTTCTTGGACATCTCATTCTTATTAAAGAAGCAAAATCCTTTTTCAGATTGCAATATTGCCCCCATTCAGAACATGGAAACATGGATATATAGACGGTGGAGGCAGAACTGGAGCACCTTCTCTATGAATTAGTTTGTGGTCACACGGTCCTTTTGATTGGGTTTCACAACTGTTCCCTATCGTATTTAAAAGGGCTGATCAGACAGCTGATTCTGTCTCCCATATCGAAGCGGACTCACCCCCGCCCGCAATCTTCCCGATTTTCCGACACTGGGAAAATCAAGTACTTTCCTACTACTTGTGCTGTGAATCCACAATTTCTCGTATCTGGACAGCCATCTCTCACTATGAATGTGATTAGGTCATCTGTACATCTTTCTTGCAGTAGTTTCCCCCCCCCGGCTTTTACCATTGTGCGCATGACCAATCCTATGCTGAATATATTAAATGCATGAACGCTCAAGCGCACATAAAACAGTGCTCAGTTACATGTTGGTAGTTCATTTTGTGTGCTGTTCGGGGGGAAACCACTGCACCCAAGCAGGAGCCATAATTTGCTCATGCACATATGTGCACATGTGCATATGCACACTAACAAATAATTTTCTAAAAAAATTGTGCTGCGCCACCACTTGGGCAGCATGGCTGTCTGGATGGTGCCTGAAGCCTCATTGCACAATGCAAGCGGTTGGGCAAGGGATGTGTGATCATCTGAACCTGCTAAAAAAATCCCCGATCAAATCTACAGCAGGAATAAATTGCTGTAAGTTTGCCATGTGACCACACCACAGCAGAACAAGGTTTGAATCCAGTGGCACCTTTAAGACCAACAAAGTTTTAACTTCTTAAAGGTGCCACTGGATTTAAACTTTGTTCTAATGGGGAACAAGTTATTAGTGGTATTAGAGATGGCAGCTAAAGGAACACTGAGTATGAGAATATGGGGACAAACAATAGGCAAAGGTCAAGACTCATTACCTTCATACTCAGAGAGTTTCATATAGGTGGCTATTGCTAGGAGAGCATTAGATAGATTGACTTTTGTTCTGCTCCTGCACAGAGTTTTCTCTTAGGATACATGTCAGTTCCTTGTAGAGATGGGCATGAACTGGGAAAAGGTGGCTTGTTTCAGTTTGCAGTTTGTGTCAGGCCCAGTTCATGAGCTTTTAAGAGCTAAATTAACCAGTTCAGTATGTGATGAGGGAGAATGCCCCCCTCCCCCAGCATGCTAGAGTCACCAAACTCACAGGGGATCTCCAGCTGACTCTCCTCTATTTTCCCTCAAAGTTTGGTGAGGATTAGGTTTATGGAGTACAAGTTATGGCCCCCCACCCAAAGAAGGTACTCCCATCCTCCATTGTTTTCAATAGAAGGGGGGAAGCAAAAAGCAAGGGCAATAGGAGCCCAGCAGAACAGAATCAAAGTCCCAGAGAATTTCTGCAGTAAAATTGAAGGTGGGAGGCATTTTTGCAAGCTCAGCTGAACCAGTGCAATGTGCCCAACAGAACCAGTGCCACTGTGGCAGTGCAAACTTAACAGGACTAAGGTCAAACCAGAGAATCTCTGAAGTAGAAACTGAAGGTGGGTGGGCATTTGTGCAGTCTCAGCTGAAACAGTGCAGAAACTAGTGCCCAGCAGAACCCAGTGCCAATGTGGCAATGCCAACTCAATCACAGTCCAAGATGGGGGGAGGGTTTGCAAGTCCGGACAACCAGCACAATGTACAGAGTACCCAGCAGTACCAGTGCAATCACTGGCATTGGAAGCTTAAAAGGACTGGTTTCAAAGCACAGTCACAAATCCAAGCAATGGGGGTGGGATTTTGCAAGCTCTGTGCAAGAAAATGGAAGTGAATACAAAGGGACTCCACCAAGGGAGGGGGGCCCTTTTGAAGCTGACATGACTAGTTTGAGACTGACAACAGTGTTTCCAAGGCCGGAGAATTCCAGGGGTCCTGTTGCTTTGAAGTTTGGTAAACATTTTGTTTGAGTAGAGACAGTCTGTCTGGAAATGTATCTATTCACCAACCAGCACAAACCTCCACGAACTGCTTGAAAGTTCATGGAAAGTTTGTGCTGGTTGATCTGCCACAAACTTTAGTTTGCAAACCACAAACTGACCAAAATTCACCACAAACTCTTGTTCATGAGCTGGTTTGTGCCCATCCCTAATTCCTTGTATGCCATATTATCTAGTGGACCATATATAACCATATAGATATACAACAGCTATGCTACAGAACTGCTGAAAAAGGCTTAGGGGTACAGTAATGGACTAATGGTCTGCGCATGAGTCAGCACCAGGACATAATTCCAAAACAGGTAAATGCCATGCTGTGTTGCAGAAGTAGCACATGTACAGCATAGAAAAAGCCTGGAACCTAAGGGCCTCATTTCACCTTACAGTCAGTCAGTCAATTTTTATTATAGCAGAAGAAACAACATTAATTAACCCAACAGCCGATGATTTTGGATAGTATTCAGAATGCAATTTGCAATTCTTAAGATAGCTGTAATTTCCACTTTACTTCTCCCTTGTACCGCATTTTCATTTTTCATCTATTTCTTCTTTTGTACCTAGTACTTTTTATTTTATTTTCACCTCTTACTATATCTGGTTACTTGTTCTGATCTTCTACAATTTTTATTTTATTTTTTGCAATTTATTTTTAAACCCCTCTTTCCTGTTTTGGTTGGGGGATAGGGAGGGATTGGTTGTGGTTTATTTCTATTGCATTTTGGTTTTGGTTTTATAATATCAGCAGAACTCTAAATGATAAAAAATGACTGAAAACATAGCGGAAGTATTCTTACTGTACTATAGGTAGGGTTCCCAACAGGCCTGGAAAAAAATGTCCTGCACCTTTAATAAGGGCTTAATGAGCAGCTGAAGATTTCCATGGCATGGAAGGTAAATAATATCATCTGGTAAATAACATCCCATTAAGCCTGTATGAAAGGGATGGGACATCTTTCTCCAGGCTTGTTAGTAACCTTTGCCATATAACCAATGCAAGAGTGCCACAAGAGTCTCTTAGCTATTGCACAATACCCCACAAATATCTCTTGAGGGACAATAGGGAATTGTATGTCAAACAGACTCATGTTATGCCAATATGATGCAGGCAGTGGACTTACAACATGGGCTTGGATCCAATGGAGCATTTCTGTAGATGGAAGGATATCTGCCAGAAGTGACATCACTACATCACTGGCCACTCATTTCTTCGAAACTACAGAGTTCCAAATGAATAATAGAGTGACTGGCAACACGGTAACATCATTTCTGACTATGCAGCTGGAAATGACACCATGAAGTTGGGGGATGCCATTCCAGTGAGCCTCTACCCCCAACATCTCTGGGGGGTTGCCAGCCAAGGGTAAGGGCTTACAACCCTATAGTGCAGGGAAAGGGCAGAGCTAAGTTCAGCTTTCAAAATGGCACCAGGAAGCTTGTTGCTGTTACCATTCCCTCATCCCTTTAGCCCTTTAAAGGCCCCCCCTTTCCCTACTGAGCTGTACATACCCTTACAAGAATAGGGGAAGTATCCCCCTGCCATTCTAGGCCAGCTCTTCCATGACCAAAATCAGATGAATAGGAATACATGGAATGATGGAAATGTGATTTTTAAATCAGCCTTCCAGCACTGTTGTCAATTGATTCTGAAACCTGGAATAAGTGAATTCCAAACTGCCTTTCTGGTTTTCACATGTCCCTGCCAACAGCAGCAGAATGTCTCACATTCTGACAAATTTCTTGCCTGTGCAGTATACTATGCACTGTACCATATAGTACACCAGGACTGTAGCCAGGATTATTTAAATTTGGGGGGGCTTTAAATAAATCAGGGGGCACCCTGCCCACACCCCAAGGGAGCACCACAAATAAAATAAAAAATTGCAGGGCTTGGGCTGGAAGGGAAGTTGGGGGGCCTTGTCAGTATGTTGGGGGGCTGGGCCCTGAGAGGACCCACTGCAGGTACGGGCCTGCAGTACACTGAAGGGAGTCCTCCAATTTGCTTCATTTTAGCAGCAGCTAACAATGTTATATCATCTCACCAATCCTATCCCCCCCCCCCACCATGGGATGGGGACTTCTTGCTATAATTAGAATTAGCCCAGGGCCCAGATTTTTCTCATTGACCTTTGATTCTGAATTCCAAAATCTTCCTTGTGTAGTTGATGCTGCCCCTCTGGCAGCTTTCCTCCCCATCTCTGTTTCCCCAAGAGATACATAGAACCGTAAACTATCACTCTGTCTGCCCTAAAGAAAGGGTGACAAAACAAATTTTATCCAGTACATCAACTCAGCCAAAAGCTGACTTTGAAAGGTCAAAGACAGCCTTATGAGGCTCAATATCCAGGAAATGCCTTGAAAGCTCTCCTCACTGAGAGAGATGAATTAGGTCTGGGATTCAGGGTATGTCCAGGACAGACAGTAGGTTGCAATGCAGAGTGGATAATATTATTCTCATTCCAACACTGCCATCTGGTAGCCAACAGCACAGTAGCAACAGCAAGCAAAAAATATTATCAGTTTGTTTTTTGAACATGAAAACAAGATCTGAGCTAAAGCAATAGGATTAATATATGATTAACTAATATAATGAAGAGGATTGCTTGTACCAGCCCAGTCTTTGGAATGGGGGAGAGACAGGAGTCTTGAGAGGGCAGAAACCAAAATGCCATAATCCCAAAGTTACATGCATCAGGTTCATTGCAAAAATTATTTAACTGTTACTGGAGATATAGCCATTTTGATAATAGATGGGAAGTGTCTGACCTCTGGCCCACACAAAAACAATGTTCTGAGGAATATCTGAGAAGGCTTACCTTGTCCTCCTGTGCTCCCAGTTTGTGTACTGTGGAGGAAGGTACATCCGTCTTTCTTATCATAGCTCTTTTAGTTTGTCCCGTACAGCTACCAGTGCTAAAACAAATAGTAACTAAGAAGTGAGCAGCAAAGCAAGAACATGTTGAGATTCGGATACAAAAGCCCAGAATAAACAAATGGTCAAAAATACAGGGCATAAATCAGCCAAAGTGAAGCCCTCTAACATCTCAGCAATTTCACTGTGGAAGCTTTAAACGTGTAGTTATTTCTCCATTTAAATTAACACAACTTTGGGATGATTAACTGTGGCTGGATGGTACCCAAAGGCTGCAATCCTAAGAAAAATTCCCTGGGAGTAAGCCACATTGAATATAATGGGATTTATTTCTGAGTAGACATACCTAGGATTATACCCATAGTTACCAACAGCCTGGAGGGAGGGAAATGTCCTGTCCCTTTAACAGAGATTTAATATATGGAAATAGACAGCTTAAACTTTCATGGCATGGTAAATCATATCCCATTAACTATATGAAAGGGGCAGGACATCTTTTCTCTAGGCTGTTGGAAACCCTAAATGGTATTGCAACAGGGAAGATGTCATTACATGTGGCAGAGAGAAGACTAAGCAAAGAGCATCACTGTATGCACTGGCTTTGCACAAGCCCTTCATCCCATAAACTGCTGCCACAGCAGGGCCTGTCTGGGCAGTTCTTGCTCCCTGACTCATGGAAGCCAGCTATATTTATCCAAGCTGATTAATTCTGTCAAGAGCACCGTGCTGTTGATAAGGTGCTGCTGCTGACAACAGGAGGAGTACAAGGGGGAGGAGCAGGGTGGGGGCATCCCAGGGGTATTTCTGTAGTGAGGAGTCTTGAAAGTCATCCAGTCGCCTTGTGCTTTCACTCAGATCCTGGCTTTTTAGTTTGCAACTTAAGATGCCTGAACCTGCAAAGAAACCAGGTAAGGATTGCAAGATGGAAAGAACTAATGTACCCTGCCTGTTGGAATGTGTAACTGCTAGATGGAGCAGCTCTCCTCCTAATCAGCAAAGCCAGATGCCTCAGCAGCAATGATGAGTGTGGATTGGGAATCAGGTTGTTTTCTTTGGAAGGAAGTAAATGGATCTATAAGTCAAGGCAACCAGAGACACAACTATCATTCACCTCTTCTTTTCCTCTCCTTATCACTTTGAAGCTACTTACACTACCTCTCCTGAAGGGGGGCTCCCCAGTTTTTTCTGTCCTTCACTGTCATTTGATAAATGTAAATTTACAACCGACTGAGAAAGGAAGGCATTTGATATTTTGACATCTCCTACAAAAATTCGGTCTTGTAGCCTCTGAGAAGGTGAGGACGGATTTGATTTTGTCATTAAAAAAAGCACTTCACGAAAAGGATGTTTAGGCGAGGAAAAGGGAGCCAAGATTCATGCTTAAAATGATTCATTTTCTTTTAATTGTCTATAGCTGAAAAATCTAGAGTATTTGAGTCTGATTTTTAAAATATTTACTATTGTCTTTCTGAAAAGCTGTGTATACACTTTTTATAAAGGTTTAGCACTGAAGTTACCAGGAGAGGGGTCATGGCTTTGCTTGAAATATTACAGGTCATACATTGGTTGACATAAGAGCCTTTCATCAGTAAATAATTAAAATTCCTCTATGATGTTCAACCTGTTTTAAAAGGGTATCTTTTCTATAGCTACCGGATAGGGCGGGGTATAAATCTCTAAATAAATAAATAAAATAATGTTTCTGATTATTCCATATTAATAAATATCCAGTGGTTTCAAATATTGTTTTGGCTATTTTACAGGATAAACCATTGTGCCTTACAAATAGCTTGAAATAAATGATTCAAACTATGTATGGCTGTTTCACACATTATGTTTTTAAATGGTACTTGTTAACGTGTTTATACACAAAGTAAGGTGTAACTATAAAGATCATGTTTGTAAGCGTATTTATAATTGTTACATTTGCTAGGGATGTGGCAGAACTTATTTCTTGACCTCTAAATAATAAATAAAAAGTTTTAGAAGTAAAGCTTTCCTCAACCCTGCTAAAACAATAAGCCTGTTCATGTGTTACAGTGAACACATGTACATCCTACCTATACATGCATACATTTGTTTGTAAGGAAGAGCCAACAGGCCTTCCTTTTTATGAAGGGAGCTAGGGTACCTGGATAACTGTGGGGTTTCTATCACACATTCAGCTGTACATGTGTGGACTGTAACATGAGCATTGCTCAAAACACATACAAAGAACAATCAAGTGTACGCTGTACATGGGTTGGATGTGCATTCACTATAATTTGCGAACGGGGCTAATGACATTACAAGATATACCTACTATAATTCCTTCTTATATATTAAATGTTTAATGTTCAATTCCAGCTCAAACATAATCTCTCTGGTCAATGGATCATGGGAAGAGATTTTTCTTTTCCTACATAATACATTATTTTCACTCCCCCACACACCCTGGTCTATTTCCAGCCTGGCTAATTTGGCAGCAGCACTCACTGTAGCGGAGGTGTGGATAAGTACTTGTCATGACAGATTTTACAATTTAGAGATATTCCCTTATATTTAACAGTGGTAAGGCATTGGTAATTTGCTGATTTGCCTTAAGGTCACATGAATATAATTAGTTCCTTAACTAAGTCACAAACTGTTGTACAAGATGTTTCAGTTGCTGTTCCTATTAAAGTTGTTTTAAGCCAACACTCACTCAGAGAAGCCTTTATCCGTGGATCCAGAAATATTACAGCACTCCAGCACAACTGCAAGACCCTCTGAGACATGACAACAGCCAGCTACATGGAGTTCTGGCTTGCACAATTTCTCCCCGCTTTGAGAGGAAGGCAGGCAATGGAGGAAGGTAGCTGCAGAGACTTCCTTTTCACTATGATTAACAGAGGCTTACTCCCTTCCTTAACTCCTGGCTGTGTCTCACTTTAGCGCCTGTTTCTTTCCTTTCTCTCTGTCCTGGAAAGTAGGACCCTAAAAGTAGGGCCAATTTCTCACACGGCACTTACCACTGGTTTTCGTCTGAGTTTTCTGCCCCAGATCGTTTTTGTCAATTTCACACTGTAGCCTTTGCCGCGCAGTCTGCCTCGGATCTGCTCTGGGGTTTTCATTTTCCCATTTCAGCCTTGGCATGGCTTCCTGCAATCTATCTCCTCCCACTCCCCCTCGCCCTCCAAACCCCTCCCATCCTCCTTCCAATCCCCCCTCTTTTTTTTTTTAAATGCATGCTCAATCACATTATGTCGTTATTTCGCAATAGAGGAAATGATCAGGCATCATGTGGCACATCTCAACTTTCTAATTGGGCACAGGACACAGGTATGGATCCAATAAGGACCTGAAGGTAATGGTGTCCGGTGTTCTTCTTCATCTCACAATGCAGTCTGTCTTCCTTCCTGGTCACTTTTTTTCCGCCATTGATTCTTCAAAACAATTGGTCACCAGAGTGGCTGCAATGCATTGATTGGCCAGATGCACTCCTTTGTTTCCAGGAGACAGCTGCAGCTATTGTAATGGAGTGCAGGAGATCTACACAAAACAGTTGCGGGGGGGAGGGGTCTTAGCAATCCAGGCAGCACCATAATAGCCTTCAGCTACCTGGCTTACCACCCCCACCCAGTATTGAGCTCTCGTATTTTATGAACTGAGCCCCTTTGTTTCCAGGGGGCCTGCAACCGCACATATGTGTTGGGTGAAATGCTCTCTAGGGGTGAAGCACTTCGCCACAGGTATAATTAATTTCGGGATCTTTTGGTCTATGTCTACGAGGAATGGGCTGCCGTGGGACCTTCCCAGTGAAGAGGCGAGAGACAGGACTCAGAATAATGTTTAGTTTACTTAGATAAAGCACAGTTCCAATAACAGTTACACTCAACAAATACAATTCACACACACATACATTCAAGAGCTAAGAATCAAAGATAGACAAAACACAGTTGCATGAGCAGGTTATTGTTGGTTTGAAGAGGGCGATATTTACCTCCAAGGCGCGGCTCCTAAATCTTCCAGTGAGTGGGGTTAGGTAGGGTAGGAAGGATGGAAGAAGGGACACGTGGTCTAGACCAGCTAACAACACACGTATATAATTCCAGCTGCAGACTGGAACGAAGCGAGGCAAGGGTTCGGGTACAGGATGAGGGCTTAAGAGGATAAAGCAGACAGACAGAGGTCGTGGTTTGAGAGCGTTGGTTTAGGAGGAGGGCAGCAAGCGACCTGAGCTAACCCAGAGATCGCGTTTTTATAGCGTCTTGGGTGCTGGGCGTGGAAGGCCAGGCGATGTACACCTACTGACCCTCCCAGCTAGCTGTGTCAGTGTCAATTTCAAATCTTATTGGCTACACTGTCCGTTGGATACCTGGGGGCTGGGCAGAGGAAGCTGGCTGACAGGCAGATGGTTTCTCCAGGTAGCTGATGGCTCTGGTATTGTTCATGTGTATGCCTGGGGTGGGGAAGGCACTTAATCTCATCATGCAAACGACTTGCAGATGGAAAGTCCTTTGTCTGCTGTATGGCCCTTAATCCGTGTATGTGACATGCGGCAGGTATGCAATGGAGTCCCTCAGAGTAAAAGGACAACTTTTTCCCTTCTCTATGGGCTTCTCCCTTGGCATCCATTTTACAGTCTAGCAAGTACACAGGCCATGTGGCAACAGCAAACAGTCCATAGCAAAGCCCATAATGGCGTCGGGGCTAACATATGTGGCAGTGATGTCTGCAGATCGGCCCAAAACAGTTGCGGGGGGGGGAACAATCCTGGCAGCACATTTCCACACAGAAGACTTGCATGAAATGCCTGACAGTGGCAGACAACATCCATCCCATTGGTACGATGGGATGATATAACGACACCATTCTAAAACAACAACAACAAAAAGGAGGAGGCTGGGCTGATGGGCTTTGAGGAATATAGTTGCGGGGGGGGGGGGTTGTAGTAATCCTGGCAGCACATTTCCACACAGAAAACTTGCATGAAATGCCTCACAGTGGCGGAC
This sequence comes from Gekko gecko, assembly GCA_029375565.1. NCBI lineage: Eukaryota > Metazoa > Chordata > Lepidosauria > Squamata > Gekkonidae > Gekko > Gekko gecko. The sequence continues at coordinate 157,401,887 of JAPDNY010000003.1, read as the reverse complement.
AACATCCATCCCATTGGTACGATATGTCGGTATAACGACACCATTTTAAAACAACAACAAAAAAAGGAGAAGGCTGGGCTGATGGGCTTTGACAACAACAAAAAAAGGAGGAAGGTGGACTAATGGGCGTGGAAAAAATGGGGAGGGGGAAGGTGGGCAGGTATGATTTACTACGAGGCAACAGGAAACTCCTGGGAATCAAGGATCACACTGATCTGGAGCAAATGGGGGGAAGCTCTGGGCCAAAAGGCAGCAGCGGGTCAAATGGTGTGAAATTGACCAAATGCACCGGATGAAACAGAGGGCTGACCCTGGCACAAAGTCTTGTGCGAAATCAGCCTAGGACTGCTAGGTTGTTTACTGTACTGGGCAACCTCCACAGCCCAGTCCACACAGCCACTTGATGGAGGAGTGGGAGCAAAATGGAAGTGAGGAGCCACTGTTGCACTATGTTCTAGGAATTTCCCAAATCTCTATCATAAAAACTCCTGCAATTATGCAAATTTCTGGAGTATTGCTGGTGCTGTGATGTCATTTCTGGGTCCAAAAACTGAAGTTACATCATGGCCTCATGCAACACCATTTTTTTAAAGTTTCTCCCCCTCGTTGCTTCTGGAGAAGAAATTCCCCCAGCTGGCAACCCTCCCTAAAAGTGGTGAGGTTTCACTAATGCAAGAACAAAACATGACCAGTTATCTTCAATTAAATAAGCCTCTGTCATGAAGACAGTTTATTTTTAAAAAATCATAATTTAAAACATTTATATCCTTGCTTTCTTCATGGTTCAAAACAATCTATGTTCTTAGGTCAGTTACTATTTTTCAGCCTCCATTCCCTGCCTCCATCTGTAAATAAGGAGATGATAATATCCACATATCTTACAGGGTTGTAGAAGGTGCTACAAGATATCTGCTTACTGAAGTTGGCTAAAAATTTACTGGAGTAAGAAGCAAGAAACCTATAGGGACTTGCAGAGTTCACTTCATTTCCCTGTGTTACCTTCCCTGTACTATTTCCTCTTTCCTTCTAGAAGCCCCAATAACATCTCCCATTATCCTGCCTCCTTCTCACTTATCAACCAACTGACTGACGTCATTTATGCCCCCACTTTTCTCTCCGATGGGGAACCAAAGCAGCTGAGATCATTGTCCTTTCCTCCATTTATTCTTACAGCAACTGTATGGGATAGATGAGAGAGAGAGAGAGAGAGGGGGGGGGGAGAGAGAGAGAGAGAGACTGGCCCAAGGTCAGCAAGAGCAAGCTTCCACGGAATAGTGGGGATTTGAGCTTGGGTCTCCCAGATCCTAATCTGGCACTTTGATCACTACACCATGTTGGCTTTCAGCTTTCCTTCCTTTCCTCCCCCTGGCAGCCTCTCCATGGGAAAAGTCTGGCCAGTTTGCGAAAGTATGGTAGCTACAGTGTTGCCCACAACACTAGCTCATTGCCCACCAGTACCTGAAGTGCCAGAGAAAGAAAATGGGGAGGGTACGGGGGTGCATGGCAGCTTTGTGCCAGTGTGCTGATATCATTTCTCGTTAACAACTGGAGGTGCCATCATGGGATGCTCTAGGATTTGCAACACTCTATGGTTTTACCATGAAGTTTTTGCAAATCCTAGACTACTCCATGGTGTCACTTTCAATTTTCACTGAAAGTGACATCAGTGCACTGGTGGGATGCTGGCACACTAGCCTCCACCCCCTAAATGCTCCCAGTGGTTGAAATCTGTGGACTGGCATCCCTAGGTATCAGGTTATTCAGGTGAATGTGGTGGCCACTGTCCAATCCAGTCAACTTGTACAAATACAACTGCTGGGCTCAAGTGAGTTTGGTAGCCACCATCACACCAGGTGTGTTGCACAAATTGCATGGTAACAAGTTCCCCAGCAGTTGCTGCAGATCCTGGACCTGCTAAGTCCTCCATCCAGGGTAAGAAGGAGGGGAGCAATCATGGACTGGGAGGCCAAAATAGTGTCCACCTTTGGGACTGCCTCTCCCAGTATGCCCCTGGAAGAGCACTGCACTCAGGAAACAAGAACTTCCTGGTGGTCCCCGGCCCAAAAGAAATTAGGCTGTCCTCCACCTGGTGAAACTCTCTGCCAGAAGACATCCGTGCCCTGTGGGAGCTATTGCCTTTCCGCAGGGCATGTAAGGCAGAGATGTTCTGCCAGGCATTTGGTTGAGGACAGCGATGGGGGAGGACATCTGGCACTCTCATATACTTCCTCGCAACCCCTCCCCCCAAGGAGGCTAGGGGAGCTGATTTTCCGCCATCTGGTATATGTTTCCCTGTTTTTATTTATTGATCTGTTTTAATGGTTTGTAATCTGTTTTTACTGTTTTAACTATTTATTGAAGTTACTTCAGTTAAAACAATTGATATGTTTTAATGGTCGTAAGCCACCCTGAGCCCTACTTGTAGGGAAGGGCAGCCAAGCAAATCAAATTTAATAAATAAATAAATAAAATCTATTTCTTAAACATTTAGTATTGTTTTTATTATTTGGGGAGATTTTAACACCCCAATATGTTTTTTTTTAAGGTTTCAGATTTTCTTGAAAACCTAGGGCTTTTCTTGGGTTATTGTCTGTTCATATCTCCAATCTCTGATGCAGCCATGTTGAGAATTAGATATACTGATATATGTGAAATCTGAACTCTTAAAACTTCTGGGTGCATCCCAAATACTGAACAATCTTCATATCTGTGGTAACCATAACAACATCAATATTTTATACTAGATACTGTGAAGGCTTCAAAGATGCGTATGGCGTTTGATATACCCAAATGAAGTTAAGGGAGCTAGAGACAGCAATTCTCATCTTTTTAGGAAGACCAGGTGTCTTTTGAATAGTAACTGAAACATTAAACAAATGTTCATATTTAAGAACTCAGGTTGGAATATTTTTGCTAGATTTTCTAAATTAAACTAGTTTTCTTTTTGAAAATATAGAAGTGATAATCTGAATACTCACCTGATACACTCTAAAAAGATATTAAAATGCTGCTATTTTATGCATTATTACAGCAGCAAGATAACAGATATTCAGAACTGTTACATATGCAAGTTTATCAAATAATCCACTGTGTGCCTGTGCATGCCTCACTGCCAGAGTTTTACTCATGTTACTGGAATTTACAATCTCAGCTGCTGAAGGGGAAGAAGAATGCAAGATAGAGAGTCTTAACAACTTGAGATCAAGGACCAGCTAAGCTTGTAAGTGCATTTGCTGTTTCAGCTATGGAATTTACAGGAACTTTATATAGTTCCAGAGCAAAATGTTTACAACCTTCCTCACCAATGCACTTAGTACTTCCATCTATAGAATTCAAGCTCATTGCCAGATATTTTTCTAACATGAAAAATAATTGTAACATTTAGTGTTCAAATTAGCATTTCTCCCCACCTTCTGGGACTGTAGTAGACATATAACATTAAAATCACAGGCAGTAGAAGGCATGAAAATAATTAAAAGTGTTTGGGTTATCTCATTCTCGTATCTGACCAGATTTCTGAGTTGCCAACTCTTGAAATAAAAATCCCTACACTTAGGGGAAGCAGAGTTCCTAAAAACATAAACAGTTCAGAAGAGCAAAATGAAGTAGCCCATCTCTATTGGCTTCCTATTTCCTTCTGAGCACATTTCAAGGTGCCAGCTTTGTTGGCATAGAGCCCAAGAAAATCACAGGTAGCCCAGGAGACTGCATGCAACAACTGGGAACACTGTTGAGACAGGAGGAGGAGTTGCCGTGCTCTCACCAAATAAGCCATAAGGCCATAAACAAAGAGCCTTGTGGCAGTTTTTAGGAAATTAGATGTATTGTAACATGAGCTTCCAAGTTTATGCTACCTGTGAGACTTGCAACAAAATGTACCAGTTTGTGTTTTGATCCCCCTGCGCCCCCGTCACCTCCAGTGCTGTTCCCTGCAGTCTCACCGGTTAGAAACTGATGGAAAGTTTGGCGAGGGCAGCTCAGGTGGCAGCTATGGAGATGGGCAAAGTCTCCTTCTCACCAGCTCACTGCTTCAGCCACCATCCCTAAACCTTCCGGTTGGCTGTTAACTGGCAAGGCTGTGTGGAGCAGCACTGGAGGCTACTTCTCATCCCACTCCTCCACCACTGTCACCTCAGTCACATCAGTTAGAAGCTGATGAAAAAGTTTAGGGAGGGCAACTGAGTCAGTGAACAGGTGAGAGAGGGTGCAGTCACATGGACATTTTGATTGGGGTTCGCCGCTGTTGCCTCGTGCATGTAAATTTCATGTTCATATGTGCCAATCTGCCTCCCGCACCGAAGTGGGCTCACTCCCACAATGCTCCCAGGTTTTCCTGCCCCTTGGAAAATCAGGTATTTTCCTGGCACTTGCACTTTGAATGCGCGATTTCGCCCATCTGGACAGCCATCTTTTGCAATGATTGCGATTAGGGCCATCTGACTGCTCTTTGTGTTTTTTTAAAAAAAAGCTTCCGGATGGAGCTTGCATAAACATGCGCTTAATAAATCCATTTATCGTTTAATAATGGATTTATTAAGCGCATGTTTGCTCAAGCGCTCAAACCGGAAGCTCTTTTTTAAAAAAAAAACGCACAAAGACAGCCCTGGAGGCAGGAACGAGAGGCAGGGGCTCCAGCAGCCTGGATGGGGGCCGGCAAGGAGGATGGCGGAGACAGCAGAGATGACAGAGTCTTTTTTCATGGGGCAATGGCAGCAGCAACAGTGGCACCACCCCCCACAACGGCGGCAGGAGCAGCAGCCGCCCGAGCCTGCAGCAGCAGGCAAGCAGGTGCTGGAAGAGAGGGGCTGGCTGCAACTAGTCAACCGAACCCGAAGAAAAATGTTTCCAATTTAAACAAAGCGCGAACAAAGCGCAATTGCCTGCCAGTGTGACCGCACCCAAAGCCTTCTTGTCCACTTCCATACCGCCACCTTAGCTGCCCTTCCTACATTTTCCTGTCAGCTTCTAACTGGTGAAACTGTGGGCAGTGGAGCTGGTAGCATGATGGGCACAAGGAAGATTCTTCACACTCAGCTGCCAGTCTCCAGCACTACATCCGGGTTTTTTAAGACTTCCTCCCTTTTCTTGCAGGTTTAAGGCTTTCTGCAAACCTAGGGTCTCTCCCAAGTTTAGAGAAAGATCTGTGTCTTGTCAGCAGAGGTGGATCTACTTTGAAACTAATGAAGCTTAAACTTTAGGGCCCCCAATCCCAGGGGGCCCCTGAAGCAACTTTTTTTTCCTAATGAGTGAATTTTCCAACAAAAATTTGTTTGTTATTAAAATAAGGCTATTTTAGTGGCAGAATCATAAGCCAGTGGGTTGAAGTACTTAATACTGACCTTAGAAAGGAGCATGCTCAGTGTTGTAGCTTCTCCTAAAGTGGGCTGTGTGTTCCCAGCAACATCTAACATACAGTTGTTTGAGAAGAAATTCTTGAGCATTTCACAAAAACAAGCAAGAAAATCCAGACTCCTAGTTTTGATGTATTTGAAGGTTACCTTCTGCTGATATCTTTACTTTCATTTGTTAAAGAACTCTGAGAAAATTCAGCTGACCAGATTGTACACTATGAATCAGAAGCAAAAGGTTTGTGTGACGATATTATCTTAAGCAGGGCTCATTTCCTGCAGGAGTGCACAGGAGTGAAGCTTCAGCAGTAAGGAGCCCAGGGGGCGGGCACATGCAGCAAGCCCCGCCCCCTGCTCCCAGCAGCCCCCCTCACCTTTCCCAGCCCACTGGCCAACACAGCGGAGCGCTGCTGCGAGCTGGCCCTCGAGCTGCTCCACCACTGCCTGGGCCATAGCACCCAGCCTGCCCAGGCTCTGCCCATCCTCATGCTGGCCCTAGCGTGGCACCTCTGCAAGGTGGGCCCTGGCCTGCGAGTAGCTCCCACGAGGCCTGCAAGGAGCTCCACCCCAGCCTCCTTGGCCTCCTCCCATGCCTCTGCCCCTCCACCACCCTGGCCCCCTACTTGCTCAAGGCCATGTGCATCCTCCGCGCTGCCCTCCTCAACCCATGAGCAGCCACATACTTTCTTGCACTTGCCGGCCATCCAAAAGAGTCCAGTGGCACCTTTAAAACCAAGGTTTATTCAGGTACAAGCTCCCCCTCCTCTGTGAGTGCAGATCTGTGCACACACACCCCCTATAGCTAGCATTCCAAAAGAATCCAGTGGCACCGTTAAGACCAAGGTTTATTCAGGTACAAGCTCTCCTTTCTCTATGAGGGCAGATCTGCGCGCCCCCATAGCTAGCACTCCAAAACAGTCCACTGGAGCCTGAGTGGTTGTCTTCTGACACACTTCCAGTGATGTCAGGGTGTGTGACATATGCAAATAAGTTATGCTAATGGTTTATGCTAATGAGCTCCTGCACCTCTTTTTCTATGACATGGCCCCTGATCTCAAGTGATTCTGATGCTTCCAAACACATGGGCTGATTTCCCACTACAGCTGCCTCGGTGTTGCGCCGCCATTTGCCCTGACACTATTGGTCAATTTCACACCTGAAGCCACGGTGCTGCATTTTGACCCGTGGCTTTGCCCGATTTCCCCCGCAGTTTCATGATCCTGTTTTTTGAGGATCACGAAACTGCAGGGGAAATCGGGCGAAGCCGCGGGTCAAATGCAGCCCCGTGGATTCAGGAGTGAAATTGACTAATAGAATCGGGGCAAACAGTGGCACAACACCGAGGCAGCTGTAGTGGGAAATCAGCCATGGTTACAAAGACGTTTTCAGATGGAACAAGTGAAAGGGCTTCTTTGAAAGGAGCTGAAAAATTTAGGATAGAAGTTCTAAATCAACTCTATGACTTCTTGGTAATCCAGTTAGGCAAGAGGATTCACCCATATGAGCAGATTGTGAAAAGGTTCAAGCTCCTCTCAGAATTGGTGAACAATTCTAAAATTGATAAGGACAATACTAAACTTATAATATTGCATTACAAAGATGAAATTGACCATAAATTACTAAACAAGTGTTACCAGTTCAAAGAATATTCACACCTAAGGAAATCCCAGAACACAGAAGAAAACACACCATCTAAAATGCAGTGCACAGAAGTTCTTCAGCTTATTTATGAGCAACGCCTGATTGAAGTGTTCCCTAATATTACTGCTGTGCTTAAGCTGTACTTGACAATGCCTATCACAAGCTGTGAAGCAGAAAGGAATTTCTCAAAGCTTTCCTTTATAAAGAACAAATTTCGATCTACCATGACTGAAAAATGCTTAAATTCTTTATGCATATTGTCTGTAGAAAATGTCATTGCAAGGAAGCTCTCATATGACAAAACTGTATGTGAATATCTTGCTAGAAAAAACAGAAAAAATAGTATTTTATGAAATGTGCTTCATGTAGTATGTATTCTCATAGGTGTCTAAAATAAAATATATTGTCTTTGCTATGTTTTATTTCATCATTCTGCGATGCATCATGCATGTATACTTTTCCCTAATTTTCATCACCCATAACCTGAAAACTGTAAGGCACAGCCTAGGAATTTTGTATTCACACAAGTGACTTTGACATGTAAGATAAACCAGTATAGCAATTTTAATCAAAATCTGAGATGTAGTGGTTAATTTTAAAAAAAATGTGGAGATCTGCCATGGAATAACCCCACTGAAGAAGATAACTGCAGTTACCCAGAGCTCCTTATTGGTGGGAAGGGGCTCACTGTAAGGCCCATTTTTAAGGGCTCCACCCCAACACACTGTTCTCTGCCATTTGAGCCTTGAGATCCTTGCAAGGGCAGCAAGGCCCTTTGGATCTTGTTGGATGTTGCCCTATTGTTGCTGGTTGCAAAGGGGCCCCCATAACAGTTCAGGCTTCAAGGCCCCAAAAATGTAGATCCGCCCCTGCTTGTCAAGGTCGGCCTGCTTTGACACAGTTACACATTTCCATGTAGGCAGTAAAAAAAAATGTCTTTGGAGACTCCAAATATTATTTCCCTTTTTAAAAAATGCATATTGTCACTTTCCAGTCTTCTTAATTACTTTTTGTTTTATCTGGGTTTGCCCATTCAGAAATAAAAGCTCCTTTATTAGCTGTTAATAGCAAGGAGTTTATAATAGCAAGGAGTTTATAGTAAGTCAACCACTGAGCTTCATTTTCATTTTTTGATATTTTAATAGCATTCTGACAATAATAAAAACCTGAGCAGAGACTTTGATTTGCTGTGAAGTAAACAAACAGCACTTCGCTTCCACCCTTTCACTCTCCCAGCAAAATAATTGTTTGTTACCTGGAGAAACAGGACCTTTGCTGAAGGTGATTTATTTCCAAGTAGAAATGTAATAGGATCTTGTCCATTATGAGGGAAATGTCACTTTATTAAGTACTGTGTGGAATCAGCCCCCATGGCCTATCCCAAGTCAGGAGCTGCATTTGTTTTCCAGGAGCCAGCTGCTGGTACTGGCACAAACCAAGTTGATTTATGCCACCTCAGCAAAGAACTCCAGTGGATTTGACCCTTGGGCTAGGCAGAAACAAAGTAACACGGCTGCTCTTCTAGAAGAAATATATTGAGTCCTGTTGGAACTGGTGTGTTATGGGGTACATGCCCCTATGAGAATAACATGTCCTATATAGAACAATTTATGTAATATGATCTACCATGTAAAAGCATACAGCATATATGTAATATGACAATCACAGTAAAGTTCTGGACTGAAGTGTGCAATTTTGCTTCTTTTTTTACTGAGTTGCTTATTAATAGTATATACAAATATAGAAAACTCCCTTCTTTGAAAAGGTCTGCAGCTGCATAGCAGTGTGTTCCTGCCAGTAGCAAAGCATGAAAAGTTGCCATCAAAAGTTGGAACTTTTACAAAGTACAATGTTGTCAAGTGATTAACATATTTATGGATGGTTTTGTGGCTAACAGGCTGCAATCCTAAGCATTCTTACTGGAGAGTAAGTACCACTAAACCCAATGGGATCCATTTCTGAGTATACATTCTTAGGATTGCATTGAGGATGAGTGATAACAATTGGGCTTCTACAAAAATATTTCTCTAAATCTTTTTATCCCCAATGCTATGGGGAGAGGTGCCAACTGGTAGTTGCCAGTTCAGTGGTACTCTTCTATATTGGCTTGGCTCCCAACTGTGCTGTTTATCACTGTTTTTAGACACTCACAGTTCTTTGCTCTCAAAGTTTGCCATCTAGGGAATCTCTCTTTCAAGAACCTGAAAAAAGCCAGTGCTGCATTACAGCACAGTACCATCCACCCATTTACTTCGTTGATCTTCCTATATCCCTGCTGTTCCTTCCTGGGTAGCAGCAGCTTCAGGGGTCACTCACCTCAACTTGGTGCTAGACTGTTTTACTGGCCGGCTCTGTCCGACCCTGGATTTATATGCATTGGACTAGGCTGCCCTTGAGAGCAAATGATGGGCTTGGAATCAGCCATGAAGAAAACAAAATTACTATGAAAAATATCTTCATATTTCAGACATCGTAGACAGAGATGATATGGAAAATGTAAGCTAATTCTCAGCAGGGTTTAGCCAGGAATTAACAAGGGCAACTCAAGAAAAACAGACATCTGGATTTATAAAAGCTGAAAATGAATAAGTGTTAAATGATAGTATTAATAGCTTAAATAAGCATGATACATAGAACAGGAAAGGTTGTTAAAGTGATTAAATATTCAGAAGCATCTGTAGTATAAGAGCAGGATTGAAAACTCATAATTTTTTTTCTATTGCCCTTTTAGGAATAGTACAATTTAAAAGGAGTTGTTGTGAGGATAAGGTGGAAGAGAAAAGAACTATATAAGCTGCTTTGGGTCCCTATTGGGGAGACAAGCAGGGTACAGAGGAAGTATATACATAAATAAATACATATGCCAAACTTCTAGCTGGAGACCAGAATAAAAACAGAAACAGCTGCCTTCATAAAATAACATCTGAACAACCAACTACCCTATATGGGAAGAAGCTTCATGCGCAAAATATTATTTATTGTGTATAAGCTACTTAAACTGGCCATGTGTACCAGTAAATAGGGATGTGAGCCAAGAAAACATTAATTATATTTTCATATCTGGGCTTGGGGGGATTTTTCTATAATTGTTTATATACATGTAGGACATTATTGGTTTAGGATTCAAATCTGTGTGGTTTTTCAGGTTACAATGCTTTGAGACCCTTACTTTCATCTGGGAATCTATTGGAGGGTTTGGGGCAGCAGTTTGTAAAGATAATGGGACTAAATTTGAGCAGAACATAGTCCTCTCTCTGTTCTAAAGGCACACACCCCGTTTCAAATGAATTGGACCAAGGGGTTTAATTTTTCAGACACATCTCAGAGCAAGCACCATTCTCTCCATTGATTTCTATCAGAGGGAAATGGCACCAGTCACAAGCATTAAAAAGAAGAAGAAAAAAGCTCTCTGCAACTTGTCTCCAAATATGATTGGCTGGAAGCACTCTGTGCTCCTCCCATGCTAGGATCTGATTGGACAGGAGAAATGCCATTGCCCAGCAAATCAGTAGAATCAAAGAAAATCACATGCTCATACTGCCCTGCTGGTAAGAACCTTAACATGAAAAAAAAACCATGGATTGTTCACAGGAGGGGGTTCATAATTCTCAGGAATCCCAGATTTGTATTCCTGTTCTGAGGAATCACTGTAACAACCCAAACCAGTGGTTTCCATGTATATCTTTGGTTCAGGAATTATGATATGCATACCCCTACACGTAACCCTACATTTAACCTTCCTAATCCAATCAGGTTGTTCTGTTGTTAAACCCTGCCACTGGCCAAGGGGAGTGCTTTGAGACAGCAACTGACTAGATGTCACAGGCTATTACATAGCCAAATATTTCAAGGAAATTCAGTGTAAGAAGAGACATTTTAATTTAAGCAGTACATACAATAGATTTGTTTTGACATCAATGAATTTTTTATTTGTTCAACAAGAATAATAAATGCTGCCTGTTTATGGGAACTAAATAGTACTTAAAGCTCAAAATGGTACCTGTACGCTCTTTACGGTACAAGCCTAAACAGAGTTGCCCTTCTAAGCCCATTGACTTCAATGGATTTAGAAGGATGTTAATACTGCTTGTCTTTGTTAATCTCTCCAAAATGCCCAGTTATTGTTATTACTGTTCATTCTCCCTAACAGCTAAAGTAATAAATATTCAGACAGATGTTTAAAACAATGCAATAACCCTAAATCATATTTTCATGGAGTGAAGCAATCAGCTGACCTGTAACAGCCTCACGTGTCACTGTCAGCTAACATACCATAGAATCATGTCGATTGGTTTTCCTGATCAGGGAGCAGGGCTGGAGAAGAGAGGTCATTCCTGAGTAAAAACTCTCTTCAGCAGATTTGCTGTATGTGTCAGATTCTAAGCATGTGTGTGAAAATTCAAATCCACATTCTTTTCTTGCTCTGAATTGGTCCGTGTGTGTGTGCTGTCGGTTGTACCATTGGGGAAATGTAACATGTAGCCCATGGAGCACACAGCAAGGCCTTTCTGAGGCCACTTTAGGCAGGGAGGTTGTTCCTAACATCTGCAGCTTCAGAACCTTTAACTGGAGATTCTAGGGATTTTGATCTGTGGTCCTGTTCAGTGCAGGGCCTGCATGGTAAAAGAAGGAATGGAAAGCTTGGAGCTGCATGCTTGAAACCTACCATATAGTCCTTCCAAGCGTATTGCATGTACCAGTCGAAGTGCTTTTCAGCCTTTCTCTTGCTGCTGATGTGCATATGGCTTCATGGTACCACAGACATCCTTGCATGTAGAAGTTCTCAGGTTTAGTCCCTGGAATCTCCAGTTAGAAGTTTTCAGCCTGCAGATGCTAGAAGAGACTTTGCTCTGTTTGGGACCCATGGAACTAGCTACCAATAGGTCTCAATAGACAGTCCTGAGTAATGACTGACTCAGTATAAAGCAGATTAATATGTGAATACAGATGTATCGGGTTTCTGACCTGTGAAAAACTTAAAAATACTATCATGTGTGCTTGTATCAGTTTTCTGCATTGATTGATGGTAACGGGAGAAGCCTAGTTTTCAAACACACTTAAGTTTTCCTGCACTTTACAAATCATTTGGCCAAAGACTGCTGAAAAGTGAATGATTGATAGAGATGTGTATGAAGCATTCTAGGCAGGTAATAATGGCATACCACCTCCCTGTTCTTATAATAGAGGCCTGTCTCAAAGAATTCATAGCTGAAGTAAGATTTGAGCAGATATCTGAGCATGATTTATTTTGTTCCGCAAAAGACTAATTTGTTCCAGATTTAAATATACCTGAAGTAACTTCATATGCACAATGAGTAGAAGAGAAGGTTGGAGAAAGGAGCAGACAGATTTTTAAAAAAAAATGTTGCTGAAGGAAAATAAACATCTTTTTCTTTAGCTTCAGCTTTCGTCAAAAAACCAAAGACAACAGATGTTGTAGCAGGAGGTGTGGCTATATTTGAAGCTGAGACCGAGAAGACAGGCATCAAGGTGAAGTGGCAGCGAAATGGAGCGGAAATTACTACAAGTGAAAAGTATGTCATAAAGTCAGAGGGGAACAAGCACTCCCTGACCATTAATAATGTTGGAAAAGAGGATGATGTAACATATGCTGTTATTGCTGGAAGTTCCAAGGTCAAGTTTGAACTGAAAGTCAAAGAACCAGGTAGATTGCCTGCCACAGAACCTTGTTTAAAATAGATGGACACGTTACAGCCACTGTGAACCAGCTAACAATGCGTCAGCCTTTAAATAACCTTGAATGAGACACTCTAACGCACTCTCCTCACATCTAGAAAATTACTGCCTGACTGGAATTTGATTTGTGAATAAACTCACCAGTCTTAACCCTAACACCAATCTTAACCCTTTTTTAAAAAAGGAAGACCAATTCTGCAGTGGGGGGAATCACCTAAAATTATTAACTTTTTATTCTCCCTGTTCTAATTTGGTAGTGCATTCTTGTCAGAGAATTTGGATTTCTTAATTGCAGCAGAATTGGAACTTCTACATCCATCACAGGATGTTGAATATGAGATACACTGTTTAGTCTCCCCTTTGCTGAAGATCATCTGATTTTCATCATCTACCCTAAAACAGCATGTAGCTTGTTGTATCTTTCTTTATGTTCTCTTCCTTTTAGAAAAAGTAGAGAAGGTCATCCCTGCTGAAGCTCCTCCTGAACCAAGTGTCTTAAATTTGCCTACTGCAGCAGATGTTGTGCAGACAGGGGACAGCAAGAGTTCAGAAGGTAAAAATAAGTAGTGCTGGTAGTATCTACTGTTGACGTATTGGTCAGAAAATGTAGATGATTAATGTCAATGGAAACATTGGAAGAGGTTGAATAGCATCTAAAAGGAGAAAAAGAATGATCAGACTGGGGGATCAGTATACATATTACTCTCTACATGTTGGTCATACAAGTAAATGTGCTTGTAAGCAGCACCCACCCCCCAAAATGCTTTCTGCACGATTACATTACACAGTGTAGGTGCACGCATAGGCTGCAATCATCCCTGTTTGCCAGGGATATTCCCTGTTTTCTAGTATCTCTCCCTAGTAAATCACTGTCTCTGTTTTGTCTTTATTCTGCATTTGTGAGATGCTTTTTAAAAATGTTGTTAGTGTGCACATGTGTAAACTTAATTTAGCATTTACAGATTTAAATTTCTCTAGAAATTAAACTTCTCACTGTTTGTGGACCCTAATGCATGCAGAGGGCTGATTGTGGTCAGCACACATTGCCCCCCGCTGTGTCTTTGGTCAGACACAAGATGCAGATTGCCCTGCCTTCAAATCCTGTAGAACATAGGTCTGTATCAAGAAAATAGCACAGAGGCAGAAGGCTGAAACCTCTTCTCCTTATGTGTCATGGTTGCAGTCCACATTGGGCATCATATGGGCAGGAATTGAGGGGAACCTCAAACTCATGTCTGACTGAAAGACATAGTGGGGAACCAGGCCCATAGACATAAAAATGGTGTTGGGTGGGATGAGTACAGTGATGGTAAGCACATCATTATTTATTTACTTTATTATGTATTTATACTTTATAATTTATTTACCAATTTTTGACTTGAGACTCAAGGTGGATTACATGGCATAAAAATGTAATCAAATAGCATGAGAGACCTAATAAGGAATAAGGAGATTTCCCAGAATTACAAGTGATCACCCGAGTAGAAAGGTCACTTCCCCTGGAGAAAATGGCTACTTCAGAGGTATAATGGTATTATACCTGATTAATGTCCTTCCCCCATCTTCCCCAGGCTCCATCCCCCAAATCTCCAGGAATTTCCCAAGATGGAGTTGGCAACCCTGGCAAGCATGTGCACACACGCTGTTGTGTCCGCAGACCACTACGGGCCATCAGCGAAGAGCCTGAGCTTGAGTCCCGGAGAACAATGGGACTGGGGCTCCTGGCTCCCGCGTAGGGGAACCAATGGGAACGGCAGCGGGAATTCAAACCCGCCAATGGCACCAGGGGGCGTCCCCTTGCATGTGTATATAGTTGGCCTCCTGGCCAGGTATCGGTGTCTCGTGTTGTATAATAGCGAACCATGCTGATCACTACATCGTTGTCTGTGGTTTCATTATGCGTCTAACCCACTATACAACAATGGTGACGAAGGTGGGATCCTGTTGAGCGCTCCAACCGGGCTGTCGGACAACGCTACCGAAGACTCGCTCCACCGCTCCACATGCGTCGTCCATGAGCACGGCAGAGGGTGAATCCAGAGCCGTGTCGCAGCCGCTGACAAGCACAATGGCCATCGCTCCAGGATCTGAGCTGCTGCCGCCGTTTGACGCCTCCCAGCCCCAGCGGTGGGGAGCTTGGGTTATGGGTCTGCGGCAAGCCTTCATGTTCTACCAGATCACGAACGAAGACCGAAAGAGGGGCCTGCTGCTCTGCTCATGCGGCCCCATGATCGTAGAACTGGCCCAGTACCTTCTCTCTCCCAAGAAGGTGGAGGAGTGCACGGTCGACGAGATTGTCAAGGCTGTGCAGAACTATTATTCCCCGAAGCCGTCGGAGATGACCTGCCACGTGGTTTTCCAGCATCGGAACCAACAGGGCAAAGAGACCGCTGCGGAATTCCTTGGGGAGCTCCGCCACCTGGCAGACGACTGTGCTTTCGGGGCGTACTTGGACATGGCTCTCCATGACTGATTTGTCGCGGGCCTTAGGGAAGAGAAACTCCAGCACCGCATAATGGAGGGCGAGAAGGTGACCATTGCCTCAGCTCTAGCCACCGCCACCGCATGGGAGAGGTCACACCCAGCCGCCACCACTGCTCACCAGGTGACCTCCCCTGGGAACAGCGACCCCGATGACCCTGAGGTACACCGCACGCTAGCACAGCATCGCCCGCCAGCACCGCCCGCCAGCATCGCACGCAAGCAGCCTGGCACGGCGGCGCAGGAGTGCGCCAGCTGTGGAGGTCAGCATGAGAGGAAAT
Source organism: Gekko gecko (assembly GCA_029375565.1). Lineage (NCBI taxonomy): Eukaryota > Metazoa > Chordata > Lepidosauria > Squamata > Gekkonidae > Gekko > Gekko gecko. The sequence goes on along the minus strand of JAPDNY010000003.1, from coordinate 157,386,439 downwards.
TGTGCCGGTTCCGGGACGCCACATGTTGGGACTGCGGCTGCACGGGCCACATCGCGAGGGTTTGCCACTCCAAGCCATCCCGCGCAGCGCAAAAACCTCCACGCCGCAGGACAGAGGTGCACTTCGAGGACTGCGCGGCCCCGGAAGAGGACCTCTACCTCTTGACCAACGCCCCAGCAGCACAGGCACAGGTACTGAAACTCCCCAGCCAGGCCTCCACCCCCAAAATTTATGTCCGGGTTAAGGTAGAGGGGGTCCCCTTACAAATGGAACTAGATTCGGGCTCCGCTTGTTCCATAATCTCGGAGGCCACGTTAAAGCAGATTTGCCCAAAGGGGGGCCCCCGCTTGCGGCCATCACCCGTGACGCTTATGGACTTTCAAAGAAACCGAGTGCCAGTAAAGGGGGTTGGGAGTTTCAGGGTGCAGTACCGCAGCTTCAAGGGCCACTTGGACTTGCTCGTAGTTGAAGGGGACCTCGTCAGCCTCCTGGGGAGGGCCTGGTTTGAACCCCTGGGAATTGCGATCGAGGGGGTCCAGCAGTGCACAACCCGTGGCTTCGAGGAGGTGTGCCGTGAGTTCCCGTCCGTCTTCGACGGGTCCCTGGGCAGGTACATGGGCCCCCGGTCTCGCTACAACTTGACCCCACGGTGGCCCCTATCCGCATGCGGGCCAGGTCAGTTCCATTTGCCCTAAAACCAAAAATAGACGCGGAACTGGACCGCCTGGTGGCCTAAGGGGTCCTGGAGCCAGTCTCCCATGCAGCGTGGGAAACCCCGATCGTGACCCCAATTAAGCCCAATGGGGACGTCCGCATCTGCGCGGATTATAAATGCATGATCAACCGGGCATTGCAGGACCATTCCTACCCGGTTCCAGTGGTGAGCCACGTTCTGGCCACCTTGGCAGGGGCCAAGATCTTTGGCAAACTAGATCTGACCCAAGCTTACCAGCAACTGCTGGTAGATGGGCCAACCGCAGAGGCCCAAATGATTGTAACCCACCGGGGGGGCTTCAGGGTCAAGCGCCTGCAATTCGGGGTGAGCGTGGCACCCGGGATATTCCAGCAACTGATGGATTCTCTCCTCAAAGGGATTCCCGGCGTCACACCATTCTTCGATGATGTGATGATCGCCGCAGCCACACCTGACGAGTTCGTCTCCCACCTCCGCATGGTCCTCAGCCGTTTCCAGGACGCCGGCCTCAAAGTCAAGCGTGAAAAGTGCCAGCTCGGGGTATCGTCCGTTGATTTCTTGGGCTTCACGGTGAACGCGGATGGACTCCACCCGGCCCGGGACAAGGTGAAGGCCATAGTGGAAGCGCCGTCCCCGACCTCCAAAGCCGACCTCCAGGCCTTTCTCGGACTTTTGAATTTTTACCACACCTTTCTCCCCCACAAGGCGGCGGTAGCCGAGCCCCTCCACCGGTTGCTCAACAAGAAGGCGCCCTGGGTCTGGGGCCCGCGTCAGGCCACCGTGTTCCAGGCCGTCAAGGCCCTGCTAATCTCGAACTCGGTCCTGTCGCACTTCGACGAGTCCCTGCCCATGATCCTGGCTTGCAACACGTCTCCATATGGGGTGGGAGCCATGCTGGCGCACCGTCTCCCAGACGGCCGGGAGGTCCCGGTCGCGTACTACTCGCAGACCCTATCTGCGGCCGAGAGGAACTACGCCCAGATAGACCGCGAGGGACTGGCAGTCATGGCCAGGGTGAAGAAGTTCCACGACTTCGTCTACGGTCGTCCCTTCATCATCGTCACAGACCACCGGCCGCTGCTCGGCCTCTTCGTTGCGGACCGCCAAACACCACAGGTACTCTCCCCTCGGGTCTTGCGGTGGTCCATCTTCTTGGCGGGCTACAATTACACGCTCCAGCACCGACCAGACAAGGCGATGGGCCACGCAGACGCGCTGAGCCGCCTCCCCCTGCCGGACGAAGGGGAGGACCCAGCCCCAACTCATCACGTCCTCCAGATGGAAGGTCTTCCGGACGTCCCTATCCAGGCCACGGACATCGCCCGCCGCTCGGCCCGTGACCCCATCATATCCCGAGTTCTCGGCTGGGTGGTGAGGGGGTGGCCTACGGCCTCGGTGGGCCCAGAGTTCAGTGCATTTACAACACGGCGCGAGGAACTATTGGCGCACAAGGGCTGCCTGCTGTGGGGGGGCCGGGTCGTAGTCCCCAGCGCGCTCCAACAATAAGTCCTGCAGGCTCTGCACGAGGCGCACCCCGGCATCGTGCGGATGAAGGCCCTCGCCCGGAGCTACGTCTGGTGGCCAGGCATGGACGGGGGAATAGAGGCCTGGGTGAAGCGTTGCCAGACCTGTGAAGAGGTCCGGCCAAGCCCACCATGCGCACCCACCCAGTCATGGGAATCAACAAGGACCCCGTGGTCCCGGCTCCACATCGACTTCGCCGGGCCCTTCCATGGGTTAACGTTCCTGGTAACCGTGGACGTGTACTCCAAGTGGCTGGAAGTGAGTCCAGTCTCCTCCACCTCCGCAAGTGCCACCATCCGAGCCCTCCGGAAGATCTTTGCCACGCATGGCTTGCCGGACACCATCGTCTCCGACAACAGCCCGGCGTTCACATCCGAGGAATTCCAGTGGTTCTTGCGGAACAACTTGATCCGTCACATCAGGTCAGCGCCTTTCCACCCTGCCACAAACGGCCAAGCGGAGCGCATGGTCCGTACAGCTAAGGAAGCTTTAAGCTGCCTGACCGAGGGGGACTGGGAGTCACGCATTGCCCGGTTCTTGTTGGAGAACCGGACAACACCCAAACCGGTCAGCGGCCGCTGCCCCGTGGAGCTCCTCATGGGCTGGCGACCCACCATCCTCCTGGACCGCCTGCACCCCGACAGGGCTCCAACGGGGTGCAACTGGGTCGAGGACCGGGAGGCACCACGGGACTTCTTCCCAGAGGACCCGGTGTTCGCAAGGAACTACGGCCGGGGCCCAGAATGGCTAGCAGGAAAGGTAATCCGCCCCGCCGGCCCCGACTCCTATGAGGTGTCGACAGATGATGGGCAGGTTCTGTGGCGCCACGTGGACCAGCTGAGGCGGCGCCTACTTCCAACGGTAGGAGACTGGGGGAGCCAAGGGGAGGTGGAGCAGGCCCCACGGGAAGCCCAGAGAGAGCCCAAAGTGAAACGGGACCTCAGGGAGACAGATCCCAGCGAGGGGCAGCTCACAACGCCCGAGGCCTCAACAGCCAAGGGCCTGGCAGCGCACCCTCCCCTAGCGGGAGGAGGCGAGGCAACAGGCCCCGCCATACCACCACGACTTGGCTGCGGAGAAAACCCAACGCCTGCACCACAACGGTACACTAGGGAATGCAGAGCCCCCGCGTACCTGAAGGACTATGTCACCTAGACAGGATCGGGACTATGGGGGGAGGGGTGTTGTGTCCGCAGACCACTACGGGCCATCAGCAAAGAGCCTGAGCTTGAGTCTCGGAGAACAATGGGACTGGGGCTCCTGGCTCCCGCGTAGGGGAACCAATGGGAACGGCAGCGGGAATTCAAACCCGCCAATGGCACCCGGGGGCGTCCCCTTGCATGTGTATATAGTTGGCCTCCTGGCCAGGTATCGGTGTCTCATGTTGTATAGTAGCGAACCATGCTGATCACTACATTGTTGTCTGTGGTTTCATTATGCGTCTAACCCACTATACAACACACGCACTTTTCCTTCGCAGCTATAGACTGCCTGGCATGCAGGGGGAGGGTGGCTTTTTTGCTTCATGCAGATGGGAAAGGAAGCTGGAGAGGCTCTCCTCTACAGGTACAGAGAGTGATTCCCCCCTCCCCACTGAGCCTCATTTAAAGAGAAGGCAAAATTGTTGCCAGTACCAATTCATCATCACCATTTTATAGAGATTTTTTTTAGTGCTGTGATGCCCCAATCCACTGTGGGCTTGTGGTGCAGAACTCTTTCCTCTCCCACTCCAAGTGTTTTTAAGGGCCAAAAAAGCTGCATAGGCACCCACACACAGTGTAAAATTGTCATGAGTCCATTTGTGAAGGCAGAAGCTACTGCTGCCACCCATCCCCTCTGATTCCAACCACCTTTGAACACTCCCCACCCGGGCTAAAATAGAGCCCCAAAAAGAAAGCTTCTACCTTAATGTGCTACAGTGCTGACGATCAGGAGAATCCATGACTGGCATGAGCTAACAAGCTAAGGTGAGTAAATGACTATGTCACATGCTTCAGAGCACAGCAGGAGCAACTAGTTTTTGCAGGAACCAAAGTACAAAGGAGCAACTACTTTTTGCAGGAACCAAAGTACAAAGGGAGAGCCTGTAAGGGAGGTGGGAGGAGAGAAGGGGACACCCTTTCTCATTGGCAGAAGACTTGTGACAGATTTCACACCAACCTCTAGTGCTGATTAGAGGGGCATAACACCCACCCCTTTGTGCACCACTGTGGCTATGGGCCTGTGGGGAACCCAGGCATGACCTTTGTAGACAACATAACGTGGATCAGCTCTTTAGAGCATGACATGAATGCTATCAGGTGCACAGCTGTACAGTTCCCTTGTACAGCTGATAACGTTTATTTTGTAGGAAAACAAGTATGTTTCTTTGGACAAATTTAAAAAATCCCTCTTTGCTTTTAAATCAGCACAGAACTGGCTATTGCAGAGCAAATGAAAACAGTATATGTCTGGTGGGGAAGGGCATCCCATAGTTGTGACATGAGTAGGAGGGACATGCAGTAAGCTTCACTGGAACCGATGCCTCTCCAGTCAAATCCAGTATTCTAAACACTGCACCACACCAAACTCTGGGGCATATTACATATGCCAAGTAGAGCTTGGGGTTTATAGAGAGATCCACTTCATACTCTGGAACAGATAATGCCATTTTTAAAACACTGAGTTTGCTTTTCAGCTCCTCCAGCAGAAGCCCAGCAAGAGGTGTCTGTTGATCCTATAGGTCTCTTTGTGACTCGGCCACAGGATGGAGAAGTAACCGCTGGTAAGTGCACAGCTTACTAAAATGATGCCAGGGTTTAACAGAGATTTTAAACATCAGGTCACAGATTCCTCTTAATATGTCTCCCTTTCAAGGTGGGAATATCACATTCACTGCTGTAGTGGCAGGAGAAAGCCTGCTGAAGAAACCTTCTGTGAAATGGTTCAAAGGAAAGTGGATGGACCTAGGAAGCAAAGTGGGGAAACATCTCCAGCTTCATGACAGTTATGATCGAAATAACAAGGTATAAACAAGAGCTTGACTGCCTTTGTCTTTTTTAAAAACCTGCTTTCAGCTGATTCAACATTTTCCCTGGTATAAAGTGTCAAGAAGTGCATAGAACAGCTAGTCTTCTGTTGTAAAAAGTGTTTTACAGTCCATGCTTACTGCTTACGTTGAACAAAATATGATGATCATAAAACTTTGATGCTCATTATAACTTGCTGTCTACCACCCCCTAGACCCAAAATAATGAATTTGTACAAATCCATGAGGAAGATGTCCAGTGTAATCCTAAAGAGACAACTTCCTTTTAAGCCCATTGATTTCAGTGGACTTAGAAGAGTGTAACTGCAGAGGGAGTGTTTAGCAGTGGGAATTCAGGTAGCTGAGGCGGCCCTGACCACACACAGCCCCTCACTCTGATGGGAGGAAGAGTAGGCTTCTACCACCACTTACACCCACATCATCCAGGGCTCAGGCCACTGGCTCAGTAGATAATCATGACCACCCCATCCAGGGCTTAGGTTTCTGACAGCAGATCCCATCTGCCACACAGGGGTTCCTCTTACTTGGGCCAGGGGGCTGGTTGGGCAGAGCAGTAGAGCTGGTACAGGGGATGGCAGTGGTTCTGAGGCCTCATCCTGGACTTTTGCCCAGTACCCCAGAATCACTACAATCACCCCCATAAGTCTGCTTAGGACTTCCATGTTAGCTAAGCAGAATAATAGGATCTAACCTACAATTTTAATTAATCCTCTTATCGTGGACCTTGGTGTGAAAATGTTTCAAAATGTAGTTATGTCTGTACTGCAGCAACTTTGCCCAATTTTTCATTCAGTTACACCAGTATAAACTGGAGTGTTATGTATTGAGCCTGAACTGTACTGGCAAAAAGGACTTAGCTTGGGATGCATGACAACAGATTGCTAGGATCCCACAATGGGCCAATAGGGAGACAGTGATCCTGGAGTAACCCAGTTGGGAAACAATAGAGTGTAAATAGCCTATCGTTGGGAATGGGGTGTGTTTTGGGTGTAATCTTTTCCAGGCATAAATTCCTGGCTTTAGCCAGGGATTTTCAGTCTTCTTTCTCTTGCTGAGCTGATCACTTGAATACGTCTGAACCCAGTATATTTCATGGAGTTTCATTGAAGCAAGTTGATTTGAAACTGGTGCTGTTTACCTTGCTCACAAATAATAAGGGGGAGCAGTGAGGGAACCAAATTTGCAGTTAACACAAATCATTCAGGAGAGTGCAATCTTACGCTGACTATGCTGAGCTATGAAACAATCTCTCCAAACCTGACAAGAACATAACAAAATGAGGGTAAGCGAAAAAATTCTTAACAACATACAGTGATAGGGTATGAACGGCCAGTCACTCACTAGGAAAGGGTGGATGCTAACTGAGTTTGCAGCCACAAGAAAGTGAATTCTGTTTATTAATTTGCTTAGAAAATTTATATGCCCCCTCTCCAAAGACCTACTGAAGACGTCTTAGTAATAACAAGAAATCATTGGGAAAAGCATGGAAAATAAAACTGTTAGTACGTGATGGTTTTATACAAAGCTGTAGTGTGGGGCCACATTCAAATACTATGTACAGTTCCGGTCAACCCATCTCAGCGTGAATGTTGCAGAAAAGAGTAGCTAAAATATGTCACTGGAGCACCTCCCCTATATATAGAAGGGCCAAAACTGGGGCTTTTTAGTTTAGAAAAAAACATAACTAAGGGTGTGTGTGATAGAGGTGCATTAAAATTATGCATGGGGTGAAGAAAGTGGCTACATAGAATTTTATCATCACCAAACAGTAAAATTGGCAGGAGATCTTTAAACAACACATACACATGGAAATTTGCTACCATTAGATGTGTTGTTCACCACTGGTTTAGATAGATTTAAAAGGAGATTAGATAAACTCAGGAAGGATTGGTGTGTTGGTAATTATTAGCCCTGATGGCTACATAGGACTTCTTGTTCAGATACAGTATACTTCTGAATACCACTTGGTGGTGGATAAACAACAAAATGTTCTGCAAAAGCTTGTCATTGTGAGAAACAGAAAGCTGGGATAGATGGATTTTGGGTCTGATTCAGCAGGAGAAATCTTGTGTTCTTCAGAAGAAAAACAAGTTTATTGTAATATATACAATGTACATATGGTATAAGCACTGTTTTATGGTATCTTTTCTTAATGGTTATTGTGTTAAATTTATATGTTCATGTAATAATGTCAGATTTATACTCTGACATACTGTTTATAGCTTTCTGGTAGTTTGTATACTTTGTGGTGTTTGTTTTAGTGTTTTGAATTATAATGTATTGAATTATAATATGTTTAAAATATTTAAAAAATAAAAATTAAAGAAGAAGAGAAACAAGTTCAGCTAGATGAAAAGAAGAAACAGAAACTGTGTTGGTCTGTGTACTATGGGAAATAAGGATGCTCACTGGGCAGTGAAGACCAAAGAGGAGGGCTCTGCTTTTGACAGGGAGACTCATGTCTTTTGTACCTGGGTGCTGGAAACTGAAGACAAAAAGTCTTAGATGGAATAAACCTTAGTGAAATGGTCCATTTATTTCTCCCATCTGCTGTAGGTTTACATCTTTGAAATGAACATTATTGAAGCAGAAATGGCTTACGCAGGTGGTTACAGATGTGAAGTGTCTACTAAAGACAAGTTTGATTGCTGTAATTTCAACCTCGTTGTCAATGGTAAGGTGTCTTGGGCAGGTGTCTTGCATAGCTAGAGCAGCTGCACTCTTCCGTCATTGCATGTAGCAACTTTTCTTTATACTAGCTGACGAAGCTACATATAACATTAATACAGGGGGAAACGTTAACTGATGAGATTCAAGGACTATTACATCTGTCTACTGAATCTTTATTCCACCCTTCCTCCAAGGAATTCAGAGAGGCATATATGGACCCCCCCTTTACTTTCACAACAGCCCTGTGAGGTAGTTTACATCAACTTTAAATGTTTACCTAGAACTCTGAATCAAGGTAACTGTATAAAGTTTGTGTAAAAGTGTTTCCACCATTCCTTTGCTCATACTTCTTCATTTAAGCTTGGCCTCTCTAGAAGCTGAAATCTTGAGCTGCCTATTGGTAGAGACTGGGACAATAGGCAAGCCTGTGTTTCTAGCAGCCATATTTCTACAAGCAGAACCTGGCTCAGGGGTCACTAGGCCAGCAAAGGCTGGCACAGTATACTTGTAAGGAAATGGCTGGTGGTACCTCCTGTTTTGAGCACCTTCCCCCTGAGAGAGATGGTATCGGTAAGAAACTGAAGTTAGTTATTTTCACCTGTCTGCAGTGCAGTTTATGCAGTCTTCAGCTGTGAACACTGCAAATCTCTGCTGTTCAAGTGACTTTAACATCTGTTATCGTAGAGTAAATTAGAGAGGATTGGCATTTGACATTAAAATAAATAAGCCTTTCTTTTACCTCCAGAAAATTCATCTCAAGACCTCAGTGCTCACTTAACCTGGAAGTAAGCACCATTGAATGTAGTGGGACCTACTTTTGAGTAGACATGACTAGGATTGCACTTCATGTCATTGAGAACCAAGATGAATTTCTAATTCAGCTTTGAGATAAAATGTAGGTCTTCTATTTGGTTGAGTGGGTTGCAGTCTCTCTCCTCATTTCAGCTTGCTGTTGAATCTTCACTTTCCAAAAGAACAGTCAAAGTAAAAACCATGAAAATGTCAGCAGGCAGAATGTGTACTGATTGAAGCTCTTTTCACTGCTTTATTCTGCTTTTTCTGTTCTATGCCACCACAGAGGCACCTGCAGTGGGAGACATGGATATCCGCTCAACATTCCGACGGGGGTGAGTATAAATACAAGTGGCTTAACTGTCCAGAGCATGAGAGAGAGACTTTTACAAATGTTGTTGCTAGACCACATACTAAATGTATTCTCAGAGGCCACTCTGTTTTTCAGAGGCAGAACAGAGGTTGGTTCTGCTGCCAAGGTTTGGTGGTACTTGCTTGCAAAAAGAGGTTGCATGAGTCTAGTAATACATACAGTGATACTCATATGGATTGTCTTAGGATTGCCAACAGGCCTGGGCGGGGGTTCCTGTCAATTTAATAGAGGCTTAATGTGTAGAAATGGACTTTTAATGGCATGGAGGAAAATAACTTCACCTGGTAAATAACATCCCAGTAAACCTCTATTAAAGAGACAGGATATTTTTCTCCAGACCGGTTGGCAACCATAATTGTCACCTGCATCAGAGAAGGTGCATCCCTATCCAGATAGTAAAATGTTGATATGGGCTGCATTGGCTAGATTGCATCTGGATGTTGCTATTTCCTTCTACTAAGCCAAAGTGCATGTCGTTCCCAATGCAGTACTAGGAACCAGGCACACCGTTCCAGTTACTAGCACAGGCATCCTGCTAGAGGACACACACATACAATATGTTGTTGTGTGTGTAGATCTTAATCCCGCAAAAAAAAAATCTTTGGACCTTCTTGTCTGTTCTCTGATCTTCTTGTCTGCTGAGATTTTTAAAAATTGCTTTTGAGAATAAGCACTGCAAACAGATACCTACAAGTATAATGTTACTTCTGTGTACATGGCTGACCTGTGCTACATAAGAGCCCTAACCTAGAACCCAGGAGGGTTAGTCATGTCTTCCTATTGATCCATACCCCCTACTACCCTCTTTGTTGTCCTGTATTTGAAAAGGATTATTATTCATCTCCTGGCTGCAGCAACTGGTGTTGAAAGGACAGTATTTAAGATTCCTTTCTCCCAGAACTGGAAAAATGAGTTTGAGAAGGATGACACTTGGATGAGATGCAGACAATGGGACTCATGTGGCTTAAATGAGCCACACTCAGGCAGTACACATTCCAGATCTCCTGTTTCTGCCCCACCGCCATGTCTGGGGGTGGGAAATTCTTCCAGCCATCTTGAAATGTTACATATTACTTCAGTATTATATACCATAAACAGGATACACAATTTAAATTTGAACAAGCTATACAGAGCATAAATCTGACAATGATAAAACAGTTTTATTGACTGAAACTCAGTAAATGAAATGTTTAATGAGCAAACACATGCCTCATACTATTCAAGATTTTAAAAGCTGTAATATTTCATTTATGTAATATGATCCATGGTTTTACAACAGACTTAAGGGTGCTTAAACATACTGAGATGTGTGATTATATTTTAGTGGACTTTTTGGCCCATATACTCCTGAAATACTCTTGCTAATGTACGTTCTGTATAGTTTATTCATAATAGGTGTTGTGCTATATGCTGATACTGCTGAAGAGAGGCTTACCTTTGGGCAGCCCAATCCTGTGCATATTTACTCTGAGATAAATCTTGCAGAGTTCAGTGGGGCTTGCTTCCAAGTAGAAGTGCAAAGCACAGCAGACCTTAGTCCGGCACAAATTCAGTCTGTGGGAATCTCATGTTAAAAAGATCTTATGCAGCAAGGATACCAAAAACCTTGGAGAGCCTCCACCAGTCAAAGTAGCTATCAGACATACTAATATAAATACACAAACATACACCTGCATGATTAACTTCTTTGCAAATGTGCTGCTTTTAGAGACAAGAGGTGTAAGTTGGGGATTTGGAAATGTTAAGATGTTAGAAAAGTAGGCTGGAGGCTCTTGTGCCCATCTGACTTCAGTCTGTGATTGTGACCCTTAGGAGCATTCTGGGAGGAGGGAGACGGATGACTGCAGCCCTGTCCAGGTAGCCTCATTTATCTCAAAAACAAGATTTAGTCCTCATAATGAACAGTCTCTCACTGATTATCTAAAATTAAATGTCTGTGGCCTGTTATGAACAATACATATGTCATGATCAACTAGCTATAATGCTAATTGGAGCTGTAGAAAGTGGGTTCCCAGAGAAACTCTGAGGAACTGGGTTGCCATCCTCTGGATGGGGCTTGGAGATCTCCCAGCACTACAGTTGATCTCCAGACTACAGAGATCAGTTCCCCTGGAGGAAACGGGTAAACACTGTGGTGTTGTACCTATCGGGGATCCTTCCCCTCCCCAAACCCCACCCTCCCCAGGCTCCACCCCCCAAATCTCCAGGAATTTCCCAATCTGGAGTTGGCAAACCTATTTGGAAAGCATAAACCAATCATTTAGGGAGAGGAGTGCTTCAATGAAGAACATTCATTTGCAGGAAGAAAATGTGTCAGGTATGAAAACAAGTATTTTATGAAAATAGTGATTTCATAATAAGTATATGAGTGTTCTCTGCACTCTCCTATTTTCTGCTGAAATTAATTGACTGCATCAATCTAATGGAAAGTCATGAAACATCCACAGGGCTATTAAAAGCTGCCCTTCCCTTCTAGGCAGATATTGAAAAGCCACAGCGGATTCATGGAAAATTTATCATTGAACGATGATCTGTTTCTTTAGCAGTTCCCATCACTCTGAGTACAAATATTACATAAAGTGACTGCTTTTTTGAAGGCAGAACAGAGTCTCTACATAGCAGAATTCTATAATTTGGCTGCTTGAGGAATAAGGTCACATACAGGCTTGTTACTAAGAAACAGAAGTCCTTTATTGTGAGAGAAAACCTTACTAGATAGGAAAGGCAAAGTGAAGGCTTCATGCTATCTATCTCAGCTGGGATGGAGAGTTGCAGAAAGCATGTCCAACCCTCATGATGGAGGTGGGGGGAGGGGGAAGAGACCAGAAGTAAGGGACCCTGAGGCTGCGTTCAGATGGGCATTTTCATCCATTGCCATTGCTGTTCCCTTACAGATTTAAAGTGCACAATCAGATAGCAACATCTGTTGTGATGCAGTTGTCTGAGTCCCTCCCCCCTTTGCTGCGTGTTTCTTTGATACCTGAGAAAGTCCAGTCCTGTTGATCTGAGCTGGTTCCAAAATGGATTTCCTGCTGTCTGATTACATTGTTGCGCACCCAAGCCATCAGGTCTGACTGGTCTCTTGTTTTCCCACTGCCATTTTGTTTTACTAGTTAGCGAGGGATGCATAACTCACCCCCTCCCCCAGAGCTGCTCAAAACTTTGTTTTCTTTTTAAAAATTCTCAAAGAAAGACAGCTTTTTCTGTCCTTTGGGAAAGGGGTAAATTGAAAAGATTAGAGGGAGGATGGCAGTGAACACCATATCCTAACCGTCTCAGCAAGCATTTGTGTACATGCTCAGAGGGCAAACTTTTTTAAAAAATGGCCAACAGCCCCATGAACTGCATATCCCAGCTGGCTGATCAGTGCTTGTGGGCATGCTATGAGAAAAAACTTTTTTTTAAAAAAAAATGGCTGACGGGTTGACTCCCTACCTTCTGCCATCTGATCATGTAAAAGTGCTTTGAAGAGTGGTAAAAGGGGTGAGCCTGATCATGACAAAATAACCTGGCTCAATTAGAGGTGGGGCAACAGCGAATTCAACTGCCCATCTGAACGCAGCCTGAGAGTAGCATTCTGAGTAGCAAAGGGACAGCAGCCAAAGTGGACAAAGGAAAGATCAGACAGTACCCTGTACCCCTATACTAACCCTCTACTATGCCAAAAGACAGTAATAGTTAATCAGACCATATTAGTGAATCACAATGCAAGACTCAAATTTAGTCCCAGTAGGCATTCCACACTCTTTATGCATAGCTTATTTTTATACCAATTTAATGAATGATTAATATACAGAGCTGTATGAATTTCTGTCCTTCTGGTTTCTTACACACTGAGACAGTGAGATGCTCTGAATAAACATAATTGTATTGTATTTAGCCATTGGCCATTACAGAATACAGACTACAGCAGAACATAAAACATTAAAAAGCACCCTTAATATCCAAGTTAAAATTAGCTACTAATCAATGATAAAAAAAAAAGAATATAACCGGTTTAATCACCATCAGGTAGGGCTCTGAATATAGAATGAGTTTGGACAGATCCCCCAAACTCTTTTCCCAAGCATGATCAATTATACTCAATGAAATCAGTAAGACTTACAAAATTAGAATAGTTTTTGAGCACATTTAATATTGAATTAATTATTGGATAAACTTCAAAGCCCTTAAAAGAGTGTTTTAATTTCTGCTTCAATTGTTTTTCATTTTCAGAAATATTTTAAGTATTTGTTTGAAACATGTATATTTGAGTCATACTGAATATTTTATATAAGAAGTGACATGTGTGTCGTCGTCCCCCAACTTTGACAGCTGGTCCTTTCACTGCACTCCCTAATATGACATGAGTCAATCACAGAAAATGTTTAGCTTTGGGTGAGGGCAAAAGGACAGCAAAGACAGAAAGAACTACTTTGAGACAGTACATGTTGGTAAGGCCTGAAACAATAACTGGGGGTGCCATACAATGAATAAATAAATAATAACTGGGGGAGGGTTAAAGTCTGTTTTTTAAAAAATTAATCCAAAAGATTCTAATCATCATAGCAGGGAGACTTTCTCTGGAGGAAGTAAGAAGCCATACTCAGCTGTGTGGGACTTGTGGCTGTAGGTTTTATGAAAACCTTTGTCTGTTTTTAAGGAACTATAAGTTACGGTGGAAAGAAACTAAAGTTGTTGTTGTGTATCTTACAAGACCTGTGCATCCAAGAAATCCATTGACTCCATTAATGCTCAGCTACAGAACAATAACTGCAGAAGGGGAAATAAATGTCTGTGACTGGTTAGCTGGTGCAGTAGAATTAGACATTTTGTATAGTTATTCAGTAAATTCATGGAGGAGGAAAGGCAAAATCAGAGTGTGATTTTCCTATGCTGAGCCTGGAAGAAAGCAGTTTTCTCCTGCCTTGTTTGCACTTTCTCTCTCTTTCTGGAATAAAGTCAGTGTGGCATTTGATGTCCATGTTTTCCTGCATGAAAGATCTTCCCTCAGCTCCCCCCATCACCTCTACAGTATCGAAGGAAGCAAACACTAACTGCATTTCAGCCATTAGCTCAAAGATAGCATGCTGTTATGGTTCGTAGCCTCCAGGTGGGGCCTGGAGATCTCCCAGTATTACAACTGATCTTCAAATGACAGAGATCAGTTGCCTGGAGAAAATGGTTGCTTTGGAAGGTAGACTCTAGGGCATTGCACCTTGCTGGGATCCCTCCCCTCGTCAAACCCTATGCTCCCCAGCTTCCACCACCAAATCTCAAGGAATGTCCAACCCAGAGTTGGCAACCGTACATACTATAGACAATGGATCAGCAAGAATAAAGGTGAAACAAATCCATTTTTAAATACTGTGGAAAGGGTCCAAGAATTCATAGGAAATCTCTTTAGCCATCACCTTCAGCATGGAGGTATGTCAGGGGTCCTCAAACTACGGCCCGCGGGCCACATGCGGCCCGCCGAGGACATTTATGCGGCCCGCCGAGTGTTTATGCCCGCCCCCCGCCCGGAGCCACCTCCTCCCCGGGGAGCACAGCAGCAGCACCCCCGCCCGCCTGCCAGGCTCCTCCTCCCGAGTAGCCCCATTGGGAGAGGCACTGCTGGCTCGCTCACTAGGGCGGCGGGCTCTTAGGGGCGGCAATTTGCCGCCCCCACCCCCCCAAAGTGCCCCCCCCTCGCGGCCTCTTTCTTCCTCCAGCAGCCCTGGGCGGCAAGAGCGCCCAGGAGCTGAGGAGGAGGAAGGGGCGAGCAGGCTGGTCGTGGGGGAGAGAGCGAACGTGGCAGCGGGGTGAGCAGGCTGGGGGGGAGGGGCGAACGCGGCGGCAGGGCGAGCAGGCTGGTGGTGGGGAGGGAGCGAACGCGGCGGGGCAAGCAGGCTGGTGGGGGGAGGGGGCGAATGCGGCGGCGGGGCAAGCAGGCTGGTGGGGGGAGGGGGCAAACGCGGTGGCGGGGCGAGCAGGCTGGTGGGGGGAGGGAGCGAACGCGGTGGCGGGGCGAGCAGGCTGGTGGGGGGAGCGAACGCGGCGGCGGGGCGAGCAGGCTGACGGGGGGAGGGGCAAACGCGGCGGCCCTCCAACGGTCTGAGGGACAGTGAACTGGCCCCCTGTTTAAAAAGTTTGAGGACCCCTGAGGTATGTGAATCAGCCACATCATTTTGTGAAGCTATTGGTCCTTTCCACACTAGACCTTAAATCCTGGTTCAACCCTGTCCCTGAACTTGCATTCTATACTACACACGAGTTCACCCCTGCAATTATCTCGGGGTATTTTTTGTTTCCACATTACATTGAGGTCGCACTTGTCCAGGGATAAACGGATGCTGTTATAATCGGATGCTGTTATAATGCGGATGTTATAAACGGATGCTGTTATAATGCAAAGTATTGTCTCGCGAGTTGAACTCTGATAAAACCAGGGATGAGATCCAAGTGTGGAAAGGACCATTTCCCCCTTTTCTGTGACTGCATTCTGGTTCTGTACTATTTGCCATTGATGTTGTTGCTTCTTTACTGTTCAGTGTGGATGGACATGAAGAAGGCAAAGAGTTGGATTTCAGTGCCTTGCTGAAAAAGAGGTAAGTGAAAATTCTCATTCTGTAAAATCCAATTTTAAAAATAAGTTTCTACCCTTCATTGTTAGCTAGGGAATCTTGGAAACGTTTCTAAATAAGTCACTTGACCCTTGGAATGGTCAGGGAGTCTCTGATGCTGTAGTCTTATTGAAGCCATGCATGATGGCAGAAGACTTATCCCTGGACACTTCTATTGTGTAATGAACTTAACAGAGCATAGTTCTGGTGCAGGAAAAAAATAATTATTGCTTTTTGTTGAGAGCCTTCTTCATTTGAACATCTTGCATTTCTTTCCTTTTTAAAATGTTTCCTCTTCTTTTCCTTGTCTATGTGTGTCTGCCTGATAATCTGCCTGTCTGCACCTTGTTCCGCTGACGCATCTGTATCTGGAAAACTTCCTTGGAATTCTGACGGCTGGAACAGAGAGTAAGATGTCCTTTTAATTCCTCTGTAAAATGCATGGAATGGATGAGGTAAAAGGGTTACGTGATTTGGACAATCCTCCCCTTAATAGCCCTTGGAGCACCATGAGTTCAGCCACTTGAGTTCATCACCTCCAAACATTATTCTGAAACCGCTAATCTAGATGAAAGAGCTATAAAACAGTTTGCTTTCCTGAAGGTTCTACTAATCCATCTGAAGGCTGTTCTAAGATTAGCACAAGACCTTTGTGGTTTTCATGCTATAGAAAAGCTGTTATCCAAACTCAGTCATTCAGAGCTTTGAGTTATCTTAATTCCATCTGAGCCTCATTTAAATATTTTTTAAGTTACACAGCTGCTGGATCCTATCTTACTCCAGCGATACAGGTTGTGCATTTCTTCAGCTGCACTGGTTCCTAGGGTTGTCAACCTCCAGTTTGATACAAAGGCCGTGGTCACACTGGTGGCTTGGGGCAATATGGTGCCGCCTCTAATTGAACCGGTTGAAAGTATTGTGGGGCATATCAGCCACACAGCACACCCTACTGCAGGTTACCCACGCAGACATCCCATGGTAAAGCATCCACATTATTGCAGTTCCTCAGCCACAGAATGCGCTGCCAAAAAAATCTCAAAATTCATGTGCATACATTAAAAAAAACCCTCCCTAGCAGCAGAACGGATCTGCAGGTTCAGACTGCCAAATCTGTTCTGCACACACTTCTCCGCATTCGGATGTCTGACCATGCACAATGACTGTGTGGGGAACTGAAAACACCACTTGTGATGTGGTGCCTTTTTAACCTGGCTCCAAGTCGTCCTATGACAGGATAAGTATGGCTGGGGAACGCCTGACAGATGTGGCTGTCTGACTGCGCCCATTTGATCCAGAGGGGAGGAGTGACTGTGTTGGGCCAAACACACATACATACACAAAAGGAAACATATATATGTGTGTGTGTGTGTGTGTGTATACTACCCGTGTGATCACGGCCAAGGAGTCTCCCAGAATTACAACTGGTTACAGTCCAGGCCAGTTGAAAGGAATCACCTGAGTGAGATGTATATGCAACCAAAGCAACAGTTGTCATTTATATGCACTTAAGGGAAATGCATGCTGGAAAGATGTTCAGTTTTAGAAGTGTTCATGAGTCCATGTGGCAGACAAATGTTCCCTCTAGGCTGGTATAAGGTATAAAGGGAAACTATGTAGAGTATGATACTACAAAGAACTAGATAGTAGTGTGTGTGTGTGTGTGTGTGTGTATATATATATATATATATACACACACATATATATATATTTCCTTTTGTGTATGTATGTGTGTCTGTAGTGGCTATAGAAGGGCAGAATGTTTCTGCATCCTCTGAATATTAAAACCTGCTGAGGGCTAGTGAAAGCTGTTAACACTAATATATGTTGCCTTTTCTTGCTCATGGGGATGCTGCATGTTCTTCCAAATGCTTCTATGCATCGTTCTCAAATTCAGAAGCTTCTTACGCTCAGTAAATCGGTAAGCTTTGTAGGCTAACTCCTCTACTAACATAAATAAGTTTGCAAATAAATGTAGGTAGATGCTCCTGCCTAGAAGATCTAGTATTTAGCTATTTTTTAGTAAATGAGTAATTAAGTGGTGAAATTTGCTGCCAATGGATGTAGCAATGGCCATAGTCATAGATGGCTTTGAAAGAAGGTTAGACATGTTCAAGGAAGCTTGATCCATCAATGGCTACCAGCCATAATGACTAAAGGGAATCTCCACATTCAGAGACAGTGGTGATGGAAAGTGCCATCAAGTCGCAGCTGACTTATGGCAACCCCATAGGGTTTTCAAGGCAAAAGGCACTCAGAGGTGATTTGCCCTGCCTCTGAGTTGTGACTCTGGTATTCCTCAGTGGTCTCCCATCGAACTACTAACCAGGGCCAACCCAACTTAGCTTCAGAGATCTGACAAGACCAGGCTAGCCTTGGTTATCGAGGTCAAGGCTCAGAGGCAGTAAACTCTGAATTACCAGCGCTAGGAGGCAGCATCAGAGGAAGGTCTTGGCCTCTATACCCTGCTGTTGGCCCTCTAGAGCAACTGGATGGCTTTGTGAATCAGGATGATGGACTAGATGGACAACTGGTCTGATCAAGCAGGGCTCTTCTTATGTTCTAGCTAGCCCTCTAAATTGGCCATTTTTCTCCATCGGAGGGGTGGGGTAAAAACTGTTTTGAAGGAGGGAAGGTATAAAGGGAAAGTGTCAAATAGTTCCCTTCTCACTATGGTGATCTGCCTCTTCCAGTAGCAGCATCTGCTTCTCACTACAGGAAAAAAGAACACACACACAAAAAGTGAGGCATGGGCTCATCCAAAACTAGGTGTCATAGGTCAAGGGAAGCTTCCTCATAGTAAAGACAGATCCCTGAAATCAGCAGATCCCTGAAATCACATGGAAAGGTTATATGATCCCTAGCAAGGTAGTATGCTTCTCACCTTGCTCCTGCAACTTGCTGTCCTTTTGTCCTCCCAGCCATATTTGCTCCTTCTTATCTTCAGCCTGGCTACCACTGACTCATTGGGACTTAAAAGGCAAATGGAGGTCACATATTTTAAGTTCTGGTTTGTGTGTAAAGCAAAGCCATGGGGAGAAACTACATTGTGAGTGCCCCTGTCAACAGAAGATTGAGAGGTAACCACTAGACCCAGGGCACCCTTTACAGGGGCAACTACCTGTTGAACCCCTTATCGTGGAAGCTGTTGGCTCAGATACATTTTTCAAAAGGGAATTAAGACCCCTTTCTTTCCTAGGGCTTTTGTAGTCTAGACCAGGCACTTAGGATACTCTGCTCTTAGTAAACATAGAAGTATAGAATTGTTTATATATACCTGTTTTCAGATATTTGAGTTATTTTCAGTTATTGGTGAACTGTTGATTTTAGGATTATTTTTATTGTGGTTTTATTGTATTTTAATGGGATAATTTAGGAAGATCGTTTGGGAAGTCCGAAAAACAATGTATCCATGTGTAAATATGCAACCTGGTTGCACTTCTCAAGTGCATGTTTAGAAGCATCCACATTCACTTATTTATTTGGTAAATTTATACCGAAACGGCCCTTGTGGCAGGTTACAGTAAAAGAACTAAAAAAAGAAAGAATGAAGAAAAAATAGCAATAAAACCATACAGGATAAATAGGACTAGAACAGCAACATGATCAAAAATAGAATGGAAACTAGAAATAAAGCTGCTTTGAAGGATCTTAAATACTGTAAAAAGCGTAAGAGGATGGGCTTCGTGGCACCTCTCTGTTTAAAGATGGAGCCAACATGCCTTGGGACAGACTTCCAGATTCTGGGAATTCCGGAGAAAGGCCTCCCTTCAATAACAATTTGTCTCACTTCTGGACTACATAGAGAAGGTTCTCATATGAAGACTTTAACTGATGGGCAGGTTTATATGGAGGAAGGTGAACCTTAGCTACATGTGCGTCTTCATAAATTGTCACGGTTATCACCGTGGTAGAATGCTATACTGGATAAGGCAACCCCAAGATGCTCTCATTCTTCCTCTCTCAAGAAAAATAATAGAATATCTCTTGCCCTGTATCTCTGAATGTTTCATATATTTGGCCTACTGTGAAGAAAGAGACTGGTTTTGTTGTTAGGGAACCAGTCTGAGTATCTGAAAATATATGCTCAGTTGTTGGCTTTACACATTACTTTTGTTTAACTTTCATCAGGATACTTAATCTTTCAGTGTCACCCAGTGAGATAAATATTTTTTTATTTAAATACAAAGAGGAATTCATGCTATAGAACCACATCCTGATTGCTAGCCTGAAGGCAGTGTTGAAGCCCCTTCTAATATCATGTTGTATTCCTCTTTCACCAGAAGTGATACAAAAACTGAATCACAGCCAGATGTTGATGTCTGGGAAATCCTTCGGAATGCTCCTCCATCTGAGTATGAGAAAATTGCATTCCAGTATGGCATCACTGACCTGCGAGGGTTGTTGAAACGCCTCAAACGCATAAAGAAGGAAGAAAAGAAAAGCACATGTAAGGCAAGATTTCTTTTCTTTGTTTTTCTTTTGTACATGATGCATGAAGCATCTCTCAGACCTCTTCTTCATGGGAAAAACATCCCTGACAGCCCATTACAAATTCTTAAATCTTTTGTCCAATTCTAGTTATTATACAAGAAAGAGAACTGAAATCAGGGAGAGAAAGGAAGATTATAAAGGTTCCAGAAGGGAAGAGAGGTAGAAATTTTAGAGGAGATAGGAAGAATATAGCTTAAGTGAGAAGGATGGAGATGCTCAGAACTTGTTTGCATTGGATTTTACTATAAATCAAGTGGTTGATTTTATCTCTTTTGAATATCAGTAGGCAGACATTCCTACTAAAACTCAATATAAAAGAAAGCCATTCAAATCAATCAGCCATCAGGTGTTAGCTAAGCAAAGGTGTGTTGAACTTCTGTGTAGACAAGCCCTACAGGAGGATGACAAAGACAACCATAGCAGTATCTTTGTTTCCCTAATCAAAGTTACAGTCTGAAACATTGGAATAGGACATTTTTTGATTTGGTAAACACTTTTCACCCTAGCCTTCCTCAAGAGACTAGATCCTGCCTACCAGATAGACAAAGGCCAGAAGATCAAGTTAATGGTGGAACTTGCTAACCCAGATGATGAAGTGAAATGGCTAAAGAATGGGCAAGAGATTCAAGTGAGCGGCAGGTAACAGAAATTAAAGCAGACTTAAGAAATGCATGTGGGAAACTATATCACTGTGGAACAAATAGATAATTCTGCCATCATTGTAGGGGGCGAGAAGAAAAAGGGGACATATAAGAAGGGAAGGGGAAGAAAATGATACATGAGTTCTGAGGAAAACAGCTGTTAGTGTGAGAGACTGTTAATCAATATGTCAGTTCTCACAGTTGTCTGATTTTCTTCTCCCTTTATTTAATCTCTGCACTTGGGATGAAACCTGGCCAATGATCCGTCCATTAGCAAGTAAGTTTCTTCCTATGCCTTCCTCTTTCTAATGCAATCAATGTTTCTTTCTTACAATATAACGGTGAAGTTTTTGTACACTAAAGCCTTTATTCTACTTTTTTCTGATTTATTAGAAATTTTTGTTATTAACAGGTGGGAGGTTATGTTGTTTGTGGGGTCATCTGGCTCCAATGATTATGACTTCTGACTGATATTCTAGAATAATGAAAGCCATTAAAGTAGGTAGCATTTACTGTATGAACCATAAACTCAAGAGAATCATTTTACCACATAGTCAACCTGGGCTGAACCCTGGTGAATAATCTGCCTTTTCAGGGCATTATAAGTGCCTATTTGCACATAAATATTGTAGGTCAATGCTATTTCTTTGCTCATATTCCAAGAAATTCATAATTTCCTTAGGAGCCTTCAGGGTCATTGGTGGGTGTATTATATATCTTCATCCATGATCCAGACAAGGTTGGGATAGCTAGTCAAACATTCTCCCTCCTTTCTGAAATGACCAAAAACAGTGCAACCAATCCCCAACCCCACCCCGAATACCAGCTCTCCGTCAATTATCTTTGAGCTTGTTTTGCATTGCCACAGATATATTTTTGAAGCCCTTGGAAATAAGAGGATTTTGACCATCAACCACTGCTCACTGGCTGATGATGCAGCTTATCAATGTGTGGTTGGTGAGGAGAAGAGTTTCACAGAGCTGTTTGTCAGAGGTGAGCATAATTAGCATTGATGTGCTGGGATCTGAGGATCTCTTTGCCTTCAGATATATGTTTTGGAGGGATGTGAAAAACTTCCTGAAAAACTCACATCTTCCACTTACTCATTTTTTTTTCCTTTTTAGCCTGTCTGCAGTCTTTGCTGCTGCTTTGATGCCTTTTATAAAAAACTGATAGGGCTTCCCCTCCCCCCCTCTATCAGTATGTTATCCCAGCCAACCAGGGAACAGAGCATTAATGAGCTGACCACATGGAGCCAGTTAGGTCAGGCTGTATGATGATGTCAGTGAGGGCCACTGAAGCCAATTGCCCTTATTGTGCAGCATTAGTCCTGCCAGAATGCACATCTAATTCAGAACAATAGACAAGAATGTAGGTAGAGTCAAAGTGTATGGGGGGGAAGGAGTGGCACTGCAGAGGCAACTCGTCCCCCTCTCTGGGCATGTTCATTTCACTGTACAGAAGGAGCTTGTGCATGTATATGTGCACCACTCTCTCTGTATAATTGGGAGCCCTAACAAGCATGGTGCCTGGCGGTATGGGGAGATCCTTGTATGCATACTATTGTATGAACAAAGGACCTAGTCATGTACTTCATTTATACCCCACCTTTCTCCCCAGGAGGATTCAAAGTGGCTTCCGTCATTTGCCTATCCTCCATTTTATTCTCAAAACAATCCTGTGAGGTAGAGTAGGCTGAAAGTGTGTGACTGACCCAAGGTCACCCAGCACACTTCCATGGCAGAGTGAAGATTTGAATCTGGGTCTCCCAAAGCCTATTCTGACACTCTAACCATTACACCACATCACACACTAATCATGATCCACTGAATGTGCACAAATGGGGGCGGGGGCAGAGCTCGCCTTTGTAATGCCATCCCCCAGCACATTCATTTGACACCCAGGGAGCGTCTGAAAAAGTGTGCATTCTGACAAGTGTCTAAATGCCATCTTTTGATGCATGGAAGTTTGCTTGCTGCAGCTCAGACTAATAAAACAGGGACTATCAAGTTGGTTGTCAAGGCAACAGACATTCTCTCTCCCTCTACTGCAAGTTTTCGTGCTCCTTTGAGTGCACTCTTCCCCCCCCCAAAAAAAAAAATTGAAAATGAGTGCTTTTTGAAAATAATAATAATAAAAAAAACTGAAGCTCATCTCTGCAGTTCAGCTAAGCTCTATTCAGGTCACCCTTCTGCCACAAACCCCAGCTTGGAAGAAGGGTGGAATACAAATGAAGCATGTGAGATAAGGACTATAACCTATGTCAGTCTCACAGACTGTACTAAAACAGGAGCACTCCAAAAATGAAGTGTGCCTGTTCCTGAACTTTCATTAGATTTCTTTATTACCTGTTGGGATTTGACCATGCTATTCTTTATTGATTTGAGCTGTGGTTCCTTTCTGTGTATTAGAAGGGAAAGAACACGTCTGCAAAACTGTTCCTGTCATTCTCCCCTTGCAGTTCTTTTGCAAGAGAATGGGATCACTTCCTTTCTTCTTCCTTTGCAATTTCTACCCTTTCTGTCCCTTTGTGCCAGAATTGTCTTGATCTAAATTCTGAAAAAGCAAAACTTAGGCTCCCTGTTTAGTTCTCAGATTACATAATAACAACACTATCCTAATTATGATTGCACCATTAAGCGTGCTAAATTTCTGGTTAATAGTTGCAAAGAATGAAGGGCGAGATAACTGAGCACTCCCCTGTTTAAGAGTTTCTCAGAGTGTTTTGCAGAGAGCCAGCCTTGTCTGGGGTCAATATCCAATAAATAAATAAATAAGCAACGCATAAGGTAATTCAGCATCACAAATCCATTATTCCTATGAACAGACCTTTCCAGGGGTCTGGACTCCAGGGGAACAAGGAGCTGTTTTCCTTGCCTTCTGGGTAAAGGAAAAGCATACTGCCACAGCTGAACATAAACTGAAATGTAATGGGAATTGGTTGCCCTCTGTACCCCCTCCCTCAATCCATTTGCTTTCACATTCTAGAGCCTCCTATACTGATTACTCATCTTTTGGAAGACCAGGTAGTGATGGTTGGAGAAAGAGTGGAGTTTGAAATTGAAGTGTCTGAAGAAGGGGCTACTGTGAAATGGTAAGAAAACAAACAGGATATGGGATTTTCTGTTCCCTGTAAGAGTTTAAGATGAAAGAATAATTGGACTTGGTGCCACAGTACTTGCCACCTCTTGGAGGGGAGCAATGTTCACAGAGTTCCATTGTTTTCCACATGGGGATTGCCTTGGCTGGTTTCCACACTGCAACTGGTGATATAGCTGAGTTTCTACATGGTGGGTTTCCCTGAATTTTCTCCCCATTCCCCCCAGCAGCTGCCATTCCTACAGGACTTGGATGATACCGACCTTTCCATTCACATGGCTGCCACTCCAACATAGCTGCAATCTTTCCCAAAGCATCTCTGCAAAGCGGGTTTGGGTCTCAGGGTCCATTCAGATGGCTCTATAGATCCGCGTGAGGCATGAGTGCCTCATGGATTTAAATGTAATGTCCAGACATCAACATCTGGGAAACATCCATCTTCCCCCGTCTGATCGTTCCAGCGTGTGATTAAAAAATGGCACCCGTTTGGGATGGTCTGACCATCCCAAACGGGCGCTATTTTAAAAAATCTTGATTCTGCACATGCACAAATAAACAAGGCTGCTATATCATGCCTATATGCATGCACAAAAAGTTTTTTTTTAAAAAGCCCCCATGAGTGCCTCCTTCAGTGGATGCCGTTTAGACATTCCACAGTGGAAGCAGCACGTGGCAAGGCAATTCCCCAGGTGATGTCTGGTCATGCGAGGACGGATTAAAAAGATCAGGATTAAATGTGAGACAGCATAATGGCAGGATTAGCTGCCCGTCTGAATGCACCCTGAGTCTGTTTGGATCTCTTGTCTAGTCTGTTGCTTAATGAGCAAGGTCTGTTTGCCTGGGACTGATTGCAGGCCCCACCCTCTGCTGCTGCTGTTGCTGCTGGGAGGCAGAGGCTGTGGGCCTCTGAACTATAAGGCTGCTCCTAGGCAGAGGCATGAGCCTTTGGCATGAGCCGGGCCCTTAGCCTGGGGATAATGCATTCCACAGGCCAGGAAAGGCACTGCCAAGTCTAAAAGAAGGCCTGTGTGGTTAACAGTACAAGTCAAGGAAGCTATACAAATAAAGAGGTTTCTTTTAAAAAGTGGAAGGTCTGCCCTAATGGACTGAACAGAGGGGACCAAAGGCTCTGACAAAAGAAATGTAAGTCAGTAATTAGGCATGCAAAAAGAGATTTTGAACAGCGTGTTGCTGAAAGCATCAACACAAACAATAAACATTTTTTTTAAAAAAAATATCTTGAGCAGGAAACCAGCCAGAGAAGCGGTGGGGCTGTTGGATGACAAAGGAATAAAGGGATGATGGGAAGATGGCAGAGAAGCTCAATGCCTTCTTTGCTTCTGTGTTCATTGTAGAAAATGTGGGGCACGTATCCATGCCACAGCCTCTATTTTAAGGAAGGGACTGAAGAACTGAGCCAAATTGAGGTGACCAGAGATGAAGTTCTAGACCTACTAGGGAAATTAAAAACCAATAAGTCTTCAGGTCCTGAAGGCATACACCTGAGAGTTCTTAAGGAACTCAGGTGTGAGATCGTTGATCTAATAACACATATATGTAACCTATAGGCTATCACTAAATTCAACCACTGTACCAGAAGAACAGAGAGCAGCAAATGAAGGGAACCAGGAAATTACAGGCCAGTCAGCTTAAAGTCTGTCTCAGGCAAATTAGTACAAAGTGTAATCAAAGATAGAATAATTAGGCACATAGAGGGAGAAAGCCTGCTGAGGGGACAACATGGTTTCTACAAAGGGAAGTCCTGCCTCAGCAATCTTTTGGAGTTATTTGAGAAAGTGGACAAACATGTAGACAATGGTAATCTGGTAGACATTATATACCCGGACTTTCAAAAGGTTTTTGACAAGGTATCTTATCAAAGACTCCTGAGTAAATTTAGCAATCATGAGATAAGAGGACGGGTTCTTTTATGGATTAAAAACTAGTTAAATGACAGGAAGCGAAGAGTAGGAATCAATGGGCAGTTCTCCCAATGGAGGGAAGTAAGCAGTGGGATTCCACAGGGATTGGTATTGGGGCTAGTACTATTTAATTTATTCATAATTTATCTGGAACGAGGGGTGAGGAATGTAGTGGCCAAGTTTGCAGATGACATGAAATTATTCAGGATGGAGAAAACTAAGGCTGTCTGTGAGGAGCTCCAAAAGGACCTCCACAAATTGGGTGAGTGAGACAATGTGGCAAATGAAATTAAATGTTGGTAATGGTAAGTGTAAGGTGATGAACACTGGGACAAAAAATCCCAACTTGAAGTATAGGCCAGTGGGTTCTGAAGTTGCTGAGACTGAGAGGGAAAAAGATCTTGGGGGGGGGGTCTTAGTGGATAGCTCAGTGAAAGTGTCAACCCAGTGTGCTGCAGTGGTGAAAAATAATCCCTCACTCTATGTTAGGGATTATCAGGAAGGGGATAGAGAATAAAACAGCCAATATTGTAATGCCCTTGTATAGGTATATGACAGGACCTCATTTTGAAATACTGTGCACAGTTCTGATCACTGTCTATCCAAAAAGACATTGCAGAGCTGGAAAAAGCACAGAGGAGGGCAACCAAGATTATCAGGAGGCTGGAGCATCTTCCCTATGAGGAAAGGCTCCCAAAATTCTAGAACTTGAGGGCATCCAGTGAAGCTGATGGGCCATAGGTTTGGGACAGACAATAGGAAATACTACTTTATACAGAGAGCGATTAAAATGTGGATTTAGCTGCCAGAGGATGTAGTGATGACCACAGAAATAAACAGCTTGAAAAGGGGATTAGATACATTCATGGAAGATAAGTCTATCCATGGCTACTTGGTATGGCGACTGAAGGGAACCTCCACATTCAGAAGCACTAATCCTCTGAATTTCAGAGCCAGGAGGCAACATCAGAGGAGGACTTGAGCCTCTATGCCCTGTTGTTGGCTGTCCAGGGTAAGTGGTTGGCCACTGTGTGCGGGAGGATGCTGGACTAGACGGACTACTGGGTTCGCCCCCCCCCATTCAACTTGTTTCTTTCTGATCTTCCCTCCTATTTATCTAAAACTGAGGATCATGCCCCCAAACTACACTCGAAATCGGTACCTCTTCTCTTATATGCTGATAATACCGCTGTTTTATCCCTTACTAAAGTGGGATTTGTGCGCTTTCTATCAGCTTTTATCTATCAGCTTTTTATATTGCACCCAGAATTCCCTACTCATCAAACAAGACTAAAATCTTACTATTTTCCAAATCATTGAAGTGGCATACTTGAAAAATCAATGGCAGATCCATCACCCAAGTTAAATCCTTTAGGTATCTGAGTGTTCTTTTTTACTACAACTTAAAATGGTCCATGCATCGTGACCAAGCCCTTCTCTTGGCTAAGAATAAGCTGTCGGCATTAACCCACTTTCATTACCAAAAAGGTAATCGATCTGTTCCGGCTGCTTTATAGATTTTCCGTACCACCATTCTCCCTCAGTTGCTTTATGGGATTCCTGCGTGGTTCCAATGCTTCAACCAAAATGTTGAAAAAATCAAAATATCTTTTCTACGTCATATTCTAGGCATCCCCAACTCAGTGCGCTTATTTCACCCTGTGTGCTGAACTGGGCCTTCACACAGTAGAATCTAGAGTTTGGACCATCACAATCAAATACCAGCTTCACCTGTACTTTCACTTTCCACTGAACAGTCTGATTTCCCTCTTACCTGCAGATCCTTTCATGCCCAAATGGTTTAGGTTAGTACTCGATAAAATCAAGTCATTCGGTATTGACTTAGACTCACTGACAAACTCCCAACAAATCATATATATTTCAAATGATTAAAAGGAGAATATTAGATATCGATTCTCCATTAATAATCTCTGGAGCAAAGGGCACGTGTTCACCTCGATTTCTGGGCCTTCCCCTTCCCCAAAATGGTACGCTTCAATACTTTTCAAATTTAAAAAACCCTTGCCAAAGCAGAGCATTTATGTTGGCCAGGTTCAAAATATTCCCCTCATTCATGGTTTCCGGCAGGTACAAGGGTATCCCTTACGATCAGAGATTGTGCAGGTATGGCAAAGAACCTGATTCTACACAACATATTCTATTAGATTGTCCATTGTTCACTGCCTATCAATGCCACCTGATTAAACCACTTCTCCCAGCCCCTAATCTCATGTTAAATAAACAGATAGAACCTTTGTTAACCAACAACTCCACTCAGTCACCGAACAGGTGGCAGAGTTCCTGGCCTAGCAGCAAAAGAGATAGGGTGATTTCCCACTAAAGCTGCCTTGGGGTTGCGCCGCCGTTTGCCCCGATACTATTAGTCAATTTCACACCCGAAGCCGCGGGGCTGCATTTTGACCCGCGGCTTCGCCCGATTTCCCCCGCAGTTTCGTAATCCTGTTTTTTGAGGATTACGAAACTGCAGGGGAAATCGGGCGAAGCCGCGGGTCAAAATGCAGCCCCGTGGCTTCGGGTGTGAAACTGACTAATAGTATCGGGGCAAACGGCGGTGCAACCCCAAGGCAGCTTTAGTGGGAAATCACCCATAGAAACCAAAAGTGGTAAAAGTGCTAGATAGGGGAAGATTACATGCCTACTCTTCTTAGTTAAGATCCAACTGTACTTAGTTTCTGATATGCCTCTTGTTTTGGAGAATTTCTGTAGACTGTTTTTATTTTCCCCTCAAATCTCACTCAGGTGTTTTGTTGGATCTTATCTTGTCATGCCAATAAAGGTTGTTTGTGTTTTTTTAAAAAAGTCTATTGGGTTTGATCCAGCCCGGCTCTTCTTATGTTCTGTTCTAACTCCCCTGCCTCCAAGGCAATAAGCAGAAGAATGGGGGGGACCCACTTCTCTTATGGCAAAACAAATATTGGTTTCATCTAGCTTTTTCTCACATTCTGTTTTAAGGACAGAAATGCCTAAAGGTTGTTTCTCATGAAATGGTTTGCCTGCACAGGTACTTGTGTAGAAAAGGCTTGTAACTATTGCTTTTGTGATGACAGGCAAGTAAATTTTGGCCTTGTTCTAGGCATCCTCCATGTGGCTGTAGCAAAGTGTAACCCATTCCTTATACTGTCTTTCCTATGAGACCTTCATGTGCTTGTTCACCTTTTCAAGGACAAAGTGAGAAACTGTTCTTAAATATCTCTGACGCATGTTTCTTATCCATTCTTTGTGGGTGGGGAAGGACCAAGAATTTAAATGTATTCACTCTAGGCAATAGCATTCACTTACGGATATCTGAATGTGTGGGGTGCTCTGGTGGCTATCTAATCCTTCCCAAAACTCAATGCAGCTGCTACTATCTGATCCTGTGGCTCAGAGCTACTCCCTGAAATATAAATACTCATTATAGACTATTGATATCTGTGGAATGGAAATCAGACAAGGGTGAAAGTGCAGCTGTCCTAGCTTTATATGGAGTTGGAAGCCAGGAGGAGAGACCTCTCAGCCTCACAACAAATCTCTAAAAGAGTCAAGTATCTTATTATTGGGACCAACCAAATCACCACAGAATAGTGAATGCAGGGCTTGCATTGTAAATAGCATTAGGGAGGGTTTTGATATGCAGCCGGCTCTTATGTGTTCAAAAAGAAAAGCTCCATCTATTTTTCTTCAGCAGAATTTCTTCACCAGAACTTCTGGTGGATCTGGAAAAATGTCTTGCAGCTGGCAACATCTTCTCATTTCCACTTTAAGAAAGCAGCAGACCACAGAGTGTAGGCTCTTCAAACAACCCCTGACGCAACTTTTTCCCCACTGTGTGTGTCTGTGTGTGTGCTCTTAGCATCCAGTCCAATGAAGAGGTCTGAGAACAAAAAAAGCTTCCGTCCAGTATTTTGTGATATTTCCATTGGCCCAATTTTTTTTTTAAAATATCCATTACTGTGTTTGTTCCCTGTATCAATGCAGCCACCTACAGGTTTTGTATAAAATAATTTAGTAACTAGCATCACTCTCCCTCAATTAAAAAATGCCAGAAATGATTCCTATTCAAAATCAAGAGTAGGGAAGTACAAATATAAACATCCACATGGGAAAATTGTCACAATTCAGAAGCAAATTAAAATTAAATTAGAATAACATTCAGTCCATTTATGTTCTGATAACTTCCTATTACTGCTACATTCAGACTTCATAAGCAATAATTGATTCCTTCCTATATTACACCTTCTCAAATAAAATGATGTCCATTTTTTATGAAGGAGATGAGAAATGACTGTTTGCATCAAAATCACAAAGGAAATCAACTGGAGCACTATTTATCTATGTTTGTGATGCATATTATTGTTCCATGCCCCTTACATTCTCCAGAATGTCATCATGCCTCATCTGTATAAAATTGCTCACAGGGACAATCCTTTCCTCATGCCTAGAGGTTAGGGACACAGCTGAACCTAAGCTATGTATGGGGCATGATAGACCATGGGAGAGGCTGCACTACTATTGAGCTATGAGAAGGAATATAAGCCAACAATATTTGATATCTATAGGGAAAAGGATGGAGTAGAGTTGACCCGAGAAGAGACATTCAAATACCGTTTCAAAAAGGATGGGAAAAAGCACTATCTCATCATTAACGAATCTACCAAGGAAGATAATGGCCACTACAAAGTGCAGACCAATGGTGGGGAATCAGTTGCTGAACTAATTGTACAAGGTGAGACATGAGGAATGCTTTCTTTTCTAAATAATAAAAAAGAATGTACTGAGTCTGGTTGTAACTTGCTCTGTAGTAATGGCTGATGCAGCTGTAGCTAATTGCATGACAGCTAATACTACAGGGCTCCAAGAGCCTATTATGGGGATTGTTGGGCCTATATGCCGGATGTAACAGAATCCTAATAACAACAGGTGTCTGTTTATTATGTCCTATTAAAGCCTCACGTGCTCCGGATGTATCTTCCAATTTCACCTTTCTTTAGCCACTTCTTTCTGTAAAAGCAACTTCAACGGTATCAGTATTTGGCTGACCTCTGACCTGCTGATGTTTATGCCACTTCTTCCTCAAATTCATGATTCCAGAGAAGAAACTGGAAGTGTACCAAAGCATTGCGGATCTGACAGTGAAGGCACGGGACCAGGCTGTGTTCAAGTGTGAGGTTTCTGATGAGAATGTGAAGGGCATCTGGTTGAAAAATGGGAAGGAGGTGATTCCAAACGAGAGGATTAAAATCTCTCACATTGGCAGGTGAGTCATTCTTCAGAAAGCCAGGGCAGAACACTAAAGTTGTCTTCATGGGACGGTAGCATAGACCAAGATTCTTTATTGATTTTAGTTAAGAGGGAGAATGGGGGGCCATAAGCAGATTTAAGCAGATACTTTCCCACTACATGTTGTAAATTGTTAAGTAGATATGAGGGATGTGTTTGAATTAGTTCTGAAATGTTACTGTGTGTATATAATTTACTTACTTATTAAGAAATATATATTCTTCCTTTCCCCATTGCTCAATGTAGCTTACAATCCATAATTAAAAAGTCAAATAACAAAAAGATTCCATTCCCCCTTCCAAAAACACCCTTATAAAATGCCTGCAATGTTATGTACATTCCATTAAAAGCTCTAGTGAATAAAACAGCATTACAGTGCCTCCTAAAGTTTCCCAAGGACAGTGCTACCACTTGCCTTCTTGGAAAGCCTGTTCCATAAAGCGGGAGCAACTACTGAGAAAGCACAAGCCCTAGCTGATTCCAGCCAGGGTACCTTTAGTAAAGAAATACTCAGCAGGTGGCAAGCTGAAGATGATTGCTGCACAAAGGGACATCATACAAGGAGAGACAATCCTTTTGAGGTGTGGGTCCCAGGCTGTGAAGGGCATTAAAGGTCATAGCCAGAGCCTTGAATTAAATTTTAAAATGGACTAGCAGCCAATGGAGCTGCATTTAAAATAAGAGAGCTGTGTTTCTGTGTCCCTACAACAACTGAGTTGCCATTCCAAACCAGCTGCAATCTCCAGGTAGCACAACATAATGGCCAAGTTAGCTGAGTCTGGGAAAGGAGAATCTTGGTGAATCAGATGTGGCACTCTTGGCTATCTTGGCCATCCCACCAGCCTGCTTTCCAAATAGCAAAACTAGTACATGATTACCCCCCCCCAAAAAAAACCTGCTGTTACGGTGTTATGGTACCGTGACTACCCAAGATATGGCAACTCAAGGAATTTCAACGATGTCCAAAATCATGTGTAATGCCCCACTTTTTAAACATTCCACTGAATGCTGATGTGTGTATTTAGCTGATTATAGCATTCACCTGGATTGTCAGCATTCAAATATGGATGTCCACATTTGCCAAATTTTGACTATTTATACATGTGGGGTAGCCGTTTTAGTCTGTTGCAGCAGAAACAAAAAGGAGTCTTGAGGTACCTTAAAGAACTATAAGTTTTTGTGGGCTACATTTATTTAAGCATAACGGCCACAAAAGTTTGTGTTTCAATACTGTTAGTGTGCCCCAAGGCTCTTTTGTTTTGGCTACTGAGATATAGACACACATGTACAAAACTGTTGCTATGTGTAGTGTATTTATGCATGTATATATACATACGTGCAACAGAGGGTTTTTGAAAGTAACAGTAAGTCGCTATTGAAAATTGCTCCTGCTCAGAAACACCCTTGTGTGGGCACACTGTATTTTATTTATTTATTTAGTAAATTTATGTGGCACCTCTCCAGAGAACTGCATGAAGCAGTTTATATCTACAACATTACAACGAAATAATTAAAACATATCCAATAAAAATGAACTGATGCCATTAAAACAAGCTGCTAAAACTCAAGCCATCACCATTAAAACAAGCTTGGGTATATTTAGGATTCAGTCCAGTCCAGTCTGTGGCAGAAAAACCCAGATTCCCTCTGCTACTGTACGTGGGCAAGGAATGGGACCTCTGAGTTCCAAGTGTTCCTAGGATGAGTGCAGGGGAGAGAGCTGGTTGTCACCCTTTCAGAGATTTCCTTGGTGGGACTCATCACTCCCATTCTTACAGAGGATGGGGTTTGCTATGTATAGGGGTGAACAGAGTCTTACAATGTGTGTTTTTCAGAATCCATAAGCTAACTATTGACGATGTAACCCCAGAAGACGAGGCTGATTATTCATTTGTACCTGAAGGATTTGCATACAACCTCTCAGCCCATCTTCAGTTTTTGGGTAAGTGTTCCAGAGTCTACATTCTAATAATTAATGCAGGAATGCAACTGCTTGGTTGTTTGAATGAAAAACTTTTCACTTAGGCATTAGAAGATAAAAGCAGGGGGCAAGAAGAGCTTGCAGGAGGCATCACATTTTCCCCTCCTCCATTATTTCTTCTTTCCCTTCCCTGAAAGCCCCCATATCCCCTCCCCTTTTCCTGCTTCCTTCTCTCCTTCCCACCCACTAGCCAACTTATCTTCATCTCCTCTCACATATATAAATACCCCATAGTCACCCAGCACACTTTCATGGCAAAGTAGGGATTTCAACCTGGGTCTCCCAGGTCGTAATCTGAAACTCTGCCCACTGCAGCACACTGGTTTTTGAGGGGTGCCTGTTGTTGAATGGTAGCAAGCAGGTAGTCCTGTGTGAGTCATGCATGTTATGTGGTAATAAATCACCTGGTGGTTGCAACTGGCGTGGGCCTGGCCCCGATGATGCCTTCTTCGAAAGACAAAACAGCCCTGGGGAAACTGCCCTCCCTGCACTTTTCACTGACAAAACCCAAGACTTGACAGCTGGCAATAATGTTGTCATTGTTTAGCAATGGCTGCTGAGGGCATTCATTTCTTAAAGCTATAGGTGCTGTTTCTATTCTTTTGGGTGGTTTTAACTGCTCAGATATATGTTTGTTTGTTGGATTTTAAATTTTTATGCAAACCTTGGGCATTTTTCAAATTTGTAGAAAGATCTGTCTTGTCTGTTCATGGCTCCAGTCTCTGGATTTAAGTATCCACAGATTTGACTATGCTGAGAATTATATATACTGATGGACATAAGGAACATCTCAAAAACTTGGAAGGATGAAAACAGCATATTACCATGACGCTGGAATGGCATCCATAAAGAAGAATTTGTACTGTATGCCAGAGAAGGCAATCTGTTGACTGCATTGAGCTTAAGGGACACAGCACCTGTACATCTTATTTATTTAGTCTGCTTCCAGGCCACATTCTCAACCCAAATGACCCCAAGACATTTTACATGGAGCAATCCTCTGAGCTTATATTGCTTGACTGAGCAAAGATGGGAGACCTAGGTGTTACTCCTAATAGCAGCCTTGCATGCTGAGTGACTATGCACCATCATTAGTTCCAGCTTTTCATGTGCCCTGAGCTCCCCTTTTCCCTCCAGCATATCCCCTTTGTCCTTTAACCACACTTCCTTCCATTAGGCTCCTCCCCTTTGACTCTACCCTTTCTTCTTTAACCACACCCTTTCCCATTTCCATTTGTTTACTTTGGTAAAGACAGATCAAAATTTTGCTTTCTTGGTTTTATGAAAGCAACTCAGAAAATGGTCACCTCATGGATGCAGCCGTAGTGTAAGTGCTCGACTTTCAGTGGAAACGTCATTGAGTGTATCACTATAGTGTGCAGTTAATGTGAGAAAAGAACTCATATTGTTTCCTAAGTCAGGGGGATCCCACAGTTTTTCAAGCGCAATATGTTTAAAATTCCACTGAAATGATCCAAGGCACTTGGAGCCTTTTGTTCCCTTATCATTCCCATCCTGATTCATAGCTTGAAATCATAAAACATTTACAACTGAGAAATATTTACAACCAGGATAAAGCTGATTATTACTTTTCATTGTAAACACTTCTGCCATTCTAGTCTTTATAGTACTATTCCCAGTTGTACCCTCTTACACCCTGAGCTATAGGCCAGCAGCATAATCTTGCATCACCTGTCCTGGGAACTCTTATGGGGAAGGGGGAGTAGGAGTCAAAGCTTGGTGGGGATTGTTGCTGTAAGGTTTTTTTTATTACCTCTTGTTTTTATGGTCCCTTTTCTGCAGCAGTCTGAAGCCTGAATCTCTGCCCTTTACTGCTGATTGCAATGGCAAATGGCAGTTGTTATTCCTTAAGGTGCCACTGGGCTTTTGTTTCATAAAAGAAACATAATTATTTCACAGCCCCCCTCTTCAGCCCCTGCCTCACTTCACCAACCACTGACACAGATGGGGGGGGGGCTCTGTATGTCCTTTGGGGATCTCCCCATGCTTAAGTGCTGTGCTTCTGGTGCGGTGGAATGAGTTCATTGTTTATTTAGCTTTTATTTCACCTTCCAAATCCTCAGAGATGGCTGACATAAACTCATAAAATGAAATGAAACAAACAGCATTGCAAAATCTCTCTAGTCAGATAATTAATACCCTAATTAAGAAAATTTAAGGAAGAATCAGATTGTTGATTGTAATATGGGTGTGATTTCTATGATTGCCTAAATAGGAGAGAGATTAAATAGGCTAGAGAGACAACAAACAGTGATAGTGCTTGATTTCAGTTCTCATGTAGATTAACTACAACCCAGCACAGAGTTAAGCACACTTAAGCCCACTGATCTCAGTGGAATTTATGTATGCATAACTATGCATTGGATTATGGCTGCTATGGAAAGGTCATGTCTGGGTGTAATGCAGAGAAATAGTTCCACATGCTATAAATTATTGTTTCCTGGAATAACTAATTATGGAATCCACAGGAGGAAAAATAATGTTTGTTTTGATTCTAAACAGAACAACAGAATTGATCCAGTGTAATGTCTGTTCTGGCTGCAGGAACTCCTCTGCTTAGAATGGCTTCCCTGCAGGGATGTCAGATTTCATAAATGGGTTCCATATTGGTATTCTGGAGTACTCAGTCTCCCCTATAACATTCTAGAAATCAGTTGCCGGGGTGTGTGTGTGTCAGAATTCTGAAAATTTTCAGATGTTGTGTCCTCCCCCGCCCCTTTTTTTGGGGGGAATGCTATGCTTTCTCCAGAGCAAAGAAGCCAAAAGCCAAACATACAAGAACAACCATCAGACAAAAGCCTCCAAATGCAAACAAAATCAACAACACCAACAGAACTAACATCATATCAGAGAATCCCAATTGAACCACAGGCCAGTGTAGCAAGCCCAACACAATCGGTGTCAAACCAGAGGCCCAACCCAAACAAACTTAAGCAAGAGCAGGCCCGTAGCCAGGATTTTTTAATTCGGGGGGGGCTTTAAGTAAGTCGGGGGGCACCCTCACACACCTCAAGCAAGCATCATAAATAAAATTAAAAAATGAAAGTTGGGGGGCCTGGGCTGGATGGGAAATTGGAGGGCCTTGGTGGTAAGTTGGGGGGGGCAGGCCCTGAGAGGCCCCACTGTAGCTACGGGCCTGAGCAAGAGACACTGTTACTATCCCAATAGGCCCAATGTCAAACCACAGAAACCAAACAGAATCTAGGGCCAAAGTACAAAGTGCAACAGAACCAACATCAAACCATAGGATCCAGTGTAATATGACCTTATGGGATGCTACTACCATCAGCATTTTATCTGCTTTTTATATGTATTTATGATTGCCATATTTTTAATATTATGTTATTGCATTGTCTCAATGCACCTGTGTTTTAACATATTTTAACCCACTGTAAGCCGCCCTGAGCCTGCTACGCAAGGAGGGTGGGATATAAATCAAATAAATAAATAAATCCTGCCACAAAGCACAAGCCCTTTAAAAATTGAAAATTTGTTAGCAATAGAGAAAACACAAAGCAGTTAAAAATTCTAAAACAAGCCAAGAGAAGAGAACACAACAAGACAGCATAACTATTTAAAACACTTTAAAAAACAATTCAAAACAAAATCGAGGAAAACGATTTTTTAAAAGAACCAAAAAGAAAACAGTGGCTCCCACAGAGGTCTATGAGAGAATCATCATTACAGGGCAGACAGTTCCAGTGCTTCCCCAACATTCTGGGACAACTGCCTCCACTCCCCACCATTGCCTGGGAAATCTTTTAAATGGAAGAAAAACAGGCCTGGGAGCCTTAAAATGCAGGCCCTGGATATTCCCTAATATTCCCAAATACTTCTGGAAATATTTGGGACCTAAATACTGATATTCTGAAAATCCCAAACACTGCTCCGAACACCTGAAAAATATTCAGAAGGTATAAGCCAGAAATAACAGAGCACACATCTCTAGTTCCCTGTTGATGTCAGTGAAATGAGCCCATCTCTGTACACATTCTTATACTGAAATGAATAGAGACCCTCCTCATGTGCAGAAGTTCCGTGTGCACATTTAACTTAGCATGGCTTTATGCCAGGTGACAAGAAGTATAATGGGCACAATGCACAAACTTTCAAATACCAATCCCTACAAATAATGTTAATAGATTTAGGCTGTGGTCAGGAGTTTTGGATGTTAGAAAAAAGTAAGAGTAGTTGATATGTTGATGATATATATTTAATTACTGAAACCTGAAGATGAAATTGAGCATTTGGTATAAAAATTAGCTAGCATACTAGCAGTAATGTTTTTCAGTAGGAATATTGGAAAAGCTAGCTAGCACCTAATTATTCAGAATATAAATGATACACCTAAGACCCAGTATGGTGTAGTGGTTAGAATCTCAGACTAGAACCTGAGAGATCCAGGTTCAAATCCCCAGTCTTCCATGAAAGCTTGCTGGATAACCTTAGGCCTAACTAGCTCACATGATTGCTGTGAAGATAAAATGGAAGAGAGGAAAATGATATAAGTCTCCATTGGGGAGAAAAGCAAATGAAACATATAGATAGTAGGAGTTCTTTTATGTATACAGAATGTTCTGTTAATGCAAACGGGCAAAATGCTTCAACATGCAAATAAAAAAGATAAATCTGACAACTTGAGATGTGTATCTGGATATTCTTGAGACAAATATTTAACAAAATTTAGTTGTTTTGGGTTGGATTGAATATATCTGAAATGACACAAACAACTCCTAAAATTCCAGGAGTAACAAAATTTATTTCCTAGAATTTTAGGAATGTTTCAGGGAGGCCAAGAGTGAGGCGATCCCTACCACCTCTACCAGCAGTTCCCAAGGAGGCTGTGGAAACCATAAATGGGCCTGGAGGCAATTTTGTAATGGATGAGGGCTAACAAGCTGAAACACAATCCTGGCAAAACAGAGGTGCTACTGGTGGCGGAAAGGTCTGACCCATGAAGCAGGTTATCTCCTATTCCGGATGAGGTTGCATTCCCTCTAAAGGAGCAGGTTCGTAGCTTGGGGGTCCTCCTGGACCCGGGACTCCTGTTGGGTAAACAGGTGGTAGTGGTAGGCAAGTGTGCCTTTTACCAACTTTTGCTAGTGAGTCAGCTGTGGCCCTTCCTGGGCAGAAAAGATATTGCTACTGTGGTGCATGCCCTGGTAAAATCTAGATTAAATTATTGCAGTGTGCTGTATGTGGGGCTGACCTTGAGGACTTTCTGAAAACTATAATTGGTACAGAATGCTGAGGCCAGAGTGTTGACTAGAGTGGGTCATAGGGACCATATCACTTGCATCTTGTTCCATCTACACTGGCTTCCAGTTTGCTCCCAGACTCAATTCAAGGTACTGCTGCTGACTTTTAAAACTCTGTATGGCCTGAGACCAACATACCTTCTCCCATATGAACCTGCCCATACCCTCCAGTCATGTTCAGATAAGCTGCTTTGGTTGCCCCCCTCCCCCCATCTAGCCAGGGCTTTTTTGTTTGTGGCACCAAAACTTTTGAACTCCCTCCCCAGGGATTTGTCCATCTCCCTCTATCTGTGTCTGTTTCCAGTGGATGAAGACTTCTTGTTGTATTTGGTATACCCCTGATAACACCTAAAAACATAAGAGAAGCCACACTGGATGAAGCCAATGATCCATCCTGTCCAACACTATGTGTCACACAGTGGCCAAAACCCAGATACCAATTATTGGCCCTCCTCCTTAGTTCTGGTGTTATTTGTATTATTTTATAATTTTCAATGTTGTTTTTAATTTTTAATTTTTTTATGTTTGCTGCATTCAAGTAGCTGATCAGGTAGAAAGGTGGCATAAAAATGTTCTAAATAAATAATAAAGAAAAGGGGAGAGAGGTAGCTGACCCCAGCAAATAGTTGTTTGGCAGCCCTGGCTCCCTTACATTTTAAAGGGCCATTGTTTTCTATGAGAGTAGGCTTGGGCTCTGAAGTCCCATAGAAAAAAGTGGCTCTTTAAAATGTAAAGGGACCTGGTGCCACCAAATAGCTGAGCCAACTAATAGCTGATAGCCAGACATGGCCTCTGGAGGACAGGACTGCCAATCATTATTTCTTGTGGGGAAAATTATTATTAATTCTTCAGTATTTCCCCATATCTCTTTAGCATTTAAATTAGAGGGAGGACTGAATCTGCCCAGTCCTGGCTGGCTGGCATCAGCCCTGCTAGCAGCTGCACAGCCACACTGCAGGCCTTCTTCCCAGAGGTGGCAGAGCTTGCCCTGACAGTAGCTCCCCTGGGCTCTGGAAGCCCATAAAAAATAAAGGGACTAGGTCCTGCCAAACAACTTCCTTTCTCTCCTGTCTGGAGGAAAATACACCCCCAAAATGTTTTAATTTGGGTTTTAAGGGTATGATTTTTGAATTCTGAAATTCCCAACCCTAAAAACTGTGCCCCAAAACAATAAAAATTAAAACATCCCTCCCAAAATTTCAGCATAATGAAAATATGCCCTTTTTAAAACAAAAACAAAACGCTATCCTGAAATTAAAATGAACTTTTAAAAAGTATAGACCCTACTGACAGCCTGCCTTCTACATACGTAATCTACTGTACTGGATAGGTGTATATGGCTAACGGAATAGATATGTGAGTGCTGATGTTGAACAATTGAGAACTGTTTTCACTTTTAAAAATAATGCAGAAGAGGAAGTTAGGTCAGGAAATAATGTTTATTCCACTATACAGAAGCAATTTTAAAGATGTTTCTATAAATTCAGTATCAGGCAGTGAAATATATAACAGTGGTAGATGAAGCTTAGCTCTGTTTTCAGTTCAGCTGATTTTTAGCACTGTAGCCCTGACCCAGATAGCCTAGGCTAGCCTGATCTCATCAGCTCTCAGAGGCCAAGCAGGGTTAGTATTGGGAAGGGAATGTCAGGGTCACTGTGCAGAGGCAGGCAATGGCAGACCACCTCTGAACATCTCTTGCCTTGAAAACCCTTATGGGATTGTCATAAGTCAGTTGTGACTCAATGGCAAAAAGGGGGAAAAACCCTAAACCTGCAAAGAAAGCAAAGCTGGGACAGGGCAGCACAACAGTAACTGGTTTCAACTGTATCACTCACACTGATCTCCCTGGACTGTAACCTGCTATTTGAATTTGGTCAGCACAGGAACCAGAAGAATCCCCATGTAGTCTGTGGGTATCAGGCGCGTGGAATTGGTCAACCCACCGTCTATAGGCTTCCTAGCTGAGCAAATGAAGCAACAGTTGTTCATACTGAAAATGAAGATACATTGACAAAGAAACATGAGTCCAGACTGAGGGCCAGGTGGAATTCCTGGGGAGCTCTTGGAGCCAATGGGTGGGCAAGAGTGGGGGCTATCTTATGGCACTCTAGTCCTTAAGAAGAAAAAGCAGCCAGATGCCCAGAGACAAGCCATGGCTATGGAAGTGGACAGGGCTTAGCGCTTATTTAGTGAACATTGTTAAAATTTGTCACACAAGCTAATATTTGGGTCAGCTGGTGGATGGAGTGGCCAATATAATAATATAACTGGGTACTATAAGCGAGGGGGGGGGGATCTGAGCAATCGTAATTTTTTTCAGAAAATGATTTATTTTCCACTCCCTTCTGCCTTCTAATATAGATGGTGCAGAAACAGTATATGCTGTGGAAGATGGTTCATGTGCAGAGAACATTTTAAAAATATATATTACTACTTATGAGATGTATGAAAGATGTAGATATGTTAACAACAGAAATGCAAACACTGTTGTGGAATTAACGAGGAAGGATGAATTAAGAAATGAACTGGGGTTTTTTTTAAAAAAATGGGGAGATGACAAGCCTGTCTGTTTCAGCGATGCTTCAAACCCGCAGTAAACAGGGCATTCACACAGATACATCTGCCTGGTGTCCCTCACCCATAGCTAACTGGCACTGTTCCGCTTCACCGCCACATTAAAAAGATACCTCATGTAACTGGTAGCAAATTACGAAAGCCTGTGTGCATGAAGCTTACACACAGCAGTAGCTTCTCTGTACTGTGTGTGCTAGCACAGATAAAAGTTACAGGGAGCCACTTGTCAGCTTCAAAGTAATAAGAGTTCTTTAGGGAACTACATTCTAAATAGTATTGGTGAGAGACAGGGAGAGCTAACTAGCTAGGATAGATGCAGATGCAGAATGCATGTCCTTCATCCATGGTGCCAAAGATGGGGAGTGTGCTCCTTCTTTGTGTGTGTGAGAGAGACAGGTTAAGCTAGAAGGAAGTCTTGTCCCTAAGAATATCATTCTACTTCAAAGGGATAGTATCAGATAACAGGAAGGAAAGGATGCTCTATGTGCCATGACCCTCTGTCTATCTAAATCTTTGGTTGAGGACAGACTGGCAATTTGCTCCAGGAGCCAGTCACGGCAAAAAAGCCCCGGAACAAACTGTTCTGGGGTTTCCCGTTCACACAGCCTGGGCTGCTGCTGGAGCATACTGGGCGGAGCCGCGCAGGAGCATTCAGATTGCTGCCCCGGAGGCACACTGTATGCGGCATTTCCCCATTAATTCGGCTGTGGGTGTATGGGTGTATGTGCGCATGAGCGCTTATGTGCACGAGCGCATTTTGCCGATTGGGGGAGGACTCCGCAGCGCCGGCACCGCATTGGGCAGTAGAGCAGAGCACAGCCAATCATACTGCTGCTGCCTTCTGCCCAACACGGGTTTCTCCTTGCTTATCAGTGGAGCATTCAGACTTCCAGGAAGCGGGAAAACGTGGAACACATGTGTGCTTTCGCAATTTGCTACCAGTTACATGAGGTATCTTTTTAATGTGGCGGTGAAGCGGAACAGTGCCAGTTAGCTATGGGTGAGGGACACCAGGCAGATGTGTCTGTGTGAATGCCCTGTTTACTGCGGGTTTGAAGCATCGCTGAAACGGATCCCTACCAGGGCAAATTGCCTATGGTGCTATCTCTGAAGTCTGAAGCAGGAGACAGCATACAGTCCTCTACTTCCAACAAATACAAGTAGCTTAGCTCAGTCTAAGGGAGCAGGAAGAAAGGAACAAGCAGGCAGCTGTGGGTTCTAAAAGGCATGTGGCAGAACTGCCTGTGCATTGTTCCCTCAGACAGAAAATATATACAGATTATACACACGCCACAGTAAATTTATTGTCAGAAAGCCACCAAAAATGTTGAGGAAAGGAACAATGATATATAAACAAAAATCAATGACAATGCTCA
Source organism: Gekko gecko (assembly GCA_029375565.1). Classification (NCBI taxonomy): domain Eukaryota; kingdom Metazoa; phylum Chordata; class Lepidosauria; order Squamata; family Gekkonidae; genus Gekko; species Gekko gecko. The sequence continues at coordinate 157,344,131 of JAPDNY010000003.1, read as the reverse complement.
AATGTAAGTTTGATTTTGCATACATGGTTTATATCCCATTTTTTCTTTTCATCATTACTTTTGCATCTATTTATTATGACAGCTCAAACCCTGGGAGGTTGTTGTTATGCTTTTTTAAAAAAGTTAACCATAAGTTTAATTTTGATTAGCAAACTTCAGATGCATTTTTATCCCTTTTCCTTTTTGCCTTCTAGAAATCAAGATTGACTTTGTGCCTAGACAAGGTAAGGGCAATGTTTGTCATTCGCAAATCAGGAAAATGGGAGCAAGACAAAAATCTGCTGTGTTTGTTTCAGAATGATATCTAGCTATGATGGAAAATGTTGCGCTGATTTAATTATTTTGCTGCAGAACCCCCAAAAATCCATCTGGACTGCAGGGGCCAGACTCCTAACACCATTATTGTGGTGGCTGGAAACAAACTGAGACTGGATGTACCCATATCAGGAGACCCAGTTCCCACTGTGATCTGGCAGAAAGTAAACAAGGTAACAAGGTGTCTCAAAGTCTATTATATCCGAGATGGTTCCATTAGTCCAAATAATACTTTTAAATACAAAATTCAATTATTATTTTTTATTTTACAAATATTAAAAGATTCCTGTTTGAAAAGACACTGACACATTTTTCCAAAGTACAATTTCCAAAAAAGAAACTTCAGTTTACTGCTCCAAGTAGTCACATTTACTTGGAAGTGAATTCCTATAAATCATATTTTAATCCCACCCTTTCTCCAAGGAGCTCAAAGAAGCTAGTTCTCTTACCTCACCAACACCCCTACAAGGTAGACTTAACTGAGAAGAGGGGTAAGAGGGCGTGACTGGCACAAGATGACCCAGTGAGTTTAATGGCTGAACAGCTATTGAATCCCCTGTCCTAGTCTGACACCAACCATTTCACAGCCCTAGCCTTGGGTAACTTGTCCTCTAGAAATCAATCACTGTGAAGTATAATGTTTCCTGTGTTCTGCATCTCTTCTAGAATAAGGAAATAGTAGTAAAAAACGATAGATCCACAGCTTCTATGGACACAAGCGGAGAGTTGAGTAACAACAATAAGGCAAGTTTTTCATTCTTCAAAAGTTGCCAGAGAAGTACCTGGCCTTTAAGAAACCCTTTGTTTGTTAAGGTGTGCAGAAATTCACAAATTGGTAAATAAACCAGTCCTTTTGTTCACTCTATTTTCTTCTGGAAATGTTTGTTTAAAAAGGAGCCAGGTTTCAAAGAAGTCCTGCCCAGTCCTGCAGTCAAATCTTCTTTCTTTAGCCACACACACAGTGTACAATGGAAGATGTAAAGGGTATGGCGCACTAGTCTATAGATATTATTCTTTTACTACCTGCAAGAGAAAATCTATTTAAAGGCAGGGTTCACCTTCTCCTTCACCCTCTGTGTGTGTGAAATAGAGATATATCTCTGTTGGGACTAACAGATGTCCCATCACACTCAGTACCTAATCACTTCAAATGCTGTGTCTGGCTTTCCTCCCACCACTCATATTAACTGTGCTTAATTTTTCGCAGCTCCTTGCTGATTCTGAAGGCAGAGTCCGTGTGGAGATGTTGGAAGATCACTGTATCTTTACCATTGAAGGAGCTGAGAAGGAAGATGAAGGAGTTTACAGAGTTACAGTGAAGAACCCAGCAGGAGAAGATACAGCTGATATCACTGTCAAAGTTATTGGTAAGGAAGACAGATTTACTCTGCCAGCCTGGAGTACAATTGCCTCAGTTACAAGATTTACATCTTTTGCATTTGATTGGCTGGCTGTTATGGTTTCTCTTGCTTTCTCTCCTCTCACTACTTTGGTCCACCCCCTTTCCCTGCTGGCTATAATAAGCAGGACTGTGTTCCACATAGCACTCAGGAGAAAAAACAGACCAGAAAAAGGCCCAGCTTCTGAATCTGCTGCTTCTTGTAATGAGCATTTAGGATATGGCATCTCCAGGTTGCAATATGGTAATTCCTACTCTTAGACGCCATTATCTTTTAGTGGTAGCCATGGTGTCACTAAGCTGAGGAAGCATGCATGCACATGAAAGCTCACACTTTGAATAAAACTTTGTTGGTTTTAAAGGTGCCACTGGACTCAAACTTTGTTCTACTGCTTCAGACGAACACGGCTACCCTCCTGAATCTAAGCTTTTTCTTGTTGAGTTTGCAAGTTAGTCAAGAGCTCAGACATTTATTAACTGTCCATGAACTCCATTTCCAGTGATGTTCAACACTGACAGTTAGTTGAACCAGTTACAGAAAAAGATAGATTGCTTGCTTTTTTAATAGAGGCTAAAAGTTGAGATTGGCTTTCTTATCTTGCTCTGTTCAGTCCTTGTTGCTTATCTATTATTCAGTTAAGAACCAATCAGTTCTCTAGATAATATCATGGGTGTGCATGCACATGAAAGCCTATATCTAGAATTCAACTTTGTTAGTCTTAATGGTGCCTCTGGTCTCAAACTTTGTTCTCTTGCTTCAGACCAACACAGCTACCCTCCTGAATCTATCACATGAGTATGTTTGGTAATCAGAACTTATGTTGCTATCTCTTATTTAGTTATGAACCGATCAGTTATCTAGTTAATATTTCATGATTATGATAGACAAGATTTAAAGATAAGATAAGAACTGATATTTTTCTATGACTATGCATTCCTGTTTGGAAGTCTCAGAAGAATAGATGAGATTATTTGGTGGGTAATGTGGGCTTTTTTATTATTCCTAAAAGCAGTGAGACAAACTGATAAACTTGATTTGCTTTAAAACCTATTACTTGCTAAGAGGTAATGCTAGGCACTTTGATAATTTTAACATTTATTTTCACAGTAATTGCAGGGTTAACTTTTTCATACTTGTATTTCATTCTATCTAGCTTATTGAAGAAAATAACTTCCTATGGATAAAAGTTTCTGCAGGTTCTCTGTCTGGTTTGCTGGTTACACTCAAAGAACTGTTCGCACTCCTTTGTTCTTTTGTATTAGCAGAAGTAAAGGTTGTAAATCAACCTTTAATAAGATACAGTCCAGGAGAATTCTGTTGCTGAACATATTTTTGCAGAGGCAAAGCTGTTAAAAGTGCTAAGTTCAGGTTCTCTGATTGGATGAGCCAATGATAGATCATCAACAAGGCAAAGAGAAACAAAATTATTAATACAGCAAGCATACCTTTGAGGTATTATTTTTGATCATTTTGACTTAGAAATTAATCACTTTTCTATTTTCCTACCATCGTAACATTCCCTTCCATAGAAGGAAATCTCCACCATTAGATTAATGGAACTTTTCGATTCAGCCCATTGCAGACAGAAGCCAAAGCACTGTGAGCAGAGCTCCATGCATTGAGCAGATCTGTTATGCTTCCCAATCTTCTGCAGCTCCCCACATCACCCCCAGAGCTGCTCCTGAGGATCAGGTGACTCTTGGGAACAGTGTGGGATGCAGCTTGCATGAAGGGGTCTGTGGCAGTAGTGGGGAAGCAGCAGAAATAGTGAATCTGCTATTGGGCAAGTGGAAGTTTACATTTTCATAACCAATATAAAGAATCCAATTCATTTTAGTCTCTCTTTTTTTAAAAAAGATAAAGAAAAGCGTCAACAAAAACATTAAAGGCAAAGATGCTTCCCTTAATGAAGAAGAGGCTTTGAGTAGTTGGACAGACTTATTGGAATGAACAGAATTTTTTCAAAAATAGGAACAGCCTTATTGAAAAGTGTTCTGCTTAAAACACATTTTGATCAAAGCTGTAGACCTGAAGAAGTAAACTGAATTAGGATTTTTAACTGGCCTCTCTCTGTTGTCTTTTATTCCTTGTTCATGTTATTTGTTTTTTTTTATTTTCTATAGGGTATTTTATTGCATCTTAATAAATACATCAATAAATAAATCTTGTTGTGGGAACAGAGACCCTATGATGAAATTATACAGAACCATTTGTAGAAAGGGGAACTTTTTTACTTCTCTTTCTTTCTCCAGATGTACCTGACCCTCCTGAGGCTCCCCAGATCTCTAACGTTGGTGAAGATAATTGTATGGTGCAGTGGCAGCCTCCTAAACACGATGGAGGACAGCCAGTACTTGGTAAGAGTTCCTACTGATACAACATGGCCAAAAGACTTTTTAAAAAACCGAAAACCTTAATACCAAGATTGGAAAGTCTACTGTCAAAAAAATCAGAAATTATCAAAACCACTTGGATTGCTCAGCTATCTCTTTGGTTTCTCATTTTCTATCATTTAAAAGATGACAGTCACTACCTATACAGTCAAAGCAACATTGCAAGCAGGAAATCCATGTTTCCCATGTAACATACAGAATGACAGTAGTTCATTTCTTCATGCCTTCCAGTATGGCCTCAGTTACACCGAGTGCACAAAACATATAAGAACATCACTATCAATTTCTCCACCATCACTTATTTGTAATGTGTGAAGCTGCTCTTAAGTCAGGGACACATTTCAATGACAGAGCCAAGACTACCTTTGAGCAAGTTCACTAAGGGGTGATACAGAGTATCGAGCTAGAAGGACAAGAAGAAACTGTCACCCGCACCAGCTAAAGTTGAAGTCCATAGTCCAGTGGAGAATTAGGCACTCCTCAATAGTTATAGCAAGGCTATAACCTTAGTTATAGCAAGGCTACAAAAAGTGCCACTGCATCATAGATACAGACTGGAAAAAGGAGACAACCTGTAAAATCAGTTTCTATACCTGTAAATGTAATTAATAGGCTGTGAGTGGCGTTATTAGATCCAGTAAGATTTACTGGAGTAAACTAAAGGGTAGCTTGGTTCCTTGATCCATGTCCCTGATAGGGAATGAGCAGCTGTTTCAAATAGTAAATCTGTCTGTGACAGATTATAAATCTGGCCTTCTCTTTGTGATAGTTTAAGAACCTAGTCATTTTCTGGGATCAGTTTAAGTCAACTAAGATGCCTCAGAAGGGTGTTAGCTGGGATCTACACCCATTTCTGAAAAATGATACAAATCAGCTGCCGCGCTGTCAGAGGCCCAGGGCTGCTGCTTCTGCACAGACCGATCTCTTTACACTCTGACAAACAGATGATCCTGACACACATTAGACAGGTTGGGTAAGTAGTTATCTTCAGCTTCAAGAACAAGTAGATTATCCCGTGTTTGAATAGTATCCATGCAAGGAGCTGAACCATTAGTGTAATCAGTGGTTTAAACAAATAAATCCAGATAATTAACTGATAAGGGTTAATTTTAAACTGGTAAGTTAAAAGACACAGTAGTTCATTTTCTTCATTCTTAACAAGGAGTGAAAAATAAAATATTGAAGATGGCTTTTCCAACTAACAGTGAGGTTACTTTCTCATCAGTTTGATCATTCAAGTTACAATACATTTCCCTGAGTGTTTCAAAAAGACATATATGAAGGTTTTGGTTAACTGTGAATATGTATAAATTGACTAGGAACCCAGTAGCACCTTAAGGACTAACAAAGATTATTTCAACATAAGCTTACATGAGTCAGAGTTCACGTTCAGATGCATGAAGTGTACAACCACTGGCCTTGGTTTTTACACACACACACACATGTGTAATATCTGTCTGTCTGTATATATATATAGGATGTTACAAAGAGAGACCAGTATAAAAGTGTAAAACAAGATCCAATCAAAGGAGCAATCCATTCACCAACTCTGCATGAAATAAAATTAATTTGATAACTAGAAATGTGGACTGGGAATTTCTATAGAGAGCCAGTTTGGTGTGGTGGTTAAGTGTGCAGACTCTAATCTGGGAGAACTGGGTATGATTCCCCACTCCTCCACTTGCAGCTGCTGGTGTGACCTTGGGTCAGTCACAAGCTCTGGCACAGCAGTTCTTGAAAAAGAGCAGTTTCTGTCAGAGTTCTCTCAGCCCCATCTACCTCACAGAGTGTCTGTTATGGGGAGGGGAAGGGAAAGGAGTTTGTAAGCCGCTCTGAGGCTCCAAGTGAAGGGCGGGGTATAAATCCAATCTCTTCTTCTCTTCTTCTTCTATATGCATTATAAATAAAATTATCATATTTATATCTCTGGCAGATCAGAGTCCCAGGCCAGTTCCTCTACATGACCTGTTTTCAATTTGCAGGTTATATCTTAGAGAGGAAGAAGAAAAAGAGCTATAGGTGGATGAGGCTGAATTTTGACCTTCTGAATGATCTGTCCTATGAAGCAAAAAGAATGATTGAAGGAGTTGTTTATGAGATGCGTGTCTACGCTGTGAATTCTGTGGGCGTGTCCCGGCCTAGTCCTGCCTCTCAGCCCTTCATGCCCATTGGTGAGTCTCCCAAAATGTCACACTGCTTCTGATACCTCCAAAGACAGAGAGATAGTTGATCATGTTTTTTTTCTCCACATGCTCTATAAGCACTCTCTGGTGGGTTTTTTGGGGATAGATGACTAATTAGTTGATCGTTCTTCATTTGTTTATAATAATGTCTAGCATTCCCTCCTCTCCCTGTAACCGGGAGGTTCCAGTTTCATGAACTGGCTGATGAATTTCTAACTGTTAAAATTAGAAGTGTGAGAGGCAAGCTGGGTCTGGGTGAGAAAGGGGAACTAATTGACAGTGACCTCCCAGTCCCTCTCAGCTTCCCCTTCTTAGTATGGGTACAAATGTCACATTCACAGTATACTACCCAGGGCTCCCTTAATCCCAGCCCCTTGGTGAAACTGCAGCAATCACTGGTTAAGAAAAGAGCCATGGTATTACTTTTCATAAATAATTGCTATGACCCTCACACTGTACAGCCTTGCCGCCAGTCCCTGACAGCCTGAGGGAGAACAGTGACTGAAATGACTAAAGTGGTGCTCCAGCTCACAGCGGGCACTGATCAGGGCATAGAGCTTTCTGGAGGAAGCAGTGTGAAACTACAAGCCCCCGACAGTGATGGGCCAGTGGAGAAGGAAAACCTGCTACGGGAGCTGGTGAACTCCAGTCTTCCATCACCATTTCACAATTGGGCTGTGGAGAAAGAAGGCATACAAGAACCCCTGCAGGAAGAAACTGCTCTAAAAGGTCCAATGATTCTCACGGAATACGGGAAAAATTCCTGGATTAGATGGAAAACTCCAACCTGTGCTGTTGGTGAAGAGGGACCGGGGTTGCAGTGCGCATTGTGAGGCAATGTGCAAGCATCCCCATTCTTCCTCTGTGTGATGCACATGCTTTTAAAAATTATTTTTTACAATAGGCTTTGATTAAATGTAGCAACAGGAAAGCAACTGTGTAAAATGTATTTCTTGCAACACCTTGTGGTGGGGTGCTAATGTTAGGATCTCCATCTGTTATGTGACAGGGGGGGAGGGGGTGCAGTACAGAACATTCTGCATATTTGAAATATTTTTTTAAAATGTACACAATATGTTTAAATATCATGGTGTCATCTTGCTTATGATAAGCACAAGTATGGCACAGCAGAATGTTACTTAATTAAAGTGATGATGATTATATATTATGACCCACTAAAACAAGCAAGTGTTTAAAGCCCCCAGAGTTCTTCTACAGGCTCAGTGTTAAGTCAATGATAGGGGGAGAGAAGTTGTTGTTGGGCATGCTGGAAAAGCCCCAGTTTGTAGTTTGTAAGATGCTGACAGTGGAACAGAGGAGATGTTGTGCAAACTGAATTTTCTCTTTACTGTTCACAAAAGGATTTCAGATTATACCTAAACTTTTCATCTAACAAGGTCTAACCTAACTGAGTTCCCATGACTCCATTAAGGCAATTTCTTCTGCCTTTCTGTGTAATCTAAATGGTATGTGAGTCAGTCAGAGTTAATAAAAATACATTGCTTCACACTTATGAAACCCTTTCCTGTTTTTTTGCCAAATTTTTTGCCTGTAAAGAAACTAAGGCTTCTCTAGATCAGGCTTTTTTATGTATAGAATTTGTGTGTGTTTGTTTTTTAAAGAAAATAAATAGGCAGTGTGCTGGTACTTAGTTTTATAAAAATAGCAGGGGTCACTGTTAACCTGGAAAGTAATTTTGGACTTCTAAAAAAGTGGATTTGTGACTTCGGTAGCCAGTAAACTTAGCTTAATAATGGGATGCTTTGTGTGTTCTCCAAATACTTTGTGACCTCCGCCCTTCTTGCAGTATACAAATGCACCCAAAATTGTCTTCTAGACACAATTTAATGTCCTGGTGTTAACCTATAATGTTCTAAATGGGATATGCATACCTTAGGCATTAATTGGCTGTCTCTATAGAGCCTCCCACCCTTTTATATCTTCAAAGGAGGTTTTGTTTTGGATTAAATCAATAAAAGCACAACACAGGGTCTTCTTTGTCATGTTCCCAGTTTTGCTTTCCTCCAAATCCATCATCACAGGAAATCTGCAAGCTAGTAAATCTGTTTTTATTCAGACAAGCACTTAGAGACATGTCTTCAGAAATGGCTTTTTGAAAGGTTTTATTTAATGGTTTCAGATTGCATTTTGCATATCTTGTATTTGTAAACTATCTGGATAGTAAGAGAAGTGGGAGACTGCATTATTAACATTAAACACAACACTAACCCAAAGCCTCTGGATTTCTTTTACGATTTAGCTCCTCCAAGTGAACCAATGCACTTTACAGTGGAAGACATTTCTGACACTTCCGTTACTTTGAAGTGGAGGCCCCCTGAGCGAATTGGAGCAGGAGGGCTGGATGGCTACATCATTGAGTACTGCAAAGAAGGATGTGAGTAAGCCTTGGCACAGACAGCACCTTCCTAAGTACCCACCTAAATCAGACCATCTAGTTCAGTATCATGCTTCTCAGGAAGCCCACAAACACAAAACGAAGGCACTAGCCCACCCTCACTCTTGGCCCCCCTAGCTGTACTGCCTGTGGACATGAAACATAGGTAGAATCAATTGATAGGTCTGTCCTCCCTGAATTTCTCTAATACCTTTTCAGAACCATCTAAGCCAATAACCTCTAGTGACAGGAGTCTGGGCTGTCTTTGCTAATGAAGGTAGCAGCCATTGAGCAAATCAAAGATGAAAGAGAAACAGTGAATGAGCAGCAGTCATGTGTCTGCCTTCCAACATCTGGAATGGGGGTGGTGGAGAGAAATATGTCTTCCCAGCAGAAATTAAACACAGCCTGTCATTGTATAGAATCAGGGCTTTTTTTGTAGAAAAAGCCCAGCAGGAACTCATTAGCATAATAGGCCACACCCAACAGCAGAAACTCATTAGCATAGTAGGCCACACCCTGACAGCACAGCTCATTAGCATATTAGGCCACACCCCCATGCTACCAGAAGTGTGGTCATCCAGCCACATCCACCTTTTGCTTCTTATTCTGTTTACCTTGTTTGTTGTCAAAACCCAGGGCTTTTTTTGGAGCAGGAACTCCTTTGCTTGTTAGGCCACACACCCCAAATGTAGCCAATCCTAATGAGTTTCTGCTGTTGGGTGTGGCCTGATATGCTAATAAGTTCCTGCTGGGTGTGGCCAACTCAGGAGCCAGCTGGAACTCCGTTCCTGTGCAATCTTTTGCCCAAAAATACAGAGAGTAGGAGTTAAGAGCACAGACTGTGAACTGGAAGTCCCTTAGGGACATCAAAGTTCAGCCATGTAATCCCAGGATAATCTTAGGCAAGCCACTATTGCTGAACCTCAGCACCTCTGCCTCTTCCCAGGCTGTAATATAAAAAGATGACTGTGCATTGATATGCTTTCATTAAAATGACTGAGATATTTCTACTATATGAAGAATCCTATCTGAGCACACAGATCTCTCTGCCAAGATAATTCTCATTAGAACCACTGTAAAATGCCAGCTTCTTTCTCCATTTAAACCAGTTGCAAAAACTGAATTTCTTTTAGACATAAGCGTTAGAAGATCTAGAGCTAAATGCTACTTGAAAATGATTGTCTTTAAATGAAGGATCTTGTTTTTGCAGCCACAGAATGGATTCCAGCTCTTCATGGCCCAACTGAGCGCACCTCTGCCTTGCTTAAGGGTTTGGTGACGGGAGACAAACTTTATTTTCGTGTCACAGCTATAAACCTGGCTGGCACAAGTCAACCAGCAATTACCAAAGAGCCAATTACTATCCGAGAAATCTTGCGTAAGTACACAGAGCCACTATCCTTTACACTGAGCCCATTAATGAAGAAATAGTTAGGGAACTGAATGATATCAGGACTTTATTAGAGAAATAAAAGGAGGCACAAATCTTCTCATTTTAGGATGTCTGCAGAACTATACTCCCAAGTACTACATTCATTATCTCTACTAGACACAAAAGCATTTAATTATTGGTTATAGAAATATTACAAGGGTGTTCATGGCTGAGAAGGTGGTGTTCTTCATGATCAGGATTGCATGGTGACCCAGGTATGCCAGAGCCGAAAATAAACAGAAATTAGCTGTTTTCAAGTCAGCTTGCAGATGTCTGAAATAACCCCAAACAAATTCCAGGAGAAATCAGAGGCCAGGTCTACCCCATAGAAGATAATGGACATTAAAAATTGGAACGTGGCTTCTCTACATCCATGGGATATAAGGGGGGCATTATTTCCTATGGGTAGTAGACCTAGCCTCCAAGGACCTGTCTACCTTACCAGCTGTTAATCAGAGTCTCTAATACCTTTAAATTTTAAAGGGCCATCATTTTCTCTGGGAGTAGACCCGCACCTGGTTTCAGAGGTTAAGTCTTCCCATAGAAAATAATGGCCCTTTAAAATTTAAAGGTATTAGAGACTCCGATTAACCGTCACTGATGAGACCAGTTTCCTCTCTCTGTTTCCCTTCCTCCCTGACCCTGCTGCCTCTGATGGGAGGGGAAATTGCTAAAATGGTTACAGATATTGGAAACCTCCCTCCAAAAAGCCCTGAAAAAAGATCCCAAAATAGTAAACAAAGTCTCAAAAATTCAGGTTAATGAAAGCATACCCTTCCCAAATCCGATACAAAATCAATCCAAAGATTTTTGATGTGCACATCTGTAATTTAGTTATGTAATTCTGCTTTCCTTTGAATGCATAAAGATCCCATTGAAGACATACTTCACTCTTTCCAGGCCTGTATTTTTTCTTTACAAGTCTTTATCTTCTCATCCTATTTATATATGACAAAATATCTTGAGTCCCATTTCAACTTCTCTTCTGTGATTACTCAGTTGCCCTAATTAGCAATTAGCACAGTGTATCTAAGGGTATTTGAATTTGTAAACTATCTAGCAATTATGCTTGATTACATCAAAAATCAAATTCAGTTTGCATAATATGTATAATTTATTCTGCCTGTCATCAGTTTGCATTTATAGTCTTTCTGATTATGAATATCTAGATTGTACATAGTTTTTAAGAAGTTGTATTTTCTTTCACAAAGTATGTTTTTTACTGCTTGAAGGACTGTTGTAGGTTTATTTCTGATCTATCATCATCAAGCTTGTGTGTGTGATCCTAGTGCCAAACAGTGACATTGCCTAGGAAAGTAGACAAACATGATCTAGGTCATTAATCATCACCTAGTCTGCAGGCCAAAGGGATAAGTGGTCAAATTCACTTGACTAGAGTCCAAGAAGATGGTATGGCAACTGCTAATTCCTCATACCTGTCTTGAATGATCAAAAACACTTACCAAAGTTCCAATAAAATCTGAATGACCTAGAACACCTAGTATAAACTAAGATGCACTGGGTATCCCAAATCCAGAAGGACTTTTAAAAGTGAGTACTCCAGACACAGCAGTAGTGAGCAGGAAAAGAAACAGGAATTTGAAAGCAGAGCATTTATTAGAGATATTTCCCAAAGGGAGCTTCCCATTCTCCCCGTTGGCACATGGTGGTTACCTTTTCCACTGGAGTAATTCTACACTCACTGGAGGAAAACAGCTATGTCGGGAAACAGAGGTAATGCAAACAACGTACCTGCAAGGACTTGTGGAGCACATCTCAGTTTCCCCTCATCCACTGTTTCTTCTTTCCCTTTCCTGAAAGCCAGCATACACTTTCTTTCTCTCCTTCCTACCATTCTCTCCCCCCATCCCAGCAGTCTCTATCTAGGAAAACTGGCCCAGCTGTGTAGTGCTGGCTACTGGGCCTGGGCCATTTGAATGGTGGAGAACCCAAAAGTACTTGTGGTGGGGGGCACCTCAGTTTCCCCTGTATCTCCCTCCCTGCACTATTTCCTTTTCCCCTCCTTCTGGTAACCCTCATATCCTTTCACCAACCTACTTTTTAGCTGTCTCTCATTTTCAGCTATATTTATTATTTGTTTACTTCATTTATATTCACTCTTTATCCACAATGGGGACCCAAAGCAACTTACATCATTCTGGTCTCTACCATGTTATTCTCACAACAACCCTGCGAGGCAGGTTAGTCTGAAACTATGCGACTGGCCCAACCCAGTGTGCATTAAAGCAGAGTGGGGATTTGAACCTTGTTCTCCTAGATCTTAGTCTGAAACTCTGACCACTGTACAGCATTGGCTTTCATGGAGCAGCTGCTGTTGAACGGTAGCAAGCAGCCAGCCCTGGGTCAGTCATGCAAGTCACCCACTGGTTGCTGTAGGGTCTGGCCCTATGAGCTCTCCCTCAAAGGCCAAAACAGTCCCTGAAAATGGCCTTGCCTCCTCACCTGCTTTTACTGACAGAACTGAAGGTTTTAAGGCTGGCAATGGTCATTGAGCACTACATGGTCATTGAGATCTCCTTTCTCAAAGATACAGGCACTGCTTCTATTTTGTGTGGGGGTTGCATGCCTGGAAGTCATGGCAACTTCTGGTGACCCCTACCGGGGGCTTGGGCATTTTTCAGAGAGGTAGCTTGATAGCCTGCCTCTGCATCCTGAGCCCTGGTATTCCTTGGAGGTCTCCCTTCCAATTACTTGCCAGGGTCGGCCCTGCTTAGCCTCTGAGATCTGAAGATACTGCTCTTCCTCCCAAATGCACAGTGGCACAGAAGTGTTGGGTGTGTTCCAGAAGGAACTATTAGAGAGCCAGTTTCCTGTAGTGGTGAAGAGCAGCACTCTAATTTGGAGAACCAGGTTTGATTCTACACTCCTCCACATGCAGCCAGCTGGGTGACCTTGGGTCAATCACAGTTCTCTCAGAGCTCTCTCAGCCCCACCAACCTCACAGGTTGCCTGTTGTGGAGAAAGGAAGGGAAGGAGATTGTAAGCCGCTCAGAGACTCCAAGTGAAAGGCAGGGTATAAATCCAAGTCTTCTACTACTACTACTTTGTGTTCATGCAAAGTGATAATAAGGCCCAACAGGCATGAGCAGCAGGCTGTGTGAACTGCATGTGCCCCCTAGAACACAGTTGATAATCGTCTACAATATAGGGTTTCCATGGCAACCATGCAAGGGATTCCTTATTGGACAAAAAAATAGTGGAAAAAGTTTTCTGAGAATTAACTTAATAATTACTAGAGCAAAATTGAGATGTTTGCTCTTTTAGAGTGGAGAATAGAAGATTTTTTGAACCTCTTGTTCATTGTGTCCTTGTTCTTGTTACATCTTCCCCAGTGTTCATAATCATGGTGAGCTTCCACTAGATGCAGGTTTCCACCTAGATCAGGGATGTCAAACTCATTTGTTATGATGGCCGGATCTGACATCAATGAGACCTTGTTGGGCCGGGCCATGTGCGTCATAAAATGTAATACCAGATAGCGGAGATATAAACTTTATAAAGGACACAAACACAAAGATTTATTTATTTTTTACTTAAAATAAAAACATGCTTAAAGCATTAGCTCTGTAAGCTGCAAACCTACTTTTGATTTATTGACATTCACCACAGAAATCTCACGCTCAGAGTTCTGAGTCTAGGACCCAGGTTAAAACATGAAATGGCTGAGTGATTAAGAGAGTCTGGCAAAGCAAGCTATGATGCAGCAGCAGCAGCAGAACTGGAAGCAGGAGATGGCCAGTTCCACTGGGGGCCTGATCCAGCCCCTGGGCCGCATGTTTGACATCCCTGACCAAGATAAATGTATTCAGCAACATATCTGCTTGTCCAGTCTCATCCCCTCTATGGCATTGGCTGCTCAAACAAAATCTGCTGTTGGCCTGAATTCACTCATACACCATAATGTACAATGATACTCAACCACTAAATCATCCTTAGTACTGTGGTGACAGTTTTCATTCTAATGTTCTTGGGATTTATAAAATACTTTATATTAGCCACCAGCATAATTTCTTCATTCATGTCAAGAAAGATTATGAAATATCCACTAAATCAGAATCAATGTTTTATCTACAGAGCATCCCAAAATCTGGATGCCACGCAACCTCAGGCAAACACTAATGAAGAAAGTGGGTGACACTGTAAATATTGTGATTCCTTTCCAGGTATGTGATTGAATCTATTTGATCGTAATACAATACTTTCCTCCAGCTTTATGATTCTTGATGGGCCTGGAAAATCCAGTATACCCTTGCAACTCTCCCATTTCATTAATTTCTCTAGGGCAATTAACATCATTTAAAAATAAAAACTCATACAAAACCGGGGCTCCACTGAAGTCATCAGGAAAACTGATGTATATTTCAGGGTACAACTGCATCTCCAGATTGAGGTCTTTCTTTCTTTCTTGAATTTAGACCCCACCCGGCTCAGGGCGGCTTACAAAAATAGAATATATAATTTACAGTTAAAAACTTACTAAAACCATCTAATATAATAAAGTGCTAGTGATCCTTACTCATGATGTTGTTTGGTGATGGCCATCACTGCTCCATGGACCATTCTCACAGTCGGCTCATGGTCTGCAGCTGGCAGCTGCTGTTGTTAGTAACACAAGGGGAACAGGCTCTCTGTCCTTCAGCTGTTGGTGACAGCTCCGTGATTGCAGCCCTGGCAGGAGAGCTCCATTTGACAGGCCCTGTGGAACTGTACAAGGTCCCATGGGGCCCTGATCTCCTCTAAGAGCTCATTCCACCAGAATGGAGCCACCACCAAGAGAGCCCTAGCCCTAGTTACAGCCAGCCTGGCTTCCTTAGGACCCAGAAGGGCCAGTCAGTTCTGGGATCCTGATTGCAGTTGAAAAGTACTGAGACTGATGCATAGTGTTGTAATTTCAGCTCATACTTTATTCAAGAGAGAATAACTGGAGATGAACATGCAGGGGCGGAGGCCCGCTTAAATGCCAGTCCAAACCACACCCAACACACACACCCGTGATAGGTCTGTGTAACCCCAACCATAGGTTCCCTCTTGGATCCAGACCAGCCGATTGGCTAGGTTTAGGATCCTCTCTGTCCATTCTCTTGGGATGCAAAGCTTTGGTCGTTTGCCTGACCACATGGAACCCCATCCATGTGCGCAGTCCTTGTTAGTACACAACACCCCTCCCCTCCCCGGTCCAGAGTCTTTGAGGTAGGAGGGTTTCCACCGCTTCCAGGCTGAGCAGCATAGGCCCGGAACCTGGCCTGGAGTTTCTGGCACTACCCTGGCTTGTCCTGAAGGGACCTCAGGGGCTGCTGCCTCAGCTGGTGAGTCCTGGGGTTCCGGGCTATGACCAGATGCAAAGCTCTGGTCACTCACGTGACCACATTGAACCCCGACCACGTGCACAGTCCTTGTTAGTACACAACACACACCCCTCCGGTCCAGAGTCTCCCCTAGCAAACATAGTCTTTGAGGTAGGAGGGTTTCCACCACTCCCAGGCTGAGCAACATAAGCCCAGAACCCGGCCTGGAGTTTCTGGCACTACCCTGGCTTGTCCTGAAGGGGCCTCAGGGGCTGCTGCCTCGGCTGGTGAGTCCTGGGGTTCCGGGCTACTACCAGATGCAAAGCTCTGGTCATTCACCTGACCACGTTGAACCCTGGTCCCTGACCGTGTGCGCGGTCCCTGTTAGTACAGAACAGCAGTGCTCTCTGGGGAACATGTGGGGAAAGGCGGTCCCTCAGGTATGAAGGCCCCTGACCATCATAAGGGGTTTTAAAGGTAAGAATCAGCACCTTGAAATGAATCCGGTATGCTATCAGCAGCCACTGCAGTGCTTTTAGTACAGGCTGGATGTGCTCCTGCATAAGAAGACCCATCAACAGCCTGGCTGCAGCATTTTGCACTAGCTGCAGCTTCCGGATTTGAGACAAGGGAAGCCCCATGTAGAGAGCATTGCAGTAGTCCAATCTCAAGGTGACCATCGCATGGATCACTGTTGCTAAGTCGTTACGTTCAAGGAAGGGAGCCAGCTGCCTGATCAGCCATGGTAGAACATTGATTTGGCAGTGGCTGCTACCTGGCCTCCATTGTTAAGGAGGCATCCAGGAGCACTCCCAAGCTCCTAATCTCTGGCCTTGGCACCAGCAGTGCCCCATCGAAAGTTGGGAGTGGGAATGCTACCCTCAGGCCGCCCCGGCTCAAACACAGGACTTCCGTCTTCATTGGATTCTGTTTCAGTGGGCTCAGTCTAAGCCAACCAGCCACGGCTTGTAACACCCGGTCCAGATCTTCCGGTCACCCAACAACAGATAGAGCTGGGTGTCATCAGTGTATTGGTGACATCCCAGCCCATGCCCCCGGGCAATCTGGGCAAGGGGGCACATATAGATGTTGAAAAGCATTGGGGACTTTAACCTGTTAACCTTCTTGCTCCTTACAGATTTCCTCACTCCAATCTTACATTCACTACAATAATCGATTCACAAATCTTAGAATCAACTGTAATGGCTTTCAAGACAATGCATATACAACAATAAATGTTTCTCTTTTTACATAGAAGTGAAATGCTGTTTTTCCCCAGTGTAGTGATTTTGCTGAAGGTGTCCCTCAAAACACCAAGCAGGGGCGTACCTAGCCTATTTGGCACCCTGGGCAGATAATGTTTTAACACCTGTCCTCTATTATTTTTTTTTGCCATCAAGTCACAGCTGACTCATGGCAACTCTGTGGGGTTTTCAAGGCAACAAATGTTGGGGGGTGGTTTGCCATTGCCTGCCTCTGCGTAGGTCCTGCTAAACCTCTGAGTTCTGACGAGATCAGGCTAGGCTGGGGCTATCCAGGTCAGGCCCCTTCCTCTATACAACAAAATTATTTTTATTAATAATCGTGAAATAAAATGAATTTTAATAATGGCCGGAAAATAGATTCAGGTGAATAGCCATGTTGCTCTGAAGCCACAGAACAAAGTTTGGTCTTAAAGTTGCCACTGGACCCCAACTTTGTATTTAATGGCCAGAAAAGAAACTCAGACAGTGAAATGTTTCTTGTATTTAACTTCATATATATAATCATGTTGGTTAAAAAAAAATCAAATTCCAACATGCTATTCTGTCATGAGAGCCAGTGTGGTTATAGTGCCTAAAGTGTCAGTCTAGGATCTGGGAAATCTAGGTTCGAATCCCCACTTGTGCCATGGAAGCTTGCTGGGTGGCCTTGGGCCAGTCACACTACTCTCAGCCTAGCCCTGACCTGGATAACCCCAGGTTAGTCTTATCTTGTCAGATCTCAGAAGCTAAGCAGGGCTGACGTGGAGACAGGCAATGGCAAACTACCTCCAAATGTCTCTTGCCTTGAAAACCCTACAGGGTCGCCATAAGTCAGCTGTGATTTCATGGCAAAAAAAACACAACACATCATACCACTTGTGTGCACTTTGGAGGGCTTCTGTTCTCCATTTTGAAGCACAAGAAATGATGTTCCCAAACATCTACAAGGCATTTTTGAGAACTAAGAGCCTGCCTTTGTACTAACTGTTATTAATGGTAGCCGAAGCATCACAAAATAGCATCTGCAAGCTTCACCAGACTGGATGTTAAGAAACACACTACCCCCAAAAGGTGCCCCCATCCTCTATTGTGTCCAAAGGACTAAAGTCAAACCAGAGAATCTCTGCAGTAGAAAGGGGGGGTTGCAGAACCAGTGCAATGTACAAAGTACCCAGCATAATATTAACAAAGGTTTGCTATTATACTTATCTTAGATACATTCTGTCACAAAGCAGGATAGGGATGAGTAGGTCTTGAGATCAAGAAGTGAAAATAAAGGGGGAGACAGAAAAATTAGGGGAAAGGAGACAGAAATGAATGAGAAATGTGTGTAAAAGAGAGAGAGAAATTAAGAGAAGGAAAGGCTGTTTTATCTTGCTGCAACATCCGAATTTTGCAAGATCTGGCTGAGCTGGGTTCAAGGAAAGGGAGAGAGAAAGGCTAGGCTATTGGAGAAAATGACCTGCAGGCTGGCAATTGCTGTAGCAGCTATCAGCACTATCTATTAAGGAAGTTTGTTTGAGTCTGGGAAGCTTAGCCAATCCTAGAGCTTTTTGCTATGCTGAGACTTCCCTGGGCCCTAATGGCTACAGCCAGAACTATATTTTAAAAAATAAAAGGAAAGCGGTTCAGCTGGAGACAGCAGGGTGATGCTGGCTTCAAGGACCCCCTTCAAAGGCCTTCTTTAAGCTGTATCCTGGGGCAGATTGCCCCCCAACCCCCTTGGTAAACCACTGACACCAAGAAAATGCTATCCTCTTCCCCCTATCTGGCTACTGTATCAATTATCACAGTTACTGATATATGAAATGTTGATGAGGACATGATGAAAGCACTGATAGGATACTACTTTTGATATCCATAGGTAGGAATAACACGATTCCACCCCTTATAATTTTATGTCCCATATATTTTTCTGGACTGCTATTTAATTTACTTTTCTCCCATAATTGTTTTATTGAACATTAGGACCACAGTTCAGCTCTAGATGCATGCAACTTATCATGCACAACTGGTGGCACTTTGATGGAGATGTACATTCCACGTTGCATCAAAAAATGCTCCCTTCTATTCCAAAGGGGCCCAGATGTGCACCTGCACCAGCTAAAAATGTATTAGCCAGTTTTAGCAGGAGATTGGTCTTCTTGGAGGACAATGACTAAAATGCATACAAACCACCACATCTAGAAACTGTATGGTGACATTTATACATTTAAGTAGCAAAGGCTAACAATGGTAGTTCCTTTCACTGCAGCAATAATTCATTTCATGAATCCTTTGCTTTTTGCTTTTTAAAATCATTTTTCAGGTTATGCAGCCCTCTTATTGTATGCTCCTGGGCCACATCACATACATACAAATGCATACACTAGCATGTCCTTTTAAAAAAATAAAAGGTCTCCTAGAGTTCTGCCTCTGCTCAGGCCTTCTAGTTATGCATTCATATCTGCTCATCTCAAAACTGGGAAGGAATGGGAATAAAAGGCCAACTACTTTGGAAATAGAATTACTAACTGGTCATTTGTCTTCTACAGGGCAAACCCAGACCTAAAGTTATCTGGACAAAAGATGGCCAGCCATTAGACTCAAAGGAGGTGGCAGTTCGGAATAGTATCACAGATACAATCCTGTTTATCCGAAAGGCTGAGCGTTACCATTCTGGAATATATGAAGTAGAGGTGCAGATTGAAAATATGAGTGATAAGGTTGCTATCACCATGCAGATTATGGGTAAGAAAGTACTGGAGTTTCTTAGGAACTCCCCTTTTAAACAGTTGCCCCAATACAAGAATTTGTTACATGCGCAAGAATGAGGTTCATGTTTCAAGTGCTTTGAAGAGCATCCCCACACACTTCATTGGAGAGGGCAGCTCCACGCACAGGATTTTATAGATATTTATATCTTACCTTTCTTCCACCGTGGAGCTCAAGGCAATATGCATACTGTTCCTGGGATATTTTCTACCTAGACTTTGGCCTAGATGCTTAGCTTCAGCTAGATTGATCATCATGTGCCTTCTGACTATACCTTGGGAACATGTGTTACTTTCCTCCACTTGAAAAGAATGGAAAAGTCTTTCCCAGGAGTAATTAATTACTGATCATTTGAGGAGTCCAACCAAGGGCTTTTCCACTTTTCTTTTTTTGTCATTCCACCCCCATATCACTTCGGTTTATCCCCTGACTTCTGCATGCATTTTTGTGCCTTTAGTTTCCACTTTGGTTTTTTTGGTTTTTCTCCGAGACCAATTTCCCACAAGCAGCTGCACCGCCCTCGCTCTTCCCTTTCCCATTTGTATTTGTCGATTTCCCACTACTTGCTGCACAGCCACATTTTGACCTGCAGCATCCCCCGATTTCCCCCGTGTCTTCTAAATCCTTGTTTTTTGGGATCGAGAAGATATGGGGGAAATTGGGGGATGCTGCAGGTCAGAATGTGTCTGCGCAGCAAGTCGTAGGAAATTGATGAATACAATCGGGGGAAGGGAAGAGCGAGGGCGGTGCAGCTGCTTGTGGGAAATAGGTCTGAGTTTTTTCTTGTTTCTTTTGGGACTACTTTTACCCTGATCTTATCCTGCGAGCTGATTCTGAGTCCCCTTTTTCCTCATGGGTAATATTTCTGTTGGGTTTTGTCTTGCCGACTCCCACACACCTCCAGCCCACTTTTTGATGACTGGACTGTTGTCATCATCAAACTGCTCCCTTTCCTCTCCCCAAACTGAAGATGAGTAGTTTCATTTTTCACTTCTTTTATTTAAAAATGTCACTAAAATATCAATACATTGCTGTAATGATAGGTCCAGAAGGACCAGCTCCCAAGAAGTAGTAAGTTGAGCCTGCGGAAAAGCCCTTAGGTCACCTTTCTTGAGAAATGTTTACTTACAGAGGGATTAAGGATGCTGATGTCCTTTTTGGGGAGGAACACATATTTAGAGACATGACAGACTGGGAATTAATTGTATAATTTTCCAAGTGAGAGGGTAGAAAACCCTCTACCCTCTCATTAACAGTTGCTTATGCTGCCAAGTCACACTATAAAAAATTTTTGTGAAAGGAAGAATTACAGAGAAAATTGGAAACAGTCCCTGATTCATAATGATAACACTAGCAATTAATTCTGGCTTTTCCCTACAGATTTTGGGCCACATTCCTAGATGCAGCAGATCAGTGGATCAATACTAAATCAGACAGTGAGAACTTCCAGGGTCCACAAGGTGGCTCAGTTCCTGATCTAAGACAAAGACAGCTGATTCTTGTTTTGCTGTTATTAGAAAGTAGAAACTGGCAGTCCACAACTTTCTCAGGCCTTGGAAGTTTTATATCAGTCTGAATTCATTTAGCACAGATGGTCTAATGCACAAGAGCCTCCTAAATAACAAACAACAAAATCCAATCCCTTAAAAGTAGATAAAGGCAGAATTGTTCCTGCTGTTAATGTCATCCAGTGCTATGACTACCCAGCTTTTACTCAGCTAGTTCATATCCATTCTTTCCTCACCCCACTGTTTGAGGGCTGCTGGAAAGTAGGGAGCACTATGAGATTTCTCAACAACCTTCAGTGCCAATAATCATTCTCTCCTCCTGTGTAGCAGAAGTCAGCTGAGGACATCTGCTTTACGGTGGTTTTGCTCCTATACCCTGGTTGAATGTGGTACTACTGTCCAAGTTGTGGAATTTTAGCATGTGGATTATAGTGGCATATCTTGCTACAGGGACAAATTCTTTGTTGCTGCTATTAAAGCACTTATGCATACCTTAAACTTTGAATGGCACAACAATTCTGCAAAGTTCAACTATGAAATAACACTGAGGGGAATGGGAAAGGAAAAGTTCATTGCCTTTGAATGATCAGTGGTGAACAACAAAGAAGCTAACATTTATTATTAACCGAATTGTTTTGGAAGGCTTAAAATATTCAATTAGAAGCAGAACAGAAACAGAAAGAAATCTGTTCCTTCCCTATGTTAAAGGTAGATCTTTACCTCTAGATTTGTATGCAACCTCTAGATTTCTATGATGTTATTTGTGCAGACAAGCCTGGCCCACCTCAGAATGTGAAGATTGTGGACGTCTGGGGCTTCAATGTTGCACTGGAATGGAAAGCACCCCAGGATGATGGCAATGCTCAGATCACTGGGTACACAGTCCAGAAGGCAGATAAAAAAACAATGGTAAGGGTCACAGTTTGGTCTATGAACTCACCACCCTAAGGTATGTAGGTCTGATGCTATACTGCATTGGGTAATCCCCACTACAAAAAAAAAAAGTAATGTTCGAATGAATGAAGCCCCTCCCATGTCACAATTTACGGGAGGTTTGCAGTCATCTGAAATATTTATCTATGAAGCTATGTAGGTTAATTCCATTTTAGAAACAAAATCTTCATCTTGTCATGACAATTCCCTCTAAGCTGCGCTAGTGGGTTTAACAGGCAGCTCAGTAGTTGAGAACTGCTAAGATTCCCTCCCCCTCCATTGGAAACAATGGAGGATGGGGGCACCTCCTTCTGGGGCCCATAGAAACGGACCTCCGGTGCAATCTTTTTGAAAATTTGGGGGGGGAGGTTTGAGAAGAGGCACCAGCAGCTATGCTGCAAATATGGTGCCTCTACCTAAAAAACAGCTGCCCCAGATCCCCCCAGATTGCTTCTCCATTATAGTCTATGCAGCCTATTGACTAATGGTCCCCATAAACTACAATGGAGCCAGGAAAAATGATATATATTTTTGCACACCCCTGTTATGCTTTTCAGTATGATTTGTAAAGCTGCCTTGAGTCACAGGGAAAAGTGGGATATAAATATTTGAATAAATAAGTAGTTTGGGCAGGTTGATAACATTTAAGCAACTTCGTGTTTGTTAGGTAAGGCAGTGTTCTAACAGTGATTGTTCCACCTCTGTTATACTTGACCTGTAAATTTGTCATATTTCACTTAAAAAAAAAACCAAAGTAGATTGCAAGAGTCTCCCCAAAAAAGTGCTGGTATGTATTCTAAGGCTCAGCACAAGGTGATATTTGAGGCCAGATCTACCAATATAGTAGACTGCGGTGGGTAGACCTGTTCTCTGGAGTACTGATTCCTGCTGTGAAAATGGAATCAGGAAATCACAGACACTTGGTTCCTCAGAGATGTAGTAGTCACCTTCTGATGAAAGGACCAAGCAATATCTTGATCCTGTTACTTCTAACCTTTCTGGTTCTCCAGAAAGAATTACCTAGTATTTACTTGCTGATAAATCCTCTCGACTGACAGAATTAGTGGCTGAGTACTCGGCTATAGTATTGCACGAGGGTTATCCTCTTTTAGGTAAAGCCAATGAATAAGTGTTTGATTTTGCTTTTAGGCATTGTTTTCTTGATATTACTCTAATTATCCTTTTAGATTGTACTTTTAATCTGATTTTATTTATCTTAGACCCTGTTTGTATCTAATATGCCATTAAAGTTTCTGAATTTGAATTTGACTTGGTTCTGTTTTCTCTTATGTTTAAATTATTCTTAAAATATAGTTTAAATATAATTTATTCTGAGATTTTTACAAGGTTATGGAGGTAATCTTCTAAAAATGAATTTACGTGATAGTCAGATGTAGACTTGCTCACACCTTTAATGCTACTAGCATTTTTGCTCACAAGGTAGAATTTCTGCTCACAACACTGTGGAGCTTAGAGGGAACATTGCTTGCCATGTAGGACAGCAGCATCTATCACTGAATTATTACTATCACTGAAGTAAATAGATGTATTTTACAATCACATAACAGAAACTACTGTACTCTCATATTTGAATAGAATTGTTACCAAGTCCTAAACATAGCTGTCCTAAAGATGCTGGTTATTGGGATCTAAGCCATTCATAAATAGTGAGATTTTTTCCCCATCACCTTTCCTTTTCCCCTAGCAGCCCCTGAACCCTGTCCCTCTGCTGAGGGCCAGGAACCCTGAAAACAATAAGCCACCCAGGACTGCACCAAAAAGGAAGATGGCAAGAATAACCCCCTTCCCACTTGTTCATCCCTTGATAGCACTTGGCATATTATTCAACAATCCCCAAAGTCTTACCAGTTTGTTGGGGGGGGGAGTTCAGTGACAAGTGGAAGGTGATAAGAGTATCTTTCATGAGTTGTTTCAATCCAACCTACTGTGGAACATCTACTAGTCACTTTCTCACCCACAGCATTGCATATGCTTCTCTCAAGTAACCTGTTTTGGCATTCTGCATACTATTTCAGAAATTCAGATTAGACATATCATTAGGGATGACACTTGGAAAGATAGGCATCTTTTCTGACAATGAATTCTTTAATTTCAGGAATGGTATACTGTGTTTGATCACTATCGACGCACAAATTGTGTTGTATCAGACTTGATCATGGGAAATGAATACTATTTCCGCATCTTCAGTGAGAATCTATGTGGATTGAGTGAAAATGCTGCGACCACCAAAAATTCTGCCTACATTAAGAAAACAGGTAAATTATAGTTGATCTTTAAGAATCAGTTGAAAATTTTTATGTCAGATATTCACTAAGTATTCCATGAATGCTCAAATATTCATCAAATACTTGGTATCTGTGTTTGTGACAGAATATTTAATTAGAATATTTTATATAATTTGAGTATATTTCAGTGCTTGATGAGTAACAAAAGGATATTTAGTGTTTAACAATATTGACAGCTGATAATTTGTTTCTTGTATACAAACAGGAGACTAATGAACTTTTAATTCTACTATAAACTTTCATGGATTAGACCCACAGCAGGCCAGATAAACCTCATCATGATGTAGCAAAGTGATGATAAAATTACTGTTCCATCAACTTATTGGTTCTGAACAGCTGTATGATGAGCCGCTACAGCCAGAGTAACATTTTTCCATTTATCTCTGATAAGACATATCACCCGAGCAGGGGATGACACAGAGGACAAACCATCAAGAGGGATAATTAATTTCTGTATTTGGCCTATACCAAGGTGAAAAATATCATCAAAAATACCTTATCAGTATTTTCCGGATTTTTTTTCAGCCAGATATATTATTCGGTTATGTGAAAATGCCCAGCCCAAATATTTGGGTTTTTTTGAGATCACCAGATACTTGAAGGGTGTTTAAAGGGATTGCAGTCCCTTTAAACATCTTCCAGGTGAACTCAATGCTTCGAGATGGCATTTAAAGGGACTGTGAGCCCTTTAAACATCTTTGGAGTTCACTTGTGGCTTGCAAAAGACATTTAAAGGGACTGCAATCCCTTTAAATGCCTATTTTTGGGGTTCAATATACCCAACCCTGAAAAAATCTGGAATTTTTTTGCACACTCATACTCTGAACGGACGCAGCTATCAAGTAGGATATGACCTATCGTCTCTATTTTCCCATTGCCACACAGGCATAACCTTTCTGAATATGGTTGTTTTACATAACACCTGCTGGCAAACGCTGAGGGTAATACATTTAGATGTCCAAGGATAAGCACTCATCTATATTTTGAATGTTTCATATAATCTAGCAACTTTTTGGGAGGTGGAATTCCAACTTCAGCTGAGGAGCAGGCACATCTGGACCCCAGAGCAGTACTTAAATAATCAAGCTTCTCAATGCATTATTTCATTGTATTGAAACGTTCTTTGATGTCCTAGTAGAAGAACATATTCAGAGAGATCTTTGAGATAGTGTAGTTTGGAGTCCAACAGTTTGTCCAAGGCAGTATAAGATGCATCCTGTCTTACCAGAAGCCCTTGGAGGGAGTAGCTCTTAAAGTTTTGCACTTCTATTTGAGAGCTCTGATCCAAACTTGAACTTTGAGGGATTTCAAGCCAAATTGAGACATCAGTGCAACTCCTAGCACTCATGTGGGAGCTCCAGAAATCAATCACAAAAAATTCACTGGTGTGTCATCCAAATCTTCAATAAGTGTTTCAGTCCAAATTGGAGCTGCACATAATAGCTGAGGAGCAGCTTTAGCCTTAAAAGCAATAAGGGCAGCAGGAATATATTGAGAGCCAGAGTTGAAAAAGAATCAAGTAATGGCACTGGCAGAGTTGTTTGCCAGTCTGACAGCAGCTTCTAGATGTGCCTTCCAAGATAGATTCGATTAAAAGGTAACACCAAGATAACTAAAAATGTCAACCTGCTACAATTCCTGATCTAATACAGGCCATCTATAGCATATTAGCACCTCTTCCTCTAAAAAGCAACACCTTGGATTTATAAAAATTGACAGTTAATCCCTCTGTATGTTAATAGCAAGCCACCAATTTAAGAAGTTTATGGAAAGTGACCTAGATAGAAAACCTGTACCATCAACACAGAGGAGTGTAGATAACTTCCTTTCCTTTATTGGTACAGCTTTATAGGCTATAGCCTTAAGTCTAGTCACACTAATATATATTTTTTAATCTCCCTTTTCCCTTCTGAGACCACCCGAATTATAAACATTTTTTAATTTTCATTTTATGCTGGATTATTAAAAGAGGTCAAGGATTTAATAACATTCAGATCCTTATCCCACAGTAGAAAGGAAAAACCATGATCATTGCTCATACGTTCTTCTCTAACAATGGGGTTATCTTCACTAAATAAAGGGCATTCAAGGACTAGATGAGCCAAGGTACCTTTCTTCTCCGTATTACCACAGTACCAGTGTTCTGAAAAAGGCCCAGTAAACTCATAAAGACATCAAAGAACTGCCTCATTGATGTGCTAGAGAAAACAAAATAATCACACTAAAGTGGATCAGAAGTGTTTTTTACTGTGTGCACATGCAGAAAACAAGGCCATCTTTTAAAAATCTGTGAGGTGTGTCAATGTTACTGTTATACCAGTTCTTAATATTTCAGGACATTTAATCAGATAATTTCAAAAGTTGTTTTAAAATCATGCTTAGCTGGACAAGTCTAAGTGTACTTCTTATTGGTTATTCCTATCCCGTTTTGAACTACAGGCACAGAGTATAAGCACCCGAGCTACAAAGAGCATGATTTCTCTGAAGCACCCAAATTCACTCACCCGCTACCAGACCGCTCAGTGATTGCTGGATACAATGCTACACTCAGCTGTGCAGTAAGAGGAAGCCCAAAGGTATACATTACATCTACTTTCTGCATGTGTACTATGTAAGAGGGGTGAAAAATCCATACCAGCGGGGGGAGGGGGAGGGGGGGACTTAATTTCTTCTGAGTAATAAGCAGTGCAGTTCTATGTAGTTACTCCAGCCTAAACTCACTGAAGTCAGTATTGAACGATATGCAATATAAATTATATCATAAATTACATTTTTCTTGAAGCAATAGAAGAAGCATGCTGGAAAGACAGGAAAGCTAGCTGGGAAGTGGGCGGTGAGACCTCACCTTAGAAACAGAATGGATGATATATCCTCATGTCAGCCATCCTAGCCCCAAGTATTATTTACTTCATTTTTTGTCCTCCATTCTTACTGAGACATGAGGCAGATTACAATGCAACCCCCCCCCCTTATACTACATGCAATGAACACTGCAATAAAATTGGATGACAGAAACAATAACAAAACAGAAACAGTATAATACATTGCATAAACTGGATTTCACAATTAGAACACTGAGTCACATCCAACACTAGACAGGAATCCGGCTTGAGCATATGGGATGCTACCAAGATGTGGAAGAGGTTGACACCTTGCATGGCTTGGTCGGAAAGACCAAGAAAAAGCAGGAAAACACCACAGGTAGCATACAATACAGCATATGGATAGAAATTCCTGCAAGAAAGTCCTATAGGCCTTTGGGAATACTGGGAAAGGACACACAGAAAGGGAAGGTGTTTGAATAAGTACAGGTCTGTTTCTCTTCTGCTTTAAGGACTGGGTAACCTATCCAAGTATGCTTCCTCTTCAGCTGTCACAATTAACTTTTTATTTAATTAATTGGCTTCATTCATACCCCATCTTTAAATGGTTAAAAAACCTGAACTTCACAAAGTATTCCATGGAACAAAGACTTTTCTGAGAATTAATAAGGTCCTAAAAAAATTAAAACCTTTCATCATTAAAGGGATCAATATAATTTTTTAAAATCTCTCTCTTCCTTTGGAATTAAAGTATCTGCAAACATGAAGTCTTGAAGACTTAGTTTTAGAGATTTGAGATATACGCGATCCTTCATAACCATTCTTTTGGTGTTTTATGCTTTTATTTACTCAGCCAAAAATCTTCTGGTTCAAAAATAAAATGGATCTTTCTGGAGATGCCAAATATCGCATGTTCAGTAAACATGGAGTACTCACCCTGGAAATCCGAAAGCCCAGCCCCTTTGATGCAGGCCTTTACACCTGCAAAGCTGTGAATGAATGTGGAGAAGCAGAAATAGAGTGCCGACTGGATGTCAGAGGTAAGGATGAGGATCACGTATATCTCAAATCTCTAAAACTAAACAAAGCATCCCTTCAGTTTCAGTCGGCTCCTTGTAAAGAAGGATAAATAAACAACGGGGTTGGCCAAGCAGATCTTTTGGGATCAACCAATGCCTTGTGTGTCTTCATTTCTGTGAATAAAAATGTATAGTGTAAATGCATCATAAGCACAATGGACTCCTCAGTGGAGTAATAAGCTTTAACACTAAGCTTCCTGAGAGTTTTTAAGTCTGTCCAATAACTGATTCCAGAAATTTCCTTAGACAACCTTAGTTAGAAGAAAAATCAGTGAATTTCCCAAAGTTTAAAAAATGTTTTCTTGCAGTCCTTTTCAGATGGTTAGTTTTGGCACTTGTATGTGCACACTTTCAGTGTGCATACAGCTTTAGTACTTGTAGATACATTCTCTCAAAAATTTGGGGAACTGTTCCTATATAGCAAAGCTATAGGTGGATGGGAAAATCATCTGTTGCTGCATTCACACAAAATGGTGACCACACATATTGCATGTTTCTGTTCTGTGCAGCTACAGCACTAGGGGCTTGTGTTACATTATTATCAATGCACTCTCTTTGGTATTGCTTTTGTTTCTTGCAGTTCCACAATAGAATCCCAATCTAATGGTTGCCAGCAAGTCTAGGTAAGGAAGCAAACAGTTCTCTAGAAATAAGAGATAGATAATTCAGTAAGATGGCAAGGATACAGATGGATACCACAAGAACAGCTTAGAGGCTATTGCAGCGGAGATATCTCCTGAATGGAGGAAGCCTTTTTAGCTGTTTACAAAAGATCTGCTAACTGGCTTCTGGAGGCAGGGGAAATTCCGGCTTCACCATTCATAAGTAGGCTTATTCCTTTTCCTTGGAAAGGCAACTATGCTAGGATGGGGAGGGGGCTTTCAAGTAAAGAGGATGCAGTTCAGCCCATCTGTGAATTACTCTAGGCTAGCCCACTGGCATTAGCTAAGTTAAAATGTAAGCTTAATTATACAGAAATTAAATATTTGCTACATACAGTGACTGAAAAGTCTGGTGTATTTGCTTAACATATTCAATCCTCTGTTTGTCTTTCAGGTGATGTTCTGATTGTAGGAAGTGTCTAAATGATAACCTTAGTTGATTTAATTATCTGCTAGCCTTTACAAGCATTTAAAAATAAGTGCGCACAAAGAAGAGACTATGATGGTGCAAGATAAGATCAAGGAAATCTTGCAAATCAAAATTGTTTCCTCTGATCAAAAAACTGTTGACACTCTGCTCAAAAAAGCCACTTGTGCACATGGAGCTCTCATTTGCCCAGGCTTCTTCATTATTCCCAGTGGAGGGGCCCCATCTACACACTGATTTGTACACACGTGTTTCAACATTCATGATTTGATGCCTATAAGGAGTCACTGGTCTCATGTGACAGGTTCCTTCTGATACGTTCCTTTTGGAGACCCATTTGTGCAGCATCAAAATATCAGAACTAGAGGAAGCAAGTCAATTTTGACCTCATTCAACAGATGAAAGGTTCAATCCACTGGGAGCAGGAATCTGAGGGTTTCTGGCTTTCTTGGTCACACAGGTTGTTTTTATTAGCATCCAGCAGATTCTTCTGATTTGGTTACTTTTTAAACAAAAAATGACTGAAAGATTCTATAGAAGTATCAAATTTTGAGCAACCTTTGTTCTAACAAATGCACACAGAAAAGAACAAAGGACTTCCACATTAAGAAAAAAACGGCTCTTTGGTTTCCCAAACACAATTATATTATTACCCGTTGCGTCTAAATTAGTTACGTGTCATGGCTTCACTATCATGAAATAAATTTTTCTCCCTAAAGAAAGTCTCAATCTTCACTCACTTTCAGTTCTGGAGCAATTTTTACTATCAGTGACTTGAAAATGCATTTGGTTTCATTACACACAAACATACACATGCACCATGGGCAACACTGAGTTTTTGAGAGACAGTATAATATAGTCAAATTTGCATGTTTCTGTGCTTTCTTCATTGCAGAAGACTGGCAGTTGGATCCAGCTAGCCTGTCCCACTGGCACTAGCACTTTCCTCTGGCTGTTGCAGCCGCAGAATGCAGCTGGCACCAGCAGAACAGACGGATAGGATCCAATCCTAGAAGCAAACACATTAACCATTAAATGAAGAGATTTTGGGACAAGATAGGTAGGTAAGGTAGAGGAGTAATCTTTAGCGGAAAGGGCCACAACATCTAAAACACATTAAACCACATACAGTTGGACACTGATTGTGTTTACTTCGTATAACATTCATGAAGGGTTGCTGATGTACCTGCCTGAAATAATTGATTACACATTTATATATATACATACACACACATACATACATACATACACAAAGATGCCTCTTTGAGGCTTTTATGGGGAAATGATGGTTACTCTAATGTAACTTGCTACCAAACAAAAAGCAAGTAGCCCTCCTTAGTATTCTAAGGACCCATGCAGCTGTTGCTCTTTCTGTATGAATTGGGAGAAGCTGCAGAGGTACAACAGGCTAAAGTTCAGGGAGAAAGTGATGTTTAGCTTAAAATTGGAAACAGAGAACCCTCCTCCATTAGGCAATGTCCTGTAGCTACACAACAGAGGGTGCACAAGCATGCTGCATAACTTTCCTGGGAACCTGTGACCACACTGTCTAGATTGTTGTGTCTCTTGTGTTAGTGAAGTGTTGACATGCAGAAAAAACACTTTCTCTTGGCAGGCTTCAAAGCTTTTCCTGGGCCTCAACACTTAACATGCCGCCATGTGGTGGCCATAGCACTGTATGATAATTCAAGCATTTCTGCCTTAACTCCAAGTGATTCTCCTACTGCTTTGAGCATCATATTCCCAACTTAAAGGACAGAAAAATGCTCAGTCAGTGTAAGTCGATATAAAATCACATAGCCTTAGGAACACTTTGAAGAAACACAGTAGCCTTTCAATTACAGAAGTGGATTGCTATTCTTTTACAAGCAGCCATCTGGATAATAAAAAATATAAGTTATGTCGATTGTTCTCCCCAAGTCACTGTGCAGAACACCAGTTCAAATTAAAAAGCACAAGTGGGGACACACAAAGATTTGTGGCACAGGAAAAATCCCATTCTCCCAAAGTGTCCTGACCACTCCTGCTGACTTTATTCCTCCATCCCCCCCAACTGCTCCTGTCTCTCTGTGTCCTCCCCTCCAGCCTCACTCCCTCTCATGGTGCTGGTGGCTGGTTTCATTGCCTCTCTGCTGCCTGAACTCTGGTTTTGCTGTTACAGTTTTTGGGCAGGTTTCTTTTCCAAAATATTTTTATGGTTTTTATAAAAGCATGGATTTGTAGTTGGCACTAGTCCCATTGTGAATGAAATAATTAGAAATTTGTTAAAATTTCTTTAATTTTATGAATTTTCTAATCATTTTATGCACTGTCCTGAGCCTAACACCTTAATGACAGCACCACAAATGGTGGTGGGTGGGGGGAAGTTAAATACGTCTTCATCCATGGCCACTGCTTTAATCAGATTCAAAGTTCTTGACAACTGCTTTCTCTCACCTAGACTAAAACACGGGAACACAAAGAAGTGCCTCAGCAGCGACAGCAGCAAGAGGCACGGGAGTAGGAGGGGACAGTGTCACACATTCCACCCCCACACTGCTTGCTGTTGCCCCGGTGTTCTCTCGAAAAATAAAATATCCTGCTTCAGTGTGAGACCTCCAAGGCCCTGCCTGCTGCTGAATAACAGGAAGGAAGTGTCCAGGAAAATTGGCAGTGCATTGTTGAGTTGATGTCACTGTGCAGGTATGACACTCTAGGATTCATCCTCAAAACTATGGGGTTATTGCCATCCCCACAACCCGTCTCCTACTGATAGCCAACTTGCTTTCTCTCGGCTGCCTCTACACAGAAGCACAGAGGCAATGGAGCTCACACTAACCCCCATAGCCCAGCAACTTGTTCTCCTCAGCTGAGCTGCTGAGAAAAGAAAAAAACCCTTAAATGGCCAAAGGGGAGAAGGAAATGCAGAGATTAGCTCTACCATTTTGAAAGCAGCACTTTTAACTCCATCCATCTCCAGATGGTGATTGAGGGTATTCATCACACTGATGGCTCTTACCCACAGCCACCCAGTCTTCAAACGTGGAGGTCTTTAAGAGATGGCACACTGCAATTTTGGTGCCTTTTGAGCTACAATTTCCTGCTCAAGACCCCCAGAAAAGCCCCTTATTCCCCTGCAGGAAACAATGGCCCCATAAATGCAGGGGGGAGTAAAAAAATAAACCCAAACCAGCATAAGAATATGTGAAAATTCAGGATTATGGTATTGCTGCCCCCCCCAATCTGAATTTTATTGAGCCTGCTTGCAGGGAAGGCAGAATATAAATTTGGATAAATAAATAAATAAATAAAAAGAAATAAACATGTCACATTACACACTGTTATTTGGAAGGGAGATTCCCAGACTTTAAAGCTACAGTTCAGCATCTTGAAACTGCACTGGTTCACCTGTTCTCAAAATAATGCAATCTTTACAGCCCACACAAGTGAAAAAATCCTTTTATTGCAGTGAATTTAAATACAGTACCCAAGCAGTAGCCACACTCAGTCATGAAGCTCTCTAGGTCAATTTGGGCCAGTTCTCTCTCACAACAACCTACCTGTTATGATGATAAAACAGAAGGTGAAAGGATTTACTCTGAGCTCTTTGAAGGAAGCATGAGACAAAAATAATAAATAGAATAGTAAGAGTTCCTCCAGGATGTTGATGTGTTTGTGGAGGTTCTAACCCTAGTCATTATTTAAGTCTGACTCATCTTTGTCAACACCAGATTGTTCCAGTCTTGGGATAGGAGAAAGTGCTAAATTGTTTCTGAAAACATTATACTACCACCAAGTTGATATTGGTGTGGGGACCTACATAAGGGAAGAGAACAGACCACTGTATACTCAAACAGTGCAGTTCTTTCACTATGTACAGACAGTTTGTTGAGAGAGCCAGTTTGGTGTAGTGGTTAAGTGTGCGGACTCTAATCTGGGAGAACCAGGTTTGATTCCCCACTCCTCCACTTGCAGCTGCAGGATGACCTTTGGCAAGCCTTAGTTCTGGCACAGCTGTTCTTAAAAAAGAGCGGTTTCTGTCAGAGCTCTCTCAGCCCCACCTACCTCACAGGGTGTCTGTTGTGGGGAGGAGAAAGGAATTTGTAAGCTGCTCTGAGACTCCTTTGGGTAGTAAAGGGCGGGGTATAAATCCAATCTCTTCTTCTCTTCTTTTATGTACATTATTTATCATCTCCCTTTCTCACTAAGACTCAAGGGGGATTACAAGATTTTAAAACAATAAACACGTTTAAGCATGGAGCAGTGAGACCTAAATTCTTTTTTTCAGAAAACTCTCACCTCCATGTTCCACAAGATCTTAGATTATGGAAAATAAGGGGTGGAAAGAGAAAAAACCCAGCCCCCAAAAGCCAGGGGGGGGGAAACACATACACATAATGGACAGCTGCACTTGTGCTTCCTAGGACTAAAAAAGCCTGACCCAGGAGTTGGTACTGACATCTCATTAGGAGAAGGGTAGGGGTTGGAATAGTTCTGTCCTGCCTTCCCCAAAGCATGACTGGAAGTACTGAGCACACAGAGCCCTGACTCAGGCTTTCAGGGGGCTGCAGTGTGCAGTGTTTTTGGATGTCCAGGTATAGCACTCAAACATGCCAAGCAATTTCATGCCACATCAAATCAAGCACAAATAGAGTAGCCACTCTGTTTGAATTACATAAAAGTAATTCTCTCTTCCTCATTTGAAATTACACTGGCTTCACAGTGCCATGTTTCTGTCAGTTTTCTTTGTCCTGCCAACCCTACCCACCTCCAACCCACTTTCCAATGATTGCACTGTCATTGACACCAAATTACCCCCTCTCCTTTCCCCCAGCCTGAAGATGAGTGGTCATACATATTTTTAAAGGCACTAAAATACCAACTTAACTTTGTAG
This sequence comes from Gekko gecko, assembly GCA_029375565.1. NCBI lineage: Eukaryota > Metazoa > Chordata > Lepidosauria > Squamata > Gekkonidae > Gekko > Gekko gecko. The sequence continues at coordinate 157,310,095 of JAPDNY010000003.1, read as the reverse complement.
ATAGGTTTAGTAGGTTCTCTGAATTCTTAGCTTTCATTAAAACAAAAAAGTCTCTAGGCCATGCCCTTGTGGAGATACGCCTTCTTCCTTTATCTTCAGGAGGAAAGGGCATAGAGACTGACTTCTTTGTTTAAATGAAAGCTGGGCATTCAGAGAACATGCTCAACCTATTATTACAATGCTATATAGATATAGCAATATTTTTGTGCCCTAAAAATGCAGCCATTATATCAATATATTGATATAAGTATGTGCAAAAAATAAAACGGGGGGCGCTTTGACACCACCTATAACGACAACATCCACCTTTGAAAATTGTGATTATTTAAGGCACATGTGGGGGAACTGACTCCACAGCTGTGAAAATGCAGAGGGCGGGCAGGTATGTGGAAGAACCATACCCAAACCAATTCCAGTGCTTGTGGATTTATTGTCAAGAAAATCAGGAATAAGCAGAGCATGTGGAAAAGGCCTAAGATGGCAAACCACACCCCCTCTGAATTCAGGTAATCTGCTTGTGAGTAAATATGTAGGCTTACATAGAAAAAGAAAGAAAAACTTTGCAATTTTAATACTAAATGGGGGAAAGTCTATGTATAAGAATAAGCCAGACTTAACACCAAGTCAAGGAACAGAACCTTCTATGCTCTGCCTTAAAGCTTTTCTCAAACAGACAACATTCAACCCCATCTAAAACTCACAGAATCTATTCTGAATACAAGTTGGTCCTAATAAAAAGGCATGAGCTCATTCATTGCGTGATTTTTGTTGGGCAACATCAACATGGATACAAGATTATTGTCTTCAGTATTTTAAGAGGGCAACCTGAATAATTCTGGAAATAGCTTTACTGATCTCTTTTAAGTGCCACACCAAGCACAGGCATCTATTTTAGGCCAACAAAGTAATCAAGTAACAGGTCCTTACTTGTACAAAGTATACAGAGTTTGTCATAAGCACTGTGTCCTAAAATGGCATGAACTGGTGAAAGGTGGAGAGCTATCTGTGGGTAGAGTATGTCAATCAATTTCTGGTGATAAGCAAAGAGGATGTCAGTACTCATGGTCCTAAAATAACTGGATCATTTCCGATAACCAACCAGCAAACATCCAACAACCTTAGCTAAAAATACTGTACTGCAGAGGAGGGAAAAGAGATCTAATAGAGGCGACTAGCGTCCAAGAAGAAAACTAACCCACGATCAGTAAAAGATGAGCTGACAACCCAAAGGAAAAGGGTTATAAGTAGCTTTCCTCGCTTAGTTATGAAAAGTCTGAGATTCAAATCAATCGTTAGAATATATCCATATCCTTTAAAAATACAGTTTATCTACTGTGATTAAAAAATCATATCCCACCTTTCCATAAGTTGAGGTAGTTTGCTTTACAAAAGAGAATGGGAAAGAAAAAATCATCATTGCAGGATTTGCAGGTCCAGTATATAGTTCAGTATTAATGTCATCTGGTTTGCCATCAGAAGCACCAGTATTCCAGAAGTCATGCAGCCCAAAGCACCAAAATCTAGAGCAAGTGCCCTGACCTGGATGTCCCAGGTCCTTTCCACATTTGCCTGCCACTCCGGATTTTCTCAATTTTCGACTCCATGGCAAAACAGCATCCGAATAACCCGGGACAACAGCAGGCTGAAACTGAGATGACCACTGAAGGGAGGGAATGGAATGGAGAATGGGGGGCGGGACTGAATAAAAAAGAGTTTGAACTCAATTTTAGTGCAGAATGGGAAAAAACTGGATTAAAAAGAAAGTTGAATTCAATTTTTGAGCAGAATTGCTTGGAGGATAGCACAGTGAACATGGATTAAAAGGAGGGTACAGAAAGGGTCCCAGGCTAGCTTGCTCTCATTAGAAGCTAAGCAGGGTCAGCCCTGGTTAGTACTTGGGTGGGAGGCTACCAAGAAATATCCAGGGTTGCTAACACAGAGGCAGGTAATGGCAAACCACCTCTGCTCACTTCTTCCCTTGAAAACCCAATGAGGGGTTGGCATAAACTGACTGAAACTTGATGGCACCTTACAAACACACACAGGACAGGCAGCTGACTACAGACTATTGGATTTTTGTAACTTGTTCTACACAGAGCTGACCTTGAAACTGACCCCAAAACTACAGTTGGTGCAAAATGAGGGACATGCATATCCTCATCGGGACACCCCATAGAGCACACATACAACCAGTGCTCTGTCAGCTGTGTTGGCTTCTAGTTGAATACTGGATCAAGTTCAAGATTACAGTGTTAACCTTTAAAGCCTTAGCAATCTGGGACCCACATATTGGCAGGACCATCTCTCCCAGTATGCCCCTCAAAGTGCCTTATGCTCTGCAGACCAACAATTGCCTAGTGTTCCCTAGCCCAAAGGGCTTCGCCTCAACCGGAGCCAGAGCCAGCCTGGTGGAACACTCTTCCAAGTGAGATCAGGGCCCTGCAGAACCTGTTACAGTTCCACAGGTCCTGCAAGATGGAGATGTTCCATTAGGCCTATGGTTGAGGCAGTGGGTATCTAATGACATCAGCCTCCCCTGCATTTCCTAGCATTATTTATTTGCTGGGTTGTTGACTAGCACACTTGCTCAGGTTTTAAATCCTATTGAACACCTATACGGATAGTTAATGCAGGGCTTTTTATGAATTGTATTGATTGCCATCTTGTAATATGTTTAATTCATTGTCCATTGTTTTAATGGTTTTAATTACTGCGTAATGATTGTTCATAATCATTGCTGTAATCTGCCCCGAGCCTTGCTGTGCAGGGGAGAGCAGGCTAGAAATCCAATAAATAAATAAAATTCAGTGTGACATCCTCCATATAAACCTCTTCAGAGAACTATAGGATAATGATCATTCCTAATACTCAGTTGGGGGAGGGGAGCAATTACATTTGGATGAATTCCAGCAGTCTTTATAAAAATGTTAGCTATGTAGATGGTGACAGAAAATATTGTAGAGCTACTGCTGTCCACATAACACACCTTCATGTTTTTAGTCTTCAGCCAAAATAATCTTGCAGTATATCATATTAACTATGGTGTAGTGGTTAAGTATGCGGACTCTAATCTAGGAGAACCAGGTTTGATTCCCCATTCCTCCACTTGTAGCTGCTGGATGACCTTGGGCAAGCCATAGTTCTGTCAGAGCTTTTCTCTCAAGGACAGTTCTGGAAAGAGCTCTCTCAGCCCCACCTACCTCACAGGGTGTCTGTTGTGGGGAGGGGAAGGGAAAGGAGTCTGTAAGCTGCTCAGAGACTCTGAGTGAAGGGCAGAGTATAAATCCAATCTCTTCCTCTTCCTCTATACCCTAGAAATGCCACAAGCCCTCAGAACCATTACTAACTATGGTGGAATGGATGTACATTTGATGAAGCTTCCCAATCTCAGAGCAATTTAGAAGCATTTTAAAAGGCTGTTCATGGTGGTATTTTGAGAAAGGAACGTTTATCAATATAGTATCCTATAAACAAGAAAAAGGATTGTCAGTTTACTGTCCCTCATTTCAGCGATGCCCTGCCATTCAAGACCATTTTATTGTCCTGAGAAAATGATGGTAAGCAAAACATTGAATGTGAACCGCCATGGTAAACGATGGTTTAACCACCTCATGAACAAGTGCCTGAAGAACAGTCATGTATGCCCAAGCAAGACAGCCTCTGGAGAATGTGCTTGTGATCATTGTATATATACACACTCTGTTAACTCCAAGCTTGAAGAACAGCATGGTTTCATTTGAAGGAATCACAAAAGATCTTTGGACACAGCTTTCTCAAGTTTCCAGGTACTGGTGCTAGTTCCTACCCATAAAACCCTAAATGGCTTGAAGCCATGGCTTGAAGGACTGCCTCCTCCAGTATTGTCCAACCTGCCAGTTAAGACCTGCCTCAGAAACCCTGCCCTCTGTGCCCCGGCAATCCAAGGAGAAGCTGGCAGGAAGCAGGGAGAGGGCTTTTAAAATTTCTTTAAATTAAATTTAAATTAAATTAAATTTAAATTAAATTTAAACATTTCTATGCTGCCTTTTCACCCAATTTAGGGCCCCCATGGTGGCAAACATTTAAACATTTCAGACATTAAAACTACTTACAATACACAAAAACATTTAAAAGAATTAAATAAAACATAACACAAGCACAAAAAATGTAAACCACAAACAGAAACAGTGAGGAGGGCTAATAACAGTAAGTGAACACTGAACTAAACAAAAAAAGTCTTCACCTGCTGAAAATTAATCTCCCTGGGGAATGCATTCCAGCGTTTCAGTGCTACAACTAAGAAGGCCCTTTCTCAAACCACCACCATCTAGTCTCATACGGCAGTAGTGGCACCTTGCTTATGTTACGCCCTCTCCCTTGAGGCTCACTTGGTGCCTATATTTCTTTCTTTTAGGCATCAGTCCAAAACATTTTTTTTCACCTAGACTTTTAATTAAGGGGTAGCTCTTTTGGAAACTTATTTTGTCAGTGGGCTGTTTTTATGGATTATGTTTTTTTATGTTATTGCTGGATTTTAATTAATACTTTTAATGTTTTGTTTTTATTAATTTATTTTGTAAGCCACCTTGGGCAGGTAACTGGAGAGGCAACATAAACATTTTCTTTCTTTTTTAAAAAAAACAAAAGGATAAGAGACTCATTTTTCTTACTTATCGGTGGCATAATATATTGCCTCAAATGGAAACCAGAGTTTTATTGAGAGCCAAAATGGTCATGGTCTGCTACTCACTGGGCCAATGACATGGGTCTTGTTAATTTCTACAAAGCTTTCAATACTGAAGTAATAAGAGAACCCAGTTTCATAAAAACTAATATACAGAGGAAAGCAAACAATCTGAATGTGCTATAAGAGATCTCTTCTGAATATGTTATAATTGGGCCATTTTACCTGTATCACTGGAAATATTGTCCCTAATGTACTTCTGTATTTTCAGTCACTTGTCATCCTAATAGTAAAAATTTGGAATTTTTGTGCACCTTAAAATATTCTTATATTTTGTCTCTGCTTTTTGTCTTTGTGCTATTAACACAACATTCATCATGGAACAAACCTGTTTCATAGCTATTCCTACTAACCATGGAATTGTTTTCTAAATTAATTTTATATATGGCTTAATGTGTTTTTAGCATTACTTCAAATTAAACCATCTGTCCAGCAAGCACCACTATTAGAGTTCAAACCACAAGACTCAATGATGGTTTAATGATAGTTTATTTTCACATTCAGACAACTGTACACTTTTCTATAAATAGATGTGGTACTGAAATATTTACATCTCCCCACTCATGCTTAGTACAGTCCATTGACTAACCACACAGACCAAGCTGCATGGAAAACAGGCCCAGTAGTTTCTGAAGGCAGTTGCCAAGCATTTATTTCAACTTATATCATACCCTGATATCTGTTAAATGTTTTATAATTTATTACATACCATAGATTGTTTCCCTTCATGTACCCTGATGCTTTTTTAACATTAGAGTCCAGGAAAGTCCATGAAAAATAAAACACATTTTGAACATTAATTTTTCAGCCAACTAAAACATAAAGGGTCAAGTGGGTACTTTACCTGGAAGGGAGGTTTCATTGCACAGTAGCACGGTTTTTGCAAAATTCTTTGATATACCTGTACAGTTTGACAGAAGCACTGGCTAAAAGGAGACCTGGAACAAGGATATAAGTGCTATTGACTCAAACTTCTGCATCCTCAAAACAGTTTTCATAACCTGATGTATTTCCAACATCGTATTACAAAGTGCACTTCAGACAACCGGACCTTACATGAGTATACCAATATGATTTAACCAATAGCACAATATTGGTTTTTTATCGCTTTTGGGGGGGGGGTCTTTCCTCACAATATGCTATACCATGAAGAGTTCTAGCTACCACTATGAGCATATGCTAATGAACTGGAATGTTAGCAAAATATTATTCGCCCACTTAAAAGAATATGTACAGTACATGCATGCCAGTTTTTAAAGTATCGCCTAATACTTCCTGCTCCACGATTCCTAGCCATTCATCTGAAAATGCAGTGATTAAATAGGCATATGCATTTTCTTTGATGCTCAAAGAACAGATGGAAGGAATTGAAGGACAAAAAAGGGCCATGTAGTGAGACTTCCATGTCAGGACAGGTACAAAGGAAGAAAATAATGAGGACTTAAAACAAAAGCATTAAATAACAGCAACAAAATATAACTCGGGCAATGCTCTGAGCCATTTCCATTGTACACATAACAGAAAACCTGAAAGCCAAGACTGAAGAAATATGGAACAATGGTACCGATGAAAATAAAAAAGTGGAACCTCATGTGAGCTGGTTGAAGAAGCAAATTTCAAAGGATTGGCATGAGCAGAACATATACTCTTCTAGAAGGGATGCTGACCACTCCAAAATGCTATGGAAGGGCAGTCTCAGTACAGGATGGAACAGTTAAATCTGATTCTTCTAAGGGAACTTGCAGATTAATAAATAAAGCAAGTTTTCATTAGAGATGGTTATATGAGCTCCAGTAACATGAACAGAAAGGGAAGTATTACACGCCACTATATTTCCCAGTGATGAGGATCAGCTGGACACCGGACGAGGTGGTTTACTTTTGCTTTCTGCCTCTTTTCCACGAACTGCAGCCACATAAGAGAAGAGACACAATACGGAGTAGCAGATCTCATGAGCCTAGAGGGTATTAGAAAAGGAGATAATGAGAGTCCAGACAACTAAATCTTAGATTTACTGTTGACCTTTCATTAGATATCCTTTACTTCTCAAGGAAATATAAAATGCTCTGGTGGATGTAATATACTGTCTTGGTGTGGGTGACACATCCATTGCCAGGAGCTGTAAGGATAAGGAACACATACAGCTTCAGATCTGAATAAACTGAGGGTGAAGACAGATGTAACATTTGTGTATCAGTAAAGCCAAACTGGAGGTTCCCTTTCTTCTTCAGGTCAAGATCTAGAAATAGCAGCTCTGCAAACTGGCAATAAAAACCAGATATGGTTGGGACTAATTGACTAGCATCTGTGATGTCATTCAGTCACCATATCTCTGCTCCACTGCCTAGAGCACTTTACAACTATTTTTGTAATTAGCAATGGATAAATGTTTAAAAGAATAGACATAGATCTGTCATTGGGGGGGGACTGAGAAAACAGGAATCTTGCCTGAAGCACCACAGAAGGGTCAAGGCTAACAGCTGAACCAGTATTTAATTTGCTTATGTGCACATCTGTCATTTCAATTGCAAATCTGTGAATCTATAACTAAAGGCCCTGTTGACAATCTTATTTACCTTACATCTGTCTCCAGCCCAAGTAGATGATTTAAATGAACAGAATGTAGGCACTAGTAACATAAGAGTCTCAACTCATCTTGTCTGGTATCTGATCTCCCTATATGGTCCCCAAAAGGCCAAAAACAAGACATTTTATTACACAATTCTGTGTCTAATTGCTAATTCAGGGTGGGGGTGGGGAATTAAATTTCAGCTACAGATTCATGAGTTATATATACTTTTAAAATGACAGGTAGAATCTCTCTTTCTTACTGTTGATAACATTCCAAACACTAACCCAAACATTAACACTAAAATTAATATTTGTCACTCCCCTAAATTTTTTGCATGTTTGTCCAAATATATATTTTAAAATAAACACATTTAAAATTAAAGTTATATTTTGTGCCTGATCCAAATTGGTTAAATAATATTCTGTTTAACTATAGAGCACTCTCATGGCCATTCATATGTGGAATTTTTAATTCTAAGACAATGCAAGTATGTTCAGGAGCTAAATATTCCCAGTTTTAAGAGTTTATAGTCTAAATCCTTTCAATTACTGAAAAATGAGATAAAATAAAATATAATTACAAATGGTTCTACGCTACAACAGATTAAGAGTTCAATTTTCTAGATACGTTATTTGCTAGGGACTTGAAGGATCAAATATATCAATTTTTATAGTATAAATAATCAAATCAAATTTAAGCCATCAGGACTGTTGATCCTTCTTTCTGTACTAGTCCCAACATTCCTCCTTCTGAGACCAAAACAAAAATCAAAAGCCCGTTTTTATGGGGTAGCCATATCAGTCTGCTGCAGACAAAAATAAGAAAGAACGAGAGAAAGAGACAGTCTTATGGCACCTTAAAGACCATAAGGTTTATTGAAGCATGAGGTCTTTGGGAATTCTAGCCTATGAAAAACTATGTATACTCTTTTAGTCTTCTATTCTCTTTCTATTGAAACTAATTATAAGTATACCTACATACAACCTTCCAATGGAATAAAAGCATAAATGATCAGGTCTTTTGGGAAATTAGCAAAATGCAAGATGGACATGAGTCTAAATGTTTAGATGTCACAGGGTGATAACCATGAGCATAACAAACCTTTGAAAACAACTAGAAGTGGTGCAGATGACTCACCATTGGCGTCTTGTACTTGTGGATCACCACTTCTTTAGTTTCAGGAACTAAAACCGGACGGGCAAGAGACAAAACAAAAAGTTCAAAAAACGAGAGGAAAAAATGAGGAGAATAGTACAATGTACCCAAGGTGAAGGGAAGGGAGATGTATGTGCAGCCACAGGAAGAAGCCACTTTACTAATCCAGTTTTGTTTCTATCAATAGATTGCATGACAGTTCACTAAAGTATACATAACAAGAATAATTCAAAACAAAATGTAGGAGATTACTAATAACTTAAGCTCTCATACAGACTCATCTGCTGCTTTGCTATTTATTCTGGTTTTATACAATATTCTAAAGTAAAATATTTAGCAAGTGCCAACTGTAGAGCACCAACACTTCTGTTCAATGACTTGCCAATCTGGTATTTCTCTCACATTCTCAATTTCAGAGCTTCTCTGTGCAGCAATGATGGCTTCCCAAACAGGATACCTATGAATGATTTACACTTAAACTAGCAGAATGTCACTTAGACAATAATAAAAATTCTGCTTCCTGCAGCACAAGAAAGCAGGTAACAACCAAAGAAAGGATTAATTGCTCAAGTTTCCCAAATTTAAAGCTTGCATTTCAATAGAGTTTCCACTTTGCATAGATCACGACTATCAAAACCCTCAATATATCTGAGAACAATCACAGCACAATTTGAAATCTTTTCACTGAAAAGTAACAGAGAACACCTCAGAATTTCTAACCAGAAGACAATGTAAGGAAGATTTTTCAAAATGAAGCCATATATTGGATGCATAGGAATATAGTTGGGGGAAGGACAAATGTCTTATGAACCACAATACCTCCTAATGGGGAGAGGTGTTAATCTATGAACAAGTGAAGTCAGTGCAAATGCTTATCGGAAAGCACCACAAACATCTGGTAAATTCTTTCATACATGAGAAAATAAAGCCTAAATGGGAAAAAGAATAATACTGTATGATAAAGATTAAAGAATATATATACTGAGTTTCCGATATGAAACAACACAGCTGTAATGTTGATCCAAGGTATAGCAACGGCAACATTTCTGGATAAATCCAAGGAAGATTGGATGCCTGTTTCACGCCTGTGAGACACTGACTCATGATCCCAGTTAAAGAATGAAGTATATCTCTAAACTACTTTACTAAATAGAGTCAAATAGTCTGATAGCAGCCCCATTTCACCATCAAACAACAAAATGAAGCAGACATAAACCAGACTGGAGTAACAATTACAAGTTCATACGGCACTTTGAAAGACAAGATTAATCAGAAGGAACTGGGATTATGATGCAGGAAAGTAGAGAAGTGGCAAAGACCTTAGCCCTCATATACAAACTAAGAAAGGGGACCATCATGTTCCCTGAAGCCAACTTCTGCCCAGCTCAAGGACTCTATTTACAGCCTTCTCTGGTAGGAAAGATAATGTTGAAAGGGAGGGAGTAGAAAAGTACGGTAAGATTTCAAGCAGATAAAAAAGGGATACCTTTAATCTAAGAATAAAATGATTTCTGACATTGTTAAATTAGAAGTAAGTAATAAGAAAACAAGTGCCATCCTGCAGCCTCGTACCCTGTGAAGGAGAATACAAAGGACCAGGAAAGAATTGGGATCGGAAGAAACACTTTACCTGCTGGAGAATGAAGGTTTTCATAGCAGCAACAGTGAAGGGGCCACAAAAAATTAAAGCACAAGTACATAGCAGTAACTCAAATTCCAGAGCCAAAGGCTTAATATTCCTGCTCTCCTTTCATCCTTCCTCTAAGTAGTGTGCCACAGCCTGTCCCTGGGTCCTAGGATCCCATCTCCAACTTCCAGTTTGTTGCATTCGCTCTGTGCCAGCTGAGTGTGTTACATTAGTTCTGTGCCAGAATGTTTATAACATACAAAATAACCACCAATTTTACAGAATACGGACTCTGAAAGATATAGTTTAATCAATAAATCTTACGGTGTAACTTCATTATTTAAGTTAATCATATCTCTTTGAACAGCTATTTGAAACTAAAATTCTTCCTATACAGAAGGAAGCAAAGAACAGGATTTAGCAAAGGTGACAGTCCCTGCACTGTAGCTTTCATATCTCACATCCTATGAATGACCCCCCCCAGAATGAGACTCTGGTGTCTTCAAGACTGCAGCCACCTTCTGGATTTTCATCGGTATTGTTGCAGTTCCAATGATAGTGCTATCAGTGCAATTGTTACACACTTACTTGTTTTCTTTGTTTATCCCTGTCAGTGTCCCATCTGTTCACATTCACATTGTGGACTGATCAAGATGGGTAGCCATATTAGTCTGTCTGTAGCAGCAGAAAAGAGCAAGAGTCCAATAGCACCTTAAAGACTAATAACATTTGTGGCAAAGCATGAGCTTTCGTGAGCCACAAAAGCTCATACTCTGCCACAAATTTTGTTAGTCTTTATTTTATTTTTATTATTAAATTTATATCCCACCATCCCCACCGTGGTGGGCTCAAGGCGGCTAACAACATAGATATAAATGTATACATTAAAACTCCAAATATACTAAAACAAAATTAAGTTAAAGTTAAGTTAGATTAAAATTACAATATAAGAGCATAGTTATGCAACACATAACTATACTAAAAGATGGCAACATTCTGTCATCATTTGGATGGCCGCCTCCAGGCTCCTGCCAGTCTGTTAATCGTCCGGTTGGTCGTAGTGTTGATGTTAGGGCCAGAGCCATGATGCTAAGGCAGTACCCTACTTGAAAGCCTGGCAGAAGAGCTCCATTTTACAGGCCCTGCAGAACTGCAAAAGGTCCCACAGGGCCCTGATGCCATCCAGGAGCTCATATCACCAATAAGGGGCAGCCACAGAAAAGGCCAGCCTGGCCTCTTTAGGGCCTGGAAGAGTCAGGTGATTTTGGGATCCCGATCTTAGTGCTCTCTGGGGCACATATGGAGAAAGGCGGTCCCTTAGGTAAGTAGGCCCCGACCATACAGGGCTTTAAAGGTAAGAACCAGTACCTTGAACCCTATCCAGTATGTTATAGAGAGCCAGTGCAGTGCTTGTAGGGCGGGCTGGATGTGTTCCCGCGCAGGAAGACACAGCAACAGCCTCGCCACTGCATTCTGCACCAGTTAGATCCCTAACCATGGACTGCTCTGACTCAGGCACAGGACCTCCGTTTTCGTCGGATTCAATTTTGGTCGACTCAGTCTAAGCCAACCAGCCACAGCTTTCAACGCCAAGTCCAGATCTCCTGGACTAGAGTCTGACTGGCCCTCCAACAGCAGATAGAGCTGGGTGTCATCAGTATATTGGTGACAGCCCAGTCCATGTCTCCGGGCAATCTGTGCAAAGGGGCGCATATAGATGTTAAACAACATTGGGGAAAGCACTGCTCCTTAGGGCACTCTGCAAGTTAGCAGATGCCTTCCAGACAGCTGTTCCCCAACTGCCACCCTCTGTCCCCAATCCTGGAGGAACAAGGAGAACCACTGCAAGGAAAACCCCTGAATCCCAGAATCAGCGAAATGGTGGATCAGTCGTTGATGGTCAACCGTATTGAACACCGCTGACAGTTCCAACAACATCAACACTGCCTTAACGCCTCGATCCAGATGTCTTCGGAGATCATCTGTGAGGGCGACCAGGACGGTCTCTGTCCTGTGGCCTGGTCGGAAGCAGGACTGGAAGGGATCTAATATGGAGGCGTCATAAAAAAAACCCCCTGCAATCAATTCGCCACTGCCTTCTCGATTAGTTTGCCCAAATAGGGCAAATTGGATCCCAGCTGGTAGTTATGAAGGGGTGGACCACTGCCTCCTTTAGGGCACTAGGGAACAGTCCCTCTGCGAGTGACTTGTTGACGATCTCCCTTATTGCCCCTCGCAACCCATCACAGCCAGCTTTAATTAGCCATGATGGGCATGGGTCAAAGCTACAGGTGGTTGGATGAACCGATGAGAGTAATTTGTCAACCTCCTCTAGGCTGAGTGGAACGAAATAATCCAGAACTTGATCAGAAGACACACATGGAGCCTCAAGTTCCATTACTGTCTCAACTGTGGTGGGGAGGTCGTGGCGGAGCGACAGGACTTTATCTGTAAAATAGTTCGCAAAAGCCTCACAGCCGATTTCCAATTCCTTATCGTTTAGTCTGCCCTGAGGCAGAGTAGTTAGAGACCGAATTGTTCTAAATAACTGGGCTGGGCAAGAGCTTGCAGACACAATCGTGGCCATGTAAAATTCTTTTTTCATGGCTTTGACTGCCATCTCATAGGATCTCATAAATGTCCTATAGGATGCTCTTGACGCTTTGTTCCAAGCACGTCACCACTGTCTCTCTAGCCGTCTAAGATCCCACTTCATCAACCTCAGCTCCTGTGTATACCATGGAGCAAGTTTTGAACGGGGAAGCAGAGGACGCCGGGGAGCGATCTCGTCAATGGCTCCCAAGAGTCAGTTTTGCCAGTCCTCGACAAGCTCATCCAATGAGCTGCCAGGGGGCATCGGATCCCGCAGGGCTATTTGGAACCGCACAGGGTCTATTTGGCTCCACAGATGAGCTAAAATATGCTCACCGCCCAAGCAGGGTCGGGGTGGCACGTTCACGTGGGCCTTCAGAACATGGTGGTATGGAACAGCTGTAGCCATAATCTAGTCCACTGTAGCCCCCGCCACGAAGATCAAATCGAGCATGTACCCTGCTTGGTGAGTAGGGGCCATGACGTATTGGGAGAGTCCTAGCACTGCCATGGAAACACCAGATCCATCGCCTGCATGGAGGTTGTGTCATTGGCATGGACATTGAAGTCACCCAGGACTAGCAGTCTAGGGTGCTCCAGAGTGCCCAGCTTCTTTAAGGTGCTGCTCTTTTCTACTGCTACATTGTAGATTGGTTTGCCGCTTTTTTTAGTGCATGCACTGAAGTGTTGCAGTGCTTCAGCAGCCTCAAGGGGGCTGAGAAAGCCCCCGCCCACTACAGCACACCTGGGAGTCATACCTGGTATATGTGTCTCACTCCTTTTTGGTTGCCTCATTTCCTGCATTTGAACATTCTCATTGGCTCCCCCTCCCCATGCCTTTTGAATTCCTTTACCTGTCTTCAGAGAACAATCTACTTGTAATCCCCAGCCCAAAGGAAATCCAGCTGTCCTCACCAGAGCCAGGGCCTTTTCTGCCCTAGCTTCTACCTGATGGAACTCTCCCCCGAATAACATCAGTGCCCTGCAGGACCTAATGCAGTTTTGCAGGGCTTGCAAGGCAGAGTTGTTCTGCCAGGCTTTTGGTTGAGGATAGCAATGGACACCATCCTATTCGCACTCCCTCCTCCTCCCTCCCTCTTCTTTTTTCTTCCTGCCCCCTTTCCACCTTCTTGTGGGGCAGTGATAAAACTCGGAATCTGAAATTTTAATGCCATCTGAGAATGTTTTTTTTCCTATGGATTATTTAAATTGCTTTATTATTTATGAATGTTTTTATTATTATGTTGTTCACTGCCCTGAGCCATGTGCATTCAGGGTTAGGGCGGTCTATAAATTGAAATTATGAATAAATACACAGCTTGCAACAGCTTGTTTCCTTCAACTGCATGTTTTTAGGCTAGCTGCATGCACCACAAAATGAATTTGAAAATGGCACCCAGGGACGTGCTAGAATTTGCTCTTGAGTGTAAATGAAAGAATGGTAAAGAAGGTAATGATTGGCTGCTGGTGTCAGGCCTCCCAATGGGACTCACCATTTGTTTCAACACAGCACTGAAATGCTGAAATGCTGGCATGCAGTTTAAAAAAAAAAATCCTCACCACCCCAACCCACCCTTTCAGGGCAGGTTGTGGCAGCAATCCATGAGGTGGAAAAAAATGTTCAGATTCTGAGCAAGATGCTAGCTTGCAAATTCATTCTGCAAGGGAAAAACTAGTGTAGGAAAGTACAGGGAAAAACTCAGAAAAAACTAGGACAGCATGGGAATGTTAACCAAGTTGTCTGGACACAAGAAAAAGCACCAGTAACATAGGGGAATGAAAATGGAACATGAGGGCAATCTGAAAGATGCCTCTGTCTCTCCCTGTATATACCTACATATATCCTGCATCTAATACTTCAGAATGAAATCAAACAATCCACGAAATGAAGTCTGGAACAACCTGGGGCGGGGGGGAGACGGACAAAGGCAGAAGGTGAATGGGAGAGAAATAAAAAAGAAAAAGTAGAAGAAATGGGGCTGCCAGAGAGAGGGAAAGAAAAGTAAGTATGGGGAGGGGGGACAGAGGGAAGTCCTTGCAGGTCCTGTGTGTATCTTGCAGGGCATAAGGTGTATCTTGACAGTGCAATGATGTGAAATGGCTGATTTCCAGGACCAGCTTCTTTCTCCCTTAGCCTTTTAACCTCAGTAGTTTATACTGCAACTGCCTAAAGGATTTGATTTTTGAGGCTGAGGACTAGGTAAGCAGGAAACTATTCTTCTAGCCTAAATGTCTTTTGGTAAGGTGTGGGATGTATTTTTACCTCTCTATGCTGTCTGGAAGAATTAAGGGACAGACAGAAGGCTCAATATTCCCTGCTAATGTATCCACATCTCTCATTTAAACATAGGGCTGTCAAGGATAGTATCTGTAGCACCTCTTTTAAGCTGCTTCAGTTCACCAGCTATGAGTGCTTAGTTAGCAGTATAGAGGTCCATAGCTTCTTTAAAGCAACCAAGCCACTAGCTATCTAAAAATAATAGCCTGATGGCTGTGATACCCAGTCTCTCTATACATTCATACCACTTTTGCATTTGATATGCAGAGTAACATTTGATATGCAGACCCTTTATCTACCCACAGCTGCATCCTATTTGCATGCCATTATCGCCAGCCCAGCAAGGCCAAGTCCAGTGAAAGGTGGAGTGGGAGGCCAACAACAGGAGAGGGAAAAAAGAACAAGAAGAGGAGATTGGATTTATACCCCGCCCTTCACTTGGAATCTCAGAGCGGCTTACAAACTCCTTTCCCCTTCCCTCCCCACAACAGACACCCTGTGAGGTAGGTGGGGCTAAGAGAGCTCTGATAGAAACTGCTCTTTTTCAAGAACAGCTGTACCAGAACTATGGCTTGCCTAAGATTATCCAGCAGGTGCAAGTGGATGAGTGGGGAATCAAACCCGGTTCTCCCAGATTAGAGTCCATGCACTTAACCACTACACCAAACTGGCTGGTGTTTACCCGCAGCCCTTGTCCCTGGGGATGGGACAAGATGGTGCAGGGCAAGTCAACCAGGCTGGAGAAGGGGGACTGCTTGTGTCTGCGGTAGGGCTTGGGAGTGCGACTGGACAGGCAAGCAGGAAGGAAGGAGGGACCAGAGAGGGCAGCATTTGGGAATCCCATTTAAAGAGAGCTCAGGGGCAGGCCAAGGAGGAAAGGTGGATGCAGCTCTAAGGCAGAAAACACAGGTGTCCCAGCAAGAGGGAGGAACAATGTGATGCAAATCTCTGTCCTTCCCACTCTGAGGCCTTGCTAGCCCTCTTTGGGGATGGGACAAGATAGTGGAGAGCAACTAGGTTGGAGAAGGGGGACTGCTTGTGTCCCAAAATGTCAAAATCCCTTTTTTAAAAGCCACCAAAACACCTGAAGGAAGTAGTAAATCAAACATTCAAACACAATAGGTCTAGAAGGCCTAAAGAAATAGCACAAGTCTCATATACTACCACTGCAGTACTGCCCAGAAAAAAAGTTCCTCAAGGGATTCTGTACCAGAAACATTCAGCAACGATACCATCATTCTTGGTCACTCCAAGACCACAAGAATTTTAGCAGCTCAAATTCAATGGCACTTCTGCACGTCAGAGAGTACCTATGGCCTAAACTATACCTTACCTTGTACACATAAAGTTACAACCTTCAGGTGGGGCCTGGAGCTCTCCCAGAATTACAACTGATCTACAGACTTTAGAGATCAGTTCTTCTGGAGAAAATGGCAGGTTTGGAGGGTGGACTCTAAGGAATTACATTCCTGGTGAGCTCCCTCCCCTCCCCAAACTCCATTCTCTCCAGGCGCTGCTAACATATCGCCAGGGATTTTCCCAGATGGATTTGGCAACTCTATTTACTCATGACCCCCCACAAGGACTTGCAGCAGGACACCAGCTGCATAATCCCCATGGAAACTCAGTTCTAAATGAGTCAGGAAAATGAAGCAAGGGGAAGGCTGGAGCCCCTCCTCTCCCCTGTGCTGCAGTCTCAATCCAAATCAAGTCCCTGTCATTATTTAAAATTGAGTTCCTGTTATTATTTAAAATTGAGTTGAAATTTAAAATCTGCAGCTGCCATTTGCCTGCAAATCCCTGTGGTGATCATGTGTTAAATATAACAAGCAGTTTGGATCTCAATGCTCCGTTGTGTTGGAGTGTTCAGAATATGGTTTTCATAAGAATGGTTAGAGCTGAGAGGCAGAATCATTTTCTCCTCACAGATCAAGTGCCTGAAAAGAACCTGTTGAACTGAGGTCCTATCTTTAAGAGGCAGCTCAAAAAAATGCACCTGCAGTATTGCTTTTTTGGAATCTACAGTCACTAGTCAGAATAAAATCTGTGTCTATTATGAGTAGACAAACTCTTCCAGATCTCTTGATGCAAATAGGCAAAATGTATCTTCCTAGCTTCCCCCCTTTTCAAGTTGGTTCTTGTTTTCTACTCCCTGTTGGTCTAAGACTATACAGGCTCTCCATTTTGGATTTATTATATCCATAACAGAGTTAGTAACTCTGGCCTGATGGCTGTGATACCCAGTCTCTCTATACATTCATACCACTTTTGCATTTGATATGCAGAGTAACATTTGATATGCAGACCCTTTATCTACCCACAGAGTCTGTAGCTGCATCCTATTTGATAAAAAATGAAGAGGTGAACCCCCCAAAATGCCACATAAATGCTACAGTTTCCACTGATTCACTGAAGTACTACATTTCATGTACTAACCAGTAAGTGAACTATCAATAGGAAAAAGAACTCTGTATGTAAGAGACACACATGCAAACACACACAAAAAAGAAGAGATCAATATGTTTTAAAAAGAGCTTTGCCATGTAATGTTCATGTAACGTTTGGTTCATGTAATGTTTTTGCTACCAAATTGCAATTTTCCTGATTTGTATCTGTTATGAATCCTGTATGTTTCCCATCACAAGGGAAAAAACAGCGAAGACAGGGTTAAATAGACAAAATGGCACAAGGAGAAAGAGTAAATTCACTTTCCCCAGCACTATGGCTCCAATCCAACTTATCCCATAATGGCTATAAAACTTTAAAAGAAAAAAAGCAGATTCTGAGCATGAATCTCATAAGACGTTTCTAGTTTGACATGGATGCCATGTTCCATTAGATATCATTTGCAGCTTGTGTCTTGACTATGGAGGATTACATTATGCAATGCAACAATCCTTAAAAAGCCACATGACAATGTGTTTCCTGGCACCTTTTTACTTCCGGACTCTTTTGGATAAAATCCTAAGGGTCTTGAATGGAAAGAAAAGAAAGCTGCAAATATCTTCCCTACCATCTGACTGACTACTGAAGTGCTGAGCTCATCCTGGGTAGACTAGTCACAGCTGTGAGTCCTAGACTTGGTTGGAGACACAGATTTTCTTATAGTTCTGTGCTTGGCATGTACCAAACTGTCCCATTTTTGAAACCAACATCATCTCTTCGCCAAAGCAAGTACCCAATTCTGGCTTTTCTCTACCTCCTTGATGCAGGAGGTGTTCAGAAAGGAAGCAATATTTTGGAAGGGAGCACCCATTTGGAAACAGCTGCTTCCATCAACCTTTAGGCATTCTGTGATTGGCTCCACCCCCAAAGGAGCAATTTTATGAATGCTCCCACTACTCTCTACTGCAAAATTCCCAAAATGCTCTGAGGCTTAATAAGATTGGGAGCCCTCACTATAATATTTTTTCTTTTGCTATCAGATACTCTTCTTTTGCTGCAGCTTCTTTTGCCTGCAATAGCTAACATAATGCTATAAAACACAAGGAACACAATACATCCCCATCCAGAATGGAAGCATTTTAAAAAACAAAATCTACAAATGCTTCCCTTTCAACCATGTACAGTGACTGTTACACCTTGTGCTAAAGTTGTAAGAAAGAGACAAATGCTGGTAAAGGATAGAAAATTAACTAAAGATTAAACAATTTTATAAATTTCCTTTTGAACTAAGAAAGTTTAGACAGTAGAAAAACATAAAACTACTGATACAGAACTAAATCAGGCCTACATGGTACAGTTCATGTAGCAGAAAGTGGATGTAAGTACCTTCATAAAGCAAAAACTGTATGACAAAGGATGACCTTGTACCAAAATCAGACTAAATCCTACCGGGAGGTCAAGAGGCACAAACATAAGGATGGGTGGGAGGGTGCATACTTTAAGAGGGGTATAAGGGCAGCAGGCAGGATTGCCGGCCTATTGTCATATTATTGTCTATTTGTTATATTTAAGACATGAGAAGTTATTTTTCATGACTCATAATATTATTGGCATGGGTGGATGGGATGAGATAGAATCATGTGAGTGTGGGAGCACATGTTATGCAGGTGAGACAAGTTGTTTATATACCATCAAGAGCATCATGTCTCTAATAACCTGGCAATTTGTACCTGTGAGGATACTCTCTAAATATATCCTGGAGAACCATCTTTAGAAGGTAATATTCTGGAACCTTTTTCTATATTACATGATTACATCTTTCATAAATACAACATATGACAAGCAATACTGATATGCCAGGAATTTCATTTTAAGCTAATATTTAATTGTAATTAGTTCAGGTGAACTTCTACACATATTGGCACAATTCTTCATACACACACCCAAGCCCCTTTTCATCTCTTCTTCATTCTCCATCAGAAAATATGTCTCCCATAAAACAAAAACAACAATTACATTGACCCCTATGAAAACTTGTGTCAAGCAGAAATAACCAAGTTTTATGGCTAGCTTCAATTCCTTTCAGAATAGACACTAGCTGCCATATAGCAAACACAAGCATCTCTAGCTCCTTTACCCAGCAAACGCATTATAGCAGGAATTTTCATCATTTAGAGCCCACCATCAAAACAGATTATCCCAACTCATGTACCTGTGCATGTCACATCCAATTGCTTCAAGCAGAAAGAACGGCATTATTGAAAAATCACTACTGAAGTTTTCTTGCTTCCACAGAACTTCCTTAGATCCATGCTATATTTCACACTGAAACTATTTCATTCTTATCACCTGAGTTTAACTCATGCCACAAACCCACTTACCCTCTCCAGTTTCTCGGAAACCCCTTCAGATACAACTTATATCAACTTTCTTTGGCTTTCCTCACCCCACAAAAATAAACCTATTATCTGAAAGACACAGCTCTGTCTGACTGAGAGAATTAGAAATTTGAGTTACTGCCATGTGAGTACAGACCTAGTATCAAAATAATGTAATTACCAAATTCTTCCAGGACAAAGACTCCTCGCACTGTATTGCACTTTTTAATGTGATTCAGCTCTATGAAAACCTGCAAGAAAACAGGAGAAGAAAAACTACAATTAGTAGAAATAAGGAAACTATTTCAAAACAAAGAAGCACACCACGGCAGTTATAACTTGCAGTTTTTCATAGCACATACTACCAATTCAACTATAATTTACTATATAAATCAAAAGAAAGAGAAATCAAAAATAAAAACCCAAAAATTGCCACAATGCTAGAAATTAACAAAAAAACTTAAAAAGGCTAAGAAGCGAAGACAGCAGAAGATGGAGTACCTTCCGCTCCTTGCAGGAGGAGAAAGCATGGAAGAGAAACGAAGGAGTTAGTAACTCTGACATATCCAACATCACTACCCCCTGCAGCCACTCAACTGCGTTACAACAAGAAGAAAAACCAACACACCTTAAAATACAACACAAAGGAAGTCACCAACTACTCACAAATTTGTCCTCCAATTTTTGGTCTTACCCCAGCCTACTAACTGCCTGCCTCTCCATGCATCCTCCTCCAGCACAGAGGGCAGGCAAGAGGTGCCTTGCTTTCCCACCCTATCCAGGAGTTTACGGTATTTCCACATGTGACATTACTTGTACTGCCTCGTAAGATTTAGAGACTGCAGTCTGATGCTAAAGGGCAAAACTGAGACTCAGAAAGATGAAGCAGAACTGTTTTTTTACCTCTCTTAGCCAGAAACTAATTACGTGGAAACAAACAACCTTTTTCAATAGCAATGATCCCACTCAATGCCTTAATTTTTTCACATCCATCCACAGTTAACACTTTCAACATGAAGAACAATTCATGATGTATGTAGAAATAAAACACAAGGGAAATCAGAATATAAGTACTGCAAGTCCAGGGGGGGTTCCACCTAACTTTACAGATTTTTTTTTATTAGCACTATATTCCTACTAGGGAAAATAAATTATCAATACTGTAATATGCACTATCAATATAGTGGAAGCTAAGGATAACCTTTGTGCTTGGAGGGGGAGTGGCTGAGAGGAGCAACGGGAACTGCTTTGGTGTAAGAAGACAGACTCTCACCTGTAAGACCCATCCCCCAAGGAAGGGGATGTGTACTCCATCAGTGGGTTGGGGGGGGGTTGAATTGAATTGCCTTGAATATTTTTTTTTAATCTTACAGGCTCTTTCAAACCCCCCTCCCCCATGGTTGCATGTGTAACAAAGTAAGCATCCAGCCTCTAATAACGTAATATAATAAACAGCTAAATTAAACAAACAACTCCCTGAAATGGCATGGGCAATAACCAGTAGGTGTTTGTGATATCTGCACAAGTACTTTTCACATCACACTGATTCCTGCAGTGGAAGTCTGAGCTAGGCCCCTCGAATAACTGCTTCATCAGGAAGCAGGCTTAAGAAGCTTAAGATGAATATTTCCATTTCACCTAGCTGTGTCCTGTTCCTGTTTTACCCAGAATATGGAATCTGTGTGCTTACAGTCAGGGCTGTGGAAAAGATTATCTTGAATCGACACAATACCACAATAATGATCAAGGGATCTTGTGATTTGGGGAAAAGACAACTCTACAAGTTATTGTGGAGACCCATGTGGGTTTATTGTCTTGCTGTACCCTTAGAATCCACTGCTCCCTAGAAATCCAGATTGCAACAGTGGCCAGGAACGCAGATCATAACCTCCTTCTAGCAAAACAGACACAACCCTTTTATTATGAACATGAACCTATCAAGTATTATTTATGTTCACCCTTCCTAGGGAACTTCTGTACTGGAATGGTCATAATACTGTATTCCAGACCATTTCAGTTTTGTCCTGTGCTGCTTTTCCCAAACATTGCAGATTTGGTATATTTTCCCCTCTAAAATACTGCTGGACCTGTATAGTTGTACCTGTGTGCCTATACATCCAAACATGCCAGATTAATTTCAAGTAGTGTGCCAAAAAGTAGAGAAATATTATTACAAAAGGATAGTGAAGTAGCTACATTTATTTTTTTGTAAATGGGCACAATGGTTCCAAGTCAGAATACTTCAAAAATAATGTTTAAAAAAACAGTAACAAGAAAGGAGGCCCTGCAAATCAATGATCCAGAAAGCAGGTATAAAATTTCTACCCAGACCAATCTCAGGACAGTCTGCAACTTTTCTAGAGAAAACATGGAATGCAGCACTATCTTTTGCAACTATTACTTCTGTAGCAGGCAACTGAAGGTGAATATATGTATTCTGTTTGCAATATCAATGTAGTTTAATTCATGAACTACTACTGATGCAGATGCTCAGCTCTTGGGAGAAGCTTAGGAGACAGCATGTTGCAGCCAAGACTCTAGGAGCTACATTCATTTCCTACTAACTTTCTAGACAGGGCTGGTTCATTCCTTCCCTCCCCTCCAGCAACCCAAGGGGCTGCAAAATTAACAGAGGGCAGCAGTGTGAGAGGAGGTAACCAATGTGGTTTCTCTGGAAATTCCTGGAAATTTCTTCATGGAGCCTGGAGAAGGCAGGGTTTAATGAGTGGAAGAACCTCAGCAGGGTATAATGCTAATCTCCAAAGCATCCATTATGATCTCTGTAATCTGGAGATGGGCTGTATTCTAAGAGATCTCCTGGACCCAACTTGGAGGTTGACAAACCCACTGTAGTGCATCTTATGCCTGCCTTGGACCTGGCAGGGGAAGTAGAGGAAGAGCATATACCCCCTTGTACATGTACCACAGCACTTCTTTGAACCTGGCACAAGAGGTACAGAAAAAGGCATGCATCCTCTGCAGTCATGCCACTGCTGCTGAGGTCCAAGATGGGATGGATACCTTGAACCAGGCAGGGGCAGCACTGGATGGACAAAGGTAAATGGGGTAGCAATATGGCTTCAGACAGCCATGTTTCTAGGCATAATTAAAGTTCTTTGTCTTCCTCTATAAAATGCCAAAACAGATTAAGATATGTAGGATTCAGAGACCACCTACTCTTTAATATCCCAAGCACATATAGATACAAATACATAGATGTGTATCAGGTTGCTGTTTTATTACTAAGGATTTCCCCCGCAGATCAACAAAATCCAAGCCTGGGCATATTATGTAAGTATTTTAAGATCTTATTGTTTGGGTTACTTTTACTGCTCAAGAGTAAGCTGGTCTGAAAGTGTGTGAATGTGCAGGGAAAGTGTGTCAGGTTCTTAGATGGGATATTATAAAATTTAATTACTACTTGCTTTCCAACTCCTACACTGTATCTTTCTAGAATTACATTCATCTTTATGTTTCTGAAATACTGTGACATGCTGTCAGCCCAAGGGAAAGGGCAGAACAGAAATTTAAATTAAATAATATTTTGTTTATCTTTCATTCACAGTAAAATAATATCAGTGGATAGCAACAGTATTTACTGTTGAAAATCAGACTATGCAACACAAGAACATTCATAGATAGCTTCAAAATATCAGGAACATTAATAATTAAGTATCTCTCTGGATCTTCAAAAATGTTGTACTCCTGAACAGCCACCCAACTGACAGACACACTCCCCCCATAAAAAACTTAAATATGTAAAAAAGTAGAATCCATTGAGAATCGATAAAATATTTGAAGCTTACATGGAGTTGTCTCAGAATACTAATGTGTGGGGGATATGGAAGGGAGGGAGAATTGCTTAACTTGTCTGGCAGATGAATATCCCTTCCCCAGTCATCTTCAACCTATTTTTTTCAGCAGATCACTTCTGAAGTAAGGAATAAGATAAATAAGAGAAGGAAACTGCCAGAGGAAGAAGCATTTATAGGGAATAACCAGCAGGCATGGGAAGAGTTAAACATTCCCCTCCTCCTGTCCAAATGGCCCAATCCCTTACAACTATATTACTTCAACACAGGTTTGAAAGCACAAGTTGTTAACATAAAAATGCAGGTTTACCCTAAATGATCAGAAATGGAAGGAAATCAGATTTGCACAATGACTTTTGATCGCTTCTCCTCTGTGCGTCACATATACTTCTATATACATAAAGGAACAAATACTCAATGATAAGAAAGCAAGTTGTTGTAAAACTTCTTGGCTGTGATTCAACAAAACTATTTATTTTATATGATTTCAAGTGAAATATGGCTTTCCTCTTTAGCAGCACAAGAGGTTGCAGTGGGAATGTCAAGAAAAGCCTGCAAACACATCCCTGGATTTCCTATGCATGTGTATAAAGCTTTGTTGGAGCTCAGTTCATGTCACTTATGGGCATCAGTAGTGGGAAGGCTGAACATACAAGAAAACAATGCACTGCACAGGAGACTGCTTGACAAATTTTATTCTCTGTTTTTCTCTCAATCTCACATACATATATATATATACACACACACGCGCAGACACATAGTCACAGCCCTGAAACTGACTCTACAACATGTGCAACACAAACATGAACACAAAGCAAAAGAAAAACAATGATCAAGAGAAGCAAAAAGAAAACACATCCAGATAAAAGGACAGAGAGTGACAACACAATTCCATTTGTGTTTCCTCTACACCCAAAAGGAACAAACAATATGTTTTATCTTTATGAGAAAGATTCTCTGTGTCTCTGTATATACTGAACAATCCTTCTACTATTAAGAACAAAAGAACTACTCATTAAAATTAAAAAGCTATTAAAATAACTTCCAAATGCCAGTTTTAGTTCTTTTATATGACTAGAGTACACTACAGATAAACAATCTGTCTCCAGCATTCCACTATTATTAAATGTTGCTGGAGATAATTCTAGAAATCTAACATAGCCAAACCCATAACACTATATTAACTGTACTTTTAAAATAAAAAATACACTCTTCATCTATAACATTGTGAATAAAAGCTTAATGAAGAACTCTGCTGCATACTTATTGCTCAAAAACCTTTAAAAATACTTTTGGTCATATTTTCACAGGCCTCTGATAGACAGTTTAAAAATTCTATCCACTAGTACTTAGAGTCACTATCTTGTGCAAAAGCTTTTAAGTATGTTGTATGCCTAACACTAAGATCCTCTAATTACAAAATTAGAAAAAATTGTATCCCTTTTCCTTCCCCCTTGCAAATGCAGGGAAGAGGAAACACATTCTTATTGGAATGCTTCAAGAAGCTTCATGCTCAGATCCACATCATTGAAGGGTTCTTTCCTACCTGACTGTGCATGAATTTCAGATTTATTCCTTCCAGTGTGACTTGGAGTAGCCCTCCTTCACCAGTCTTCATGTCTTGCACTGGGAATTCTCCACCCAGTTCAGGGCCTATGGCAGAACAACAACAAAAGGACTTTTTCCCCCACAAAATACAAATGATCTAAATGAGAATGTGTGTGTGTGAAAAACAAAGCATGCTCTATTGCAGAGGAATCCTGGCAAGCAATACCCTTCCCAAAACAGAGACATAATTGATTTTTGGTTTCTACCATATATAATGAGGAACAGCAGAAAAAGTCTCTCTCAGTCCCTGGGAACATAATCAAAAATTAGGAATTTAACAAATTTAGAAATTTAAAGTTGGTTTAAAGCTATTTTCCCAGGCTTTAAGAGAAAAACAGGTTGCTTACCTGTAACTGATGATCGTCAAGTGATCATCTGTGCATTCACACCTCTGGGATATAGTGCACCTGTGCCAATCTCAATCGGTTCCTCTTGAAAGCGAAAGGGATTTTCACGCCCACTACCCCGTCATGCGCTGCCCCCACTGCGCATGATTAAGGGAGGGGCACAACAATCCCGCCAGTTCCTTCTGACCGCTGCCATCAGTCTCAGAGTAAAAAGAGGAGAGGACTGAAAACAGAGGGGAAGGAGGGGTGGTGGTGTGAATGCACAGATGACCACACAATGATCATCAGTTACTGGTAAGCAACCTGTTTATCTTCTTCATGGTCTCTGTGCATCACACCTCTGGGAGATTAGCAAGCAAAAACAGGCCTACCCAGAGGAGGGAGCTGAAGGTCCTAGACTTGCGCCACCTGCAACACTGCCCATCCCACCCTGGAACGTTGATGAAGACGCACATCCAGGGCATAATGCTTCACGAATGTGTGGGGGGTAGCCCAGGTTGCTGCTTGACAGATGTCAGTGAGCAATTAACCTCTCAGGAAGGCTGTGGAGGTGGCTACTGCCCGAGTGGAATGTGCCCGGAGCGGCCCTGGGAGTGGCCTTTTGGCCAGTAGTTAGCATAGCCTAATGGTTTCCATGATCCACTTGGATAAACACTGTGAAGAGAGCTTCTTCCCTCGCACAGGTGAGCCACAGGAGACAAACAAGGCTGGTGACTGCCGGAATGACCTTGTTCTATCAAGGTAGAAGAGTATGGCTCTCTTGACATCTAAAGTATGGAGACAGCGTTCCTCATCGTTCATAGGAGACGGGAAAAACATTGGGAGGGCAATGTCGGTTTGCAAATGGAACTCAGAAACAACCTTGGGCAGGAAAGAGACATCTGGAGCCAAGGTGACACCATCATGGTGAAAAACCAAGTACGGAGAGTCGCAACGGAGTGCAGACAATTCACTCACTCACCTTGCTGAGGTAATGGCTACCAGGAAGGAAGTCTTCCAGGAGAGAAGCTGTAAACTAGATGTGGCCATGGGTTCCAATGGTTTGCCCATGAGCCTGGTCAGCACTAGAGGTAAGTGCCGGGAGGGAGTCGGTCCACGAGCTGGAGGAAAAAGACGAGTGAGACTCTTCAGAAACTGTTTTGTTTGAGGGTGGGAAAAAACAGAGTAACAGTCCACCGCAGGATGATTGGGAGAGATAGCGGCTAAATAGACTCTTAAGGAGGAGCAACTAAGACCCAGGTCTAGGCGGGTCAACAGGAAACTGAAGATAGTCCTCAAGTCCGTAGGGGCCGGTGGCAATCCCAACAAGGTAAGACAGGAATTTCTTCCACTTCCTGTCATAGGAAGCACGCGTTTTTGGCTTATGACAATTCAACAGGACAAGGTCTATCCTGCTTTTAAACTGTGCTAGGAGATCATCCACACCATGAGTTTGAGGTGTGGTACACCGTGGTACAGCACTCGGCCCTCCTGAGTCAGGAGAAGATCTGGTACTGGGGGGAGATGCGCGTAGGTACCTCGGGACTTGTGAAGCAGGGTCAGGAACCAATGCTGACGTGGCCACCATGGTGCCACGAGGATGCATTGAGGTTGTTCCTTCATGATCTTGCTTAGCACTCTGGTAAGTAGAGGAATTGGTGGGAACAGATACATGTGCCTGCAGGACCGCAGGAACAGAAGGCCATCCCCCAGAGACAGTGGGTCCTGTCCTGCCCTGGTACAGAACAGACGACACTTTGCGTTCTGACGCGTTGCAAACACATCGATTTCTGGGTGACCCCATCTGTGGAAACTTGGTCGGAGGTAAGCCCAGTTGAGCTCCCACTCATGGAGGGATGCACCTCCTCTGCTCAGAAAGTCCACCTGCACTTTGAATGATCCCGGCAGGTGAGCAGCAATGATGAACATGCCCTGGGATTGGCACTTGGTCCAAATATCCCAGGCCAGTCAGCAGAGTCCCCTGGACACTGTCCTGCCTTGCCTGTTCAGGTAGCACAGTGTGGTGGTGTTGTCTGTCAGGATTGCCACCATATGGTGAGCCATGAGGTGGCGAAAGGACCTTAGAGCATACTGGATGGTGAGCAGTTCCAGGAAGTTGATGTGTTTGTGGGCTACATGAGGTTCCCATTTGGCACCCACACACAGATCTTGGAGGTGAGCCCCCCTTCCCCACAGGGATGCATCTGTGGTTAGGGTCAGTTCGGGGCTGGGTGCAAGAAAAGAGGCTCCCTGAAGGAGGTTGTCTGGAATTTCCCACCACTGTAGGGAATTCAGCACTTGCACAGGTAGCATGAACCGTTGAGACTGGAGTTGCCATTGCAGATGGAAACATCTAAGGAACCACAGCTGAAGTGGTCTCATCTGTAGTCTGGCGAAAACAAATATTGCTGTGGTAGCAGCCATCAGACCCAAGAGCCGTTGGATCTGCTTTGCTGACGCATCTCCCTGCATTCTTATCAGGTTGGTGAGAGCGATAATATCCCCCACTCTTTTTGGAGGGAAAAAGGCTCGACAAACAGTTGAATCCAAAATTGTCCAATAAACTGGACTCTCAATGATGGAAGGAGCACTGACTTTTTGAGGTTCACCCTCAGGCCCAACGCATCTAGGGTAACCAACGTTAAATCCATATGGGTGAGCAGAGTCTCTCTGAAACTTGCTACCAACAACCAATCATCTATGTCCGGAAAGATCCGTATGCTCTGAAGGTGGAGGTACGCTGCGATGACTATCATCATTTTTTTAAAGACTCCGGGTGCTGTTGAAAATCCAAAAGGGAGGGCCTTGTACTGAAAATGGCCTTATGCGACTGCAAAATGCAAAAACTTCCTGTGAGAGGGATGGATAGTTATATAAAAATATGCGTCCTGCAAGTCCAGGGTTAACATCCAAACACCTTCACTGAGAAGGGAGAGAATACTTTGTAATGTTGTCATTCGGAATTTCTGATCAGTGATAAATTGGTTGAGTCCCCTGAGGTCCATAATAGGACAGAGTCCTCTGTCTTTTTGGGGGACCATAAAATAACAAGAGTAGAACCCGTCTTGGCATTGTGCTGTCAGGAATGGTTCTATAGCGTCCTTTTGAAGAAGGTTCTGAATTTCTTCCAGGAGTATAGTGGATGGTGGAGTAGTTATGAAGTTGGGGCCCTCGGGTACCTGGATAAATTCTAAGAAGTACCCCTTTTCGATGACGGAAAGGACCTACTGGTCTCATGTTATGTGCTGCCAAGCAAGCAGATAGGGAGACAGGCGGGTAGGGGTGGGGCGGCAGGAGCCAAAGGCTCTGCTTGGAAACTTTTGGAGTCTTCGCCTTAGGCTGGGAGACGGATGAGAATTTTGGTTTGTGCCCATAAGGGCGGGAAGACACAGTGGGTGAGCGTTGCCTCTGTGTTTCCAGAGACGACTTAAGAGAGGATCTGCGAGACCATGGCTTGTTCCAGGATTTCACCTTGGATAGTTTAGGAGCCAATGTGACTCCTAAATTTCTCGACATCTTTATACTTTTGTCTAGGTCTTGCAGGACCATATCAGTCTTGGTACTGAAAAGGCCCTCACCTTCGAATGGAAGGTCCTCATTGAGAATCCTAGTGTCCTGCAGTAGGGCAGTAGAATGCAACCAAGCATGATACCGGAGGGTGACTGCTGAAGTCATTGTTTTGCCAGCCACGTCCAAAGTGTGCTTAGCTGCATTAAGCTGATGCTTAGCCAAAAGCATTCCCTCCTTTTGGATCCTGCGAGCCTGACGGTTAGAGTCCTCAGGGAGGGTGGCAATAAATTCAGACATCTGCTCCAAGAGAGCAAACTGATATCTCTCCATACATGCCGTGTAGTTTGAGGTCTTGATGCCGAGGGCTCCCGCAGAATAAAATTTTCTTCCAAACGAATCAAGTTTCCTTCCTTCTTTCTCAGAGGGGGTGGAATGACTGCGTCTGCCCTTGAAGAAAGAGGTAACCATGACAGAATTAGGTTTAGGGTGGGTAAACAGAAATTCAGCACCCTGTTCCTGCACTTTATGATCTACCCTCTGGCTCAAGATGGGGGTATATGCCAGGTGAGACCATGGGACTTTAGCTGCCTGAAGGAGGACTGAAGTAATCAGTAGGGCAATCAGAGTAGAGGTATCCATCTGGACGATATCGAACACGGAGTCTGTCACAGCAGGCAGTGGTTGCACCATAGACAGAGTGAACGTGTTAGCCATCCGCTTGATAAAATCTCCATAGGATTTTAATCTTCCGAAGGGGAGACTGGGAGATCATCATCCACTTGCTGAGGTGGCAAGGGTTCCACCAGAGGATTGGGGTTTTCATTCTCTGATTGGGAGGAGACGTCTGAAGAGGCAGAGTGCTCAGACGGCTTGGAAAAAGACCTAGGCAACATTGGTATAGATGGAGCCAGAGTCGAAGAATCTATAAACTTTGGAATTGTCAGGTGTGATGGTTTGGGAGGTTTGCCCATCGGCCTCAATGGTTGGGGCCTCACAAACTCCAGCATCGATGATGGATCTCGATACCAGGAGAGATGTGAAGAGGAGGACTGACGGTCCCATTCCATTGGTTGGGGTGGGAACCATGGCATACTGTAAATGGTTAGGCCCCATACATGTATTGCCACTGCCGTTGGTCCCAGGAGGGTGGTGGTAGTGGGTGGATCGGTGCCGATGGCCGTCCTCGATCATCAGGTCGGAGCTGTGATGGATGGGCAATGGCTTCGGCTCCATGATCGGAGTGTAGGCTTTTGACACTGGAGGACCGGGAGATCTGTTTTAAGTCCATATCCTGCTCAGAGTCGGTGAGCTGGATAGGACGCAGCGAAGGTGACTGAGGTACACCTTGTGGCTGCTCTTGGCTCAGAGAGTCAAGTGAAGCAACCCCAATAGGATTTGATTCCGTGGCCCTCCGAGGGGTCGGTGGAGTTTGCAGAGGGGGAGTTTTCTTATGCTTTTTTAGCTTGACTGGCCGATCATCCTTGCCCTCCCTGCATTTTTTAGAGGGAGTATGGCTTCAGACTGAGATGTCTGGGTGGAGTGTATCAGCATCAGGCGGTTGACATCTAAGTGAGTCGGTATCGGGGACAGCACAGCCATGGATGCCGAGGCAGCGGTTGACATAGATGCATGCCCTGAAGTGTCCTGTGACGACATCGCTGAAAGCACTAACTCCAAAAGCACAATGCAAAGTCTGGCAGCTGTTCTTCCTCATCTGCTTCAAGAACTTCGCGCAATGAGCACAAGAGTCCACTCGGTGCAATTCCCCGAAGCACAAAAGACAAAGCAAGTGTCCATCTGGGGGGGTGATCTTGCTGCCGCACTTAAGGCACTGTTTAAAGAAACCCCACCTCTTGGCCATAGGTCGGGGGGGGGGGAACACTACAGAGTTCAAATAAATAATTCCATAGAAACAAAGTCCCTTCACTTAACAAATAAACCAGAAGAAAAAAACAAAGTAAACTTTGCAGAAAAATGAGGAATAGGCCTAAAAACCCAAATCTTTTACCGAGCGAAGCAGAGAAGATCCTACCAGAGTGGCAGTCAGAAGAGAACTGGCGGGATTGTCGTGCCCCTCCCTTAGTCATGCACAGTGGGGCCGGCACGTAATGGGGGAGAGGGCACGAAAATCCCTTTTGCTTTCAAGAGGAACCGATCGAAATCAGCACAGGCACACTATATCCCAGAGGTGTGATGCATAGAGACCACGAAGAAGATCATGACATTTCAAAACACAAGTCCTGAACCAAGAAATATACAGTTTTAAATTTGCCCAAAATCTAGCTTGCTCAAAAGTAGCTAACAAAACAAACAATTTACTAATTGATCTTGTATCTTATTTGAACTTGGCGACAAAGTACAGATCCAAAAAAAAAATCTGCACAATGGGACCAGTTACAGAAAGAACCCCGAAGCCTGCAGAAAATGTTTAAAAAGTGGAGGTTAACCGCTGTCTCCCAAAATAAAAAGTCACCTGTGAACCTCCATAACCTCCGTACCGTTCACAACTTTTTATAAGTGTAAGCTGAGATCTTACAAGATCATAGTGCCATTCTGGGGCTGTCTAACAACCTTATTCAACTAGGGTTTTTTTTTATATATATATATATATATATATCTAACAACCTTATTCAACTAGGGTTTTTATATATATATATATATATATATATATATATATATATATATATATATATATATATATATATATATGAGTGCCTGAAAAGAGGGGAAGAAAAAGAAGGAGCATAAACACAGTGTGGTTATAGGGGGAGAAGAAGAGTAGTAGGAGGTGATGGCACTGATGGGAGAAGGAGGAGAGGTGAGCAAGAGGAGACGAAACATGGACCACTGTGTGTGTGTGTGTGTGCAAGGGGTAGGATTTCCCACAAGTTTCTCACTTTGTATGTATTTATGTGAGTTCTGCGATAACAAAAAGATCTTAAATTAGCTCACTCAGTCTTTTCATATTATAGCAGGTGAAGCTATAATAACATGGCCATAAACAGACTGTATTTGGGATGTCACTTTTGTACATTACACACAAGTAACATTAACACATAATGAAGAAGACAGGATTTATTGCCCCCTAAAGAGGATTCCTCACTCTTGTTCTTCAACTTATAATCCATTTCTGATGTCCATGTCCAATTTTTTCCTACCTGCTATCCTTGCACACACCTAGAATACGAAGATCTTTTTTTTGCCATCAACACTGACAGTAGTAAACAAAAATCTTTCCTAACTCTTTAAATAATAAGCACCACATCATCTCAAAAATATTGTAAGAGAGTTGTTGAATACCTGCCAAATCTCATCCACTGCTTCTCTTACCTGGTTTTATGCTTTGTTGTCTTGCTGCTGCTCGCTCCATGCTATCTTTTACACAATAATATAGTTCCCGGCACTACAACAGAAGAAAATTAAAAAGTAAATTAAAATAAGGCATATAAAATGCAAACTCTCTAAGCAGACACTTACTAATCAGGACATGAATCCCGTCCTTCCTTCACAGAGCTATGGGAGATGTGCCTGGGGGTTATGCCATATTAATACCAAAAAAATCCAGTTGGAGACTGGCTTGAAGTCATCCTATGATTTTCCTGGATAAACAGGGATCAAATCCAATGCTATCCACTATATCACTCCCAATGCATGCTGTACTGTGATAACAGAGAAAGCAACTGCTTGTGGCTGAGGAAGATACATTCATTCCAGTCCAAGTGATCTCAAACATTATTGCAACCACATCAGAGCTGCTCAGTGACTGGATGGAGAGTTAATGCCATTTGCCCCTGCCTTCTATCTTGGGCTTTTCACTTACAATACAAATATAGTACCATGTCTTGAATATTGTTGATGAATTAGAATAACTGAAATATACTAGGTCAAGGAGATGGGAAACTATGCGGTGGTTATATCCTCCAAGTAGTTGTGCCTTAACAGCATTTGCTAGAGCTCCTTTTTCTCCAAAAGGACATGCAGACACTCCCAGAAGGAATCATGCATTTTTCAGAGGGAAAAAAGGGGAGAAGAATAGGGCTGAAGCTGTTTAAGTTCTCAGATTCTGTACAGTGGTAGTGGTGGCAGAGTGTCCAGGATTATTGGGAGAATAAAATGAAATAACCCAATATGTCTTAGTCTGGGCTTGTGGGTGGGGAGGTGGCGTGATGGGAACAAATGTGATACATATATATTTTTTAATTTTACAAAATTTCTGTCTTGGCTTTCTGCCCACACAAGGGCCACCGAGGCAGGTAAAAAATTATTATACATAATAAAATTACATTTTAAAATCATTAAAAGCAACCACAAAAGAACCAACGCATCATTAAAACAATTAAAATCAAGCTAAAAACATATAAAAATAAAAACAACAATTAAAACATTGGGCAGGAAGGAAGGACTGCCAAACAAAACAAAAGAAGTCTTCACCCATGGGCAGAACTTGGCAACAGAAGGGGACAGACAAATTTCCCTGTGAAGAGATCTAGAATTTTGGTGCCTCTACTGAGAAGGCCCTCTCTCAGGTTGCCACCCACTTAATCTCAGAAGGCAGGGCCACCTGACACAGGGCCTCTGAAGATGATCATAGTGGTCGAACGGGTTCATAAGGGAGTTGGCAGTCCTTCAGGTATGTTGGTCCCAAAACATACAGGGCTTTAAAGGTCAGCACCAGGACCTTTAATTGTGCCCTGAAACAAATTCAGAGCCAATGTAGATAGACCAAGACTGGAATGATTTGGTCCAGTTAAAATCCTGGTTACAGAATTTTGCACCAACTGAAGTTTCCAAACACTTCTCAAGGGAAGCCCAGGCAGAGTGCATTGCCATAATCCAGGGATGGCCAAACTTGCTTAACGTAAGAGTCACACAGAATAAACATCAGACACGAACAAATATTGCACACCCCTTTTTATTGAAAAATATGCAAATTTGCTTTTTATTAACATTAAATGAGACTGCCAAAAATAAAAACAAAAGGGGTAAAAACACATATTGATAATACTATTTATTTGTCCAATTATATTTATTTGTTTGCTAATGATATTTATCTTAGAGAGAATGAGGTGAAAAGAATGAAAGAGGTGGAAAGAACAAGAGAAAGAGAGAGAGAAACAAAGAAAGCAAATAGATGGGGGAGGGAAAGGGAAGGAAAGAAGGAAGAGAGAGAAAGAGAGAGAGGAAGGAAGGGAGTAAGGGAAAAAGAGAAAGAAAGGTGGAAAGAAAGCAAATAGATGGGGGAGGGAGGGAAGGAAGGAGAAAATAGAAGGAGGGAACAAAGGAAAGAAGAGAAAGAGACAAAGGAAAGAAGGGAGAAAGAGAGAGAGAGAAAGTTGGAAAGAAAGCAAATAAATGAGGAGAGGAGGAAGGAATTTGCCTTCTGTTCAATGAGGGGAGCCTGCCGCCCCTCACAGGACTTGGGGAGAGGTAAATGCCTCCCCATCTTTTCTCCCTTCTCTAGGTGACCTGCGGAAGTGGGTTGTCTAGAGAAGGAAGATAGGATCAGGAAGGCATCTCTAAATGCCTCCCCACACCTTCTCCAGCCAGCTTGCCACAGCAAGCAAGTCTGTGACTTGGGGAAAACGCGAAGAGGCAGTTTAAACACCTCCCCGATCCAGCCTTTCCGAGCACACCCACCTCAGCAAACAGGCTGGGAAGGCTGGATGGGGGAGGCATGTAAAGATGCCTCCCCGATCCTTCCAGCCATCTCCAGTCTGCCTGCTGCGGCAGGCGGGCTGGGGAAAGTGTGGGGAGGCAACTGCCTTGTCTTTCATCCCCACCTCACCCAAACATCGGGGGAACCCAGGGAAGGCTGAAGGGGCTTGGATCTCTTAGATCCTAGCCACTTTAGCCTCTCCTTTCTCCCCCAGACCCAAACATCGGGGAGCCCAGAGAGGCTGAAGGGACTTGGATCTCTTAGATTCAAGCCAAGTCAGCCTTTTCTTTCATTCTGTAAGCAACAGTCTTTGGAACTTACAGAACAGTCTGATCCTGTGAAGATAGAAAGAAAGGGTCCTTTGGACATTGAGGGAGTGCAGGGCTTGCTCAGTGTCATCCATCAGATTGGGGGGAAATGTTGGGAAAGTAGAGGATTTCGAAAGGTGAAAAGTCGCAACCACCTTAGGTTAAAAAGTTGGATCAGTTCAGAGAAGAAGTTTGTCCTTGTGGAAAATCGTATATGGAGGATCAGCCTGAAAGGCAGCCAGTTCTCCCACCTGGCGAGTTATAGTAATGGCAACGAGGAACGGCATCTTCCATGAAAGTAGAAGATCAGTGAAGGACAAGGGTTCGAAGGGGCAGCCCATCAGTTGGGAAAGGATAAGAGAGAGAGAGAGACTCCATGTTAGGACCAAAGGCTTCTG
Source organism: Gekko gecko (assembly GCA_029375565.1). NCBI lineage: Eukaryota > Metazoa > Chordata > Lepidosauria > Squamata > Gekkonidae > Gekko > Gekko gecko. The sequence goes on along the minus strand of JAPDNY010000003.1, from coordinate 157,274,767 downwards.
TGGAGGGCACATATGGAGAAGACCCTTCAAAAAAGATCTGGTGAGATGATGAGAAAAGAGAGTAGACCCATCTACCAGGAGCAAAATAGCTGCTAGGTGAACTTTCAATGAAGAGTAGGTAAGACCAGAGTCCTTCAAGGAAACAATTTAAGAAAAAACATCTGCGAAAGAAGCAGCAGAAGGACTAAAAGAGTTCCAAAAGGCATAACCCATGAATCGAGACCATTTTGCCCAGTATGTATGATGAGTAGATGGTTTATGGGCATTTAACAGCATCTCTGAAACAGCAGGGGGGAAGACTATTGTAGGATCCTCCAAGCAGTTTGTAGAATCTGGGATCATGATGGAGAACCCGACTGCAATCTCAGGAAAGGAGGTCTGGAACCGGAGGCATTCGGAGGAAAACTTTCCTCAATAGGCAGAGGAAGTGAGGAAACCAGGGTTAGCGAGATCACCATGGGGTGATGAGGATGCATGAAGTGGCATCCGCCAGGATCTTGTGCAGCACCCTCAGAATCAGTGGAAACAGAGGGGAAAAGTAAAAGAAGTGGCCAGTCCACTGCTATAGGAGTGCTTCCCCTGGAGATCTCATGGACGGCTGACCCTGAGTGAAGTATCCAAGGCACTGAGTACTGTGCTCTGTTGCAAATCCATCTATCGATGGATGTCCAAACGCCCAGAAAACAGGATAAAGGGGATGGAGAGACCATTCGGTTTCAGAGGTCATCGTGTGACTGAGACAATCCATGTCGACATTAGAGGCACCTGGTACATGAACTGCAGAGATGGGGATGGAGTGAAAAGGGCACCATTCGCATAAAGTGATTGCAAGGCGGCATAATCACTGTCCCCCCTTGCTTGTTGATGTAGAATACCATGGCAACATTGTTGGAGGCTATTTGAACAGTCCTGCTGACCACTACACGACAAAAAAACTTGAGGGCCTGATGGACATCAATGAGCTCAAGCTGATGTGAAAGCAAATCTCTCAACTCGACCAAGCACCCTGAGCAGTCAGAGTCCCACAGTGGGCTCCCCAACCCCAGACCAATGAGTTTGTGGACATGTGGACCTCCAGAGAAGAATGTCAAAAGGGCATGCCACAGAGGAGGTTTGTCTGGAGGGACCACCATCAAAGGGAAAGTAGAACATCTGGAGGGATGAGGAGAATTCCGTCCAAAGAATGGTGTTGCAGATTGAAAGAGTGGAGAAACCATAACTGTAGAGGTCTCATTCAAAGGTGGGCTTTTGGGACAACAAAAACAGTTGAGGCAAAGAAGCCCAAAAGCTTCATTATTGACTGAGTGGATTGGCAAGGATGATGGATGAAAGCTGAAGCCAGGGCGACGACGGCACTTGCACAAGTCCATGGGAGGAACCCCATTCTGTCTGGTATTGAGAAGAGCCCCCAGGAACTGCAGGGTCTGTGTTGGCTCCAATAAAGATTTTGGTAGGTTGACGCAAAGACCTAGACAGTGAAGAAGGGTAAGGGCTTTGTGGAGATGTGTGAGGAGCTGTGTCCAGAAGATGTCATCAGATAACTATCTATGCATGGATAAAGAATGATTCCCCGTTGGTGTAGTTCTCCTGCAACAACAGCCATCATCTTCGTAAAAACTCAAGGAGTGGTGGAAAGGCCAAAGGGGAGAACCCGATACTAGTAATGATGTGTACTGATCACAAACTGAAGAAATTGTTGATGCTGAGGTCAGATGGTAACGTGGAAATAGGCATTATGAAGGTCGATGGCTGCTAACCATCCAACCTTTGGTAGGAGAGGAAGAATAGATTGAAGGGTGATCATGTGGAATTTTTTTAGCAGACAAATAAGTTCAAGTCCTGGAGATCCATAATCGCTCAAATGCCTCCACCCCTTTTGGGGATGGTGAAGTATCAGGAGTAGAACCCGAGAGTCCGTTGTGCTTCCATAACAGTCTCGATAGCTCCCTTGAAGAGAAGAGTGTCAACTTCTGCCAGCAGCAATGGTGAAGGTTGAGTGGCAATGAAATGATGGAAGGTTGGAAGTGAAATTAACTCTATAGCATATCCCACCTGGATGATGGTGATGATCGGTGATAATCTCTTCCCAGCCAGCAAGATGGGGAAGAAGACAGGTGCTGATGGGTGGGGGGAAAGGAAGAAGTGGAGGAGGCATTCTTTGAGCAAGATGGTCAAAAGGACTGTTTGGGTTGATGGGACCATTTAGGTGCCTGAGTTTATGATTTTGAAGAGAATAGTTAGCGAGAACCAAAGGATTTGTGCTTCCACATAGCATGTGTTGCAGGAGAAGGCTGATGTTTGGAGAAGTAAGGCTTCCATTGAGAAGATCAAGGATACTGTGGGGTCAATTAAGATACTCCCAGATTCCTTGCCTTCCTGTGATTATCAACCGCCTTCAAGGTGTCATCAGTGGAAGCATAGAAGAGACCCTCTCCATCAAAAGGCAAGTCTTCATTTTTAGACTTGACAGCAGGTTGCAGGGAAGTTGATCGCAGCCAAGCATGGCAATGAAAAGTGATAGAAGAAGCCAAAGTCTTGGAGAAGCAGGTGACAGCGTGATGTATCAAATTAATTTACTGTTTGGAAATCTCACAGATTTCAGAAAGTGCGGCAGAAGAAGTAGGCCGAGCATTTTCTGGCACCACATCTAAGATGGGTCTGACAGCCAAGGCCACACTGGAAGTATAGGCAGCCAGGTAGGAAAGGTAAACATCGATGCATGCATTCATATATTTTCTTGGCAAGAGAGTCAACCTTGCGGCCTTCCCGATCTGGGGGAACCAACTGACATGGTTGTTTCAATTTTGAAGAAGAGTGAACAATCATCAAATTCGGTGGGGGTTGATTGAATAAGAATTTACCCAAAGATTCCTGCACCTTATACAGTGCCTCATAGCATTTGGAGACAGGAGGAACTGAGGCAGGGCAGTCCCAGGAGTCCTCCAACACTGACAAATACATAGGAAGAAGGGGAAAGATGGTAGATGGAGGTAGCTCAGCTTGCACCAACTTGTGGATGACGTCCATAACAGCGGGTGCATCAGTTGCACCCTGCACTTGAAGAGCAGTAGCCATCCTGGTGATGAGTTCTAAGTAAGCCTTGAGATCCTCGGTGGGAGAAAGGGACCCCCCATATGTATGAAATCATCATCTTCAGGGGTCATCTCAGCATCCACGCTGCCAGCATCAGAGTGACCTGAATCAGAATCCAAGGAGATCAATAAGGATGGTGGAGTAAGCTGAGTGAACATCTTAGACTGATCATGAATTGTAGAAATTGACTGATCTGGAAGACCAGAAGGAGCATTAAGGGCTGGATACTGAGCAGTCAAGGCATCTGAAATTGGAGCATGTAAGTCCAAAGAATGTACAGATGCATAAGAGGGTGAGTGGGCATGACGAGATTGAGGGCTGGCATGACGAGGAGGTGTGTGCTCACTGTGAACAGTGTGGTGATAATAGCAAGGTATCGCCAATCTGGAGTAGGAAGAGCGAAGAGTAGAGTACTGAGCCCTCCAAGGAGACCAGGATTCCCAAGATCAGGACCAGGACCTCAAGGTACAACGATAGTGCCAACACTCCCTGTGGTCATACTGTGAGCAAGGAGAATGCAACCGGCTCTGCAAAAATTGTTCCCTGTCATCCAACAGGTGGAGAGGAGGATGGGAGTCTCTGGAGACAGACCAGCACTTCTGGACCGAGGTCAAAGTATAATGGGAAGGCGGAAATTTAGAGATTTGGAGTGGGGTTGTTGGCCTGGTGTGACACGTCAGTCTGAGAAAAGAGAGCTGTGCTCAACACAGGTGGGTTATGATCAGTCTTTGGAGGCACCATAGACATCAAGCAAGCTACTGGGGTCAATGATGAGATACTCAATATGATGACAGGTTCGAGTGCAGGAGCCAGAGCCAAACTCAACTTTTTCGATTTCGAGGTTGAAGCTTCAGCAGTCTCCACTTTCTTGGATTTATGCAGCTTTTTCGGCGGCATAGACAGAACCGCCAGGTCAGAAGGCTTCTGAGCAGGCACTGAAGAGGGACGAGAGGCCACTGAATATATTCCTGGGCGAAGTGCTGCTTCTAAAAGCACAGCTTTGGGGTGAGCCGCATGATTACGTCGGGCCTGCTTAGTGAACTTGGCACAATGAGGGCAGGTCTCAACTCAGTGTTGTTCCCCAAGACAAATTAGGCACAAATCATGTCCATCGTTAGAGGGGAGCTTAGCAGGACAGTGGCAACACTCCTTAATAAAGAGAGTTTGGCCCATACACACACCTTCCCGACCAAAAAGGGGGAGAGGGAAAGGGGTGAAGAAAAAGAGACGTGAAGAAAAGTTTTTTGGAGGGGGGTTGAGTGAAGATGAAGAAGGAAAAGTCCAAAGATGAAAAGAGAAAGGAAAAGTTAGGATGAAGCAAGGGACTTGGCTGAGGCGAAGCAAAGAGACAATGAGGAGAAGTGTGAACACAAGGGCGGTTGAAGAAGAACTGAGTGGGAGATGGCTCTCTTCCCTGCTCCAGGCATGTGCGGTGCATGCCTGCTCCCTAGAGCAGGAAGGGAGCCTGCCAAAAGGATTATGAGACAAGCTCTGGAAGTTTCTCCAGTGAGGTTGTGCACAGGCACCCAACCCATGTGTGGGACTGCACAGAGACCACGAAGAAGATTATTGTATACAATTCTGGTCATCATACATCGAAAAGAATATTGCAGAGCTGGAAGAGTCCAGAAGAGGGCAATAAGATGATTAAGGATTTGGAGCACCTTTCCTATGAGGAATGGCTGAAGAGGATGGAGTTGTTCCATGCAGAAAAGGTCCATCAATGGCTATTAGCCATGGTGGCTAAAGGGAAGGGTCAGCAAACTTCTGAATTACAGAGCTACAAAGCAGCATTAGGGGAAAGCCTTGGCCTCTATGCTTTGAGGGACCACCTTTCCCCATATGTGCCCCAGAGAGCACTGAGGTCAGGGTTGCAAAATCATCTGACTCTCCCTGGCCCAAAAGACGCCATGTTGGCCATTACTAGAGCCAGGGCCTTTTCAGTGGTGGCTCCATACTGGTGGAATGAGCTCCCAGAGGACATCAGGGTCCTGAGGGACCTTTACAGTCCTGCAGGGCCTGTAAAACAGAGCTCTTCCACCAGGCATTCGATTAGGAGCCACCACTGACGAATGTGTCACCGAAACATCCCACAGCCCTTATGATACACCGTTGGATGCTGCCTTCCAGCATTGGACTGTATACTGAATGCCACCATCACCTGTATTGTTCTTATTAACACTTTATGATGTTTGTGTGAATTTTATTGTATTTATTGTTTTATTGCATTTTAATGTCTGTACGCCGCCTTGAGCCAGTTTATCCGGCAAGGTGGGCTATAAATTGAAATAATAAATAAACCCAAATAACCCTTAATAAATTGAATTATGTACCTAAAGATAAACATACAGGCCATATAATACTGTTGGTCAATTTAAAAAATAATGGCTATTAAGAAATATACGAAAATAGACATATTTATTTCACAACAGATTAATAACAGATATTGACCCTTACAATAACCTCAATTATCATTGACAATCTTATATATTTTCAGTTATAATTCAGGCTATATTTTTAATGTATTGTGAAATAAATGGGTGTATTTTTGTATATTTCTTAATATCTATTAATTTTTACATTGGCCAACAGTATTATTTGGCCTTTATGTTTATGTTTTCTTAACTTTTAGGTAAGGGTTTAATATTATGCAACTTCACTCATGCAAACCATTTCAAGTTATAAACTGTTCTCAAAGAGTGCTGGTTAACTCAACACTAATAACAAATGGAAGATTCAAAAACAGAAAAGCCTGAAGCTGTCAGTCAAATGCACTTTTATTTCTATTCTTGCTCTGACAAAAGTAGAATGGAAAATGTACCTTTTTGGTGTAGAACTTATTCAGCTGGGTCTCCTGGCCATTTCTCCTCCAGAGACATAGCACTTTAGTTTTGGGACAGTATGTCATATTGATGAGTTTTTCATACCACCAACGTTCATACACAGTGCCAATGTTGCTCCTCAGCACAATACAGTCATCACATACCTGAAGAAACAAAGAGTCTCAGATGGGAATCATCAAGCAAAACTCAGTTTATATTACTGATTTTACTAACTTTTAATGTGTACCTCCATGAAAAAAATGTCCCCTGTTGTATCTGTCCCAGCATGTACAACAAATGTTTGCTTCTTGATGTGTCTGCTACCACTGGGCCGGATTGGGAGTTCCCTGCCAATCTAAATGGGGAGGAGAATATCAGTTATGAACCTGCAAGCTTTACTATAGTTCTACAGCAATTTAACTCTCATCCACATCCAATATGGACAGTATTCTCTTCAAAATAGTTTTCTATGTTTTAGTCTACTATATTAACTTTTGTCAGTACTGAGGACTACGAAGAAGAAGAAGAAGAGGAAGAAGAAGAGGAAGAGATTGGATTTATACCCCGCCCTTCACTAGCGGCTTACAAACTCCCTTCCCTTCCCCTCCCACAACAGACACCCTGTGAGGTAGATGGGGCTGAGAGAGCTCTTGACAGAAACTGCTCTTTTTCAAGAATAGCTCTTATCAGAACTACAGCTTGCCCAAGGTCATCCAGCCAGCTGCAAGTGGAGGAGTGGGGAATCAAACCCAGTTCTCCCAGATTAGAGTTCGCGCACTTAACCACTAAACCCTTCGCACCTGAAGCCTTAGAGTCAGAGGAGAATTATTTTTATTCCTTATACTACTTAAAACAGAGAAACCACAAACATTTCATATACAGGCCTGCTATACGTAATGCTACCCATGCTTAACTATCTCCTATTAAAATCAATGGGACCAAAAATGCTTAAACTATGACTAGATTCTACCCACGTTTTTAAAGTATCATATATCTAATTCTGAACCTAGTTCCCAAGTGGATAAAAAAAGCCAGAGAATGGGTCCAGATTCAGATAGAGGGAATTCTTTTGCACAGCTGAGGGTTTGCAGAAATATGCGAAACACTTGCCCCACAAATAGAGGGGATCAAACCACCCCAAAGAGAGGCACAGACAATGTAAGAGAATTGTGGTAGCTGTGAGACTGGCAGAGGAACAGGATCTGCCACTGCTGCCTAACCCAGGTGGTACTGAAGAAACCACTGCCACGTGTGTGAAGCAAGAGGGCAGGAGGGGAAATGCAGAGCTGCCACTGGAACCACTGCCACATATGTTAGATAGGCAGAGCTGGCAGCACTGCAAGCAGGTGGGGGTGCAGGAGAACAGTGGAACTGAAGCTGCCCCCACCACCTCCCCACTGCATAAGCCAGGCAGCTGCTGGTGGAGGCTTTGCAGACCAGTGGCCCAGCAAGGAAACATGGGGGGGGATCCCAACAAATCTTGTGAGCCTGCCTCTTGTATGTCCATAGTATTTTATGCATATAAGTTAAAAACACAACTTGCAGACTCAACAACTACACATGTTCTTAATCATGCGTGTGATGAGATATGTGCACCAAGTTTAAAGAAGTCAGGCAACACCTCTTTGGACTTCAAAGCTGCAGAATCCAAGGATGAAAGACTGCTTAAGAGAAGCATAGCGTGCCTGTAACTAAGAATAAATTAACCTTCCATGCTAGAATTCTATCCAATAATAGGTTCCCACAGTGAACTATAACTCATTTTTTGCATAATATGCATTGCTGAACCTTTCTAAATGTAAACTGAGTTTGTTCTACTTGTTTACAAAACATAACACTAGAGAATGAGACATCTGAGATAGCATTAACTTCCAGAAGCTCGGAGTCAAAGAAATCCACTGAAAAAAACACAGTGCTGAGACTACCAGAATGAAACAAACAGATGAGCTCTGTTGCAGAAAGAAAGCAAAACAAATCTGGGCATCCCCTGAAAGGTAAAATTTACACCAAAAATACAAATTCTGTCACTCACACACACACACATACATATATATGTAAAAATGCCAGAAAATGAAGCCGTGGAAGCAAAAAAAACCCCTAATTTTAGTAAAATAAATACTGGCTAAAGACTAAGAAAGGCAAAGATGAAAGCTCAATCAGTAAGATAAAAAAGGGTTGCCCTCGAAAGAATCAACAACCAACCATCAACAGAAAAGGGAAAACAATATGGTAGCCTACATGGCCACCTTAATGGCTGTACATTTTGTAAAACAGCTAAGGCATAATCCCAAAATGAAGGGAAATGTTAGAATTCTACTTCTGTTGTTGTTCAGTTGCACAGTCGCGTCCAGCTCTTTGTGACCCCATGGATCACATCATGCCAGGCCCTCCCGTCTTCTGCCATCCCTCAGAGTTCACTCAATTTCATGTCGGTTGCATCGATAACACTGTCTAACCATCTCATCCTTTGCCCTCCCCTTCTTCTTTGACCTTCAATCTTTCCCTGCATCAGGGTCTTCTCCAGTGAGTGCTCCCTTCTCATTTGGTGGCCAAAGTATTTGAGCTGCAGTATTTGTCCTTCCAGGGAACAGTCAGGTAAGTAGAAAGCTTTGGAAATATTTTCTGCAGCTGGCCTGAGTACACACACAGAAGCCACGATGATGAAGACTGCTTACCGGTTCAGATTTAAGCAGGAGATAGATACAGTAGTAGACTATGCCTGAACCCCAATGATAGCTGGTGGATACTAGCTCAAATACATCCCAAAGATTAAAGGCAACAAGAATTCCCTACTGGAACTCTAAAGATGATATCACAAGAAATCCAGAACATTTTGGTATCCAGATCCATATTCCCAAGTAAGGCAGGTTCTGAAGTAAACCAGATGCTGGGAGATCTGTAACTATATTACCTCAGCTTAAAAAACAAACAGAAATAGCCATAGCCCAGAGGCCAATTCAGAACAGGGTCAAATGGGGCAAGAGAGGGTTTAAACTCTTTTACCCTCACAAGATTTTGCCAGCTGAAATCAATGAATCAGCCTTCACTCTGTAATGTTGTTACTTGGAAGGGGGGAAATGGGTGCCCATCTTTTTTTCTCCAGAGTCCCATGAAGCTATTATTTCTATTTAAAAACTGCTGGAAAGAGCTGATAAACAGGTTGCTTACCTGTAACTGGTGATCTTCGAGTGGTCATCTGTGCAGTCAGGGCCGGCCCTAGGGTTCTTTGTGCCCTAGGCCGGGCTACCTTCTAGCGCCCCCCCCAGTGTGGGAGCCCGAGAGCTGGGCCGCGCTTGGGAGGGCCATGGGGCGGGAACCTGTTCTCAGTGCTGGAGGTGGGCCTGGGGGGGCGTGGGGGGGATCCGTGCCCCCGCGGCCCAGCCCAGAAGCCCCGCGCCCAGCAGTGGGCCTGGGAGGGCCGTCGGGGGGGGAGGGGAGCCGCACCGCAGCCTGCCCGCCCCGCGGCTCAGCCCAGATGCCCAGCGCCCAGCGGAGGGCCTGGGAGGGCCGTTGGGAGGGGGAAGCCGTGCCGCCGCCTGCCCGCCCCGCTGCTCAGCCCAGATGCCCCGCGCCCAGCGGAGGGCCTGGGAGGGCCGTCGGGGGGGGGAGAAGCAGTGCCGCTGCCGCCTGCCCACCCCACGGCCCAGCCCAGAAGCCCCGCGCCCAGCGGAGGGCCTGGGAGGGCCATGAGGAGGGGGGAGCCACGCCGCCGCCTTCCGCCCGCCCTGACCCCTCACTTTGAATCCCTCTCTGCTCAGCTCCCCCCCCCCGGCCGCCCCTTCCCTCCCAGCCCCAGCGCCGGCTGGAAACCGGGGGGGGGAGGCGGGTGGAGCGCCGTTTGAACGGCCGCCCCTTCTCTCCCAGTCCCAGCGCTGGCTGGAGACGGGGTGTGTGTGGAGCGCCGGCTTTCCTGAGCACGCCGCAGTAGCGGCGTGCTCAGGAAAGCCGGGGAAGGGGCGGCCGTTTAAACGGCCGCCCCTTCCCTCCTAGTGCCGGCTTCACCGGGGGCGGGGCAGGGGGTGCTTTGGTGCCCCTGTGGGCCCCAGCGCCCTAGGCAAGCGCCTAGCTCACCTAGTGGGCGAGCCGGCAGTGTGTGCAGTCACACCCATGGGATTATGTGCCTGCACTAATCTGAATCAGTGGTATGCAAAGCTCACAAACAGATTTTCGCGCCTCCCTCCCAGGCATGTGTGGGAACCCCACTGCGCATGCCCAAGGATGAGGGCTACGGACATCCCAATGGTTCCTTCTGACCGCTGTCATGTCAGTAACAGGAGAAAGTACTGAAGCGACAGCAGTGGGGAAAGACGGGTGGGTGGTGTGACTGCACAGATGACCACTCGAAGATCACCAGTTTCAGGTAAGCAACCTGTTTATCTTCTTTGTGGTCTCTGTACATCACACCCATGGGAGATTGAAAAGCAGTGGCTCACCTGGAGGTGTGACCTGTCACAAATTAAATACTCTGCTGAAAAAAGGACTAGACAACCAAGGTCCACTCTGTGGCATTCACGAACATCAACAGTGTAGTGCTTGATGAAAATGTTCGGAGTAGACCATGTTGCAGCCCCACAGATCGTCAACAGGGAAGCACCCTTCAAGAAGGCTGCAGATGTAGCCATGGATCTTGTGGAGCTCACTCGCACAGGCAAGGGCAACAGGTGTTTAGCCAACAGGTAGCACAGTTTAATAGTCTCAAAAATCCATTTGGAGAGACATTGTGCTGAGATCCCTTGTCCTGTGGAGCAACCGGAGTAGGAGACAAATAAGTGATTGTCCCTCCTACTCAAACGTGTCCTGTCCAGGTAAAAAAGCAGTGCTCTCTTAACATCTACTGCATGGAGGAGACATCGCTGTTCATCTTTCGGGTTAGGAAAGAAGTTTGGTAAGAAGATCTCAGAGCTGAGGTGGAACTCGGAGACCACTTTCAGGAGAAAGGAAAAGTCTGGCACCAATCTCACAGCATCCAGTAGGAAAACAAGGAAAGGTGGGTCATGATGCAGGGCAGCGAGTTCACTCACCCTCCTGGCCGAGGTGATGGCAACGAGAAAGGCAGTTTTCCATGCTGCATGTTTTAGCTCGCAAGTTGCCATAGGCTCAAAGGGTCATCCCATCAGATGGTGCAGCACCAGTGGCAAGTCCCACAAAGGTATCGGCGAATGGGACGGTGGATACAAGTGGAGGAGACCTTTCAGGAATCTCTTGGAGACTGGGTGAGAGAAGACAGAGAAGCCCTCGAAACCAGAATGGTAGGCAGAAATGGCCGAAAAGTAGACTCTGATTGAGGAGTGTGAGAGGCCCTTCTTGGCCATTGACAGCAAAAATTCTAGAATCTGGTCAAGCGTGACAGAAGCCAGAGACACGTCTGAGGGCTGTAAAAAGGTCAAGAAACGAGACCACTTCCCACTGTAGAACGTCTCGTAGAGTCCTTCCTGGCACTGAGCAACAGTATCTGAAATGGTTAGTTGTCCACAAGTTGGCTGTTAGCTTGAGTTTGTGGACCTCATAGAACAGAAGAGCTCCTCCCTCCGCCAGGAACAGATCTGGGACCGGATGGAGTGGATGGTGATCCTTCGTCAATGAAAGGAAGTTGGCGAACCAAGGTTGCCTCGGCCACCAGGGGGCAATCAGAATGCATCTCGTGTGGACCCTCATGACTTTTTGGACAGTCCTCAGCAACAGAGGCAGAGGGGGGAACATGTACAGGAAGCCGCTGTCCCACGGGTAAAGGAGCCCATCTCCCAAAGCCTTGGAATCCTGTGCTCCCCTGCAGCAAAACAAATCACACTTTGCATTGTACCTGGTGGCGAAGATGTCGATGTGAGGTATACCCCACTGTTGGAACACGGGACAAAGGTAGGTCCAGTTCAGCTCCCAGTCATGGCACTGAGAGAGCAGGTCTGCTGAGCAGGTCTGCTGAGCAGGTCTGCATGCACATTAGAACTGCCAGTGATGTGTGAGGCAATGGGGAAAATGTGCAGAGGTATGCAGCAGGGCCAAAGGTCCAGAGCCAGGAGGCAGAGACTGCGGGAGACCATTCCACCCTGTCTATTGACATAACTGAGGGCTGTCATATTGTTGGTCAGTACAGTCACGCATTTCCCCATGAGAAGAGGCTGGAAACGTTGGATGGCCAGTTTGATTGCCAAAAGTTCCAGAAAGTTTATGTGTTGTCTTGAGGTCGAGGCATCCCACTTGTGACCTACAGAGAGGCCATCTAGGTGGGCTCCCCAGCCCCACAGCGAAGTGTGGGTCGTGAGGGTGAGACCAGGAGTGAGGGAATGGAAAGGGACACCCTGTGTCAGGTTGTCTGCCCATGTCCACCAGAGAAGGGAGTCATGTGCCTCCTGTGGCAGAAAGAGATGAGCTGACTGGGACATCTGTAGGGGCTTGAAGTGCCATATGAACTAGAGCTGGAGTGAATGCATTTGCAGTCTCGCAAAGCGGAGGACAGCCGTTGTAGTTGCCGCCAGTCCAAGAAGGCGTTGAATCTGGAAAGCAGACGATGTGTCCTGGAGCTGAACTTGTTCTGCAAGGGCGGTCAGAGTTAAGGCCTTCTCCTGGGACAGGAAAGCTCTGCCTTCCTTGGAGTCAAGTATCGCCCCTATGAACTGCACTCTCTGGGAGGGAACCAGCTATGACTTTTTGTGCTTGACCTGGAGACCAAGACAATGAAGGGCACTAAGGGCTTGGGAGACATGTTGAGTAAGCAAGTCCCTGGAAGGTGCGACTAGAAGCCAGTCGGTTAGATACAGGACCACCGTCAAGCCACAGAGGCAGAGATGTGCCACAACAACCACCAGCATCTTGGTGAAGACACACGGAGCCATGCTGAGGTCAAACAGTAGACTCCTGTATTGGTAGCAGCTGCCTCCTATCACAAACCGGAGGTATTTTCGATGGGAGGGGTGGACAGTTATATGGAAAAAGGCATCTTCGAGGTCGAGAGTGGCCATCCAGCAACCCTTGGACAGAAGAAGCAGAATGACTGGTAGGGATGTCATCTTGAATTTCCAGTACCATATATAGCTGTTGAGGCCTCAAAGGTCTAGGATTGGCCTCTGCCCGCCATCCCTTTTGGGCACTATGAAGTAACGGGAATAAAAACCGAATCCCTGGTGATCTAGAGGTATGGGTTCTATAGCACCCTTTGACAGTAGGGTGGCAACTTCTTTGAGGAGGAATGATGACGGGGGAGTGGTGACAACAGGAAGAGGTGGGAGTTCCATGAATTTGATGGAATAGCCATTGGCCAAGGTGGAAAGGACCCATTGGTCCGACGTAATGGTGGTCCAGGCATGGAGATAGGGATGGAGAAGGGTAGCATCAGGAGAGGTAGACAGGCGGAAGTCAAAGGCCCTGCTTGCCGGGTTTGGGTTGCTTAGGTTTGACAGGTTGCTGTCCAGAACCATATCTTTGCCTGGTCGGGTACTGCTGCCTGTTCACAGATGGAGACCGACGTGGTCTGTAGACTTCCTCTGGCAACGGTTTAGCGTATGGACGCCTGGAGCTGTAACGAGACCAAGATCGAGTACAAAAGAGCTTAGAAGGGGCAGACACCCCCAGTGACCTCGAGGCCTTAATGCTCTTATCCATGTCCTGGAGTGTCGAATCAGTGGATGCATGGAAGAGACCTTGGCCATCTAACGGTAAGTCCTCTATGTATGCCCCGGTGTCAGCAGGGAGTGAAGTGGTCCTAAGCCAGGAATGCCAACAGAGGGCAACTGCAGACGACGTTGTTTTAGAAACATGTCCAAAGCATGCTTTGAAGAATTGATGATTTGTTTAGAAAGCAGCAACCCTTCCTTTTACAGCTTCCTTGCCTCCGGTCATTTGTCCTCAGGCACTGAGGTCAGAAGATCGGTAAAGCGCTCCCAGAGAGAGTACTGGTAATGGCCCATACCAGCAATATAATTAGATGTCTTGATACCGAGAGCTCCAGCTGAGTAGAAACGACGACTGATGGAATCTAACTTCTTGCTCTCTTTATCAGAAGGAGTAGCAAGGGTACATTTACTTTTTGAGGTGGATGACACGACTATGGAGTTGGATTTAGGGTGGATATGAAGGAATTCAGCCTCTGCTTCTTGGATCCAATACATACGATCCAGATGTCTGGAAGATACTGGAGCAGGAGACGGTTTATCCCACGGAGCCTTCACCGCCTGTAGTAGGACAGTTGACATCAGGAGGGCAATTGATGTGGAGGTATCTAGCTGTACGACATCGAATACAGCATCCAACACCAAAGGTTGGGGTTGGACTATCAACAGGCCCAGGGAATGTGCCATCCTCTTGACCAAATCTCCGTACGAAGGAAGATCCTCCAAAGGAGAGATTGGCAGATTGTCTGACACCGTAGGCTTTGGTGAAGGATCTTCAGGCGACCCGGGTCGTTCGGAATCATCAGTGCCAGAATCAGAGATGGAAGATCTGGAAGGCAATATCGGTACCATAGGGGTATCCGGTATCGGAGCGGTTTGTGGTGGTAAAGCAGGGGTGGAATGGAGAGGAGAGGGTGGATGACGAGGTTCTTTGGGAGGTTTGGAGAGAGACGTGGAAGGTTTGGATTTGTGGTGGGGAGAGCGTGAACGGCGCGACCCACGGTCCCATTCTGAATGAGGTCTAGGCGTGAGCCACGGCATAGACGTCGACACTGGATATGAGGTGAACCAATAAGGCATGTGCTATCGATGGTCCCATGGAGGAGGCACAGGTGGGTCGAAGTAGGTCAGGGAGTGCAGTCTTGACTCCCATCTAGGCGAGTAGGAGAGCCTGGGTCTGGAACAATGATCCTTAGGGCACTCCTCAGATCGATATCAATGTTCCTCACATCTGGGGTATCAGGATAGACGGTATCGAGAATCCGGTCAAGACCGATCACTCACCCAAGAAACAGCCGATGGGGAACCATCTCTATGAGATAGACGTGAGACAACCTCCTCGACTTCTAACAGCGAGGTCGAAATTGGTCCAGTGTCAACCAAGTCCTCCGATACGGGGGGTTCAGTTGCCGGATGGGTGAGTCCAATAACTCAATCGTAGGCAGGTCCGGTACAGGAGTGTCATCAACGTCGGGATGTGCCCTTTTGCACTCTGTCGCTGCTCAGACTCTGAGACTTATGCACAGTGCCAGTAAGAGAAGACTTCCCTTTCTCATGCTTCGCTTTTTTCTTCTTCTTGGCCAGCGTAGAGGTGGAAGAAGCCTCGTTCGATGCCGAGCGCTTAGAAGACGGTCCCCCATCCGATGCCGACTTTGCACAGTGAGGGGGATTTGATGCCAGTGTACCTTCCAACATTGAGAGAGGTGCCGTCTGTTGAGATTCTGAAGGGGCTTCAGCAGACATCTCTCCGGTAGGCAAGGAGGTCAATGCAGACTCCCAAAGTGCTACATGAAGCCTTGTGGCCCTGTTTCTGCGAGTCCGGTTAAAGACCTTCGCGCAATGGCAGCAAGCGTCTGGGCGATGAGTCTCTCCTAGGCAGAGGATGCAGAATGTGCGGCTGTCACAAGGGGCAAGTTTACTGCCATAGCCAACACCCTGTTTAAAACACCCCCACTTTTCGGCCATAAAAGAATAAAATGGCACAAAAAGAAAAAAAGCCCTCAGATGAGGTGAAATAAAAATTACCTCACAGTGAGATGGGGAGGGGGCGGGAAGCCGCCTGAGGTAGCGAGAACCCTCAAAGAAAAGTCTTTTTTTTCTTTAGTAAAGAAATAAAATAAACATAGCAAGAAGAAAAAAAAGGATGATTTAAGGAATCCCTTGTGAGAGGAAAAACAAACGCTTCTTCACTGACTGACAGAAACAAGCTGTTAACAGTGCGGCAGTCAGAAGAGAACTGGAAGGATGTCCACGCCCCTACTACTTGGGCATGCGCAGTGGGATCACGCACATGCCTGGGAGGGAGGCGCAAAAATCCCTTTGTGAGCTTTGCATACCACCGATTCGGATAAGCGCAGGCACATAATCCCATGGGTGTGATACACAGAGACCACGAAGAAGATCCTGGATTTTATGATGCCTCCTGTAATTATGACCTAATTCTCTCACACATAAGAAATGTACTAAACCTGTAGTCTTCAGGATTCCTTGTAGTCAGGTCTGAGTCTCGCCATCTCTTACCATAAAAAGTTACGACATCATAATGAATTTGTTTTAGACTTAAATAGGAAGTTATACAAAAAATCATGTTCTATAGCTTTGATGTAGTCTATATGTTAATATTGTACATACTATGGTAAATACATCATAAACTAGCACTTTCAATTTTGCTGGCAATGACCAATGCCATTATAGCAGAGTACTCACTAAGGACTAATCCATTCCCAAAGAGCAAAAACATACATAAGAGTATTTTTAAAAACTTACTATATTGGGAAGTTTGTCAAGAACTTCATTTATTTGCTGACTATGCACAAGCCCAATGTGAGATTTCCCCATCAATCGGCGTACCTTCTTCCTAATATCATTTTTGTTCACCTAAACAGCAATAAAAGGTACTTTGTTACTGATCCCTCCCTAATTATAGACATAACCCTTGCACATAATTATCTATATCAGAACACAAGTCTAGGAACTGATATTGGCCACCAACTGCGTCCTAGAGAATGTTAGTTACTATGTAAAATGTTTCTGGTCAAGTAAGCCAGTTGGAGACCAAAGCAATGGACACAACAAATGGATATTTTTCTTCTTAAGACGCCACACTGTTTCCAAGGTTGATATCACTGGCATTAAAAGCAATTCATATAGTTAGCAGAAACTCCTATGGACAGAGGCTAATAAGGAACTGTGTGCTAGCTGTTATATAAATCAAGTAATTGTGAAGAAGGAAGAGCTAAAATATACCCAACTAAAAAAATAGCCATATTAACGATATTTCATTGCTTGGACTACCAGTATCTGTGGGATTGATAACTAGTAACCCAAGACCTTTTAACCATCTCCCTTCCTCCCTTAAACATAAGCTGAAACAGTTCAAAGAGAGGGTGAAAACAGGAGTGAGTAGAGAAGCAGCCTAATTGTTGGTGTACTCATTTCACTTTAGTGTGCCTTTTCCAACAAGACACAGGGAAGGAAAGGCACCTAGACTTGGTCATATGAATAGAGAAGTGTTCCTGTTTTTCCTGGTGTGCTGCTGTCTCAGTTTCTCCTTCCTTCGATTCACAGGAAAGGGAGTGGCCAAAGCTTATAAACGTGAAAAAGATCCCTTCTCTGGCTCATGCACTACATTCCTTCCCCCACAGATGCCCACCCCAGTTCCGAGCAGCAGGAAGAGAAGAGACCCCTGGATTTTCTGGTGAATTTTTTGGAAAGGAGAAGTTTGGCCCATCATACTTTACTTCATATGGCTCATTGATTTAACTAACAGATGTGCAGCATGAATGTTACTTTGAAAAAAAGATTCCTCATGAACACATACTATGTCACCTTATGGGAACAGCTATCAAGAACTGCACAAAAAGTCCAAAATAAATCCAAATTATGAAAAAGTAGCACCTTCATCATAAGCATGTAGATTATCATATTGTGTAACAGTGTAGCCAACAGGCGATCTTCGTCATCTTCTAAACGTTTGCGGTCATGTTCCCCAAGAGAAAGATACCTATAGGAAGAAACAAGCATAAAGTGACACTAAAGATGAGCTCTCATCCAACTCACTACAAAGAAAAGGGACAAAAATGCTTCCAGAAGGAAAATGAAGTTAACTAATAATCCCAAATGTGAAGGAATAAATCCCCACTCTGTCATGGAAGCTTACTGGGTGACCTTTGGCTATTCACCCACACTCAGACTAACCTACCTCAAAGGGTTGTAGTGAGGATAAAATGGAGGAAAGGAAAATTATGTAAGCTCCTTTGGGGAGAAAAACAGGTTATAAATGAAGTAAGTAAATAAGTCAAACTTTTCCAGGTAGCAGATACAAGGATGATCATTCATTTTTGCAACTGGCCTTGTTAGGAAGATTTCTTAAACAGTTTGCTCATCCTCTCTGAATGCTATCAGGTATCTGCAGTGCAATAATAGGAACCTACCAAGTAACAAGAACTTCACATGATATTCTTAAGTTTTAATTTTTTCTGTTCCCTGAACAATTACTGACTGATTATCTTTGTGTTATTTAACTCTGCATCAGACTCCCCTTTTGCCTTCTACCTGAAAGACACTATGAGTAGCTAAAGATAGGACAAAAGACTGAGTGGGATGATCAAAACTCTATTTACTGGGAGAGTTCAATATAAATATGATAACGGGACAATTAAAGTAAGGTAATATGAAAGAGGCTGTCCAATATTGACCAATGAGAATAGGAAATACTTATGGAATAGCTCTGTTTTTCCTCTTATAATATCTGAAAACCTCTTCTACTACCCTTCATGGCAAAAATAAGAGAAAGTCCAGAAACCAGAATTTGAAGCATTGAATCAGGTTCTTTTTGATCTTACACACAGCTGTATGGATTTAACTCCTAACAGAGAAGAAGAACCTACCCCCTGCATACAAGCCTTTTATCTATTTTGTACCATGAAATAACTAAAGTAAAAGCTGACTGGATTTTACAGTTACTGGGACTACTAAACTGTCAGTCATGTTATGTTTGAAGCTCATTAGTCAAGCCTGAAAATATATCCGAGAATTGGTTAAAATAGGCCAAGACCAGCTCACATATCAGCACCTAATTCCTTCCCTCCTCCCTGCAGACATGACAGTCACACTTAGCAGACATGGAGTCTGAGGAACAAAGTGGCTTCCAGAATTTCCCCACTTTGGCCCTATTAAGGCCAGACTCATATTTCCATTCTCATGTACTGCTATACTTCTTGCTGAAACTCTTCCCATCTTTTTCTTTTGCTTTCAACATAATTAACAAACTCTGACCTGGATAACCCAGCTACACCAACCTTATCAGATCTGGAAGCCGTGCAGGGTCAGCCCTGGTTAATACCTGAACGGGAGATCACCAAGGAAATTTAGGATTGCTACACAGGGGTAGGCAATGGCAGACCACCCTAACCCTATGGGGTTGCCATAAATTGGCTGTGACTTGACAGCAAAAAAAAAAAAGTCAACAAATATGGTGTTGCCATTTCCTCCTTGCTGTGTTTTCTTCTCCGTCTGTTATTTCTAATTTCCCTTGACCCAGTAGAAGACACTACTTTGCCAAGAATATTAAGTTTCCTAAGCCCTGCCTTAAAAGACAATCAAGCAAAGGGCCAGCAGATTGTACCACTAGAGGAAATCTCTGCAGAGCAAGAATAAAGAGAGTTAAATAGAGCTACACTTAGAAGCATGTTGCTCAGCAAAAAAACATACCTTGGATCCCCAAAAACTAGTTCAGTCAAAGATGAAATAGTGCCGAAAGTGTTAAGTGTGAAAAAAATAATTTAATTTACCTATCAATCATTTCTTGAGGTCCCTGGTCCATCCCCATTCCTTCTCTCTCTAACATCACAGCATCCAGAAAAGCATCTTCCCAAAACTGCATCTGATCCCAGAGAGTTGAGCGTTCTTTACCTGGGTAGTATCAAGTATATTTATTTATTTATTTATCTTATTGTTAAATTTATACCCTGCCCTCCCCACAAAGCAGGCTCAAGGCAGCTTCCAAATCGCATAAAATACAAGTAAAACATACAGCATTTTTTAATCTAGTGGTCCTATCTTTCTGTGATACAGAATTGACTTGACTCTCCCCTCTCCTCAATCTATGCAGATGCCCCAAAAAATCACATAAGCCATGGAAATAAACCCCCAGCAAAACCACACTTTTGATAAAACACAAGTAAGAGCAAAACTAAGTATTTTCCTATCCTAAACCAAATTGAGAGTACTTCTAGTTGCATCTCATAAGCTACAGCTAGCTCTGGTAAAGCTGAACACCATTCTGTAAGCTCTGATAATATTCTCCAAACAAAGGTAGTGATAACACAGGAACAAGAATAGAAGAGGCTGTTGTGAACACATGCAAGAAGTTGCAGATTTTTATAAACACACACAGAAGCAGAGAGAAGAAATTATTACTCAGAGAGAAGGTTTCCATGGCAGCATCCTCTAACTGGTCCCAGACAGATCCTTTATCCCTCCCTTTATAGTTCCAAGCAAGCAGCAACATGGCAGCAAAGAGGAAAAATAAACAATACAAGAAGAAAAAAGGACTGAGCAATTTCTCTAAATTAATGATACTCAGGTAAAACCAAACTGCAGGAAAAATGTCATGTATTCCAAAATCTGATCAAAAGAGGGCCTGCAACTCTCCAAACATGTCAGGATACTTCGATCTTTAACATATTGTGCAACAATACCACTTCTCAAGATACCATTTATACACTTCAAGATATGACAGTATGATTTTGGGGTATGATGAATCTTAAGTTACAGCATTTTGTAAGAAGTATCCTCACTTATATAAAATATTTTACAGTATTTATACAAAATGGCATTACATGTATCTCAGAGATTATACTACGGAGACTTCAATCCCTCAATCACTATCCCATTACTTTTTCTCTCTATCCCAAATAGATCGGAAGAAAGCTGAGAACCAAGCAGTTTAAAGAATTATAATAATTTAAACATCTTTGAATTTATCTGGACTGAACTTAAAAATGTGGTGATTTTTAGAGATATGAAGAAATTATTAATTTTAACACTTTGATATGTTGTAGTCAAGTGAATCAACAAAGCATCTTGAAAAAGACTATGAACAAAAAAGACTATTAACAAACTCAGAATGTTTTTGTAATATGACATCACATTCTAATGAATGGTCATCACACATGCATACATGTCATATATTGGTTTTAATCCACCCTTTTATTACTTTTGCTTTGAAAAATAATATAGCCAAGAATTGACTATCAATGTTATTTGCAGGAATGTTTACTCTTTGAACACCCAATATAAGAAAAATTCAGGTGAGTAGCCATGTCGGTCTGAAGCAGCAGAACAAAGTTTGTGTCCAGTTGCACCTTTAAGACCAACAAAGTTTTATTCAAGGTGTAAGCACTCTTCTTCACATACACTGAAACAGATTTCCTCAAATATTACATGCAAGTGGGAGAGTTAGTTGCCAGGAAGAGCTGATTAGAGTCAATATGCATAAGTAAGTAAGCATATCTGTATGCCAACTTGCCAGTATTTACATGTCCTACTATATGTGTTATTCAAATCTCAACTATACTTATTGCTCAGTTACTTATGCATCTTAACTCTAATCAGTGCCTCCTGGCAACTAACCCCACCCCATGTAATAGTTGAGAAAATCTGTTTCAATGTATGTGAAGAAGTATGCACATGCTAAGTCTCTGTTCTTTCATGTACACCGAGTTGAGCTTGGTTTGTCTTTGGGGTACCGCTGGACTCTAGCTTCGTTCTCAGATCTCTTTGTTCACACTTGCATTTACATGTTAATTTGCTGCCATCCATTGATCTTACCAGCCACCTGATCCAATTTCAGCTCTGCATATGCATCTTGGCTCTGAGTGGTCCCTCCTAACGGCGAACCTCTACCCCCTTTTTCCTGTAAGTAACCCTTGAGATTTTATTCCAATTTGTCTGAAGAAGTGTGCTTTGTACACGAAAGCTGACACTTTGAATAAAACTTTGTTGGTCTTAAAGGTGCCACTGGACTCAAACATTGTTCTGCCCCATATAAAGTATAACATCTAATAAATAACTTCTAGATACGCTCAAAACTTCTAAAAAGTTCTCACCCAGAAGGCCTTCATAGAGATAAACTCGTTGGCTTGAATCCTCTGGAGCTCTCCCAGGACTGCTGCATTTATTATCTTTTATTGTTTGCTTCGAACTATGAGATTTACCCTTAAAAATAAGAATCAAGTTAGAAAAGTCAGTATAAGGCTATTCTGTTTTGCAGACAGATGCCAGTCGGAAAGTGAAAACAGAGGTAAGAAGCAGATCTTCAACCACTTCTCGATTTAAAAAATGTTCAAAGAAACTTCATTGCCCTGGCATGCTGTATGAAATATTTAAGAAATCTTTTATCACTCAGGACCAATTCAAATGTTGTACAAAAACAACATAGAGCTAAGCGCCATAAAACACATAGAAGTGCCATAAAACACATCAACATACACATGGTGTCAAATGCCAAGTAGCTACAATTGCCCATTTCACCAGAAATGTAGCCCTTCTGCCCCACTTCTACATGACAATGGATTTATTAAATAACCCATTCAGTTACATAACTGCTAAGCAAAACCAAGTAAGTTCTTACAAAGATAGAGCTAGTAGCAGAGTTTGTCTCAATTTCACTGTCTGATACAGTGCCTCGTGATCCTGCCAGATTTCCTCCACTCTCCCCACCAAGGCCATCACCAGCATTGCTGCTTAGGTCGCTGTCTGCTCCTAGTGTCTCTCCAGAGCTGTTGCTCACCTGAAGAGAAAAAACGAACAGTTTATGCTGTCTAGCCATTTACTAAGAGATATTAGCCATTACCATGAAACCTAATATTTATTCACTTTGAAGTTGACTAGATCTCAAACATTCCATCATTACAATCAAAAATATAATTATAATGTAAGATATACCTGTCCTGGTCCATGGTATAAAAAGAACCCAGCCTAATAAATCCTAGAATGTGAACACTCCACTTGAAGGGCAAGTATTAGATTTTTATTTAAAAGCCAACAACACATTTTCAGTAGCAATAATAAGAAATTAAGAACTGCACCTTGCCTCTTGTGAATATGTTAGGAAGAACTCAGATTCACAGAACGTTAATATTTCAAAAAAATATACTTTAGGATGAGACTGAAACCTTCTAATATGGGGGTTCTGTGGCTCCAGGAGGGGACTTTGGTGTGGGGTGTCAGCTCCCGGCTCTTGATGGTGTGCCCTTGAGACCAGCACCTACTATTAAGAGCTTGGGTGTGATCCTGGATGCCTCTCCAACAATGGAGGCCTAGGTCACCAATGTTGCCAGACTGAAGTTTCTTCAACTGAACCAAGTCAGACAACTAGCCCCATACCTGTCTCATCCTGACCTAGCCACTGTAATCCATGCAATGGTCACCTCCAGGCTGGATTACTGTAAATCGCTCTATGCGGGCCTACCCCTGAGGCTGACCTGGAAACTCCAACTGTACAGAATGCAGCAGCACGTGTCCTTACAGTGACACCACACATATCCATCCTGTGCTGTGTGAGCTGCACCAGCTTCTGGAGGACTACTGGATCAGGTTCAAGGTTCTGATATTAACCTTCAAGGCCCTAAACAGTCAAGAACCTAGGTACCTTTGGAACCACCCCTCCTGGTATAACTCCAGAACAATGTTGCACTCTGCAGATCAAAATTTATTGGTGGTTCCTGGCCCGAGAGACATCCAGCTGTCCTCAACCAGAGCCAGGGCTTTCTCTGCCCTGGCTCCAACCTGGTGGAACTCTCTGCCAAGCAACATCCATGCCCTGCAGGACTTATTACACTTCTGCAGGACCTGCAGGGCAGAGATGTTTCACCAGGCATTTGGTTGAGGACAGTGACAGTTCCATCCTCGCAGTCCCATTAGATGGTGGCGTTACTGGTTTTTCGTGTGCCACCTCCACTTGCTTTCTGTTTGTTAATTTGTTCTTAATTGATATTTTATTACTATGTTGTACACCGCTCTGAGCCTAGCTCATCAGGGGAGGGTGGTTGAAAAATCTAAATGAATAAATAAATAAATATTTTACTCTTTCTTAGGCCTGGTCACACATTGAGCAGCCCCGGCCCCACTTATCCTCAAAGTGAATAGATACATACACAGATACTGCTTCTTTGAAAAAAAATCAAAATTTCTTTTTAAATTTTTTATTTTGCACTGGAGTGCTGGCACAGAGAGATAAAAAATATCTAGGGAAAGAATTTGTTTATTTGGGGAAAATAGGGTATTATTTTTATCCACAGAATACTAGTGTTCCCCCTGCACAAAGGGGGGGGATACTGTGAGGTATGTTTGTGCCTTTCTGCACCATTACCCTGGCACAGATTAGACTCAAATTAAAAACAAATCACTTCCCCAGAATAAATTGCATTTCTATTTATTTGTTTTCTTTCTGTACCAGAGGAGAGCAGTAAAATAATTAAACCCAATTCTTCCTTGAATGTATTTGCTTACTTATTCTCTCTGTTTGAGCCCAGGACCTAGTTTGATTAAATGACTTTCTTCCTCTGATTGACTTTTCATCATTACCTAGTACAAACTCAAGAAAAACTAATTCAGAAGAACTGTGAATTCCAAACTTATCAGTGATAATCCAGTAAAAACTTCCAGCAATTGAAACCTCCAAAATCCATTGAAAGTTCGGGGGGGGGTCCACCTGCTGGAGATTGCAGAGCTGCTTGTAAAATCTCCAACTGAGAGAGATTTTATGAACCAGCCCTCCACATGAACTGTACTAAAAGCCCCCACCATTTGAGTAGTTACAACTGTTGTGGAAAAGATAACTGTGAATGCTTGAACAGTGGGGGCCCTGAGTACAGTATGTCATGGAACATTCATTCAGTCAATTAACAGCTCTGCACAATCCCTTGTGAGCCATGAGCACACTAACAAACCTACTATAGATGCTCCTATAGATTATTGTATGAGAGCTGCCAAACGTATGAATCCATCCTCTATAAAATTTAAAAAGGATATGTCCAGCCGTCACCCTTTAATATTTTGTATGCAGAAATTATGTTTTCAATCAACAAACTGTGCTATTTCTCTGATCTACCTATATTGTTCTGCCTATCAATATCTTTAATTCTCTGTTTTATAATTTCTCTAGCTTTGTCATAGACAAGGGAACACAGGTATTGTTTTGCAAGGCCAAAATAAGGCAGTTTCTCCTCTATAGCCTTAAGCCAGGGAGATATAAACGTGTCTTGTAATATTAAACACGTCATCCCCTTGGATAGAAAAACTAATTTCAGACAATAATGAATCACCATGATCCATAATCTTGCCTCCACATTAATCATTCCGATTCAATTCGAATAAGTGCATTTGGAATGCCATTAGGTACTTGTAGAACAGATCTCAAAAATTTTGATTGGACTATGTCCAGTCAATATTGATGGGGGCTCCAAAAGTAAGTTGACTGAGAGTTTTGGCCTTAAATAGTCTAAGGGCTGCTACAAGACATTTGCCCCCTTTGTGCTAGTAAAATTTTTGAATTGCCCCCACACTCCTTTTGGGATTTATGGCAGCGGAATTTATATTTACAGTTCTTGAACCATTTGCCTGGAAGTTAACATCCAGATATTTAAAACAGGTGACTTGTTCAATGGGAACAGAATTTAAGTGCCAATGAAAAGCTTTAGGGGATCTTTTAGTAAAGGCCATTACTTTAGTTTTTGAATAGTTAACCTCTAAATTGTTATTCTGGCAATACTAGGCAAAAGAACTCATGGCTCTCCTGAGATCGATGGGTGTCCTTACAAGTAGGACAGCATCATCTGCGTATAAGAGCACCCCTATGTGTCTTTCACCTAGCTTTGGGAGATGGAACTCAGACCTGTTTAAATAGGCTACCACATCACTGATGTAAACATCAAAGAGAAGAGTTCCCAAAAGACATCATTGTTTAATTCCTTTCTCAACTCTAATAGGATTTGTCAGGTGACCCTGGGAAGAGTACCTAACCCTTATAAATGCATTGTCATGAATGGTCTTAATAAGAAATAGTAACCTTCTGTCAATACTTGAAGCTCTTAATTAGTCCCACAAAATAATTCTAGAGACTGAATCAAAAGCCAACTTTAGGTCCGAAAATGTGGCAAAAAGAGACACATTTGAGTTGGAGGAATATCTGGAAACCAGGTGGTCCAATATCATATATTGATCTAAGGTAGCACGCCTCTCTCTAAAGCCAGCCTGCTCATCTGCCAGTCAAGAGTCATTTTCCAACCATTCCCTGAATTTCCATAGGAGGTTCCTCACATAAAGTTTGCTTAGCAGACTAATTGGCCTATAATTATTTGGATCTTCTTTGTTACCTTTTTAATAAAATGGGCTAATAACTGCTGCTCTCCAAACTGTTTAAGCCACTGTACTTTATCTTTAAATAGGCATAGTCCTACCTATATGTATGGGGCAAAAGGAAGAGCTACGGTATTTCCATTTGAATTGTTCGAAGATATAAATGTTTAAAAACAAAACACACAACACGAAGGAAGTCAGGGTTCTTATATGTAAAATAAAGTCCTTGAACAAACTGACAATTTGAAGCTTTCTCCCTAATCTAAATGGCAACAATGTCACAATATAAACACAAAGGATATAGATAAGCACACATGGTGAAACTGTAGAGAGACATATGGTATGCTAGACAACACCACGTACAGCTCACAGACACGCTTTAAACTGGGGGGGGGGGACAGCATATGCCAAATACACACTGAGCAACATCAGCATACACGACTAGAGAACAGTGCATGCACACAAACAGGCTTGAAAAGAGTTGCTCAGATCAAGCCCCAGCATTGCACTCTGGCCATGCCCTACCACTGTGCTAACTTCAGAATCTTGGCTGGTGCTTCGGATCATAACAGCAGGTCCCACGCTGGCCACAGAGTCCAGATCACTCTTCTGAAGCCACAAATAGATGGGAAGAAATATAATTCACATTAGGTATTCCCCATTTCAGTTTGGACACATGGTCAAGGCAATTCATTTGGAGCTAATCTACTAAGAAATTATTTCTAACTACCCCGAGTCAGCAACAAGACATTCAGATTTGAGACTGTCACAGGAATCTCAATGCTTCTCCCAACTTGAATTTTTTCCAAAAGACTACTGTTTGCAGTCACAAGGGATTCTTACAAGCTCTTACCTCACCTCCAAATCGGCAACTATTTGAGAACTTAATTCAACAATAAATAAAAGGGCACTCACCTGAGAAGTGGAGGTTAGACTCACACCACTGTCTGCACTGATTTGTGACTTCTTCTCCTCGGTCTCTCCAAGATCAAAAAAATGTTTTGTACCTTCTGACCCTAAGTAGAAGAAAAAATATATCTCGTTGACATGATAAGGGAGGGCCTGAAGACTGAGGATCACACAGTAAGCAGGGCCAAGAGGAGGAACCAGAGTACTTTTCTACTTTCTCAGTACCAAGTAGCAATTTTAACTTAGCTGGTCAAGGCCCCTCTTATATAAAGTGAGAAGCAGACAAACTCCCTTAAACAATTCAGCCATTTGGAAAAAATAAGAGAGGAGACAAAAACAGGTGTCAGACAGATTCTCATTGATACATGCCAAACAGTTACTACATGACTCTGGAAAGCCACTTCCTTTGCTCTTGGAAACAAGTTTTTTTGTTGTTGTTTTTTGGGGGGAGGGGGAATTAACACATTGCTTAGTATCTTGGTAGCATCTTTGGTATCTTTGCTAAAAACAGCTGAAGCTGCCCCCCCATTACTAATTAGGTGACACATAGCAGATTGGCCAACCAAGCAGTCAAGAACATTAATGTTTACTGGAAATTAAGAGCTTCAGGACGGATATTTGGAGGATATAACAGCATTACGTTGTCACAATAAAGATGCAACAAATGGCTCTCCAGAGTTTGCAACAACATAAGTGAAACA
Organism: Gekko gecko; assembly: GCA_029375565.1. Classification (NCBI taxonomy): domain Eukaryota; kingdom Metazoa; phylum Chordata; class Lepidosauria; order Squamata; family Gekkonidae; genus Gekko; species Gekko gecko. Next base: position 157,247,275 of record JAPDNY010000003.1, on the reverse strand, counting down.
GAGAGTTTAGGTTTCAGCTGGTGTGAAGGCATGCATCCAATAGCCCACTCTATTCGTAAATAATATATTTTTAAAATGCTAAGGAGTTTTACACTACATTCATGCAGCCCCATATTCTTAATCTTCCCCAATGAGATGACAGACAGAAAGAAAATGGGTGAGAAGAGAGACAGAATCTGGAAGGGTTCAGAAAGCACTGCGCAACAGGAGTAAGGGGGCAGGAAAAAAATACACTACAGACTGTACATAGGTCACCATTAAGAGCTTGGAAGGAAGAAGAGACTGAACACAACGCTTCTGCCATAGCCATATCTGCCAACTGTTCCACAACAGGGACACATGACCAGCAGCTGGAGGATTTTTTTTTAAGTTCTAGATCTAGGATGTGTACAAGCCATGTTATCCTGAAATTCTATGCACTTAGTATAGCAATATCCTACATACCATTAAATATGGTAAACTAAGAATTGGGAGGTATGAGTGTAACTGTGTGTGGCAGTGGTATCACTAGACAGCACCAGCACCAGAAAGAGAGAGAGAAAGTGGAAACAAAAGAGGGAAAAAGTAAAAAGTAATATATATGATGCACATGAATAAACAACTATTAGTGTGCATTTTGGGATGACCAGATCACTCATGAATGGTGAAGCCATTAAGAAAAATGTTTAGCTCATTCCAATGGTACTACATACCTGCACATACATATTTTAAAGAGGGCATGTGTTAAAATATTATTTTAATAAATCAATAGTGGTTTTAGAACATTAACTTCGCTATTTTAACAATATCTCCAACATATTAGCATAGCATGTAGATACCTCCTCATGATGATGCTAGGAGTGCTTTTTTGAAAGTAAGCAAAGAAATTAAATTTTAAAATCCACAAGGTTTTAAAAATTCCTTTAATGAGTCAAAAACAGTGACTAACTGGAATAATCTATAGATCAATGTCCTAATCACAGATTTAAAATGTACAGTTCTATATGACTGACTGTGATTCAGCTTAGCACTGTGAATGGGACATTCACTGCTCATGGCACTGCTGCAAACCAAACTGTAGACACAGGGAAGGCAAGCAGTCCGTTTCTTCAAGATGTTTGCACATACAATCAACTAAAAATATACTTTCATTAAATATCACTCAAAGTATCAGCTGGGTCAATCAGTAACTTGATCACACACAAAAAAAAACCCAACAACAAGAAAACTTCCTTTAAGTACCTAGCTTCAAAATGAAAATAACCTAAAAATTCACAAAGGATACCAGACTTGAATTACTGTATCTGAAGACATAATTATTCAGCTATGTAATTAAGTTACGCTGGAATCTATGGGAGTATATTCAGTTTCTGTGCATTCACCAGTTGAATTTTGTTGCAGAATGGAATCTACATCCGTATGTTCAAATCATTCTGTTATCAGAATGTGGAAAACTTGTTCAAAGTCTGTTCTACTTCACCTTTCTCGGTTTTTTTGATAATATACACTTTCTAAAAACTGGAATTACAGAACTGAGAACTCCCCAGAAAATCACATAGTGCAATCTTCAATTGTAAGACAACCTATGGCATACCTGAAGCATTCTTGACTGATGCCTTTCTTTTAAAAGAAGCATCCTGTAAAAGAAACTACCACCAGGACTAAATAAATCCAGTCCAATTTACTGTATATATCAAATAGACATTTTTGGCTGCTTCCACATGGAGCTTTTTCTCCACCTTCAGTTCCAAACTGGAGCAGGCTTGGGAGGTTTTTCAGAACTTCCACATGAGATCAAATTGCAATCATTCTATTTCTAGATTTTCTCTGTCCTCAATATGCTCTTTACCAAACTTGGCTTTCCTCTGATCTTTGTGGAAAGATCATAGTCCAAATGTGCTCGCATGTCACCTGGAATGAATGGTACATATTTTCCTGCCCCACAAAGGCCTCATCCACATTGATGACTTTTTCCTGCAGTCAGTCCTCAATAGGCAGTATTTTCCCAGCATTTTTCCCTGCCATATCACTAGACAGCATTTTGGAGGATTTTTCAAAAACTGACAAGGGGAGCTTTGAATCTTGAAAATTTACACTCAGAAAATCTTGTCCGTCTCTAAGGTACTACTGGACTCAGATCTAGCTTTTCTACTGCAGATCAATATGGCTACCCTGCTTAAAAAACTGCTAACATGAACTATTAGTATCTATCTATTTAATAGAATTGTTATAACACAATAGAGTATCTGTAAATAACAGGGCAAGCAAGTTACTAAAGCAGCTTTGACAACCATGCCCTGAGAGCCAATGGGGATGGAGTTGCTGTGGACCATATGTGAAAAAGTTAGGAGACAAAGTGTGCAGAAAACTCTCACATGTGGAAGCTCCCATCATCAACATACCTCCCTCTGCATTTCTAGCAGTGATGAAAGCAACATGGAGAATCCTCACTGTGTGGAAGCAGCCTTGGTTAAAAACTAGTAGCCCAATGAGAGTTATCCTGTCTACAGAAACCTAACCATATTTGCTTTCACAATATTTATTATGCATGAAAGTATGTGCGACTTAGAGGTCATAAAGAGGCTTGCCACTTTTTTGATTTTAAAAAACCTTCTCAAATACATTAACAAGGAATGGGCACAAATACTACAAAGCATCACTTATAGTAACATCTGCAAGATTTGTCCAAGTATTCAAGTATTTAGTGGTATCCTATTGGACAAAATACTCATTACACACTGTAGATGTGTTTAAGGAAAACCCAATATTTACTATCCTTTGCAAAGTGCATGTGAGATGAGGCACTTTGGAGAAGAAATGAGGTAAAGAAAATATTTTAACTAGTTGCTGTACATTTTCTGGGTTGTGTGGCTGTGGTCTTGGCATTGTAGGATCTGACATTTCACCAGCAGCTGTGACTGGCATCCTCAGTCAGAGCTACTGGCAAAACGTCAGGTCCTACAATGCCAAGACCACGGCCACACAACCCGGAAAATCTACAGCAACTAATGATCTCCAGCCATGAAAGCCTTCGACAAAATATTTAACCTTTCCCTGCTAGCCCATTTTCCTCTGAAATTCTCCTCCCAAATTACTTGACTCCACCAGTACTAAAGCTGCAGTGTAATGTGCCATATGCCCCATATCCCTGCCAAATCTACCAACATATCATCTTTTTAACCTCTATTTGGCACATAATACATGCTTCTAGGAAAAAAAGTTTATAATTTTGGGCATATGAGCAGCTAATTTTTATGGCCACTGACAAATGAGAAAACAAACCGCAGAACCTTAAAGCAGGCCTTCACTGGCTTGCTATCCAAGGAACAAACTGCCCAGAAAAATTATACTCTTGACCATCCCTCCCCACCATCAGTTAACAGTAAATACATGTTTCATTATACTACCTCAACCATAGTAACTGATTGTTGCTGCTAATAATTTTGGACCATTCACTTGGAATGTGAACATCACACTTGACATCATCTATCGCTGGAGAAATATAGGACAAAACCTCTCCACACAGAACACTCCTTGATGCAAACGTATAGCTGAGGTCTTCAGAGGCTCCGAAAAGTAACCTGGCCTAAATCTATTTCAGATTCAGTCATAAGGAAGGATTCTGAGGCTTGGATAGAAGAATCAGTAGATTTTTCTCCTCTCCTGGTTGGAAGAGTTGTTCAGTGTAACCCAGCACTAGATTTCTTTAAGAAATAGTGACCTCCTTGTTCTGCCCTATGGTGCATGTGGCATGGGTGCTCAAAGGCTTGGGGGAGTTGGCAGTTATGGGGAGGCTCGGGAACTGTCAGGTTTCTGTGCTTAAGTTATCATATCCTTACTCGATTTTTCCAAAGCTTTTTGCTTTGTCACTTCCTGGTGCTTGTTCCACAATTCTACTCAAGATGCAATGCAAGCAGGAGAGAAAGACAGAAAAAGTGTCAGCGGCTGATCAAAGATGCAGAGATGGAAAACAAAACAAAATTAAGCCACCCAACCCTGAACTGCCAAAGCAGAGATTAATGGTAACTTGTATGTGAAAACTTATTTCTTCAGTTAGATCAGCAGTAGAGAGCTGCAATCTTCAATTGTTAAGATTTCAAGAATACTACTAATGTACAAATAACTTGGCTGAGGAGAAAAAACTGCTTCAAGTAAGACTCACCTGATCTCGTCTGACTTCATAAATGTGACAGATTAAGAGACACACTGTCAGATTCTTTTTACCTCCAGCATTTTAAGTTTATCAATAATTAGCCACACAAAAATTAAATACATATTTATATATCACTAAGAACAATATTCTATATTCAAATTGCAATGAGAAGGCTTTGTTTCTAATTTTATAAAACATTGATGCCTCACACCAAAAAAGCTATCTTTAAAGATAATTTTAATTTTGGCCTTGGTTCCTACTCTTCTAGCCTTGCATATGTTGAATATATCAGCCTTCAAGTTATGTTAATCAGGACAAAATGAATACAAAATTTCACCTCACATTACATTTCCATATATGACAGAGGCTTTCAAGGCTCTCTACAAAAAGGATACAACTCTATAAGATGAAAATGCAGCCCCTCACTAAACCCCAAAGCACTGCAGCAGTCTATGGGTTTAGACAAGATGCAACAAGGGAGATCCATGATCAGGGTCTTCCCGACCCCCCCCCCGACGCTGCTTTGAAAATGAAGCAAGTGGTACTGAGGGAAGGGGATGTTTAATTCTTTCTTCCTGTGCCACTTTACAGAGAACTCAGGTTGTGTATGGGATCCCCATACTCTGTCCTGTGAAACAGGAACACATGAGTTGCAGGTTCATCTCAATTCCTCCATGTGTGGTGCCCAGTTTGGATTGTGACTGCAGCACATGTGGAGAAGGGCCTTCAGCCTCCCCCAGACACACCATTTTCCTGACCTGAAATGATTGGGAGGGAGGGGGACTTTTTTGGGGGAGGGGGAATTCATAGGTGTACATGTGGGTTTCCCAGTAGGCCAAATATCATACCCACAGGACTGTTGATGGTATGGAAAACAGCACATAGTGGAAGGCTTAAGATGCTTCCCCAAAACTGCCACAATCACAATCCAAATAGGGCACAGAGCACATGGGAACTAAGGAGAACATGCACCTGATATGGGACTTACAGAGAACATAGTGTGGGGACACTATCAGAAGGAAGGAAGGAAGGAAGGAAGGAAGGAAGGAAGGAAGGAAGGAAGGAAGGAAGGAAGGAAGGAAGGAAGATGAAGAGAAGAGATTGGATTTATACCCCGCCCTTCACACAGAGTCTCAGAGCAGCTTACAAACTCCTTTCCCTTCACCTCCCCACAACAGACACCCTGTGAAGTAGGTGGGGCTGAGAGAGCTCTTTCAAGAACTGCCCTTTCGAGGACAGCTCTTGTCAGAACTATGGCTTGCCCAAGGTCATCCGGCAGCTGCAAGTGGAGGAGTGGGGAATCAAACCCGGTTCTCCCAGATTAAAGTCCACACACCTAACCACTACACCAAACTGGCAGGCAGGTAGGCAGGGGTATTCATTCTTGTGCTGAAAAACTTTAGTCATTCCAGGTGGTGGCCTAGTGGCCCAATAGCACAGTTTCAAATAAGAATGCAAGACTTTCCAGGATGAACACTGTAGGTCATTCCCTCTCCCCACCTTATAAGGCAGAAGCTGGGAATGCTACAAGGAAGACAGGAAACTTTGCTCTTACCAGATCAGAGCAGAAAAAGAAGGAAAACATTGCCAAAGATTATTTTACCCATCTGCAATGGAACCAGGACATGGGAAAGTGCAGATAGAAATAGGATCAGAAATTGGTGCAGAAATTGTTTACAAAAGAAATAAGGGGATCATGAGCTATAAATTGTACTAATAAATGACTGAGGTTTCTGCAATGATACTAAAGAGCTAAATACAGCTTTTCTAGAAAAACTCTCCATACTTTATTTAAAGGACAACGAATACTGGGCAAGAGATGGGAAAGATGGTTGCTGGCTAGCCCATTGGCTTTACCAACTATAGTATTAACAATATTGACTGAACTACATTTTCACAATAGTGACAACCATATACAAACCTACAAACAAGTCGTCCCCCCCCCCGCTGAGTAACTTAGTAATTATGGCTAAACATACAATTACCGCTCTGTTCCTTTCTATACCTGTAGGAAAAGATGACAGGCAAAGACCAACCCTACCTCTACTGTAATTCTATATACACTTACTTTGGCATAAGTCCCAATGAACTCAGACCCGCAGAAGGGTCAAGCTGTAAGAGATTTTCCTCTCAGTGATAATTAGTTCTTCGTCCAAACTCTCCTAAGAAACTATGTTCCTGCTACAGATTACCAATTTTGTTTGTACTAATCCCTGCCCACTTTGAGGACTACTAATATACTGGATTCCAGCAACTTACTGCCATCTCCATTACACAATTCCAAAAAGTATACTGAAGTATTAGAAATAGGAATAAAATTTTGGGAAAAGTTGAACTCAGTGAATATGTCCCCAAGATGCGAGAAGAGCATGTCTTTGCAGTCCAGGTGAAAGTGAAGCGCATTACGGTAGCAATGAAAGAAAAATGTTTAAATGGGGAGGATGCAAGTAGATTCTAATGCCAGTGCACAACCATTTCCCTGCATTCCACATACACATAAATACACACCAATAGAAGCTACAAAATTTTCCTCCTTTAGACTCCTTGTGTCAAACTCCCTCGGCCCTTTCCCTGCAGGACTTGGTGCCCTTGGCATGAGCTGGGGTACTGGCAGTTGCACCTTGGCTTTCGGCTCCACCCTCACGACTAAAATAGGGTCCTTGCCAACCGGAGTGATTGCTCCATCTGTTGGGCTTCGTTTCCTTTTCTCTGGTTCTTTAAAAGAAAGGAGAAGATAAGTAGAGCTCCCAAAAAATCAAAAAAAAATAATGGAAAGGAAAAGAAATTGAGAAAGAATGAGAATTGGACAGTTGGTGTTAATTGTTAGTTTACAGATAAGGAAACAGTATTCACATTTAGATATCATGCCAACAGATCTCACTATCAGCTGGGAAGTGCACTCATATCAGAAGACAGGGTCCATGGAAAAAACTACTGCTTACTATTTACAGAAACCCTTTACCCCCTCCCCTTCCTCAAGGCACTGATGATCCTAGAGGACATGCTCTTATAATTTATCCAGCCTTCATCAATGCACTGACCAAATGGAGAAAGAACACTATGAATTCTAGGAAAGCCACTTAAATTGATTGGTAGCATGTTCAAGAACAAACAGAAAGAATTATGTCACCCAACACGTAATTAACTTTCACTGCCACAGAACTAGGTGATGGCCACCAGCTAAAATGACTACTTTTAAAAGTTAGACATATTTATAGAAGATAGCCATTAATAGCTCTATTAAACAGAACAGCTAAATTGAATCCCTGTGTTCATATAATTCTGAATATTAGGTACTGGGCATGTGTACATGAGGGGAAGGGAAGAAAGGGTCTATGACCTTCATGCTCTGTTTGCAGGTGTCAAACATCTGACAGGTCACAGTTGGAAGTAGGATGCTGGACTAAGTGGAGTAGCAGAGCTGTTCTTATATTCTCATATTTCATCATCACACCTCTTCAAGTAAATGTTTATGCAAATTCAATCAAATAATGGAACTGAATCACTACTAGAGGAGCAAGCTAGCAATATAAAGATTTATTTTGTATGCTATTTCTAGTGGAGATTACAACTGTCTTTCTCCAAAAAAGATTCACTTTTTAAATATAAGTTTACCAAAAGGAAGACAGAATTCTTTTAAAGAAATTCTTGTGAAAAAGATCTCTGCCCATTTAGCTCACTCGGAAAAAAAATATATGCCATCTCATGTTTTAGAACATTGTTCAAAGCAATAAATTATTAGAGTTCGCCCACCAGCCAAAAACAGATGTAGGCTTAGCTTCTATACCTTCTGCTGTTTCCATCCTCTGCTAGATCATACCTCCAATGCATGCGTGTTTGTAAAATCATTCCTTAATTCCTTTATCATACATGAGTTGCAAACTTTCCGGTGGCTGCTATGAAGCAATATACTCAAGTGCTGTAGGTGATTAAACTTCGAAACAGGCTACACTTCCATATTCTCAAGAACCTTATTACTCAGATTAAATTATTCAACTCTATAAACTATAGTACAATTAACCCAGCTCTGGTATGTTACCAAAGATGCTAACTTACATAAAGCTTGTTTGAAAGTCCAGCACTAATTTAACATGTTTAACTCAAATTATATAGCTTAGGGGTAAAAGAATTTAAGACACATTGGTAACTTCCTTCTGATCCAAGCCTAGAAAGCTTTGTAAACTTAGAAACGCTTCAGCACATGTGACAGTATCCAACCATCTATGGACAGAAGGTTTCCTAAGTTCCTGCCTCCCAATCCTCTGAAAGGTAAATCTGCAGGCTCCATTCAGAAAAACTGTCATGAAGGTTAGCAGGTTGGTCTGCAGAACAGACAGGATGATGGAATTGATCACTTCTGCATTTGTGGAAGAAGAAAGAAGAATGATTTCATCCCATCTATCTTTCCTCACTCCATCCCCAACCATCCTTTGGGCTACTGTTCCATAGATCTGATTAGATTTATAAATTTCTATCCCGCCCTCCCGGTCGAGGCCAGCTTAGAGGTCCCATGACCCTGGGAATGACCTTTACAGGGGTCAGAAAGTGCTTCAGAAATGGAGAGAAACATGGGAAAATCCCATCTTCTGTGCAGGAAGGGCAGGATGCTGCCCTTTCTCTTTCAGAGATACTTATTTGCATCTGACTGTAAATGAACTACTAATATTCAAATACTGAAGCACTGTGTACAATAAATTGAAATAAACATGTAAATTAGGTTGCAATCACACGTGCCAGTAGATCAGACATAGGTGCAAATGCCTGACAGATCTAAAGGCCGTGATCAGACAGCAACATCTGGGAAGCATCCCATAGTCGTCAGCAACCCATGCTGCTCCGGAGACACCGAAGAAAATTCAGTAGTAAACGGGTTGCAATGGGCCACGGATGAACTTTCCCCTGTCTGATTGCGCAAGTACACATGCATGCTGTCGGGATGGTCTGATCAGGCCCTCCCATCTTGGTGCCATTCCTCCCACTTCACAATATGTGCATCATCACATACCCATAGGGGGCCCTCAGTGGAGAGGTGCAATTCCTCATCTATATGCATGGGAAACAAATGGCAAAAGAAACGACAACTCACCCACAGTTGCGTCTGATCACACTGTGACAGGCTGCACCCGCAGCTATGAAGGGAGATATGATCTTGTAACTGCGGGTTGAATTACTCCAGAGGGAATAGCCTCACTTCCCCTCTGCTTCAACTGGCATGTGTGACCGCCACAATATGTGTATTGTGTCAGTTGTTGTAATAACAGATGTATCAGAAGCCAAGTTCCCAATGGCAAAATGTTTTTCCTTAGATAGATTGCATTTACGCTAGGCATTACAGTGATTCTCTAATGCTTCCAACTATTTTAACATCAGCCTTTCAAAGACTGCTATTGCTGGTTCAAAAACATTAGGTATAAAACCTTACATAAAGGATATCAAGAATTTGATAGTAAAAGTGGAAAATCTTAAAGTTCCTTCCAATTCTATCCTAGCTACTATATAGTGTTACTGCATTATATAATAATATTGCCCACAATGAGGGACGCATAGTTTTGGAAAACATCCTGAAAATGCATTCTGTAAAGGAACCAGCCACTCACTTTCTTCTTGAACTTTCAGACTTAAGTTTGGAGAGAAATTATTTTAGATTTGGAAAGCAATCTTACTACCAGGTGAGGGGAGTTGCCATGGGGAGCCCAATGGCCCCAAGTTTGGCTAACTTATTCATGATGTCATGGGAGGAGAAAAACATTTTTGATCCTGGGGTTAATCCATTTTTGATAACATATTTTATTACAAAAGGTTTATTGATAATATATTAATGGTGTTTATAGACAGTTCCAAATTTTCACTATTTATATATTGGATTAACTCAGTACATCCCACAATTAAGTTTGCTGGCGAACACTACTTTAAGACCATTAGCTTTCTAGACACGACCATTAACACAGGCCCTTTGGGTAAACTCAGTTTTAAGACCTTTCACAAAATTACAGATAGGAATTCTTATCTCAATTACAGATTTTTTTAAATCTCAGCATCTGAGAAACAACATCCCCTATGGGCAAGTTTTGTGTTTGAAAAGAAACTCCACATTTTCTGAGGATTATGCAAAGGATAAAGTTTTGTTTCAACAGTTTACCAGGAAAGGTTATCCCACTAGGATAGTGCACCAGGCAACACTTAGAGTGCAGTCTCAAGACCGTGTTTGCTAGCAGATAAACAACAGAGTTCTGTATCACATGTTCAGTGTGCCTTTCAGTATACCCTGCAAGCTTGTCCTATTAGAAACATTATTTTATTTATAACTATTGGCATGTCCTAGCTGAGATACTGGGCTGCTCAGAGAAACCTCTTGTGGGCTTTTGCAGAACCAGAAAGCTGGGTGATTCTTTAGTAAGATGTGACTTTCAATGTTCACCTAAGACTTTACCCCCAGTTCCTGGATATATCAGATGAGGGACAGGGTGTTTAGTGTGCCCCATTACCTGTGGAGATGTACTGAAGTATTTTAGCATTCTAAAGGGCTAAAGGTAAAGGTAAAGGTTTCCCTTGCTCTAAAGCCAGTCGAATCTGACTCTAGGGGGCGGTCCTCATCTCCGTTTCCAAGCTGAAGAGCCATCACTGTCCGACAATGTTTCCGTGGTCATGTGGCCGGCATAACTAAATGCCGAGGTGCACAGGATGCTGTTACCTTTCCCACTGAAGTGGTACCTATTTATCTACTTGCAATTTCTTGCTTTCAAACTGCTAGGTTGACAGGAGCTGGGACCAGAGAGGGGAGCTCACTCCATCACATGGCACTAGGGTCTCAAACTGCCGAACTACAGACCTTCTGATCTGCAGCTCAGTGTCTTAACCTCTAAGCCACCACAGCCCCTTCTAAAGGGCTAGGATCTTGTAAACTGTCAAATTTTAGTAACTGCAACTCCCAAAACACTGTCCATTGTATTGTATGCAAATATAATTTATTATACATAGTACTACACCAGTCAAGGTCCATATCCTTGAACACATTTCCAGAATTAGGAATAATGTGCAAGATGCACCGATGGTGAGCCATTTTAAACAAATGGGTCACTCTCCTGAAGACTTTCAGTTTGTAGTTTTATTTCCATACTGGGCACATTCATATAATATTAACAATATTTCACATTCATTATTACAGAAGGAAGCCTGTTTCATTCATAAATTTCAGACGATTTCCCCAGATGGCTTAAATCTTTCATTAGCTCTATTCATCTAATTATCTCCCATGACAGACTTGGAACAGACATTTAAACTGAACTGCAATTACTTATCACACCTTATATGTGGCTACCTTAAAACTAGTTATTCACTTTGGGTGTTTAGGAGAATTTAGCCACCTGTGAATCTCTGTAGGCTATCACCATGTTCTGAAACTCTTCTGGCAATTCCTTCTTTCAACTAAACGGTTAGTAACTATGAGAGAAAGTGACTGGGTGTTCCTCTTTCTTTTTTAGGGTGTTTCTCTGTAATAGTATTAGGAAAATATCAGTTCTGTTTGTTTCCACAGTTCTAAGTCTTGAGAAATACGGAGTTATTTTGGCCCTGTACCCATGCTTCCAAAAATTCTAATTCACAAGAAGCTTATTTTCTTGTTACTTTACGAGGCTTTGTAATCATTTTAATTGTTTGTAACTCATGGTATGTGTTGTGGTACATTGTTCATCATATATAAAATACTTTGTAAGTTTTTCTGTTTTTTTTATATTACGTCCATTATGTATTCATAGATAATTGAGGCTGTAAGACCTGACGAAAGCACACAGAAATGGGATTCTTCTTACTGGCCCCCTGTAGTCTTGCAAGCTTCATGTAGTTAACCTGACATTATTTTACAATTCTTTGAAGTATTAATCTCTTGAAAGATTGTGTATGTGTTTAGTTTTGTTCATATCATTTAAGTTTGTGAAAGTATTGTACCTTTACAACAACTGACACAATATAAATATTCCTTATATAATTTACATGTTTATTTCCATTTATTATCGTACACGGTGCTTTAGTATTTGAATACTACACCGTGGATTAGTGTCAGACGTGTCTAGGTTGGGCCTAAACCCTATGCACAGCTCTGTATGTGAGTGCACCATAAGTGGTTTCACATTTTTTCACACCAAGATTTTGTAACAGCTTCCATGTCCAAGTCAAATTGTTTAAATAAAATAAAATTCAGAGCATCTTTTAAGTAGGAATTAAAGAAACTGCTTTCTGCATGGGGAGCATAAATGGAATATTACTAATTTAATGTTTTCCATTAGAAAATGGGTATCTGTTCAATTACCACTCTATTTTGACATATTATAGATCTTAGTAATATGAAAACAATTGAAATTGCTTATACTTTGCATCTGAAAAAACAATGTATTTAATTGAACTGACTAGAATGAAAGCACTATTTTTATACCTGTGACCCACTTATTCATAGGATCCCCTCTGTTTTATATGCTCCACTGAAACAGCTTTGCTAGGCTCAGCTGTAAAGTGGTAAAAATGACAACCGCCTCTAACTGAGCATTCACTGTCACGGGCCCTACCTGGCTGAGTAGCCTTCCAGATGAAGTCAGGAAGACTCCCTTACTTCTATCATTTGACTGACTGTATAAAACAGAACTGTTCAGAAGGGCACTTATGAAGAGAACAGTGATCTAAAAAAACAAAATTCTATAGGAAGGCCATTTTCTCTAATGGTAATAATGTTCTAATGTTAATTGCCTTTGAAATTTTAGGAAGTTTTCTTTCCTGCTCCTTTATACAATATTGTTTATTGGATATGTTACACTGCCTTTGTTTCATTGTTCTCTACGGGATATATTACATTGCTTTTATTTCAGTATTCCTTAATTGTACGATCCAGTTTTATTGCATCATTCATTGTATCATATTGATCTTTACTGCATTTATTTATAATCCATCTGCACTCTCAAAGACAAAGGCAGATGGTAAGTGATATAAATTCACACAGAACACAAAACTACAAAAACCTAAACTACGACGAAATAAATGCACTCACTGGATGCACTGGACAACCAAGCAACATTCAGCTGAACAAAAGTGGGGCTTTCCCCAAAATTTATATTCCTTTTTTAACATTAATGGTTTGAATTCTCTTACCTTTGTTATAGTAGTGAGTATAAGCTATCTCCAGTAGGCCGAAGACACTGGCCATGCCCCCAAGTCCAGCATTTGCATACGACTGCTCAAGGCTTGACACGGTACATTTCAGCAAGTCCAACATCCCTTTATAAACCTTGCGGTTGATTTCCTACAATGAAAACCCTCACAGCGGTGAGGGCGCTTCATTAATTAAAAGCTTGTTTCAGTTAATTAACAATCCATTTTAAAAGCCCCCATTCCTTTGCATTCTAATCAATTGTCTGCAGCAGGCAGCTACATTTTCTGTAACTGCTAAAGAAGAAATTCAAAATATTTTCAGAATTCCTTCAATTAATCAACTCCGCAGAAATGCATTAGCCTGAATAACACAGAGAACTGACCACATCCTGGACAACATCCTGTCGTGCATCCTCCTCTGACTGGATGGTACGATTGAGCTTGCTTAATACGAAGACACGGAGTTGTTCACTCTCTAGCAGACGTCGGACTCTCTTCATGTTCAGCCAACCAACTCCTTGCCCATCTAGGACATTATGCACCACCTCTTTTAAGAACTGCTGATTCTCACTACAAGATGGAGATAAACAGAGTACAGAATAGAAGAGTAAGATTCCTGAAAACTGAATTTGAAGTCATGGGGCTGGGTCCTATCAGCTGTTCCACTGGTGCAATAAGAGGGAACTCTCCCAGCTTCCTTCTGCACTGCAGCCCTGCCTCATGTGGCTTTTTTGTACATACATGTCCTAAGATCTCCAGTATAGCCTTTGCAGGGTTTGAAAGGAAAATACTTGTGCCAATGGAAAAACCTGGTGGGATACAACCCAACTCTGAGATGCTTTCACAGATTCTCCCTCTTAATTATCAAGCTAAAGATCTTAGCGTATCACAAATATATCTGTGTTCATGCTATGGCAGCCTTGATACCACACTATACACGATCATAATTTATAACTTAGAACTGTAGAATCACAGAGTTGGAAGGGGCCATACAGACCATCTAGCCCAAACCCCTGCTCAGTGCAGAATCAGCCTAGAGCATCCCTGACAAGTCTTTGCCCACCTGCTGCTTAAAGACTGCCAGTGAAGGGGAGTTCACCACCTCCCTAGGCAGCTGATTCCACCTTTGCACAACTCTTACTGTATAAAAGTTTTTTCCTAATATTTAGCTGGTACCTTCCTGTCCTTGATTTAAACCCATTATTGTGAGTCCTATCCTCTGCTGCCAACAGGAACAGCTCCCTGCCCTCCTCTAAGTGACAGCTCTTCAGATACTTAAAGACAGCAATCATGTCCCCCCTCAACCTCCTCTTCTCCAGGCTGAACATTCCCAGGTCCCTCAGCCTTTCCTCATAGGGCTTGGTCTCCAGGCCGTTGATCATCCTCCTCACTCTCCTCTGCACCCACTCCATTCTGTCCACATCCTTTTTGAAGTGAGGCCTCCAGAATTGGACACAATTCTCCAAGTGCAGCCTGACCAATGTGGTGTACAGTGGGACTATGGCATCTTGCGATTTGCATGTTATGCCTCTGTTGATACACCCCAAGATTGCATTATCCTTTTTTGGTGCTGCATCACACTGCCGGCTCATATTTAACGTATGGTCTACCCAGGGGTCTTTTAGTAGAAAAAGAGCTGCAGGAGCTCATTAGCATATGGTATATTTCAAACGATACACTAATTTAAAATAATCTCAGTAAAATGAAAAACTGATCCGCCCCCCCCCAATTATATTTTAGCAAGGAAATGTTACAGACAAACAAGAGCCACATACGTAAACAGAAGAGATAAATAGACATCACTGAGAAAGTTTTGTGGATAAGAGAGTATAATAAATGAAACACAAGTTGACAGTGTGATGCTGGATTACAAGAGACTATCTTTTATCAGAAGAACATTAGTTTCAAAACTTCAGAAGCCAATTGTACGGCACTCCAGAGCAATGGTAAAATCTCATTTGAAGTACTGAGCATTATGAACCAAGAAAGTGAGAATAATTCAGATGACAGCAGTGGTGAATGGAAAAGGCTGAAGACATTATGTTTAGCCAAGAAAATAAAGATTAAAATGAGGAAATAACAGTTTTC
Organism: Gekko gecko; assembly: GCA_029375565.1. NCBI lineage: Eukaryota > Metazoa > Chordata > Lepidosauria > Squamata > Gekkonidae > Gekko > Gekko gecko. The sequence goes on along the minus strand of JAPDNY010000003.1, from coordinate 157,231,920 downwards.
AATTATTTCATAGGATGTCACAAAGGCAGATTATAACTATTGTGTGCTTAATCCTCCAAGGGTAGGACAAAAGCAGTGGTTTAAAAGTACATGATAAATACATTTAGATTAAATATATGGAGATGGGAAATTTAAAAAGAATTCACTGAGATTAGGATGGATGAAGCTCTAGTAATTCCACCTATCAACCACGTGGGGGAGCTTAATAACAGTTTTGTAGGGGGTTGTATTGGATAAGGGAGGAGAAAATCCAGATCACAGCAACAGCATTATGGGGGTGGCTGAGTTTAACCCTCTCCCTTTTCCCTTTCTCAGTCAGCAAAACAGACAGCAGGGGTTTGTAGGGATGGAACTGAAGTCAGGAAAACCACACAAGGGTTTAAACACCCGCAGCTCCCTTCTCTACTGCTATTAAGCCTGGTGGGGGGAGATCACAGGAGATCCATCACAGATTTCCTAATGTCTGGTTTAGTTTGGCACTTTTTATTTATTTTATAGTCTGTCTTTCTTACTTGGACTCAAGGTGGATTACCTAGAGAGAGTCAATATGATCAGTGGATGGTGCATTCACTACACAATGCAACAGGATTAGGGTATATAACCAAACAGAAGTCTAAAAACAGAACTGAAGCAAAGTACAAGTATTAACATGAAACATTAAAAGGTGCAAAACTCCACAGAAGGATCCTAGTTGCAACAGGCTGTACAACAGTAATAATTTTTCTAGAAAATTTTGTGAATCATTCAGTGCAGTGCAGTGCCTTCATAGAAAAGCCCTCCTGAATAATTCAGTTTTGCACAGTTTGAGGAAAGCCAGGAGAAAGGGAGCCTTCCTGACATTCCCACGTGGGCCATTCCACAAGGTGGGGGCCACAACAGAGAAGGCACATGTACAGGCAGTTGCTGATTTTGCCCATTTGTAAGCTGGCACCTGTAGAAGACATTGCTCCAATGGGCAAATCTGTCATGGTGGAGCATGGGGGAAACGTGGTCTCACAGATATGAGGGTCCAAAACCATTAAGGGCTTTGTATGTGATAGCTAATATCTTAAGCTGTGCCTGGTAACTGATGGGCAGCCAATGAAATGCCTGAAGGATTGGAATAACATGTGTCCCTCGTCTTGCTCCTGATAATAGCCAAGCTGCAGAATTCTGCACCAGCTGGAGTTTCTGACTTGATTTTGAGGGAGACCACTGCAGTAGTCTAGTCTCGATGTTACTGGGACGTGGATCCAGGGGGCCAGATCAGCCATATCTAGGTAAGAGGCCATTTTTCAAGCTAGGCTGAGCTGGAAGAAAACCTTTTTTGCAACTGCATTAACTTGCTTCTTCAGCAATAATGTTGGGTCCAGTATAATGTTGGGTCCAGTATAAGTCCCTGGGTTAGCAAGGCTCAGCTGAATTCCATCAAAAGAGCACAATGTCCTTCAAGGTCTCTGCCTTCCAAACCAGCATTACCTCTGTCTTTTCAGGACTTAATTTCCATTTGTTCACTCTTCACCAATTTACCACAGCAGCCAGAAAGTTATTTAGGATATCTACTGTATCACCAGGTGACTTAGATAAGGCTATATAGAGCTGGGTAATGTCGGCATATTGATGACATCTAGCACCAAAGCTATGAATGATTTGTCCAAAGGGACTTTACATTTTGATTGAAAAGCACAGGGGATAGGATTGCACCCTGTGGAACTCCACTGAACAGGTCCTACACTGATGACAACTGGTCTCCCACAGCAATCAATCTGTGGGAATCCAATCTGTGAGGAATGATTTGAACCAATTTAGCATGCATCCCGATACCTACTTCTGCCTCCAAGCACGTTAACAAGATGGTATGATCTATTCTATTAAAAGCTGCAGAGAAGGCCAACAAGAGCAACAAGAGCAACATGTCCTTTGTCTACACTCAGGCAGAGGTCATCAAGTAAAGCTAACAGAGTCATCTCTGTCCCATAGTCCAGCCTGAAGCCAGACGGAAAATGGTCTAGGGCAGATGAGTTATCCAGTTCAGCTGGAATCATGAACCGTGGGTGAACCATTTTTACCAGACCCCTCTTGTGTGGGGTGTTGGAACCACATTTACCTTAGCTTTAAGTTGGTAGTGGTCAGAACAAGTTTCAGGTCAAATCTCTAACCCCGAAACTAGGTCATTCCTCAGTTGCTCACTGCAAAAAATTTAAATCCGATGTGTGACCTCTTCATATGTTGGGCCCAACACAATTTGATAGAGGTCCAAGGAAGTCAAAGAGACTATAAAATCCTGGGCTGGTCGTGGTTGAGGTATCCTCAGCATGGATATTGAAATCTCCCAAGAACAATCAGTCTAGGAGTTTCCAGTACCACATCCGGCAGTACCTCTGCTAACTCATGAAGGGTGCCCACTGGGAAAAACAGGTTGCTTACCTGTAACTGATGATCTTCGAGTGGTCATCTGTGCAGTACCACAATCCCACCCAGCCTTCCCCGCTGCTGGCATCTCCAGATGTCCTGTTTTGGATTCTTTGGCCTTGACAGTGGCAGTCGAAGGAACTGAGTGGGAGGCGGCTCTCTCTCCCGCTCTGGGCATGCGCAGTGCATGTCTCCTCCCCCAGGGCGGGAGGAGAGCCCGCCAAAAGCTCTTCTGAGGTAAAGCTCTAGAAGTTTCTCCGAACGAGGTCGTGCGCAGGCACCCAACCCATGTGTGGTACTGCACAGATGACCACTCGAAGATCATCAGTTACAGGTAAGCAACCTGTTTATCTTCATCGTGGTCTCTGTGCAGTCCCACACATGGGTGATTACAAGAGCTGAACCAGTTGGAGGAGGGAGCTGGCAGCTGCAAAGGACACAAAAATACTGGTTAAGACACAGCATCATCATCAAAAGAAATCACCCACGGGTCCTACCTGAGGGTGTACCAGGATCAAGCGAAGAGAGATCGCAGCACCGTCTGACCAAAGGCAGCATCCCGCCGAGCTCGGACGTCGAGTGCGTAGTGGGTCACGAAGGTCGATGCCGAGGACCACGTAGCAGCCGCACAGACGTCTTCCAACGGGACACCGGCCAGGAAAGCGGTGGACGTCGACACCGCCCGTGTAGAATGGGCAGTGACACAGGTAGGAACGGGTTGACGCGCCAGCTCATAGCAAAGGGCTATGGTGGAAGTCACCCACTTAGAGAGACGTTGAGAAGAAATGGGTTCCCCCGCGTGAGGGGGGCCATAAGCCAGGAACAGCCGAGGAGATTTACGTATGGGCTGCGTCCTGTGTAGATAGAAAGAGAGCGCTCTGCGCACATCTAGACAGTGCAGGGCTCTCTGAGAGGCATCAGTCGGGTTCGGGAAGAATGTAGGCAGAACAGACGACTGAGAGAGGTGAAAGGCAGAGATGACTTTAGGGAGGAAGGAAGGATCTGTTCTAAGGACCACCTTCTCCCTATGAAAAACGGTGTAGGGGGGATCGGCCCTAAAGGCAGCTAGTTCCCCTACTCTGCGTGCAGTGGTAATGGCTACGAGAAAGGCCGTCTTCCAGGACACTAACCTGAGGTCGGCGGTAGCCATGGCTCGAACGGTTTAGCCATGAGTTGAGAAAGGACTAGAGACAAGCTCCAGGAAGGCACCAACGGTTTCCTAGGCGTGCACATGCGAAGAAGACCCTTGAGGAACGTCTTGGTGAGACGGTGGGAGAACACTGACGAGCCTTGGATGGGGGGGTGGTAGGCGGAGATCGCCACCAAATGAACCCTCAAGGACGAGTATGCCAGGCCCGCATCCTTCAAATGCACGATGTAGGCGAAGATCTCACGGAGAGATGATCGAATTGGATCGAAGGAGTGATCAGTAGCATAGGATTGGAATCTGTTCCACTTGAACCGATAGGAACGTCGAGTAGAAGGCTTCCTAGCATTCAGGAGGATTTCAGAGACCTGAGGCGGGAAGTCTAGGGCTGGATCTTCCAGGCCGTTAATTTGAAAAATCCCGGATTGGGATGGATGATTCTCCCTCGGGCCCGAGAAAGGAGATCTGGGACGACAGGGAGGGGACGGAAGGAACGACAGGAGAGTTGAAGCAGGTGCGGGAAACAGACCGGGCGTGGCCACCACGGAGTGATCAGAATGCAGGAGGTGCGGTCTGCACGAATCTTGTGCACGACCCGAGAGATGAGAGGGAACGGAGGAAACAGATAAAACAGGGTTCCGTTCCATTTGTGGAGAAAGGCATCCCCGAGCGACCGAGCAGACGGGGGACCCCTGCTGAAAAACAGGCGACATCGAGCATTGTCGACGGACGCGAAGCCGTCGACAGATGGGTGACCGAACTCCCGAAACAGAGGCCGAAGATACCGGAGGGGAATGGACCATTCGTTGTCCGATGAGGCAGAATGACTCAACCGGTCCGCATCGACATTCTGATCCCCGGGAATATGAATCGCCGAGAGCGTGATGGAGTGGCGGAGGCACCAGGACCAGAGGTCTATCGCCAAGGTGCAGAGACGAACAGAGGCAGTGCCGCCCTGTTTGTTGACATAATAAACAGCCGTGGTGCTGTCGGAAGCCACTTGGACGACACGGCCTCGGAGGGTTGGAAGAAAAGACCGGAGGGCCAGGTAAATTGCTTGCAACTCCAGGTAATTTATGTGGCGAGCTGCCTCTCGAGCAGACCAAGACCCTTGAACAGTAAGCATTCCGCTCCGGGCTCCCCAACCCGAGAGGGAAGCGTCCGTGGTCAACAGCAAGTCGGGAGGAGGAGGACGAAATGGCATCCCGGAAAGGAGGTGGACAGGTTGAGCCCACCACTCGAGGGAGGCGAGGACGGTTTGTGGGATCGACAGAATCATGTGCCAAGGCCTCTGGAGGGGATCGAAGGCTCGTAGGAGCCAGAGCTGAAGCGGCCGCATCTTCAACCGGGCGTTGCGGACAACGAACACCGTAGAGGCAAAGTGACCCAGAAGCCTCATGACCGAACGGGCGGATTGTTGGGGACACGTCTGAAAGGCGAACACCATCGCCCGAATGTCGGAAGCCCTGGACTCCGGAAGGAAAGCCGCTTCGAGGTTGGTGTCGAGTCGAGCCCCGAGGAATCGAAGGATTTGGAGGGGCTGAAGGGAGGACTTGGCGTGGTTGACGCAAAGGCCAAGAGCACGGAGGAGGGAGAGAGTCTCCCGAGTGTCGTGGAGCAACTGAGTTGGCGTTGGAGCTACGAGAAGCCAGTCGTCGATGTAAGGATAAAGAGTGACTCCCCATCGGTGGAGTTCGGCTACCACCACAGCCATCAGCTTGGTGAACACTCGTGGAGCTGTAGAAAGGCCGAAGGGAAGCACCCTGTACTGGTAGTGGGCATCTCCAACGGCGAAGCGGAGAAACCGCTGATGTTGGGGACGGATCGTGACATGGAAGTATGCGTCTTGAAGATCGACGGACGCGAGCCACGCTGCCCGTGGAATGAGAGGGAGGATCGACTGCAGAGTGACCATTCTGAATTTTTGATACCGAATGTAACGGTTGAAATCCCGAAGGTCCATAATTGGTCTGAAGCCGCCGTCCCTCTTGGGGACCAGGAAATACTTCGAGTAGAAGCCGAGAGTTCGTTGCGCCTCCGGGACGACCTCGATGGCCCCCTTGGCAAGGAGAGCAGAAACCTCGAGATCGAGGAGGGGGTCCGGAGGCATGACGACAAAGTGTGGGAGGATCAGAGGCGAAACGAACTCTATGGCGTACCCGACCCGCAGGATGGTGAGGACCCAAGAGTCGGTTGAAATTTCTTCCCAGGCTGGTAGAAAGGGGAAGAGGCGGGTACGGACGGAAGGAGTGAACGACATTGGAGAGAGACGGTGGGGACAGTCAAACAGACTGCTTAGGCTGCGGCGGCTTTTTGGTGGGTTGGGAACAGTGTTTGGAAGGAGGACGGGAGTCGTACGGTTTCCTCCTCCATTGGGAGTGAGGTGCCGGAGATAGGTATCGCCTGGAGCCGGAAGGTTTCCAGGAACGGTTTCTGGGACGGTAAGGTGCAGCCAAGACTCCAAGGTTTCGGGCCTGCTTACGACTCTCATCAACAGCCTTCAACACTTCGTCGGTGGTGGAGTGGAAGAGGCCGTTTCCGTCAAAGGGGAGGTCTTCTACACGGAACTTGATGTCCGGTTGTAGGGAGGTGCCCCGCAGCCAGGCATGACGCCGGAGAGCGACAGAAGACACCAGGAGTTTAGAGGAGCAGCTGACTGCATGACGAACGGAATTGATTTGCTGCTTTGATATGGCACAAACCTCAGACAAGGCAGCCAAGAGAGTGGGACAGTGCTCTTCCGGAACAAACTCCAGGACAGGGCGAATTGCATTGGCAACGTTGAATGCGTAAGCAGATAAATACGACAGATAAGTATCGACCCGGAGATTCATGGAGGCCAGAGAGTACATCTTCTTGGCCAGAAGATCCAGTTTACGACCCTCACGGTCAGGGGGCGTGGACTGGCGAGCAGGCTGCCTCGATTTCGAAGAAGAGTGAACCACCATGGAGTTCGGTGGTGGCTGAGAAAGGAGGAATTTGCCAGGAGCATCCTGGATCCTGTACAACCCATCATACCGCCTCGAAACCGGAGGGATCGAAGCCGGGTGTTCCCATGACTCTTTCAACATAGAAAGGTGGACAGGCAGCAAAGGCAAGACGGGAGACGGAGGAAGATCAGCCTGGACCAATCGGTGAACGACGTCAGTCACTGCTGGGGACTCCGTAAAGCCCTGAACTTGGAGGGCAGTCGCCATCCTGGTAACGAGCTCCAAAAATGCCTTAGGGCCTTCCGTAGGGGAAATCGACCCCGAGCGTCGGTGCTCGTCCTCGATTCGAGAGACCTCGGGATCGAACTCCGCCGAATCCGACCCGTCCGAGATCGACATAGGAGAGGAGGATCGGGGTTGGACAAGGTCGACGACCGGATGGTCAACGGCAGGACGGTGTCGAGGTTCCATTAGGGAACTCCTTGGGGCGTCCCGATTTCTGGGAAGGTCAGAAGGCTGTTCCCGAGAGGCAGAATGAGCCGAGGCCACAGATGCCAAGCGCCGAGGGCGGTCAGGGGCGTGGGCCTGATCTCCGCGTTCCGAATGCCAGATTCGGTCATAGCGGTGTCTCTCCGGTGTCGGAGACCTCGAATAATAGTAGGCCGCATCCGGACGCTCCCGACGGTCTTCGCAGGACCAGCATTGGTGGTCAGAGGCGGAATCAGACGACGACGGGGATTGCCTACGGATCAGGCATCGACGACCAAGTCGAGATCGGGACCGAGCATGGCGGTGCACAACCAGACCCTCGTCCAAAGTGTGGATCGGGGTAGTGGAGCGCCTCCGTGGAGACCGGGAGCCTGTTCGCGGAGACAGGTGCGGAGGCGATCTGGTCAACTGGCCCAACGGTATCGTCTCCGTAGGTGACGAGTGGGGGTGCTGCGGAGTCTGTTGTCGAGCCGCAGACTGATGAGATGTAGAGGCAAGGGCCGGCATCGACGTCGACAACCCAGTCACGACGATGGGGTCCACTTTCGAAACCGAAGCAGAGGGCGTGGCCTTCGACCTTGAAGGGGTCTTATCTTCAGCCCGCTTAGGTTTCTGTTTCGGTGCCTTCGAGGAGGTGTCCGATTTCTTGGCTACCGAGACCTGGGAAGCTCCCGAAGACATTGTGGGACGCAGAGCCGATTCAACAAGAAGAGCTTTGAGCCTAGCCTCTCAATTACGGCGAGCCTGACGAGTGAAACTCGCGCAATGAGGGCAAGAATCTACTCTATGGGCCTCACCCAAACAAACTAAGCAAAGGTCGTGCCCGTCGTTGGATGGAATTTTAGCAGGGCAACGACGACAGACCTTAAAGAATTGAGTCTTTCCCATACAAAATCCCCACCCACCCTCCAAAGAAAGGAGAGGGGGAGGGAAGAGAGATAGACAAAGATTTTTTTTTTTAAATATTTTGTAGAAGAGAAAGAAGGAGATAGAAAAATAAGCAGAAGCAAAGAAAGATATACTCAGCTGAGGTAAATGGAGGAATGACAGGAACGAGGTGTGAACACGAAGGCGGTCGAAGAAGAACTGAGTGGGAGGCGGCTCTCTCTCCCGCTCTGGGCATGCGCAGTGCATGTCTCCTCCCCCAGGGCGGGAGGAGAGCCCGCCAAAAGCTCTTCTGAGGTAAAGCTCTAGAAGTTTCTCCGAACGAGGTCGTGAGCAGGCGCCCAACCCATGTGTGGGACTGCACAGAGACCACGACGAAGATCTAGGTGGATAGTAGACAAGAAGAATGCCTAATCTGTCTTTAGTCCCTAGTATAAAGAGCATACAGATGCCAGTGATAGCTTACACTGTAGATGTTGAAGCACCTGCCAAGTTATACAGGGTTGGAGGAGGACTTAGGACTCAGGGTGTCAGCTAGGCCTCTGTCGGTCCTTGCTGCCATGGGAGTGGAGGGAGGCTATAGAATGTTGAGTTTCATTTCTGCTATGACTTCAGTGTTTCTATTATCTCTGTAACCCTGAATGCTTGGTGTAGCCTTTCTCTTGGGAAATGTAATCCATTACTTTGGAGGGCTTCTACCTGCAGCCTGACTGGCCATGGGCCAACAGGGGACCCCCTTGAATATTGTATAACTGCTTGCTTCGCGCCCCTCCCTTTAGTTCTAACACGAAAGGGTTAAGGTATCAGTATATTCTCAATGTCTCAGTAAACTTTACTTCTTTGAATGAAAGCTGTTGGGAACTGATTGCTGCAGGAGCCTGAAACAGGGTATGTGTACTGTTTGGGGGATATAAACACAGTTCTCATTGCCTTCTATAGGAACTAAACAGAGGTTTTAAAGAACAGTCAAGCACATATTCATCTTTTGCAAAGAAGGCATTTTGTACACTTACCTGGAATTACTAGTCCGTCCCTGTGGTGAAGGAGATTCCCTCTTCACTGTGGGACTGTGCTTTATAACAGAAGATTTCTGGTCCACAAGAGCTCTTCTGTTTCCTGCTTGTGAGAGGAGATAGGATAAGAGTGTAGTCACTGAAATGGGTATCTAAGCCCATGGATGGCACCAATGAGAGACACAAGAATTAACTAACACTCTAATTAAAGGACATACAGAGAAACTTGAAAAAGCAGCAGCATATTTTTTATTATTGCATCATACATCGGCAGAAAACAGTAATGGGAATGAAGTAGACACAAAAGAGAAGATGGTAACAAGAGCAGAAGGTGAAAGGCAGGAAGCTTGGCTGCTCTGCATGCATTTCTGCCACAAGAACCATCTTCTGATTAGACACTATATGGAAAAGCATAATGCGTTATGGGAGAATGAATAATAGGAACTATGTGATACTGGTTACCAGTGAGAAGTTGCCCAAAAAAGACAGGCACGAGGATGCTTGCTGGGAGCTGGTATGTCATGCATATCTCATGATGCAAGGAACCCACCTTCATTGCTTACTGGCCCAGCTTCAGTAATAATCTCCATTATAGTATTTAGCCCAAATACTGGTACACAAAATAAACAATTAGTAGTGTATAGCAAAATCACCACCATCTCTAAATATTTAGAAATGAGTTTGTTGCTTTCTTCCTCCTCCCAGCCCACTCTCTCAAAAAGAAGTCCTGAATTAAGCTAAGCAATGTATTTATTAGGCTGGTTCAGATAGCAGCTTCCCTTTGGAATAAATCAGAAGTGGGAAGTGGCAAGGTAACTTAAGAAAGAAATTCCAACTAGCATTGGAGAGGGAAGAAGAGATGTTTCAGCTCTCATTTTAGTTTGACCCACCTTCACCAACTCAGCTTGTAATGCAGCTTGCATTACCAGTGACTAGCAGAAGAGTGACCACTGTCCCTGTGCGGTTTGTGGCTATACAGACATGTGCTAAATCAGCATGTCTAAAATTCAGTAAGTGCAGAAGCACAATTTGAAACACATGGCTGGTCTTTATGGCTTCCATCTACAAAACCCTAAGTATTATCACTCTAAAGGGAATCATGGATATTTATCTGTTTTCTCCCCATGGAACTATTGTTTCTAGGGATTCTTGAGGGAAGTCATTAAAACTAGCATAAGACTGTTTCACATTTGCAGCAGACATATCCCTAACTGAAGAAGGAAGGTTATTTGAAGGCTCCAAAGGCTCCTCTGGATCCCATTGAAAACAAAACCCTTGCGAACAGTAGTATCTTTTCTTGCATCAGCAATGCAAATAAAAAATTCTTTCCCATCAGAATATGAAAAAGGTAAATAAGTCAAAACCATAAGGAACAACTGGAAAAGGTAATGAAATGATGGCATAATGGAGTTATAATGTGGAACAATTCTCTACCTGTTTCGTATCTCAAAGACAACAAGAACATCAATAATTATTTAGTACACAAGAGTCTACCATCAGATCATCTCCAAAAACAATGTTTAAGAGAAACACCAGCTAAGCCATATATGAAAGACACAGAAGAACTGACAAGAGGGAAGGAAACATTGTGCGCTATACTTTAGAAACTTGCAGAGGACACATGAAATAGAAGTTGTCAAGAAATGAGAAGAAACTGCAGAGGATGAGACACAAGACACAGAAAATGGCAAAATCCATCACTGTTTTCTTCCAATGTGTGTTACCAATAGCATGTTTTAACTAGCAAAAGATCTCTGCACAAATAATTATGGGAATATGAACAAATGGAAATATCCCCAGAGAGAGATCATGCAGAGTCTTCAAACAACTAATCACATTTCTTCTCAGTTTTAGTTTTACACAAACACACACACACACCCAGGAAAAATTTATTCTACCCAAAGCAAAGTCCAAGGCAGCAACACAAAACCAACTTTTGGCCTTTTAGTAATAAAGGTCAAAGGTTAGCAAGACATCATACCAACCTTCATCCACATCCCTTCCCACTTCCAGATTAAAGTAATCTTTACGATGAAAATGGAGAGGGGGAAAAAATAAATAAAATCAACTCAATAAAAAAGAAAAATAGTATATTCTAATTATATAAGAACTGAAAAAAGCAAAACAAAACATTTTTCTGGCTGCGTTAACTGAAAAGTCTCAATTCAAAAAGAATGATAAACTTTAGTCTCTTCTTCATCAACAACAATCACTAAAATTAAACTCTAGTACAAATAAACTAGTGTGACATGACAATACCTGAGGCCTCCATTCAGAATTCTTCAAGGGTGAAAGAATTGTTCTAATGTAAGCTAACTCCTATGGCTCTGAAGGGAAAGACTATCAATACTGCCTCTCAAGAAAAAAATTTCCAACTAGCAACATTACGTTATATGTGAGGACAGTTTAAATGCCATGGCTGCAGGCACAAGCCCTGTCCCATAGCAGTGCTCCAGGTGGCAAGCATAACATTGTAGAGCTCCTATTAGCAGGGTCTTCATATTTGCAGACAGCACCTGCACACCAAGACCACCACTGACAGTTCTGCAGTTCTGGCACAAAGACTAGGGTAAGGCATACAATAAGGAGATTTTAAACACTATATGGCAGCCATGTTGTCTGCTGCAAAGGGAAGAGATTTTCAGCAACCTTCTCACAAAGACAACAAAGTCCACATCAGTCCAAAAACTTAAGAATTTATAACCATTTCACACTTGGAGAATACATTCCCACTTAAGTGCATTTCTTACAGCCTGTGTATTACAATAAAAGGAAGCAAAACAATGCCCCTCCCCAAAGTCATAAATAGCGACTTGAAAAAAATCTGCTAAAGAAAATCAATGCACTACCCCCAAGGAGTGTATGTTTCTAGACTGCCCTGTTCCCCAAAATGCCTTGGGGCAGAGGATGTTTCTTTGACTGCTTGGCAATCAAAGAGATTCTGAAGGCAATTAACAGGCAAGGAAAAGTGGTTACCTTTCAGACTAGGAAATGGAGTGTTTTTGTCTCTCCCAGCTTTGGTTGGAAGTGCTAAATTGGACAGGCTAAAGCTTGTGCTGTGGTTCTTGTATAGGCTACCTATAACAGAAAGAAAATATATCAAGTGACCTAATTACCCCATTACCTCATTCAGTGATTCACTTTGTTGCTTATACCTGAATGACTTTCTGTCCTCACTAGTAAAACTATCTCTTTGCTAGGGATCAAACAGATCTTTGCTGCCTGTTTTTTCTGTGTAGTGACCCTTGTTTTTCTTGGTGATCTTCCATCTAAATACTGACCAGGGCCAATCCTGTCTAGCTAGAGAGATCTGAAGAGATCAGGGTAGCCTGGGTTATCCAGGTCAGGGTGCTTCCTCTTTAGTGCATCAAGATTCTCAAGAGACACTTAGACATGACAGTGGGTAACGGTCAGAAACTGGGTAAAAAACAGGATAAGCAACTGTCCTGTGCTTCCTGTTCTCTGTTTCTCCATCTTATTTGAAAACCAATCCTGCACATTTCCCCAGGGAGGAGATATGCAAGCTTCTACTATGGAAATGGCTTATACATTTGTTCTCCTGCTGGGAAGATTCCACAAGATAATTTTCAAATGAGACTGTGAGAAGTGCATGGAACAGGAAGCAAAAACGTTCTAATACCCAGCACACTGTCATATTCAAAGTGGGTTTTAGTAAAGAAGGAAAGGAATTGCTTCATAGATAATAAGCTGTGGCCACACAAAACAAATATGCCACTTTTGTAAGTGGTGCAGATATTCACAACAGAACTGGGGTGTGCAACCTGTTTCTTCCTCAAAAGCCTTCTTAATTGTTCTCATATTAGACTTAACAGAGATTTTTATTATTTGAACAAAGGATTAAAATTAGTCACAACATTGCCTAAATGCCTTCTATTTGTGGTGTCAATGTGAGATTGCAAAACATTATCCTGTGCAAATATATGATCTTCCTAGTCCTTTGGCTGAAGAAATATAATCCACTAATCACTGAAATTTATTTACAGCCTAGATTTCCATCCAGCAGATCCACAAAATGATTATAATAAATTTCATTAAAAGTACAGCATTCAATAAACTATGAAAACATGTCCCCAAAGATGTACATAACAGCAAGCCAAGAGTTTAGTCTCTGAAAGAACATCTTATTCTGTTTTGCAGAAACAAAAGGCAGCTAGTCACAGAGGCCTCAGCGGGATTCCACAATCAGAACAGCATCACCAAAAAAGGCTCTGCTACTGGCAGATGCTAACATCACCTTAGCAGGGCCCCACCAGAAGATCTTATAAAGGATGTGGTGCTCTTTAAAGTACCCTGGTCCCAATCTACATAGAACTTCAGAAGACTTTATACCAGGACATACAGATGCATCTTATATGAAGTTTACTGTAAGGCAAGGGACAAATTATGAGTCTTAAAGCAAAATATAAATGCCAGGTGTCACCAAGTATGCAGCATTCAATTAGCACTGAATAAGGACAGGTCAAAAACAACTCCAAAACAACTTTTCTGCCTAGCTTTTCTTGGGCCCTGGGTAGCAACAGACATTATGCCCTTGCACCACTCTCTCTTTGAATTACCACATTTCCAGCTGCCATTTCAAGATCCATGGCCCTATGTTAATATTTTACCAAACTCAGCACGTTCCTACTAGGACAAGTCTCCAGCTGCTTCCCTCTCCTTCCCTTGCTATTGCAAAAAGCTGAAGTTAGGGCGATAATGCAAACTAAGCAACAGTCTAGTTAGTATCTCGCAATGAAGCCACTTGGAGTAAAACTCTTCATTTTTCTTACACGGAAGACGAAACCTATGAGAAAAAGTTGATGGAACTGGATATGTTTTGCCTGAAAAAAAGACCACAAAGTGACAGAATTGCACTCTTCAAATACTGAGGCGCTGTCACATACAAAAGGCAAAGACTTCTTTGCTGCTCCAGCAGACAAGACTAGATCTAATAGGCTCAATTTCCAGGATAGCAGATTTCAGCTGAGCTTGAGGAGAAATTTCCAAATGGTAAAAGTAGCCTGACAACAAAACCAAACACCTAGGGCGGTAGTGGGCTCATTGGAGATGTTCAGATAGAGGCTGGACAGCCTAGCTTTTGATTTCTTGCACTGAGCAGGACAAGATGACTTATAAGGACTCTTTCAACTCTATAATTCTGGGTTTTTTTATGTTGTTCTCTTCCCACTTCCCACAACTGCTGCTGTTAATATAAACAAAACAATGATACATACTAGCAAAAGACATGATGCCACCAAAACCTTCACTGCTATTGTTGGAGATTGTAGAATTTGGGGAACTGGCATGAGAATCCGATTCTGCATCAGAGTCATTGCCCAGCTTTAAGCTGTTGGGACGAAGAAGCATCTGAGGCCTTAGAAAAAAGACATAGGTTATAGTACTGACATCACCATGTATCCTGCATTCATAATGGGAATAATTTCATATCACTAATATAATTTTTCAATATCTACCACTACTGTGAATCGTACTGAAAGAAGTAAGCTTTTGATAGGGTTCCCCATGATGTTCTGATGGGTAAACTGGCAAACTGCGGACTGGATTATTTAGGTGGATAGGAAACTGGTTGAAGAACCTTACCCAAAGAGTAGTTGTCAATGGCATTTCATCTCATTGAAGGAGGTATCCAGTGGGGTTCCACAGGGCTTGGTTCTGGGCCCTGTACTTTTCAATATTTTTATAAATGATCTGGGGGTGAGGGTGGAGGGACAACTCATTACATGTGCAGATGACACCAGATTAGGAGAGGTAGTGACCACACTGGAAGGTAAGAGTTGGAATTCAAGTGGGCAGATATGAATAAGATGCAGTTCAACAAGAAGTGAAGAGCTCTACATTTGGGTAACAAAAATGAGAAGCACACATACTGGATGGGGGATTCACTTCTGCGTAGCAGTGTTTATGAATAAGATCTTGGGGTACAGTTGGACTGTAAGCTAAATGTGAGCACTCAGTGTGGTGCAGTGACAAAAAGGGCTAATGAGGTCTTGGGGGTGTATCAACAGAGACAAAACATCCAAATCACAAGATGTCATAGTTCCACTGTATACTGCATTGGTCAGGCTGCACCTGGAGTACTATGTGCGGTTCTGGAGGCCTCATTTCAAAAAAGTTGTAGATAGAATGTAGTGGGTACAAAAGAGAGTGACAAAGATGACCAAGGCCTGGAAAGCAAGTCCTAAAAGGAAATGCTGAGGGAGTTGGGAATGTTCAGTCTGGAGAAAACTGAGATTGCACTTACCTGTAACCTTTGTTCAGCAAGTGGTCTTTTGTGCAGGCACACATGGGACTGCACTTCTGCATGCCTGCCACCAGGAGGCGCTAGTGAGCTCTTTAAAATAGTATCCCAAGAGTGCTTCCCCTCCCTGCATCATTGTGAGCTTCCTGCTGAAAAGGTCATGTGATACGGGAGGAGCGAACACTCTCCCCTCAGACCGCCATCTATCACTGACAAAAATAAGATTGAGACAAACCACAGCAGAGAAGGAGAGAGGGATGTGCCTGCACAGAAGACCACTTGATGAACAAAAGTTACAGATAGGTGCAACCCTGTTTTCATCTTCATGGTTTCTGTGCAGTCCCACATGAGAGAATAGCAAGTTCACTTACTGCAGAGGGGTGTGTGGGACGTCTCAACAAAAAATTGATTGCAGAACTGCTTTCCCCACAACCACCTCTCTCTGAGGATCCACATCCATTGAATAGTGGTGAACAAATGTTGATGAAGTGAACCAGGTCGCTGCCTGACAGAGGTCCTCAAGGGGAAGACCTGACGCGAAAGCAGCTGAAGATGCCTGAGCTCAAGTGGAATGAGCTGAAAGTGACAGTGGACATTGTGCCCCTGAAGCTGCATATGCTAACCTTAAAGCAGCACAGTGCCAAAGCCCCTTTTCCCTTCCTAGGCCCCTGAAAACATACAAGAAAGTTCCTTCCTGAAAGCATGTGTGCTGTCCTAATAAAACAGGACAGCCATCCAGACATCTAAGTATGAACTGTCCTTTTAGCGTGTGTGGAGGAGGAAGGGAAAAACACAGATAAGATGATATCCTGATTCAAATGGTACTTTGACACCACCTTAGGTAGAAACTCTAGGCATGGCTGAAGAACCACTTTGTCTGCATTAAATTTGAAGAAGAGGGGCTCAGAGCAGAGGGCACTAAGCTCTCCTACTCCCCTGGCAGATGTTATCGCAACCAGGAATGCTACATTATAAGACAGGAATGACAATTCACACATCACTAGGGGTTCAAACTGTTTGCAGACAAGTTTAGCCAAAACAAGGGATGAACTCCATTTTGGTTCAGGCTTCAGAGATGGAGGGTGCAAATTACTGAAACCATTCAAAAAACGTGTGGAATCCTTGTTAGCAAAAACAGTGATGCCACTAACCAAGTAATGTGATGCAGAAATAGCTGCTAAGTAAACCTTTAAGGATGAGTTAGACAATCCTGCATCCTTCAGGGAGAGCAGGTATTTGAAAATCTTAGTTAACGTGCAAGACTTAGGACCTAGCCCATTAGAAGCAGCCCAGGAAGAACAATGCTTCCACGTGGAAAAAAAAATATGAGAGTCTGGTGGAAGGTCTACAGGCCCCTTTCATCACATCATTCACCCTAGATGAGGGAGAGGAATGGAGCTGATGGGCCACGCTGTCAACTGAAGCATCAGAATACTGGGACGTAATATGTAGTGCCTGTGCAGAAGATCATGAGTGGGAGGTATATCCCCTTCCTTAGGTTCCAGAGTATACGGAACCAGTCTCCGCAGCCAGAATGGTGCAATGAGGATACAAGCACTGCCATCTGTCTGAATTTTGGAGACAACCTTCTTCAACAGAGCCAGAGGGGGAAGGTATAAAAAAGGCAGCCCTACCAGGTGAGCGAGAAAGCATCCCCTGAAGAGCTGTCTCCTATGGTGGCATGGGAACAATATTTGGGGCACTTCCTGTTGGCATGGGTGGCAAAAAGATCTATGTGAGGAGTACCCCACTGCTGGAACATGGGATGCTGGTAGCAGTCCAAAAGAGACTGGTTTTGAGCTGTGTGGAACTCCATGCTTAATCTGTCTGCTCGGACGTTCAGATGCCCCACTATGTGAACAGCTGTTATGTGAATGTTGTTCTTGATAGCCCATTTCCAAATACACTCTGCTTCCACAGAAAGTCATATGGACCCCATCCCCCTGTCAGTTAGGTAACATTTTACAGTAGTGTTGTCTGTCGACAGCAGAACTCTGCGTCCTTGCAGCAGACCTGCAAAAGAGGAAAGAACTTGTCTTACCACTCTGAGCTCTAACATGTTAATGTGCAGGTGGCATTCAGACAGGCACCAGAGATCCCGAGATGAAAAACTGTTGCAATGGGCCCCCAGCCAGTGAGGGAGGCATGAACACATGTACATCACATCAGTAATATTCAACCAAACATCATAAAACTGTAACAACTGGTCCTTAAACAAGAGACCTTCAACTAGTCATGAAAGGTCATTGCCCTGATTCGAGGAATCCCTTATAGGCTTGTTGCTTTGAGAAGCCTTATTCCTCAGTTGCTGTCTGCGGGGTGGGAGGACCTAGAAGGCCCTTGGTAGGCAGGGGTCTGGTACGGATTATCAGTGTACCTGAACTGCCTCTGAGAAGGCTTAGACCAATACCTGAGTTTTGTCTGTACACTAGAAGAAGAGGTGATCCCAAAGTATTTATCTGTAAGTCTGTATTTGTAGATGCATTCAAGCATCTCATCAGTCTGCTCACTAAAGAGTTCTTTACCCTCAAAGGGTAAGTCCTCTATCTTAGCAGGGATATTGGGCAGAAAGGCTGAAGATCTCAGCGAGGAGTGATGGTCTAACACCAAGGCAGAACCCATGGCATGGCTGCGGCAGTCAGCATCGTGAAGCACTGCATTCAGTTGCTGTTTCCCCAGTCTCATTCCTTCTTCAACCAGGTCTTTAGCCAGTGCCTGCTTCTCCTGCAGTAGAGACTCCATGAACGGGAACATTTTCTCCCAGAGCAACCTGTTGCAATGTTCCATTACTACAGCAAAATTGACAACACGGAGGCCCATTGCCCCCAAAGAATAGATTCTAGGGCTGTCATAGCCCAATGTTTGCCTCTCCTTGTCACTGGGTGAACTACGGGACCCAAATCAGCCCCTCACTGGAAGCACCTCTGAGATTAATGAATTCACCTTGGGATGCTGTAACAGATGGGAACAGTCACTCTCTTTAAGCCTGTAAAGCTTCCTAGCTGAAGCCGGAGTTGAGGCAGGCTTCTCCCAGGCTGTAAAGGCGACCTCTTGTAAACCCTGTATAAAGGGCAGAGCAACTAGATCTGAATCCAGAAAAAAGAACCTGCATCAGCAGATCCTTAGACCTCAGTTCTAATGCATTATACTGCTTCTCAAGAGCCTCTGACACCCAAATGATCTGGTCTGGATAGGTTTTCAGATCGTCTGTAGGTGATGCCAAGGGTCTGGAACCAACAGTATATTTGGGTGATGGAACCAATGCTGGTTCAGAATTGTGGTTGGACTCATTGCAGACTTTGATCTCATATCTGGAGATATGGGATCCTGCATATTTTACTCGATCCCATTTCGACGCCAATCGAATCCAGCCAATAGACCTGAAGGAGTGTGACTCCATGTACCGGGGGAGTGGTAGCAATCCAAATTATTCCAGATCGGCAGAGGTATGCAGGAGTAGAAACAGTAGTGAGGATAATGGGCTCGGTGGTCTTTATGTAAATGCTTCGATCCTGTAGTTTCAATCAACGCGATGTTGGAGGACCACGGTGATTCTGGATTCCTTGGACTCAAACATCCTCTGATGCCTATATGCTTTGAGGTGGAACCATGTCATGGTGAGACTGACACCGAGCAAAGTCTCGGAGGTGAGCAGCCTCGAGAAAAAGAACGTTGATCCAGCATGCTTGGGGAATGCAAATAACACTGAGGCAACATCAGACCCTGATCTCTAGGTAAGGACGTAAGATGGCTCTGGGGCAACTGGCATCAGCACAGTGAATGCGAGCCCTGCCATTTGCGTCTTTTTTTTTTTTAAATACAATTTATTATTGGATATATCACATGTTCATACAATTTAAACAAACCAATACATATCCATTTTTCTTTCTCCCTCTCCCCCCAAACAAGGCTTCCCGCACTGCTCCAACCCCCTTAATATTTCTCTTATACAATTACATTTACTACTAAACATATTTCTTTTACTAATGGTAACAATTCAAAGATCTGAGTCTCTTTCCACTTCTCCTCAATAGCTGTCAAAACAAATCAAACCACGTTTTACATCCCAATTCTTCAACAAGTATTCTTGAAAGTCTTTCCAGTCTCCGAAAAAGGTTTCGTCTTCTTCATTGTTTAATTTTCTTGTTAATTTGCCCATTTCTGCCATAAACAACGTCTTTTTAATCCATTCCCATGTTTCAGGTACTTTATCTTGTTTCCAACATTGAGCAAAAGTCAGTCTAGCTGCTGTAATCAAGTACCATAGTAGTGTTCTCTTGGCTACATTTATTTCTTCCATTTTAAGACCTAACAATAACATCTGTGGGTCTTTCTTAAAAGTACATTTCAAAATTTTTTGTATCTCATTGTGGATCTCAGTCCAATACTTTACTGCTTTATCACATGTCCACCACATATGGTAAAAAGACCCTTCATGTTTCTTACATTTCCAACATTTGTTAGACATACTTTCATTTATAATAGCAATTTTTTTAGGCGTCATATACCATCTGTACATCATTTTATAACAATTCTCTTTAACATTTACACAAGTTGAAATTTTCATTGACTTTTTCCACAAATATTCCCAAGATGTCATTAATATCTCATTATTAATATTTACCGCCCATTTTATCATTTGCTCTTTTACAATTTCATCCTCAGTATACCATTTCAATAAAACCTTGTACAGTTTAGAAATCATTTTTTTACCTTTCTCAAGCCATACAGTTTCAATTTCAGTGTTATTTTCTCTAAAACCATATTCTCTTTTATCGGTCTTAAATAAGTCATAAATCTGTCTATACTTCAACCAATCATATTCAAATTCCACATCAAATCTGTCTTTTAACACAAAGTTTTTCCCTTCTAATTTTAAAAGACTTTTATAAGGTAGCCAATCTAACCCTTGATTTCTTGAATATGGATTAATCACTTCTGCTGGTACTATCCAAAGTGGTCTTTCTTCTGAGAAGAATTTTCTATATCTCATCCAAGTCTCGAACAGTGATCGTCTTATGAAGTGGTGTTTGAAAAATTTATCTATTTTTACTTTTCCATACCATAAATATGCATGCCATCCAAACTTGTTATCATGCCCTTCTAGAGCCAATAACTTTTTATTTTCTAAATTAATCCACTGTTCCAACCATGTTAAACAGACGGCATCATAATACAGTCTTAAATTTGGTAGTTGTAGACCTCCTCTTTCCTTTGCATCACATAAAATTTTCATTTTAATCCTTGGCTTTCTTCCTGCCCATACAAATTTCGATAGTTCTTTCTGCCACGTATCCAGTATTTTCCTTTGTTTTAATATTGGAATAGCTTGAAATAAAAACATCAAACGCGGCAAAACATTCATTTTTACAGTTGCAATTCTTCCCAATAACGATAGATTCAAGGTATCCCATTTCTTCATGTCTTGTTGAATCCTGTGCCAAACCTTTTCATAGTTATTTTTGAACAAATCAATGTTTTTCATGGTCAATTCAATTCCTAAATATTTAGTCTTTGTAACTACTTCACATTGAATTTTCTCTTGAAGTTCTGTTTGTCTTTGTTTCGTCATATTTTTGCACATCACTTTGGTTTTACTTTTATTAACGTAGAATCCCGCAACTGATCCAAATTCTTCAATTTTTTCCATCAATTGTGGTATTTTGTCGATTGGATCTTGAATCATAAACATTACATTGTCTGCAAATGCCCTGTATTTATATGCAAAACATTTCACTGTGAGTCCTTCAATGCTGTTATCTTTTCTTATCGCTATCAATAATATTTCCAATATCCAAATAAACAACAACGGGGATAACGGGCAGCCTTGACGTGTTCCCTTTTGAACTTGGAAGAAATCTGTTCTTTATTTATTTATATTCAAAGCTGCTCTCTGTTCTGAGTAAATTGCCACAATCATGTTTAGAAAAGACTGTCCTATATCCATTTTTTCAATAACTTGCAGCATAAACTCCCAATTTAAATTGTCAAAAGCTTTTTCCGCATCTAAAAAGAGGAATCCAACTTCTTTTTCTGGATGTTTGTCATAGTATTCGATTGCATCAATCACCACTCTTAAATTGTCTCTAATCTGTCTATTTGGTAAAAAACCAGCTTGTTCTTTCCGCTATAGTATCTTTCAAATATTTTTTCAGTCTTTCCGAAATAATTTTCGCAAATAATTTGTAATCATTATTTAATAGCGATATTGGTCTATAATTCTTTACTTCAGTTAAATCCAAACCTTCTTTGGGTATCAATGAAATATTTGCTTCTTTCCATGAATCTGGGATCCGTTTAGTCTTTCTTATCTCGTTCGACAGAAGTACTAAGATAGGGGTTAGCTCCTCCTTAAATTTCTTATAAAACTTTGCTGTAAAGCCATCTGTTGCTGTAAAGCCATCTGTGCGTCTTTTATTTTTACGGGCCTTTTTGAGCTTCTTCACTGGAGACTCTGACCCCGCCCAGGCATTAGAGGCAGTCAGTTTTCCCAAAGGACGGCCTTCAGACGAGCAGCGCAGCCTTCCCTCACCTCGGGAATCATCCTGGCACAGACCAGGCAAGAGGTGGTATTATGCCATTCTCCCAGGCAGAATAGACATGAAGAATGGTCATCTTCTGAACCATCTTGGCTCCACATTCTGAGCATTTCTTGAATAAAGCCATTTGTCTTCACAGCTAGGGAGAGAATGCCGACAGGAATTCACCTCAAGCCAACAAATGCTCACAACTCACATCCTCTCTTTGGGGCAGCAAAAAGAGGACTGAGGGGAGAGTGCTCACTCCTCCCATATCACGTGGCCTTTTGGGCAGGAAGCTCACAGTGATGCAGGGAGGGGAGCACTCTTGGAATACCAGAATTTTCTTTAAAGAGCTCACTAGCTCCTCCCAATGACAGGCCTGCAGAAGTGCAGTCCGATGTGTGCCTGCACAAAAGCCACAAAGATGAAGAGGAGGTTGAGGGGAGACATGATTGCTCTCTTTAAGTATTTGTGAGGCTGTCACTCAGAGGAGGGCAGAGAGCTTTTCCTGTTCGCAGCAGGATAGGACTCACAATAATGGATTTAAATTATGGGCAGAAAGACACTGGCTGGATATTAGGGGGAAGAATTACAGTAAGAGTAATTCAACAGTGGAATCAGCTGCTTAGGGAGGTAGTGAGCTCCCCCTCACTGGCAGTCTTCAAGCAGAGACTGGACAAACACTTATCAGGGATGCTTTAGGCTGATCCTGCATTGAGCAGGGAGTGGGACTAGGTGGCTTGCAAGGTTCCTTCTAACTTTTATGATTCTAAATTTATTCTAGATTAGAGTCTGTATGAAACTTAAGAGGCAAAAATCTTATAACCCTAATCTTCTGTAGATTCCAAGTATCAGCAGTCATAGCCTGAAGAGAACACCTTAGAGTGTTTTCAGGATGACAATTGTGGTCCTCTTCCCCCATTAATTTTAATATAGATCCCCTTCACATAAATGCATGCTAATGCATACCATGGGTACTGTTTCCCCACACAGCAATGCTATGCTACTGTAGAATGTTGTTATGAACACTGAATCATATTGGCAGGTCCAATCACATGGCTTTTCTCCCCTGCAGATTAGCTAGCTGGAAGGTGATGGGACAATAAGCTGAGAAAGAACGTCCTCCTGGCCCACCCACATGATTCTTTTCTTCATGCATACACCCAAGCAGCATTGGATTGCTTCCAGGACACTAAGGCGATTATTAGCAGGGGCTAAAGGCTACCTCCTACAGAGGATTAAACGCTTAAAATATACACCCCTCAAGGTACATTTTTATGCCACCTTTCTGACCAGTTCAGGGTTGCCAAGGCAGCAAGCAATCCAAACATTTTAAAAAATTAAAATGCATATATCTCAAACAATAAAAACAATTCAACAAAACCTTAACATGTAGCCACATATGTATAAATAAGGAGGGTCAATAAGAGGGACTGAGGAGGGAACACCAAACAAAACAGAAAGGTCTTCACCCACTGGTAGAAGACAATGATAGAGGATTTCAAGGACATCCATCACAGGAAACCATAATTAGCTGACTGTGAAGAATTTCCTAGGAAATGGATGGTAAACACACTATCCAAAAATTAGTAAAGTGAACTCCATCACAGCCCATATAGAATGTTCAACATGAGACTCTCTTACCGACTGCAACTGAGGTTCTGATTGAACCTTGGAGTGTAACTTTCTTCTTGTTCATCATCTTCTTCCTCTGTTGGGAACCCATACTGCGGTTCAAAGTATGGATTATCATACTCTCGTTTTTTCACCACTCCATCCACAGTACTCAAACTGATTGCAGGACTCTCACTCTCACGACGATCTACACTGATCTTGGGAAAATTTGGTTGTAAGGGCAAGTTGGAAAGGTGATTTGAAAATCCAGCTACCATCTTCTCCTCCATATCTACTGATTCAGCTGATTCCTGTAAAACAAGTAATTAATTTGTTTACAAATCAATATTTTTGTAACAGTTGATAAAGGGCTCACAAGAAGAAGAAGAAGAAAAGTTGGATTTATACCCCATCCTTCACTCAGAGTCTCAGAGCGGCTTACAAACTCCTTCCCTAACAGTTCAACATTTGTTCTGATTACTTCCAATGTCACTTCTGCTAAACAGAGCTCAGATATCTGTAGTTACACTCTCAAAATCATTTTCCCAAACTTTCATCCTTGCACATAGAATTTCACAGAATACTTTATTCCCCTTATTAGTCCAGTCCAAAATCAGCTTAGTTAGCATTACAGGCCCCAGAAAAGACTGTCCTTTTAACTGTTGTGGCAGATTCCTGTGGCCTTCACTACTTAAGGAGCAGCCCATTGTCATATTTATTTTTTATTTTATGTACTTCTATGCTGTCCTCCCCTGTGCCGCAGTGAACAACATGTCAGTCTTTTTCTAGTCCAAAGGTCTAATGATTGAGCTGTCTATAAAGCGTCTGTCTGATCATAGGCTGAGGAGCTGATAGCTTTTCATGACAGGAAAGCTTGTCTCAACAAACAATGTTACAAACAGACTTTACCTGTAATGAATGCCAAACTAGTTGGCAACCTTATTCACATCTCCCACCCAAAGGGTCATCACTTCAAACTTATAGCTCCTCCAGGACTTAACTCCTGGTGTATAAGCTGGCTTGTACAATAGCCTCATTACACACATGATTCACCCCATGGATGACGGTGCTGGGGCTACTACTGGCTGTAGTGCTTGAACTTGAACGGGGCTGGTTGTTGTCTTGAGAATTCTCACTGTCTGGGGCTTGTTCATCCATATCACCAGAATATTCTTGAAAGTCATCAAATTCTACTTCACTTGCATCACCCAAAGCTGCATGAGTTAGTGGATCCACATCTGTAAATACAACACATTATTAGATAATATATTGCTTCAATTCACAAGGCCCATCCTAGTTTATGATGTATAAATTTAGTAGAATTGTATGTAATTTAACAATAAAGGGGAGATGGTTTGTACGTCCTCTTACTTGATGACAAACACTACTGTTACAACTAGAAACCTCAAGAAAGCCAAACATGCAGATTCTCCTCAATTAAAATGGTTACAACTGAAGGATAGGATAACAAGTCATATTCTCCCTGATACATGTGAAGATGTAAAAATGCCAGACGTAGCATCTGAAGCCATGGGAGAAGGGGAAAATCTAGGAAAAACTGAAACATGCACAATGCTTTTTTAAATCAAACTAAAATAGTTTTACCGCTTTAACAGAATCAAGTTCATTATTTATAACTTATTATATAAAACTTATTATATATATTATATATCTGACATATTGATGAAATTTAAATGAATAAATGCCTCAGTCTACAAGTAATGTCTACAAGTAAAACTGCAAATATACCCAGTAATAGAGAGCAGCAAACTGCCTGTGCTACCTTAACATATGTATCTTAGCTTTTACCTTCTGAGAAAAAGTATGAAAATACACAAATTTTAGAGTAAAGAAAAACCAGTATGTTCTGTCTTTGAACAGTACAACGTCTCATACAGTCATAATATGGCTTGTAACATACTTAGGTATTAAGCTAAACTTTGTACCAACTTATCATGGGTGTGGATGAGGATGAGCTGACAGAGCCTGCAGAAACCACAGCTGGCCCCTCTGAAGCAGCAGAGGAGGATAGCTGGCAAGTGCCTGCAACAACAGTCTTCACACCTGGCTCAGATAAGAAGGAAGTCCTCCTGACTCACCCCACGTGTGACTCGTTTAAGGGAGTGACTGCGACAAAGCTTAGCAACCAGGCGAAGAGAGGCCAGGCTACAGAGGAGACACTCAGCTAGCCCAGAGTTCTAACAGGAGCCTGGGCGATCGTGCAGCTGGCTAATTGGTAGCAGCATTTAACTCCACACTCTGGGCAATACTCTTTGTGGAAGCAACAAATCAGCTTCATGCTGCTTGCATCCACTTTGGCTCTGCTCTTGCACCTAGACCTTCGGACCCCTTGGCTTTGGACTTGGCTCTGTGTTCCTGGCTCCTGGCCTGGCTTGGACTATGCTTCTGGTTAGTGACTTTGGACTTAGCTTTGTGTTTCTGGCTCCTGACCCTGGCTTGGCTTTGGACTTTGCACTGTCTTCTTGACACCTGACCGTGGCCTGTTCTGGACTCCCTTTGACTGGCACCCCTTTCCATTTTTTCCTGATCCTTCATAACTCTAGGTAGTGTTGGTTGCTACTGAAGCAGGAGAAAAAGTTTACATTTCACCAATACCTGGCTGGATAAAGCAGTAAATATTTTTGCTGGATGGTAGGACCTATTACCACTAGAGCAAAATGCATGTGACAACATCCCATTCAATTTCAATAGCTTAAAGACATACATACTCATTGTATCAACTTCGTTACATATTTTATATTATTATATGCTTTCTGTGCGTAACTCTGCCATATGATAAAGACAATCTCAATTAAACCAAGCTGAAACATATGTAGAGCTAATGATATTGTTACTCACTTGGAGTATCACCATTTATGTCACATTTCATCATTTCACTAACAAAGTCACCAAGGGATGAGTATGAAGAGCTGGAATCATCATAGTCCACACTGTCACTGCCACTATTGCAAAGAGGAGAGTATGAGGAAAGAATTAGAAGCAGTGGGAAAACAGTACAGTTACTATACTGGATGAAACAATGTGGACAGTAAGTCAGCAACCATAGAGAAGCATTCTAGCTAAGGACCAATTAACATATTACAAAGCCTTCATGCCCACCACAGGGTTGCCACAGGGGCTACTGATTAGATGTGTTCTGAGACTTTCCCCATTGGGAACGTAATTCCAAGAAACATATGGACCCAATTCAAATTCAATTCTGACAGAATGAAGTTGAAGAAAGTGGAAACCAAAGAATTCACTGAGATATAGCAGCAGAAAAGTTTTACAAAGGACATTAAGGACCAGCTACACAGCACCATCCTCCACACTAACCTATCGTCAGTAGGATCAGAATCTGTTTCTCTCTCTACTGGGATACTCAGTGCTTCAGCTAGCTGAGAATTGCTGTCATAAACACGATAATGGATTGGCTGCAGTTGATGAGCATACCACTTTGGCTTATCACCAATCAGAGCAGGGTCAAACATATCTGCAGAAAAAACAAAAATAAGAAAGTTAAAGGAACTTTAAATTAAATGAACGTTAAATTAAACTGCCCAATACTGAACAGACCATTGGTCCATCAAGGTCAGTACTGTCTACTCCGATTGGCAGCAGCTCTCCAGGGTCTCAGATAGAGATCTTTTACATCACCAACTGCCTGGTCCTTTTAATTGGAGATGCTGGGGACTGAACCAAAGATCTTCTGCACACAAAGCCTAAGCTCTGCCTCTGAGCCACAGCCCCTCTGACGCCTTGATCAAAATGAGACCACAGTTTCACCAAAAAGGCAGATAAAACTTTAAGGAAAAACATTCAGAATTCATCGACACATTTTAGGGCAAGAGTCCCTAACTTTTTTGAGCCTGCAGGCACCTTTTGAATTTTGACACAGTGTGGTAGGTGCAGCCATAAAATGGCTGCCACAGGAGGCAAAGCCAGTCACAAAATGGCTGCTACAGCTTACCTTCAGTCACACAGCAATATTTTTAAAAAATCTACAGTGAATCAAGACTCCAATCAGAAGCCTTACTAGGGAAAAGTCCAACCTGGCCCTGCCCATTTCCTGAAAACACCTGGCAGACGTCAGGAAAGGTGTCGATGAGAGCCATGGTGCCAAAAGGCAACATGTTGGGGATCCCTGAGTTAGGGTCTTTCAGAAGAAACTTTATTGGAAAAAGTCCTCCACAGAAAAAAACAGATTTAGGAAGTGACTGGGCAGTTTCTTTCTCTGCACTGCTACTTTATTAGAAGATAAAACACTAGTCATATGGAATGGAAGACACAAGATCTAGACTTACTGTTGTGGATTCTTTGGAAAGCATAATTAGTTGGGTTGAGTGACCATTCTCCAAAGTATTCCACTGCCTGCGTCTTGGACAATTTATCTGCAAAGGGTGTCTGCTTTGGTCGTGAGGCCAAGAAGGAATTAGCCTGAAAGGCAACCACCGGCCGGGGGAAGAGACGAAGCGTGCGGGTATGCATCTGGAAGCCTTGTAAAACATTTGGAGAATTGAAGAATCTCACCATGGCAACCCTAAAAAAAAAAGTGTACTATCTCCAGCACCAGTGAAGGACAGAGCATTTATACAATATGGGGGGGGGGAACCCCTCCAAGGAAATCAGACCAGTATACATAGTTCTGTCTCATTTTCTCTCACAAAATCCTGTAAAACAGTTGAGGCTAAGAGAGAGAGATTGGCGTAAGTTATCCAATGAGCTTCATGGCAAAGCCTCCCTGATTCTTAAGAAACATTCTAATCACTACACCACACTGGCACTTCCAATATAAGAGAGATTTCATCAGTATACTATGAAACTGATTTCAGTCTTGAGCAGATTTCATGGACATATGTTCCACGAGAAATCAAAGGAATTTTGTGTCACTGCTACACTGGGATCAAAATGTCACTCTCCATTCTTTTCAGGTTTTTTTAGGAAGAATAGTTTCAGCTTAAATTTCTATTCTAGTACAATCATCAGCTCTGAGGGAATCTGTTTTTTTACATCACTGCCCAAAGATTTCTACAAACACATTCATACAGAGAGTGACTTAATCTTGCCTTCTATAATCATGCAACCTCAACTATAGACAGTCAGTGAACAGAAATGGATGATCAAGCACAGAACCTCTCTATTTAGATATAATTTCATAATAAGCAGTGCTATGTTATTTCAAATTGAAAATAATATTTATCATTTATCAATGGACAGAATTTATTTGGAGGGTTGGCCAAAAGATATTGCTCAGACTCACCTAGTGGCCACATCCACTGAATCTACATCATTGCCATAAATCAGGGGGTTGAATTCTGTAGAAGGTGTGGATTGCAGGTCATTCTGAGGTCTTCCCATAAGCAGTGGGATCTCCTGGCTTTCATGAAACTTCTCTAAGTTAAGAATGGGCTGGGTATTCAAACTCATGCTGGCCAAAGCCTGAAGAGCAACAGGTCACATGCATAGTAAACAAGAATGACAATAAAACACTGCCTTGCTTCACGTGCCATCACAAGCCAAGTTCCAGATTCTAGTTCCCTGGAATCCACTGGCATCTTTTTCAGTTCTTACATGCAAACAAGAATCAACTTAGTATGCTCTTGGCCCCTGGTTTGATAGATTATTCCACCATTCCTCACATTTGGGTTAACCGGTCAAGGAAAAGGTGCACAGAATACTGTGAATGTATTTTTCAAAAAAGAAATATGCAACCCAGGGGATATTCACCAGATCATTTAATGCAGATCAGAAACACCTCGCAATTCTTTGTCTACCGCCTTAGTATATTTAGTATATTTTTATTCCGCTTTTCTCCCTGACAGGAACCAAAAGTGGCTCACAAAAAATACTGTTTAAAACAAATTTATACAAACATAGTATAAAAACAGCAAAAGACAAAAAGCAGACCAAGCATCCTGGGTTCATGGTCACCAGGTTCATTGTTCTGTATAAGGCTATAGAGTGATCCATGGGCTAAGAGCCAAGGGCCAAGAGCTCTTAGGCTGTTGACCTTCAGCTCACACCCTTGGCCATGCTCAGATTAAATTTCTGCAGTAGGAGAGGCAGAAACACTCAGCCTAGATGTTTCAAGCCAGTAGCCATTTTCCTCAGTCCTGGCTCCTTCTGGACACTTAAGTTCAAATTCAAAGAGCTCTGAAGCACACATGTGCTTTCCTATGTGTACAACAAACCTCTTCAAATTTCTCTCACTCTCAGTTGCCCATCCTTGAGTCTGAGGCTAGCAAGTGCAATAAGCTGCTTTGGAGCAAGGAGTCTCACAACTATAGTTGCACCTGTGGATCTTCTCACTTGCTGCTGTGGACTGCAACCTTAAGTCCAACTGATGTCAGTCTTTTTAAATATAGTTCAAGATGCAGAACCCCATAGGCATTATAAGGCTGAGAGGTTACTCTCAGCAATGGATGAACAAAATATCCATTTCCATAATTGACACTGGAACCAATCTCCCTGTAATTCTGCTTTGCTAGATTATAGCACAGGTGTCCAGAGGTGGTTATATTGTATAAGGTCACAGCTGAAAAGAACTAGACTCCAACAAAACTACTTCTCCTCAGCAACTGCATGTGAGATCAGTTGCCCAGCCACCTTTCACAAGGTCACTGTGTCCCCATGGGGCAGCCAGCTTGACAGTTTGGTCCTATCTCCCATATCCAGTACTTTGAGAACTATCTTTCTAACAGTAGGATCCTAAGCGGAGTTATACTGTTCTAAGCACACTGACTTCAATAGGCTTAGAAAGATACAATTCTGTTTAGCCTTGCACTGCGAGTGAAACAACAGGTGCAGGTCAATGTGCTCTATCACAGCAGGGAGTCCAGATTCCTGGGGCAGGACACTATTTCCAACAGTTATACCTCCATCAACTCTATCACCTTCAGCATTTCATAAAGCAGAGCTAGCACTTTCACAAACTTAACATCCCACAGCCTGCAAATTTCTTCCCAATCATGTGCCCAAGGCCTAAAAGTCTAGCTTCCACAGGTTACATACAATCTCACTGTTCTAATCACATCCTACCCTTACTCTTGTGTATACTTAAAAGTTACAGCCCTCCCCGAAACTTTTTCTACAAGTCTCCCCTATCAACAGTCTCTCCCACAACTGTCTTCCTCTAAACTTCCCTCTGATTATTTCCAAAAGCCAATAAATAAAACAGATTTAAAAAATAATCCAATGGAAACTTGAGAGGGGGAAAAGTAAAATAAAGACACCTTTTTGTCAGGCGTGAGCAGCTGTTGCTGAGTGATTGCAGTCATGCTAACCAGACACTGGAGGCAAGATGGAAGATCACATGACAACATCAGTGGATAGAGCCAAGACGAGCACATGACCACAGAGAGACAGATGGAGAAAAAACGATTACTACTAAATACCACAGATGAGAAAGAAAACAAAAAGGGACCATAAATAGGCACAGTTCCTGAGGGAGACCAGACTGCTTCACCCCCACACATCTGTTCCCAGCCACTTTTTAACTTCTAAAAAGTAGGCAGCCACTTGTATGCAAGCAGATATTTCCAATAACTCATGACTATTCTGAATGCACAGTGAAGAGCCTATCAGAATTTTATGTAATTATTTATGCATCCATCTATAATACTCTAGTCGAGATTTTACCACTATCACCACCACTTCTGCCATCTTTCCCCTTCCTCCTTTTCTCTCCAGAAAATAAGATTTCATGGTTTGCACTACTGTACAAAAGAAAAAAAAAGAACCCATATTGGTTAGTTCTGTTTCCAGTGCCCAAATGTGTGGGGGTTTTGCTGAACACCCCCTTAAACTGTGGAGAGAAAAGCAAACCAAGTCTGAAAGAGGAGCTGTAGATTCTACTGTAAGGTCAATGGCTGTTTACCATAGATGCATACAAGAGGGAATTAACAGAGTTAAATGTACAGTTCTGCTTTTCTAGGAAGACAGAAACAGCAGTCATTGTGTGATTACTATAACACTTTACCTTTAAATACTGCATGCAGCATGCAAGGAGGAGGAACAGGAGGAGAGAAGTAGAAAACAGAAATTGATATATAAACCTAATTTTAACAGCCTCAGTCAACTGGACTCAAAAACAATAAAACTTAATATGACCACAGAGAGAGAAACGTGAACCTCATTGACAGCAATATGAAAATGGAAAAAAGTGATGGTCAAAAAAGGCAAATAAGTCAACTAAAAATCCAAAAACTCTATGAGGATTGTAAAGAGAAAGAACTTTGCACAGATATTTGGAATAAGGGTTAATTCAGATGACAAATTTGACCTGATAGCAACAGATATTCTATGGTAACCAATACTGTCAGTGCTCTGACATGTTTCATATCAAGATCATGGTTTATCACATCTGAAACTATTTTATATGGGTTGAGAAACAAAATAGTAAACTACAATCCAATATCATTTGTGAAGTGCGCACTCAAAACTGATTACTATGCAAAAAACAAAACAAAACTCAAACTAGCAAACCAGCAACTGACAGTAATTTCACTACTTCATAACCACAAAAAATAGCCATATGAATGTCCCATATCAGACTCCAAACTGCAGTAAGAGATTAAATACACTGCCTCCAAGTATAATTCAGAATGCCCATGGATGTTCTGTATTTACTAAGTGTGTTCATAAATGTCCAGGGGACTTCCTTTCTACTCTAAATGTATAGATGGTGAGCACAGTAAATTACTTCAAAGTTATCAGCCCACAAAATCGTTTTAAGCTTGCCTGCCCACACATAGCTATAGTATTTGGCTGTGATCCATGAGCTGGCCTGAAAGAAATGAACAAGCCTTACACTTTTCTAAAAATCAAACAAACCTTGAAGGAATTGCTAATTCTCACAGCTGACCAGGCTAGTGGCTATTATAAGGCTGATCCAATGTCCTCCTCAGATTTTTGCACTCTGTGAACTCCCACAGTGTACGTTAGGGATGGGCACAAACTGAACCACAAAGCAAAATTTGGGACAAATTTTGGCCTATTTGTGGTTTGGGAACCAAAGTCCATGACAGGTCTATCCCTGGGGCTCACTGCCCAAGAAAGCCACTTTAAACAGCTAAGAAAGGGGCCTTCTTTGGCTGCTAGCTCCCCAATTCACTCCGTGCCTCTCAGCAATTCACTCCATGCCTCTCAGCTGTTCAAAGGAGCTTTCTTCGGCATTCAGCCCCAGGGCTCACTGCCCATGAAATCCCCTTTAAACAGCTGAGAGAGAGGCTTTCATTGGCTCACTGCCCAAGAAAGCCCCTTTGAACAGCTGAGAGGCATGGAGCAAACTGCTCCCCACAGACCAATTTGCTCCATGCCTCTCAGCTGTTTAAAGGGGCTTTCTTGGGTTCAGCTCTGAGCCATTTAAGCCAGACAGCTCAGCGACACTACACTGCTCAGCAGTTTGGTTTAAATGGCTGGGAAATATTTAACCCCCTGTTTTCTGCTCCCCATGGGGAGCAGCAAGGAGCAGAAAGCTGGGGTCATGAACCCATACAAACTGATTTGGTTCACAAACAAACCTTCTACTTCATGTAAGCCCATGGTTCAGCCACAAACCACAAACCAAACCGCAAAAATGCAGTTCGTTCCCATCCCTAATGTACATATATACCCCAAGAACAATGCAAAAAGTATCTGAAAACTGTCAATGAACAATTAATTATTTTAATTAGTTTTATTTATTATTATTTATTTAAAACTGCACTTTCACAAACCAAGATGAAGAAAAATAAATGAACAATTAAAAATTGGCATAGAAAAAACAAGGACTTTGTGCTTAAGGACAGTAACATGACATTTTGTAGACAAGAACTTTTAGCTTCTGTCAGTTAAGAAAAACATCTCAAAACTAAGTAGAAGACATTTCACATCTTCATCCTCCTAATACTTTCATTGGTCACCAAATCTTATGTTTATTTGTCACAATCTTCTCTTAAACCTGGAGGCATGTTATCTGACAAAAAATGCATATGAATGTTTTAAACAAATAAAATCAATAGGAGATGCAATTAAAGAAGGAAATAGTATGTGTACATTCCATAAAAGGAAATTATATCTAAACTTTTCCAAAATATCAGGAGTTCAGAGTCTGCATCAAAACATATCTGCATGTTCATACCAGGGTTTCCTTCCATCTTCAACTATGGTTTCTTGTGCTTCATCAAAGACTGTTCTAAAGTGGCTTTTGGGGAAAATTATTATTCATGCAGGGCTACAATCTATGGTAGGTTGAGGGATTAAGACAACCCCTTGGGTGCCAGATATGCTCTACTAAACTCTTCAAGTCTATGCTATCATTTACAGTTACCTACTGTAATGACAGAATTCAAAGTCATGCAACAAGATGAAGCTTTCATACTGGAGACAGTGGCAGAATAGAATAACGTGTTATTATCAATAGTCTGAAATAAATAAGCCATGCTTCTTAGACTACTGAGATGACCTCTCCACAGATACTGATACAACCATATCTGTGTTTTCCATTAACTAATAAATTAGTTCCAAAACACCTCCCTGTGACAAATCTCCCTCACCTACCAAACACCTCCCTCACCTACCAAAACTACTCACCTGCTTTAAGTGTTTTTTTAGTTCTGAAGCTTCTGGCTCTGGTAAAACAGGCAATGATTCTGCATTTGTAGGTACAATCACCTGAAATTGAATTTTTTAAAATAAAACTGCCTTGTTTCATGGAAGCAAGCTGGAATTACAAGAGGAGGTACAGCAAGTGACTTACTCTGTATAATTTTCTTTCCTATTGCTTATAGATTATTAGATAGGCTCTAAACTGAATTCAGAAGAAGGTGATTTTAGGAACAATCAGGTCTACTTAGATCCATTTAATTCAAAAGGCCTTACTCCCAGGAAAGTATTCTTAGGATTGCAGCCTTGGTTTTCCAATGTGTCATCCATTTATTAAAATGTGACCTAATTAACTCATATCTAATTCTAATTATTTTTGGAAAACCTTACTCCATCAGAAAGCAGTGGGAAGGAGATGAAGGCTCCTTCTATTAGGCTGCTTATCACCTGCCCCCTCCCCTCTCAGACTCCATCAGGGGCCAGTCATCCTACAAAAAGGCAGAGAGAGCGAGAGAAAGGCCTTTCTCCCTCTGAGGCAGAAGACATCTTATGGGTGTTTCCCACATTCCTATCAGGGAGGCAGGAAATAAATTCTTCCTCTTCCTGTGACTTAGTTAGCACAGTCTTCTAAATATTGAGTAACCTACCTTATTGGTGTCCAGATCAACAAGCCACACATCATCAGGCATTTTAAAATCTAGTTTGTAAAGGAAGAAGCTGGCTGGGACTCCAATTATATAAGGTGTTGGGGCCAGAAGTAGCTGTAGTGGGTAGAAAATATTAACAGAACTGAAATCCTTATAGTAATTTGCCTGAAAATATAATCACTGAAATCAGACCACTGAAGAGAGAATGATACTTGGAGCACAATCAAGTTGTCATTAGAAACCACCATATTAGGAGCTCAGTGAATGATCTGGGAACAAAGATGCTGAAGCACCATCAAAGACAGTCAGACAGTAACCCTGATCTGCAATCTGGATAGGAGACCACTTTGTACTCCATATAAGAAATTTTTTACAAAATATGTATTTTATTTTTAGAAAATCACATTCTGAGATCAGTGGAAACAGCTGACAAAAATCAAAGAGTACTGAGTATTTTCATAAATAGAAAAGTACTTATCAAAGGATACTGGTTGCTTTTAGTCAAAGGTTTCACTATAAACAGGAAGAACCCCATTTTAAGGCACTGGAGAATATAGTTGTTCATGACTAGTGTATAATGAGCCCCTTAGCACTTATCAGGCACAGAGAAAACATGTATTTCAGTTTTGATAATCAGGTAATGGAGGGAAGAAGGCAAATGTTTCCTTAAGAGAAGTCTTAAGCAGAATCAAAGTAAAACACTTTCTTTGACATACTGGCATACCTGCTCTGCAGAAGCCATGCATGTGGGAAGAAGTGGAATCACTGGGAACATGTACTCCAGTGGGTAAATCATAGACACAAATGCCATCACAGACATGGAGAGTGCATTATAGTCCCGGGACTGTAGCACTACCTGCAACCAAGAAAACCATATTAGTGTAGTGGGAGCATCTAACCACTAACATGCAGTATTTTCATGCTCTGACTTCATATGACCTACATTCCAATGCTCTTAGAACATTCCCTAATACTATTTCAAACAAATATTCATTTTCTCACAGAAGCTTCAGGACCCTTATTACTTGTGAGTTGCAGCAGACACACTTTAAGTCCTCTCACAATCATCTTTGCTAAGCTTCTGCTGAAATGTTTTAGAATGGACAATGCCATTCCAAAAGTCTGCTGCACAAGTGTTTGTGGATTGGCTGATCCAGTTCCCTTCTCACCTTGTGTTCCAACAGAATGCAGGACAGCACCTGCAAACAAGCATCCACCCCCAACAGCTCCAGGGGCAGATGCAATGGGAAATCCACCAGGGAAAAGCGGGATGGGTCAGGGAGGGCAAAAGTCAAGGCAGGCTGCAATTCATGTGGTAAGACTTCCACATCCACACGCTTCTGGCCAGCAACAGGCACAGGAGAACGAAGCAGTCTGTAAATCCAGGCTTCAATTTCACGCAAATCATGTAGCAATGTGCTGGATTTCTCCTCCACTAGAAGAGAGCCTGTGAAAATCCGCCACATAGTATCCCTGTACAAGAGCAACAAGATTAATTCAATGTACTGAAAATCCTTCATAGTCAAGTTACTGGAATCCTCACATAAGAGATCAGACTAGAGTTCATACACATAAAATGATGCCCGATGGATTGCTCTGGTTTTACTACTCCGATTAGGAGAAGAGTGGGATAGCAGGGATCTAATATCATCTTCTAAAGTAATGGGAACAAAATTCCCTTGAAGCAGAATTTAGCACAATTCTTAAAATGCATGGATCAAACTTAAGACATTGACCATGAACAGAAAAAGCAACTTTTGGGCAAGAAAGGAAAACAACAAGCATTTGGACAGCACTTACAAGTAACACTGGTCCTATAGATCAACAAACACAAAGCAAGACAATTTGTTTTATTGCACTGTAGGAGCTGCAGTGGCTCGAGTGGTTAAGACACTGAACTGCAGGCTGTGGAAGGTCAGTAGTTCAGCAGTTCAAGACCCGTGAGTGCCGCATGACGGGGTGAGCTCCCGTCTCTAGTTCCAGCTCCTGCCAACCTAGCAGTTCGAAAGCAAGAAATTGCAAGTAGATAAATAGGTACCGCTTTGGTGGGAAGGTAACAGCGTTCCGTGCGCCTTGGTGTTTAGTCATGCCGGCCACATGACCACGGAAATGTCTTCGGACAGCGCTGGCTCTTCGGCTTTGAAACGGAGATGAGCACCGCAACCCTAGAGTCGGATTCGACTGGCTTTCGAGCAAGGGAACCTTTACCTTTACCTTTTTACCCTAAAAGTTCCGTGGTCTTTATCATAAGATATTTAAAAAATTGCTTTTAATCACATTTAATCTCTCCTTTTCTCCTGGCAAAGCCTTTTATAATATGTCTCCTAGAAGTTACTTGCAGAAGATATATTTTTTTAAATATTCATTTGTAAAATACAGTACACATATTTGAATAACATTTGAGACAGCAGTGGGAACCCCCCCACACACCGTTTATACATTATTTTTGCCACATATGAAGTGGTAAAGAACATCACTTTTAAGTTAACAGCAAATCATGTGAATTATCATATGATGTTTGGTTTGATGTAAAAGGGTGGACAAAGGGGATCTTTGTCTGGGGTCTCATGGTAGTAAGACTTCACCCTCCACATGCTTCCAGCAATTCTTTCTGGCCTTGGCAGTCTTGTGAAAATATCTTTGTGCTTTCATGTCACTAGAAGAAACCAAATTACCCAAACAAATCAGGTGTCGAGAACTCAAGAGACAATATGTCCTATGAGACTACATGGAACCAATGTCTAGGCACTGTTGCACAACAAAGTTAAGTCCAAGTGGATAATCCTCAAGGATATTTAAAGGGTAGTATTTTAACTATCAAACCATTTCTCTACAGAGATGTGCTCATTGGCTAGCAACATTCCTAGTGCACTTAACTATGGTACGTTTGCAAGGTTTGCCAGGTTTATTCTCAACCCCCCTTCCTCTTCCTTGCCTCTTCACAGATAGAGCAGAGATTGAAAATTTAATAGAGTGAAAGAAACTACAGCTTGCTATGATGCCCATTTGGTGGTGTGCTCTGGCCAGCTAAGGTCTGTGGCTTTTTCCCCTACATATATCTCCAAATTTCTCAATACAAACTGCAATTCTTCTTTCATTATATATCTGTGCTTAGAATGTGAGAAGAGGCCACCAGAACCTGCCAAGCTAAAACAAAGTAAACAAAATAAGATGCAATGTTAACTTCCGAACTACAAATTGGCTAGTACAAAGCCACCAGGTTACCTACAGACATTACAGGCTGAGATGCAAGCTTACAAACCACTAGCTACAGACCAGATCCACTTCAGAGTATAAAGAAGGCCACTGATGATCCTCTTCTCAGCTGAAAAAACACAGAATCTCCATGCTCAGCTAAAAAAAAGCAGAACCACACAGGAGGCTTGTCTTGCATTGGTGCACACGCTGGCACACTACTGAAAGCATAGAACACTGTAGTACTGGGTACAGGGACAGCATGGTGCAGGTGTTTTTGTACCTGCAGTGACAACACCATGCCCAAACTATGTGGCCACTTCTCAACCTACACTTTCCCATCATGTCTTCAAAACAAGCTGTGAAATCAGGAAGATTATGTGCCTACCCTTCTCCTTTAAAAGGCAAACCTCACACCCCAGTAGGTGAAATGACATTTCTAAACATGGGATTTGAAGAAAGCTCTCCATCCCCTCAAGTACCTCTGCACTCCTCGAGGGATGCCCAGCTTCTTTCCCAAGAGTCTCTCACTGCAATAGTCTACCAGCCTCTTCAAGGTATATAGACATTCACGGAAGGTAGAGAAAAAGGGATAGTGACTAAGTATGCAAAGTGAGGTTAGGGTGCTGTTACGAGAACGGTGAGTGCCTTTTGTTGGATGTTTACTCCGAGGCGACCGATTGACATCTGGGGTGGACTCTGTGCTTGGTGGCTGCAGAGAACCACCACTCTCTGAACTCTCATTAGCCATCTCTTCTTGGGCAGTGGAAGTATCTCCAGACTTGGGGGCTTTCTGCCCATCTCGAATACGATATCCTCCACTGCTTTCCCCCTTCTCCTTGGGCACACGCTTCTGGAAGGAGCGGTAGAAGTTGACACATATCCCATAGCGAATGACACCTGTATCTTTGTCTGTGAGTGTGAAAACAAATGAAGTATCATCTCGCAGGCTCATGCGCTTCTGCCTCACACTCAAACATCCCTCTGGCTGGCAAAAGAACACTACATCAGGAGGAAGAGGGAAATCAGTGTGATCTTCTAGAGGGTAACGGCGTAGTAGTTCAGGTGTCTGTGCCACACTATCACTGCTTGGTTGCCTACAAGGAAAGCAAATGTAAAATGGTTTTAGTATAGAAACTCATGTTATACTTTTGTCTGGCAAAAAATCCACAGGAATCTTTGCTGTAACTAGACCACAAGGCAGCACTCTTTCCAACAGTAAGATAATAAGGGAGATGAGGAATGAAATCCTGACCAGGAGCAAGAGACTTATGGACTTATAAAACTCAAACAATGGTCCATGCACCCAGTGATATCATCCTGATCCAAAAAGAAATGTGTGAAGAAAGGTGATAACTGCTTGTATGTAAGGGAGAGGCAAATAAAAGGGAGAAAACTGGCATCAGAAGTAAAGATAGTGGGAGACTGCTTTGTTTACATAAGAGGGCTAGCATTTGAGAGGTGCTAACGGATGTGGTTCCCTATTGGATTCCTCCACTCTAATATGGCAAAGAGGCTAAAATTAGTATCTTCATATTATATACTGGGCTAGGAGAGAGCGGGAGAAGAGCAACTGAGATCCAAGAGAGCATCATATGCAAGATCACCCAATGAGTTTGTGGTTGACCAAGATCTCATGTTTCAGATGTCTCCAAATGATGCCTAGATAGAAGCTGCTCTCTCTTTGATTGCCATTTAGTGACCATTTCCTCCTCCCAAATCTTCCAACTGGCCACTCCCATCTAAAACACATCCTCAAACAGATTTATCCCAGGTAAATCACATCTGGATTGTTGTTAAATTACCTGGCTCCAATTATCACAAGATAATCCAGTAACCGAGGACAGCTTTTCTTTTTCTGCACCATTGTCTTCCCTCCTTCTCTAGGTCATCTCAATGAATTCCTTTTTCTTTGGCTCAGCTAGATTCCAGTGAGGGCTTCAGAGCTAAAAAATGCTCATGGAAATTGTGAAATCAATCTACAACCAAGAGAAATTTGTGTCAGATTTACATTCATGTATAACACTTTAATCACACACAGCAAGGATTCATAAAACAGCCTGATCCCACAAAGCATCCTACCTTTCATGCCTAGACTGAAGAATGATCGTAACAAGTAAGTGAACTGGAATGGAATAAATCTAAAGTAAAAGTTGATTTCCATGAAGTATAATCACCTTTAGAAGACAAATTCCCACCATAGTAGTGATCTGAAAAAAATCCTGGCACCTCATTAACCAGGTCAGCTGTGTATACACCACTCACGTAGACATATGGGTTTCTACAAACAGCACACAAACCCTACTCAGGCATTAGACTTCAGACTTAGAATTAACTTCTGGAATTCACTGCTACTGGATAAGGTCATGGTCCATTAGTTTAAATGACTTTGAGAAAGGATTAAACAAATAACTGGAGCCAGTTAAACAGTATTAATGTCTACTAGCCATGACGCTGAAACATTCTGTATTTAGAAGCAGCATACTAGTGAAAACTGGTTGTTGGAAACAAGCAATGCTGGAAACAGAGTATAAGACCAGATGGATACTCGTCTAAACCAATGGGACAATCTTTAAATACACACTGGTTAAACATACCCTAGATAGATGCTGGGCTCTTAAGGAGGGCACATGAGGCTTATTTTGTTACATGTCAATCTCTTACTCTGTGAGCATATTTTCTCTTGTATTGCATCTCAAAACCAGAGGCAAATGACCTGACAATAAACATGATGTGACATCCTTGCTTATTGGGGAGATGGTTTTACCTTTAAAACACTCTGTGTACATGAACTTGATAGATTTCTGCTGCCTCCAGGAATTAAAAATTCCAAATCTCTCTTTTTTGGTAGAATGACCCAGGGTCTGGGCACTTCAGAGGGCTATGTGGCCCTGAGAAAGGACTATTCTGATTGCTGGGATAAGTTTAAACAAAAAAATGATTTATTCAATAAAGAACAAAATAAGTTTCTGGTTATTTTGAACTGTTGCTGAAGAAAGGAACTTGTAAATATAAATGGCAAAGCTTGGCGTCACAAACAGTCTCTCAAACTCCAAACCCCACTCTGACAGGCTTAGAAACTCAGTCTAATCTCTCTCTCATATATATATATATATCCTGTCTTATTCACACAGAATAGACTGAAACTCCCATAGTCACAGAGACTATGTTCTCTCTATAAACTTCATACACAGAATCACCTCATAGACACCCCTCCTCCCACACTCTCAGTCATCAGCCAATCACATCACACTTGTCTCCCTCTATCACTCTTCTTACATTACTGCAGTCAAACTAAACATTTAAAGAAACACACATACCAAAACATGAAATTATTACACATGGCTTCCTAAATTAAACATGGCCCAGGAAGCAGCTAGGCTGATCTGGCCACCTGGGTCCACACCATAGTAACACTGAGACTAGACTACTGTAATGCATTCTACTCTATGTCAATTCAGAGACTCCAGTTGGTGCAGAATGCTACAGCTCAGCTATTATCACAAGCTGGGTAGAGAATACATATTACTCCCATTTTACAGTCAATCCACTGGCCACCTAAAGCCCTTCATGGCCTTGGACCCTTATACCTCCATGACTGCCTCTCCCCCTCTGCTCCAGGATGACAGCTTCGCCTGAAGGGAGAAACAGCCACTCAGCTGTTTCATCCCTGAGCCTAAGGGAGTACTGCGCCAGCATCCAATCACCTTTCAAAAGGAGGGTAGAATGTTGCAATTGATGTCCAGCCTTAGAATCTGCTTTGACAAATATATATGGCTAATAGGATAAGATGACTTAATCTTTTAGTTACCAAGCAGAACAACACTGGTGGTTAGTAGGTAGGGTCACCAACTTCAAGGGGGGGACACACAGATCTCCTGCCATTGCAACTGATGTCCAGGTGACGGAGATCAATTCCACTGGAGCAAATGGCTGTTTTGGAAGGTCAACCATGACACTTTGTAAAGTCTCTACCAATCAGAGTAGGCAATGCTGCCCTTGATAGGCTCGGGATCTGACATAACAGCATTTCCATTTAGATGGACCAGACAATGGATGGAGTGAGACCGTGGAGCACTGTTGCCATTCTGAGCAGATGAGTAGTGTCATGTATTTTTTGTTGTTATTGTTCAGTCGCACAGTCAAGTTCAACTCTTCACAACCCCATGGACCACATCACGCCAGGCCATTCTGTCTTCCGTCGTGCTCCAGAGTTTGCTTATTTCATGGCCGTTGCATTGATAACACTGTCTAACCATCTCATCCTTTGCCATCCCCTTCTTCTTTGACCTTCAGTCTTTCCCAGCATCAGGGTCTTCTCCAGTGAGTGCTCCCTCCTCATTTGGTGGCCAAAATATTCGAGTTTCAGCTTCAGTATCTGGCTTTCCAGGGAACAGTCAGGGTTGATTACTTTTAGGACTGACTGATTTGATCTCCTTGCAGTCCAAGGGAGTATTACTGACCTTTAAATGCATTAATGAATATGTGTCAGTACCAATATGGTATTGGAGAGGGTTCACAATGCCTAGGTTCGGCTTTGTGCTTTGCTGGTGACACCTGGCAGGCGTATGCAAGTGGCACATGAACCTACACGCTAGAGTGGGTGTGGCACCCACCTGTGACAATGGAATACAGCAGGAAGACACAAGTGGTATAAAAGATAGGCAGATAGGTAGAGCGACTGAGCATCAGATAGACAGCTAGACGTTAGGGTAGTAAAGGTAGGTTGCAGGTTAGGCGACAATTTCTGTCATGATGATGGAAAGCCATTGCAGCTATGGCTCAGGGGTAGTGCAGCAGCTGGGCATGCAGTGGGTCATGGTTCAATCCCCGGGTAACCAGTTTAAAGATTTACCTGCAGGGGGTGGCAATCACCTTTGGATATTGCCAGAGGTGGGCAGCAACTCATGGGAGCTTGTATTTTGTTATGAAACTTTCTGGCTCGACACTTGTCTGTTTTGTGGGCTGAGTGGGGGTTGGCCCAGGGCGGTGGAATGAAAAGAATGCATTCACATGGACTTTGGCCTAGTCTGTTGTGTCGCTGCTGCTGTTACTACAGCCCACAGCCTAGCATGGGTCCTGGATTCAGCCATTTTTCTCCTTCACAACCTGGCTTGGAAAATGTGGGTATGACAAGCAGTAGGCACTACCAGGACTGGTCTTCATTCTCTGAATCAGGGAGCACCTCTCACGAGGAGCCAAACAACACACATAGTAGGTACCCAGCCACGGGGCAGGAGGACTGAGGTGCTGGCACACTCGTGGAGGGCTTCAGACAGCCAGGAGATGACAGATGAGTCTGCCTCGGAGGAGTACAGATGTTAAGACAAATAATTGGGGACCAGCAGCACATGTACTAGGGGTTGTTGGCTCTGGCCATCTGGCAAGCGCTTGAGGCAACACAAGCTGTATGGGCTGGCATCAATGCCATGATCCCTCCTTTGCTGCATCCTAGTTGGAGATATGGGTGATCCACCTGCCATCCATCTCTTAAGGAAGACTGAGAAGGGTGGTAACATAGGAGCTGGGCATGCCTTTAACATCTGGCCAGTGTTTACGGGGGGGGAGGCAGCCAACCAAATAGGGAGTTGCACTTACTTTCCCATGGGCAACATGCTTAAGGCAGGGGTGCTTGCATTGGAGTACAAGGAGTCTTTCTGCCAGCAGGCATTACAGAACACAACTGGCTCTCTCCACAGGGTGCAATGGGAATCAAGGTTTACTCAGGGCCATCTGCCAGAGGACCCACAAAATATTTTAACCACAGCTGTGAGTTCTGGCTGGGTGCCTCCCTGGCAGGTTGCACTCATGCTCATCCAATGTTCAGCTG
Source organism: Gekko gecko (assembly GCA_029375565.1). Lineage (NCBI taxonomy): Eukaryota > Metazoa > Chordata > Lepidosauria > Squamata > Gekkonidae > Gekko > Gekko gecko. The sequence goes on along the minus strand of JAPDNY010000003.1, from coordinate 157,188,415 downwards.
CCCTGTCTGGGCAGGAGGCTCTCTCTTTATGATAACTAAGGGTTGTCTTCAAGGCAACTTCAGCTGGTCATTCACCTCTCGGCATGCTCTAAGGGGTCCTCTTAACAGGACCGTGCCCAGGGGTCACAAAGTGATCCATGTGGTCTTTGAGCCAGCTAGCACCTTTCTAGCATAAGTCATCTAATGCCAGGACCAATCACACTGGGGGAACTAGGGGTTCCTGCTGGCTCATGGGAATTCCAAGGGTCAACGCAATAACTTATTTGGGCATTCAGTTGCATCCCGTTGATAGTGGTCCCATAGGGAGGACAAACTGCTGGCACTGCATGCCCTGGTTACCCAGGAGCCGGCAAGCTCTAAGGTACACTGAAGGGGCCAGCATCAATAATGGGGCATCCGGGACCTCTAATGGGATTGACAGGGCCAGCAACCACCTGACTTGGCTACCAGCATGCAGATAGACTATGATGCGGTGAGTAGTTCCAGGTTTGGTGTGGATCGCAGCAACCTCAGGTGTTTGTTCACTAACGTGACATTTTCAGCTCACCAAGTGTCAAGCATCAATAACAGCATCCAGAGGCTTGGTTTCACCATCAGGAGGAGAGGTTTTACAGCCTTGCACTGTGGGACAACTGCTATCCAGACCCATTTCCCAAGGAGTTCAGCAGCAGCAGCAGCCTTCCTGGCCTTCTCCACAGATGTGGGGGATCTAGATGCCTGCATGGTGTATGAGGGCTGTGCCTGCCTTTACCAGGGCTTTGCCTGCCTTTTTCTCTGGCAAGGCACATGGCTCTGCCAACCTGGGCAACTGCTTCTCAGCTCACAGGGCAGGGGGAGGGTGGTGGAGACTCTCCCCTTGAGCACCTGGCTGGGGTGGGGCTCTTGACATTCAATGTCCTGTCACAACTGGAGCAAAAATGCTAGAGCCTAGGCTAGTCCCAGTACAGGGGCCACACTATTCGAGGCAGCATTTAACTTGGTGCTTGTTTTTAGGAGGCATTTATGGTCCTCTGGAGGTTTAAAACTGACCAGCAGGTGCACGGGGCTCACCTGAAGCTGAGTACTTTGGAGTGGTGAGGTCCATGTTTGGCACAGGCTACAATTCCAATTCCAGGGCAGCATTGAAGGTTGGGATGGAGCTGTGGCCCAGGTGGTGATGTCCTGAGTTTGGAACAGGCACCATGAGTCCCAGGTTCACTGGTGTGACACTTTGGCGGCTAACTGTTAACAATGCCTTACTCAGTTCCACGGAGGCACCGAAGTTGGAGCAGAGCTTCAGGGAGGCAGCAAAACTTGACATGGAGTTATAGGAGGTAACGGACATTGGAATGGAATGGCAGTCACTGCAGGGTTAACTTTGGCCTGGAAACCCAGACATGGAGTGCACTGGTGTGACAGCTGGGCAGCTGATCTTGGCATAGAATAGGCATGGCATGCCTCAGGCACACTGTTCTGGGGAAGCTCTGAATCTGGAATAGCTATGCACTCCCTGTGCAGCCTGGAATGGGTGGTACAAATCCCAGAGACATACGTAAAATGATGGGGCAGCCTGGGGGACTGCATGGGCTGCAAGTCGGTACTCCAGACTGAGGCGGTTAAGAGGATGCTACCGATGTAGCTCCCAACCATGACAGTCCGTTAGTCAGCTGGGCTGGAGCTCGGCTATCTAACTTACCAGCTACGAAGCATGGAGACCTTGGGAACTTCACTATGCCTGGATGCCCTGTTTTGTACCAACAAGGTTCACTTATCTGACTAGGATATGACCGTGGGGGCTATAAGGATTAGGGAGGCCCTACGCATTTGCCTACAGCTGTAGGTGCATTGGTAGGAGCCGGGCATCTGAAGCCCGGCTCTTGTGGCGGTATCAGCATGGGGCCAGTTCCATTCTCAGGAAAGTCGGCCTGTGTACCCATTTTCCTGAGTTGGGGATCCTCATAACGGATCTTGACATGACGGTCAAGAGGTATGCCCAGCCCAGGGGCATGGCCAGGGATTACCCTCACGCTCAGGTGGCAGGGGAGACCACCTCAGGGTGTCCGCCCTTGTGGGATCCAGAGACCTGTCATCCCAAGGTTACCAGTGGATCACTGACTACAGGCGAGTCAGTCGATGAATTCGAACCGGTACCACATGCTGTGCCAAAGCAGACTACAGCCAATAAAGTTGTGGCCAATTTTATTCCACATTTTTTCTGAAACTTGGAGTGTGGATGTATTATTTCAACTAAGGTGTAAATGGGATTAACACGTGGTCGGATATGGAGGACCGCTTGCCTTTGGCCCCTGCCTCACCCCTCCCCTTGGCACTGGGGCTGCAAGCACAGCAGGAATTTTTTCACATCTGCCTCAGGCAGAGTGCAGTCAAAAGCAGACAGTGCGAAGAGCAGCTCTGCATGGTAACATAGCAAAGTGATTTAGCTCTGCCTTTGGGACAGGACAGAATACTCGGTTGCAACTTCTTCAATTATTTTGTGGAGTTAGTATGAAGCAGAAAATTTCAATAATCCCTGCTGCTGAACATAAATAATGAAGTCTTAAATTTATGTTCTAAGTTCAGAGAGGGGACCAGTGAAAACTTCCACCACTATGGGATGCAAGCTGTCTGTTCATCACATTTACAGAAGAAGAGAAATTGGGCTCCAGGGATCTTTCTGCAGCCTAACTTCATTCTTCTTCACCCTCCTAGAATCTTGTTGGTAAATTCAGGAAACTGGCAGGCAAGAGTACCCAGCAATGTCTTCAAATGTGTATTACCAAAATAATACCATCTGGGATATTTGGCATGCAAATTTTAAATATGACATTTTGAGGGTATTCATAGCAGAAATGCAGCTTGTAAAATCAGAGGAGGTGTCGTTGCTCAGTGGAAGAGCCTCTGCTTTGCATGCAGAAGATCCCGGGTTAAATCCCTGGCATCTCCAATTAAAAGGACAAGGTAGTAGGTAACATGAAAGACCTCTACCTGAGACCCTGGGGAGCTGCTCACAGTCAAGAGTAGACAATACTGATCTTGATGAACTGATGGTCTGATTCAGTATAAGGCAGTCTCATATGTGTTGTTAGACCTGTCTCTGGTGATGGGCAGTCCTTATACCGTTTAGTCTGACTCTTGAGATGAGTGGAATCCTGTGCATGTGAAAGGATCCAATCTAGTGGCTAGTCAGTGAAAGCCAGTTTGTACCTGCAAACATTAAAGAGAAGCCATAACTAGTTTAAATATATGTGCCTCAGTCAGGTTTCACATTTGACTATCTGTAGGGTCACCAGATGCATGTCCTCTTTTTTGGTGTCCATCCTTTTTGGGGCTCTTTTTAAAATTCTGATGAAAATGTCCTCTATTTGGGTTGGAAAGTTAGGAATACTCCTAGTTAGTAGAAATTATCACAGCTTAAATAGTAGAGGTATTTAAAATGAGATTTGTCATAGCAATCACTTGTTTGAAGTAGTCAGTTGGGAAATATATTTTTTGCTTTTCGAAATATGGTAACCCTACTATCTAGAGACCTGTGCTGCTGATCTGTTCTTTAAAAGCAACCTGTAAATAAATAAATAAATCAGGTTTGTTATTTGCATACAACTCCTGCCTCAGTGATCTGTGTTCTTGCTCACTACAAATCTTGCCTCACAGTAGCAAACCCAAACTTCTTACACTTGCAAGAGGGCTTGGAGGCCGTGGTGGGATGGTTAAAAAAGAGTAAACTGAGGCTGGACCTGACAATGATGGAGGTTCTGCAGCTAGGGGGTGCATGTCAGGGCTGCGGCATAGACTTCCCACCTTTGACGGTGTGCCACTAATACCGGAGCAATACATCAGGAGTTTGGGCATGGTCCTGGATGCCTTTTTAACTATGGAGGCCCAGGCCACAAATATTGCCAGGGTGATGTTTTCCATCTATGCCAAGCGCAGCAATTAGACTCTTTCCTGTCATGCCCTGAGCTAGCTACAGTAGTCCATGCAACAGTCACCTCCACCTTAGACTATTGTAACTTGCTCTATGCTGGCCTTCCTTTGAGACTGATCCAGAAACCCCAGCTGATCCAGAATGCATCAGCATGAGTCCTGATGGGAACACCATGGACAGCACATATACCACCTGTGCTGTGCCTGCTACACTGGCTTCCAGTGGAGTACCAAGTCAGATTCAAGGTGCTGGTATTGAACTTTAAGGCTTTGAGCGGTCTGGGACCTGCGTATCTCTGGAACTGTCTCCTCTGGTATGTCCACAGGAGAATGTTATGCTCTGTTGAGAGTAATCTGCTGGTGATCCCTGGCCCCAAAGATATCCACCTGTCCTCAACCAGAGCCAGGGCTTTCTCAGCCCTGGCTCTGACCTGATAGAACTCTCTGCCAACTTCCATCAGGACCCTGCAGGACTTAATGCAATTCCGTAGGACTTAATGCAATTCCATGGGGACTGTAAGGTAGAGATGTTCTGCCAGACTTTTGGTTAAGGACAGCAATAGTTTTCCATCATAGCTGGCACCCTCCTCCTTTCTTTCATTCTGCCGACTTCAGCCTCCTCCTTAACCTGCCCACAAGATAGAAGAACAGTCCAGAGTAGGTTTTAGATTAAATTATGGATGCCATCTGGAGACTATCAAATTAAGAATAAGTGATCAGCTGATTTTAATATACATTTTTGCATGTTTTTAACATGTAAATCACCCAAACCCTGTGTACTCAGGGATTGGCCAATTCAGAAATTTAAAATAACAGCAACAACAACAATAAACTAACCACATCTTGTAACTGATAGGAGGGTTTACAATTCTAAACAAACTTGGATCTCCAACATCCAGTGGCACCTTTAACACCAACCAAGTTTAAGTTTAAAGCTTATACCCAGAATTAAACTTTGTTGGTCTTAAAGGTGCCACTGGACTCAAACTTTGTTCTATTGCTTCAGCCTTCCCCTCCCCTGCACCACTTGCACATGTAAATAATGCTCCAAGGACCAATTCAGGTAGCAAAAATGGTAGGGGGGAGGCTGAAACCCCTTCTCCACTTGCACTGCAGTGCTGATCCAAATTAGGCTCCTGTAGTAGTCAGAAAATTAGTTCACAGCAGCAGGCAACTGACTGAAGGGAATGAGAGCTGGGTCAATGGAACCCAGACACAACTCAGAAAAAATATATTACATCTAGTTTGCCCCCATGGGGAAATTAAAATGGGGATTCATCTACCCATGTGCTCCTTTGATGTCAGAATGAGGCCCACCCAATGTTTACTTTATAAATTTCACAGAGTAGGGTTATTTTAGCCTGTGTTTTCCACACACAAGCCTAGAGCTATAAACACTGCACAACCCAGGCTCTAGGGCAGTTGACTAACATGCTATATCAGGTAGAAAGCTAGCTTAAAATTATGAAACTCTATACAAAAATCCAAGTTAATTAATTTGATTACAAGCCTTGATCAAGAAGGTCTGTTCTGCTCAATGAAGGCTGAATTTACTACCAGGTCACAGACAGGGTCTACAGCAGCACGTACTTGATCCCACTCATACATTTCAAGGCTGAACCTTCAGAGAAGTTACAATTCAGAAGCCCAGCATCTGACCTGCATTATTTATTCCTGGTAAGAGTAACTTCACCCAGAGAGCACATTTATCATTTCAGTTTCACTTAGCCAAGTTTCCATTTTCTCAGTTCAGTAGTGCATACCACACAGCCAGTATATGTTGAAGTAACTATAGTACAGCAAGAGTTGCCAATTTTTAAACTTGCAACTTTAATCTATAGCAAATACCAGGTGACATTGTTTACTTCCACCCCATGAAAAGCTTCAACTGCCTAGTTCCATACATTGAAGGAACAGGACATTTTTGTCCTGGCCAGCTGGCAACCTTGAGTACAATAAAAATGTTACCTATATTCACCATTAAAGACTTAAAAGCACACTGGATGTTTTAGTGATACCAAAATGTAATTACGGCAAGAGTAAAGCATCAAATGTTCTATATGTTATCAAAAGGAACCCTGCTTGTGAATGGCAGCTTTGTACTATATAGTATGTGTACTAGGTAGACATAGTCATTTGGTTAAATATGAGAATCACCCCCAAATTTCAATTCTAAAGATATCCTAAACTGGCAACTACTGGCAACACGAGCACACTAACAATATTTTAAAAGCATCCTAACCCTCCTCAAAAGCTAAAAAATAGGGCCCAAATAAAAGTGCCTTACTATGGAGTGTCAACCCTATGTTGGGAGACTGCCGCACAAGAATATAAAACCACAGACATATCTGATTAGCAGTTTTAGCATCTTTCAAGCAACTGAAATGATCTAGTGAGAGTACAGGGACTGCACAACATTAAAAAATATGCTCAGTTATTAGTTTCAAAGGGAATTTTGTAAGAGGCAAGAAATGCTAACCTGGCCCTGTATTTTATTTATTTTTATTTATTTATTTGACTTCTACCCCGCCCTCCCACCAAGGCGACTCAGGGCAGCTTACATAAAACCATAACATTCACATAAAATACATAAATACAATTCATATAAATACGGTTTAAAACCATTTATGTATGTCGGTAACAAAGTGCAGAGTGTAGCTGGCAGAGTGGCATGTAGTGCTGCTTCTACTGGAACACCTGGTGAAAAAGCTCCATTTTCAGGCCCTGCGGAACTGCTGGAGGTCTCGCAGGGCCCTGATCTCGCTGTGGAGCTCGTTCCAGAGTGTCAGCGCCACCAGGGAGAACACCCTGGTCCTGGTCGACGCCAGCCTGGCGTCCTAAGGACCAGGGAGGGCCAGGCAGTTTTGTGTTCCTGATCGCAGTGCTCTCTGGGGGACGTGTGGGGAAAGATGGTCCCTCAGGTAGACAGGCTCCTGGCCATAAAGGGCTTTAAAGGTCAAAACCAGCACCTTGAAGTGGATCCGGAATGCTATTGGCAGCCAGTGCAGCGACTTTAGTACAGGCTGGATGTGCTCCCACACAGGGAGGCGCATCAACAGCCTGGCTGCCGCATTTTGCACCAGCTGCAGCTTCCAGAGTTACCCCAAGGGTGGCCCCATGTAGAAAGCATTACAGTAGTAAATGATATACCTAAATGATATACCTAGCCAATGTACACTGAAAGTGGCAAGATGCATGGCACTCTCACTGCAATATCTTCCAGTTCTTAATGGAAAGGGATATGGACTCATCAAAAATAAGTGAAGTCTACTAAAATATCAAAGAACAATCAGTTAAGAAGACAAGGCAAAAAGGACACAGATGCCACAACTTTGCTTCTAATGGTTTTAAAATGATTTTGCCTTTGAAAAGGCAGCTTCATGCTGTCACGCTCAGCCTGCGGGGAGGGGGGTTGGTGCCCCCGGTAGCTGTTGCTTCCCGCGGCCCGACGATGGGTTGGGGGTCCTGGGTGCGAGGTGATCAAAAGGAGGGGAGAAGAGAGGGGCCTCAGACCAGCAGGGAACAGGGTCTTAAGCAACCCTGGTATCCCTCTGCCCGAGAGTGGTTCCTGCCCTTGTCACTCTCTCTGGCTCTCTGCGCAGTCCACCAGGTCTCACGGGCACCATTCTCCTCCCCAGCACCTCTCCCTCACTACTCTTTATTCCTCCCCTCACTCCCAGCACCCCCCAGTGCTCCCTGGCCACCCCCTCCCCTGTCCTGGCCCCACCCTCCTTCTTTAGGAACGATGCTGAGCTGGGCGTGGTGAGCAGAAGTTGCGCTGCCGGCGGCTTGGGCAGCCTCAGGGCTGCGCTGCCGGCACCACCCCACAGTTGTCAGGCCCCGTCGGAGCCCTCCCAGGGCTCGCCTCCGTGCTCTGTCGCCTCCTGGGGGGCTCGGTGCCGCTCGCGGGCTCTTCCATCCCTCCCTGCCTGCCGGGAATCGATGCGGCCCACGTCAGCCCCCCCACCATGCCCGGCTCGGTCTCCTCAGCTGTCTGCCGCCTGCTGCAGCTCCAAGGGTCTTGCAGGTATGTGAGGCCTGTATTTCCGCCACGGTGGGTCGTCTGGGGGGGTGCCCAGTCCCAAGCCCGTGGGGCCGGGACACATACCAATAGCAACACCATCCAGTGAATACCAAGGTCAGTTCTTGAATCAGTCACTGTCTCTTAACCAGGAGATGCTTGAGTGTCACACAAAGCAAATGAAGGCCTCTGTGTTCTCATTATCAACACTCCCATATCCACAATGAAGTAGGGTTATCTTGGTTGCTTTAGTAACTGATCTGACTAATATTGCTACCATCAATACACAGTTTCTGATTCTTTTTTCATAATTCATCCTTTCAGAAAAGCATATGTTCACAACAAATGCTTCAGTCATGCAGCCTTCATGCATGCAGAAGCTGGATAACAGGAGCCCCAGGTAATCCGATTCAGATCAGCCTCCATAGCAACTCAGTCTCTTGTCCCTAGATGACAACCCATTAGAACTATTTATAGAGCAACTGCAGTCTTCCCCACTCCACCTGCAACACCCACATTTCAGCACCACCCACATTACAAACAAGATGCACCTGAACAAAATGGCTGCCTTGAACCAGCAATTAAACATTGCTTTCATGGTACCTGGAGGCCTCCATGACATTTACAACATACACTTGTTACAAGCTTAAGTTCATAAGGGCTTTTCCCAAGTATAGCTGAAATTAGATCATTTATCTCTGGTTGGGAGCTGAACCAACCATATGCTTATACCACATTTCATTGTTTTCCTGACACAGTTACAAGAAGCCTGGGCTTTTTGTTCATTTTCTCCATAAATGTCCTCTATCATAAGGCCAAGAACCAGCCTGTTTTGCAAACATTCAGTTTGGAAAGAACTAGACTATTTCTCATAGAGACTCAAGACAGGTTATAGAATAAGAACAAGCCTGAGAACATATTATGGCCCTAAAATAATTAACACCTACCTTCCAAATTAAGAAAATTACAGTCTGCTGCATTTCTTCTTATGATTCTATTTATCTATACAGTTTTATCCTGGGGCCAACCCTTCCACCAACGAACTTAGGATGGTGTACACAGATTCCTCCCATTCCATGATCTGCCCCACAACTTCCCAGAAGAAAAAAAAAGTCCTATCTTTTTAATAAAGGCTCAGTTGGATGCTATTTACTTGCATGCCATGAAAAGCTACAGTTTCCTAATTCAAGCCTTTCTTTTTATTTATTTAAAACATTTATTCGCTGCCTTTCTTTCTTATGGAGCTCAAGGCAGCTTACAACATTTATATAACAAATAGGATAAAACTCATTAAAAACATACAGGACATCTCCCTCCATTTCTGTTGGCAAACTTATCCTTGCAACAACCCAGAGAGGAAGGTTAGAATGAGACAGAATGACCTGTCCCAGGTCACCCAGTGAAATTTTTGGCCAAGAATGGAATTGAACCCATGTCTCCCCTATCCTAGCGTAACACTTTAACCACCATACCATGCTTGCTCTCTTACCTTGCTACTATCACCAAAATATTGCTAATTCAAAAGTGATTGTATTCTTTAATCACCATACAGATGCTCCGGACTCACAGAATCTCTCTAAATAGTCCCACATTCTTCTGTTCTCTTACACCATCATATATGGTACATATATTATATCACCATTATTTCAACTGAAATTAGATTATTACTGCCTCATTGTGCTAGTAATTTTATGTAAACCTGTATAAAATACTATGTTATATTGTACAGAACCAATTTAGCCAACATTCTCCTTCTCTATACTTTATTTTTAGGATATATTTCCAAGTTCAATGTTACACTGAGAAACGGTATCCATTTGTCTCTTAGACAAGTAGGTCAAGTAAGCCTTCATGTGACAGGTGCTTAGAGGGCCATGTTTCAAGGGGGAAGCATTCTTCATGTAACCATGAAAATGGGGGGGAAGCAGCCTTTGTGCATACAGGTCATATTCCTCAGGAGAACTGCATTATACATGTACGTCACTAACGGTCAAACCAAATACAAAATGTAAAAGATCCCTATTCTGTATTTTACATGATAATCAAACCTCCAGAGTTAACTGACTGTGAGTTAACTGACTGTGATGGGACAAAGAGTCTGACTCACAAACATTCCAAGTTACACATAACACAATACAGTCACAATATTTTCAGAAAAAAACAAAAAGGGAAACTTCCTAGTATCTAAGTCCAAGAGGGGTTTTACACTGTAAGGGAGAGGGAGAAAGGAGGAAGGCATTCTAGAGAACCTGGAGAAGAGAGGCCAGGTGGAATAGAAAATAGGACAGAGACCCAAAGAAACCACAGACAGTGAAGAGGTAGAGGTGCAGAACAGATGAGTAAAAAAGAGATTGAAGCAAAATCTCACAGGGGACTAGGACGTGGGGCTGTGCACAACTTCCAGAAAGGAAGTGAACAGGCAAGTCAAGTCTGAAGAGCTGGGGACAATGGGCCACTGAGCCAGGAGGGACATGGTTGCCAGGTCTATACACTAGACACTGAAAGGGCTGGGGTTTCTTTTACTCCATAGAAAAGACATTTCATCAGCAGCTGTGGTTTCTAAATTGGGGTTGCATTCCCCTTGAAGGAACAGGGCTGTAGTCTGGAGGTGTTCTTGAAACCAGACATACTGCTGGATAAGCAGATAGCAGCTGTAACCAGCAGGACCTTTCACCAGCTTCAACTGATTAGACAGCTGCGGCCTTTCCTGGTCACTAAGGTACAAGCCCAGGTTACAAAAAGAAAACAAGGGGAACAAAAAACTTAACCCAAAAAATTGAATTAAGAACCAGGAAGGTTAAATGAATACAAATCTGAGGGCCAATTCCTAAAAACAATAACTGTGAAACATAAATATATCAATAGTACAAAATTATCAAAAATACATGTATTAATTACAAGACAATTTAAAAACAGTTATGGGCCCAGATATAGCCTCAATACAAAAAAATTGTACAATGTACACAAATGAAACCTATTGCAACTCTACGTTTCCCAACTTTTTTTCCCACCATAGAGAACAATGGAGGGAATAGGGGCAACCTGTTTGCGGGCCCACAGAATTAGACCCCCTGGTCCATTGTTCTTGAAACTTGGTGGGTATCTTGAGGAGAGGCTCCATCAGCTACCCTGTGAGTTTGGAGCCTCTCCCTCAAACCGCCTCCCCTCCAGCCCCCAGAATATACCCTATGTTTTCATCATTGACTTCAATGGCCCATAGGATATAATGGGGCCGAATTGCCGCCAAATTTCTTTCATTCCCTCCTTTCCTTCTCTCTTTTTCCTCTTTCCCTCCTTCTCTTCTCTCTTTCTTTACCACCTTCTTCTCTTCTCTTTTTTCCTTCTTTCCCTGTTTCCCTCCTTCTTCCCCCTCTTTCTCTTCCCTTTCCTTCTCTTTCTTTCCCTCTTTCCTTCTCTCTACTCTCTCTCTTTCCTTCCCTCTTTCCTCCTTCTGTGGCCCAGCTCTCATGAGAAGGGGTTTAAACTTTAAACCCCTTCTCTCTTAGCTCCCCCACCCAGACCAGCTGGGGAAGGGAAGGAGAGGCTTTTGAAGATGCTTCCCCCCTTTTGCTTCCCCTTCTGACATCACTTCCAGTGATGTCAGGAGGCATGGCATATGCTAATAGCCTAATAGCTAATATGCTAATGAGCTCCTGCAGCTGTTTTTCTACGAAAAGACCCCTGATTATACCTATATTTTAAAAGGGTAATCAATCTGACCCAGTCTTCTAAATGTGATCTATAAACATTTTTGTTTAATACTGTGTAAATGATTAGATCAAAATAAATTACTCAGAACTAAACAGGCCAGTTTTACTTCGGGCCACTCTACCATCGATCATTGCTTGGTGTTTAGATTATCTTACCTATAAATATGTGAAATACTGAAAGAACACTATTTATGCGGCCTTTGTGGACTTCAAGGCAGGCTTTGATTCTGTAGCCAGGGGAAGGCTATGGCTGACTATTGATAAAAGACTACTACTTTTATCAATTAAACTACATGAAAACAATAGCCTTCAGATAAGACATACACAGGATGGTCCAAAAAGGAGTTAGGCAAGGCTGTTTATTGGCCCCCTTTCTATTTAACATCTATGTCAACTCCTTGATTACATGTTCTCATACAGTAGATACCCATGCCCCAATTCTTGCACATGATAGAAAGGTCCCTATCCTTATGTATGCTGATGATGCCATCCTTTTATCTCAAACTAAGGTTGGCTCGAAGAGAGCCTTGGAGAGATGTGGTGATCAATGTGGCACTGAATTACTTACAATGAATTTCTCCAAGACTAAAATTGTTTGCTTTAGTAGCTCATTTAGTCAAGAACTTTCAATTTCTAGGAATTACTTTTTCCTATTATTTAACATTTTTGGCACACCTGCTGCCTCAGCTACTTTGGCTGAGAGAAGTGCAAATGCCATCCTCAGACAATTTAGAAGGAAAGACGCTGGCTTTCTCCCTACAGCCTTAAAAACCTTCTAGGCAAAATCATTGACATAACTTCTTTATGGTTCGCAAACTGGACTATCTGCCAATCTTCTGACTCTTGAAAGAGTTCAGTCTAAGTTTCTTAGATCTCTATTCAGTGTTCCTAAAAGTGTCTCTAACATAGTACTTAGACAAGAGGCCGGTTTACCCAGGGTTGAATTAAGAATCTGGGAACAGGCAATATTTCTCTGGTTGAAAAATCATTATAATCCAAAAGGTTTGATGCCTTTTTATTTAGCTTCGGACCCTTATCCTGCCTGGGCCACTCTAATTCTTAATAAAATTAAATGTATTGGATTAAACCCTGAGGATCTTTTTTATGGAAGCCTGAATAGGGCAAGAACAATTATTACTCAAAGACTTCTTGATATTGAATTACAAAATGAGGAAGCTTTACTTCCAAAGAGTTTCAGATGTTTTAAACCTTGGCCCAATTTTAAAGCCACCCCATATCTGTCTGACATTTCTTATGAACTCTATAGATGGGCATTCTCTAGGGCCTGTTTTGAGGCACTTCCCTCTGCTGTATTACAAGGTAAATTTTCATGTGTGCCTATGCAGGAATGATTATATCCTTGTAAATCTAATATGGTGGAATCCACCAACCATGTATTTTTGCACTGTAAATTTTATCAGGAAGAATGGTCTTATTTCATAGCACCGCTTCTGTCTAAATTTAACCCTCTGCAATCTTATCTGGAATTTAGGCCAGAAATTCTGCATAACTTTCTCCTAGAAGATTCTCAAAGTTTTGTATCTTATGCTATGACCAGATTCTGTTTAGTGATTAAAAAGCATAAATCCCTTGTAATGGAAGACATACTGTAGGTTGTTTTTATCTATTCTGGATTTTATATTTTTTTCTTTCTTTTATATATACTTCATATTTTATCTTTGTATTACCATTAATTTACTAGCTATTTTTGTGAATTGATTATTACGGCAAAAGCCAGCAGCATTAACTATTAGACTTGGACCGGAGTGCATCATAGTGACCATATCACTCCAGTTTTGACTCATCTACATTTTCTGTTTGCAGGCACAATTCAAGGTGCTGGTGTTGACATTTAAAGCCCTATATGACCTGAGACCAGCATACCAGAAGGGCTGTCTACTCCCTTAAGAACCTCCCCAACCAGTGCAGTCATCTTCCAAGACCCCAATTCAGTTAACCCCGCCATCTGAAATTAGGCCAATTGCAACCCAGGAGGGGGTCTTTTCAGTCATGGCACCAAAACTCTGGAAATCTTTCTCCAGAAAGACTGTCCCCTTAAAATGCTATCTTTCACCAGGATGTCTGTAATCTGAAATGTCTTTATACTAATGCACAGAGTATAGGAAATAAACAGGAGGAACTTGAACTTCAAATATTGAAAAGTAATTATGATCTGATAGGTATCACTGAGACTTGGTGGGATGAGTCTCATATATGGAGCACAGAGATTGAAGAATATACCTTGTTCAAACGGAACAGAATAAACGAAAAAGGCAGCGGGGTGGCACTATATGTCAAGAATGAATACACTTAGCAGGCACTTCTGGTACAGTGCAGCGATGGATGGGCGGAGTCTCGGTTCGCTCCAAGATGTCCGACTCCTTACACTCTTTTCAGAGCCCCCCCCCCGCGTGTCGGGTAGGCTTTGCTAGTCCTCCCAGAGAGAGGGCTAGTGCAGGGGGCCTTGTTGTGGCCCCTCCCACAGTCGGCAAGGCGGGGGGGTGACCATGACTGCCCCAAAGCAGGAGCATTTTTGAAGATAACATGGGTGCCATGTTCTAATAGCTGCGACCATCTGTCTTTTTTTAAAACTTCTACGGGACCTACAATATAAAAAAGTAGTAGTAGCACATCGCAGGAGGAGTTGTTTGTAAGTAGAAACTGGAAAAATCGAGTGGCCTTTGGACTTTAAAGCCCCCAGCAGATGTCTCCAGTTATGAGAAGGCGGCCAAGAAATGACTGGGGAAAAAAGCAAAAAACCTGTGGCTAAATGGCGGGGGTAAGAAAAGTTCTTTGTCTTGTTTGGACTGTAACTGTTTGCGATGAATAGAATTTGATGGAAAAGCAACAAAAAAATAAGTTAAAATAACTACATAAAAAGTATTATAGAAGACTGAAGCTTTGTTTAAGAGTCTGTGATATAATGGAAGTGGAAGTAGCTGAGGAAGAGCTGGATCCAGAGGCACTAGTTGCAACTCTAACCTGGGAGCAATTTCAAAATTTTTTGGTATGTGAAATTACTCAAGCAGTAAAGAATGCATGTAATAATCTGCTGGAGGTTACCAGAATCCAACCTAAGATGGAACTGAAAAAGGAGAGCAAACCCAAGACCCTCAAGGGTGTGAGAAGGAACAAGAGTGTTTATGGGAAAGGATGGAAGAATTGTTTAAGGACTATCCAACTTCAGTGGAAAAGGAAGTTCAAGAAACAGACAGGGATAGGAGATATGGCTTAAAAGATTAACAAAGAGACTATGTGTAAAAAAGAAAAAATGGAAAAAAGAAAAGGAGGAAATAGGAATCTGGCAAAGAGACTTAAAGTAAAAGAGAGAGTGAAGGTTGGCTTGTTGGAAGATGGAAGAACGGATTTGGAAAAGGAACTTCATAAATATAAGGATGCAAGACATTTAAATGAGATTGAAAAGGAAAAGGAAGCTTTAGAAGGGGGGAGAGGAGACAAAAGCTATGTCTTGTGGTTTGTGTTGTAGCTTCTCAGTTTTGGATAGAAACAGTTTAAGTGGGGGGGGGAGGATTATATTAAAGTGGTGGGAAAATTAGATATTTTGTAAGTTCATATTTTGTAGACAAACTGCTTTTTCTGTGTATCTGTTTTGTTTTGTTTCGGTTTGTCTTTTTTGTTCTGTTCGTCATTAATCGATTTCTGTCTCCCCCTCTTGATGTGAAGCACCGCTGAAGAACGATAGACGGGAGAATGTAAATAGGTGTTTGTTGTTGTTTAGTAGAATTGTGTAAAGTGGTGTTTGTTTAATAAAATTGAGGGGGGTGGGGGTGGTACTGTTTAGTGTGATGAAGATAGGAATAATAGACTTAGGCAGTTAGATAATTTATGTAGAAAGTTATTTCTCTTTTTTCTGTATTGTCTGATAAACTTATAAACAAATTATTATTACTTATCTCGAGAATGAATTAAACACAAATAAATAATAAGAAATGAAATTATTAAATAGAAATATAAGGGAGATTGTTAAGATGGAGATAAAGTGATGAAGCAATTAAGACAGCATTAAAGATAAGGCCTTTATAATTTGTATCCCAGAGCAAGGCTTGCTGAGTAGTCTTTGATAGGTTTGTAGTCAAAAAAAAATATTAAATAACAAAGATGGTAAGACCAAAGGAGAAAGTAGAGAGTTATAATTTATAGAAACTAGAGGTATAAAGATAGGTTGATGGCTAGGGTGTCCAAAAGTTAGAATGAATTAATAAATGGATATTTTTGGTGGCAGTTCAAACAAGAATAGATTATTAGGGACTCAAACAAGTACATTAATAATAATAGTGTACAGAATGTTTTATAGGAACAGTCTTGACGCTATAAGATTTGTAAGTTAGACCTACAATAAAACCTGTTGTTGGAGTTATCTATAGGATTTTGCAATACGTGCTATTAGATATGAGAAGGGGAAAGAAGAATATGAGATGGAGTTAAAAGTTATTTCCTCTTTGAATGGGTTAGTTATAGATAATCTATTAATCCACATTTAGGTGTGCCGATGTGCTGGAATATTGGTGTGTCCCTCTGTATGTTTGTCAGTCTAAAAAACTAATAAATAGATTAATTTTAAAAAAAGAAAGAATACACTTGCAGTGAAATTCAGGATTTTGAGAGTTGCCCTGTTGAAAGTGTGTGGGTAAGGACAGAGCAGGGGGGGGGAAGAAGGAGATATTGTTGTGGGGGTATACTACAGACTTCCAAATCAACCGGAGGAACAGGATGATGCATTTATTTATTATTTATTTATTATTATTATTTGTACAACAGCTTACTAAACTTTCACAGAGACAGGATGTAATGGTTATGGGAGATTTTAACTATCCAGCTATTTACTGGAAATCTAACTCTGCTAGACATGGGGCATCCTGCAGATTCTTGAACAGTCTTGCAGACAACATCTCTCAGAAGGTGGAGGTGGGAACCGGAGGATCTGCTATCCTAGATTTAATTCTGACTAACAGGGAAGAACTGGTTGATGAGGTAGAAGTTATAGGATCCTTGGGGAATCCTGACCACATCAGCTTGGAATTTGACAATGAGGGATGTGAAACTAGGACATAGTAGGACTCGTATCCTGGACTTCAGGAAGGCTGATTTCAAAAAACTCAGAGAAATATTAGGTAGGATCCTGTGGCTGGAAATGCTGAGGGGGAAATCTACACAGGAAGGATGGGAGATGCTGAAAAATGAAGTGCTTAAGGCACAATCGCAAACTGTTCTGGTAAGAAAGAAAGGTGGGAGATGGGTAATGAAGCCAAGGTGGCTGAACAAGAAACTCTCTGAAGAGCTGAAATTAAAAAGGGAAATGTACAGGAAATGGAAGGAGAGCCAAATTACTGATGATGAGTACAAGAAGCAGGCTCAAATCTGTAGGGATGGTGTCAGAAAGGCTAAAGCGCAGATGGAGCTGAGGCTTGCGAGGGATGCTAAAAATAACAAGAAAAATTTCTATGCCTATGTTCGGAGCAAAAAAAAAGAACAGGGATGGGGTAAGCTCACTGCTAGGGGAAGACAGTCAAGTTTTAACAAGGGATGAAGACAAAGCGGAATTACTCAACTGTCACTTTGCATCAGTCTTTAAGTGTAAGGCGAGCTGTATACAAACTGAAGAATGAAGGGCAGGAGGAACTGCCAGTACAGAGTAGAAAGGAAATGGTTAGAGAGCATTAGGTGCCTTAAATACTTTCAAATCTCCAGGGCCAGATGGCTTGCTAAAAGAAATTACAGATGTTATTTCAGAGCCTCTAGCTCTAATCTTTGAGATGTCCTGGTGTTGTGCTGGAAGACTGGAGAAGAGCAAATGTTGTCCCAATCTTCAAGAAGGGAAAAAAGACGGACCCAGGAAATTACAGGCCTGTCAGCTTGACATCAATACCTGGAAAAATTCTAGAGCAGATTATCAAATGCTCTGTCTGTGAGCACCCTGCATGGAATGAGTTAATTGGAAGTAGCCAGCATGGGTTTATCAAGAATAAGTCATGCCAGACCAACCTTATCTCCTTTTATGACACAGTTACTAAAATGGTTGACTTTGGCAATGCTGTGGATATAGTGTATCTAGATTTCAGTAAAGCATTTGACAAAGTTTCTCATGATATCCTTGAGGATAAGCTGGTTAAGTGTGGGCTGGATGGTGCAACCGTTGGATGGATTCATGGTTGGTTGAAAAATCATATCCAACGAGTGCTCGTAAATGGTTCTGCGTCTGAAGTCTCAAGTGGAGTGCCACAGGGCTCAGTCCTGGGCTTGGTGTTGTTCAATGTTTTTATAAATGACCTGGAGGAAGACATAGAGGGGATGCTTATCAAATTTGTAGATGACTCAAAGCTGGGTGGGATTGCTAATTCTGAAGACAGAGTCAGGATTCAAAATGATCTAGATAGGCTGGATCAGTGGGCTGAGGCAAAATGAAATTCAATAGAGATAAGTGCAAAGTCCTACAACTAGGCACAAAAAATCAAATCCACAGATATAGAATGGGAGGGACTTGGCTTGACAGCCGCACATGTGAAAGGGATCTAGGTGTCCTGGTTGATCACAACCTCAACATGAGCCTGCAGTGTGATGTGGCTGTGAAGAAAGCTAATGCAATCTTAGGATGCATTAACAGAAGCATTGTGTCCAGATCACGGGAGGTGGTAGTTCCGCTCTATTCTGCTATGGTCAGGCCTCACCTGGAGTACTGTGTCCAGTTTTGGGCACCACACTTTAGGAAGGATGTTGACAAGCTGGAGCGTGTCCAGAAGAGGGCGACCAGGATGGTGAGAGGGTTTGAATCCAAGTCTTATGAGGAAAGGCTGAAAGAGTTGGGTATGTTTAGCCTGGGAAAGAGAAGACTTAGAGGGGACATGATTGCAGTCTTCAAGTATTTGAAGGGCTGTCATGTTAAAGATGGAGCACATCTATTTTCTCTTGCTCCGGACTGCAAGACTAGATCTAATGGGTGGAAATTACAAGGGAGTCATTACCGGCTAGATATCAGGAGAAACTTCCTAACTGTAAGAGTGGTTGAGCAGTGGAACAGTCTGTCTCGTGAGATGGTGGATGCTCCTTCCCTGGATGTTTTCAAGCGGAGGCTGGACAACCATCTTTTAGGTATGTTGTAGGTATGTAGGACTATCTTTTGGCTATGCTCCTACAGAGTGCAGGGGGTTGGACTAGATGACCTGCAAAGTCCCTTCCAACTCTAACATTCTATGATTCTATGATCCCCAGATCACTCGAGTGAAAAACGATTGGGTTAAGTGTAGGACACTTTGTAAGTGAACCAGGTTGCATGTTTAACTGAATGATGTGTGTTACAGAAAAACGCAGAAGTAGACCTGTCAGACTGCCTAAGATCTCAAAGTGACAGGTAGCTACCCAGTTAGCGTTTGGGGGATACTGTTTCAGGGGCAAGCAATAGCCAAATGGGCCCTAGGGAGACAGGAGAAGTAGGGACCTCCATCTCTGATTTTTCCCCACCCTTCCTGAGGGGCCCATGACACTGCCCTATGTTTTAATTATGGTGTGTGCACATTTATTTTAGCTTTAGGTTTAATTGTTTGAATAGTGCATTTTTGCGTGGTTTAAATGGTTTTTAAGATATGCTTTTATTAGGTATGTTTTTAATCTGTTAGATGCCTTGGTGGCCCTGATGACAGCAGAAATGCCATATACAAGTTTTGTAAATAAATATTATAATTGCAGTATTAAGGGCTGAAAAGCAGGGAAGATTAATTTCATATAATAAGAGAACAGCCAATTCTTTGAAAGATTCTAGTATAATAAGGATGTGCCCAAGTACAGCAATTCCACCAACTACTGAAAGATGCACATAGATGGACTTCATTATTTGGCAGATAGCCAGTTCTTTGAACTAAATGCAACTCCCCCTTTTTTAAACATGATTAACAAAACTATTGGCTTACACACATGCAGACACTACAATTTAACCATTATTTATTTAGGCATCAGTACCCTGCTTTTCTTCCCAATGGAAACCCAAGTGGCTTACAGCACCATTCTCCCCACTCCTTTGTATCCTCACAACAATCCTACAAGGCAAGTTAGATTAAAAGAGATTGACAAAATCACCCAAGTAAGCTTGCAAGCAGAGTAAGGATTTAAACCTAGTTTTCTCAAATCCTAGTCTGACTCTCCAACCAGCTCATAATCAAAGATTAACTTAATGGTTGCCTCTTCAGAAATATATTTACATCAAGTACTCACAGTGAATAAAACGTTCACATATTAACAGACACATTCTGTCAATCTCAGTAAACTGTCTCTTCCACTGAAAGAGCAACAACTTTTCAGATACTGCTACTGCTAAACTGCTGAGATGACCCCAAACAAGATGAAGAAGTGGAACCAGATAGAAAGCCAAAGTGAAGTTTTCAGAACAGTAAGCAAATAATGATGGAAGGCAGCACAAATCTGGAAAACCTGGAATCTACTAAGAAAGTGCAGACCATATATTAAGATATTCCAAACCCTGTCAAGTCAAACACTAGCACAGAAATGGAGAATGAAAAAGACATTTTAATGATGGGACTACAAGGATGCACACCAAGGGTTTCCCTCAAATCTTACAATAACATTAACAGTTGCACATGAGAACTGTACACCTGCAGTGAATCAAATTTACTGTAGAAATCTAAACAATTGTTGAAAATAATATCTAAACATATTTCATATCTAAACATGTTTCAACCAGCTTTTTACTGCTTCTCTTATCCTGCACCATATCTGCTCAGAAAGTTTACCAAAGAACTCTGTACTAGACCCCACACAGGGAGACTGTAAAGCAGCAAGGCTGGGCAAGGGAAAACTTTGCTACTCTTCAAATAGTTCTGAAGCATTACCTGTTAAGTGCTCCAGAACCGATTACTATACTAGCAGAGTACACAGCCACCAGGTACATAAAAAAGCTAAATTATAAAGAATCACAAAATGGTTCAGGGATGAAAAGAGAGTGACTGTGTCACTTATCACATCAGACACAATCACATTCTACAAAACAAACCCATTACCAAAGGACATGATTTCTAAGGAAATAATTTGAAAAAATTGGTTTTAATTTTTTGAGATACAAAAGATAGTACCAAAAAAAATAAGCACATGTAAAAGCCTGCTTACAAGTAACAAACGATACATTCACTGTACTCAGAAATGAATGTGCAAGAG
The DNA here is from genome assembly GCA_029375565.1 of Gekko gecko. Classification (NCBI taxonomy): domain Eukaryota; kingdom Metazoa; phylum Chordata; class Lepidosauria; order Squamata; family Gekkonidae; genus Gekko; species Gekko gecko. The sequence continues at coordinate 157,167,601 of JAPDNY010000003.1, read as the reverse complement.
ACCCATATTTTCTTACATAAAAATTAAAGAATATTATTGTTTACAAAGGAGACCTCACCAACTTACATTTGTGAATTTTTCATTCAGTCGATTTTCTGTAAAAAAGAATTGTTGGAACAACCACCATAATCACCTGAAAAGAAGACTTTTTTTAACCTTTTCTGACTTTCTAAAGTGGGTGGCTGTCTTCCACTCAGGTAAAAAACTCTACTGAAATGCATCTAGATGAGGTGATGCGAGATCTATGTGAGAGGTTACCTTCTCACAGTGCATGTGGAAAGTGTTGGGAGAAGGCACACGGGGAGAGTGTTAGAGAAAGCACACACTGAATTCATTTTCCAGCAGAGAGGAATGGCAATGAAAGTGATCCAGCTGCTAGCAAGTTCTGCCTTCAAGGTTGCAGGCAACAGAAAGTCAGGTGGAGTCACCAGCTGGTTTCTGCACATTGTGCAAGCTTTGGAGCTCTTGCTTTGCCAGCAACCTTGAAGGCAGAGCTCTGTTACTCCCTTATATTGTACTTGGCATGCAAGATACAAATGAAACAGGCTGGGAGGACGAGGGTTTCAACACACTTTACCTATTACAAAATTCATAAGAGAGATATTTGTGTCTAGAAGTATTTAGCAAGTCTAAAATTCCCTTCCTCCTAAATGTGTTATGGTGGTTTCATTTATTTTTAATCTGATGTTCTAAGTACCAAAGTAAAGCTGCAAGTGCATGAAAAACTCACATTAGGCTACACAGAACAAATTGCAAGCAATGGGAGCATCTTTTTCCTAGTGGTTCACAGCTATGAAATGCTAAATTGCAGAATGACAAGGGGAGGCAAGTCATTCCACTTCCTGTGCAGTCACATAAGCCTTAGAAGCATATATAACAACAAAGCTGGTAGCTGACATCCAAGTCCTAACTGGCAGTAGTTCCTGACAATGCATAGGATTAGAACTGACCCAGAATTGATGGCTTAAGCACCTGCCAACAGAAGTAGTCACTGTTAAAGCCATATGATTTTGTCACCTAGCCAATGAAGTAAAAAACTGTCATCAGAGCTCATTATCAGAATGGTAATTTAGAGGCTGCTAGATAGGAATAGACACAAGATGGAAAAATGTGGGTTGTCTCAGTTCGTGGTCAATCCATGAAGCAAACCACAAACCGAACTGGGAGCTTTGTTTGCAAACAGAACCAGTTTGTGGCTCTGTAAACCCCATTGAAAGGGACCAGTCTCCCTTTTAAACGTGGTTTGCAGAAAGCCCAAAAAACAGCTGAGTGTTGGGAAGCAGCGTACTCCCCCTGGCTCGGCTCTTTTTTTTGGGGGGGGGGGCAGAAGACAGGTCAAAATTATTTCAATTTTAACTGTATTTATTGCTCAGTTACTTAGGCATCTTAACTCTAATTAGCTCTTCCTGGCAACTACCTCCCCCTATCTTGTATACAATATTTGATGGAATCTGTTTCAGTGAATCTGAAGGAGTGTCCATACCAAGTCTCTCAGTTCTTGTTTGTACCCAGAATTGAACTTTGTCTTGAGGGTGCCACTGGACTCAAACTTCATTCCCACATCTGTTAACTCTTGTATTTGTATGCTAATTTACTGCCATTCACAGATCTTTCTTACATCCAATCTCAGCTATAATCACCCAGTACTTATGAATCTTGACTCTAAATGGCCCTTCCTGACAACAATCCCCACCCCACCCTCTATAATTGAGGAGGTTCTGCTCCACTGTATCTGAGGAAGTATGTCTGCACATGAAAGTTTATATTGTGAATAAAATTTTGTTGGTCTTAAAAGGTGCCACTGGACGCAAACTTTGTTCTACTGTAATTTGTAAATCCCCTTGGGTCCTGCTTGGCAGGATTAAATCAGGGTAGAAACATTTTAAAAAATTATAACTAACAAGTGGAGACCCGCAAGAAACTTGCGGGATGGTCATCCCATTCCTCACACCTTTGCTTCCTCCCCTCTACCCTTACCTATCTCACACTCTTTCTCCCTTCTGAGGGTGGAGCCATAGACTCAACCCTCCAAAGCAGCTATTTTATCCAAGGGAACTGATCTCTGTCACCCGGACAACAGTTGTAATTCTGGGTGATCTCCAGCCCTCACCCAGAGGCTGGCAATGGTAGTTCTCATGGAGGAAATGGCTGGTTTGGAGGGTGGAGTCTATGGCATTATACTGGTCTGAATTCCTCCCCTCCTCAAACCCTACCATCCCCAGGATCCACCCCTTAAATGTCCAGGAGTTTCCCAATCCAGAGTTGGCAACCCTATTTCCTTCCCACCCAACAGCCAACTTAACCTTTATCTGCCTTTATCTGTCTTCAGCTTTTTGTCTCCACCCCCTCCCCCACAGCTTCTACCAAGGAAAATTATAGTCTTTCTCCACAGTGGGGACCAAAGCAGCTTACATTATTCTCACCTCCTTTTTATCTGCACAACAACCCTGTGAGGTTGGTTAGGCTGAAAGTATGTGACTGGTCCAAAATCACCCAGTCAGCTTCCACCGCAATATGGGGATCTGAACCTGGGTCTTGCAGACCCTACTCTGAGGCTCTAACTGCTGCATCACTGCTGGCTTTCATAGGGTGGCTGCTGAACAGCAGCAAGCAGCCAGGTCAAGTTGAGTCATGCAAATTAGGTGGTATCAAGTCACCCAGAGGGTGCTGCCTAGGGATGCCAGCCTCCAGGTGGGATCTGGGGATCCCCTGGAATTACTGCTCAGCTCCAGACTACTGAGATAACTTCCCCTGGAGAAAATTGATGCTTTGGAGGGTGGACTCTAGGGCATTGTACCCCACTGAGGTCCCTGTCCTCCCCAGGCTCCATCCCCAAATCTCCAGGAGTTTCCAGACCTGGAGCTGGCAGCCCCACTACCCCCATCCCCTGCCAGTGCCCGTGGGGGGACCTGGCAACCCTATACTGCTGCCAGGCCTAGGGTTGGCAACCTCCAAGTGGGGCCTGGAGAGTGAACTCCAGAGATCTGTGAACAACAGAGATCTGTCTCCCTGGAGAAAATGGCTTCTTTGGAGGGTGGATTCTGTGGCATGATGCCCAGCTGAGTCCTCTCCCTTCCCCAAATCCTGCCCTCCTTGCACTCCAAACCAAAATCTCTAGGAATCCCCCAGCCTGGACCCAAGGCTCCCTCCCTCCCCCTCCCTCCAAGGCCAAAAGAGGCCTGGAAAGAAAGGGCCCCTTCCCCCCACCCTTTTACTGACAGAGCCAGTCAGAAGCCTCCTCTCCTCCCCCCCCCCCAACGTTCTAATCTCTCACCGTTGAGGCCTGGAGTCAGGTCCCTGCAGAGGCCATTTCAAAAGGCTTTTTGGGGGGAATTCAACCATCCCTGAAGGGATTTCCTCACTTTTCGGATTTTTCTACAAACCCAGGAAGTCTACTGACTATGTAGGAAAAGCTGTTGGGGGAGAGTGAGGCCCTGTTGGTGGGAATAGGTATCCGCACAGAAAAAAAAAGTCTGGGAATTAGAATAAGGATTTTAGCTTACAAAGTTACAGTGTCATGTAAAAGCTGCGTCTTCTCTAATTTGTTGTGTTCCTCGTTTGTTTGTATACCTTTACCTTTTGCAACTCAGATCTCATTGTTCTATTCAGAGCTAATTTAAGACTGTCCCCATGTACAGAGTACTTCCCATATGCTAGCTTCCTTGTCCAAACAGAAGCCCCCTCCATTTCTAGTACATTTAGGTTTTCTGTAACTTCCCTACTAAAGTCATCTAAGTAATTCATTAGTATGATACTTGCTGATATCATTAAATCATTAGGAAAGATGTTAACCAGTCTGAATGCAACACTTTATTATTTATTTAATTGGGCTTCTAGCCCGCCCTCCCCCCGGCAATAAGCTCAGGGCAGGTTACAACATTCTTTAAAACGTACAAAAATTTAAAATAGAATATAGCCATAAAACAGTTACAAAACAGTATTGTTTTGCTCCCATAAACTATGTAAAAAACACAGCAAAGATTCCTTCAAACGGCGATCTTCAACCCTTCCAGACCTGGGACCCATTCAGCTGCAAATATATGACAGGAAGTGGCCAGAGTTATGACCACATCAAGGCCTGTATGTGGGCAACAATATTCAAGGTATTAACCTTTAAAGCCCTGTGTGGTCTGGGACCAACATATCTGCAGGACCGTTTTTCCCAGTATACCCCTCAAAGAGCTTTAAGCTGGTAGTCCCTGGCCCAAAGGACATTCGCTTAGCCTCAACTGGAGCCAGAGCCTTTTTAGCTCTGGCCTGGTGAAACACTCTCCCATGTGAGATCAGGGCCCTGCAGGACTTGTTACAGTTCCACAGGGCCTGTAAAATGGAGATGTTCCACCAGGCCTATGGTTGAGGCAGCAGGTGTCGTAAGAACATAAGAGAAGCCAATGTTGAATCAGGCCAATGGCCCATCTAGTCCAACATTCTGTCACACAATGGCCAAAAATACCAGGTGCCATCAGGAGGTCCAGCAGTGGGACCAGGACACTGGAAGCCCTCCCACTGCTGCCCCCCCAGCACCAAGAATAGAGTGTATCACCTGCCCCAGACTGAGAGTTCCTATCTATACCTTGCAGCTAATAGCCACTGATGGACTTCTGCTCCATATGTTTATCTAATTCCCGCTTGAAACTGTGGGTTGTCTCAGTTCGTGTCTAACTACATCAGCCTCCCCTGCTCTGCCTGATATCATCTATACTGTGCTGCTGTCTGCATGTCTTTATTTTTTATTTTATTTATCATTTATAATTTAGATTTTTATACCATTCTTCTCTGAATTGCCCAGGATTGGCTTTTCTTGTACACTCATAAAGATTGTCTTCTTAGGGATTTTTAAGATTGTGTTGATCGCCATTTGATTGTAGGTTAATATTTGTAATTATGTTTTTAACTCCTTGAATTGTTATGTAATTATGTTGTATAATTACTGTTGTAACCCGTCTGAGCACAGGCTAGAAATTCAGTAATAAATAAATAATGTACAAAAGAATTGTGGACAGGAAAGAGAATTCACGTATCAGGAGTTCTACTGTAGTGAGGAACAAACCAAGAGTCAGAGCCATGGAGGAATCCTCTCCATTACTCAGTGACCCTGCCTCACTGTCCTGCAGTTCTGCATGCAAAAAGAGGAATGAGGCATGGCACCCTTGCTCTCTACACAGCAGGTCCCTCCAAAAGGAAACAAAGAGAGGGCTGCACCACAGAAGCGCTTGATGACTCAGCAAAAGGGGGCTCTGAAACCCACAGTTGGGGTGCAGAGTCTGGCCCATGAATTGAAGAGTACTTGCCTTAAAAGATGTATTCAAAGCTTGCTGTGTGTTTGTACTGCACTAGTTTTGAATTTTTGTTGCAGCATTGTTTATGGTATGCCTGATACTGTTTTCTCTATTTCACTGTTTATTTTAATTTCTTGCTTTTGTGTCTCAGTGAGAAAGTTGGCATGTGAGTGCAAAAAATATAAATAAATGGTCATGTGCCACTATTTTTGTCACAAGGTGAATATGATAAAGTTGCATTTTTATGAAACCACTGGACTGTCCTACTCATTTTTACGTAACAGTTAGACTGACCTATTCAGTGTAGCAAAAATGATCAGTTATGTGAAGATGCATTTGACATGTACACTGCACACAAACACATACATATAGCAATAGAGCTATAATATACAGTAAGGGACTACACAAGTAAGAAGGAAAACTGTCATCTCATGATAATTGTTTTACTGTAGTATTTAAGTCACCCACTTGCCCTGATACATGTGGCGAGTTAAAAACTGCCTCCAAGATCTAGGATTGCCAGCCACTGGCTGTCAACTGGAGGGGTCCCTGGGGGGGAGTAGCATCAGTACAGTTATGACATTACTTATAGAGAAAATCCAGACGTGACATCACACCTCTGTAGCAATCACCAGAAATTTTATGGTAAAGCCATAGAGTTTCTGGAAGTTCCTAGAAAAGGCAGTTCTTTTCTACATTACTGTTCTCTCGATGGCTGCAAGAGTGGCAGCAGAAAACAGAAGCTGGAGGCAGGGGATCCACTAATCCTGGTGGGAAAATGGCAGGATCCACTTTCCCAAAGTTAAATCAATTTCTTCATTTTAAAAACACTGTTTCTGAATTGGTTCTTTTAGTAAAGTGTTTGGAAATCACAGTTCTAAAAAAAATTCTTTCAAATGGTTACAATGGCGCTTCACTGGATAGTCTTGGACATTCCTCCTGTGAACTCTTTTCTATGTTTGTGATAACCCAAATCCCCCCATTTGTGGTTAGAACTCACTATTTCGCAACCCCACTTATTTTTAAATGGCAATTTTGCACTTTTTTGTGAATAATGCCATGATAGAAATATATCGACTGGATGGGCAGTACGAAGATTTTATTTTTAACACAATGGGTTGTATTATTAAGAAGTACAATGTAATCCAATCAAGATGGGTAGCCATATTAGTCTGTCTGGAGTGAGCTCCCGTCTCTAGTTCCAGCTCCTGCCAACCTAGCAGTTCGAAAGCAAGAAATTGCAAGTAGATAAATAGGTACCACTTTGGTGGGAAGGTAACAGCGTTCCGTGCGCCTTGGTGTTTAGTCATGCCGGCCACACGACCACGGAAACGTCTTCGGACAGCGCTGGCTCTTCGGCTTTGAAACGGAGATGAGCACCGCAACCCTAGAGTCGGATTCGACTGGCTTTCGAGCAAGGGAACCTTTACCTTTACCTAGCAGTAGAAAAGAGCATGAGTCCACTAGCATCTTAAAGAGTTACAAAATATGAGGCAGGGTATGAGCTTTCGTGAGTCACTGCTCACTTCTTCAGAACTTCAGAACTCACCTCACTTCACAAAAGCTCATACCCCACCATATATTTTGTTAGTCTTTAAGGTGCTACTGGACTCTTGGTCTTTTCTAATGTAATACAATGTTTTCTTATTACAAATCTGCACACCATTTCAGCTGATGAAATTGCTATCCCTCTACTGTGAGAAACCTTTGGGGGGTTTTCTTCCTTAGACAAGATGTTCACTATCACCATTATTTAGGAAACCACAGTAGCAATCCTGTGCAACTTTAAGAGTATATTTTTATCCAGAATAATTTTGTGGAATTGATAGTTGTTATGGCATGTATGACAACACCGAACGTATTTGCAACGTGTAATTAAAAAACTGCCTCCCAGCAAACAAACTTTACAAAAGTACATTCTTCTTTATCCCTTTATACTATAAACTACAAATGTGGGTATGAGCAGGCAGACAGGCTGTCTGAAAAATCTGTCTGTTGAAAGGCCGAAAGTACTGTACAATGCAGACTTAAAAATCATCCCACAAAGCACCTAAAGGTGAAGGTGCAAGCTGGGTCTAACACACCACTTCATAAAACCCAGCTGAAATATCAACTTCTCCACAGAAGTTGGGCTTTGGAGTGGCCTCTACAAATGACTGAGAAGATCCACACCTTTACAGACTCCACCTCATAAGTAAGCAAGCCTTTGAGCAAGCCATCTCCTAAGGATTGAGTAGCCCAGGCAAACCCAATCTCATCAAATCTCAGAAGCTAAGCAGGGCCGACCCTAGAAGTACTTGGATGGGAGACCTCCAAGGTATACCAGGGCTGGGACGCAGAGGGAGGCAATAGCAAGCCACTTCTCTGAATATCCAAGCCCCACCGGTGGTCACCAGAAGTCAATCATGACTTCCAGGCACGCACGTACATACACAAACACCCAAAAAAAACAACAACCCCAAAACCCCTCAAAATGTCCTAACAGTTTTTCCTTCAGAAGAGGTATAAAAAAAATATATTATTATGTAGCATTTCAAGAGGCTGTGTTTTTCTGCTAAAAGTAGATTTTAATGGAAATTACATTTATGAGAGATCGTTCAAACAAGGTACAAAAGTAACTATTTATATTACACTAGAGACTCATGTAGTATCTCCAGAAAACCAAATATAGTTGTGTACCTCATACTTTCACCCTAGACGCTTGCTTACCTATAGTGCCAGTTGATCACCCAACAACACTTGCAATAGTGCTTCCCTTTACAATTTGTTTGTTCCTCTCTCAGGAGGATATTAATCCTGAGTTACAGTGTCTTCAAATCCTACCAACCGCCATCTCTTCACGATCTTCCAGTTGAACAAACTGGAGCTCAGAAAATTGTAGACCACAGTATATATCACCAACACCTTCTGCCAGGCTTAACAGATGCACAGGTTCCTGCCTTTTCTTTGCGGAATGCAAGATGACCCAAGGCACTCTGGGATGATATAAAGCACAGTACACGGCTAAGCATGAAGAAACGTCTCTATTGGATCTGTGTTTTAACACCTTACTCTCACCAGTGACCTTGGCCAGGCGTTCTTATAAATTGAGTCCAGGGACAGCAGCTGCAAAGGTGCCCATCCGCTTAACTCAGCCCCAGAGGATGACTGGATGGCTAGAGCGAGGGATGAAGAAGGCAGTCTACTCAAATGAATCAGCACACATGCACACCCAGAGGCATCACCCCAGAGAAGGGGCAACGTGAAAACAAGCTAGTCAAATCAATCACACAATCAGCAGCCCTCCTAAACACATCTGTATGGCTGCCTTTGGCACCTGCAGCCGCCCTCTAATGTCCAAGCCTTGTCATCCCTGCTCTCCCACCTCTCATCCAGCGCCTATCAACACCTCCTCTCCCCAACACCCTCCCCCCCCCACACACACACACACCAAGCACAACTCTGCGCTGGTTCCAGACATCCTCCCACCCGCCATCTCAGGCCCCACACTCTCAAGCCTCGCCTCCCCCTCCGCGCGCGCACACACACACACAGCCGTGTTTCGTCACGCATCACTCCCACCACCCGCCTCTCTCCCCAGCCCACACACCATCCTAGCACGAAACGACACCACCACCCCTTCCCTCGACCAAGCAGCTGCCCGGTCATGTCTCCGAGTACCCCTGGTCGTCTCAGGCAGGCACAACTTCCCGTTCCCGTCGCGAACCTTAGCAGACCAGCCTCCTACCACGGCGCAATCCTCGGCGCGGCCGCCCCCTCACAAACCTGCGCCTCCCAGCCGTTTCCCACATATGTCGCAGGCAACCTGCCTGGCCCGAGGCCTGTTCTTCTTACCTGTCAGCGGAGGCCGCATCCTCCTCCTCCTGGCACGCAAGCTCAGCCAAGCCTCCAACCGCCCAACCAGTTCCGCGTCGAAAGCCTGAAGCAGAGTGAAGGGGCGGAGCAAACCAATAAGCGGGAGGGGTGGTGGAGGACGAACCATTCCGCCGCGCAGAGGCGAAACAAGCGCGCCAATCCTTACAGCGGCGGGAAGAGGCGCTGTAGAGTCCTTGACAGGGGCTTTGAGCACCACGGCCAGCGCAGCCCTCATCCCACGGTGGGGAAACGCTCAAGCTGACGCCTGTAGGGTAACAAACTGCCCCTCACTCTTGGGACTGCTAAAGCGCTATTCAGAGAGTTGTTATCACAATCAAAATAAGGCGATCAAATAATTATCCAAACGGAAGGCATTTTGCAAATAAAAACTGCCACCTCCCTCAGTATAAGATGCCACCACCACCCTCTGCTTATTCATTAACATACGGATTTATTGGGGAATGGGTAAAAGTCGGGTATTGATTATTTTAAACAGATACTCATGAATTCATAGGATTTTTATATTTAATCAAAATAAAACCACAGTCATATCATGTCTTAGTCCATAGGCAACTTCCCACCACAGTACAAAAATGTGGTTGCAAAGCACATGGATCTAAGGATTTTTACCTTTGGTCCCCCAAATTCACCATCAAATCACATATCATGTCTATAGCCACAGCTTGCACCAGAGAAATCACTGAGCCACTGATTCATGGTACTGCCACAGCACAAAAACATGGTTTCAAAGCACAGATCCTCATGGATCCTCATGATTTTTACATTCGGTTACCTCAGATTCACTACTAAATCATGTCATATCTATGGACACAGACTGCACTGCAAAAACTGTGCATCCACTACTTTGTAGCATCAAGAGGGTGCAAAAATGTGGTTCCAAAGAGAGGATCCTCAGGATTTTTATGATGGGTCAATCCCAAATTCACTATCAAATCACATATCCTGTCCACAGATTGCACCACAAAAATCACACACACACACCTTTGTGGCACTGCCATTGTGAAAAAACAGGAATCAAAGGCACCCCAAACTCACCATCAAATCACATATATGACATCCATAGCAACAGATTGCACCACAAAAATTACAGATCCACTGCTTTGTGGCACTGCCGCGGCACAAAAACATAGTTCCAAAGCACAGCTCCTCGTGAATCCTCATTATTTTTGCATTGGGTCTCCCCAAATTCACCATCAAATCACATATCATGTCCAAGGCTAGACTGAAACACAAAAAATACAGATCCACTGCTTTGCAGTAGCTCCATGGAACAAAAACATGGTTCGAAAGCATGGAACCTCCAGATTTTTACTTTTGGTCACCACAGATTCACTATCAAATAACCCCTCATGTCCACGGTCACAGACTGAACCACAAAAATCACAGTTCCATAACTTCATATCAACATCACAGCATGTATACCTGGATCCATAGTATGGATCCCTCTTGGATTTTCATGGTTTCCACATGGGGTCCCCCAAAACTCAACTCCAAATTACATCCAGATCTACAGACTGTACCACAAAACTCACCATTTTGTGATACCACCATGGTACAAAAGCTTCATTAAAAACATGGATCCTGGATAATATACCAAAAGTGTATAAAATTATATTTTTAAAACATATGTGAAAGATCATTGTAAGAATATAAGGTGAAATTTGGAAAACAAGTACTGAGGTATTTAAATTGGTAATTTGATGAAGCAATGAAATCCTCTACTATTTAGATACCTATGTAAATGCTTGTGTATGTATTAAATTACATGGTTTAGATTTTGAAATGGATTGAAGAATACAATAGATAAAGTATACAGACATATAACCTTTCATAGGTTATCTAAGCATGTAAATTGATGGTGTAACTGAACCCCCCCACATTTATATATTTGTGTGTTTTGTCTCTGTGATGTTTGTCTTTATAAAAAATAAAATCTTTAAAAAGAAAAAACATGGATCCTCATGTTGCCCATCAATACATTTACAGCCCCCCTGTTGGATTAATTGTGCCCGCTGTGGCTCTTTTGGTTTAAAAAAGGGGCCAGGAGAGAGGCAGAAGCCTCCCCTCTCACAGTGGTACTGATCCAATATTGAGCCTCTTTGGTGCTTCTTGAACAAGGAGCTCACAGCTGGTCTCCTACTGCAAGTCCTTGTGGCAATCTTGGGTTACACATAACATCCTGTTTTACCCTGGCATGATGGCATACTTCTAGCCTTTTGCCCTGCTAGAATATTGCTTTTCCACAATCATCTTAAAACAGGATTAAATGCTGGTTGCACCTGGTTTTTAATTTAATGCTGTGTTCCTCAGAAACATCTGATAATTCCCCAACATCCCAAAATATATTTAACTAGGAATAAGGCCCATTGTGGAAATAAATACAACGGGCTCTAGAAAGAGGCTCTGGGAGAGTGCCCTGGCTTTGGGCACCCAGTGACAATTTGCTGTGGCAATCTCAGCAAGGTATAATGACAGAGTCCACCATTTTCTCCAGAGGAACTGATCTTTGCTACCTGAAGAGGAGCAGTAATTTTGAGTGATCTCTCAGCCCCAGGTTCCCCAGGAGGGAGTGGCTGGTTTGGAGGGTGGAGTCTATGACATTGTACCTGTCTGAGGTCCCTCCCCTCCTCAACACTCACTCTCTCCAGGTTCGACCCCTCAACTCTCCAGTAATTTCCCAACCTGGAGATGACAACCCTATCTCCCTCCCAGCCAACCATCAACCTTCCTTTAGTTTTCCATCTCCTCCCTATCCCTCCTAGAGAGCAGTTGTAATTTTGAGTGATCTCCAGCCCCCACCTGGAGATTGGCAACAATGGTTCCCCATCAGGGAATGGCTGGATTGGAGGGTGGAGTCTATGGCATCGTACCTGTCTAAGGTGCCACCCCTCTTCAAACCTCACCCTCTCCAGGCTCCATCCTTCAAATCTCCAGGAATTGTCCGCCTGGAGTTGACAATCTGATCAGAACTGGGTCCAATGAGTTTTCTCCCAAAGGCCAACATAGGTGTGGAAAGGGCCTTTTACTGACAGAGGAGAAAGTACAGGTGCCAACTCTGATTAGGGAAATACCTGGAGATTTGGGGGGGTGGATCCTGTGGAGGGCAGCATTTGGGGTGTGTGTGGAAGGACTCAGCAGGGTATAATGCCATGGAGTCTACCCTCCACAGCAACCATTTTCTCCCGGGGAACTGATCTCTGTCATCTGGAGGTCAATTGTAACAGTGGGAGATCTCCAGGTCCCACCTGGAGATTGGCAGCCCTATGGGAAAGTCAGCTGCACAGTGGGGAGTTGAAGAAAATGGTCTGATGGTTGCTGGCCCACCTCGTTAGCCAGCCAGCCAGCCATGCTGAAGCTAAGCAGGAGAAAGAGCCTTTTTCCATTTATTCTGACAGGAAAGTGGCCATTGGGGAGGGGGTTATGGGCGCGGGAGGGGAGGGGGTTATACTGAAAGTCCTTTGTTTCTTTACTCACAGAACCAAGCTTGGCTGCCTACCAACAGCCACTGAGGGGACAGTCCCTCACAGGAGTCAAGAGAACTGTCTTCCTCAGGAGAGAGAGCTGGTCTGCCAGCAAATCTGTCTAAAGGGGGAGTGGGTGGGGAAAGGAGCAGACCCAGCACCCGGCCAATGGCACGCGAGTACTCTTGAGTGGCGGCTGATGGGCCAATGGCTGAGAGAGAGCATTTTACAGCCAATGGGAGTGCATGGAATCTTACGAAACCAAAAGATAATTATTTATAAGGAGAGATTAGAAGAAATTGCCTTCAGCCACAATTCTTGTACCTGCCATTATTCCTTTAATTTCTCCTTCGCCCATTTTCTAAGAGGCTTATGATTTCTGTCTGTATTAGTTCTTTCCTGTTATCTCACCTAATGAACTAAGCTGATGGGGAAAAAGTCAATTCATTTGAAATATGAACTCTGAGGAGAGTTTTACAGGTACCACAGACCACCAAAAAGACAAATGAATAGGTTCTAGATCAAATGAAGCCTGAACTCCCCATAGAAGCTAAAATGATGAATCATACTCTGGTCATATTATGACAAGAGAAAAGTCACTTGAAAAAAAATAATGCTAGGAAAAGTTGAAGGCAGCAGGAAAAGACACAACAGGAGATGGATTGACTCAATCGAAGAAGCCACAGCCCTCAGTTTGCAAGATCTGAGCAAGGCTGTTAACAATAGGACATTTTGGAGAATGTTAATTAATAGAGTTGGTTTAGGTCAGAAGCGACTTGATAGCACTTAACACACTCAACTCACCTAGCCATACTAAAACAAAAATGGAGTCTAAAATTTCTTCTTTATTTTCTCTCCTATTCTACAATAGTCTCCAAAGCTTCACTGTTTCAAAAGAACACAAGAACATAAAAGAGGCCATGTTGGATCAGGCCAGTGGCCCATCCAGTTCAACACTCTGTATCACGCAGTGGCCAAAACCCTCCTAAAATAGTTTAAAGAATTAAATAGAGCTCTAGAGGCACCTTGAAGATGTTAGCCTTTGATTATTTCCATATAGAAGTTTTACTCTGCTTGGGTGGCCAAAGCAGAGCAAATTCCTCCAATCATTGATCCATCATCCACCTTCTAGTATCTTCCTGGTTTACTCCAACATTTTCTAAACCTGCTTTGGTATGATGTTTCCTGGATGATCATAGTCAAAGTGAATTTTGGGGCTATGTGGATTGGAGTGGGGGCGGAGTGAGGTATTTGTGAATTTCCTGCATTGTGCAGGGGGTTGGACTAGATGACCCTGGAGGTCCTTTCCCAACTCTATGATTCTATTAAAGTATGCACTGTTGTACCCAGAAAGGTCATGTTATTTTCCCTTTTCTGGTGGGGATCACCAGAAATCATGGCTTCCCCGTGAACATTTTTTAAAATGGATTTTTGCTGTCGCCAAGAATGACTATAATGACATAAATGTACACATTTTATTAATTGCAATGTTACAGAGAGATTGCTAGCTGACCTTGGGCCATCTGAAGATTTAAAATCAGTGTGATATTCAAGGGCTCAAAACTGGAAGAAAACTGAACAAGCTATAGCTTCCTCTTCTTGTAGCCCAGAAAGAAGGTGAGCATCATTCTCCATATGATCTCACTAGTGGTCTCCTCTGGCCAATAAGGTGCAACCTGCACTCCACTGGAGTCATGGGAAAATCTCATAAACATGAATTAGTTTGGATTGCTCCCCCAAATGATATATAAATACAGTAATATCTGTCATATTATTTATAGCCACAAAACTCCTCCACAAAATTCCTCTAATGATTTATCTAAACAGCAAACTAAGGTATCATATAATTTCCCTCACAAACTATACAGTCTGACAATACACTGGGTTGTGTTCTCATTCACCTTCAGACTTTTTCATATTCCTCATCAGCCTGACTCTTCAGTTTTTGATACAATTAAGGCCCTGGTCACACTGCAAAAGTAATTGCGTTTTGTTCCCGCTTTGTTTAAATCGGGAACATTTTTCTTTGCATTGGGCTGACTAGATGCAGCCAGCCCCTCTCTTACAGCACCCCCTCACCTGCTGCTGCGCCGTCCCTCCAGGCGATCCTGCTGGCCACGGGGGAGGCTCAGGTGGCTGCTGCTTCTGCTGACACTTGGGGGGGGATGCTACCGCCGCTGCTGCCGCCATTGCCCCACGAAAACAAGCTCCGCCGTCTCCGCCGTCTCTGCCATCCTCCTTGCCGGCCCCGTCCAGGCTGCCGGAGCCCCCGCCTCTCATTCCCGCCTCCAGGGCCGACTTTGTGCATTTTTTTAAAGCTTCCGGTTTGAGCGCTTGACTAAACATACACTTAATAAATCCATTATTAAATGTTAAATGGATTTATTAAGTGCATGTTTGCTCAAGTGCTCAAACCGGAAGCTTTTTTTAAAAAAAAAAACCGCACAAAGAGCGGTCAGACGGCCCTAATCGCAATCATTGCGAAAGACAGGCTGTCCAGATGGGAGAAATTGCGCATTCAAACCGCAAGTGCCAGGAAAACACCTGATTTTTTTTTATTTTTTTTTTGGTACGGAAAACACCTGATTTTCCAGGGGTTAGGAAAACCCAGCAGCATTGCGCGAGTGAGCCTGCTTCGGGGCTGGAGGTGGATTGGCACGTGTGAATGTGAAACTGACATGCGAGAAGGGAACAGCAGCGAACCCTGATCAAAACGTCAGTGTGACCGGGCCCTAACTCTTATTTGCTATTTCAGAAGATGTGGAACTTCTTTTTGAATTTTCTTCTTCTTCATAATGAAATACAAATTCTGTTATTAGCCTTTATTCTCTTGCATAAAATTACATCTTGCCAACAATTAGTTAAAATACAGAATTAAATGGCAAAAAATGTGGCAGTTACAATGTGTTATAAAAACAGATTTTAAAAATGGTTATAAGTGCTTTACATAATGAAGGCCAGTAGAAAAAGACCAACCTCAAGTGCAAAACAAGCACAAGGCCGACACCACAGGTATGGCACTCGGTTACATAGTCAATATTCACATTCATTTGTGGGACCAAACTCTCAGGAGGCTTGCAGGGCACATAAACTTAAATCCCTAATAATAAGGGAAGCACATACCACCTGACTACCAGGAAATCTCAGATGTGATCCCTAGCATCAAATAGTTTGTTTCTACTAGCATGTAGATCAATGAGTATTTTGTCAGATGAATTATTCCTCTAGCAGCAGAATCCTATGCTGAATTACATAAACTGAAACCCACTGAAAACATGGGCATAGGCTTATGTAATTCTGTGTAGGAGCAGGCTGTAAATACTAAATTATTTATGGGTATAAAGACCAAAGGGTCCAGAGAGATAATCTGACATATTCAAGGTAGAAAAGAAAGGATACAAATAAACAGATGTCTCTGAATAGATGAAGGCACTTTCATACCCTTAACAGACAAATGAACAAGCTTGCCTCACACATCCAAACTGAGTTCTATTCTTTCCTGAAGAGAACTGAGAGAACTAAACATTACATGCAAATGCATATAACAAAACCCCAATGAGTACTTTTGTAAGAGAACAGCTGTTTCGTAATGGTCGATTTGGAGCAGAAAGGGGGGGGAGCAGAGTGCTCATCCATTTCACTGCTCATCATTCCCCCCCACACACACCTCCAATCCTCCTTCAGCTGCTTTTCTCAGTCTAAGGATGCCACATGCTGCATATTTATCCTTGCAGACCTTCAGGAGGAGGAAAATGACAGGGAATGGGAGCTGCAGGTTTAAACTGGTGGGCAGAAATTGGGGTAAGCAGCCCACCACCAATTGTTTCAAATCATCCCCACCTGCTCCCTTCTCTCTAACAAAAGCAGCCATCAGATTTGGTGACATGGATTTGCATATAACGTTAAGTTCCACATTTTGAGATATGCAGTCTGTAGGTTAGGTGGTAAATACTAAATTTAGCTCCATTCCGACATATATACATACACATTAGTTGTGCTCCTGTACAGACAGCTCCAAATCTGAGGAGTGGGAAGACTCTTGCCTCCTGTTACGGACAGTGTTTCAGCCCATGTGGATCTCTTCAGGTCCTGATGACCGACAGGGACTAGTGTGAGCCACACCAGTCATCACAGCTGTAGTCTGGAGCTAACCACACAGATATCATGGAGGAAAAAGTATCTGCCTTTCAGTAAGCCATTTCCCATATTCCTCTTTGTGCTGAGCAGAGTCAAATCAAATCATCATCCACGGGGACCAGGTCAGGGAAAATGGCTGCCACATGGGTGGGAAAATCTGAACTTGCCCACCCACATGACAGCCGTCCATGTTTTACTGTGACCTTTCCCAAACTTCAGAGCAAAGCAGGTTTAAGAAAGATCAGAGAAAAGACATAGAAGAACAGGTGGGAGGTGCACAAATGCAGCATGATGCTGTGGGGAAATGGGGAAAAAACAGCTTCCCAACAGCATTTAACCCAGGGCAGAGAACCTGTGCAGAAATGGCCCAAAACTGAATGTATTCCTTTGTGTTAAGTTTCCCTGTCCCCCTTCCCCAAGCACTAGCAAAAAACCAAAAATGTGTTGGACAAGATCCAATAAAAGGTTGTATCTTACATAAGCATTTATCATATACCACCACTCTTACTGAAACTGAAGACACAAAGATGTAACCAACTGTTTCTGCTTAAACAGGAACAAAGCAACATTGGACAGCAGAGCACAATGCAGTGCGGTAGGCTGCAGTGCAGATTCCATAGGTACGATGCACATTAAAGTACGCCAGGTTTATGTTGGACCTGCACTAATCCACAAGCCCACATGCTTCCCACTTAGAAGGTTACAGATTAGGACTGCAATCCTACATATAGTTACTTGAGAGTAAGGCATTTACTTTTGAGCAATTATGCACAGGACCACATTGCCCAAGTTTATGTTATGTACACATGGTGCACACCATCACATTTGAAGCACTTGTACATGGCAGGCAACTATGATTAAACATAGCTCCCTAACACATTTAAATTGTACATGTGACTGGCCCTGAAATATCACAGTGATAGTTAGACATCTGAGACAGGAGGGAAATGAGTGGGAAAGGTTATGAGCAGTTTTTTCTATTGTACAGCAGCTTTCCCAGCTCACAGCCCCCTTTTCCAACAAGTCATCAAAAAAATGGCACCTGTGGTTCTACCTCCCAGAAAGCAGCAACACTTTCAGAAATGAAGTCTCATGAAGAAGAAATACCACAAATGTCCTCATCTGTGTCCAGTTTGCTATTAATTTTTGTGAATGGCAGAATATATTAAGTACATTCATTCCGGGGGAGCTCTAAAATTCTTCCACAAAGTGGATATGCAAGGGGCCATGCCTTTGAAATCCCTCAGAAGCCTCTTTGTATGCCTGGATGGCAGGCCAGGTCAACTTCATAGTATAGGCACATGGAACAGGAAAGGCACTGGAGGAATTATTAAGAAGGATTCTTCATCTCTACCATGTTGAGGTGTTTCTGTTGTTTGTCCTGCTTCTGTAAGACCAAAATAGTTCATCTTATTTGCCTTCGGATTTGTTTTACCAGATAGAAGAAACCACTGGCCCCCAGCCTTCTGCACTGCCTAAGTGCTTTGGAGAGGAGAGAATGACTTCCTGCTAGCACAAGGTGAGCAATGGGGGTTACTTTAGTGGGTCAGTGCCCTGGGAGAGTGCTGTCATTCACTGACATCCCATATCTCTGATAAGAGTGGTGGCAACTTCTTGTCTTGTAGACGAAGAGCAAACACCTGTTCTGAATGGACACTACTTAGAGTCCGAAGACTGACAAGTTTCATTAGCATCCGTGGGAACATTAGATGATCCTGCAAGTCACACACAAAGACAATCATATCAGACAGCAGCGAGAGCCTATGCAGTCTAGTGGTCAGAGGGCCAGACTAGGATTTGGGAGACCCAAGTTCAAATCATCCCTCAGCCATGAAGCTCACAAACTATCCTTGGGCCAGTTACTCTTTCATCCTACCTTACCTCATAGAGGTGTTCTGGGGACAAAATGGGGAAGCTTAAAAATGTACTAGAGAAAGGCAGCTCTAAATCTCTCTATCCTTCTCAAGTATCAGTTTGCCACCTGCATAATGGGACTAGTAATGATCCACTAAGAAAGTTATTCTGAGACTGAAAAAGATTGTAAAGTATTTTATATATCATGATATATAATACTAAATCTAAAACTGTACCAGGCATATAACTCATTCTTCACAACTACATCAATATCACAGGTGGTAATGATGATGATCTGCGCCAGAAAAGTTCTATGCTCATAATAAAGTGTGCTAATCTCCGCAGTTTCCATACCCTGCTTTACATAATACATTCAAATCGTAGTAGTATCTTGGGGGGGGGGGAGATTTGAGTGTTAAATGGCAAAAACAAAACAATGGTCTGAGGCTGGTAAGGCAAGGACAATGAATGAGTAATCAGAATGGAATGAAGTACGAAACCAGGGCAAGACACTGAAGTCAATTACTTGGAACTTGGATCCTGTCCATTTTTTTACAGCTTCAATGGGCACACTTCCAAACTTTTTTTTTTTTGCTCCCAAGAATCAGGGCCACAGTTCAAAGGTAGAAATATGTTGAACTTTCCAGCATTTCAGTAAGCGGGGGGGGAGGGGGGGAGTTATCCAGTATCTCAAAGTGCTGCTAATACTGCTAACACTAACGCTGTTAGGAGAACTGCTATAACTTACCATAAAGGAATTCCTTACATTCAGAAGGGAGACAGGAATTCAGTACTTAAATTGCAAAATCCCA
Source organism: Gekko gecko (assembly GCA_029375565.1). Classification (NCBI taxonomy): domain Eukaryota; kingdom Metazoa; phylum Chordata; class Lepidosauria; order Squamata; family Gekkonidae; genus Gekko; species Gekko gecko. The sequence continues at coordinate 157,148,182 of JAPDNY010000003.1, read as the reverse complement.
AAATATGCCTGTCTCTTAAGAGAATCAAGCTGTGAGACAATATGTAGAAATTTTTATCTGTTAACTTCAACGTCCTTTTAACTTCCTTCCTATGTGAGTAGAGAATTGCTTATAGAGAACTGTTTAAAGGAAGTATGAACAAACGGTAGGATCGGTCTCCCACAGCAACGTGGCTGAAGGTACTTCTGTTGCCTCTATAAGTAGGAACTACATGATTTCTCTGTTTTATACAGTGCCTCCCACAGAATAAATGCTAAACAGAAGGAGAGGGCCATAGCTCCATGGCAGAAAAACAGGTTGCTTACCTGTAACTGATTATCTTTGAGTGGTCATCTGTGCATTCACACCTCTGGGATACAGTGCGCCTGCACCGACCTCAATCGGTTGCTCTTGAAAGTGAAAGGGATTTTTGCGCCCGCTACCCCGTCATGCATTGGCCCCACTGCACATGACTAAGGGAGGGGCACAACAATCCCGCCAGTTCCTTCTGACTGCTGCCATCAGTCTCAGAGTAAAAAGAGGAGAGGACCAAAAGCAGAGGGGAAGGAAGGCAGGTGGTGTGAATGCACAGATGACCACGCAAAGATCATCAGTTACAGGTAAGCAACCTGTTTATCTTCTTCATGGTCTCTGTGCATCACACCTCTGGGAGATTAGCAAACAAATACAGGCCTACCCAGAGGAGGGAGCTGAAGGTCCTAGACTTGCGCCACCTGCAACACTGCCCATCCCACCCTAGAACGTTGATGAAGATGTACATCCAGGGCATAATGCTTCACGAACGTGTGGGGGGTAGCCCAGGTTGCTGCTTGACAGATGTCAGTGAGCAATGAACCTCTCAGGAAGGCTGTGGAGGTGGCTACTGCCCGGGTGGAATGTGCCCGGAGCGGCCCTGGGAGTGGCCTTTTGGCCAGTAGGTAGCATAGCCTAATGGTTTCCACGATCCACTTGGATAAACGCTGTGAAGAGAGCTTCTTCCCTCGCACAGGTGAGCCACAGGAGACAAACAAGGCTGGTGACTGCCGTAATGACCTTGTTCTATCAAGGTAGAAGAGTATGGCTCTCTTGACATCTAAAGTATGGAGATGGCGTTCCTTGTCATTCATAGGAGATGGGAAAAATGTCGGGAGGGCAATGTCAGTTTGCAAATGGAACTCAGAAACAACCTTGGGCAGGAAAGAGACATCTGGGGCCAAGGTGACACCATCATGGTGAAAAACCAAGTACGGAGAGTCGCAATGAAGTGCAGACAATTCACTCACTCACCTTGCTGAGGTAATGGCTAAATGTCAGGGTGCATTTCAGCATCAGGTGGTCAACATTTAAGTGAGTCGGTATCCGGGACAGTGCAGCTGTCGATGCTGAGGCGGCAATCGACATAGACACATGCCCTGAAGTGTCCTGTGATGACATGGGTGAAAGCACTAACTCCAAAAGTGCAACGCGAAATCTGGCAGCTCTGCTCTTCCTTGTCTGCTTCGAGAACTTTGCGCAATGAGCACAAGAGTCCACTTGGTGCAATTCCCCAAGGCACAAAAGACAAAGCAAGTGTCCGTCTGGGGGGGATGATCTTGTTGCCGCACTGAAGGCACCATTTAAAGAAACCCCACCTCTTGGCCATAGGCCAGAAGAGGGGGGGACACTACAGAGTTCAAAGAAATAATACCGTAGAAACAAAGTCCTTTCACTTAACAAATAAGAAGAAAAAACAAAGAAAACTTTAGAGAAAAATGAAGAATAGGCCTAAAAGCCCAATTTTTTAGCAACTGAAGTGAAGAAAATCCTACCAGCGTGGTGGGCAGAAGAGAACTGGTGAGATTGTTGTGCCCCTCCCTTAGTCATGTGCAGACAGCGTGAATTTCCGGTCTGCAGCGTGGCAATGGCGGTCGCTGTCCCCAATGCTCGGGGGAGCAATTAGCATACCAGCAGTTTGGAGGGAGGCTACTGAAGTGGCCCCCTCACGGAACCCTGAGGTAGGGTTCCTAGCCAGAGGGCTTTGAAGGAGTAGCCTCTTCAGCAGCGGAATGCTGCAGAATTGAGGCACTCCTTCGCCCTAATGGTCCTTCCGCTGTGTGGCCGAATGGCTCCAGCTAGGCTGACCAGGACAAGCGGAGGAGATCAGGCGAGTGGCGGTATCTACGGTGAGGCTGGAAGCAGCCGACGATGAATGTGAGTTGAAAGTAACTGAGTTAATGAAGAACTGGTGAATTTCCTGCCCCTCTTTCGTATCGGTTTGGAGGGGATCCCCCCCCCCACGAACGGCAAAGTAGAAGAAAAAGGGTGGGAGCAGGGAAAAACTGAAAGGCCGTTTTGTTTTGCGAAACTTACCGGAGCAGATTTTATGCATAAGCGATTTTCAGAGGTTGTGAAGGAGTGGTTGGCTTCTGTAAACAATTATCCAAGATGTCGGGCGCAGGGAGGAAGGGAATGAAACTGAAATCTCCGGGTGGCCAAAGCCCTAGGCCAGAAGAAGAGGGGGCAGACATCATGAGACTGCTAGAGGATACGCTTAAGCCCGTTATGGACCAACTCGCTGGTATTAACCAGCAGTTAACCGTTCTCAACCAGACTTTGGCAGCGGAGCAACTTCAGGTGGCCAAGACAGCTAAGCAGACGGAACAGACGATCGCAGTGGTGAAAGAGATGCACTCCGAACAAAAGACGTTGAAGAAAAGAGTGGATCAAGTGACAAATAAACAAAATCATCAGGAACATAGGCTGTTGTCCCTGCAAATGGAAAAAGCTAACATGATCCTCAGATTTCAAGGAGTTCCTGAATCCCCGAAGGAAGATTTAAAGCGGCTCCTTAGTGATTTTCTCGCACCAGTTGTAGGCTGTAAAGCGGAAGAATTAATGCATGATACTGAAACAGAGTACAGGGTGTATTCAAATTACACCAAAAAGAATAGCCTACCTGGAGAAGTATCAGTTCGATTTTCAAGAAAACAAACTAGGGATGCAATTTTGCAAGCAACTTCGGCAACTCCATTGAAAATGGGGAATGACATTATCAAGGTGTTAAAGGACATCCCATTCGAGATTCGTCAAAAACAGAAAAATTACAAGGACTTGACACTCTTCCTCCAAACTAACCAAATTGGATATAAATGGGCAGTCCCAGAAGGAGTGGTCTTTAAGATGAACGATAAGAGAGAAGATTGATTCCATGTTCAAAGCCAAAGAATTTCTCAAGCATCACCTGGGAAGCAAAGAAGACAGTGAAACTGGTTCAAGTGGCTCTGCACCCTCAGAGACGGACGAGGACTTGGATGCGGAAGAAGGCGCTGGTGCCCGAAAATCAACATGCATTTAGGGACAGAAAGCCTAAGTAAAGGCAGAAGGACTCTGAAAATGGCCTTTATGAAGCGAGTTCAGGAGATGCTCTGGAATTCTCTCATAACAAGTAAACAGCTAACTTTTAATTAGGGAAAGATAGACAGGAACTCACTGTATTCATGGTTTGCTAACTATAAAGTACTAACATAGATATTAACGGGGTTAAAGATCTCATACTCTGGGGTTTTTAGTGTAGTGTGGGTTTGCTTTTCTTTCCTCCCTAGTGTTAGTTTCCCCTTCCCTTTCTTGAGTTGTAGTTTTGTAGTCTTACAAAAAAAGCAATAAAACAATCACCTTTGGGGGGCCAAAAAAAAAATCCTACCAGCGCGGTGGTCAGAAGAGAACTGGCGAGATTGTCGTGCCCCTCCCTTAGTCATGTGCAGTGGCGCCGGCTAACGTGACAGGGGAGTGGGCACGAAAATCCCTTTCGCTTTCAAGAGGAACCAATCAAGGTCGGCGTAGGTGTACTATATCCCAGAGGTGTGATGCACAGAGACCACGAAGAAGATCATACACTTGGAGGCCCCCCGTTCAGCTCGTGAAATCTCCAAACAAAAGTGTTCAGATAACAAGGCTGGGGAAGCCCATCACCTTGGAAAGTGACTGTCAGTGATGCACCAACAATCTGACTTCAGATAAGGTTGCCTCATATGGAAACAGTGGCAATTTTTTAAAAAAATGACGACAGACCGCACAGCTAATTAAGCATCAGACTCATTTGGAAAACTTAAGGGTATTTTAATCAGAAAACACAGACACAAATATTTTCATATCTCTAGTAGCACTGTGATTACTCAGAACCTTAATCTATATACTTACAGTTGGTCTGTGGATACAAATATAAGAATGAAGGGCCTCTACGTAGGTATGTTGCAGCCTTTCCACAAGGGGCTGGTCCTGAACGTTTGGTCGGTCTGCCAATAAGCAAATTAAAGCTTCACAGGTAGCTGAGTGCAAACTAGTAGCACTTAACCTGCTCCTATTAAACTCCAGACCTTCAAAGCTATCCTTCCTCCCCAAGCTCAGACCCACAACTCTCCTTCAAACAGCTATTCCTCAACATATAACATAAATACTGTTGCAAGAACCCATTTCTCCATCAGTTGTGACTGTTCAGTGTTTATTAACAATTTTCTCAAGGGAAAAAAATCAATATAGCCAAGAAAAAGTCCCACCATAAGCCTCAGCTGTAAACCAGAAGTTACTTCTATGAAAAGTGGCCTTAAGGGAACCATTCTTTCTCAATCACAGCCCTCATCTATAATAACAATATGGTTATATTGTAAAAACAATACTGTAATAACAATACTGGCCTATCCTGCGGGGATGTTGTAAGAATTCAGACAGTATATAATATGAAGTCTTTTATTCATTCTATATAAATTTCATTATTATTACTTCTACTATGATGATGATGATGATTATATCAATAGGACTTGTTCAGCATGGCTGGATTGTAGTCAGTGTTTGCAGTCAAATACTAATGTCTGTATAAAGCATCCAGGCAACCACGCAGGAAAAGCAGCTCCAGATCCCTACCCAACCCCGGTGGTTGCATACACTGTCATAGCTTTGATCAGAAACACAGACTATGAATGCTGTAAAACAAATAGACAGCTTTGAGGTGCAAGCCTCTGTGTGTCTCAGAAACAAATCCATTATCATAATCTTATTTCCCGGAAGGTGAACATAATCACTGCACACAGCACATTCCCTGGACTACTTTTCTCTCTGCCACTGATACAAAGTAGACCCCCTCCCTCCAGAGGCATTAAGCAATGACTCTATGGGGTAACTGAGGAAGAGGACAGCTTTCATATTATCTTCCCTTTATTAGGGACTTGATTAGGGAGTACATTATTTCTCAGTTGCTTACATACTTTTTTCCTCTTCATAAATGTGATTATATTCCACGAAATCCTGAGAGAAAACGGGATTGCAAGGTCTGCAGTTTGCAGATGCATGGATTCTAGATCAGAGGCCCCTGGCATGGTGCCTGTGGCCTCCATGGCGCCTGTCATCACTGTTTCCGGCACCAGCCAAGTGTTTTTAGGAAGCCAGTGGGGCCAAGTCTTTTGCCCAGCAAGGCTTCTGACTGGAGATCTGATTATCTGTGCAGATTTTTTTAAAATGTTGCTTTGGCAGCAGCTGCCACCACAGCACAAGGATCTCGATTGTTACTGAAATTAAGCTGTGGCAGCCATTTTGTGGCTGGCTCCACCTCTTTTGGCAGCCATTTTGTTGCTGTGCCTACCATGCCATATCAGAATTCCAAATGTGCCCACAGGCTCAAAAAGGTTGGGGACCCCTGTTTTAGATTATACAGTACTCAGCCAAAACAATGGCATTTTCACAAAAATTTAGCTATGCACTAATGCTTTCCCTTTCATTCTGTTTTTATTGTGGGCATCTTCAGTTTGGGCTTCTTGAATGCTGGGGTTTTACCAGTTCTCTATTTCAGACTCATCTCTGATTGTTGGCACATTACAAAGACAGTCACCCAGGAAAATGAAATCTTATCCACAGCACAAATTATCCTTCAATACCAGCATTAGGACCCTATCCTCTCCCATATGTATATTTAATAAAGAGGTCAACCATTGCTCCTATTTTTTGATTCTGTACTAGTATTTTCTATGCCCTTCCACGCTTATTACCTGCAGAAAAAATGCTGATAGCAATTAAAAGTGCATATTCGGCATCACTCAGCTGTAGTTCATTCATTCCTTTTGAAAATTCAAAGATGGGGTTAATGAACTCAAACTGTAGGCCTAGAAGAAAAAGAGAAAAAGCTGCTGGTTAAAATCAATATTGCTTATTCGTACTGCAGAAAAGCTGACTGAGGATATTTGGAAACCAGATGAGTTCCCACCTTGAATTAGGCAGAAACTTAAAGGGGAGATCACGACTTTACATTCCTAAATTATATTCCCTCCATTGTATGCTCAAGAAACACTCCATGGGACATACTGATCCCAATTAAAATCATAGAGTTAAATCCAAGGCCTTTACAAATGGAATGAGGTCAAGGAAAATAATTTTTACCATCTTTCCCCAACCGCCCCTTGCACCTCCTCATCCCCATAAGCTGATATTGAGAGTCTAAAGACACTCCCCACCCAATATGCTACACGACAGGGGAAGTTGCAGAAAGAAGCGAAAGTCAGCCAAAATGACTACTCCCACCCTTGTGGACTTTTGTTTCATTCATGGAATTTGTTCCACTTGTACAAGGCTGAAGAGGGAACAATTTTAAACAATTTCTTCTCCAGCAGCAGCCCCCTCTACCACCACCATGCCTCATGTCATATTATTCTAGAGGGTCCTCTGGCCTTCAGCCAAAGCTTAGCTGTGTGCCCTGGGCCACTGGGGGAAAGAGGTGTATTACAACTGTGAAGTCACTGCATTCAGTGAAGCATGGATCCAAACCATCATAAAACCCCTCTTCCACAAATAACTGACACATGGGCAAGTAACTATCCACATAAAACAAAAATATTTTAACAGAGAAATTGATTAAGGCACTTGTGTCCTCAAAATCCTCCAGAATTAATGAAATCATAACCCTCAGAATTTTTTTAACATCTTAAAAGTAAAGGTAAAGGTTCCCTTGCTCGAAAGCCAGTCGAATCCGACTCTAGGGTTGCGGTGCTCATCTCCGTTTCAAAGCCGAAGAGCCAGCGCTGTCCGAAGACATTTCCGTGGTCATGTGGCCGGCATGACTAAACACCGAGGCGCACGGAACGCTGTTACCTTCCCACCGAAGTGGTCCCTATTTATCTACTTGCAATTTCTTGCTTTCGAACTGCTAGGTTGGCAGGAGCTGGAACTAGAGACGGGAGCTCACTCTGTCTTGCGGCACTCGGGTCTCGAACTGCTGAACTACTGACCTTCCACAGCCTGCAGTTCAGTGTCTTAACCACTTGAGCCACCGCAGCTCCAACATCTTAAAAGCAGGACATAAATATAAAGGGAATCTTTATTCTAAGGTAATAGTGCAAGTCAGGAGGTTAAACTCTATTACTAGCAGTGCAATCCTAAAAGGCATAAGGGCCAGTCATGCCAGCACAGGGCCCTAAGCTACTGCACCACTCCCTTGTACCACTCCCTCTCTGTGGCAGCTGCATACTGGTGCAACTCTGGTACATCTCTGTGGGCAGTTTGGAGGGTATGGTTGTGTTAAGGTGGCTCCCTAAGCCCTTTCAGACCAGGAACACCGCCCAAAACAGGTGCAAAATTGCACCATCAAAAATAGCAGCATAGCCCATAGGAACCCATTATATCAGAAAATTAGCTGCCCCGCCCCCACTATTGCAGCCACATTCATGACTCCCCAATCAGCCTGAGGGCCAATGCTCCCTCTAAGTTGTGGAGTCTTGTGAGCAAAAATTCTACCTTGTGAGCTACTGGCATTTAAGTTGTGAGCGAGTGATTTGGCTACTGCAGAAATTAGTTTGCTCTGGAGTCACCCTTCCTGAGCTAAGACAAAAATGTTTGAGCCGGAGTCTAAAAAACTGTGAGCTAGTTTACACTAACTCAGCTTAGAGGGAACACTGCTGAGGACACCAACTAAGGATACAACCAATCACCTCCCTGCCCTGCAGTGACCAAACCCCCTCCCCAGCACCCAATCACAACCCCCCTCAGTGCTACAAATACTTCAACCAGGATGTCCCACAACTCAGGAGCTAGGGCGTGCATCATAGGACACTGCCTGATAGCTCCCTGCCATATGGACTTAGAGCAAGTGCCCAGGCATCTTGGTGGCAGGAAAAGCACAGAGAGGGCACTTGGCACTACTGGGCAAGCACTTGGCACAAACACCCAACAGGAAGAGCAAAGCCCACACTCTGTGGCTGACCTTTCCCAGTTCTCACCCCTAACAGGTTCCTCATCTCCTCAGCCTGGACCCAAAAAGGCAGCCACACACTGACAAGTAAGCAAGGCACCCCTTTCCCAACCCCCTTCCTCCTTGCTGTCCATCAGTGGCCAGGAACTGCCCCATCAATGATGCTTCCTGTACCCAACACCAGCAGCAGGGGGGCCATGGGAGCCCCTGATCCGCCACACCATCCCCCAAGCCTCTCCCCAAACTATTGGCCCTGTGCACAAAGGGGTTCATTGCAGGGGGAGTGGGCCGGGGCAGCTACTAGGGGAGGGGGCCCAAGCTGTCAGATGTGCACTAAACACATCTGTTGGTGGGGTCTCCCCTGGACAGGGTGCAATAGTTGGGCCAAACCCCATTATCCTGAGTAGAGTGCATTAGCACATAATCCCTAAATCATTCCCTTGGAGGAGTGGAGTCCCTGGAGCAGCTGCCAAGGTGGACCCTTTATCAGCTGGTGGTGTGGACAGGAGTGCCACACAGGTAAGAGGAATGATTTGGGCAAGCATCGGGGGGGGCATGGTTGTGGCACAGATGCATCCCAGGGGCCACTAAGTGTACCCTGTAGGATCTCCCATGCCCACCAAGCAGCTATTGGAGTCTGGTTGCAGATGCTCCTATATGCACTCCCCTATCCACAGGTCAAAATCCAACAGGGAGAGTTCCAGCTCCAGGCATCAAGCCCCTGGCCTACTCTGTGCCCTGACCACAGAAGAAGCCTGTCCTCAGAAGGCACCATTGGTATCCAGCCTGCTGGCGCATTGGTCCCCTGGCCCATTTGCAAGCCACCCCTGGAGAGTAATACCCTTTCCCCCTGAGTCTACATGGAGATGCAGTTGGGTTTTCTCAGCTCCTTTGTCCATGGAGCACTTCAGTAAAATTCTGTGTTTGGCTTCAGCTGTGTCTGTGTGTGTTTGTTTAGGTGTTGTCAGAGGAAGGGTGTGGTGGGTGATTCACTATGCTGATGCTGCAATCCAGCGGCAGAGTGGATGGTTCTCATCATGCTAGTAATGCTCACATACCTCTGCACACAGGGGTGGGTTGGGCAAGGCATCAGAACCATGTGCCCCCAAACCAACAGCATGCACAGTGCATGGAGAGTCTCCAGGATGTGGAGAAAAAGCAGCTAGGCTACTGGGGGCAGGGGCGTGGACCAGACAGCAGAGGGACAGTGCAGCTAAGTAGTAGGATCCGCACACATTGCAACTGAAGGGGAGAGAACACCAAGGGAGCACCTAAGGAGTTCACACCACCCAGTGGGGGCTGGTCCACCCTGTTGAGGTCTCTTGGGGCTGGATTGGGTAACATAAAGTGCTGGAAATGAGCCACCACCAGCGTTTGCCTCAGACAGCTGGGTTTTTTGCCACTCAAAGCAATGCTGGTCGATTTTGGGGGGTCTGGCACTGCTCGATGCAGGATCAGCCTAGAAAATCCCTGACAAGTGTTTATCCAGCTGCTGCTGGGGGAGCTCACCACCTCCCTACACAGCTGATCCCACTGTTGCACGACTCTAACTGTAAAAAAAGTTTTCCCCAATATCAAGCCGATACCTTCCCACCCTTAATTTAAACCCATTATTGTGAGTCCTGTCCTCTGCTGCCAACAAGAACAGTTCCCTACCTTCAATAAGAGACAGCCCTTCAAATACTTAAAGAGAGCAATCATGTCCCCCCTCAACCTCCTCTTCTCCAAACAAATGTATCATGAGAACAAAGTCTGATTTCTATTGGTACAAGCTCTGCATTTTGTGTTTCAGCAAAGAAATAAGCTGCCCTGAATACTGGCCCACAGTGAAGAACAATATTTGCATGATAATCTAAACCACTGGTCTTCTACTGATGGGTGACACATCACAACTGAGTCACAGGCCAACCTAAGTGGACAGCATGAGGGACTCAAGCACCTTTTTGACTTTTAGTTTTATAAACAAATTTTAAGACAAGGGGCAAACAGAAAGATGAGTCACAGAGATGAGAAGAAAGTTGGGAGAGGTATAAAAATCTGCATAAGTAGTAAAAAAAGAAGTAGAAGAGGAGAGACTCGATTTACACCCCACCTTTCACTCAGAGTGGCTTACAGAATCCTTTCCATTCCCCTCCCCACAACAGACACCCTGTGAGGTAGGTGGGGCTGAAAGAGCTCTGAGAGAACTGCCGTTTCAAGGACAGCTCTTGTCAGAACTATGGCTTGTCCAAGGTGGAATCAAACCCAGTTCTCCCAGATTAGAGTCCGCACACTTAACCACTACACCAAACTGCTGTAATGCAACCCATGTACCAGATTGGGGTTCTAAGTAAGTCCCACATACGAAGACTGATGGTCAACACTGAGTTTAGCTCACCTGCTTTGGCAAAGTCATCCCGATTATAATTCAGGTCCTTCAAAAAAGTGATGCTTTCTGTTTCTGGATTGTAGCGCCGAGATGTCTCCAACAGCATCACCTTAAACATTAAAATGAAAGAAGGTCTTTGTTATGAAATTAGCAGACTAGATTCCTGCACCCACAGCTTGTTACCAGCACCATTAGCAGGAGCTGTGCTGGAAAGTGAGGAAGTGCTTGATGCATTCTGCTGCAGTAGTCATCTAAGTTTCAGTCCTTCACCTCTGTTGCCCTAGAAGAACACAAGGAGCTAGGATTTGCACTAGAGCAGTCAGAGGTCCAGAATTATCCCAAACAGTCTCCCATATTAGGGAAGAAAGCCAAGTTGTCAAATCCTGTTTTCTGCAATATACCCTGCAATGGTAAGTACAAAGGTAAATAATAAAGATAGGTACTACAGGAGGAACTGGGGGAGTTCCATGGCTGCCACCATCCCTCCCAATAAAACAGCAGGAGAAATATATCCATGGCTTTTGATGCCTGTACCAGAAATAAACAAGATACGTTTGAACACATACTACAGGAAGGTAAATATAACTTAATAGATACCACAGAATTGATGGGATGGCTGCTGTGATTAGAATACAACAATTGAAATATATAGCTTGTTCAAAAATAACAGAATAAGTAATAGAAGGGAGTAACATTATATTTCAAAAATTTGGCAATGGATCAATATTCCTCCTATCCAGAAAGACTTGATTTCAATACTATTGACTGCTGCCAAAACATGTATAGCACGGAAATGGAAAGCTATAGATTCTCTTAGTATTATTCAAGGATACTCAATTATTTGGGACCACTATATTATGGATAAGTTCACTGTGGGTATCTCCCAAGCAGATCCACATCAGAATTATCTTAAATTTATAACAAAATGGTCACCTGTAATAGAGAAATTAGACCAAACTACTCAGGGTATTAGCTCCTTTAGAAATCATAAATATTTTGAATTTATGCAATTTTACTAAAAGAGATGAGTTATCTATATTAAGCATGTCATAGTCTTAGCCCATAGTTTTTAAAGTTCTTATTTTTTAAATCGTTAATACCATTTTGAATTTTATAATGTTGTAGTTGTTGTCTACATACTGTAATTTGTCCAACTGTGTAATTATAATTTTAAAAATTCTACATGTGCAGAAATCCAGGAAAGTGAACTTGAGAGCCCTGTGGAGAGCATCTGAGTGAATATAAAGAAAGAAAGAAAGGAAAAGAAGATTGTGGTTGGAGTTTATTGCAGACCTCCACACCAAGGGGCAATGCTTTCCTGAAACAAGCATATTTCAAGGAAGCAAGAATTAATAAAAATAATATGAGACTTCAACTACCCCGATACTGGTTGCAAAACAAACTTTGCTAAGCACAGTATGTCCAATACATTTCTGATATCTCTTGCTGACAACTTCCTCTTTCAGAAGACAGCAGAAGAAATGAGTGTATCAGCTACCCTTGACTAGATCCTAATTAAATTTATTGGATGAGATTAAAGCAATGGGAACTCTGAGGAAAAGTTATCATATAATGCTGGAATTCTTGATACTAAAAGCTCAGGGTGACCATAACCAAACACGTACCTTGAACTTCAGGAAAGCCAGTTTTAAGAAACTTAGAGAAATTAGGCAGGATCTCATAGCTAGGTAATCCATCAGTGAAATGAATTCAAGATTGGCAAAACCTACTGAAAAAGGAGTTGCTAAAGGCACAATCATTCCCACATACACACCTTTTGGCACTTGCATGGTTGGCACTCAACTCTTGGATGTCAATCCTTCTGACAAAATTTAGTACTTATTATTGGAATATGCAGGGTCTCTAGTAGGGATGTGCATTCTGTTCATCTGAACCGAATGCACCCCTGAAAATGGCCCATTCGGGCCCCTTTCAGGCTGCTGCAGGCCGATTCAGATTCTCTGATCTGAATCGGCTTGCCATCAAATTGCAGCTGAAATTCGGTGGCAATTCGGCCCCATTATATCCTATGGGCCATTGAAGTCAATGGCGAAAACATAGGGTATATTCTGGGGGCTGGAGGAGAGGGGGTTTGAGGGAGAGGCTCCAAACTCGCAGGATAGCTGATGGAGCCTCTCCCCAAGATATCCACCAAGCGTTAAGAACATTGGACCAGGGGGTCCAATTCTACGGGCCCCAAAACAGGTTGCCCCCATCCCATCCATTGTTCTCTATTGTGGGAAAAGAAGTTACTTTTCCCCCACAGTGCTGTTAGTGCCTCTGGGGAGGAGGGGGTTTGAGGGAGATGCTCCAAATTTTCATGGTAGCTTCAGGAGCCTCTCCCCACATAAATCCCCATGTCCCAAAGCAATTGGACCAGCAGGCCCAATTCTATGGGCACTCAAACAGGTTACCCCCATTACCTCCATTATTTCCAATGCAGAAACCCAGCCAGCAGCACTTAAGGCAGGCAAACAGGCAGCACCCAGCAGTCAGACTCTCCCAGAGAATTTCAGGGAAGGTGAACTGTCTTGGGAGGTGCTTGTTTGCCATGAGAACAAGTGGCACACTCCAGAACAAGTGGCACTATGGCAGTGCAAGCATGCCACAGTGCCACACAGAGACCCCAAAAGACCAAAAGGAACAACATTTACACAGGCCCTGCCCTGTATACATTGATGGTGCAACCGCATTGGACCACTCACACCACACACACCTAGAAAAGAAAATTTATAGCACTGGAAAAAATGCAGAAAAGGGCAACTACAATGATAAGAGGAAGACACTTTCCCTATTAACACTAGTGGCTAGTGGCTATAGATAAGAAGGAACTCTTGGTCTCTGGTGCAAGTGATGCTCTGGTCCTGGGGGGGCAACCCCCTCACCTCTTTTAGAAGTACTGGAGTACTTATAGTTTGGTTTGTTTTTTTTTAAAGCTCCTGAACACCAGCCACTGATGGACCACTGCTCTGCTCCAGCCCCCTGTGGTAGTGAATTCCATATGTTAATCACTGTTTGAGTGAAGAAGTACTTCTTTTCATCTGTTCTAACTTCTAACCTGACGGCTCAGCAATTTCATTGAGTGCCCACGAGTTCTTGTCTTGTGAGAAAGGGTGAAAAGTACTTCTTTCTCTACCTGTCCTATCCCATTCATAGCCTTGTAAACCTCTTATCATGCCCCCCCACAGTCATTGTTTCTCAAAGCCAAGATCCCCAAGCACCTTAACTTTTCTTCATAGGGAAAGTGTCCTCCTCTTATCATTGTAGTTGCCCTTTTCTGCATTTTTTCCAGGGCTATAAATATTCTTTTCTAGGTGTGTGTGGTGTGAGTGGTCCAATGCGGTTGCACCATCAATGTACACAGGGCAGGGCCTGTATAAATGTTGTTCCTGTTGGTCTTTTGGGGTTTCTGTGTGGCACTGTGGCATGCTTGCACTGCCACAGTGCCACTTGTTCAGGATTTCTGCAGAGCTTCAGCAGTTAGGTCAGACAGTTAAGGTTCTCTCTCTCTCTCCTATGTTCTATAACAGTTTGTTCTTCTTTAATAAACCTACGTATTTTTCTCTAAACAATCAGTACTCCATTTCCTTTGCATATTTAAACTTTGCCAATACTTACCTCTATTGTAGACATCTTTAGAAGAGCTATCTGATCCTCCCGGGTAAGCTCCAGGAAACCTGGCAGCTGCTTAGCAAAGTCCACAATCTCCTGTACAGAAATTATTGCAAGTTCTGTAAAATGAGCAAAGCGCTGTTGTCGTGCTTCACGATTATGGGGATCTGAAATCTGAGGCCACGGCTGCAATTGGGAGGGAAAGCAAATGGGGGCAGGGGAACAGAGAAAGAAAGAGGTTGATAAAGGTAAAAAGAAAAACAAATCTAACCAATGAATCATCCCAGTTCCTCCACAGCTTCATTGCCCTGAGCTTTCAAACAAATAAACTTGATGAAAACAACTTCCACAATTGTTCTTGTCCAGCAATCATCAGCCAGTATCCCACAGCTCAAGAGCCATCATGCTACAACCTTGAACAAAGGTAAACCCTGCAGCTTCCCAAACCAGCATCAGGAAGCTTCCACTTGCCCTGCTCTGAGGATCAGGCCTCTGACTTCAGCTAGCATGAGGTGCAGCCAAGATCCTCTCAGGCTCTACTAGCCTGGCCCTTATTTTTTTAAGCCTGTAAGCATGGAAAGGAGTATTGAGCTGGGTGGTGGTCACTTCTCCAAGGCCTTGCACAACTGTTTACAAATACAATCCAACCCAGAGTTGTAGTTCCAAGCTTTCCTTCATTAAGCAGCTTCCCTTGTACAACTCCCCTACAGGAAACAGGCTTTCCTTCTGGGGAAGTTCCCTCACTTCCAAATGCTGGGCTCCCTTCCTCCAGATTCCTGTCCCCCATCAACCTCACCCACAGCAGCTCTTAAGAATGGGCTGAGGGACTGGCCCCGCCCCTAGTTTCAGGTTCCACCCTTTACACACACACACACACACACACAAAACCACCCCACAGCTCAAGGGGAATTCCCTCCCTTCCCATGGCAGCTGTAAAGGCTCTCCACCTTGGCTGAGCTGATTGGAGCCTGGCCACTTGCAGGCCACAGGCCTCTAAAACAGGCCCTGTCAGGCCAGCTCCTCTGGGAAATCCCTTGGTTCTTGGCTGCTTTTCCCTTGGGTAAAGCTTCCTCTTTCTTGGCCTCCTCCAATGTTGCCAGACTAGGTCAGTCACAGGGCCCTTCCCAAATGCAGAGCCCCTCATGAGAAGAATTTAAGAAGGATCGCTATTTCTTTTTAGTATCAGATGGATATGCACACACCTTAACTGGCAGCACTGCAAGCCAATTTCAGTGAATCAAATTTCCTTGAGATTGTGTGGGATTTCCTTTCCTCTTCTAGTTTTCAGCCAACCTAAAATGTGTCTTTACCGTTACTTTGAGCCTGTCTGTGAAGGAGCGTTGGTTGCACTGCTGCTGAGCTGCCACAAGCTTTTCTATCATGTTAAGCTGTTGAGGTGTCATTTTGGGGGGGATGCTGGGAGGAGATGGTGGGTTCTGCCGCACAACTACCATTCGGGCCTGATCATCCTCCTGCTTCTTAAGTTTCTTCAATTGGATCTGCTCTTCAGAAAGAACACCTGAAAGTTGGGGACAGAACAGGGAGCAGTGAGAGAACAGAGACACAAGGGGGGAAAAGGTGCAAAGATGACACAGGTGAAAACCTTTCAGGCACTTTCCTAATTTTGCAGCATTGAATCAGCATCTGTCACCACTTCTTGTCTTCTACACACCAAGCTGCATGGTAACACTCACCGTCTCTTGACATGGCTCCTGCACAAGCAGGCTGTTTTATTTTTCCATGCATCAGCATAAACCACATTGCGTAAAGGCCACTGTCTTCTCTGTGATTTCTCTAAATTTTTCAAAAATGCAATTTTCAAGACCTCATGGCAGCAGACAAAGCTCTTCAAAACATTTCTGCACAGCCTCCTGAAGGCTTGACAGTGCTGAAGCTACTATGCCTGCCATGCAGCCTTCCCCACTCGTAGCTTCCAGTGATGGTCTGATTGTGTCTCCTCTGCATGAGATTCCCTTACTAAATGTTCTGAATTCAGTGGAAATGCATATATTGCAATCAGAATAATATTTTCAAATTAAACGGTTTACATTATGCATATTGTCTGATTTATACAATCATTATTCCTTTGAAGTTTGGGGCAGGCCTATCTATAAGGCATAATATTGCAACAAGAAGCCCTAAGAGCCATGTGGTTCCCGCATATTTTCTTTCTTCCACGTTGCTTTGGGTATCACCATTCTTGTCACGTACATTGTTCCCGCATGCCTGCCTCTTGGCACTTGCGCAACCGGCACTGCTGGCACTTTCGACGCATGTACATATCCATCTCACACCGGCCACCATTTTTGCAGGCATACTGGGCACCCTTGATGACACTGCGGCGGAAAAAGCCCTTGCAACCCTCACAGCTCAGAACATTGTAGTGGAAGCCTGAGGCCTTGTCTCCACAGACACTGCACACCTCATTTCCAAGCATCTTGGGGGCAGGCCCCTTCTTCCTTTTCAGGGGAGGATTTTCTACAAAGGGAAAAATGATTTTTTTAAAAAGGGAGACTAAGAAGGCTTCACAAAAAGCACAGAGAAATTCCTTCTCATAAATGGAATAACTTGGAAACTCTACATCCCAGTCTAATCAAAGCACACAACAGTCAATGCCTCAGGAAGGTACAGAGCCTACCTCTACTAATTATGTTCTTCTGATACTTACCTAGAGCTTAGTAGCACCTTAAAGACTAATAAGGGCCCCAGTTACATGCTGAATTTGCCACGGGAGAGCCACAAATGCTGGGCGGATTTTCAGTGCACGATCACACTGCAACATCTGGCAAGCGTAGTGCACCCATGGCCAATCTGTGGCGTGCCACCAAAGCTGAGCAATTAAAAAGTATCTCAACAAATGTACTAGCAAATGGTTTGCCAAGGGCTGTCGACGCAATCATTCCGTGTGATTGCGCCGGTGCACGGCTTTCCCTCCGGCTGTCCTCGACGCACACATGCTGACAGATGAAACCGCAGTGTGCTGCCGTCGCATCTGATCGCATTCCAGCAGGTCTAATTGCGCTCGCGCAAAGAGCCATGCCTCCCCCCCGCATTATCTGGCCTGTGTGACCGGGGCCAAAATTTGATAGTCTTTAAGTATCTGAAGGAGTGAGCAGTGACTCACGAAAGCTCATACTCTGCCACAAATTTTTTGTTAGTCTTTAAGGTGCTACTGGACTCTTGCTCTTTTCTACAACTACAGACAGACCAACACAGCTACCCATCTTGATTTACAGTTTTTCACACATTTCTAGAACCAGGGGACTATGACCAGTCACATGCCTGGAAGGCCTACAAGCAGGGCATGAAGGCCAAAGCCTCCTCTCATTCTGCCCACAGCTCTGCTATTCAGAGGATTACTTAGTTTGAAGATGGAGGCTCCACATAGTCATTGTGGTCTACAGCTGTTGCTGCAATGATACTCCATGAATCTGTCTAATACCCTATTTAAGCTGTCTATTGCCTGTGGTCATCACTTCATCCTATGGCAGGGGTAGACCTATGTTCAAATCTCATTCAGTCACGAAGCTTACTGTTTGCCTCGTCTCTCTCAGCTATTCTACCTCATATGGTTATTGTGAGGATGGAGTGGAGAACTAAGCTTGCCTCCCTGAGCTCCTCAAAGAAAGACTAGGTTAAAAACCATATTAGATTTATACCTGTAGGGAAAAAATAAACCACACCAGTGGTTCTTACTACAAAGATCCTTTGCGAGAGTTCACGTGGGTCTTCTGTACAAAGAAAATATCAGCAAGAATTGTACCACCTCTAAAGAATATGGATGATCACAAGTTACAGTCCTTCCTGACTTGCTACAGTCTTGCTAAAACCTCTCTGCACATATAAAACAAGCGTTTTGGAGAGATTTTGACAGAAGAAAAAAGCCAACCAAGCAACACCCCCTTCTTATACCTTTGGTGTGGTGGTTAAGAGAAGTGGACTCTGGAAGACCGGGTTTGATTCCCCACTCCTCCACTTGAAACCAGCTGGGTGACCTTGGATCAGTCATAGTTCCCTCAGCCCAAAAAAATAAACCCAGCTCGTCACAAAAAGAGCTGAAGTTTCAGGCTGCCAGACAATCTTCAGATCTCCTGGTTATACTACACCCACTGCCATACGATAATTAACTATTTCTTATACATCTGAGGTGATTCAGAAAGCACTACAGGCCCTGCTGACCATTTATAGTCAGCTCTGAAAGAACCTGGAAGCTCCCTGAAGTGGTCTATCAAAAATATACAAAAGGATACATAGGAAAGGGAGAAGCCGCTGGTTTTTATAAATGGGAGACTTATTCTCTCTCATTCAGTCACTAGAGGGCAACATTGTTTGCTTCTCAGAGTCAAGCAACAGGTTTTTTATGAAACAAGAAAAGTCTTGTGACATATCGATCTATTACAATATAAACTTTGGGGACTAAAAACCCTTTCATCAGATTCATTAAGTGCATCCGCAGCGGCATCTTCATGCATTTGACTAAGTTAAGGTTGCCAACTTCCAGGTAGTGGCTGGAGATCTCCTAGGATCACCACTGATCTCCAGGTGACAGAAATCAGTTCACCAAAAGAAAATGACCACTTTGGAAGTTGAAACTTATGGCATTACACCCCAGTGAAGTCCCTTCCCTCCCCAAACCCCATTCTCATCAGGCTCCATCCCCCAAACCTCCAGGTATTTCCCAACCCAGAGCTGGCAGCCCTAGATGAAGTGGGCTCTAGTCCACAAAACTTATGGCATAATAGACTTGAAAGGACTAAAAGGGTATTTGTTGTTCTTCTGCTATCCATCTAGTATACTTTTTATGAAATTTAAAAGTGGGGTGGGAGAAGCATGGCTTCCCTTGCTTTGTACACACAGGCCTTTTGTCCCACTGCTGTCTCACATCAAATAATGTTTACAGGCTTTTCAAATGCAATACAAAAGGCTCCAAAAGCTACTTACCAGAGGCAAGAGGCAGATGACATAGGGTTGCCAGCCCCCAGGTCTGGACGGGATTTCCGCCGCTTCTGGGGGCTTCCATCTGCCCGCAGCCAACTGGCCACCAGGGAAGCCCCACCCCCTAGAGCAACCTCCCGCCTGGCCACCCCTCTCCCTCCCCTCCTGGCCGATTTAAAGGGCTCCAGCTGATTGGTGCAGTGGGGACCATAAGGCCCTCCAACCAGCTAGAGGGCCCTTTAAATATAGTAGGAAGGAAGGAGAGGAGCAGCTGTGGGCCACACGCTCAACTTGCAAAAAGACCCTTTCAAGGTGGGGGAGTGAGGGAAATCAGCCTTGCGCACCACACCACAGCCCCCACCCTGCTCGCAAAAAGACCCTTTAAAGGGACTTTTTGCAAGCTGAGTGTGAGGCTGGCAACCACCTCCTCCCTCCCTCCTGCTAGATTTAAAGGGCCCTCCAGCTGGTCAGCAGGCCATATGGTCCCCGCCAATCAGCTGAAGCCCTTTCAATCAGGCAGGAGGGCAGGGAGAGGGGAGGCTGAGTGAGTGGTTGCTCTAGAGGGCAGAGCTTGAGGGCATCCCAGCCCACCCTAGAATGCCCCCCAAATCCTCCCACCGGAGTGACGAGGGGATCTGGCAACCCTAAGATGACAGCAATCCCTCTATCAAACTACTTGCAAATTTCTGGAAAAGCATCAATTGTAATGTGTCTCCAGTACCCCCAACTAGTTCCATTACTTTTCATCAGGGCTTTTTTGGGGAGGGGGAGTGGTGTCAGAACTTTCAAGAGGGAAATAACATTTTCAGTCTGTATGCTAACAGTTATGTTCATGAACTTTTAAACATTTTTAAAATAACTTTGTCAAAGAGGATCCAGCACATTCCCCCAGAAAAAAGCCCTGCTCTTCATTTATCCATCTTCCTTTCCCAAGCTCAAATCCACAGACCGAAAACACACTTGATTATAATACTTCTCTCCCTGTGGTTTACAATGTGCAAAGTATTTTTTTTGTTTTTAATGTGGAGAAGCATTCAACAATATCCCACCTGCGATCTGAACTATTGAAGTCCTAAATTCTGCCACTTTCAGGTACATCAGCATAGTGCAGTTGTTAGCATCAGATAAGGATCTGAGAGATCCAGGTCTGAATCTCCACTACCTCTGAAGCTTACTGGGTGGCCTTGGGCCAGTCACTCTCTCTCTCTCAGCCTAATCTACCTCACTGACTGGTTGCTATGAGAATATAATGGAGGAAGGGAGAATGATGCTGTAAAGCCACTTTGGGGGCCCCTATAACTATCTAAATCAAAATAAATTATGTCTATTCTGGATAACATGCTCGAAATATTCTGCTCAGAATATTCACTTTGATTAAACCAATGACTTCATCTTACCTGGGTGCTCAGGGGTGATCTCTGACCCACAGAAAAGAGTAAACCTTTTCTCTTCCATCTCAAACACACTTGTCTTTTTCCCATGATTGTGTGCAGCAAGTTGTGTGGGACCCATGATGGCTTCTTTAGTGGCGCTCACATTCTTCTCATCTCTAAAACATGGTTGCTGCTAATCTCAGCACTGCATTGCAGCCTTGTTGCCAAATGAAGAAGCCTCTGGAGGAAAACAGAAGCATAAGAAATACAATTCCTGAAGCTGCTAGGAATATTTTTTTACACACACTATTTCCACAAGTGTGTCAACCCATACTGCCACCGCCTCCAGTGGTTTGTTTCCTCAGGATTGTCACCTCTTCCTCTTTAAGTCATAATCATCTGATTTAAAATATGATCTCCTTCTCGCCTATTTTTGCTGTCTCCAATTGTTCTCTGTCCACTTCCCCCTCCCTTTGTTTTGTTCAGTTTTACCTTCATTGAAGTCTCTGATATTATAAAATTGGTAATCAATGTAAGACATTCAGAAACTGAGGTCTTAGAAACATAACAAAACAATATGAAAGATGGCTCCGCTCCCTGCAATCTAATTAAACATAAACCTTGTGGAGTCCAGGCTTCTAAATGTTTCATTATATATTTGTTCTCTATCCTACTTCTTCATAGTTCATGAGATGTCTCACAACAGAATCAAAATCACTAACAACCAAATAAATTAAGCCAGCATCAGATACACTACAAATGTTAGAATCAGCAAGACAGTTACAAAAAATATTTCCCCAAAGACCTGGGAAAACAAGGTCTTCTGTGTGTTTCCAAAGAGCAGGCCAAGAGTCAAGCAAATACAAGGAAAGAGCTCCACAAATACAGCATCACACTGTTTCTACTAGCCACCAACTTCATGGGAGCGTATAAAGCAAGGAATCCATTGAAGAGTTCCTGGTCCAAGTCTCCCTACTGAAGCACATTAACTCCCCTGACATATTTTAGGGCTGCTTTAGAGATTAGATGCTGAATGTCTTTGCGGACCATCTCTTCACTAAAGACTGGCCTTACAGTTTACAACACTAAAGCAGTAAAAAAAAGAGCGGGAACAGGTTTAATGTCTGCACATGAAAATCCAGATGACACAGTTTTGCTTTTCCAGTACCCCCTCAGTTTAGTAATTAATTAAAAAAAATTGAACAAACCCAGATATCTCAAAATGGACACACCATCTATCCAGCAAGAAAGCCAAGTCAAACCGCAAAAGTGAATCTTGCTGCCACTTGAATCTACAGGGCAGTCTTTGGTAGCATAAAACTTTGATGTTGCTGTTTGAACTTGAGCAGATTAATAAACACACCTTTGAGAAAGACTTCCATTTTAGAAGCACTCAAAAAAGCTAGCTACCTGCAAGCAAAGCTAGCTCGTCTTAGTTGGGACATCTAATTCCAAAGCAAAGGAATCCAGCTCCTCCTCCTCCTGCTCCTCTTCTTCATCTTTGTCTTCTTCTTCATAACTGTTTAATCAACCAAAGAACATAAATAGTGCCTGCTGAATCAGACAACTGCTTCCATCTAGTCCAGCATACTGTTTTACACGGCAGTAGCTGGAGATCTCCTGGGATTACAACTGATCTCCAGGCAACAGAGATCAGTTCACCTGGAGAAAATAGCTGCTTTGGAAGGTGGACTCTGTGGCATTATACCCCACTGAAGTCTCTCCCATCCCCAAACCCCACCATCCTAAGCCTCCACCCCCAAAATCTCCAGGTATTTCCCAACCCAGAGCTTGCAACCTTACACAGCAGCCAACTTCTTGCCTCATAGAGGGCCCAATGAACAGGGCATAGAGGCTGAGGCCCTCCCCTGCCAATGAGGGTGTGATCACCCTGCAAGCTTACTGCGATTTGTTCCCACTGTAGATTTGATCGGGGATATTTTTAGCGGGTTCAGATGATCACACATCCTTTGTCCAACCACTTGCATTGCACAATGGGGCTCCAGGCACCGTCCAAATTCTTTGCACATGCACAATATGCACATATAGGCAAAGATTTTTTTTTAAAAAAAAATTGTGTTGCGCCAAACAAAATGAACTACCAACTTGTAACCAAGTGCTGTTTTATGTGCACTTGAGCATTCATGCATTTAATATATTCAGTGCAGGATTAGTCATGCGCACAACGGTGAAAGCCAGGGGGGGAACTACCACAAGAAGGACGTACAGATGACCTAATCACATTCACAGCGACAGATGGCTGTCCAGATAGGAGAAATTGCAGATTCACAGCGCATATAGTAGGAAAGTGCTTGATTTTCCCAGTGTCAGAAAACGCACTAGAAAACAGGGAGGATAGAGGGGGTGAGACCGCTTCGATGTGGGAGACAGAACTGGCTGTCTGATCAGCCCTTTTAAATGCGATAGGGAACAGTTGTGAAACCCGATCAAAATGACCGTGTGACCACCACCTGACTTCCAACACCAGAGGGTTGCTTCCTCTGGATATGAAGCCATTGATGGACCTATCTCCATGAATCTGTCTAACCTTCTTTTAAAACTGTCTATGATAGTGACCGTCACTATCTCCACTGGCAGAGAATTCCATTGTTTAATTATTCATTGAGTAGAGAAATGTTTCCTTTTGTCTGTCCTGAACCTACTTCCCCACAATTTCATTGGGTGCCCCTGAGTTGTAGTGTAACAGGAGGGGAGAAAAGATCCCTCAATACACTTTCTACACCCTGTGCATAATTTTATAAACCTCTATCTTATCTCTCCTTAGCCACCTTTTCCCTATACTGAAAAGTCCCAGGCTCTCCAGCCTTTCCTTAGGGAGGCAGCTTAATCCCTCAGCCATCTTGGTTGCCCTCCTTTGTACTTTTCCCAGTTCCGCAATACCTTTTTGGAAAATCAGCAACCAAAACATGATACAATAATTGAAGCTGCACCAACCATTGCTTTATACAAGAGCATTACAATACTTGCCACTTTATTTCCAATCCTTTTCCTAATGATTACTAGCTGTCAGGTAGCCCTGTCATGGTTTTAGAATGTGGAGGGGTACTCTTCCTCTGCCTGCCTCTGAGCCTCACTGTGTGTGTGTTATCTCTTGCTTGACCCTGAGATGCTCCAGCTGCAGAACTCCTGGGCTGGGAATCAACAGATTTCAGTTTAGCTTGCTCGTTTTGCCCGCGCACGCGAACTATACTCATTGGCTTCCACTTGTAAGGGGGGTGTTTGATTTTAGTATAACTCAAGAGGCCCTGGGCATTCCTGACACAATCAGTACACGTGTCTTTAGTTCTGATTCACCAATAAACAGTTTTCTTCTGATGAAGCCCTGTGTGGTGTGACCTGACTAACGAGCCTGACACTAGCATGGAGTTTGCCCTTTACATCATTGCTGCACACTGGATGGATTTTCATTGAGCTTTCCACTACAATCTCAAAATTTCTTTCAATCCCAGGCTCAGGCAGTTCAAACTCCATCAGAGTATATTTAAAATTTAGAGTATTTTATTCCAAAATGCATCACTTTATGCTTACCACATTGAACTTCATTTCCCATATGGTTGCCCACTCACCCAATTTAGACAGGTCATCCATCCTATAGAACTTCACAATCTGCCTTGGTTTTCACCATCTGAATTATTTGGGATCGTCTGCAAAGCTGGCAACTACAACACTCACAATCAATTCCAAATCATTTATGAACAAATTAAATAGCACTGGTCCCAATATGGATCATTTTGGAATGCCACTGCTTACTTCCTTCCATTGACACAACTGTTCCTTTATTCCCACTCCCTGCTTCCTGCCATTTCACCAATTTTTAATCCATAAGAGGACTAATCCTCTCATCCCATGATTTCTAAGCTTACTCGGGAGTCTTTGGTGAGAAACCATGTCAAAAGCATAGCCAGCATGTCTCGAGCAAGAACAAGACAATGCTTGGGAGGGTGGGATTATTTTCTGCTGAGGCAAAGAAAGAGTTCAGTTTATTCACCCCCCACCCCAGCAGTATCTAAAATAGCAGAACTAGGGGTGGACTTCCTTTCCTCTTTCTTCTTTCTCAGTTTTATGTCAACTGTGGACAGTATCACTGAAGTGGGAAGAGGCTGAAATATTGTCTCAAAACAGAAGAAAAGGGGGAACTCTACACACCTCTAAACTACATTAGGTAAAACTACACTAGGTAGAAGGGCCAGCTAAGGGCCTTCCTATAAACTACATTTTCCATGTGTCCAAACTTAATTCCTAGGCATGTGTGGGCATTATTTGAATCAGGACCACAGCATTTTTATTTACTTATTTTGCTTCATTCATACCCTGCTTTGCTCCCAAATGGGGACCCAAAGCAGCTTACACCATTCCCCTCTCTTCCATTTTATCCTCCCAAGAACCCTGTGAGGCAAGTTAGGCTGAGGGTGTGTGACTGATTCAAGGTCACCCTGCAAGCTTCCAGGGCACGAGTGGGGATTCAAACCTGGGCCTACTAGATGCGTCCCAACACTCTCTGACCCGTAACCCCACACTCGTTCTCACCACACTAGAAGTCATATGGGCAGAAGGAGCCAAAGTCCTCTATTGGCACCATTTTCCTGACTTGAAGCGTTCCTGGGGAGCCAGTATTTGCCCTGCTGGGGAAACTGACAGGCTTCATGAAAGTTTCCCCAACAGGGCAAATAGCAGAGCCTGCCTTGGCAGGGAGGGTGGGGTATAAATTGAATAAACGAATGAATAAATAAGGTAATGTCAAGTGGAGGGGGAGACACGTTCTCACTCTCGGTATGCACTATGATCCCAATCACAATCTGTGTTGAGTCAATTGCTCATGTCATTCTGCACTGTCACCTGTATGTGGATCTAAGGTCCATATATTTACATTCTACTTTAAGTAGCACGATGGATTGCCCTGATGCACTTAAGGCACACCAACTTTTAAATGACTTCTGTTCGGACATCACTGAGAAGGTGGCCAAGTTTCTCTGTTCCACTTTAAAACTGTGCCAAAGGAGCCCAGAGACATAGTATTTTTATAGGTGTGTTTTAATCTGCTCCTAAATTGTACAGTCTAGAGACATAGTATTTTTATAGGTGTGCTTTTAATCTACTCTCAAATTGTATAATCTCTATTGACAATTCATGCCAATAAAGGCTAACTTGAACTTGAACTAGAATTGAACTATTCCTATATGGTTTTAACAATCAAACTTGACCCCTATAATTAGCTTTTGGGATGGGAGGAAGCAAAGAGAGGGTGCTGTTTTCTTTGATAACAGAATGGAACTGCCAGGTTCAATTGTTTTATTTATTAATTATAAAACATTTATACCCATTCTTTCCCCTGTGGATCAAGGCAGTTTTACATTTCCAAATTAAAAACATACAAAATAGAATAAAACTTCATTAACCCTGTCCCCCATGCAGATGGCTGTGGCTTAATCCCCATTCCCAAGCCCTTGCAAATGAAATGGCTTTAGAGTGTCTCCTGAAGGTGATCCCCCCCCCCACATCAGAGGGCCTGTTGCAGAAGCCTGGAAGACACTATAGAGAAGGAATGGGCTCTAGCATGACAGCTTAAAAACACAATAAGGGGTGCCCCAGGATCATGTCAGTTTTTAAACTTAGCTAAAGTGATTGTTACTGTCCATGGGTAACAATCACTTTAGAAGACACTGATGCTGGGAAAGACTGAAGGTAAAAGAAGAAGGGACGGTAAAGGAGGAGATGGTTAGACAGTGTTATTAATGCAACGAACATGAAATTAAACACATTCTAGGGCCTGGCGTGATGTCCGTGGGGTTGCAAAGAGTCGGACTTGACTGTGCGACTGAACAACAACAACAACAAAGTGACTGTATTTAAATCATTTTAATTTAATGTAGTTGCAATTCTGTCGCCTTAAGGGTGCCAACTAAAAACTTGGTTCACACTGCCATTGTCAGTTGTTAGTCTCAGGGATAGCATATTTGCAAACCATGCAACAGAAATAAACAGCATATCCCAAAGGATTATAAATGTAGGTGAAAGGCTCAGGAGAACATCTGTTCTTTGGGCCAGGGTCACACCTCAGATCAGGAGCCAAGTACCTCTAAGAGGTGTTGGCACCAGCTCCTTTCCTGCTCCAGCCCTGCCCAGAAATAGCTGAACAACTCAGAGAGCAAAGGTCTTAAACTTCATTTTCTTCTGCTGCCTCACAGGGAAAAATGTCACATGTCCACGTTTGCTTGGAAGGGGGGAAAAACATGTCCTGCTAAAAGGAGAGCCCCACTAAAAACATGTTACAATAATCCAGTATAGGGGTTATGGTAGCATGAATCAGCATGGCCGTATCTGTTGAGTCTAGAAAGAGTAACAGTTTCTTCTGAAGGGATCTGAACAGTAGGCATCTTTTAAGGAGGGGGAGAGAGAAAGATTTAGGGTTTGCTGTTTTATTATAGTTTTAACTGGAAATGGTTTTTTTACTGTAAATGTTCTTACCTATCATTGTAAGGTGCATGAAACCACAAGGAAAGGTGTTGTGTCAATGTTTTAATACATACATGTTAATAAATAATCTCAGGTTCCCTTCAGCCACATAGCAGCAGCATGAAAGGGTTTTTAAAAAATAAAAGAGAACCCAAACTGAGCAAACACCCCCCCCACACACACACATAGGTGAAGTGTCTGTGTGGGAAAATGGATTGGGGAAAGAGACACAAGCTCTTTTCTCCCGCACCCTGTGATGGTATTCCAGTCTTGTTTGGGCTCTATTTTATTTTTTTAAAGCCATTCTGTGGGGAACCCAGACCACAAATAATTAAAAACCTGAACAAGTAGTTTATCCCTCAGTTTTACCTTTTTTTTTGACAACTCCATCTGGGCATTTACAATCTATACATCAATTGAGTCCGATCAGATGGCTCTTTACATCCTCGTGAGGCATGATTGCCTCACGGATCTAAAGTTAATGTCCAGACACAAACATCTGGGAAATGTCCCTCTTCCGTGGGCATCCCGTTTTGCCGCGCTTCGGAGCCACACTTAAAAGATACCACTTTTCCAAAAACTGCTTCTCCAATCCCACACACCAGACCCCTTTCCTCCTCGGTATTTTTTGGGGTGGGGGGTTGGGGGGGTTACATTGCAGTCCTGAACAGGGTTACTTCAATGGTCTTAGGAGGGTTGTACTATAAGGCTTCCAGATGGGAACAAGTATGTTTTTCTAAATTCTACTTACATTTTGAAAAGTCTTACTTGCAATCTTAAGACACAACTGCTCTGCTCTGATAATCATGTTATCAAAGTGATGTGACAATGAGAGGACAAGGCTGCACGATAGCCCACACAGACACACTCATTTTCTTGACACACGACAGGCTGGTGCCACAGTGACCTTTTGCTCTGGTCAATTCCTCCAATTTTTTATGCCACCCTGCAAAATTTTCACAAACTTCCTAATAAGCTTCCTCACTTCCCCTGAGGATTTGTCACAGGGAAGTTAAATGTTCTCTCAGCACTCTCTCACAATTGTTCCTCTTGCGCTTTCCAGTACCCTTTTTCTCAGGCTCCTTTGGGACAGGCCTAACCCACCCCACCCACTGCCACATTACCATTTGCAAGTAGCTACACACTTTTCCCCCCTTTATGAAACAAATCTGGAGTCAAAAGCTGCTGGGGGGAAATTAGGAGTTAGAGATCTTCAGGTGTTAAACACCTCTTTGTATACCTCTGATGGCAAAGTTGCCTAAAATGATTGCATGGAATGGCAAAAGAACATCATTTTCCCAGCAATTCCCCCTGCTCACTTCTCTGAAAACTCCATTCAGCTGAAAAGTATGCTTTCCAAGGCAATGGGGAGGGGGCAACTAAAAGAAGAAGGGTCTAAAGAAACTGGAATATGCTGAGAGGCACCTTACGCAAAGCAGAAGCAGACAGCTATAACAGGTGCCTCTGTAGCATACATCACACCTCTCCTACTTTTTTATTCAACCCCCTTGGAACAGCTTGCCCATTACCCTTGTTGTAGCATGATGTTCTTGACTAAAACGCACCTATTGCAAGGCAGGGACTGCAAACAGCTGCCCAGAGACATGAAAGCTGCCTCTAAATCTTGGGGTCTGAAGGAGTTAGGACAGATCACCATCACAATAAATTACGGAAAGCCATTGAACAAAATATAGACTGGATTGGACCAGTAAAAAAAGCCTGCAGAAGGAACTGACAGGCCAGATCTTTCTCCATCTTCGTCTTCCTCCAGCTACCATGTCCCAAAACTCTAGTGGACCCTTTGAACAAATATGGGGCGGGACTGCAGTAAGGAGGGGGAGACTGAGTAAGATTGCTTCCTCTCCTATTGCCTGCTGCCTGCTTGCTTTTACTCATTATCAAAAGAGCCAGCTTCTATTACAATCCTGACATGTCACATGAATAAACTTTTTTAAGGGATTAATCCTTAAAAACTTTCCATTTTACATCTGTTACACTTTCCAACTCAGCTTTGAGATGCTGAATCATAATTTCCAACTCAAATTCATCCACTGAGTTTTTTAAAATGGTGGTTCTCATGGTATGGCTCACGTTTGCCTTGTTTCTTTTTTTAAATGAGGTGAAATGGCATTTTTAGGGCTGGCGTGCCAGGCTGCTCTTCGCTGTCTTCCACAGCAGCAAGCTACTCTACACTACTTCAGACAGACAGCTGCTGCTGGTAGTCATTTAAAGCACCCTCTGCATGGTGGCTACTTCCTATCAAAAATCGGAAAATATGATGTGGCACCTCAAAAATGTACTGTACAGCTGAAGTGATGCAAAATGGAAAAGATTTTAGTAGGGTAAAGCTTAAAAAACAGACTCTGTACCTGAAATGCATCAGGATTTTAACAAAGGCTGCTTCCAAAGACAATTCCCCGTTGTGGACTCATTGCTACTGTGCATTCAGAGGCACTTGCAGCAGAGCATCAACACTGGACAGTTCTTGGGTTTTCCCAGCCCATTCCCTCATGCCTATAATCCCCCTCCCCCCAGAGGGGGGTTGCCAGATTTTTAAAACTGTACTAGGTATATCACTATAATGTTACAGTGATATACATACTACCAGTTTTCTAAAAAGCCAACACAGAGACTGCCATTAACGGGGGTGGTGGTGGTAAGTGCCATCCAGTCAAAGCTGACATGGTGATCCTGGACGGTTTTCAAGGCAAGAGATGTTCAGAGGTGGTCTTGCCTCTGTGTCACGCCCCTAGACTTCCTTGGTGGTCTCCCATCCAAATACTAGCCAGGGCTGACCCTGCTTAGCTTCCAAGATCTGACGAGATCAAGCTAGCCTGGACTATCCTACTACTCAATTTATCATAGAAAATTAACTGGAGAGGCAGTAGGACATAAAAGCTATTTAAAGAGAGGAAACTCCAAGGTTACAAAGAGATTATTTAAAGGCGGAAAAGGAGTTTAGTTAGGAAGAACTGGATGTGATTAAGAAAAGAACATTTTTGTTGATTTCCTAACACTCTTATAGCACAGTCGTATGCAGAGTTATTCCAGATTTGGGTTTCAGACACACTGGAAAATTCCAGCTTGGGGAATAACTGGCATGGAGTTTTCCTAAAGTCCTGAAGCAGATTAGTCAGTAGAACTATCAGTTTTCATATATGTGCTGCTGAAGATGTTTTATCATTGAACTTTCTTAATGTCTGACACCAAAACCCTAGGACATCATTTAGTCAAGCAAAGAATGTTATTTCCCAAAGGACACTGGTCAGATTGGGACTCAGTTGTGAAGCATGTGTGAATTGCCTTCCTTTTGCAAGAACACTTGCCACACACCTCTGGTTACACATTATAGCGCCGGAGCACAAACACCTAACAAAGAAGCGGAGTTTGAACCTTATTCAGGTTGGGAAGGAACAGAGGATTTAAAAAGTGCATTAGAGAGCAATATTGCTACACAATAACTGCCACCTTCAACTTGCAGGATCCAGTGGGCTAGAAATCAAAATATTAACTACAGATCACTGGTCCCAAAGACTTTCTCTCCCACATCCTTCCATTTCTGTAGGTGTTTTTCAGAACACAAAATCCTGCTTGTTCCCTACTGCATTAGTTACAGGAGATTTACAAGACATAAATGGCAACCTGGTGTCAGAAAAGAGATCTTCTCAATTGCACAGCATACACTTTTCTTATCCTGCACCATTCAGCCAGAGGAACTGAACCACTTCCACACTGATGATCCAGAACACCCAAATCCTATTATCCTTACCCGGTCCTGCTGTTTTGAGTGTGTAATTCTCTCTTTTCTACCGTGCCAAAGGCTGTCTCTCTTTTGCTTGCCGTCCCCTCATCTGCCACCCACTGACAGGTGGCCTTAACAGTTCTCAGCAAGACAAGGAGAAAAAAGAGAAGGCTGGGAGTGCTCTGAGACACAAGCGGATCCCAGAGTGCGCTGTGCTCCCTCCCCTCCCTGCAGGATGCACTTGGTCCTCCAATTGAGGGAACGGGGAAAAAAGAAGAGGTTATTCCAGTTCATCCTTCTGGCATTTTCTCCCCCACACCACTTGCTCAAACAGCAGCTCTCTGAATTGCTGCAATCATTGGAAATGGATGGCTTACCTGCCTGAAGAGCTTCGGAGCAAGAGGGAAGGTGAAGTTGGGGGCCTGACAAAGCCACAGATGTCAGCCTGACATTCTCACCTAAATAACTTTACCTGGTCAATTGACCCAGCTCTGTACCTAAACTTCAATGGGAGTAAATCAGGGTCATATTTAACAGTCTGTTGCTGTCTTCAACAGGTGAAGACTTTTTTGTTTAATTTTGTTATTTAATTGTAACTGGCAGTATGTATATCACTGTAACATTATAGTGATATACCTAGTACCATTTTTTTAAAAGCTGGGGGAAACCCAAGAACTGTTTAATTGTTAAAAACTCTATTTTTAAACTCTCTTAGAAGTTAATGAAGTATGTTTGGGAGGGAGGGTTATTTTAATGGTTTTATAATGTATTTTGTCATGTATGTTTTAAATCATTAGCTGCCTTGGTGGCCCCAGTAAGTGCACAAAGGAGGGATATACATTTTGTAAATGAGATAAATAAAATCTCCCTATGTCCTTAAAGTTTTCTTCACTTCCTTTAGTCTTGCTAAACATTCTATACACTATCTCCACAAAGCTCTTAAACTCACTGTTCCCATTTAGGCCATCCACCCAGTCTAGCATGTGGCCACAGCTTGGACAGATTGCTATGCCTGGCTGACCCCTTTTATTTTCATCCTGGCACTCAGGTTTGGATGCACCTGGAGAAAAAGGATGTGTTTATACAGAAACTTAGAACCGAGAAGGCAAAGAAAATAAGCATTATCAAAATACCAAGTGTAGAAAGAGCAAAAAGGACATCAAACGTTCAAGCCCAAAAAGCGACCCTAGACCTTAAACCAGACTATGATGTGTGGCTTTCTATTCATGGAGGACATGTGACTATCAGCAATGATAGCTAAACAGAACCTCCAACATTCAGAGGCAACAGACCTCTGAATACCAAATACTGGGGCAAACAAGAGAGGGCTGCTGTCTTCATGTCTTTCTTACAGATTTCACAGAGATATCTGAATGTCAGCTGTTGGAAACAGAATGCTGAGCTGTTTATGAAAATATCTATATTCCATGCCCGCAAGGCGGGATGGAAATCAAAATAATAAATAAATCAAAATAAATAAATAATAAATAAAGGTGCATCAAGGTGGCTTACATCAACATGTAAAGAGGAAAAAAGACAGCATAAAATCAAAACAGTAAGATCACAACTACAACATCAACCTGAACAACCACAGGCAACATAAATTAGACTCCTCAAAAGGCCTTCCTAAAGCTTGCCAAGATGGGAGCTCCCTGACTTATTCCAGAAGGCCACCCCAAAAAGAGAGCACTGCTATCAAAGATCCCCACATTCTATCTGAGACAGAAGAGACTTCCATGGATAGACTAGAGAAAGGAAGTTAGGTTTTTATTCTGATCCAGCAGGAGTCTTTCAAAAGCACCAAAAATAATTTTAGAAAAAGAATGGCTAAAAGCAGAAGGGTAGAGTGTCTAAATCAAATATAATCAGCAGTTTCAGAAAAAGGTACTGCAAGAAGTTACCAACAAAAATTGTGGGTATTCCTATTTTCATAAATGCTGACCAAACAAATACTTGTTTCAGTTTTAACATGATCTCTAGGTTTTTTTCTTAAATACAAATGAAACTGCAACTCTGGAAACTGAAGAACACCTGACATTGTCAAATAAATTGTGAAAAGCTGTTGCTGATTGTTTCCCATTTCTCAAAATGATTCCACCCCACTTCTCTCTCACACACAAGTTCCCCCAAGGACATGACAGAGACTGTTCACTGCTTGGGTGGTTAATGGAAGGGAGCAGAGTGCTTTTGAAGCCGAACAGCAATAACCCAGGAATCTGGCCTCTAACCATTAATAAAGACTGACTGACTGACTCTACCACAAGCACTGACTTCAGATGGACTGTAGGAAATAAAGTCATGACTCTGATTTTGTTAGGGGATTCAAACAGGAAAAATTCCATTAGCATTCTTCCCAGGAGGGAAAAGCAAAGGAGATTTTTAAAGAATGCATAAGTGGTCTTCTCTTCCCATCCTCAGCAAAGCATCATGGAGTACGTTGGGAGTAAGCAGTGAAGTGGCTAAATTTGCAGATGACACGAAGTTGTTCAGGGTGGTGAGAACCAGGGAGGATTGTGAGCCACTCCAAAGGGATCTGTCAAGGATGGGCGAGTGGGTGTCAATGTGGCAAATGGGATTCAACGTGGCCAAGTGCAAAATGATGCACATTGGAGCAAAAAATCCTAACTATAAATATACGTTGATGGGGTCCGAACTGGCAGAGACTGACCAAGAGAGATCTTGGAATGATAGTAGATAAGTCAATGAAAATGTCGAGACCATGTGCAACTGCAATAAAAAGGGCCAATGCTATGCTCAGGATTATTAGGAAGGGAATTGAAAACAAATCAGCCAGTATCATAATGCTGCTGTATAAATCAATGGTGCAACCTCATTTGGAGTACTGTGTACAGTTCTGGTTACCACACCTCAAAAAGGATATTATAGCATTGGAAAAAGTGCAGAAAATGGCAACTAGAATGATAAAAGGATTGGAATACTTTCTCTATGAAGAAAGGTTAAAACTTATGAAAAAAACTTATGGGAAAACTTCTGAAAAAACACAACCTACAAACAGTATTCAGATCCACCAGAAAAATACAACAGATGTTATGATCAGCAAAAGACAGAACAGACCCCCTCACTTCTGCAGGTGTATACCGCATACCCTGCAGTTGTGGATGAGTTTACATCAGGACCACATAGCGTAGCATTCAGACAAGAATAAAAGAACATGAAAGACATTGCAGACTGGGTCAACCTGAAAAATCAGCAGTGGCTGAACATAGCCTAACTCAAACAGGACACAGTATTTTGTTCCAAGACACTGAAAGGCTGGACAGCACATTCAACTACCATGTCAGATTACACAGGGAAGCCGTTGAAATTCATAAACATAAAAACCATTTCAACAGAAAAGAAGAGAGTTTAAAAATAAATAGGGCATGGTTTACTCTCCTAAAAAACACAGAAGTCTCTACATCTGACAACAGCACTACAAATAGAATTAGAATCTCAACAGCCAATCCACGTGCAAAAGAACCTCCTCAGGAAGCTCCTTCATTAACATGTTCACAACCTGGGGAACTCCTACAAGACAATTGACTCAGTCCCACCCTACCTTCCTGAGTAGATATAAATTACCTGCCTACCATTTTTCTTCTCACCTTGACATAGAGAGTACTCCATCTTTCTGTTTTATACCTCTGAGGACGCCAGTCACAGCTGCTGGTGAAACATCAAGTCCTACAATGCCAAGACCATGGCCATACAGCCCAGAAAATCTACAACAGCTAAAGGTTAAAATGCCTGGGGCTCTTTAGCTTGGAGAAACGATGACTGAGGGGTGACATGATTGAGGTTTATAAGATTATGCATGGGATAGAGCAGGTAGAGAAAGAAGTACTTTTCTCCCTTTCTCACAATTCAAGAACTCATGGGCACTCAATAAAATTGCTGAGCAGTCGGATTAGAACGGATAAAAGGAAGTACTTCTTCACCCAATGAGTGATTAACACATGGAATTCACTGCCCCAGGAGATGGTGGCAGCTACAAGCATGGACGATTTCAAGAGGGAATTAGATAAATATATGGAGCAGAAGTCCATCCGTGGCTATTAGCCACAAGGTATAGGTAGGAACTCTCAGTCTGGGGCAAGTAATGCTCAGTATTCTTGGTGCTTCAGGGGGGCAACAGTAGGAGGGCTTCTAGTGTCCTGGCCCCACTGCTGGACCTCCTGATGACACCTGTGTGACAGAGTGTTGGACTAGATGGGCCTTTGGCCTGATCCAACATTGGCTTCTCCTATTTTCTTATAATATGGGCAGCTACTGCTTAGGGGCAGATTCAGCCTGAGAAAACCCCAAGGGAGGCTATCTAGTGAAAGCTAAAAATCAAACCTCAGCAGTGATCCATATCAACTCTACACTTTCATCTCATTTAAGATGGAGATTGGCAACAATGGTTCCCTAGGATGGAATGGCTGGTTTGATAGGTGGAATCTATGGCATTGTATCTGTCTGAGGTCCCATCCCTCCTGGAACCTTACCCTCTTCAGGCTCCATCCCTGAAATCTCCAGGAATTTCCCATCTGGTGGTTAGAGAGCTCCTGGGATTACAATTGATCTCCAGGTGACAGAGATCAGTCCCCTGGAGAAAACAGCCACTTTGGAAGGTAGACTATATGGCATTACACCCCACTAAAGTCCCTGCCCTCCCCAGATTCCACCTCACTCCCAATTGGGAATTTCCCAACCCTAACCATTAGTACACTAGTGGATTACAGTACTTTCTGGCTGCCCACACCCACCTTAGATATCCTGCTGATCACTTTATACACTTGCTACGTGTAACAGGTGTTCTTCCCCGTGTCCTCATTTTCAAGGATGATTGCTGAACAGAGCAATTGCAAAATAAGTCAGAAGCAAAAGACATAAAATATTGTCAGGTCTGCAGGCCATATCAGGAAAAAAACAATATGTTACAACATTCAATGTGCTGCACATGTCACATTACAAAGAGCAACCTCTGGCATAGGATATCATCTCCACTGTTTGTAAAACATAGTAATCTGGATTATGAGCATCAGTCAGCTAATGCTTACAAAGGTTCCTGATCTACAGCAGGGGGCCAAGCTAGATGAGTTTCTTCCAGACCCACGATGCTCTGTTAGTGAATTTGTCTAGCTTACACCTAACTACAGCAACCAGAATCAGTCAATTTGACTGTATACTGAAGAGCTGTGCAAGCAAAAAGGTTATTCTGGCTGCTGCAATTCACAAGAGAATTGAGATCATTAGGGGGTTTTAAGCTAATGAGTTAAAATGGAGTTGAATATTAAAGAGGGTGAGGGGTATACAAGAATGCACGCAAACATCCACACAGCAGAAAATGTGTGTAGATGGAATTCCTTCTGCAGCATGGGTCTAAACACCAGGCTGAACTTTCTGCAGACTTTGCCCTGCCAAGGCTCCCTTCTTGCAACTGACATCATTACAAAATGCCCTGCTAGATAATAGTCCTGCAAGACAGGCAGAGTCCCCTTGGCTCCAGGCCAACCAGTGACATGGCTGCACTCAGGGCACACCCACCAGATGAGAAATGACAGCCTTGAATTTCTCCCAGATAACTTCAAACATTCAGAATGTCCCTGTGCTCTTCCCAAAGCCCTGCCCTAACTGGAATCTTGTATTAGCCAAGACTTTAACTGGCTTCAGACTTTTCCAGAAAACTCACAACACAGCTTAGAACAACTCATTGTCTTGCCACAGCTTCCATCTGTGGTCACAGGGCCTCATATATACCACTGGTTATGCAGATAAAATGGAAATCAAAACCAGGTACACACCATAATTGCTGCTTCTGCTGACAAAAAATTAAGTTTGCAACATTCTGTGTGAAAGTTTCTCTTACTTTTTCCATTTGAATTTTTTGTGTCTTTTGTTAATGAGCAGGACTTGGAACATTACAATACATATTATCACATTGGTCATGTATGAGGGTGGCCTGGAGAATCATAAAAGGCAGAAGGATATGATCTGTAAATCTGGCTAATTAGATAATTGTCAAAAACATCTTAATAAGTAAAATTTGCAGTGAAGAGAAAGCTTCAGTATGCAAAATGATTTTTTAAAATTCACTTAATTTACTCCCCACTTTTCTCCCCAGCAGGGACCTGAAAGGGCTTACATCCTCCTCCTCTCTTCCATTCTAGCCTTGCAACAACCCTGTGAGGTACATTAGTATGTGACTGGCCCAAAGATATCCAGTGAGCTTCCGTTGCAATGTGGGAATTTGATCCTGGGTCTCCCAGATCCTAGTCTGACACTCAAAATCACACTGACTCTCAAATAAACCTCCAGAAGCCACTTCTTTCCCCAAAGAGAATGGAACACTTTTCATTATATAAAATCTCAAGAGTCTGGCTATAGAAACAATCTAAATGCAGTTAATGTACAGGCCTTCTGATACCACATCTTCAAGCAAGGTCATGGTAAAGCAGTTATTACTAAAACGCTATTAAAAGGCTCAGATCACCACATCTAAGCACTTGAGTATGCAATTGCTATGGGCTAATAGTCACTACTGGGGCCCATGGGTGACCATGCATACAGGGAATGTACTGAACAGTGGTGATATAAATGGCAGGGTTACCAGATGTCCTCTTTTCAGAAGACCTGTCCTTTTGTGTGTGTGTGTGTGTCTTCTGTCCTCTTTTGGGCTCTTTTAAAAAAAAAACTGATGAAAATGTTTTCTTTTTGGGTTGGAAGGTTAGTAACAATTATCAGAGCTTAAACAGTAGGGGTATTTAAAATTAGGTTTGCCATAGTGATCACTTGTTTGAAGTAGTTAGTTGGGAAATATGTCCTCTTTTTTGCTTTTCAAAATATGGTAGCCCTAATAGAAGGGGGGAAAGGAATGGATACATAAAGAAAATCAGATCAGGCCAAAGACATGAAGATCAGATCAAAGATCCATCTACTCCAACATTCATTCTAGCACGACCAACCTGATGATTCTGGGAAATTTACAGAAGTACATGAAACCATCACGCTTTGCTACTACCTGTTATTTATTGTGGTTTCATGGTGAAAGCTTGAATAGCAACTTCTCTTCTCTCCTCTTCACAGACAACATAACATCTTCCTTTTTAGGGAAACTGGGGGAGGGGAGACAAAGAACTGTATGCACCACAGATTCTTTCTGATGTGAATCCTTTTGATACAGTTACAAACCCTTCTGTTAAATTGTTTAATCTATTTTTGCTGCCTAATGTTTTGTTTATTGTATCATTTCTTTATTATCAGCCACCTTGGAGGCCTGTAGTTTCCAAGCAGAAAGATTACATATAAAGATTGTAAGTAAATAAATAAATAAAATCAAGCATGCTGCGAGCATCTCCTCCAAACACTACTGCCTACTCCCTGGAGACAGAATTATCTTGACCCTCCAGAGGCATATGTATTGTAGGGCGTGGATTTGACTTCTGACACACTAGCCCCAAATGCTGGATACCAGCAGCACATTAGGAGACAAAGACCAAATTTATAGCTAGTGTCTGCATGCAAACTACTCCTGAACACCATTCTACCAATATCTACCAACAATATCTTCCATTCCATATCCATTTCTGCAGTGCTCTGAATGAGTAAAGTACACTATTATCTCTTTCTTTACAAATGACAGAAAGGTAGTGACTGGACCAAAGCCATCAAGGGAGTTCATGCTTGAAGGGGCATTTGAACCCCCATTTCCCAGGCTAAAGTAGAATTGGTGCAGTACACTAAATAACGTTGCAGACTGGTTCCAGGCTTGGACAGGCTGTGGTGTGGGCAAAAGACTACCATCACTTGTTCCCTCTCTCCTCATATTGCAGAGGAGACACAGGTGAAAAGATGACAACTAAAACAGGCGTGCATTCTTTTAGTTCCATGATGGCAGATCTGTCACAGGGTTTTAATTGCACATTGTCACACTACTATACTAATATGATCATATCTGACCCCCTGCCCCAATCTTTTTACAATTGTCATCTTTCTGGACACATGACAAGATTAGGCAGTTGATGAAGTTTTTTTCTGCAATACCCACTTTTCATCTTCCCCATATCCACCCTTTGACAAGGAATACCAGGACTGTGACATGGAGGCAGGCAATGCCAAACCACCTCTGCACGACTCTCGCCTTTGAAAACCCTACAGGGTCACCATGTCAGCTGTGACTTGGTAGCACTTTCCACCCCCACCCCCCACAAAAGACTACACAGGCAAGGCAGGGCTTCATAGCCTTGCCTGGTGTGAATATATTCAGAAACAATTGTTCCAGAATTCAAACAGACTTATTTCCAAATAACTGCACCTAGGATTGCAGCAACATTTACTCCCAGCCCACTGTGCTGTTACAGGGTTTACTCACAGGTAAGCATGGATAGGAAGGTAGCTTGAAGCACAAATGCAAGGATGCACTGTTAATTTTTAAAAAATTAATCCAAAAAACTTTTACAAACACTTTGTGCTCACAATCACGAATATAATATTTCATGCATGCCTTGAAAACATGTAAAAATCACATCCTCTTCCACAGCTCTTTACCTGCCCTTCAGTAGATACAGCTGGTCACAGCTGCTGAGCAAAAGTAAGCAATTTGGAAGATGTACCTTTCGAGGAATCAGAGCCAGAATTCAACAACTCTTTAACCTGCGCTTTCAAACAGGGCGAAATCAGAAAAGGCCCTGAATAGACTGCTTTCTTTCCGCACATAGGCACAAATACACGTGTATGTTGCCTCAGCGCCAGCAGGTGGTTTTTATTCCGGCACCTCAAGTTTTCATGAGAAGGAATTAATGACAAAGGTACCACAGAGAGCATACGGGAGACCCTACGAGGGTGAGCTGCTGACTCCCGAGTTAACACCACCAAACGCCCAGGTTGCCCGGGGAGATCGTGCAAGAAAGAGGTTACCCGTCAGCAACAGCAACTCCAGGAATGCCCGCAGCCCCGGAAGGGGAGGTGACTTGATCGAGAGGGCCACACACCGCTAGACCCACCTCTTTCAGAGCGGTGGCGATCGGCATGGGCACTGGGCTCCTCGCCCGCAGGAAGATCACAACCGGGGGGGGGGGCAGGCAGACTTGGCGTAGACCGGGACTGTCAGCTTCAGCCCCGCGGCGTTTACTTCTGGACCTGGGGGGGAGCCGCTTGGCTTAAGTTGCAGTGATGTAATACGAGCGGCAGCCTCAGAGTCACATGCCTGAACTTTCCCCAACTCCACCCCCTAATGTGTTACCCCCGTCCATACAGACACACATACAACTCGATTTCCACACCCTGACGCGCGTGATAACCCAAAGGAGGGAGGAGAAGGTGCTGCTTGACCAGATCAGGTGACAGCTGAGTGGATTTAAATAATACTGCTAATGATGATGATGGAACTGGGCTATGATTATGGTTCTTTAATGTTGTTGTGGGACGCCTTCCAGTTCTATAGTAGGCTATCGGCACGATTGGCCCAACATGTTCAGAAATAGTTTGGATCTTGTACATATGATTAAGCGGGCTGTGGCTGCTCGAAGCATATGCTTTCATAAATGTAGATTCAGGTGGGTAGCTGTGCTGGTCAGAAGCTGCAGAACAAAGTTTGAGTCAAGTGGCATCTTTGAGATCAACAAAGTTTTATTCAAAGTGTAAACTTTTGTGTGCAGAACACACTTCTTCAGATTTGCAGACAAAAGCTTACACTTTGAATAAAACCTTGTTGGGGCTCAAAGATGCCACTTGACTCAATCTC
This sequence comes from Gekko gecko, assembly GCA_029375565.1. Taxonomy (NCBI): domain Eukaryota; kingdom Metazoa; phylum Chordata; class Lepidosauria; order Squamata; family Gekkonidae; genus Gekko; species Gekko gecko. Next base: position 157,107,769 of record JAPDNY010000003.1, on the reverse strand, counting down.
TCCTTATCTCTCCTTATAATATTTATCTTTTGGTTTCATAAGATTCCATGCGCTCCCATTGGCTGTAAAATGCCCTCCCTCAGCCATTGGCCCATCAGCCGCCAGTCAAGAGTACTCGCGTGCCATTGGCCGGGTGCTGGGTCTGCTCCTCTTCCCCACCCACTCCCCCTTTTGCATGTCAGATTTACTGGCAGACCAGCTCTGTCTCCTGAGGAAGACAGTTCTCTTGACTCCTGTGAGGGACTGTCTCCTCAGTGGCTGTTGGTAGGCAGCCAAGCTTGGTTCTGTGAGTAAAAAAAAAAGGACTTTCAGCATAACCCCCTCCCCCGCCCATAACCCCCTCCTCAAGGGCCACTTTCCTGTCAGAATAAATGGAAAAAAGCTTTTTCTCCTGCTTAGCTTCAGCATGGCTGGCTGGCTAACGAGGTGGGCCAGCGACCATCAAACCATTTTCTTCAACTCCCCGCTGTGTGGCTGACTTTCCCCTAGGGTTGCCAATCTCCAGGTAGGACCTGGAGATCTCCCACTGTTACAATTGACCTCCAGATGACAGAGATCAGTTCCCTGGGAGAAAATGGTTGCTTTGGAGAGTAGACTCTATGACATTATACCCTGCTGAGTCCTTCCACCCCCCCCCAAATGCTGCCCTCCACAGGATCCACCCCCCCAAATCTCCAGGTATTTCCCTAATCAGAGTTGGCACCTGTACTTTCTCCTCTGTCAGTAAAAGGCCCTTTCCAACACCTATGTTGGCCTTTGGGAGAAAACTCATTGGGCCCAGTCCTGATCAGGTTGCCAACTCCAGGTGGGCAATTCCTGGAGATTTGAGGGATGGAGCCTGGAGAGGGTGAGGTTTGAAGAGGGGTGTACCTTAGACAGGTACAATGCCATAGACTCCACCCTCCAATCCAGCCATTCCTTGATGTGTAACCATTGTTGCCAATCTCCAGGTGGGGGCTGGAGATCACTCAAAATTACAACTGCTCTCTAGGAAGGAGGAGGGAGGAGATGGAAAACTAAAGGTAGGTTGATGGTTGGCTGGGAGGGAGATAGGGTTATCAACTCCAGGTTGTGAAATTCCTGGAGACTTGAGGGGTCGAACCTGGAGAGGGTGAGTGTTGAGGAGGGGTGGAATCTCAGACAGGTACAATGACATAGACTCCACCCTCCAAACCAGCCACTCCCTTCTGGGTAACCACTGTTACCAATCTTGGGGGTGGGCTGGAGATCATTCAAAATTACTACTGCTCTTCAGGTAGCAAAGATCAATTCCTCTGGTGAAAATGGTGGACTCTGTCATTATATCCTGCTGAGATTGCCACAGCAAATTGTCACTGAGTGCCCAAAGCTGGGGCACTCTCCCAGAGCCTCTTTCTAGAGCCCGTTGTATTTATTTCCACAACGGGCCTTATTCCTAGTAATTATTATCTTTTGGTTTCCTAAGATTCCATGCACTCCCATTGGCTGTAAAATGCCCTTCCTCAGCCATTGGCCCATCAGCCGCCACTCAAGAGTACTCGCCGTGCCATTGGCCAGGTGCTGGGTCTGCTCCTCTTCCCCACCCACTCCCCCTTCAGACAGATTTTCATGTCAGATTTACTGGCATACCAGCTCTCTCTCTTGAGGAAGACAGTTCTCTTGACTCCTGTGAGGGACTGTCCCCTCAGTGGCTGTTGGTAGGCAGCCAAGCTTGGTTCTGTGAGTAAAAAAACAAAGGACTTTCAGCATAACCCCCTCCCCAATGGCCACTTTCCTGTCAGAATAAATGGAAAAAGGCTCTTTCTCCTGCTTAGTTTCAGCATGGCTTGCTGGCTAACGAGGTGGGCCAGCAACCATCAAACCATTTTCTTCAGCTCCCCGCTGTGCGGCTGACTTTCCCCTAGGGTTGCCATTCTCCAGGTGGGACCTGGAGTTCTCCCACTGTTACAATTGACCTCCAGATGACAGAGATCAGTTCCCTGGGAGAAAATGGTTGCTTTGGAGGGTAGACTCTATGGCATTATACCCTGCTGAGTCCTTCCACACACACCCCAAATGCTGCCCTCCACAGGATCCACCCCCCCAAATCTCCAGGTATTTCCCTAATCACAGTTGGCACCTGTACTTTCTCCTCTGTCAGTAAAAGGCCCTTTCCACACCTATGTTGGCCTTTGGGAGAAAACTCATTGGGCCCAGTCCTGATCAGGTTGCCAACTCCAGGTGGGCAATTCCTGGAGATTTGAGGGATGGAGCCTGGAGAGGGTGAGGTTTGAAGAGGGGTGTACCTTAGACAGGTACAATGCCATAGACTCCACCCTCCAATCCAGCCATTCCTTGATGTGTAACCATTGTTGCCAATCTCCAGGTGGGGGCTGGAGATCACTCAAAATTACAACTGCTCTCTAGGAAGGAGGAGGGAGGAGATGGAAAACTAAAGGTAGGTTGATGGTTGGCTGGGAGGGAGATAGGGTTATCAACTCCAGGTTGTGAAATTCCTGGAGACTTGAGGGGTCGAACCTGGAGAGGGTGAGTGTTGAGGAGGGGTGGAATCTCAGACAGGTACAATGACATAGACTCCACCCTCCAAACCAGCCACTCTCTCCTGGGGAACCACTGTTACCAATCTTGGGGGTGGGCTGGAGATGACTCAAAATTACTACTGCTCTTCAGGTAGCAAAGATCAGTTCCTCTGGAGAAAATGGCGGACTCTGTCATTATACCCTGCTGAGATTGCCACAGCAAATTGTCACTGAGTGCCCAAAGCCAGGGCACTCTCCCAGAGCCTCTTTCTAGAGCCTGTTGTATTTATTTCCACAACGGGCCTTATTCCTAGTCTTTAATAAGTGTGTTCGTTGTCATGGTGTCACAAGACTCTTTGGTTACTTTGGATCTTGAGTATCACTGCAGCAGCCACCCTCAAGTCAGCAGCACTGATGCACACCCAGGTAGGACTCCCTGCACTCAGAAAAGACACCTGCAAAGTCCAGGACCAATGCCTGGAAGCTGCAAGCAGAGGATGATGAAGACTGGCCAGGCACCACCAGCAAAAAGAGAGCGTGGCTTGCCCTGCTGTCTGAGTCATGGACTGTCCTCTTATGGACTCTAAACCTCCTAAATGTCCATTTGTGTGCCTCAACCCAGTTTTCCACCTCATTTGATTTCCGGGACTTCTGTTTCCTTTCCTCGTCCATAACCTAAATATTCTCTATTAATAAAAGTCAATCTCTCCAGCAGGCACCCTCCCAGCCTGCAAGGGTCAGTGGTGAGCTGGCTATCTCAGACTGATCGACAAACTATCTAAACATGCTTGTTTACAGGTAAATGCACTTTGATTTGTATTATCCAAAGAACAACACTCAAAATAAAACAGAAGTCCAGTGGCACCTTCAGCACTAACATTTATTTCAATAGGAGTTTTCATGACAAAGAGCTCACTTCTTTAGATACAAGAGGATTATAGAAAATTACAGAAAAGGAGGAGTTGAGCAGAGAGAGAGGACAAGTATAATAAATCAGGTGTAGGGACTTGACACCTTTCTGGTATCATTAAGCAGGTTACAAATGGCTGGATACAGAGCAAATGTCTTGATTATGCCAGAAATTTTAAATTCCAGCTTTATCAAGAGCCCATGGTGTGGTCTTTGTGAGTCACCTTTGGTCCCTTTGTTTATAGCAGTTTCCCATTTCAAAATGGGAGCAGGAGTGACCATCCTTACAATATTATTATGAAGACACAAGAGATCAAGCTCTGTGTTTAAATCTAGTCTTGCTCGATAACTTATTAAGTGCCTTTGCCATACGATAAATAAATAATGAATAGAGAAGCCACTGCTCTTCACCTCAGCTCCCACCTGCAGCCTGAACACAAGAGGCAACAGCCTACTGTTCAAGGCTTTTTAAAGAACTCCCCTGAGATGTATGGGAAGCAATATAAGTACTACCATATAATATACATACCAATATTAAGTGCTAAGTGGATTATAAATCCTCACAGAAGTAATGCTACTAATTGAAATGGCCAAAGCATCACTGGATGCCCAGAAGAGTAACTCTTGTGTGTTCTGGCTCCTCTCCCTCTGCCTGCCTGCCTCCCCCTGCCCCCATGCTGGGGCAGAGGTATATAGGTGAGCGGGAAGGGCAGGTGAGCTGGAGCAATGAAGGGATACAGTGGGAAACTAGAGCCAGATTCGGGAGGAGAAACTGAGGGAGATTAGATTTTTTTCCCTTCCCTGCACAGCCTCTTTAATTCCCTTCTTGTGTCTCATAACAGAGACACAAGAATCCTCCCAATCTTCTCCTTTTTTGAGCAAAGGGATTTGTGCATTTGGCATGCACGTCTAGTACATAAACCCATTTCATTTTATAACAGTTGCATGTAGATCAAGCACACTGGCCAGAAATAGAGGTACTCTGGAAGGAGGGGATTTCATCAGAAACACAAGGGGGATACTAGGGTTGCCAGATCCAAGTTGGGAAATTCATAGAGATCTGGGGACGGAGCCTGGGGAGGGCAAGGACCTCAGTGGGGTACAATGCCATAGAATACAGCCTCCAAAGCATCCGTTTTCTCAAGGAAGGTTAACAGCTCTCTCTAGTCTGGAGATGAGCTGTAATTCCAGGGGATCCCCAGGTCCCACCTGGAGGCTGGCATCCCTAGGGGACACCCCCTTGCATTCTGTAAACGAGACCCTAAATAACTTCTTGGAATACAGAATCAGTTCAGGAGATGCCAAAGAGTCTTTCTATCCAGCCATGGGCCCCAAAGCAGAAATCTCCACAGAGGCCTGAAGACGTGGAAGAAGCAACTTTCGACTTGTTTGGGCTTGTTTATTGTTGCCTTGGTTACATTCACAAAGACAGCACTCATCAGAACCTGTTTACATTTAATCATGAATTTTCAAAATTAGTACTTAAAATATTGCTGCCCTCTCTGCCACATTCAGACAAAAAATCTAATAAAAGTGAATATGAGGCTGTATTAATTTTAAAATAAATGTTGAAACAGTTCTATTCAAATGTGTTAGGGGGAAAGAACACATTTTGCTTTGCAAAACAGGTATGGCCCTCCCATTATTTGGGGTTTGTTTTTTTTTAACAAGAGCCAGATTTGCAGACTGCCATAATTTGCATTAGATGTTCTCCCCAGGGACATACTTTGTCGTAGAACTGTCTGCATCATGCATCTCACAGTGAAGTAATCATCTGCTCCTATATTTATTTATTTAAATATTTATACCTCACCTTTCCTTGTGGCTTAAGGTGAATGATAAATTAAAATTAAAAATATCACAATTTAAAAACCAACAAAATAAGGCCCAACATAATCCCTCTCCCCACAAAACAGAAAGTCTGTAGGGAATGTCAAAATACTTGAAGGACCGCCTCTACCCTATTTTCCAGACTGCCAGATGAGATCTCATTTCCAGTCCCTCTGGTTTCTCTTCAGATCACATAAATCTTTTACCTTTTTACCCAGGCTTTTAACTAAAGGGTTTTCAATTTTTTTTAGCTGTTCTTATGGTCTGCCTTTGGTCTGAGGACTGTTGAATTGATATAATTTTAGCTGTTCACTGTTTTATCTCCTGCCTTCTTTTGAATGGCTTTGTCTTGTTTTGTTGTTTTAATTGTAAGCTGCCTCAAGCAGGTCTTTGGAGAGGTGGCATATACATTTTCTAAATAAATAAAAACTCTGTTTTGTCAGACATACTGAATGACTTCTTCATTGGTGGTGGCAGCTAATCAAGGTCACCTGCAGAATCTGCAGCCACACCTGATAACTGAGAAGCAGCAGCAGCAGCAACTCTGTCCCACTCCCACCCTGCAGTGACCCAGGAGGGAAAAGCTGCTCTGATCTACTAAGGGTTTAGACTAATACAGAGAAGAAGCTACTCCTCCTCATTACTTGAAACCCTGTGGAGTAAAAAGAAATACACTCTAATTTCTATCATAAGGAGAATCAATACACAGTATTGATCTGGTCCCAGCTCCAGTTTGGTGTGGTGGTTAAGTGCGCGGACTCTAATCTGGGAGAACCGGGTTTGATTCCCCCACTCCTCCACTTGCAGCTGCTGGATGACCTTGGGCAAGCCATAGTTCTGATAAGAGCTGCTCTTAAAAGAGCAATTTCTGTCAGAGCTCTCTCAGCCCCACCTACCTCACAGGGTGTGTGTTGTGGGGAGGGGAAGGGAAAGGAGTTTGTAAGCCACTCTGAGACTCCGAGTGAAGGGCGGGGTATAAATCCAATCTCTTCTTCTTCTTCTTCTTCTTCTATTTATGTATTATATTAGGCTTTTATACCACCCTCCCCACAAGCAGCCTCAAGGTGGTTTGTCTTGCCTAGCAAATAATAGAGTTCAGAGACTGCATTTTAGAAGACAGAGAAGACGATGACAGAGAAGAAGAGGATTTGATTTATACCCCTTCACTCAGAGTCTCAGAGCAGTGTACCATCTTCTTTTCCTTCCCCTCCCCACAAGACACCCTGTGAGGTAGGTGGGGCTAAGAGAGCTCTTTCAAGATCTTCTCCTGAGAGAACAGCTCTGAGAGAACTTGTGACTGACCCAAGGTCACACCAGCAGCTGCATGTGGAGGCATGGGGAATCAAATCTGGTTCTCCCAGATTAGAGTCTGCCATAAATTTTTCACCACTTGTTTTCTAATTACTGTAAGTCAGGGGTGTCGAACTCATTTGTTATGAGGGCCAGATCTGACATAAATGAGTCCTTGTTGGGCTGGGCCATGTGTGCCATAAAATGTAATCCCAGGTCACGGAGATATAAACTTTGTAAAGGACACAAACACAAAGATTTTTTTTTTACTTAAAATAAAAACATGTTTAAAACATTAGCTCTGTAAGCTGCAAACCTACTTTTGATTTATTGGCGGTCACCACAGAAATCTCATGCTCAGAGTTCTGAGTCTAGGACCCAGGTTAAAACATGAAATGGCTGAATGATTAAGAGAGTCTGGCAAAGCAAGCTATGATGCAGCAGCAGCAGCAGAACTGGAAGCAGGAGATGGCCAGTTCCACTGGGGGCCTGATCCGGTCCCAGGCCGCATGTTTGACACCCCTGTTGTATGTTGTTGTATATGGTTTTATGTTTGTATGCTTTTAGAATTTTGTACAACACCTAGAGCTCCACAACTGTGGGGATAGGCAATTAATAAATGGAATATAATAATAGTAGCAATAGTAGTAGTAGTAGTAGTAATAATTTAAAAAAAAATTACACCAAACTGGCTCTTATTTTTCAAAATGTAGGAATTTCCTTCAGGAGGTAAGCTCCAATTTTACCGCCATAGTTCACTATTGCAAACTATTATATTGTATTGCGGGCACTATTGTAAAAGAAGTGGATGTTGGACTTGGACTTGGGAGATCAAAGTTCAAAATCCTCATCACTTATCTGACAAGGGGAGCTTTAACTTGCGAAATCTCCCACCCAGGCCTCTAGCCACATAGGGCAAACAGGATCAATGCCCCACCAAACATTTTTCAGGCCTCATAAATTGTCAGTGTTCTTTGTGCTTTCTGCCCAGGAAAGCAAGTAAGAAAATATCAGACATATAGATAACCAGTATTTTCTAACTGAGCAGCTAAGAGATGCAAGGAAGTGGGAATAGGACAGCCAAATAGACAGCCCTTCTTACCTAATCAGAGCTCTGGCTTTCTCCAGTCGCGCAGTCCTCAGCATCAGGTGGCAGGAATACAGACATGCGCTTGGCTTGTCTCAGCATTCTGTTCCACACTCCCCCCACCCCCCACATCAAGCAAAGAGTTCGGAGAGATAGCACTTTTTGTTTTTTGAAATGTAGGGGATTTCCTGCAGGAGGTAAGCTCTGCATTTACTGCTATGGTTCAGTATTGTAAACTATTGTATTGCATTTGCAGGCACTATTGTAAAAGGAGCTGAAAACATGAGCTTTGAAAATATTAAGGTATTTTTAATAACGCTAACACAAATTTGACAAAAGAGCTGGGTCACTCAACTGAGTCAAAGAAGGAACAGAATTGGTGGAGGGTATTACAGACACAAAAACGTGACTACTTAGAGAATCAGTGCAGTCATGAGTTGATGCATCGTGTGAAGTGTAAATCCGTTTCAGGACTTTGTATCACTTTTTGCCCACAGAATTAAAACCCAATGTCTCCATTCCTTTGCTTCTACTACTTAATTTATATTTGATATTTAAAGCTTAAATTATCAGCAAGAAAACATCCATTGTCTCCTTTTAGAAAACCCCTTGCCCCAAAATCCTTATAACAATTTTTCCTGACTTTGAGTAAAATAGCCTCCCCTCTTTTATTTTAGGCTGCAATTCTGTGTACAGTTACATGGCAGTAAACCCAGGAACTCAATTGGACTTGCTTTGAGTAAACACACATAGGTTCAGGCTGCCTGAATTTAGCAATATCATGTTTAGTTATATCTATCAGCATGGCTACAGCTTGCTGTATGCCAACTGCATGTCTACTTTACTACCTACATGGATATTTTTTTTCAATTTTTAACATTTTATTTCACTCATTGTATATTTAGATATCTTTCTCCATCAACTGGAGAACTCTCTTAATCGCCTGTCTTCTAATTTTCATAAGCCTCTTGCACCTTATAAAAACTTAATTAGGGAGCAAGTCCCAAGTTCTGAAATCTCATATTTACTAAGCAGGCTTAAGTGGTTAAGACGCTTGAACTGCAGATCAGAAGGTCGGTAGTTCAGCAGTTTGAGATCTGAGTGCCGCGTGACGGAGTGAGCTTCCGTCTCTGGTCCCAGCTCCTGCCAACCTAGCAATTCGAAAGCAAGAAATTGCAAGCTTCGGTGGAAAGGTAACAGCGTTCCGTGTGCCTCGGTGTCTAGTCATGCTGGCCACATGACCACAGAAACATCTTCAGACAGCGCTTGCTCTTCAGCTTGGAAACGGAGATGGGCACCACATCCCTAGAGTTGGATTCGACTGGCTTTCGAGCAAGGGAAATCTTTACCTATGCAAATATATTTTTTCAATACATTTGCTAGTATTTGAGGTGCCAGCACTCCTTTGTGTCTAGTTATGAGTGAAGCTAAAATCCTTACAATAATGTGATTTGTTTCAGAAACACCAACTTTAATTTACTGTGAACTTTTGCACATGTATTAATAAGGACACTGCAATTATAAACATACTTACGTGGAAAGCAAAGCCATGGTATTTATTTCTAAGTAGAGGTACAATGTTTAACTGACTTTGATTTTGATTAATTAGACTAACCAATTAAAAGATACCCATGATTTATTTTGTAGCAGATTTTTTAAAATGTGTGTAAACCCATGCACACGCTTATAAAAACATCTAGTGGCAGGCACTAATGTAAGAGAAACATATTCTTCCTTGCACAGGAGGGAATCCCTCCTCTAAGATAGTCCCTTAGCTGAAATGAGTGTGCAGATGAGAAACTGTGAAAACATTAGGATTAGGTTTAGTGGTAGCAATAGTTAGAAAATTTGGCCATTAAAGTACAAAAACCTGAAGGCTGAAAAATGACCACCACCAGCCCCACCAACTACCAAACAGCTAAATCATTAAAAAATTGAATTAAAACTTCGCCGTTTTCTGAAAACAGCAAAAACATCCAATAAAAACAAGTATCAGGAATATTATTAAAATAATCTCTATAATCCTAAATGAACATTAAAATCTGAAAATAAAATTATTAAATTAATATCTAAAATACTGCCATTATCAGCAGTATTAATAGCAGATAACATACAAAAGGGGAGAAAGAAGGATGCAACAGTTAAACAATAATCAAGAGAATGCCTGAGGAAACCTAGTGCCCAAACTCTAGAAGACTGAGTAGCACACTGAATATGGAGAATATCCCACACCCTGGGTGTCACATCCAAGAAGGCTCTGTCTCTCTGACTGGAACAGGAATTCCAGTTGCTTCAGTAATGGGAGAAAAAAATCACTTTTTGTATATCCTAAGTGGCATAACCACTACCATCCATCTTCCACCTAACTCAGTCTACTTACCCTCATATTATCTGCCAGTATCTTATTCCCTCACACCCTCTCAATTTTGCCTGCCTTCACAGTCCTTGGACATAACATCTTATTCAAGTCCCCGGTCCGGTTTCCATGGCCAACTGAAAAGGAGTAGTGGTGTTACTCTTTTATAACAAAAGTCCAGTACCATCTCAAAGACTAACAGTATTTATTTCAATATGATCTTTTGTGAGTCACTGCTCACTTCCACGGATGCGTGGAGGATAATCCAACCAGGAATTCTTCTTAAGGGGAATATAATAGGGGAGGGGTGAGACCAGTTAGATGTGAATTCTGTTATGAGTCCGCAAATGTAAATTCCCTGTGTAAGTGGCCGAACTGAACACCATAACTTCGGTTCCTGAAGCAAGGGCTAGTCAGAAATGTGATTTATTTGTGTTTTTTAAAGAACAAACTCGACCCTTCTTGCAACATAGTCTTCTGATCTTTCACCTTCCACGTTTCAGCCTAAGCGACATTTACTTTGTCCGACTCAATAGTCGTTGCCCCTCCTTCCCCGGCAGTAGTCAACATTTCGGACGGTAACTGGAAAATCGCTTCGTCTCCCGTTTAATGGCATAGCAGAGTAAGTCTGTGCAGAGTTGATGACACTTCCTAGTGGACCGTGAAGAACTAACCCTCCGCTTCAAGATCCATTCACGCACTTGGCGGCAGGCCGAAGAACACTTTCCTGGCAGTTCGCCAATTAAATAAAACGGGATTTATTTCCGTGTAGACCTGAGTACAGTTGCTCCCTCTATCTGTCATTCTCAGCACACAAGGCTTACCCGAAACTTTCAAGAACGAAGGGCAAAAAAACCCCACTCAGCAGCTTCACTTGCCATACTGAGCATGCTCGGATGACTTGAGCATGCTCTCTATTACCAAGGCACGGATGTGGAATGGGGAACATCGCTATAATTGGAAGGAAGCCATGGAGGATAGAAGGAAGCGCCGGAGATGTATAGTTGTTCCTTTTCCATTGCTGCTGGGTCTCATCATTGGACTAGCTTCGCCACTTGCCCAGGGTCGGAATCTCCGCTTTGTTACCTTGGTGAGGAAACAACAATTGGGGGCAGGATATTAGGGGGTGCGGTATAGAGCTGGGCCATGATGGGCTGGTGGGGGGATTGGGGTTCGCATGACACTGGCAGCCCTAAAGATTAATAAAGGGGGGAAATGCAACCAATCATGAAATGAAAAAGAAGGAATTTCTGTCTGGGTGGGAAATAGCTACCTTTTGCGTTTGCCTTGTAGTGCTTACAGTTGACAAAAATCCTGGTTTGGTTGTTTGTTTTCTGCAGCTTTCAGGAAGCAAGTGCTTTAAAATCAACGCTAAGAACAGCCAAAGCTTTTGTGTTAAGAAAATATCAAAAATTATATCTTTTGCTATATTTAAAAAAAATCCTTACTGTTAGTATGATAGGAGCCAGGAATGACCACAGAGGTAATAATGATCAAGGTATCCATTCTTCATCGCATAATGTTTAAGGCGACCATGTCTTGCTTACAAAGCATCATCAAGTGTACTTTATTGTGCATGACACCTGCTGCCAGATTTTAGTTCTCTCCTTGCCTCTGGGCTAGCAGAGTAAAGTAAGGCCAGTGATCTCTGGGACAAAGCAGTTCAGAAGTAGCAGCATGAATGTAGAAAAAACCCTGGAGTCTTTGTGACTTTGCAGTTTTTCCCCCCAGTTATACCGTCATGGTGATCGTTCCCCGGTGAAGGCATACCCCCAAGATCCCTATCAGGAAAATGTGTGGCCACAGGGGTTTGGACAGCTGTCTCAGGTGGGTATCCCAGAAAGAAACATTCTGTTCTCAAACAGGACGGACAACTCAGGATGCAGGGCAAAATATATTTGGTAATACATTCTCTTTTGGGTGCCAGTTTGAAATTCACGTCTTTCTTTTTTCCCCACTGTGCTTTTTAGGTCTTTTTTGCTGCTGCCTTTCTTTGCTTCCTACTATCTCAGAAAGAAGTAGATAGTTGGCTGTTCGGGGAGGACAGCTTCATCTGTTTCAGGAAGGATTTTTGTTCACATTTCCTGAATCAACAGTATTCACACTGCAACTGTTGGCCTTGCTTTCCACTCTGTGCTGTTTTGGCAAGATTGCAATAGACTCTGCTTTGTTGTTAATTTGTTGCTGTTGATGTGCATAGGAAGGGATGCGGCAACACTGGGACCTGGGCCAAGCCCTGCGAAGGCGCTATGATGGATTCCTGAATGCCTCGTACAATAGACAGGAGGTCAGTACACAATCCCTGTTTATTACAATAGACAGGAGGTCAGTACACAATCCCCATTTACTAATCCTATCAGTACAGCTTCCTTCCTCTCTCCTCCTCTCTTTTCAATGGGCAATTATTAATCAAAGAGATCTGCAAACTGTGATGTTTACTGGATCATGTCATTTTCTCTGCAAAGAGGGAACACACGCTTGGGCTTGCCTCTGTTCTTCTCAAGGTAGAACTATAATTAGATGTACTCAGATGAGTTGTAGTTTTTTACATCGTCTTTTCTTGGTGATGAAAGTAGACACTGGAAGTCACAATCAGTTATCAAGATTCAGCAAAAGATAACAGTAATAGCACCTTGTGCTTCTCAGCCACTGCGTCACGTTTCAGCTATATAAAAGAGATCGTGTGGCCTTGTGATCAAAAACCAGACCAACTGGATTTCTTAGCCCTCAGCATTTTTTTCTGTACCTTAACGACCAAACCAGTCAGTAGGGAAAAAAATTAAACTAGTATATACTTTAAGGGATAGAATATGGTGAAAGCAAACAATTCCCTCTGTTTTAGGGGGGATGACCACTCTCATCAGCAGCTTCTTGTGGCTTTTTAAAACAAGTTCTGCAACCACTATAGCCTTAATGGCAGATAAAGTTCTTTAGGAAGTATAATAGCTCTTGTGCCCAGAGTAGAGTAACCTGTTAGAGCCCATCCTGCCTTTGTAAGAACAGTCCTGCTTTTTAGTTTTCTTTCTCTGCCACTTTCTGATCCAAGGGCTGTTTCACATGTTGTGACAGCAAAAACCAGCCTTGCATTTTCCTTATGGGTCAGCCAGGTATCTTTTGTCATGTCTGGTCAGAAGACATTGCTTCAAGAAGCAGAGTGGACAGAGTCTGACCCTTTTACTACATGTTTGCAGACCCTGTAAATGAGCCTTGGATCTTGTAAGAAACAGAGTTCAGTCAGAGAACTTTGCAGCAGTTGTTGAAGGAGCAATGAAACAAATCTCTGAATGCTAGAACCAGCATGAAAGCCATCCAAGCTACAGTTCATGCCTGACACTTTGATGTGTTATCAAGCGCAGACAGAATTCGGTCTGGGCACACTGCTTCCTTTGTCTGTATTTATGCTTCCTGGAGTAACACCTCACCAGCTTAGATGCCATGTATACTTTTTATATATATTGCTAAGAAGAGGGGGAACTTCTCAGCTGGCAAATTTGGTCCTCTGCTTTAAAGTTGCTGTCTTACTGAGCAGTAGCCACAACTGTGGAAATGGGTAAGGGAAAGCTTGCAGATTTTTTTTGTTTCTGCCTGGTAATATGTGCTTGTAATATCAGGAGTAATTTCTGCACAGGGATGTATGTTATGGACAGGATAGATGTGGTTGTGGAAAGTGAAACAATGGCTCCTAGATAGAAGGGCTGGGCTGTACAGCCTTGTGGTTCTTTCCAAGCTACTGCAAGATGTCAGTCCCTTCCACCTCCTTAGTGTAGATTTCACTCCCATCTTCTCTGGATGCCTTTTGGGGTTCAAGAAAGGATAGATATGTGGGCAAGCATTAGATGTTTCTAATTGCTTCTGGTCCGTCTGAAAACACCCTATGTCCTACCCACTTCAGCTCTTCCCACTCTAATCTGGAGAGTAACCCTATCTCAGCCAGCCACCAGCCTCTGTCAGTCTTGGGCTCACTGCCTACTCCTCCTGTTTCTTATCTGCAGATATCCTAGTGTGACTTCGTTTTAAAAAAGGAAATTGAAAAGCTAGTGTGCTGAGAGCTCCCCATGCACCAAATTAATTGAAATCAGTCGAGAAAGCAACACTGTTTGCATAATAAAAGATTAACATTCTCAAATACTTCGTGCCTTGTAGGTTTGCATGTCCCTTCTTTCCTAAATTCCAGACACTGACTTAAAGAAGGCTTAAAACTCTCTGGTTAGAATTCAGGCTGTTTATTTCCATGATATTTTAAAAAAAAATTGGAAGATCTAGGAAGTTGCTTTCTTCAGTTTTTTAGACAATTTTGATGTTATAAGACAAGTTACTTGCTACTGAGCTTTCTGGCAGCAAGGATGTTTAAGAAACCTCAATGTGAAGGCTGGTGCTTAATGGCATAGGACTTACTGAAGGGTTCAAATGCATCAGTCAGTATATCTGATCTCCATTGTTCATGTATGCAGGGTACTGCCAGTCCATACAAGTGCCAGATCATTGCAGGACCAGTATGAACCATCTAGATTGCACACTTGGCTTCCCGTAATGAATCTGGGATATCTTTGGGGAAAGCATGATTTCATTTTCCTGGAATACTTTGTGTTTTCCTGGCTTGTTGCATTAAAACTCACTCCAAGATTGTAAATGTAAATGGTTCTTGTTTGCCTATACTCTTGAAGAGAGTGACAGACATTTGTAAAAACTCATGGCTAAAACTAGAGCCAGTTTGATATAGTGGGTAAGTGTGCGGACTCTAATCTGGGAGAACTGGGTTTGATTCCCCACTCCTCCACCTGCAGCTGGTGGATGACATTGGTCAAGCTGTAGTTCTGTCAGAGCTCTCTCAGTCCCGCCTACCTCACAGGGTGTTTGTTGTGGGGAGGGGAAGGGAAAGGAGTTTGTAAGCCGCTCTGAGACTCTGAGTGAAGGGCAGGGTATAAATCCAATCTCTTCTTCTTCAACATCATAGTTGATGTAGCTACAGTACTGCCCCAGTGTTAGGTTCCCTTCCCAATCCTCATCCCCTTTCTGTAGCACTCTGGAACAACTTTCCCTAGCAGTACAGCCCAAAACTACATTTTGCTCCAACTCTTATTCATGCAGTGTATTGTGAGTTGGTCAGCATGTTTTGTTCAGGGTACCTGTCAGCCCATTCAGAAACACCTTTGGACATCCGGTTTTAGTGACTCGCTGGTGGGTGTGCTCCATCGAGCTCCGATGAGAGCGACCCATAATCGTGACAGACAGGGGGGCAAGACAATTCTGGGGGGCCCAGAGCCCTCGGAGGAGACTTGTAGCCTGGGTGCGAGGGATGCCTCTTCCGAGGCTCCCCTTTGCCCCAATAGGTCCCGCCGCCACGAGTCCAGCAATGGAGATAGAGGTGCACACCAGATCGAGCAAGCAAGTGATCCAGCGTGTGGAGGCATCCCTTCGGAAGCAATGCGTGGAAAGAAGCGTGAGTGCACAGCTCTTTAAAACTAGCCAAGCATACAAGCGGATAACCGCTCCAAAGCCCAAAGCCAATTTAGCGAAGGGGGGAGGAATTAACCCCACCCATGAAAAAGCTACTGTGAGAGCAAGCACGAGAGGCAGAGTGATGGTTCTGATTGAAAAGTGTTAATCCAGCCGATTACTGTGCAGAATAGCAGAAAGTGTCTGATTTAACAGACATTCAGAGACTTAAAAGAACTTTTTCTCCTGTGTAAACAATATCTCAACGACCTGATAAAATGGCCACCTCAGCAACGACTCTCAGACCAGAAGCTACCACTGACTTCCCCAATATGTTAGCCACGGCATTGCGCCCTCTGCTGGACCAGATGACTAACCTCAACAATAATTTTGATGCTCTTCAAAAGCGATTGAAAGAAACTACTACAAGAACAGAAGACAGTTAAAGCACTGAAAAAAGTTGATGCTAAGACAAAAGCGACAAACCAGAGACTGGAGGTTGTGGGAAAAGAGAGGACCTCTGATAAAGAACAGCTGCTACAGTTACAGATGGAAAAATCATCATATGCTCTGAGATTTCAAGGTATTCCAGAGCAAAAGGGGAGAACTTGAAAGGGATTTTAAGCGAAGCTCTGGCTCCAGTGGCAGATCTTAAAGTGGAAATTCTACAAAGCGATATGGATATGGTGGATTGAACATATCCAGACCATATCAAGAAAAATAAACTGCCTGGTGAAGTATTTGTTAAGTTCTCCAAGAGATCAACAAGGGATATAATCTTGGAAGCAACCAATGGGATAACCCTAAAAATCAAAGGTGAAGAAACGAGAGTATTAAAAGACATTTCATTTGAGATAAGAAAAAAGAGGAGACAGTATAAGAATCTAACATCATTTTTATAGAAAAATTCCACACCCTACAGATGGATAATTCCAGAAGGACTTATCTGTGACTACAAAGAGAAAAAGCAAAAGATTGACTCTGTTACAAAAGCAAAGGCATTTTTGGAACAGTATAAAGCAACAGCGGAAGATGGGAAAGCAGAGGATAACAACGTAACAGAAGAAAATAGCGAACATAGATCGGGAAGCAGAGATTGTTCATCAGGCAGGTCTTCAGAAGATTCAGAATCTGACAAAGGAGCGGCAGCTCCCGAACTACTTAAAGTCAGATTGACTTACAATAAAAATAAGCACGGGGGGGAGGGAAATATGATGAATAGAGTAACTGAAAGCCTTATTTTATTAATAGATAAAGAATGAGGATGCACTTACTTTGTCTATCCATGTTTGTACTAGTTTGTTTTTTGAAATACTAATTACTAACCTTCATTCCCTAAAACAAAAATGTGGGAGAAAGTGTCAAAACCTGGGTACATTTTGTGTACAACTATTATATTATGATCCTTGCCTAGCTTTGTATTTTAGGCTAGATTTTCCCTATCTCCTACCCTTTGTAGTATGTAGTATAAAAGCAATAAAAAAAATTTTTTTAAAGAAAGGCCTTTCTATTAATTTATCAGAACAAAATTGTGAGCATTAGTGACTCTAATGAAATGTGCACTCTGTGTTTGATTCTACACTCAACAGATCTTCATCCGCAGCACAGATTTTGATCGGACCCTGATGAGTGCTGAGGCCAATCTGGCAGGACTGTACCCCCCAGAAGGGCAACAGGTGTTCAGTCCCAATGTTTCTTGGCAGCCCATCCCTGTCCATACAGTTCCTGGTTCTGTGGAGCGGGTGAGTCACTCATAGAGTAACTGCTGGTAGATTAGCTCTAATGTGTTGCTTGCATCAGAAAACCTCCCTCTTTAATGCTGCTTTCATCTGTCCTGAATTCTACTATTCTGCTGTTCTCCCTGCCTCATCTGTTTGGGCATGAGAGGTAGTTCATAGATCTCCTGGTGGAGATCTCACTTAAAAGTAGCAGTCAGTTTGCTTAGGGCAAAGGAACCCATCAGCAAGTCCATTCTACTCAGTAAGTCTTGCTCATGAGTTGGGATCTGTGTTCAAATGGTCCATTGAGCTAACATACATTTTGCCTCTATCCAGCTCCTGAAGTTTCCATTAACCCCCTGTCCCCATTATGAACAGCTGCAAAATGAAACTCGGCATACAGCAGAATACATAAATAAAACAGTTCAGAATATGGTAAGTTATGAATTGTGAGGGCTGGTAGCTGAGATGACTATGGTCGTATACAGTTCATGGACTCTGTTGTTGCATGACCCTGCAGGAATTCCTGAAGATGGTGGCGCAAGAGACAGGAATCAAGGACATTTCCCTTGAGTCTGTTTGGAGCGTGTATGATACACTATTCTGTGAAGTGAGTTGCCTTTCCTTTATCAGTCATTTGCTTTCTCAACTGAAAAACTTACATGCTAGCTGAAGTTGCTTGCATTTTTGCTGTAGAATAGAGTTCCCTCCCCCATTGGAATATTATTTGTCTAACCTCAAGCACTTTCCAGCAGTAGTAGAAAGGGCCACTATTTTATACACCAAGGATTGTCTCCACTGAAAGCATGCTCAGAATCTCTACCACTAGTTCCCAGAATTTTGTCATACATGACCAAGAAAAGGAATCTAGGGTGGGGTTATGCAAATAAAAGCAGGCTTGATACCAGGGTTCTCAGCGGCATTAACCAGATTTAGCCTCTCTCCAGTGGTGTCTTGCTTAGTGCACCCATTTCCATTCTCCAGTGTATCTGAACACTTCATGTTCCTAAGCACTATACTTGAGGACACTGTTGTGGTAAAGACAATGCCTGCCATTTCCCTTGACAATTTTTAATCTAGTTTGAGATGCAGTGTGTGGGAATGCACATGCATACATACCAGTTCTTGCAGTATATAAAATCTACTCTCTCAAGCCAGAATCCACCTATCATACTGATGGGCATTTCCTAGTACAACATAAAAAAGGGAAACTAGAAGCTACTATTAGTTTGTGATCACATAAGGGCTTTTCTATCCATTATTTCTATCCATCAACTGTTAGTCGCTATATTTAATAACAATGAATTATTTATTTGAATTATTATAGCAGCAGTTTTAGAGGATTCCCCTCCATATGCCTTATAGGAAAGAGAAGCGTCAAACTAAAGGAGTTCCTCTTGATTTCCTACCAGCTGACCACAGGAAGAAATCTCAAGACTAAATTTTCTTGTTGTTGCTGCTGAGCAAGCAGATCTATAACTGTAAATAAACTAACAAGATGTTTAGTTTCCCAAAACTCCTGAAGACTAATTGAACCATATAAAGGAGTGTAGGCTCCCCAAAATGGCCTTGATTGTACCCTAATGAAAAATTGCTTATAATGGTTATTGGTTATAACAGAGAGCAGTTTTAAGAGTTCGTTGTGACGTTTTAATTTCTTTCCACTAAACAGGTACAGTCATTATTGTCACAATAAATCACAACTTGTCTAAACACCTAGGTGTGCCAGGAAGCTTCCCCTGCCAAATTAGGAAACCGGGGGCAAGTCCTAGAGTTGCAGTTTACATCATCACTGTGATTTAGAGCTACAGTCGAGAGGGCAAAATCATTGTAATTGGTCATCAGAAACAATGCAGTTGTCAGTTTATACCCTTCTAAATCTGTTGAAGTCATCTGGCTTAGATGGGTGAAACTGTGTAGGGCTGCACTGCAATTTACATATTCTGATAGCAAAATTGGGGCTTGCAGAACCTGGAATGAGGGTTGATAGGTGCCATCATTAGATTTATTCACTATCGAAGTTTGTTCTTTCTCCTTAGCATACCAAAGATTTGAAAGCAGACTGTGTATGCACCAGTCTTTGCCCGGACTGCATTTAAGTGAGCTTTCCCTTGTATATTTCCCAGAAAACACACCAGTTGCCACTTCCATCATGGGTGACTCCTAGTGTGATGACTCGGCTGCAACAGCTGAAAGATTTCAGCTTTCAGTTCCTTTTTGGGATCTACAGACGTTTGGAGAAAGCTCGTCTGCAGGGTGGTAAGTGGAGGGACAAGGACAGCATCTTGGGTAAGAGACTATATACACTGGTCTACCAAGAAATAAAATCATAATAGTCTGTTTTTTTCCCCCTCAGGGGTCCTCCTCTCTCAAATAAGGAAAAACCTTACTCTAGCTGCAAACACCTCTGCACACCAACACCTTAAAATGCTTGTGTACTCATGTGTAAGTTTTCACCTTGAATCTGTGCTTTTCTTCTCTCCCCCACCCCCAAGTGAATCTGACCTTGGTAAACAAAACCTAGCCACGTCATCTAGCTGTTTCTCCTGTACTGTGGAAGAAGAAAGACCAGAGTCAGCACTTCTACCCATTTAGGTTTTAAATCCGAAATAGACTGTTCTTCTCCATGGTCTTTGTGCAAGTACATGCATGATTCTCCCCGTGTCTGAAGAAGTTTTGTGATGCACTCTCAAACACTATCATTACTTCATGTTATCTTTCTGTCAGTGTCCTTATTTGTTCCCCTTATGCTCCTCCCCACTTACTTTCCTTTTCTCCTTGTGAAATAGTGTGCCCACTGTAGTTGAGGGAATCCCTTTCTCATTCTTTTTTTATCCTCTCCTCCACACCAATCACCTTCTGAAATGTGGTTTTAGGTTCCCTACTTGCTGTATCAAAGGGAGACTCACACTTTCTTTTTCCTCAGCATGACACCACTCTTGGGGCCCTGCAGATGGCTCTGGATGTTTACAATGGGAGGCAAGCACCTTATGCTTCATGTCATATGTTTGAGCTGTACCAAGAGGATGATGGGTAAGGGCCTCAATAAAGGTAAATCAAAAGGATTTACCTTCTGTATTCTATGCCAATAAAGGTTCTGAACTTGAACTTGATTTACCTTCTGTAGTACTCACTTGAAAGTAATTCATCTCATCCTGCTGAACCTTAACTTTCCTCCATGTATTCATGGGAAATCCTGAGATTTAAATAGCGTGCTTTTTCTCTCCAGCACTTAGTTGAGATCAGAAACCTCAACAATATTCTGTAGTCTATAGTTGACACCCTCTAGTGTGACAACCACGTAAACATAAGCTTTACCCCTTGGGAAGATAATTTCTGTTCTCAAGGACAGAGATACACAAATGTGGTATGAAACAATATGTTAACTTGTACTAAGGCACGTACAAGGGTGGAAAGGGACTGGGTGATGGTTCAGGGCTTGTTTTGAAAACAGAATATAATGGAACGCAGCTGAGTAATTATCACCAGCACCAGCTCACCTTAAATTCTTTTATTCCTAGCAATTTCACAGTGGAAATGTACTTTCGGAATGAAAGTGGGCATCAGCCTTATCCGCTACAGTTACCCGGCTGTGAACAGCGTTGCCCATTGCTGAAATTCCTGCAACTCACAGACCCAGTTATTGCACAGGACTGGGAACAGGAGTGTCAGACGGCAAACACTATGAAAGACACAGGTGAGTGGAGGTGCTCTGACCAAACAACCAGGAAAGAACTTGTGTGTTTTGGCTGTCTTATTCAAAGTGCTTATCCATTTCATTCTTTGCAGAACTTATTGTGGGTTTGGCTGTCTGTGGATCCATCCTCTTCCTGCTTACTGTCCTGCTTCTGACAGTACTCTTCCGTATGAAGGCAAAACCACCTGGCTACCGGCACGTTTCCAATGAAGGAGAGGAACAACCTTGACAACTGCTCCAGCCCCTCCTGAGGCAGCAGGAAGGAACATTGCAGCCCCCAGGAACAAGATGGCTTCCTTCGGTGACTGAACATTTCATTCCTTTATTTTGATAGTTGCCTCCAAGCTCAAAGGCCCAGACTTGATGTCAGAGCTTCTGTGACGATCAAAACCAGTCTGTCATTTGGATAATGCATTTAAGTACTGGGTGTGGAATACCCGCGTGATTTGAGGTTGCCGTTTGCTAATATGCAACTGGTTTCATCAAGGATACAGACTTACTTTCCGTGAAGCCAATACGTTGCCTCCAGTCTTCAGCACTAGGCAGAAAGGTCATTTTGACTGAGTATAGCTGTCAGCTGGAATCTGCTGCTCTTCAGAAAACTTCATTCACTCTACTAGTTGCCATGTGCACCTCTCTTCCTAACTGTGGGAAAGGGGCCTGAAGCGAAACCAGCAATAACTGGCTTCTCCAGCCCAGTCAGTAACTGAGAATCAGACTGCTGCCACCCTTGTAAAATGAAGTCATTTGTTTGAGCACTTTGCTCTGAGGAATTTGATCCCTGTACAGGGAGAAGGTTGGGCCTGAAACAAAAAGTCCCCCTCCCTACAGTCTACAGAAAATAAATAGATTTCTCAGATACACTTTTCATTTGCAAAGAATGTACTAACCAGCTACAGATATTGAGTAAGACTGGAACACAGCATACTTCCTCTCTCTCTGCTGACACTGCCTTTGAGCCAGATTATCGTTTTTAAAAAGTAGTGGAGATCTCAGCTAAATGAAGCTTATGCCGTGGGACCAAAAATACTTACTGCAGTTGAGGCCTAGCTGGAGGCTCCTCAGAGCCATTCTCTCACATATTTTGCATCATGCAAACATCCCGGAGCAGCGCACACCAAAAAGAACTCTGGTTCTTTAAAAACAAGCTTTTAGTTATTGTGGTTACAGAAGAACATTCACACACAGGGCCGTCTCTAATTAAACCAGAACTGCAGTGATATATCTGTCACCCTTCAGGGTGCTTATAGAGCTCCTCTCTGACAACCTTAACCCCTGACAGGTTAGCTAGAGGTTTACCATAAAGCTAAAATCTGGTAGCAGAATGATTTGTCTCAGACTGCATACTCTCAATCCTCACTGATACCATTAAAAGCGAATACCATAGGATGATCCTCGGATGTTTTAGATCAAACAAATTAGTGTCCCATGCTGGTCAATACCTAAGACTCAGCTGCCTCAGGCTCTATTAATGTCAGCACCACAGAGCTACTTCTATCCCTAGGCTCTGTGTGTTTCTTTTCATGTTCTGAAAGAAATACAACAGCCTCTGAAGTCGAACACAGAGAAGCACTGCCAAGTATATTTTATCCTACATAATGTCACATAGGAGGAAAACGTCCACATTTTATACCACATGCAACATAAGAATTTACTTTGCACCAAGTATACAGGTAGGGTAGCTGCTGTGCCCATTAACAGCTTTAATGAAATAATAATTAGTGTATGGCAGCGTGTGTAGTATAGTCAGGAGATCCTAAGATTGTCTGGCAACCAGAAGTTCTAGCTCTTTTACCATTATGCACCACTAGGTGGTGAGCTAGACTTGTTTTAAGGCAAAAGAAATTCCAGAAATGGTTTGCCATTGTCTGCCTCTGTGTCACGCCCCTGGTATTCCTTGGAGGTCACACATCGAAATACTAGCCAGGGCCAAGTGTGCTTAGCTTCCAAGATCTGAGGAGACTGGGCGACCTTTAATGAAATAACCTCTTATGCCATGACATACATGTTTCTACCCCCCAATACCAGGCATCTCCAGGTAGGAAAAGTGTTACATCTACTTTGCTTTACACTTGAAATATAAATATCACAAAACAAATAGTTCTATGTCTAGGTCACTACAAACATAGATACCGTACCATACACATTTCTAGTGTGCAAATAATAAAGGTAGCTTAATTTGGGAGAAATTGTGCCCTGCTTCATCTGTGCTAGCTCAGTCTTCTGTTAGCTGGTCCAAGTCATATAATGTGGGTAAAGTACCCCTACACATGCACAGAGCTCCTTCACCACTGAAACTCAAAAGGGTGGCTAGCAAAGTTATTAAAGCATAATATTTCATAGCTAGAGCTCACTCTGTCAGCAACTAATTAAATCTTCAATCAGTGAGATCCATTTACTCTGAGAATCCCATTTCACAACTGACTGTGTCAGTCTCTTTAATGCGCTGTAAGACTCCTTTTTGCTATACCAAACTCTACATGATACCCCACTGAAATCTTCTACTACTGAACTATGGTATATCTACCTTCCCCAAGTACTCACAAGACTCCTGGAAACATCCACAGAAGGCCAAATCTTTTTTTCAGAGTTCTTTTTCCTTTCTCCCCGATAATACCATCCAGGGAACAAGGCTCAATCTAGGAATCTGTTCCAAACCTAGGATTGAACCCAGAATGCATAATATCTCTTTTCCCTCCAAAAACAAGTTCATTTTCACAACTAGCTTCTTCCTTCCAGCCTTGGCAGGTAAACTTCTAAGGAAGGGCAGGAGCTGCTTTTTCAATTGTCTCTTCTGTTCATCTTCAGTGACAAAGGGAAGAAAGAAGCTCTGCTGAAATAGACTAGCTGGTGAGTGAGCAGCAAGGATTCTTGAAACAGCCTTCCCCATCACCATGAGTATAACACACCACAGACAAACCCGTCTTCTCACTGCGTTATCCACCTCCCTAATCATAGTCTTTCCTGATGCTGCTGTCTTCTCTACAGGCCCTGCTTTCTGTACAGTCCTTCTTTACTGATGAGTCTCTGAGTGACTACAGACATTTATTGCCCCTAACTGCTCCACAAAAGGCTACTGACCACACACTACATTTCTGCCAGAAAGTACGTACACTCAGCTTGTAGTTATTCCAATCTGTGTCTTTTCCCCTTGCTGTTCAGCCAACAGCATCCCATAGCTCCCGCAGAACAGAATATAGACACAGAGCCAAAGGTGGCCCAAGAGGATAGCTGTAAGAAAGAGATGAGTGACTAATATCCTAATTTTTTAGAAGCTATGTAGCAAATCAAGGGGGTTAATTATTAAAGGTGTGTGCTTTGGTACATGGAAGAAATTGGTGTCTATGATTTATGCTTTGTATCTCTGAATGATGTCTCTGTAATTCACTTTGGTCTCTTTCTCTTAGTCTTTTTCGTTACAAAAAAGTAGAACTGGACTCATGCTCTTTCTTCTGCACTACAAGATGGGATACACAATCTATCAGCCAATCGTCTTTTTCCAAAGTTGCGGCTAATGGGGATCTTGATGAGAGGACTGGTGGGGTTTTTTTTCAAAAAATCAAACTTTAAAATGTTATGATTGCACAGACACTGGTATACTCTTACATTGGAGGAGAGAACAGGAATGGAACATCTTTACCAGCTGCACCCTGTTGCTGAGGATCTGTACAGGATTTGTACCTTCTTGTATAGGTACCTGTGAAGCTTAGGCATGGCCAGAGCTGTGAGCCTTTTGGCCCCTAGTCCAGAGCTCACAGTCCATGCCTTTGGAGAAGCCAGCAAATGAGTCCAGGACCAGACCAAGATGTCAGTTTTTTTGTTTTATTGTTGATTGGCTTATGCATTTAATGGGCTCCCCCACCCCGTTGTAAGCCACCCTGGGTCCCTTCAGGAAGGACATCCTCTTTCAGTCCCTGCCCAGTTGACCCAGTGCCATTTCCATTTAGCTCTTGCAAGGAAAAACCAAGCTTTGAAACCTGGCTCCTGAAAGCAGAACAAGTTCCTACAAGTTGCACCACTAAGTCATAGGTCTTAGATTTTTGGGGGGGGTAAAATTCACAGCTTTCTCAAGTCCGTAAGTAAGGTCAGGTCAAGTCTGAAAAATCAGTCTCACTGGTATAACACACTTTG
The DNA here is from genome assembly GCA_029375565.1 of Gekko gecko. Lineage (NCBI taxonomy): Eukaryota > Metazoa > Chordata > Lepidosauria > Squamata > Gekkonidae > Gekko > Gekko gecko. Next base: position 157,082,817 of record JAPDNY010000003.1, on the reverse strand, counting down.
TTCTATACAAAACTTTATTTAATATCTCAATATTGTGAGCATAAAGTGAATAAGAGAACAAGTATGAAATTCCCACTAGCAGCAGCTGCACCTTGGCTTCTGCCAGTCACGTCAAGTTGACTCTGCATTTGTACACCCACACCCCAGGCAGTTTTGTAACAACAGCTAACATAGCAAGCAAATGCCTTTACGTTAACAACAGACTCAAGCTATGCCTGCTTGAGGAAGGGTGCTGGGAAAGAATCCCCATGTTCCTCTTTGAAGAAGAAAAAAAATCTTGCATTTTGAGCCCAGCATGGGAGGGAAAAACACCCAGATTGCTCAATATACTGAACAGAAGACAGCCAGTTCTGAAATACAAACTGCACTGTCAGCATAGCCTAGCTCATTGCATTATACTGTATCCCAGATGATTAAAAATCAGCAGCTATGCACAGAAGCAGCAGCACCAAAAAGCACATGACTATGCCCCTATTTCTTGCTGCTGGTTAAAAAAAAAAGACTTCTTGCTTTTCCAACACGGGAACAACCATCAGAACCAGGGAAGATGGACTAATGGGCTCAGTCTCTCTGAAGCCACTGCTGTCCAGCACGGACTTTGCTCTAATCAGCACTACAGATGCTTGCCTAGTCAGTCCTCTGAATCCTTTCCTTTCCGTTTCTTCTGTAATGTACATTCCTTGCTCTTTGTTTTGCTTCCCTCAAAATCCAGACTGAGTAGTTTAGTTTTGAGTCTACTTGTTCCAGTGCTTGATTGCCTCTGTCCTCTTTGCCGAGATAAACTCCTGCCTCCAATTCCCTGCTCTGTCATAGCTTCCATGAGACACTCTTGTTTTCTGGTTACCATTTCCTCCCGGCTCCAGATCAGGATATTAAAACCTGCCAGAAAAACAGTCTAATAATTCTGTTTTGGGCCCAGTACGCATATAGTAAAAAAGTACATTTTGAGATGGCCTGCCATAGCTAAATACTTCCAAGGCATTAATGAAAGTGTTCACTTTAGATGCCACTTCCGCAAAGTCCCATTACAGGAACATTATTCAAAGGAATACTCAGATGTGTGAGAAAGTCATCTTTCCAAATACTGGACATAGAAAGCTGTATTTTTAATAAAAGTTTATACCACTGTGCTTGATTAGACTTCTGTGTTGCCATTTTCCCTATATGCAAGGGAAGGCCGCCTAGGATACAAAACAGGGACAACTATACAGGAACTAGTAAGAACTTGTCAATTATGGTATGGCAACACAATGAACAGTGTCACAACTGGTACAATACTGATATTGCTAAAACACTTATTAGTCCAGGTGCTGATTCCACTTGGAACTCTGTAAAGACTGTTGTATCTTATACTTCGCTCTTCTGCATTAAGAGGCCAGCAGATGGCAGCAGTACCTTCTATTAAGAGACAGATTGTTCCTACCTACCACAAGCTGAAGAATACTTTACTTTTCCTCCACCAAACAAAGAGGAGAGAAAAGATTATTGTGGTGGTTTTCTTCCCCCCCCCCCTTTTTTTGGGGTGGTGGTAGTGTATTTTTGCATTTTTATGTCTGTGCATGTATATGTATGTGTGCCCTTGCCTGGAAGTCACGGGGACTTCTAGCGACTCCTACTGGGGCATGGAAGACATTCAGAGAAGTGGCTTGAAATGGCCAGTTTGGTGTAGTGGTTAAGTGCACGGACTCTAATCTGGGAGAACTGGGTTTGATTCCCCACTCCTCCATTTACACCTGGCTGGAAGACCTTGGGCAAGCCGTAGTTCTGACAATAGCTGTTCTTGAAAAAGAGCAGTTTCTGTCAAGAGCTCTCTCAGCCCCAACTATCTCACAGGGTGTCTGTTGTGGGGAAGGGAAGGGAAGGGAGTTTGTAAGCCGCTCTGAGACACCTTTGGGTAGTGAAGGGCGGGGTATAAATCCAATCTCTTCTCTTCTTGATAGCCTGCCTCTGCCTCCCCACCGTGATATTCTTTAGCCCTGGGATATTTGCCAGTGTCGATCCTGCTTAGCTTCTGAGATCTGACAAGACTGGGCTTGCCTGGGCTAACCAGGTCAGGGCAGAAGGTTATCATGTTTAAGGTCAACAGTTCTTGCCTTTCTTTTTTTAAAGAGTTCGAAGACTTTTCACAAACATAACATGTCTCTCAGCCCGCTTGAAAGGATACAGCTGTCCATGATCACCAGCTCCACAGTGGAGCCAGAATCTCTGCCACCTCAGCATATGGGAGGACAGTCAGTACACATAGGACTGAACATAATGAAGACCATTCAGAAAGCTGAGCAAGGGAGCCAATATGACAAGGAGCTACAAGTTTCAACCCGTTCTTAACCATGCTGTCGTCAAGTGTAAGATCAAACTGATCACTTACCCATTCCAGAGGCAAGCGTGTCTCCCATAGGGTTAAACTTACTGAGCTGCAAATATAAAACACAAGCATGAATTGTAGCCTTGTCCACTGTTCATTTAACATGATCAATCAAAATCAGGAACTAGAACATTCTGGATAAACCAACAATGAAAAGGCCAGCATGCAATGAGGAAGAGTTCTGCACAAATCAGCACAGCTTCAAATAGGAGGCCCTTTACCCATCCCCCAGATACACTCCCATGTTCAGTATATGCATCTTTTCATTATGAGTATAATCTGGCGACCATGGTAAAGTTTATGCAGGAGAATCTGCCTGAGTACTTAGTGATTGGCAACCACAAACTTTAAAGAAATCTGGCCTGAGAACCCAAAGCTGTTGCAGCAAGATGTAAATACTTTTCAACACCCCAAAACTTTCCAAGACATCATACAGCTGGCACACCCCAAAAAAGAGATGGAACACTCTCCTATGAACTGCACCAGGGTAGTCAGATATGGTACCAAAAGAAATTCCAGGCTTTGGTTTTGTTAAAAAGATAGTTTCCATGATTCAAAATTAAACACTGAATGCAGGATTCCCTCAGCAGATTTTTTCCCCTGTAGCTTACATACAAACTGAATTAGGAACATCAACTTTGTTTAATGAAGCAACACAATATTAGAGGTGCACAGCACTATCACCACCTCTGAAGTTTATAAAGTTGCAGATGCATCTCAAGAGGAAGGAAATGAGGCATAGGGAGCCAAAGACGTCCAGCTGTCCTCAACCAGGGCCAGGGCCTTTTCGGTCCTGGTCCCAACCTGGTGGAACTCTGCCGAACACCATCAGGGTCCTGCAGGATCTGATCCAATCAGCATTAGATGTCAAATCAGGAAGAAGAAGCTGAAGAGCTCCATATGAATGCATTTACTCATCCTTCAACAATTCTAGATTAGCATCCTATAAAGCATCCTAGTATGGTAGTATCTCCTCAAGGAGAGCAGAAGAGGACACACTTTTAATCATACAGAAAATCATTATTACCACCATGCTTGAAAGTTATTGTCCTTTTCCTGCCCCCTACCCCCCAGACCCTCAGACGAAATACTAGGTTCACTAGTAATTTGAAACCAGTCCTCCACACTCACCGAAATAATGCCAGATGCATTTGGATCATACAGCTGGCACACCATTTCCCCACTGTCTCCATCAAATATATCGACAGTTCGCAGCTCATCTACTGTGTATCCTGGGAACTTAGGATCTGGATAACGACCAGCTACAATGAGGTTATAACGAGGATGCCATGTTGCCTAAATCCAATACAAAGTTAAGCAACATTAATGCTGAAGTTGATGTGAATGAATTAGAGAGAATTAAGAGAAAAACAGGATGAGTTTTATCAAGAATTGGCACCATGTGCGTCTACGAGCCTACATGTTCAGCTTCTATTCCACTCATGAAATCAAGTTGCTATAGTCATTAATGGCTTTCAAGACACCATAGAATAGCAACATAATTTCCACAGGTTCTTCATAGCCTAGGCACTTGCCTATAAACCTATTAGAAAGGCCAGTGTTCACACCCTCGACTTACTTGTAGAAACAAGATGCGTTTACTCAGGTTTCCTTCTATCCAATCCCACCTCTAGTTTTTGTCTACTTTTGCTTTCACGTCAGTCTTGTTGCCACACCAGACTCCCTAAATGCCAGCCAGAGAATGAATATGGCTCAATTTTAGATCTTCTGATAACAGAAGAAAACAACACAACCTAGAACAATTTACCACTAAGACCTGTATGTGCACGTTTTTCCTGCCTGCCAATCAGATTCTCAATACATTTCTATACAGGAGCTGCAGAATGCTTATCTTCACCTTCTATCGTCATGAAGTAGTCAATGACTCCTAGTCAACATGCTTATTTCTTCACCTTAATAGGTGTGAGATGCTGAAATTGCCGATGGGGATGTGGAATCAGATGCTGTGGTTCAGACCAGTCAGAAGAGGAATAAACCCGGATTTCGCTGTGCTGGTCAGTAGTCAGTAACTTAGAACCATCTGTTGGGCTGAAATAAGCTGAAGGGGAGGAGAACAGAAACAATGTAAAGTCATACTGCTGTGGTCACAAACTGCATTCCGGAGTTACAAACAGCATTTGTAAGAAAATGAATTGATTTTTGAATTTTCTAAATACTCTAATCATGATGTACCTTTTCACTAATCTTAGTCATGAAGCTAGACTCTGGAGAAGCAGAATATAAATTCCATAAATAAATAGTTATTAAATAAAATAAAGTATTAACAAAGCACTGTAATTGCTTGAGGAGGCAAGAGTAATGAATAAATTTGTCATAAAAAGCACAAGTCATGGACATAACTAGAAACAGTATGCAACAACCAACCATGCTAAATTCATAATAGAAATCAACAGATATGTATTCATAAGCCTATAAGTACTGCAGATTTCAATGAGATTAGCTATATCTAATAATTAGCTTCTTTGAGCTTCATTGATCTTAACTCAAATTTATACTTCTGGTTCCTTTACCACCTGCAAACATGAAGTGTCTCAATCCTTTTTAGAATCAGCAGATATCACTCCAGGGACTACAGAGAATTTAAAATCTTTTTGTATTGATAAGTTCTGAAACAATAAATTGTGTATACAACATAGACAGAAAAAAACCTGGTAAATCTTGTATACAGTATATGTAGTTATTCATATTACTTAAATAGTCCTGGCCGGGGCTTACACTGAATGTAGTACCCAGGGGTCATTTCGTAGAAAAAGAGCTGCAGGAGTTCATTAGCATAAGGTATGCTAATGAGCTACTAGGCTATTAGCATAATAGCTCATTGGCAGGTACCATGCCCCCTGACATCACTAGAAGTGATGTCAGAAGGGGAAGCAAAAGGTGGGGGGGGAGACATCTTCAAAAGCCTCCCCTTCCCTTCCCCAGCTGGCCTGCAGGGGGAGGAAGCGAAGAGAGAAGGGGTCTAAAGTTTAAACCCCTTCACACTAGAGTTGGATCGCAGAAGTAGGAAAGAGGGAAGGAAAAAGGGAAGGAAAGAGGGAGAGAGAGTAGAGAACATAACATAAGAACATAAGAACATAAGAGAAGCCAATGCTGAATCAGGCCAATGGCCCATCTAGTCCAACGCTCTGTCACACAGCGGCCAAAATATACCAGGTGCCATCAGGAGGTCCATCAGTGGGGCCAGGACACTAGAAGCCCTCCCACTGCTGCCCCCCCAGCACCAAGAATAGAGTGCATCACCTGCCCCAGACTGAGAGTTCCCATCAATACCCTGTGGCTAATAGCCACTGATGGACTTCTGCTCCATATGTTTATCTAATTCCCTCTTGAAACTGTCCATGCTTGTAGCTACCACCACCTTCTGTGGCAGTGAATTCCATATGTTAATCACTACTTCCTTTTATCTGTTCTAACCCGACTGCTCAGCAATTTCATGGAGTGCCCACAAGTTCTTGCATTGTGAGAAAGGAAGAAAAGTCCCCCTTGTCCACATGTTTGTTCACTCCCTCAAAAAACACTACCAGGTTAGTGAGACAAGATCTTCCCTTACAGAACCCTTGCTGAGTCTGCCTCAATAGTCTTTGTTCATCAATGTGCCTACTAATTCTTTCCTTAGAAAGAAGGAAAAACGGAAGGAAAGAGGGAAAGAAAGTAGGAAAGGGGATAAAAAGAGAGAAGGAAAGAGGGGGGAAAAGGAGGAAAGAAAAAGGGAAAGGGGAAAAGGAGAGAATGAAAGGAGGGAAAGAGAGAAGAAGGAGAGAAAGAAAGAGAGAGAAGGGAAGAAGGAGGGAAAGAGAAAAAGGAGAGAACAAAAGGAGGGAAAGAGGAAAAGGAGAGAAGGAAAGAAGGGAAAGAGAGAAGGGAAAGAAAGAAAAGGAAAGGAGGGACAGAAAGAGGGCAAAGAAATGGGGAAAAGGAGGAAGGCTCTCCCACCACCCCCATCAAGCCCCCACCACCCCCACCCCTGTGGATCCCTCACTTACCGCAATTAACACCTTCCCCGGGCGACGGACCTCCACGTGCCTCCCCAGGGCCGCAGCGCTCCAGCGCGGGCCCTGGAGACTGGCAACGGGCCTCCTCGTGCCTCCCCAGGGCCGCAGCGCTCCAGTGCGGGCCCGGGAGGCCGGCAACGGGCCTCCTTGTGCCTCCCCAGGGCCGCAGTGCTCCAGCATGGGCCTTGGGAGGCCAGCGACGGGCCTCCTTGAGCCTCCCCCAGGCTGCAGCGCTCCAGTGCAACCCCAGGAGACCGGTGACAGGCCTCCTCATGCCTCTCCGGGGCTGCAGCGCTCCAGCGTGGGCCCCAGGAGGCCGGAGACAGATTTCCTCAAGCCTCCCCCGCAGCGCTTGGGGGTGGGGAGCTGGGGGTGGGGCTTGCAGCCACTGTCCTTTGTGCCGGTGCCTGGGCTGCCAGAGCAGTGCTCCGGCGCGCTCTGGCCCCAAAAGACCCCTGGTAGTACCACAGAACACTTCTCAGTATCATTTGCAACACACAGCTTTTTCATGACTGGCTGATCCATTTCTATATAGTTGTGAATTGTAAGCATGGAAGGACTGTCTGCTTGAGAAGGCAAGGACATGATAGTACTTGCTCCTTGTTTAACTTTCAACCTATTCCACAGCATGCGAGTGGACTAGCTCCTATAAATTACCCCCCTAGTCATCTCTGAGTACAAGCTTTTCAGCAACACCAAGTCTGCAAGTAAAAAGAGCTCTTTCCTATGTGACTCATGTAAGGAGAAGAATGTGGATCTGGTTTGTTTGATCAAATCCTCACTGGAGTATATAAGCAGACTATTTTATCACAACATGTGTCAGCTACATATACTGTTCCTCATCCCTCTTGTTTTAGGAAATGGAGTCAGAAGTGTGTCGTCTTTTTCTTTTGCAGACTCCTGGTGTGAATGGTGTCCAACTCTGACTGTAGGTACCTCTAGAGGAATATTATTAGTACAGTGTTTGCCGAGCTCACTAATGGACTCCTTAGCTAATTTGGATGAAGTGGTTTCTGCTATAGTATTAAGTACCACCACTACCTAATTAATTGTCCTAGGGAACTCCAGTATTCATGCTGAGTACCTTACTTGGTCAAGCTCAGAATTTCCATAGCCACTATGCAGCCATGGAACTGTCTCAGGTTGTTTTGAGCCATTCACACAGAAAACAACATACACTGGGTTGGATCCAACAGACTGCAACTTTCTCCCACAGCCCAAAATGCCCCTAGATGTACTGTTCCTGAAGCAGCATTGGAGGAGTCATTTTGGTCTACAGCAGAAGGCAACAAGCAAGAAAGTTGTACTCTGCAAATGGAAACCCTTCTATCTGAAAAATGCTTCAAAAACTCCAATTCATTGGATTTGTTATTCTGCCCAACTGAGTGCAGTGTGACCCCCACCACCCACTCCACACCAAGCAGTTAACTAATAAGTCAAGACTACAAGTGGTCAGAACATTATCTGTTCAAGGCATTGTTAGTTTTAACCTTTCCCACTGCATGTGAGTAGTGGTCCCATCAGGGTTGTCCATATTCAGAGACTTGTGGACAGAACAGGCTTCAAGAATGCTCTAGGGATCTGGGAAATCACAGTAGTGATTCAGATGACTCCTTCACAGGAGCCCAACATCAAGGGCTGATGGGGCAATTCACAAGATCACTTCCCATCACCCTCTCCCCACTTTGCCCCATCTAACCCATATTTCAGGGAGCCAGAAGATATGAAATTGTTCAGACACCTGAAATGACATTGCTGAAAAACTTATAAGCAAACAGGCCAGTGCATTTTCAGGTAGCACCTGTGAGGTGGTAAAGTATCCTGTTTCTCCACTACCACCAAATCAGCATAATCCAGTTCTGTAGAGCTTTTTACTCCAATAGCTCCGGTCTTTTCTGTTGAACATGACATAAAGGTCTGGATCCTAACTGTATATTCCACTGGCAGATTTTTACTGATTTCCCCATTCGCCCACTCTCACATTGCCCCCATACTATTTCCAGAGACATGGACCGATTTCCCACTAGCCGCTGCTCCGTCCTCTCTCTTCCTTTCCCCACGATTCTACATGCCAATTTCTCACTAATTGCTGCGCGGCCGCATTTTGCCCCGAAGGTTCATCCAATTTCCCTCGCATCTTCTCAATCCTCTTTTCTGAGGATCGAGAAGACAAGGGGGCAATGCTCCCTCTAAGCTGTGGAGTCTTGTGAGCAAAAAATTTACTTTGTGAGTACCTGGCATTAAAGTTGTGAGCAAGCGATTCAGAGGGGCATAAGTTAGTTTACTCTGGAGCCGTCCTTCCTGAGCTAAGGCAAAAATGTGTGAGCCGGCGGCTAAAAAACTGTGAGCTAGCTCACACTAACTCAGCTTAGAGGGAACACTACATGGGGAAAATCAGGTGAAGCTGCAGGGCAAAATGCAGCCGCGCAGTAAGTAGTGGGAAATTGACACGTAGAATCGGGGGTAAAGGAAGAGTGAGGACAGAGCAGCGGCTAGTGGGGAATCAGTCATGTTTTCAGGGTGCACAGCACCCTGTGTGGGGCTGGGGGTGTCCATCCTGAATTAGTGCTTGGATGTGGGGGGGGGCTAAAAAATTAAATCTCAACAAGGAAGAAGTGATGCTAGCCGAGAAGGCTGATGTTGTGGAAGTAACTGAATTACTGGTTTGGATAGGGTCAGGCTGACCCTGTCTAACTAGGTTAAGAGTACGGGAGTACTGTCAAGCAGGTTGGAGTTGTACCCAGGATTGCTTTCTTTCATCTGTACTGAATTCATAAATGGCCCTCCCTTCTAAACTTGGACTTACCCATGCTAATCATTACATCTTTACCTTCCAGAATGGATTTCTGTAATGCCCTCTATGTGGGGCAAACTGTTCAGAAATTCAACTGTACAATGTGCACTTTTTGTCTGGTGCTATGTGCCATAAACACACACTTACACACACACCATATTAAAAAGCTTCCAAATTGCTTCTTGGCTCAATTCACAGTCTTAGTTCTTACCTTCAGAACCTACGGCCCACCAGTCTGAGGAATGACCTCTCCCCTTATATAAACCCAGCTGCCAACTCAGGTCGGACTAACAGGACCTCTGGCTGTGACCTCCTTTTGACAGCTGCAGATATCTCCTGCAAGAGCATGGACCTTATCTTTCCAGTCTTACAAAGCAGGCTGCCAGAGGATGTACAAAAGGCACATTCACTGCTGACAGTTTTACGGGTCCTGCAAAATTGTCCTCTCTCCTGGGGTTGATTTCTGATTGATATTCTTTCCACAATTGGCTAGGTGTTTTCATTGAGCGTTTTTGAGATGGATGTTCTTTTCTCACTTTGCTAGATGTTTTTATTCAGCATTTTTTGGGACAGTTCATTTTTAAATGTTTTTATCTCTGACTGCGAGCTGCCCTGAGCCCTGGTTAAAGCAAAGTATACATTTTAAATAAGGGCATCTATTGAAAGTGGTGGAAAACAGTTAGCAAGCTCCAGTTCCAAAAGAACAGACACAGATTAAGAGATAAATCAAGATGGGTAGCTGTGTTAGTCTGTCTGTAGCAGTAGAAAAGAGCCAGTAGCACCTTAAAGACTAACAAAATTTGTGGCAGGGTATGAGCTTTTCTGAGTCACTGCTCACTTCTTCACTTAGCCTTCACTAAGAGATACTAGGATCACACAGACTCAACCAAGAATGGATAGGTTAGAAGCAGTGTTCCCTCTAAGCTGAATTAGTGTGAGCTAGCTCACAGTTCTTTAGCCTCTGGCTCACACATTTTTGCCATAGCTCAGGAAGGATGGCTCCAGGGCAAACTAATTAATGCAGCAGCCAAATCGCTTGCTCGCAACTTTAATTCCAGTAGCTCACAAAGTAGAATTTTTGCTCACAGGACTCCACAGCTTAGAGGGAGCACTGGTTGGAAGGGTAAAGCATAAAAAAAAGGCAGCTCCACTTTGTGTCTTACCTGCATTGACAGCTTTATCATGAGGAAGTGCATGAAGGTAACATGACTTGTCTTTTATGTTTCTCAGATCCCAGATTTTGACAGTTTGATCTACAGAGGCTGTAGCCAAAAGCCAATCACAGCTAGGATTAAACTCCACATGAGTTACTTTCCTTTTGTGCAGTTTCAGGTTCCATATCTACAGTACACATAACAGAAAGTAAACTGCATGGCAGTGACAGAGCAAGAGAGTCAGTCCAAGATAAAACTCTAGTATATGGAATTTATATACACAGCATGCCTTTCCTTGGGTTGTGTCCCCGTCCCCCCCCCCTTTAGGAGTACAGGCACATGGACAATAGTGCATGCCTGACTCTATGAACCACGGAGAAGTTGCTAATAAAGCCAGTACCAGTAAGTCTAAAGTACAAAAATTTTCCTAAAAAGGCTGTACTTCTAGGCTTCCTTCCCAGCCTCTGTACTAGAAAATAGCATCTCATTTTACCGCAGAGGCAGTTGCCTGTGTTCCAGTCCCACCATGCACTAGAAACATCTGGATGAGGAAACACATAGGTGGGTTAAATGACATAGTTCCTTTCCTGCATGATTGCTGCCTAGCAGGATGAAGATGTGTATGGGATGGGACTCTCCATCTAGGGGGTGACTACAGAGGTGGTTCCCTCACCAAAACAGTAACTTATGAATTGAACCCACCACAGTGAAGTAATCTAACAACATATATAAAAGCAGGTCAGTGCAGCACCACCATGAGATGTGAAAAATATCAAAACCATTCAAGTATGTGTTACCAAAGGCACAAAGTAGGGGGAATACTAACCTTTTCACCCTCTGTACTGAGTAGGATGACGTTGCCCACATTATCACCTGTCACCACAGCCCGGCAAATTGCAGATACATCTACACTGCAGTACCAGAAACTTTAAAACAAAAGAGAGAGAAGCCGAGAGAAACACAAGCTCAGAATTTTTGTCCCCTAAAACAACAAGTAGGAAAAGGCCTCATAGGACTGCAAGAACGACATCCTCATTTCCAAGATCTAAATGTGTAACAGGATCACAGTAAATTAACAGGATTATGTGGAACTCAGATGATACTCTGATGTGGAATCAGTTTCAGGCGATGTGCTGTGAACAGGTAATAAATTCAATAAACATAAAGAAAGTTCAATAAACAAGTCCAGCAAGTCAAAAGGCCCCATTATGCATGCACACAGACAACTTGGAAAGATTAATCCTATTCTCGAATCACTGACAGCATGTGTAACAATGGTTTAAAATGACTATTGGAAATTAAATCCCACCCTCCAAAAGGGGATCCGAGATTAAATATAGCAGTCAAATTCATATGAAGTCTGAGGGCTGTGTGGCATACAAGTTTGCTGCCTGCTGCTTGTTTATCTCAGTGCACCACCACACTGTTTGAAAAGGAGGCACAAATCTAAACATGCAGTGAACAGCCATTCCATACGGCCAATAATAGCTCCCTGGCACATAGTCCAGCCCACATGGCCGTGCACTTCCCTCTTGAAACACTACAGTGTTCAACGAGGACACATGCAGCCAATAAACTGGTTCGCTACATAAAGAATGAATCAGTTCAAGACAATATGATATTTAAAGGTATTTGTTTTAGTTAGACAGAACTCCAGAAGCGATCTCATTTACTCTTCTTTTCATGCCACCTACCAACACAGCAACACTGTTTATGCTTCTGCTGAAAATGTTTTTGCCATCACCAATATCTGCTCTACAGATCATCCATGGTGTGGTGTATGAGCAGACAGATGCCCAGAGGAGTTTATCATTTTTCCATTCTCCTCCCCTGTATGCTTTCAAGTAAAATGGCACTCAAATGATTATGCCAACAATATACTGAACTACTTTGTTTGCAGACAGCAGTAATTCAAACTGCCTGAATGATTTCTTGATAGGTTAGATTTCAAGGCACAATCAAGTTATCAAAAGGTTCAGTTATGAAGCTGAATAATGGTCCCTGCCCTTCTAACTCCTCACCAAGCATCATGATATTCATGGCCAGACTAAGGTGCAGAGACCCCATGCATTGCTTGGCCCTCAAGATACCACAGAATAAGAGTGCCATTACCTTTATACCTACAAGAACATCTCCAGGACTTTTCTGGAATGCACAAGAACAGAGGAGATACATTCAGGTTACTGGAGAAAAAGCACTTGGTACATCTTGGCAGAGATATGCTGAGTTCATGGAGACTCCAGATGCATCCATACTTATGCATTTGCTATTGGGCTAATTAGCCCTGTATCTGATCTACTACAGGTTCTGTAGTAATTAGTTAGCTGAGTTCTCTTTATATTTAAATTCCTTCAGAACTACTTTGAACAAATGCTGGAAAGTTATAAAATCCACCCTTTTTTTAAAAAAAAACCACTGGATAATACAATGAAAAGGGATAATGTAAACTGGTAAATGTTCTAACTGCTTCCCACACCGCATTCCATGGAACCATTTGTACTGGGGTTTGCTAGTCTCTCTCTTGGTGGGGGGGTATGTGTGTATGAGATGAATGGAAGAACTACCAGTTTCTACAATAATTTTAAGGACTACTTACAGAACTGCAGGTTTCAAACCATGACACAAAATCCCAGATATCCAAACAACATGCAAATATGTGCTTTTAGGGTCAACCTGGGCAAGGTCCCAAACATTACAATGTTCCTTCCAGCTGCACTAAACTTCCTCTAGTTCAGAATACAGGATGTGAATGTGACAGCCACACCTGGATCTGCCTTCCCGGCCTCAGAGAACAAGAACAAAACAAGCAGCATTCCATGCTGAAGTGTACGTTTACCCTGTCCAGCATCTTTCTAAGGTAGTATTCATTTCACAGTTTTCCTGCAGCTGCTCTAGAGCATGATATCTGCCTCTTTTCCAATTTACCTTGAGGGCAAGACAGGTGCTTTTTAGGAGAAAGTATTCCGTGGAACATGGCACAGCAGTAATTTCATTCCATTCTGACAATCAATGCCTAACATGTCTGTACTGAGTCAACACAAGGTCATCACACAATAATAGAGGACCAATTCACATGTTACATATTTCCCATGACATAAATATTAATACCCATGTCTAAAAAGATGTGTAAAACATGTCTCATACAGTTGGCCAAGCATGTCTATTTGCTTCTGACACAGTTCTGAATGAATATCTCTAACAGGGCAACAACAAAAAAATCCTCTATACTTCTTATGTCTGTGCTGACTTCTAAATACTAGAACAAGGCAGAGATGGATATAAGCGGATTGCATCTTACTCCCAGTCGTCGGTACTGGTGAAGACCCGGATTGTATTTCCATTAAAATCCTGGAGGGCAGTAGTTCCAGCAACTGATGATGTGTACAGCTCACTAGGATTGAAAGGGTTAAACTTCATTCCTGTGATGGACCCTCCAGCTCCCATCTACAACGAAGGGGATGAATAAAACAGAAATCCACTCAGTGAAGGAGGAAAGTCCCTCTGCTTACACCAGCACCAATTCAGAACTCAACTTCTAAAACAGGTTGCTTTTATTTCTACATAACAGCAACCAGGCTGATCAAAAATCCTTACAATCCCAGAAAGGGTTTTTGGTACTTCCAAGCTACCCAAAGTTACTGCCATGGTGGAGAGTAATCCTGCCAAGCTACACGTTGAGTAGTATTAACTATTGTTAAGTACTGAGTACACCATTACCTGGGACTGGGGATTCATCTATACAACCTTTCCATAATAGCTGGTCTCTGGGTGAGTCATCAAAAACTGCATCATGGCTCAGGGAACTTGAATTGTTTTATGGTATTTTTATGAGGTATACAGATTAGATATGCATTTTGTTTTGCCTCTGTCAGGGTAAGATGACAGGACAAAAGTCTGAATAACAAAATATGAAAAATACTGAAGCTTGAAGTCACAGTATAGGGGATGGTGCAAAATCTAGACAAAAGAAGGATCAGTTAGAGGTTACACTAGCTAGTAGTCTTGTGGGGAAGACAGTGCAAAATGGAGATGGTATCAACAGAGCTGCTCTGTGTGACACACAGTGGGCCAGGAGAATGAGAGGTTCTGTTTTCGCTGCTGCTGCTGCTTTACTCTTCCTTTATGCTGGGCATAGTTAAAAAAATTCAATACTGAATTGCTGTCTGGGGCATTAGTCTTAGGTTTCTCTGGGCTTTTAATCATGATAGTTCATACTTCGGCACAGAGAGAAATATCAACCCAAATAATAATTGCCGCAAAAGGTATTTTCAAGAGGGGCTATGAATCTCCAGTCTATTAGTCTTCATCACTATTTTATGTGTTCAAGCTCTAGAAAATGGGGCAGTAATACACAGTTATTCAGTCCACAGAGGCGCACACCTATAATTTGTCAAGGTGGCATTTTTCTTTTAAGTCTGTGCAGAACAGTCAAAAGAACAATTGACTATATCACCAGAAGCAGGGACTTCATTCCACTCAGTAAAGTGCTTTCTCATCTGAAAGGGGGCAAAGAGCAAACTCCAAAAATAAATAAAAGATTTCCCCGTGTCTTATAGATTTCCCATTGTAGAGTTACCATTGTCAAAATCACCTACATCCCCTTCGTCCTAATCCTCCCCTTCCTATAGAAAGTGGAGCACCTTCAACACACCCTGTTCTGCTAACACATACCACATGCTGACACTGGAGTCCACCATCATAATAACTTACCCCTTTTATGAAGCAGGTTTTATTGAGCACTTCATAGTCCCACAGGATGATATCTCCACCTTTGGAGCCCACAGCAACTGTGCTGGGATGAGCTGGATGCCATTCCAAACATGTAACTCTCCTATCAAAGGGACTTGCAGTTCTGAACAAGCGGTATGAGTTGAGGGAACGTATAAAATGCATCTGGAGGCACTGGAGACACAGAGACAATGAGAAAAGGGGAATGCAGACCATGCAATTAAAAAGTGTTCTGCCTGTGACAATCTTCCACCTTTCTGCACAGCTGACAGAGGAGACTGTGAAACAAACTACACTCAGACGCATGAAATATGTATGTTTTCTCTAATGTTTTGTTCCTCTTTCATCCAAAGCAACTGAGTATGTTGCAAGTTTCAGTAAAGCAACAGCAAGGTAAGTAGAGCATTAAACCCTCTTCTGGATGATTTGCCCACTCAAAGTTGTTGTAGAAATCTGCTTCCTCCTCCCCAAGAAGGAGATGGAGAGAAGGCAGAAGTTCCCATACCTTTTCCTCAACAGGGAGAACACAGCTGTAGGAAGAAAAATGGCTGGGCAGGGGAGGGCTAAAACAGCCACTCCATCATTGAAACTCACAAATTTAGAGACTATACGCAATCAAAAAGAAAGAAACTTTTGACACGTGATTCTACTGCATAGTTTGGCCTTGGGGTCAGGATAAATGAACTGATATAATCCCAAACTCAAAAGTTGACAATAGTAGTGAATCTGTACTCTCTGCTTGTTCCATGTAGAATGTCCCAGAACAAAAACATTCTAAATGAAAAGGAGACTGTAGGGAGCTTAGGTGGCAAGAAGAATCACTTACCCTCTTGAGCTGTACCCCAACAGAGGAACCCAGCACATTCTGGTAGACATAATGGACAATGCTCTTCTGCATCTCTCGCTGATGAAAAGGCACTCCAGTATTTCTGATTATGGAGGTATGGAAAGTTTGACCTGCCAGACAATAAAAAGACATTTAACATTTGCTTATGTGTTCACTTAGACCACATCTGCTCTGCTTCAGTGAAAGCAAGAACATAGGCATTTTTCAGTACCTGTAATGTGAATTCAGCAAGCATGGTGGAGCACCGAGTCAAGTTAAAAGGTTAGTTGATTTTCTGGCTGTATGGCCATGGTCTTGGCATTGTAGTACCTGACGTTTTGCCAGCAAGTTAAAAGGTATTTTTGACCTTTAAGGTCTTGAGCAGTCTGGGACCAACGTATTTGTGGCACCAGCTCCTCCGGTATACCCTCAGGAGAGCATTATGCTCTTCACAGAACAATCTGCTGGTGGTCCCCAGCCTTAGCAATATCCAGCTGTCCTCAGACAGGGTTAGGGCCTTCTTGGCCCTGGCCCCAACCTGGTGGAACATTCTTTTTATGCAATTCTTATGCAGGGCCCATAAGGCAGAAATGTTCCGCCAGGCATTTGGCTGAGGACAGCAACGGCTTACATCATGGCTGGCACCCCTCCTGGATTCCTATCCCTTGTGGAGTTTATCCCCCCCGTGTCCACAAAGCACCCACAGGCCAGAAAATAGGAGGTAACCACGAAAATTGCCATTTGATTCTAATTAATTAATGAATTATATTGTCTGATTATGGTTTTATAGTTTTTATTGCTTTTAATCTGTACATACCATAGCGCCCCACAGTCATGGGGATCAGGCAATTTATACATATAATTAAATAAAATAGTAGAGAGAAGAAAATTGGAATGTGCTCCATTGAAATAACTGAGTGAACTTTTGTATCCTCCTGTGAACTCCTGTCTCTGGCCTCAGCTCCTGCCAACCTAGCAGTTCGAAAGCAAGAAATTGCAAGTAGATAAATAGGTACTGCTTTAGTGGGAAGGTAATAGCGTTTCGTGCACCTCAGCACTTAGTCATGACCACATGACCACGGAGAAGTCTTTGGACAGCACTGGCTCTTCGGCTTAGAAATGGAGATGAGCACTGCCCCCCAGAGTCAGATTCAACTGGTTTTCAAGCAAGGGAAACCTTTACCTATTCATATGTCCTAAAGACAGAACACCCAGTAAACGATGCTGGAGAAAAATGCAACCCTTGGGTATTTTTCAATTTTTCTGATGGAAAAATCAGAAATTGAGAAAATTGGAGAAAACCTCTTCTAAAACATTTCTCTGTGAACAATGAAATCCTTGTTAAGAAAAGTTTTAAAAATACTGTTTTCTCTCCCCCAAAATGATAACTACATAGACTGTCTACAGTATTAGGAAATATTATTCTTATAAATTACAGAAGTGCACAACTCTCAGATTCACACACTTGTTTTAGATTCTTCCATTTTCTGCAGCATAAGGAGAGGGCGTGTTGTGTTCCACCAAGGGGAAAAAAATCCCTGCATAGAAGCAGCCTACACAAAAACTAGTCTGTTTGTGGAAATACATGTACCAAAAGAACAAATTAATATGGAAAACAGAGAAGCTGCTTTCAATGCATGCCAGCCTTCAGATCTCTGAAATAAAACTCCAAGTCAGAATCTGAAACTATCTTTCAGAAATTAATTTCTATTAGAGAAAGAAACTCAAAAGAGATATTATTTACAAGGACATATTTGTTGTTTAAGTAACAAGATATGGGATAATTTTTTTCCAGTCACTATGCCACTTAGTGTAAGTGATGATGATACATGACGGTATTCCACTTGACAGCAACACATCTTGTATTCCACTTCAGTATGCTTCAAGTCTGAGGCCTTCCCACCATGCCCTAAAAATGATCTTTCGTCCTTTCCCTCCCTCTTTTTGGATTTTTGTCAAACTGAACACCCAGATTGATAAAGCACTTGAAAGTTTGCTCATTGTTTTGTGATATTTTAGTAGCTCTTAATGCAAGGTAATACAAGACTTTCTGGAACCTTTCTGTGGACCAAAACTGCTACCATACATTATTTAAGACTTCAATGGTAGTACAAGTGCTAATTCAACATTCAGATTTATTGGTAATTCTTAAAACTGATTTGTTAAAGCTGGAGGCAGACGCTGGTTTCTTTTCAGAATTTATAGCAAATTGAAAGCAAGATAATTACTTGGGAGGTGGGGGCAGGCTGTATTCAGCCACCTCTCTGAATATCTTCTAGGCCCCCAATAGGGGTCAGTCACCAGAGGTTGCCATGACATCCAGGTACACAGTCAGTCACCAGAGGTCGCCATGACTTTGAGGTGCACACACATTCACACGCACACACATATGTGGGGAGCTCTCCAGACCAGGGAGGTGGTTTATGGACGTAGGACTGCACTTAACTAGAATGACCAGGTCTGGTTTTCGCTTTGGATATACAAGTAGTTCCCATGGCTACAAACACTCTTTTTCAGCATCAGTTGATATGCCAACTCCAACCCTCCTTGGGAAGGAACAAACTTACCATGGTTACCCACATTCTAGTCATGAGTCATGACAACGTTATATTACTGCACTACACTGTCTTTGCAGCCCGCCCAGAAACATCAACTGGTCAAAATGCTGTAGTGAGGATGACTGAGTGAACGTGCCATGGTGAATATATTACCCTTGTGCTGCAAGAACCACAGAGGTCTCCAGTTTATTTCTGACATCCATCTGGTGCCTTCACTACCGGCATTTAGGTGCCAGACCAAGTTGTCTTACTGTGTCAGGCATCTGGTTGGATGTTTTCTCCTTGACCTTGTGTTTAATTTCAGTTTACTAGACTGCTGACAGCAGTTTCGATTCGTTTTTATTTGAATTTTAGCTTTACGTTGGTAAGTTTCTTACTTGTTCCAAGCTTCGTTGAGCAAACTGACATTTGGAAAAGGAGAACAACATTTACTTTATGAAATACAATATTGACAATTTCCACTTTTAACTCGTTTTCATTTCCCCCCTATTTTTCTTAATGAGATATTCTTCGATATCTTACAATACAGCAACTTCACTTCTGATACTGAATCTATTTTCATTATGGTTTGAATAGATACAAGACAATCATACTTTTAAAGCTGCCTAAATAAGTATGTGTGTACGTGTTTAGATATTGGGGAAGGGAAATGCTGTCAAGTCACAGCAGCTTATAACCACCCTGTGGGGTTTTCAAAGCAAGAAACATTCAGAGGTGGTTTGCCAAGACAAACACAATGTGACACAATACATCTAAACTTATTGAAACAGTGAAATAAATTTAGATTTACTATGAAAAAGAATGTTTTTTTCTGCAAAAACTTCCTTTAAAAAAACCTCATAGGCTTCCTGACCATAATTTCAAAATTTCTAGAAATTTTACATCTTTAATCCCCTACTTCACCATTTTTTCATATATTAACTAGAAATATATGCATAATTACATTTATCCCAGGACAACTAATGAAGGATCAACCTAAAGGCAGATTAATTCCTTCATACTAGCATATATGAAACCATTATCACAGATACACAAGTACCAAATGCAGCAAGAAAAACTAAAAATAGAAGACAAACTAGGAAGTGATTAACCTATAAACCACTTTAAACAAAACATGTAACTCACCATTACACAAAAGGTAAAAAAATGACTTCTCTGCTGTTACCAAGAAACTACGTTGTGTTTCTACATTTACATCTACATTGAAAGCACACAAACATGTGAACACACATGAATGAACTGACTAGCTGGTAATCACTGAAATAACTGATTCAGACCACATTGTACACACTCTAAATTGGTTTCATTTGCTTTCATACTGCCAAATCTGATTTACTACATATTACTGTGACACTGATATTTTCATTAATCGGAAAGCAACAGCACACAAGACAACAAGGGCTTCACGTAGGTCTGGAGGTGTAGTTTCATAACAAGTGTAGTTTCAGTCTATTTTCCACAGCCATCCCTCAAAAAACTCTGTATTGCAAGCCTGACAATCTAAATGGGCAATTTTAGCACTGCTCTGCCAAGAACCCAGAAACCATTAAAAATAATGTAGTGGGAAAGCTCAACCTTCAGATCAGTATTCAAGTCAAAGTGGCAATACAGAGGTCAAATCTTGGCTCTAATTAGGAAACTAAAACTTCCACCTAAAATTTTCAAAAGCATGACAGCATTAATCCCTGAAATTCTCCCTGAATCTCTGATTAAACGAGAATATTCCAGGTTTATTCTATGGCTTGCATGCACTGACAGTAGCTTGCTGCACTTTGTTTTCAACAACAGACCTGCTGACTCTTCACAGAAAAGCCTAAAAACATTTGTGTTCAGGGAGAATTCTGCTGAACAACCCAACTTTTTCTTTTTTTGAACACCATCAGTTCTACGGTGCTTGCCTTTTTCTTTTCTTTTTTTCTGAAGGGTCACCAGGAATATCCATACAACACATGATCTGTTCAATCATGTCCACAACACAGTCTAATCATATACAAAGCAATGAAATATAACTTCCTCCAAACTCATGATGTCAGATGGACAAAGAGAAAGATCAAGTGAAACCAACATTCTACTTGCAAGGCAAGTCATGAATAAAATACAGAAGGAAGCAAAAAGTACTCCCTAAGGCAAGGGGGGGGTCCCCATCCCCAGTGTAGTACCTGTGCTTGCCATGGCACCCACCGACACCTTTTCTGGCATCCACCAAATGTTTTTTGGAAGTGGGTGGGGCCCACTTCTGACTGAATACTGGAGATTTGCCTGGCTGTGCAGATTTTTTTTAAATGTTGCTTTGGCAGCAGCTGCTGCCACCACACCACAAGGAACTACACTGTGTGACTGAAGTCAAGCTGTGGCCATCATTTCGTGGCTGGCTCCACCCCTGCAGCAACCATTTTGTTGTTGCACCCACCATCCCATGTCAGAATTCCAAATGTGCCCACAGGCTCGAAAAGGGTGGAGATCCCTGCCCTACAGCATTAAGAGTATTTTATTTATTATTTATTAATTCAATTTATACCCCGCCCTCCCTGCCAAGGCAGGCTCAGGGCGGCTTACATAAAAATGCACATATAAATATAGTTAAAATCATTCATAAAAACAGCCATAAACAAGTCAGTTATCAGTTTTCCTAAACTGCTGGAACAATCTCCTCTCCCTTATATTATATTATAAAAGCCGAATAGTGGTGGCACTTCTCTAGTACATTCCACACACTCCAGAATTGGTTGGCACCAGTGTTCCCTCTAAGCTGAGTTAGTGTGAGCTAGCTCAGAGTTTTTTAGCCTTCAGCTCATGCATGTTTGCCTTCGCTCAGGAAGAATGGCTCCAGAGCAAACTGATTTATGCCATCATCAAATCACTCGCTCACAATTTTAATGCCAGTTGCTCACAAAGTAGAATTTTGGCTCACAAGACTCCACTGCTTAGAGGGAGCATTGGTTGACACCCTGGTGTGCCACTCACAGGGCATCTGTTTCCATTGGCTGCATTGCTGCCTCTGACGGTGTGGTCCTGCCCACGGAGGCTGCAACCAGTGTTTTGGCCTCACTTCCTTTCAACCCGCCAGACGGGCCAGATTCTCCAGTGGCTGGGGGCCCTTGCTTGGCCTGCAGACCCCAGACGGGGCCATGTTGGCAGCACTGCCGAGCTGAGGCAGCCAGGAGCCACTGCTGGCCAAGAGGAGGACCAGGCCAACATGCGCTGGCTCCGCCCGGCCGCCTGGAAAGGCCCCGGAGGTGGCTGAGTGGGGAGGCGGCAGCAGTCTGTTCCCTCGCGCCTCCCCCGTGTGGTCTGGCGATGAGGAGAGACAGCACCATGCCACCGGCCCCAAGGCCAGGCAGGGAGCCAGCCCCGGCCTGTCCCATCGCCCCTCAGGTAAGCGGGGGGGCAAGGTCGCAGGCCTTGGCCCACCATGATGGCCATTGTGTGGGCGGATGAGCCCAGGCGGCTTGGCCCACCAGGGCCTCAACCACATGGGAGGGGGGACGAGGCTGGGCAGCTTCGCCAGGCAAGGGGCAGGGAAGGAGACGGCGGCCTGCAGCCAGCTGGCCAAGCTGGCACCCATTGTGGGGAGAGGGATGAGCCTAGCCGCCTTGGCTAGGCACCTTGGCCCACCGGGGCCTCAACCGCACAGGGGGGGGCTGCTTCGCCGAGGGGGGCCAGGAAGGAGACGGAGGCCCGCAACCGACTGGCCAGGCTGGCATCCCTTGTGGGGAGAGGGATGAGCCCGAGCGGCTCGACTAGGCAGGGCTGGCAGGGGGAGGGATGAGGCCAGGTGGCTTGGCCCGCCAGGGACTTGACCACGTGGGGGGCAGGGACAAGGCTGGCCAGCTTCACCAGAGTGGGAGGGGGACAGGGAAGGAGACGGCAGTCTGTGGCTGGCCAGCCAGTCTGGTACCCATTGTGGGGGGAGGGACGAGCCCGGCAGCTCGATCGGGTGGGAATGGCAGGGGGAAGGACAAGGCCAGGAGCCTTGGCCCATCAGGGCCTCGACCATGCCGGGGGGTGGGGAGCTTCATCGGGGGCGGGGATGGAGACGGCGCTCCACACCCAGAAGGCCAAGCTAGTGCCCGTTGTCTTCAGTCCCACAATGGGCCTTCACACTAGTACTCAAATAAAGTGCGAGAGCAAAGGTTTCTAGATTAAACAATACTACTTAGGTGACAGTCATGATAGTATTCTCCCATCAGCTCAGTTTGGTTGACTAATTTGTGTAGCGAGACAGGCTGAAGGTGGTAAAGCCAGGGCACAGGGTCACTCTTCGGTGTTAATCGAAGACCTGGTGGAAGAGCTCTATCTTGTAGGCCCTGCAGAGCTGTAAAAGGGCTTGGATCTCTTCCAGGAGCACATTCCACCACTACGGAGCTGCCACTGAGAAGGCCCTGGCCCTGGTTATTGCCAGCCTGGCATCTTTGGGCCCTGGGAGGGCTAGCTTGTTTTGGACCCCTGAATGCAGTTTTCTCTGGGGAATGTATGGAGAAAGGCGGTCCCTCAGGTATGCTGGACCCTGACCATAAAGGGCTTTAAAGGTCAAAACCAGCACCTTGAAGCGAATCTGATATGCTATTGGCAGCCAGTGCAATGCTTTCAGCATAGGCTGGATGTGCTCCCGCCTAGAGAGACCCATCAACAGAACATTAAAGATATGGTCTTCATTCAAGTCAATAGCAAAACTCCAACTGATTTTAGAGGCTGGGGTTAGTTCTGCAAGATACACAATAAACATGATGACAGCAGACTCTTCTTTTTTTAGTCTGCCCCACTCACACACAAAAGCAAATATAGTACGGAAAGTGCTGAAGGGGCACAATGCAAACACCCCTCCACTCTCAGCTTAAGGCCAAACTAGACAATACGTGTGACTTGCAGATATACACAACATCAGGAAACTAAGAGTGTGGCACAGGGAGAGTAGGGCCTTCAGCTTTCCTTCCTATACTATTTTTGCAAGCTGAAACAGTTGGGGGGGGGCTGTTTGTCCTGTACACATATATGTACCTCCATCTTATTTCTAATAACTGGATACTAGTTAAGAGAAAAGCATGTACAAGTAATAATGGGAGGGTCCAACACTTTCCAAACACATCATATGGGTTCATTCAATCATACCTTCCACCTGCACTTTAGGTGGAAATGTAGAAGACTTACATCTAAAGATGCAGATCTAAAAGTCTGCCGCCGGTCTGTGTAGCTTGGGCCCAAGATATTAGCATATATGCAAGTGTTTTTCAGTTCTTGCCTCACTTGCATTACTCATTCCATTTCTAATGTTAGGAGACAAGAATATAGAGAGTTGTTCTCTGACTTAGCCTGAATTTCTCTTTCTTTTTTTAAGTTATTGAACCATCTTTTTAAACCTGTCTAATTTTTGCCACAAGGCAGGGAAGTATTAAATTGTTAGTTAAAAGGAACACCATTATAAATATCCGGTTAAAGCCGCTTCACACATTTTTCTACACAGAGATAACTAATGTGCAAGAACAATTTTCCATATGGCCCAAGCACAGAACTCAGAATTTCCTTGAAAATGGAAGGACGTTTGCAAGAAATAAGAACAGTGACAGGATGATACCACAAAGATAATTTAATTAAACCTGTACTACATAGTCAGGTATATGATAACATTTCAAGCCTTTGATGATATTACCAGTTTTCTCTGGAAGCTTGGAGATTTTTCTGACAAGCAATTTCTTTTTTCGCAGCTCATTTTCCAGTTCCACCTGATCTCGTTTCCTTTTCCCAGCTGATTTTGTCTCCTTTTCTGAAGGATACTCAGATGTTTTTGACCATTTCTTGTTCTTTGACTGCTTCTCTGAGGTCATTCTGTCCAGTTCCTGGAAAAGACCATTATATGAGTATTAGGATCTTGCGAGTTCTAATCCCCAAACATAGGTGCACACTGAAAAGCTGCACATTTTTAGTTTGCATCATCAACCCGTTTCCTTTGTAACAGATGCACAATTCCTTGAAATCAAGATGTTTCAAAATCAGTAATTTTTTTTCTTGAACTGATGGCTCTTAGCCCACTGGCGATCTTCCATGCATTACATACTTCCATGCATTATAAACTATCCAAAATGAGACCATTGCTGCCAGTCACCTGCAAGCCTTTAAAATTAGGCTGTACTCAGTGTGTTGTTACTATCCGTCACTCTGTGCAACCCCAGGCTTCTCTTTGTCCTGTGCCATACAATGAATGAACAAACATACATTTTAAGCAGTTATTACCAATTATAAATCAAGTATCCATAGGTTCTTTAATCTGAGATCACTCCTACAAGCATGTTTTCCATTTCTGGTGGGCAAGATGGCTACTTCATTCATTCTGTCAGGCACACAAATCAACAAATTTCAACCTGCATTCCCTTTCTCATTGGAAATGTACATACAGCTAATGTAATTTTAGGTAGTACAAGAATAATGCCTTTGTTTTGCTCACACCAAACATACGTGTAGCATTTTTATTAAGAATACATAGCATCATTTAACAGCAAAATTCTACTGCCGCAGAATATTTATCACCAATATCCAAGCAGTGATAGAGTTTCTAGTATTGCTGGGATACTTAAATTTCAAGTTTAGGTGTAGGCTTAAACCCTGGTTCAACCATGAAGTTAACTTGGGTGGCCTTTGGCAAGTCAACCTCTCAACCTCATCTACTTCACAAAGATATTGTGAGACCAAAATAAAGATTCTGAGTTCAAAGGAGTCAGAAGTAAACCATACATGCCCACCAATTTGGAATAAAAGGGAAATCCAGTGGCACCTTAAACACTAACAAATTTATTCCAGTATAAGCTTTCACGAGGCAGAGTAGACTCTATTGGACATAAATAACAAAGTGACTCAAAAAAGTTTACGCTGGAATAAACGTTGTTAGTCTTTAAAGTACTGCCGGACTTCTGTTTTGTTTTGCTGTAACAAAATTACATGCCTCCCTTCAATTACCAACACTGAGCAATAGGTACGCATGCGTGTCAGCATGCTTTCAGAAACCCGAAAGTCAGAGCGGCTCCAAATACTTGCAGCAGTATTTATCTCCTCTTTCTGTCCCACCGTATGTAACCCTTGAGAGGGCAAACGCTTACACTTCTAAACGTGAACCGCTCCGTGTCATTATATTTTTAAACGTAGCATATTAATATACGGGAAACGAAAGTCACATCGCAAGCTCACTAGTTCCTGCATATTTCAGAGGCCACCCAACTAGAATCTCCCATTCATTCCCCCCCCCCCCGGCCCCGTTTCAGGAAGACTTATTCTAGCGAACTAAGAAGCGAGGCATTTCAGCAAGAAGGCGATGAGGAGTTCTTTCGAGCTCGAAACGATACAGGGAAAGAAGAGCGCTGAACTCTGAGGAAGACGCAGCTCGATCTTGCTTGCCTCCGTTACAAATTACGGGGTGGGGGGAAAGAGAAGCGGCCAGCGACGCCCCTCACCTGCACTCCTGTGGCCTAAGCTGCGCCTCCCCCTGATAAAGGACTTGACCAGACGCCTTGGAACTCGCCTACTAAAAAGGCGCGGGAAGGGTTATGAAACTTCCTTGGAGTTTCATAATCTAGCCCCTGGCCAGAGAAAAAAATGATAGAGGAAAGGGACAAGCAGCACACGCGGAAACCTCCAGTCGAGTTCCGGCAGGGCCTACGTGAGGGTGGCAAGCTCTGATCGGCTGACTAGACTTGGCGCCCTCTTTTACGCGCTTAAAGAAGGCGCGGCGGGAGACGCTTGTCGAAATGGTAACTTGGCGTTGCTCGCCAGAGGGAAGCGTATCGCGAAATGCCAACATCCGAGGGAGGAGGAACGTGAAGGAAATGTCGCTGTTTTATGCGGGGAGAGGGTCTTATTTTTAGTGAGGCCTCATTCCAGAATCTCCTACCCTACAGAAAAAAGATAACTCCTGTTGCCAGGTCTGGGTTGGAAAATACCTGGAGACTTTGGGGGTGGATCCAGGAGAGGGCGGGGTTAGGGGGAGGGGCCTCAGCATGGTACAATGCCATAGAGTCCACCCTTCAAAGCAACCATTTTCTCCAGGGGAGCCATCTCTGTCAGCTGGAGGTCAGGTGTAAAAGCGGGAGATCCTCAAGCCTCACCTGGAGGCTGGCAACCCTAAAGACGACAGATTTAATACCAAGATAACTCCCTGCAACCCAAGAAACAGCTGTTCCTCAGAGTACTATAGAGTAAAAGCCCATGGTAAAACAGCCCGAAACGGGCATTAAACAAACAATAGTGCCACAAAAATAACACTGGGGTGCATTACACACACTTGAGAACAATATTTTCGAAAAGAAAACACAGAACTGGTACTTTTATTAACCCCTTCCAGGTCAGAATGCCTCTGAAACACCCTGGAACAGTCCAGGAACAAACAAAAGTACAACAAAAAAAACAAAGTAGGGTGTATTACAGACACTCAAATTCTACAGAGAGGCTCATCCTAAAATCATTACTCCTTTAGTTGATAGGATACCTGGTCACATTAATACCAACAAAGCAAGACGTCACTGGCTTCTATCAGATAAGAATGCAGAGATTAACGAGTTCTGTGCATTGATTCTTAGATTGCGGAAGTCGCATTTTTAAAAAAATTAAATTTAGATTTTATTCTGTATATTATCTCTGTTTTTCCTTCTTTTTCATATTATGTTTGTATTGTATGCTGCTTAGGATCGTAATAATAAAACTAAACTACAGACACTCAAGAGCAATATCAGAAATAAAACGTATAAGTCTCATACTTTTATTAACCCTTTCCAGGCCAAAATGCCTCCGGTACACCCCGGAATGGGTGCTGAACAAACAAAAGTACTGCAAAAACCGATAGGATGAATTCTGGCTTTAATTCTGGATATAAGCAAGAACTAAGTGACTTAGCATGTTTAGTGAGATAATAACTCAATATCTCTGTTAAGCCCTGGGGGTTCCATTGTCCTGAGTGTTGTAATAACTTGTACATCAGCAATCTCTACCCCTATATGTAATGGCTGAGGAAATTCCGTTTCACTGTATCTGAAGTCGTGTGCTTGCACATGAAAGCTTATACCCAGAATAAAATTTTGTTGGTCTTAAAGGTGCCACTTCTGGTGTATATTACAGATTGCTTCCAGCAATAGAGTCCTCGGTTCAAATACCAGGTTGCAGTCTGGGGTTTAGACTACCCCTTACCACCTTGATCCACCTATTTCCACAGGCCTAGGTTCCTGCACAGGGTTTCTGAATTGTAGCCTTTAGCTACCACGCTTACCACAGAGTTAGGCTTTGAGGAAGGTAGGTCCCAAGAGTACAACACTGCTCTCTTGGCCAAGAATGTCACAGCCCTGCTCCAGAGAAAGGCACAGTCCTTTCTAACTTCTTAGGCCTTGCCAGCTTCCTGCACTCAGGAGGCTGTTCCCCTCCCCTGTATTCTCCTTCCTCCTGCCATCCTCACTCCTTGGATCTCTTGACCTACACTTGAGTGCACCTTTGCTCCCAAGAAAAAGATGAATACTCCCAAGGCAGTTTTTACACAAAAGTCCATTTAAAACTATTTATTTTCTGCAAACAGACTTTTTGCAGAAGAAGAAGTGCACTCCACGGCACAGACCATCTAGGGATTATGGAAGACATTCATAGGATCCAAGTCTTTGCTGAGAACTATATGAAAACTGAGAATGATGCAAACAAACCCACAAAATGGCAGAGCATCTTAGAGTAGGAGGTATAGTTTTTCAAATACCCTCTTTGATTTTCTTGTTTGCTTGCTTATTTTGCAAGTTAATGAAGCACCCCCACAATATTTGAATTCCACAACAGAGAGTTGTCAGCCCTTACAGAAATTTATTTTTAAAATACAAATTACTTCCTTCCTTGTCAAAAATGAAGCAAGTATGGAGGAACTGGAAGCTCACATCACTTATCTCCTGTAATGTTATGAGCACCTTCCAATAGATGTCTGTGGAACACAATGACATTGTATCCTGCTCACTAACACAATGGAAGCGACTGCTGGGGAAGAATGCATTTTTAGAGTGACCAGATATTGTATTTTGAGGGCTAGCAACATGAGATATCTTTACAACAGAAGTACCTCCTCCAACTAATACACTGGATCCACTATAAAAAAAGCCCTGTCAGAAACAGTCCTTATTGTGCAGAACCAGTATAGTGACATTCTAGACCTGACCAGAATTGTGTCATATTCAGTTAAACAGAGTCTGGTCTAGATATGTACCTATTTACTTGTCTGTAAACCTTTCTGAAATGTGCTTCATTCTGGGCTCATAAATTAAAAGCATTATGAAATTTGGTCATTTAAGTGTATCAAGTTGATATAATTAAACAGAACAGCAATGGAGAAAGAGAGAATGAGATTTCGAGCATCATAAAATCATAGAATCACAGAGTTCAAAGGGGCCATACAGGCCATCTAGTCCAACCCCCTGATCAATACAGGATCAGCCTAGAGCATTCCTGACAAGTGTTTGTTCAACCATTGTTTAAAGACTGCCAGTGAAGGAGGAGGAGGAGATTGGATTTATACCCCGCCCTTCACTACCAAAGGACTCTCAAGAGCGGCTTACAAACTCCTTTCCCTTCCCCTCCCCACAACAGACACCCTGTGAGGTAGGTGGGGCTGAGAAAGCTCTGACAGAAACTGTTCTTTTTCAAGAACAGCTGTGCCAGAACTATGGCTTGCCCAAGGTCATCCAGCAGGTACAAGTGGAGAAGTGGGGAATCAAACCCAGTTCTCCCAGATTAGAGTCCATGTACTTACCCACTGCACCAAACTGGCTCACCACCAGGGGAGCTTACCACCTCCCTAGGTAGCTGATTCCACTGTTGAACAACTCTGACTGTAAAAAAGTTTTCCTTAATATCCAGCCAGTACCTTCCCGCCCTTAATTTAAACCCATTATTGCAAGTCCTATCCTCTGCTGCCAACAGGAGCAGCTCCTTGCCCTTCTCTAAGTGACAGCCCTTCAGAGACTTAAAGAGAGCAATCATGTCCCCCTTCAACCTCCTCCAAACTGAACATTCCCAAGTCCCTCAGCTTTTCCTCATTGCTCTCCTCTGCACCTGCTCCGTTCTGTCCACATCCTTTTTGAAGTGAGGCCTCCAGAACTGCACACAATGCTCCAGGTATGGCCTGACCAATGCAGTGTACAGCGGAACTATGACATCTTGCGATTTGGATGTTATGTCTCTGTTGATACACCCCAAGATTGCATTAGCCTTTTTTGTTGCTGCATCACACTGGCTGCTCATATTTATTTTACGGTGCACCCATATCCCAATATCTTGTTCACACACACTGCTACTCAAAAATGTATCCCCCATCCAGTATGTGTGTTCCTCATTTTAAATTGCATCTTGTTCACATCTGCCCAGTTTTCCAGTGTGTTCAGATCTCGTTGATTCTATCTCTGTCTTCTGGTGTGTTTGCTACTCCTCCCAATTTGGTGTCATCTGCAAATTTAATTAGTAGCCCCTCCACACCCTCATCTAGATCATTTATAAAAATATTGAAAAGAACTGAGCCCTGTGGCACCCCACTGGACACCTTCGTCCTTTCAGATGGAATGTCATTGACAACTACTCTTTGAGTATGATTCCCCAACCAGTTCTTTATCCACCTATTCTAGAGTCCAGTCCACAGTCCTCTAGTTTATCCATCAGAACTGTATAGAATACAGATACATACATATGCACACATAGTTGTAGGCTTCTACAGCTCTCCCTAATTTACCACTTTCTCAGTTATTGGGAGTTTAAAACAAAAGGTGTCAACATCTACTCATTAAGTCTGATAGGTTTGAAAGCTCCATTATCACACCTGTATAGGGTTGCCAGGTCCTACCTAGCAGCCGTTGGGGGGATTCCTGATCCTTCCTTGAGTTTTTCTGGTGCACGTGCAAAGTGTGCATGCCACAATGACATTACCCGGAAGTGACATCATTGCGTTTCTGATGTTGCGGGCGATGCTCTAGGTTTTCGGCAAAACTCTATGGTTTTGGGGGCCTCAAAACCATAGGATTTTGCCCAAAACCTAGTGTGTTGCCCCTGACACCGGAAACGCAATGACATCACTCCTGGGTGACATCATCGTGCCGGCGATGCCAGGAGGGGGCTTCTCGGGGGTGGGACTTCCCCTGCCAGCCAGCTGGGCCAAGGTGGTTTGGGCCCCCTGAAATCAAAGGATCCCCTGACCCTACCAGGGGAATGGCAACCCTACTTCTATAGGTACTTTTCTTCTCTTTCTTCAAGAGATACTTGATCTGATTCAAGAGATACTTGATAGCATACTAAAATGAATGATAAAGAATGCCTATTTGGAAATCCCATGTATTCCTACTGGCATTTAGTAAAGACCAATGGAATCAAATAGCCCTTCTTTCTCATTCACCATACTACATCACTTGATCAATGAGTCACCATATGAGTTTCCATAGGAGCTTGATGAGAGTAAGCTATGAGCAGTGCTACTACTTCCATTTGGTATCCACTCTAGTCTTTCTGTCTTCACAAGACTTGTAAATGCTGACAAACTGCATGACCATTAAGTGTCCTATTTCACCTAATGATGATTAGAAAAAGATTGGTGCTCCAAGCTCCTTCCCCTGGTACCCCTTTCTCAGCAAGAGAGTTGGAGCCAGCCCTGCTAGAGAAGAGAAGGAAGGAAACCTAACTTTTCAAACTCCTAGTGACTGCAGCCATGAAATTAAAAGACGTCTGCTCCTTGGGAGGAAAGCAATGGCAAACCTAAACAGCATGATAAAAAGCAGAGACATTACCCTGCCAACAAAAGTCCACATGGTCAAAGCAACGGTATTCCCAGTAGTAATGTATGGCTGCGAGAGTTGGACTATAAGGAAGGCTGAGTGCCGAAGAATAGATTCTTTTGAACTATGGTGCTGGAGAAGACTCTTGAGAGTCCCTTGAACTGCAAGGAGATCAAATCATTCAATCCTAAAAGAAATCAACCCTGACTGTTCCCTGGAAGGCCAGATTCTGAAGTTGAAGCTCAAATACTTTGGCCACCAAATGAGAAGGGAGCACTCATTGGAGAAGACCCTGATGCTGGGAAAGACTGAAGGTCAAAGAAGAAGGGGACGGCAAAGGATGAGATGGTTAGACAGTGTCATCGATGCAACGAACATGAAATTGAGCAAACTTCAGAGGACAGCAGAAGACAGGAGGGCCTGGCGTGGTCTGGTCCATGGGGTCGCAAAGAGTCAGACTCGACTGTGCGACTGAACAACAGCAACGTTATTAAGAAGACTCTGGAACAATGTACAAGCAACTATATCCACTCAGCAGCACCTGGGAAGTAAAAAATGATATGATTTTATGAATACCTGGTTCCTTATACAGATAGAAGAGACCCCATTAAAAACTGCACCCTCATACATGCTTCAATATTCATGGGATTTTAAAATATGTTTTAATTCAGTTCCCTCCCCTCATTCAAAAGAATACTTAAGCTTGTGAGCAAAAACATTCTTTAAGAGGTGTATCTGTGACTGTCACTAAATAATCCACTTTCAGTGCATTTTCCAACTGGATTTTGCCAGTTCACACAGTAAAATCCAGTTTGAAAGTGCACTTAAAATGGATTGAAAGTGGATTATTTAATGTGTGTGATTGCAGCCTCAGTGGTGAAAGAAAACAGCATCCTGGAGACCACATCTGCCCTACATGGGAACTGTGGTTGCAGGACTGAGATGCTCAGTAGGATGCATCTTTTATTGCCAGGACAGTTAAGTAATAGATTTTCCTACCCATTATATGTATTCTAAGAGGGAACCACCTCCACGTTATGTGAGCGGAATTTCAGAAAACATGAATCACAACCATTACTTTGAGAATATGGTGGTTCCACACTTCTCTGCTGTTTCAAATCTCTTTAACAAAATTCAATGCTGGTTTGATTGGGTGATGGATTAATTAATTCGCATTAGA
The DNA here is from genome assembly GCA_029375565.1 of Gekko gecko. Classification (NCBI taxonomy): domain Eukaryota; kingdom Metazoa; phylum Chordata; class Lepidosauria; order Squamata; family Gekkonidae; genus Gekko; species Gekko gecko. The sequence goes on along the minus strand of JAPDNY010000003.1, from coordinate 157,050,441 downwards.
TGACCTTGAGCATATGCCTAGGGTAACTACATATTAAAAAGAAGCAAGTCCCTGTACATTTCAAAGTTGTCAAAAGACAGAATTTTGTCAAATAAACCTTATAACATACTTACGGTGCTGAGAAGTAAGTCTTATTAAGTTCAACTGGACATTGCATGCCCTGAAAGCATGGTTCCTAAGCCAAGCTGGGGGCAGCTATGGAAGAGGAGGAGGAGGAGGAGGAGGAGGAGATTGGATTTATACCCCACCCTTCACTCGGAGTCTCAGAGCGGCTTACAAACTCCTTTCCCTTCCCCTCCCCACAACAGACACCGTGTGAGGTAGGTGGGGTTGAGAGAGGTCTTTCCAGAACTGTCCTTGAGAGAAGAGCTCTGACAGAACTATGGCTTGCCCAATGTCATCCAGCAGCTGCAAGTGAAGGAGTGAAGGAATCAAACCCAGTTCTCCCAGATTAGAGTCCATGCACTTAACCTCTACACCAAGCTGGCTCTGTTTGGGCATTAATAATATTTTTAATGAATAGCAGCCCTTCCCATTCTCTGTCTGCATAAATTTTGTGGGGATTAAAAGGTCTTCCAATACAGAACCTGTGTAAGGGAAATAATATTGGACACAGTATTAGCTTGGCAGGAAGGAAAGGGCAATCAGCAGTATCTGTTAAATCAATGACATGGCAAATGAGAGAGAACGAAAGCAAGTCCAAGTATAGCAATCGCAGCTAGCACATTTGAACTGTGGTTGATGCTGCAACTGGTTAAATGGACCAACCAATCAATTAATTATTGCAGCTCTAATTCTTTGTGAAACCTATGGAACTGCTCTGGGTTAAGTGGTTCAGTCAAGCCATTATCCTCAAAGACCTAAGGATTATACGCATAGTGAACTGTTATTCGCTAAAAGCAAGCTGTCCAAAAATGTAAAAATTTCTATTTTATCCTGCTCAGAATCCCTGAGATATTAATTATTTCACAGCCTTGAGAAGACTATTACTAAAGGGAATACTCTAGTTGTGTTAAATAGTGGGTTCCATGGATGAGCAGACCACAAGTCTAGTGATCAGCTCTACTTTATTAGTGATTTCAGCAAGAACAAGACTAAACTCCTGGGCAACAGCCCTGTTTAAATAGTATGCAATTGCCACACCCAAACACACCCCACTCCCAACGATAGGCTATTTACATAACATTACTTCTTGACTGGTCACTACCAGAGTCCTGGTGGGCTATTGTTCTTGGCCTCCAAGCTCAGCCAGTCTCTGATAGAACAGTCCTGGAATGTTTTGGTCTTAATACATAACAAGTTGCGATGAATCAATATACTTTTCCACTTTATCAGATATTAATCTGAATTTGCTTTGCCCTTGAAAACCTAATATGCAAAATATTTGTTTTTCTAAAAATGTACAGCTTTCAGTCAACTTGAAGGTGAGTCTAACTTTGTTCAATGGTACTTTTCCAAATAAGTGTACATAGAATATGAGCTTTACAATTATAACAGAAACCAGAGGGAGAACAACTACTTTGAATCTCACAGAGGACAGCATAAAGAGCAATGAGCTTAAAAAAATATTAGAAGATAATGATACTAGAAGACACTAGAAAACATTCTAATTAGCTCAGGGCCAGACATCAGTTCAGACAAACTTCAGATGCTGAGAATCTCAGTTTTATTCCCTGGCACTTCCATTTAAAAGGATCTTGCGAATCAGGTTTAAGAAAGACCACTGCTTGAAGCCCTAGAAAATTGCTGCCCAACACAGAAGCTAGTGATCCAAATATGTAAGGTGTGGGCTTCATATGCAAAGAAGTTTCAGCCAAAGAACAAGCTGCCCAAGGAAGCTATGGAAGCTCCTTCATTGGATAACCAGGTGTCTTGTGATGCCCTAAGGACTAACAAACAGGGCTTTTTTGTCTAAAAAGCCCAGCAGGAACTCATTAGCATAATAGGCCACACCCAACACCAGAAACTCATTAGCATATTAGGCCACACCCCTGATAGCACAGAAAGTAATTAGCATATTAGGCCACACACTCCATGCCTTCCCTTGGCTTGCCTGGGTGCCCCGCGGCTGCAGGGAACCCAGACAAGCCGGCCCTTGGACAGGCTGGGGAAGGCAGGGCACCCCTGGCCTGCCCTTCTTGGAATCACGGGGGGGGGTTTGCTTTCCAGGCCTTCCCTCTGCAGCCACGCACGCAGAAGTTTTGGCTGTATTGGGCGTGGCCAGCTCTGAACTCCGTTCCTGTGCATTCCTGCCCAAAAATAGCCCTGCTAACAAATGTTTATTCCAGCATAAGCTTCTGTTAGGGTTGCCAGGTCTGGGCTGGAAAATACCTGGAGACTTTGGGGGTGGATCTGGGAGAGGGTGGGGTTTGGGGAGGGGCCTCAACATGGTACAATGCCATAGAGACCACCCTCCAAAGTAGCCATTTTCTCTAAGGGAGCTGCTCTCTGTCAGCTGGAGATCAGTTGTAAAAGCAGGAGATCCCCAGGTCCCAACCTGGAGGCTGGCAAACCTAGCTTCTGTAGACATAATTCACTTAGCTTCTGAAGAAAACTAGCAAAGCTGTTATTTCTTCCCTAGAGATTTTCAAGAAAACTGATAGGTATTTACCAGTCAAGTTATAAATACAGAATGTCTTCTCAAGGTAGGAAATTGAATTAACTTGGCCCAACAAGCAGCAACCACAATGGCCCCCTTGTGAATTCCTACCTTTGACATTTCTGTATTGTGTTAATATTAGCTGGAGTATTTCCCCCCCTTTCAAAATGATGCAATCTGAATTGTTCAAACTTAACAGCCAGTGGTGTCTACATTGATTCCCTGAGGTTTTAATTATAGTCACTGTCAGTCTGCTGTAAGATACATCAGCTTTAGTTCAATACCACATGTGGTAAACTCATGCTATATACACACCTATCAAGAACATGAACAGAATTTGAAAACTCAGTAAAATAATGTTCCGTTCTTATTGTTTGCATTTCAACTCTCTTAAACTCTACTATAAATTAAGCTATGGTATGCAGCAGGTCTAGAACCTACATAGGTGTGGCTATGCTGAATAGAAAGGATTCTATTCAGATCATAATATCTTGTTACGAAGAATCAGAGAATGACAACTTGTATCTATGAAAAAGAACACAAGCTTTGTAAGGCAGACTGCAGGGTCAAGTTCTACTAGAACAAATGGAGCAGGATTATTTTAACAAGATCTTCCTTTGTATGGCCTGTAGTTAGGATGACTGGGCCCGTGGGGATGCAACAGGCCAGTGTGGTCTTCTTCCTTGATCAGCAGATGACGTTTTTCCATCATAGAGATTAACAAATAATGTTTATTCTGCAAATCATGTTGCTCTTCAAAGCTCAAATATGGTTGTTGATTTAAAAGTTTACAAACATAGTTCACTTCTGCTCTCTGCTTGTGGATAGTGCCTTCCTGACACACTGAACTGAATCCAGATTAAATTCGTTATGATGAATGGTATAGTCCTTTGCAGATTTAGATGGGAACGAAGCTGAATGGATTTCTGAGAAATATGCATAAGACTGGGCCTGGCCATAAGTCTCACTGAAAAACTAAGTTTCAGTGAGTCTTACAGCCCAATTATATGCATTTTTACTCAGAAGTAGGCCTCACTGTGCTCAGTTGGGTTTATTCTCAGGTAACTGTACATAGCCTTGTAAACCACAGCTCATTAATCCCAGATGATCATTGCTAGAATCGAGCAATTCAACTACAACAATAAGAAATTAATGTTCTGGAGACACAGCCCCAGTTATGCAACTAGAACAAAGCATGCAAATTAACCGTATATATATTTGGATAATATATTCCTATGTTGTTGTTCAGTCGCACAGTCGAGTCCGACTCTTCACGACCCCATGGACCAGATTACGCCAGGCCCTCCTGTCTTCCGCTGTCCGCTGAAGTTTGCTCAATTTCATGTCTGTTGCATCGATGACACTGTCTAACCATCTCATCCTTTGCCGTCCCCTTCTTCTTTGACCTTCAATCTTTCCCAGCATCAGGGTCTTCTCCAGTGAATGCTCCCTTCTCATTTGGTGGCCAAAGTATTTGAGCTTCAGCTTCAGGATCTGGCCTTCCAGGGAACAATCAGGGTTGATTTCTTTTAGGATTGAATGATTTGATCTCCTTGCAGTCCAAGGGACTCTCAAGAGTCTTCTCCAGCACCATAGTTCAAAAGAATCTATTCTTCGGCGCTCGGCCTTCCTTATAGTCCAACTCTCGCAGCCATACATTACTACAGGGAATACCATTGCTTTGACCATGCGGACTTTTGTTGGCAAGGTAATGTCTCTGCTTTTTATCATGCTGTTTAGGTTTGCCATCGCTGGCATTGGCAATGGCAAATATATTCCTATAATGAAACGGAATCATGTGAGCAAGCATGCTTCTTACATTACTGCTCAGTCCCAAGAAGAAGCCTTATGAAGCAAAGAACAGTCCCTAGAAGAAGCCTTGTGAAGCATAGAACAGAACAGGGAACCATTTGAGAACCTAAGTAAGAACATAAGAGAAGCCAATGTTGGATCAGGCCAATGGTGCATCCAGTCCAACACTCTGTCACACAGTAGCCAAAAATACTAGGTGTCATCAGGAGGTCTACCAGTAGAGCCAGGACACTAGAAGCCCTCCCACTGTCCCCCCCAGCACCAAGAATACAGTGCATCACTTCCCCCAGACTGAGAGTTCCCATCTATACCTTGTGGCTAATAGCCACTGGTGGACCTCTGTTCCATATGTTTATCTAATTCATTCTTGATGCTGTCCATGTTTGTAGCCACCACCACCTCCCGTGGCAGTGAATTCCATGTGTTAATCACTCTTTGGATGAAGAAGCACTTCCTTTTATCTGTTCTAACCCGACTGCTCAGCAATTTCATTGACTGCCTACGAGTTCTTGTATTGTGAGAAAGGGAGAAAAGTACTTCTTTCTCTACCTGCTCTATCCCATTCATAATCTTATAAACCTTGATCATGTCACCCCTCAGTCATCATTTCACCAAGCTAAAGAGCCCCGAGCACTTTAACTTTTCTTCATAGGGAAAGTGTTCCAACCCTTTTATCATTCTAGTTGCCATTTCCTGCACTTTTTCCAATGCTATAATAGCCTTTTCGAGGTGTGGTGACCAGAACGGTACACAGTATTCCAATAAGGTCGCACCATCAATTTATACAGGGGCATTATGATACTGGCTGATTTGTTTTCAATTCCTAATAATCCCCAGCATAACATTGGCCTTTTTTATTGCAGTCGCACACTGTCTTGACATTTTCATTGAGTTATCTACTACAACTCCAAGATCTCTCTCTTGGTCAGTCTCTGCCAGTTCAGACCCCATCAACATATATTTATAGTTAGGATTTTTGCTCCAATGTGCATCACTTTGCACTTGGCCACATTGAACCCCATTTGCCACATTGACACCCACTCGCCATCCTCGACAGATCCCTTTGGAGTGCCTCACAATCCTCCCTCGTTCTTACCACCCTGAACAACTTCATGCCATCTGCGAATTTAGCCACTTCACTGCTTACTCCCAACTCCAAATTATTAATAAACAAGTTAAAAAGCATTGGACCCAGTACTGATCCCTATGGTACCCCACTGCTTACCACCCTCCACTGAGAAAATTGCCCATTTATACTCACTCTCTGTTTCATATTAATTCACTAGTTTTTGATCCACAAAAGGATTTGTCTTTTTATCCCATGACTATTGAGCTTACTTAGGAGCCTTTGATGAGGAACTTTATCAAAAGCTTCCTGGAAGTCAAGGTAAAAAACTCTATTGGGACCCCCCTGTCCACATGTTTGTTCACTCCCTCAAAGAACACTAACAGGTTAGTGAGACAAGATCTTCCCTTACAGAACCCATGCTGAGTCTGCCTCAATAGTTTTTGTTCATCAATGTGCCTGCCAGGGCTCTTTTGTAGCAGAAACTCCTTTGCATATTAGGCGACACACCCCTAATGTAGCCAGTCCTCCAAGAACTTATAGTAGCCCTCGTAAGAAGACCTCTGTAAGCTCTTGGAGGATTGGCTACATTAGGGGTGTGTCACCTAATATGCAAAGGAGTTCCTGCTAAAAAAAGAGCCCTGGTGCCTACTAATTCTCTCCTTAATAACAGTTTCCACCAATTTACCTGATATCGACATCAGATTGACTGGCCTATAATTTCCCGGATCTCCTCTGGAACCCTTTTTAAAGATGGGAGTGACATTAGCTACCTTCCAGTCCTCAGGAATGGAGGCAGCTTTTAATGAAAGATTACATATTTTTGTCAGGAGATCCACAAGTTCACATTTGAGTTCTTTCAGAACTCTCAGATGTATGCCATCCAGGCCTGGTGATTTATCAGTTTTTAAGTTGTCTATCAGTCATAGGACCTCCTCTCTCATCACTTCAATCTGACTCCCGAAATCGGTGCTTCTGGAGTGGGCAAGCACTTCTCATCTTCCACAGTGAAGACAGAGGCAAAAAATGCATTCAGCTTCTCAGCCATTTCCCTTTCAGTACTCCTTTTATCCCTTGGTCAGGAGTGGGATCCCTATCCCTTCCCTTTACCTGTGAAGGAAGAATAAAGAATAAAATAACTGCTGAGTAAGTCAAGGCTTTTGGTTTTTCTGTTGTTGTTTTTAAACCAGGAGCCTGCTGTCACCATAGGACCTCTCATTTATAACCAAGTGGCTGTCTTTAGTAAATTTTATCCATGATACCATAAATGAAAATATAAATTAGGAAATTAAAACATATTGTTGTTTAAGAACGTAGCAAAGTTATTCTTAAAGTATTTCAAGGATTCTAAGAGGCACTTTTTGGGGTTTCCCAGGAAGTATGAATTAGGTTAGTAAGTAGAAGCCTGGGAAGAGCTCACTGGGAGTTTAGAGCGACTTTGGTCTGAGTGCTGATACTCCAGCAATGGCAAGTGGAACCTTGTTTGAGGATCAGTGAAGCTAGCTGGGATTTGAAGTACTCCTTAAGCTAACAGTAAATAATTCAAAGCAAAATCTAGATGATTGGAGAAGTTCAGCATTTAAATCTGCTTAAGGAAAACTGAACTGAATTCTGTCATTCCTGGGAGTTGGTATTTTATTACTGATTATAGTGTTTTTGGCTGGTTTATTCATTTTATTGTTAACTGTTTATTGTTAATATAAAACTATTTTAAATAAAATTATTTTTTGAGTGTAAATGTGGTGTCCTTATAGTTTTCCCTAGAGTACACATGAGGTTTATATTCTTCCAAGAGGATTTGCACAGGAGTCTTTGTGTTTCAACATTTGTTTTTACTATTTTGAGGTTTTTGATTCCCTACTTGGGGACAGGAAGGCATGTTGGCTTAGACTGGTTGGCTTAGACTGAGTTGACTGAAACTAAATTCAATGAAGACAGAGGTCCTGTGCCTGAGCTGGGGTGGTCCGAGAGTAGGGATCCCACTCCCAACCTTTGATGGTGCCAGCTGGTGCCAGCGTCGGAGGTTAGGAGTCTGGGAGTGCTCCTGGATGCCTCTTTAACAGTGGAGGCCTAGATAGCAGCCACTGCCAAGTCAGCCTTTTACCACCTTCGGTTGATCAGGCAGTTGGTTCCCTTTCTCGAACACAATGACTTGGCAACAGGGCCAGCCCCAGGTGTCTGGGTGCCTTAGGCAGGCCAGCTTGTGGCGCCCACCCCACCAGGGATGCCAACCTCCCGGTAGGGCCTGGAGACCGGAGGGGCCTAACCACGCCCCTTCCCTCCCAGTGCCGGCTTGCCTGGGCACTCTGCAGCTGCGGGGCCCCCAGGCAAGCCAGGGAAGAGGCGGGGGTTTTAACCCCCTACCCTACCCTCAGAGCGCCGGCTTTCCTGGGCGCGCCGCAGCTGCTGGGCGCCCAGGAAAGCCAGGGAAGAGGCAGGGGGGTGCAGTTTGGCGTCCCTGCAGCTGATGTGCTCTAGGCGAGCGCCTAGCTCACCTAGCAGGCGAGCCAGCCTTGCTTGGCAACCGTGATCCACGCAATGGTCACCTTAAGATTAGACTACTGTAATGCTTTCTACATGGGGCTTTCCTTGCCCCAAATCCAGAAGCTGCAGCCGGTGCAAAATGCTGTGGGCAGAGTGTTGATGGGTCTCTCTGTGCGGGAGCACATCCAGCCTGTGCTGAAAGCATTGCACTGGCTGCCAATAGCATACTGGATTCACTTAAAGGTACTGTTTTTGACCTTTAAAGCCCTTTATGGTCAGGGTATGGCATACCTGAGGGATTGCCTTTCCCCATTTGCTCCCCAGAGGCCCAAAACTGGCTGGTCCTCCCAGGCCTCAAAGATGCTAGACTGGCAATAACCAGGGCCAGAGCCTTCTCAGTGATGGCTCAGTACTAGTGGAATGATCTCCTGGAGGCGATCAGGGCCCTGAGGGACCCTTTACAGTTCTGCGGGGCCTGCAAGACAGAACTCTTCCACCAGGCTTTCAAGCTGGGGAGTGACCCTGTACCCTGGTTTTGCCACCCTCAGTCCATCTCACTGCATAAATTACTGGATCAAATTGAGCCGATTTGAGAATACCACCAGGACTATCACCAAAGTAGTGGTATGGTTGGATTTAGGAATCTCTGTTCTGCACTTTAATTGTTTCTGGCACTTTTGAAAATGGATACTGATTGTTCCGTGCGCCTTGGTGTTTAGTCATGCCGGCCACATGACCACGGAAATGTCTTCGGACAGCGCTGGCTCTTCGACTTTGAAACGGAGATGAGCACCACAACCCTAGAGTCGGATTCGACTGGCTTTCGAGCAAGGGAACCTTTACCTTTACTGATTGTTTATGGATGTTCTATGTATGTTTTTAATTGTATTTATATTTGCATTTTATTTAAGCCGCCCTGAGCCTGCCTTGGCGGGAAGGGCGGAGTATAAATCGAACTAATAAATGAATAATTAAATAAATAAAATGTGGAATCAGAGCTTCTGAGGCATGGATGGAAGTAGCATGACAAAATTCCTGGGGCCCTATCACAATGAAGGCCTATGGAGCCAAAAGAGTCATGCAATTTGTTTTCATAGGGTGTTTAGGTTGGGTTTGGGTGGTATGAGGAGGCCCCACAAGGAATCTATCTGGTGGCTCTTGGCAGCCCTGTGTAAACTTCCTCTGTAATAAAAAAAGTACTTCAACAAATAGCTAAGGCAATTTTAGGTAAGCAGCCATGTTATTCTGTAGCAGGAAAATAAATCAGGAGTCCAGTGGCCCCTTAAAGTTATCCCAGCATTTGAGAGTTAGAGCTCACTTCATCAGATACATGAAGAAGTACATCCATTAGGTTATGCTATCTTTGTTAAACCTGGCTGAAGCCAATTCAGACTTTGTATAAGGTGGACTATATTTAGCGGACTCTTACCAAACAGCACAGTTCTAAGAATTTTTACTAAGAAGCAAGTCCCATAGAACTTAGTGGAGTTGACTCCCTCAGAAGCAACTTCACCAATTCATTTGGTAAAACACAAAGTATGGGATACAGGCAAGTGTATTTGATATTAGGAAGAAAATGGTATTGTTTACAATCTGCTTAAGCAACTATCTTATTTCAGGTAAAGAAGCATGTCCTAGAAAAGTGGTATTTTTTAAATAGATTTTACATTCATTAATGAAACAGAACTGACACCCTTCTATTGTTCATATCATTTTATTCTGTTCCATTAGTCCCATTTTATAGGCTTTGCTACATCTGATCCTTGATGTTGTTGCTTCAGTGTTTCAAAGATGCAAGATTTTAAGAATAAGTTTAGTCTGATATGCTGTGAATTGTATACTTGTTGGAGAATTAATGTGAGGTAGTATCTGAGCAGGGCTTGGGTACATCTCCACTTGGCCATGAAGTTAACTGTAACCCTGAGTCAAGCAGTCTTTTTTCTGTTTTAATTTTTCTTTATTTTCTACAACACAAAAAGAGAACAAACATAATAAAACACATCACAAAACATAAAATTGGGGGTACATTATAGATAAGAGTAACTTTTGATGCCATTAGTATGTCATTTTAGGCTTAAACCTTACAAAAAGTAAATTTTTATAAAGTCTTTTGCAAGCATTTATAGAAGAATCCAGGACTTTTTTTTGTAGAAAAAGCCCAGCAGGAACTCATCAGCATAATAGGCCACACCCAACAGCAGAAACTTATTAGCATATTAGTCCACATCCCCTGACAGCACAGCTCATTAGCATATTAGGCCACACCCCCATGCTACCAGAAGTGTGGTCATCCAGCCACACCCACCTTTTGCTTCTTATTCTGTTTACCTTGTTTGTTGTCAAAACCCAGGGCTTTTTTTATCAGGAACTCCTTTGCATGTTAGGCCACACACCCCTAATGTAGCCAGTCCTAATGAGTTCCTGCTGTTGGGAGTGGCCTATTATGCTAATGAGTTCCTGCTGGGCATGGCCAACTCAGGAGCCAGCCGGAACTCTGTTCCTGTGCGTTCCTGCCCAAAAATAGCCCTGGAAGAATCAATGCTGTTGTAGTCTATACCATCCTCCAAACATACTTGTTAAACTTGACTTGTCTTGTCAAGAATATAGTTCTCGTACCATTTATAAAACCTTGCCCAAGTATTTTTGAAAGTCTTTTCTGTGTGGTCCAGTCAAGCAGTCTCTTGTGGAACCTACTTCACAGGATTGTTCTAAAACTGAGATGAAAACTATATATCACCATACATACACATATATAATTCCTGAACTCCTTGGAAGAGGGAGGACATAAGAATTATAGCAATATAATTGCTGTGTGCTGCAAAACACAGTGATAAGACTATTTAAAATGCACCTTTTGAAGTTTGCTTTTTTCTGTATTCATAGTTTGGCAGACTTAGGGATGTCTGGTGTAGACATGGGTTTGGCTCTGAAGCAGATGGTGTAATATAATGCAATGAAGGTATCTTTCCTGGCTGCTGCATAGGATTGCAGCCTGAAAAGACAGCATATATACAGATGGGAGTAAGACCCACTCAGTTCAAGAGGACCTTTGCATGTTTACTCAGAAGCAAAACTGGGATTCTGTATAACTGTAAATTGTGTATGCTGAAAGCCTAATGGTCCAAAGCAACTGTCACTGGCTTCCTGCTGCTTGCATGGAAATATGGGGGGGGGACTTTTCCCAACAAAAAGTGTGCAATGTGGCATTCTACTAGCCTTCATGGATCTTAGAGTAAGAAAAATATATTCAGGATGTAACCAGGACACTGGCACCTTTCTGTTAGGAAACTTGGTGGCCACCTAAAAATAAAACCCAAGCCTGTTCCATGTATACGAAGGGTAATTGAAGGTTAGCAGAGATATAAACACCAGTATCTCTGCAAGTGAACAATATAAAACTTGTTTAATAGAGTGAGTCCTAGTTAACCTGAAATTTGCATCCCCATTGTATCTGTGTTTAACCCCCCTATAGCAGCTGGGGAGGGGGTTCTCTAGGAAAAATGGAGGTGGAAGGAAGTTACCCCCCCAGTTCTGCACACTCCATCCAGTTCCCCTTCAGCTCTTGTTTAAAACATACATAATCTGCACCTCCTCCAAGAGCTGAGCCAGAGTATAACTCTTGTCAAAGGCACCAAAGATCTTTTAAAAGTGACAGGGCAGCGAAACGGGTTCTTTTACCCAGACAGACCCGGCTTTTAGAAGCCAGGGCCATTAAATGACACTTCTTCCTACACAAAGGAAGCAGCTTTGGTGGAAACATGGCAAGTAGGGATACCGCACCAAGAGGCCACGGGCGGCATCTCTGGCTTCTCTTCAGCCAACCCTCTCGGTTCTCTGCGCCTGGGACTCAGGCAACTGGTCGGCGTGCGTGGGCAACGGAGCAGCAGAAAAGGTGACTCGGCTGTTCCAGGAGCGCGGTGCCAGCTGCCTCATCAAGGCAGATTCCTTCCAGCGCTTGTTCGCGCCCTGAATCCTGGAGAACGCCTTTCTGAATCACTTTTCCCTCTTTTCTTTGGCAAGGAAAGGGTTGAGTCCCTCGAATAGTATGTTCCAAGCCTTGGCAACTGCCCCTGTGCCCTTTGTCCCGTCACGGGGAGCTATCCATATCCACCCACCCTAGTAGCCGGGAGGGGTGCCTGCTAACTTGCTGCTCTGCGCGCTTTGCCAAGTCTTTGCTCCCTAACAAAACAGTCGTGGTCAATGGTGAGTTGCTGAAAAGGCGCCGGGGCCTACGCTTCTTTTAAAAACACGCCGGTGCGCTTCCTTCTTGTTCCGAGACGTGGGGGGGGGGTAGGTCCTGCACTCTGTGCATGTGCAGAGGCGCGCCGCCTTTGGTCCCTTTCCAGGTCGGAATCTTGACATCGAAACTGGGTTCCCGAGCCGAGCCCTGACTGTGGTTATGCTAATATCCCTCCCTCTTCGGTGTGGCCAGCTCAGCCTCTCCTGCTACTGCTGGGCAGGGCTTCGCTTCATTCGCAGAGTGACAGCAGCAGGCTAATTGGATCAAAAGCTCCCTCCCTCTGTCTGGAGGGCGCAGGAGCCTCTGGCGCGCTTGCCTCCTGCCTCTCTGTTCTCAGCGGGCCTTCTATGCTTGCCGCCGAGCAGCAGCTCCTTGGCACTTTCCAGGGGGGCTGCCAGGCCCGCCCACCAGCTGCGAGGCGGGGCAGGCCCCCAGTCTGGGCTCCCAGGAGCTTGGAATAGGGGGAGGGGCAAAGAGAAAAGGGCTGCGGTCGCAGGGCCCGGGGGGGGGGGTGACGGATAGGGGCAGGGTGAGGCTGAGAGCGGGAGGTAGCCTGTTGCTTCGGCAGAGCGCTGAGACTCGAGAGCAGTAACTTGGAGAGGTAAGTTTCCTAGTAACCTTTTCTCCCTGTAGGCTGCGGTGGAGCCGGATTCGCTGCGGCGTCTCCGAGAACGGGCTCTTTCGCGGCGGGGGAGGAGGAGGGAGATCTGCTTTGGATGGAAAGCGAGAGGGGAGGGCGCTGCTGCTTCCTGTGTGCTGGTCCTTGGACCTGTTCCCCGGCAATCTCTAGGGCGCCTAGTCCGCTCCAGGCTTAGTTCTGAGCCCCGGCTGTCGTCGAGCGCTTGGGAACGGCAGAGACAGAGAGCGATTGTGCCCCTCGGGCCAGCAGCTGCAACTTCAAGTAGAAGGTAACGACTGTATGGGGTGAGGGAATACTCTGAGCCGCGCTTCTTTTCTCTGAGGAGGACCGGAGTGCGGCCAGGCAGAAGCCGGAGGTGGCGATCGCTCTTGTCTCTCTCGCTCTCTCTGCCGCCTTGTTCGTAAAGAGCATTCGCTGCTGTCCCTTGAAGCAGCCTGAAGCAATTAAGCAGTGAAACCGCGATCTCGGACTCCCACGTTGCTCTCTTTGCTGGCATTCCTTTCTCCGGGGCGTGTGGGCAAGAGAGTGGGAGGTAGGCAGGTAACAGCTGTTCTGTGGGAAAGTGGCCACACCCACCCCGCGATGCATGGGGGAAGGGACGATCTTATCCAGTCTGGTGGGAATAGAGATGGGGGGGAGGGCACACGGACTGATTTGAAGTTTAAAAGTTAATAACGCTTCAGCATTCTAATATGGAATGCCTCACGTCTATATATATGTGTGTGTGTATATGTATGTATGTATGCATGCATGTATTATGTCCCCTGCATGCCCTTGACTGCGAAGGGGAGGTCCTCCGGAGGTGGGGAATCCCTCTGTTGTGGAGCAAACTCGTCCAACTGGTGTGTGAGTGTGTGTGTGGTGGTGGGGAGACATAAGGCTACAGAGCGCCTTTTGTAAAGGCTGTGTGGTGAACTGCTTCTCACATTGAAACTTGAGCCAGAGGGCCAGCAGTAGAGTGTGGCAGCATCTCTGTTAAAAAGGGAATAGGTAGTTTCAGCCATGAGTCCCCTCCCCTCATACTTCCCCTTTTTAGGCATTGGGGCAAGCTGCTGTACTGATGTTAGGAAATTATAATCTCTCCTGTATGCTTTTTCTCTAATGGTGTTCTGTAACTTCTAATTAGAGATGTTTAATTTTTATAGGTAAGCAGGATGAGACTAAATAGTATCTTCAGGTAATCTGGGGTTGGTAGTGGGTAGTCAGAGATGGTCTCCAGACAAAAATCATGTTTCCTGTTATGTTTGATATTTGATATAGGCTTCTAGCCCATGTATTTTGAGGGATCAAGGTGGATAACATAAATAGGAAGAGTCAGTCTTGATAATGAAGGAAATATAATATGACCCTTGCCTCCCCAGTCTTTTTGGGCAAAGAGAGAAGGTGTAGGAAGAGATGCTGTTTCAAACTGTATTTTACACAGAAAAGGCCTTGTGCCTTTAATGTTGGGAAGTATCTACTGCTCTGCTGTGTTGGTCTGTCTGATGAAGGTGAATTGTGTAAAGGTCTGCTTGAGTGGCATTTTAGTTGGATTTTCATGGTTATCTGGCTCCACAGATTTTGGTAACCTTGGCAAAAAAAAGAAAGAAATTAATATGCTTTACTGGGTTTGTAATGCTAGATTTTTAATATATCTGGAGAAGAAAGGCCATCTGTGGTTTGTCCTTACTTGGTTGCAGAACAGGTCAGAAGTTCCTCTAAGGAAATGTCAGAGGAGCTTTGCAGACTGTACAAACCTATCAACCAGTTAAACAGCTTTTTGTGCCAGCTATGTTTTCTTTATTTGTTGCACTTAATAAGATCTATTTCTTTGAAGGGCTCGTCAGAGGGAGGAGGGAGAAAGCCACAAGCTGCTTCAAACACACACTTCTGAATTTCTCCAAATGCCTTCCCAAATTGCTAGGAGCCTGCTTATATTGTAATGTTGAAGCATGACCATTGTTTAATAATGGTTACTGGTATAGACCTCTAAGAGAGCTCCTTATCTTTCTTGGAAAACAGCATGTGTTCCTTTGGCTAGTCTCTCTTGCCTCTCCTCCTCCAATAAAATAAAGCATTTTCAAGCTATGTTTCACAGAGTAAAATAACAATTGCTGGATGGAACTTCTCGTTTCTAGGTGTGAATTGATCTCTGGGTGGAGCAGAAGTGGAATTCTTTCTAATTCATTGCACAATTAGATCTGTTGTGTTTCAGGGGAGCGTTTTTTGCCTCAATTTTCTTCAGCCATTGTCATAGATATCTCCAAATGCTGCCTCACATATAATCTCCAATAAGGAAATTATTATGTCTGAACTGTATTGCAAGGGTGTATGTCACCATAGGTACTGCGATTGAATAGCTGCTGTACGTCACTTCAGATGTTAATTTCTTGTTCTTTGAAACTGTCTTCCTTAGTAAAATATATATATATACATATATATATATATATATAAAAACATGGCTCATATCCCTTCAGTGTCCTTAGTCTAGGCAGGCCTGCTGCTTCTGAGACAAAAATGTGCAATCTTCCATTTGCCCTCTTTTTGTGGTCAGCTATTCTCAGATGCATTTAGTACCTCTGTGCCTGTATTGCCTGGCATTTAATCCAAAGGGGAACATAGCAGCACTGCCCCCATGCCTTAACTGTAATGCTTCATTTACTATAGGTTAACTTAAAAGCAGTTGAGACTTGAAGAGAAAGTGAAATGAAAGAAAGAACACAGATTATTGCCTATAGGTATCAGGTAATTTTTCACTTACTAAACTATTAGAACAAAGATTGTGTCCAATGGCACCTTTAAGACCAATTAAGTTTAATTTTGGGTACAAGCTTTTGTGTGCATGCGCACTATCTGATGAAGTGTGCATGCACACAAAAGCTTATACCTGGAATGAAACTTTGTTGGTCTTAAAGATGCCACTGGACTAAAACTTTGTTGCTTCAGACCAACATGGCTACCCACCTGAATCTGAACTATTAGAGGTTAGATTCTTGTAGTTTTCCATCTATGCTTACCCAAGGTTGGATCTTCTAGACCAAAGATGGAGGGGAAGCTCCTGGGCACTAGTTTAATCAATCAGAACTTCATAGCAGGGTCTGCTATTAGTAGACCTCTGTAGTAGTAATCCTTTTTTAAGTCCCAAAGGCAAGCTAAATGAACCTTTCTAATCAGGTTTCTCTTTCATCAACCCCCTCCTGACAAGGAAAGTAACTGTTCAGCCCATTCATCTGTATTTGCTTCTTGCCATGTGCTAGCTTCATGCATAGACTGGTTAGCTGAAGAAACGCACCTGATACAGCAGGAGAGACAATGGGAATTGACTGGCTTATAAAAATTTTAGGGGTAATGGAAGTGAGAGGGGTTAGGGAACTCTAGAGACATTACGGACATAAATTGCAATATTCGTAATGTTGTTTATGAGTGGTGCATACATATATAATTACTTTTGTCTACAAGAGTCTTATATTTTCATGTGTTGTTCTATGCACATATATACCATTAATAAATGGCACTCTGCATAGATACTTTGTACTGACTCTGAATGCATTGCCTGCTTGGCCTCTTTGTTTATAGCAGAAGATACATATGTCTCACTGGATACATTAGTAGGTGTTCTACAGAGGCAAGTGTTTTCATAGGAACGCCTGAAATGGTCTGCCTGCCTTGACCCGTAAAATACCAATTCACAACAACTTCAGATGGAAAAAAGTCTTCTTTGCTAAAGTGTTCTGATGTGCTCCCTTTCTCCTTTGGAACAGTATACAGAACTTTTCTATTACTATTTTAATATTCTAATCATATTTTTTTTGGGAGGTGGAAATAGCTGTCAAGTCACAGGTGACTTATGGTGACCTCATGGGGGTTTTCAAGGCAAGATGTGTTCAGAGGTGGTTTGCCATTGCCCACGTACACATCACAACCCTGGTATTCCTTGGAGGTCTGCCATCCAAATATTAGCTAGGGTCAGTCCTGCCTTAACTTCTGAGATCTGACAAGGTCAGGGCATTCATATTTTTAGAGGGTTTTTTTAAACTGTGTATTTGTCTACAATCCTTATTTCCCCCTCTGTTACTTTTATAAGAATATATTCCTCAATGGAGTAGGCGGACTTATCTGTATAACTGTTAAATTGAAGGGCCTATTGCCCACTCAGAACAATGGCTTTTGACTCTATTAGTGGGAAGAAAAATTGGCAAGACTTAATGTAACAATCTGCAATGTGCTGATGGATACTGCCAGTGTACTCAATGCACACAGCTTTGGGGCAAGAGGATGATGAAGCAATTAGTACCTGAAAACTCAGTTCTGATTGCATGAAATCATGGCACAAAGGCATGCTGGATTTGGAATAGGTATGTGACTCTATATGAGGGTTTTGAGGTTGACTGTGGACTATGTAATCCTCCATAAACCATACTGCACCCATAAACTGCCTTCTCAATATACCAGCAGTGTGCACAACAGATTGTCAACACAGTCTGCTGGAACAGAATATAGAAACTCATGCAAAAAGGCCAAAACAAATCTTTTTCTGTTCACCCAATGACTACTAGCTTTCTTTGACTTTTCCATACTCATGCAAGACAAATCCCTTTCTTTCTGTGTGGATTTTAGTTGAGAATGCTTATGTGATTTATAAATTAAACAGATAACTAGATTGTTTTTTAATTTACTTTGAGTATTTCCAAAGAAAGCCTATTTTGTGTATTATCACATACCTACAAAATTGTAACCAAGGTGTGGCAAAACATTCCTCACTCTTACACTTAGTTTTAAAAGTGTGTTTTCAAAAGCTGACAGAGATTGCATGCTCAAATGGTGCGTCATCGAATGTTGGACATAGCTCCTTGGCCATGTGCTTCATATTTGTGAAGAGCTTGTTGGTAGATGATTCCAGCATTTTGCACAACCATATGAACAGCCATGAGGGTTTAGGGTTGGGCTGCTAAATAAATTTCATAGATTAGAGTGATCCTTAACATAAATTGGCCTTCTTTGCTGTTAAAAAACAGTAACACCTTTATACTGGCATTAGGTGGATATTAATTAGTAATCTGGTGGGAAGCAAATGGAGGTGAGAATGCTGGCTGACTGACCCATATCTGATCCACGGCTTGTGGAGGAGGTGTAATTTTGTTCAGCGTTGACCGCACAATACCTCCTGGATTACTTAGCCAGTGACAGGGCCAATAATGCCAAGCTGTGCTGAACTATCAACAGTCTAGCATAGGATTAATTTAGTTCATTGAGAGAAGATTTATAATAGTGTCCATCATAGTGCCTATTTTAAAATAGGGCATTGTCTTTTAAAAAGTGCTTTACTCCAGATCTTCACAACCTGTGTACTGTTTTCATCTTGTCAAGGGACAGTCATTTTTTGTGTCCTTACAACTTTTTGTTGTTTGTGAGCCATCTTGAGTCAAAGGTGAGATATAAATATTTTACTTTAACCCATTGTAGTAATGCAGGTACAGTATATTAACAGTTTATCTGTCAAGGTATTGGCAGCTTCTGCGTGCCTAATTTATCATGTTAAGGCAATAGCTGTGTACCACAAAGTATGAAATAGCAACTTTTGGTGAATAGAGACTTGGTAAAAGATCTTAAGGAGGTTACATAGAAATCAGAGTTAAAAATTATTGAGAATTATATTGGGCTAGTATTCAGAGTCCAATGGAGTGTGTTAAATCTCTAGCCATTTTCATCAGGCACTTTATATGAGTAAATCCATACAATATACCTCTTCAATAAACCTCTTGACAGATGAAAATCTATCAGTTACAGGACTCACTTTTGTTTTAGAATACTTTTTAGTAGGCCATTATTCTCCCCATTTTACAGATAAACTGGTGGTGAACAGGAATCTGAGCCAATTTTTCTGGTGAGCTTTATACTTCATAGCTTATGCTTTCAACCACAAACCTCCTAATGTATGCTTCAACTCATCTGGTGTTCATTTTCAGCTGTATTTGTTCTTTGTTGCAGTCCTGGTGTCTTCATATTTTCATAGCTATCTCTAAGCTTGACTTAATCAAGTGCCAAGTAAGGCAACTGGTCCCTTACCTCTCTGGCTCCGATCTAGCCACGGCGATCCATTCAGCAGTTACATCAAGGTTAGACTATTGTAACTCACTCTGCATAGGGCTACCCTTGAAGCTGGTCCAAAATGCAGTGGTGCAGATGCTGACAGGCACCTCTATGATAGCACACATCCAACCTGTGCTTCGCCAGCTGCACTGGCTCCCAGTTGAGTACCAGATCCATTTCAGGGTCTTGGTTTTAACCTTTAAGGCTGTAAATGGTCAGGGACCAACATACCTGCAAGACTGTCTGGGGCCCAAGAGATGTCTGGCTGTCCTTAACTGGAGCCAGGGCTGGAGCCAGGGCTTTTTCAGCCCCAGCTCCTGCCTGGTGGAACTCTCTACCTGGAGACATCTGCGCCCTGTGGGACCTTGTACAGTTCCGCAGGGTGTGTAAAACAGGGATGTTCCACCAAGCCTATGGTTGAGGACAGCAACGGTTTTTCCATTTCATCTGGCCCAGGAATCCACCCCTTGGAGGAAGTGACCACAGGCAGAATGCCATCTAGGATGAAAGGTTAATGGTTTTGCTGATTTACTGGAAACCAAAACTGATGGCTGGGTTTTAATTTAATTTATACTTTCAAATGTTTTAAACTGAATTATATTTTAAATCTAATGTTCGCTGCCCTTCCAGGGGTGGGCGGTTTAGAAATTCAGTAAATAATAATAATAATAATACTTAATACCTATTAATATTTAACACATTTAGAAATATTAATATTCATGTACTGAATATTAAAAGCTAAGCACTTTATAGCACAGGAACCTTGCATCTCACGCCTGCATAAATTTACCCTTGAAGTCCACAGTGGAGAATATTCTGCATGATCGGAAGTAATCACTCCCAGTGTTTGTAGCTCTAACAGAGGTTGACTCGTGATTTTGTTTTGACCATAGGTTCAATTAACATATTGCCAACACAATACATTTAAGGGCATTCCATTTCCTCCTAGAAAACCTTTCTAGAGTCGTAGCTTCAATATCCTCCCCACATTCCAGCTACATTCTTCAGAGTGCCGTCTTCTTGTGGTGCCTGCTTTTAAGGTTGTCCATGTGATCACAGCTTTTTCTGTATTATGTCCAGTGCTCTGGGATGGCCTGCCAAATAGGTGTGGCCGTAGAGGGTCCTATCACTCACTGCATTCAGGAAGGAAAATAAAGTGTTTTATTTCAGAAGGCATGTACTGTTTTTGACAGATTCAGCTGCATTTTGAACCTGTGTACTGTTTTAATCTTGTCAATGAACAGTCATTTTTTGTGTCCTTGCAACTTTTTGTTGTTTGTGAGCCATCTTGAGTCAAAGGTGAAAAGGTGGGATATAAATATTTTAAATAAAACAAAACAAAATTGGATTAAAATCAAGAAATCTGAAAGTAGCATTGGGTGTAGCTTATCATCATTTAGGGAACATTCTAGCCTTGTGTCTCCTTTATCTCCTTTAAAATTGAAGTCAGGATTATCTTGGCCTTAACAAGTTCATTGAAACTGGCTTGTATCCTACCACTTAATTAAGCAAAGTCTGAAGCTTTCACTTAAATTGGAAGACGTTCTTGCAGCATAAGGTAGGAGACCACCCAGTGGGTTTAAGAATATTTTCATGGGATATGCAAAATATGCATATAGTTGTCTTTACTGAAATGGCAGGGCAGAACTATTTTGTATACTTTTTCAGTTCAGATAAATGTTTCTCCTCTCTTACTTACTACCTTTTAAAAAGAATTGTCTATGCTGGTTCATCTGAGAAGCTCAATACAAATGAATATTTTTTTTTATTTTCAAGATAAACAATTCCATTAACTTTTAAAAAGTTTTAACTGAGAGTGTGATATTTTTAAAAAGTTTTAACTGAGTGTATGATATGCAATTTGTCTAGCCTGTGGTTAGCAAAATGATTGCTGTAAAGGTGATTATTGTGCAGCTGAGTATTCTGAAATGGTTAAGCCCCCCCCCCCCAACCTTGAGGAATGTAGCAACTCAAAACAGAAAATCACCTTGTTGTGGGATTGTCTTGTTGCTGTGCATGCTTGGCAGGGTCGTCTGTAAAACAACATTGCAACTTAGCCTTGCCTATGTTGAGCTTAGAGGAGGAGTTCTCCATGTTCTTGATAAAAAGTAGGTGATTTCCTGTGTAGTAGGAAGATGATATGTTGCAGTAAATTCCTAAGCGAATACATCCATCCATATTTACCTCTTATTTTTGTCCCGTCCCCCCCCCCACCCTCCGGCTTTTATTTTGTTTCTCTTCTTCTCTAGCTGCTGAGGATCCCTCCAAAATGGTAATCTTGCAGGCTAAAAGTTGTGGCAGATATTTAAGTTTGGCTATAGCAGTTACTGCAGATGGCTGTTCTAGTAAATCATAGCAAATGTTCTGGTAAATCATAGATGTTGGTAATAGTCACACAGAGCTTGTTCTTTGTTGCTAGTATCGAAATAAGAGTTGTCATGGTCATGAACAGTGATCCCAAACTAGTAACATCTTGAAAGTCATCATCTCTGTTTATAATGTGAATGACGACAGGCTATAGAGGATGTAGCTGAAATATTTTTAATAACACCGTTAAACAAAAAAGACCTAAAATGTGCAAACTGCAGGCCAATATTTTGCCTCTGGAATGAAGACGTGATTCTCCAAGTGGAAGAAATACATGCTCTGTGGCTGACTAGGAGCAAACATGCTAGTTAAATGGTGGAGAAGAGAATGATGTAAGCCATATTAGTTGGAGTGTAAATGAATTATATACATAAATATGTGGTGCAAATAAGCCAATACAGCTTTTAAAGTTTGTGTGTATCAAGAATGGTAATTATCATACAAGTGAGAAACTGAGTGACAGCTGAAAGGTTTTGGTGCAAGGGATGTAGTGTGAAGCTAATAATGACCATCTTTCCTCCTGCATAATAATTGTGAGATCTTTCCTCTTGCACCTATGATCTCAGTGCTTTACCAAAACAGTTATTGTTATTATTTAGTCAGTGCACCCTCTGAATGCACATGATTGTGGTGTTTAAATATATTCAGTGCTTTCATGTATGTAGATCTTGTTTTGCAGTTATGGGATATCTCACAGAAGCTGTATTGCCAAGGGGTATGCATTTGGGAATGACTTCCTGTACCAAGATCCTGTCTTCTGTTAGAAGTGAATGTAAATACTGTTCGAAGGAAGCTTTAGGCACCTTTCTACAATGTGAGCCTTATTCTTAAGCATTATGTTGGCACAACTATTTTTTGAAAGCAAAGTGAGTTTGTCAGTGGAACAGTTTAGGGAATTACAGCATAACTTCCTCTTTAAAAGGATTTTAAAGGGTACAAGAACAGTACAATCAAGTTGGAAGGAAAATAACATGGTTTTATGCATCCCCCATCAGTTTATGTTTAGAGTCCTTCAAATAAACTGTCATTTATTTTTAAAAAATTTAACCACCTAATTTTTGCCCAAGGTAGCATACAATATATGTATTTAATATAAAAGACATAATGGTGTAAAACACATTACAGTAGCCCACATTACAGTAGTCTAGGTGAGAGGGTGTGGTGTTGTGGCTCAGTGTGGTTATACTAGCTGAGCCTAGAGGGGAAGATAGTTTTCAAATAAAATGTGACTGTGGGGGGGGGGGAGTGGTGCAGGAATCCCAACTATTTTTACATAGTATGATATTGGTCATACAGCTATCTAGAATGGGCACAGTAGTCCCTTCTTGTACATCAGCTTTGCTAACTGGAGTCATTGACTTTTGCTCCAAATTCAATTTCAGGTTAGTAGTATAGCATATGCAACTTTGTTTACTGTTTAATGCATTCATGGTGGTTCCCCCCCTGTATCATTGTGCAAAACAATAACACATTGGGAAGAAGAGTCTTGCTTCCATCCAACCTTGACCTATTCTTTATGTATGCAAGTTATTTTTTGATGGGAGATCCTTCAAACAAGCAGACTGCACACATGCAGCCTGAAGTGGGTATGGTCCATGAAAAATGTTGCTACTTAGTTTTGCTAAATATATAAATTAGACCTGAGAGAAATGTAAGAGACTATGCTTTGAAGTAGTTATGCAGTACACGCACAGTATCCTATCCCAGCAAACTGTTTAGCTATCCAGGCCGTTGCTCTGCTCTAAGGTAGGTCTGCTCTCAGAAAGCAAAGGATGCCATGCGTCCTTGATGGCATAGCCTGCAGGGGAAGAACTGTCAGTGATGTGGGACATGCAGCCATCAATGTTATACAACCGGAAAGTGGTATGTATGCTCTAGGCCTCCTGACCTAATAATCAGAGTGTGCATTATTGATTGGATCCAGCGAACTGTTAATGTAACAAGTTTCTGGAGATCTGTTGTCTTTCCCTCCTGAAAACCTATTTCTGAGGGCTGGGGAAACACTCAAGAATAGATTGGGATAAAATGTAAAGGGCTGCTGTTTAAGGGAATATCAACAGAAATCAACCCCTTCCATTTCTTGTGCAAGATCTTTTGCAAACAAAGCAAGCGTGTGTGGGGGGCTAACCATGCTTTCTTGTTTCAGTCCTACATCACACTATGCTGCCGAAGCAGCTTTTTGAAGGGCAAAGCATTTGTTCCATTCATAGGATCCAACCCAAAAGTATGCTGGAGGATATTAGAAAGAATATTGTGCCACATGCTGCAATTGTGTGTACCTCTCTCAGGAGATACACCTCATGCTTTTCAGAAGTTGGCCCAAAGGGTTTTCAGAGTGTTGTTCAATTTTGTGTGGTTCCATGCATGGTTTAGATGTTGTTTCTCTTTGAGGAATAGATGATGCATTTATGTTTAATGTGGAGAGCACATCTGGGCTCCTTCCCATGCTGTTGGAAATGTCATCGAGGTTCCTTGAGGGTGGTGTTTCAGCTCCTTGTTCTCTTCCACATGCTATTCCTAAGAGAGGTCTCCAGAGTTGCAAAATAGACTGGTGTACAGTTATTGGCTCTTAGGCTTGCCATTTCTGGATGGCTCTGCTTTTCATGTTTTGGATTTTTGTCTTGGAGGAAGCAATTGAATAAACTAGTTAACAATGGCAGAAGTGTGAACAATGACCCTTCCACCATCAAAGCAGAGGAACTGATCACAATGAGGCAGGGGTAAAGGACCCCCTCCCCTTCCTTCCCTTTCTGTCTAGTTCCACTTGAACAACTACACACACCTTCAGGTTAAGCATCCCCAAGAAATCTGTTTTTTCTTCCGTCATAAATGTAGACCAGAAAGCAGAATTATAGGCTGTCACTTTGGAAATGCATTAGTTCGGGAGATGTCTTGCAAATGTGGGGTTAAGTCAGCTTGCATACGGCAGGTAAGCAGTTCGGTTTAATTGTTTCAACAAGGGATACACAGTTATAGAGAGTTTCTGAATACATAAGGCATAACTGCTGTGGGTGGCTGTGCCTTAAAAAATACAGTTGTAAGTGGAACAGGCCCATAACTACAGTGGGGGGTTGGGGGGCTCCACCCCCTTTCTTAAAGGCATGGCCCCACAAGAATTTCTCATGTAAATACTTTTTTCAATCATTTTTAAACATTTTAAAGAGGCGTGCACTCCTTTAAGCAGAGTGGGATGCTGTAGTTGACTAATTCCCACACTGAGCAAGGGGGTTGGAGTAGGTGACCTCTAGGATCCCTTCTAACTCTGTGTCAAGAACCTGGTTTCCTTTAAGAGAGTTTTTTGGCCTAAGGGTTAGCTTTCTTGACTACAGAAGTCATCACCCCCACCTGCTGGCTTGTTATCAGAATTGTTGTTTAGGCTGGCAGAAGTGATTATCTTGCAGCAGCTGAGAACTGTCATCTGCAGTGGTTGACAGCTTGCAATTTAGAGATCTATCCTGGTAAACAGCTTTCTAGTGGCTACATGGCTTTTCTTTCTGCACCGAGAATTTCAGCCCCACCAGAAAAAAAAATTGCCTCACAAGCCACAAAATCCTGGCTGAAGTGGAGTGAATGAAAACAGTCAGGGCTGGCCTAACCATGAGGCAAAACTAGGCGATCACCTAGAACAATAGCCAGACTTTGATTTTTTTAGGCCTCCTATCTCACCTCAGGCCTTGCAAGAGGATGAAGAGGAGGAGGATATGGTAGCAGCTGCTGGACAACAGTGGTTATGGTCTGTCTCATTTCTGCTGGGGGTGAGTAAGTTGGAGCCAAAAAGCTGGACATTGCATGCCCTGAAAGCCTGGTTCCTAAGCCAAGCTGGGGGCAGCTATGGAAGAGATTGGATTCATACCCTGTCCTTCTCTCGGAGTCTCAGAGTGGTTTACAAACTCCTTTCCCTTCCCCTTCCCACAACAGACACCCTGTTAGGTAGGTGGGGTTGAGAGAGTTCTTTCCAGAATTGTCCTTGAGAGAAGAGCTCTGACAGAACTATGGCTTGCCCGATGTCATCCAGCAGCTGCAAGTGGAGGAGTGGGGAATCAAACCTGGTTCTCCCAGATTAGAGTCCATGCACTTAACCTCTACACCAAACTGGCTGATTCTGGGGAGGAAAGGCTTGTGGAAATGCTCCTGCTTGCTTGAGTTCTCAGTATGAAAGATGTGGCTGGGCTAAAGCTTTCCTGGAAAGCATACCTTTATCTCCATAGACAGAGCAGGTATGGGCTGGCTAGTGGCTTCCTCAAGGCTCAAAACCATGTCTCAAGCAACTTATTGCCCAATTTACAAAAGCATGTAAAGCCAAGTTCTAAATGTTCACACAAATTGATAGCCTAGTGCAAAAGGGTTCCAACCGAACAATGATATTAGGGTTAATGAATTTTTTTAAAAGCAATAAAATATCTTTTATTGCTATGCTGTTCATTTTGAATGCAAAGTCAGTAAAAGTTCATTCTAGACATACCACTTGTTTCTCTACTGAAGGGGAAGGCACCAAAGTGATAGCTTGTGTGGGGTGCCAAAGAAACCTTGGGCCAGTCCTGCAAATAGTGCCTGTGTGGCAGGCTTAGAGGAAAATCGGCTTGGGTACATGGCTGACGCAAAAGCCAATTGCAGAACAATTTCCAAACTAAAGGAATTGGAGGAAAAAATCTCAAATGAGAGACTGAGGAAAAACATGAACCTTCACAAAGAAAGAACAACCATAGAAAAAATCAACCAATATATGTGTTTTACAGTATTTCACACTCTGAAGAATCAGTTAAAATGGATTTGGGGTTTTTTTACTTGTTGAAATTTTTAGTTCTTTAATTCTATAGCAAAATCAAATATGCTTGTGATCTGAATTCATTTGTTTTATTTAAAATGCATGATTATTCTGCTCTACTTGGCTCCACTAGTTCCTTGGCTCAGTTTGTGGCATCATTGTTCTTAAATGTCCTTGGAAACATGGCAAATATCACAGTGAAAAGCAGGGATTTTATACTGCTAACAGAAATGTGGGCAGGCAGCTTTTCCTTGCAGTCAAATTATAGTTCAGCTGCTTCACAATGAGGATGAGGAATGTATAAATCAATTTCTAGTAGTGATCAAATGCAGAAAAGCCTCAGGGCTTGTGCTATAACAAGAAAAATGTAGGTTAAATACTGGGGGAACAATCTGGCATTGTTTATAAGCTGCCAGTTAGGAGACTAGAACAGCATAGCCCTGTGTAGCTTATACAAGGTCATTTGGATATGTATCCACTCAGGGAGGGTTTGGTGGTAAAATTATTAGTGCCACAGTATACAGATGGGAGGTAGGTAGGTGAGCTACTACCCCTTCCATCTTAAAACACACATACACTCACAAACCTGTCTTCTGGCTTTCACAGGAAAGCTTTCTATTTTAGAATGAGAAATGTACAAAACACACATGGCAAAATTAATTCTAGGCATCACAGTGTTGGGTTGTCCATGTGGAGATGAGTCAACGTAAGTGATGCCATCATATATCATGAAGTTTAAAAATATCATGACTGCAATTGATGAGGACAGCAGCTTGGAAACATAAACTAGACACTATAGATGGTGGGAAATGATGCTATTTAGGAGCTTGTGGGAACAGTGCAAGAACAGGTGGCCGTACACTTTTAGGTGCTGTTTAAAATACTGAATGATGGTGATGGCAGTGTGTCTTCCTCCAGCTATGGCATGCTTGCCTGCAGTTTCACAGATAACCATTCCAGATGGATAAAGAAACGGGAAGCTGGAAGGAGGTCTGGTCTCTCAGTTATCAGCCTGCTCTTTTGTGCTGAAGGCAAAATAAAATAAAATATGTTGCTGTCTGTCTAGTGAACAACTTTCGTGAAGATGAACTGATTGTAGCCCTATCATATATAGAGATGCAAAGGCCTGGAAAAATCTAGGATAACATAGGGGGTGTTTCTTTTCCCAAGAATTTTTTCCCGTTTCTCCCACAGAAAAAATGGAAGTTTAGGGACTCACTGAAATAAACTTCTATGAAATATTTTCTCTTTTAGACTGAGTGTAGTGCTCTTAATGACAAGGTTTTACTCAGTCAGAATGTATAGCATGAAGATGATTATGTAAGACTACCTACAGTGTTAGTCCATTCTGTCTACTGTAGATATAGGGTACCTGCAAGAATATATTTATCTCTGAATTTTGATTAATGTTGTCCACAATTAATATGCTTTAATATGTACAGTAGTAGATGCTGTGCTATATAATCCTAATCATATCCTTGTGTCCCGGTCAGCCGCCTCCCGTCCTCCCGGGACTGGCTGGGAGCAACCCTGGAGGGGCTAACTCACCTGGAAGGGAATGCAGACCAATGGCACCAAATACAGAGGCAGTTCAACAGGCGTTGCAACCACGGGAGGAAGAAAGAAGCTGCACAGAGCTCGGGGGTCGGGCAAGAAGACATACCAGAGGACCACGAAGAGGAAATGAAACAGAAGGAAGAGGAGAGGGGAAGAGGAGTGGAATTCAGCCCGCAGAGCAGAAAGCAGCCCCCACACTCAGCGACCGACAGCAGGAAGGAGGAGCCGCCCTGCCAGAGCAACCGGCATGGAATGTTATAAAGGGGGGTGGGGCTAAGCAGGGAAGGAAGGGGCTGTTACACGAGAGGGTGCTGGGAGCGGGGCGTGGGGATAAGAGGAAAGAGAGGCTGGAGACCAGGGAGGACGAGACACAGATGAGACTGGGGAGAGTAACTGAAGCTCAGAGAGACCCACATCCCCTTAGCCTGACTGGCTGAAGGTTTGGTCTGTGCAGGCAGAGGGATATCCCAGGTGAACCGAACCTGATCCCCTGCCTGTCTGAGGTGTCCTTTTGCCTCCTTTCTTCTTGTCTCACCCCTCCCAGGACGCTTCCCCCTGAGCTGACCAGGTGAGCAGCAACGGCAACCGGAGGATTGCCACCTGGGGCAGAACCTGGAACTCACAAGGTGGTGGAGAATGCGGGCACGCCGACCCTGCTAGGTAGGCTGCTTCCACACCTACCCACGCCAGCGGGGTGGCGGCCCCCTTCAGATCGATCCCGGGCAGGAGAAGACAGTGATAGCCCGGGAACGTCCACAGACGGATTGTCGGACTCTGGGGACAGCCAGGACTCCGTCAAGCTACGCCCTTCCCCGAAGTCTGTAGAACTGCCGACGATGGATTTTGCCCAATTTGGTCAATGGCTCGCAGAGCATCAAGTGCAGTTGTTACGGGACCTATCCCAGCAACAGCAGGCAGCACAGGCAACCCTAGTACGGGAAATACAACAGGCCGCACAGGCCCGCCCGGTGCAGGCGGGAAGCGTGCCTGTCAGGAGCCCGTGGCCTGCCCTAACAAAATTAACCCCCGAAGATGACATTGAGGCTTATCTAGAAGCCTTTGAACGGGTGGTGGAGGCCGCACAATGGCCGCAGGACCAGTGGGCCTATGCATTGGGACCATATCTGTCCGGTGAAGCTCAAGCGGCTGTAAAAGCATTAGACCGGGCTGATGCTGCCATTTATAGTAAAGTAAAGGCGGCGATACTGGACCAACTCGAGGTCACACCGGAAACCTATAGGCAACGGTTCCGGAGCTTCCAGTTGCCCGTTCAGGCCCGACCCAGGGCTGTCATTGCCACGTTAAAAGATTATGCCACCAGATGGCTGAACCCGGCATCCAACGACGCCCACCAGGTGGTGGAACTGGTTATCTTAGAACAACTCCTGCAGGTCTTACCGGCTCGCACTCGTCACTGGATCTCCTGCTGGAGACCAACTAAACTGAGCGAGGCCCAGGAACTCTGGGAGAATTTTCAGGCCGCCGACGGTCGGGAGCAGCCCGTCAAAGGTGAGACCATCCGTGGGAGTAAGGGCTTGCCGTCCTTGGGGCGTACCCCATCCGGGCCTGCCCCAGCCCAGAATGGAAAAGAAGCAGGTCACCCTGGCCGAGCCCGGAACAACCCGGCCCGTGGCGGTGGCTTCAGTAGCGGTCCAGTGCCAAGAGGGTTAGAGACCCCCTTTATCGGACGAGGAACCGGCAGAGGAGAACCCCCAAACCCGACACCCGTCGCAAGTCCGCGAAACCCCAATGGCATTGGTCCTTGTTTCACCTGTGGGCAGTGGGGGCATCTAAAGCGGGACTGCCCATTAATGGAATGTGACCTCGGGCTAGAGGTCGCAATGCAAACGTTCGCCGTGGGTAGCCGCCCGCCAGCCTGGGTTTTACCCGTGGCCTTAGGGGGGCAGAGGTTAAAGGCGTTGGTAGACAGCGGCAGCTCCGTTTCAATGATCCGGTCACAACTTCTCCCAGCGGGGCTGCCTGTCATACGAACAGCCACCATCGTTTGCTTCCACGGTCACGAGGAAAAATGCCCGGTAGTTATGGCGCCCTTAGTTTTCCTCGGACGCCTATGGGAGGTGCCTCTGGCAAGAGTAACCAAGCTCCCTTTCCCGGTGTTGTTGGGTCGGGACACCCCTTGTTTCAACGAGGTGTTGGCGGCGGCCAACCCTCAGTCTGAGAGAGAAGGACCAGAAGCAGAAGGGGGTGAAGACCTCGCTGCACCAGCGACCGAGGCTGAGCCGTCGACAACCCAAGGGACTAACGTGGAAGACACCCGCGATGGTTGGCTACATGACCCTCACTTCGCCCGGGCCCAGGAGGATGACGAAGCGTTGGACGTACTACGGCAGCATACGGCAGTAAGTAACGGGGATCTCGTCGACCCCAGACGGGGTGGACGACTCCCTCGTATTGTGTTTGAGGCTGGCCTATGGTTCCGAGAAGTAAAGGGACGGTTGGGCCCTTACAAACAGTTATTAGTGCCCCATCAGTACATACCCTCCGTGTTACAGGCAGCCCACGACCACCCGTGCGCGGGACACCAGGGCGTGAAGAACACCCTGAAAAGGGTGCTAGAACATTTCTTCTGGCCTTCAGTGGCCCGAGAGGTCCAGGAATATTGTAGGTCCTGTGACATCTGTCAAAGGCTGTCCCAACGCTCTGAACCGCGAGCCCCGTTATCCCCCTCCCTATACAAGGGAAGCCCTTCAACCGGGTGGCCATGGATTTCGTGGGTCCCCTGCCCTGCACTCCACGGGGGGCCAGGTATCTGTTGGTGATAATGGACTACGCCACCAGGTTCCCCGAGGCCATCCCACTCCCCAGTATGAAGAGTGCAGGCGTAGCCAAAGCCCTTATGCGTTTCTTTGCTATGGTGGGTTTACCTCGGGAGATCCTGACGGATCGGGGATCTCCTTTTATGGCAAAGTTAATGGGACAGGTGTGCAAGGCCCTACAGATACAACAGGTCTTTACCGCAGTGCACCATCCCCAAACGGACGGGCTTGTAGAATGGCTTAATCAGACGTTGAAGGCCATGCTACGGAAGACCGCCCATGAACAGCCTAACTCATGGGATCTTTTTGTAGACCCCCTGTTGTTTGCTATCCGCGAGACCCCGCAGGCCTCGGTGGGCTTTTCGTCCTTTGAATTACTATATGGCCGGCAGCCTCGGGGCATACTGCAAGTTATGGAAGGCCAGGATCCCAAAGATCTGGATGGAGCAGGAATAGATCCGTGCGAGTATGTGCAGAAGCTACAAGAGAGGCTGGAAACCATAAGACAAGAGGCGCGCTATAACCTGGAAAAGGCCCAAATCGCACAAAAGAAGCGGTACGATCGGGGAACCAAGCTGAGATCCTTCCAAGTGGGCAATCAGGTCCTGGTCTCCCGTGATATAATGACTCCAGGACAAGGGGATCCGTGGCAGGGCCCTTATACTGTAGCCCGGGTCCTGGGGCCTCTCACTTACGAAATCCAGTATGGAGCCCAACCCCGGAAGTGTAAGACTGTACATGTTAACAACCTCAAAGAATGGAGACAAAGAGAGGAGACCAATCTGGCCGATGACCCAGGAGAGCTAGCAGACGGGATGCCCCCGTGGCAGGAGACCCCTTCAACTTTCCCCGACCCCACCCTAGACGAAGGCCTCACCAACAAACAAAAGAAGGAGCTGCGTGAGGTGTTACAGGAATGTCCTGGAGTGTTTTCTTCTACGCCAGGCTGTACCCACTTGATGGTTCACCACATACCCACGCCTCCCGGGCAGGTGGCTCGGACTCCGTGGAGGCCTGTGGCCCCGAAATTGAGGGACATCATCCAGAAGGAGGTGGAAGAAATGTTGCAATTGGATGTTATAGAACCCTCCCGTAGTGCCTGGCGGAGTCCGGTGGTACTCGTACCCAAGCCTGACCATAGCCTGCGGTTCTGTGTCGACTACCGGGAGCTTAACAAGATAGCTCAGTTTGATGCATATCCGATGCCCAGAGCCAATTTGTTGATAGATCAGCTCGGAACCGCCAGATACCTCTCCGCGTTGGACCTCACCAAGGGATACTGGCAGGTTCCGGTACATCCGCCAGACAGGGAAAAAACGGCCTTCGCCACTCCGCAAGGTCTCTTCCAGTTCAAGAGGATGCCCTTTGGCCTCCATGGGGCAGCCGCCACCTTCCAGAGACTGGTGGACAAGGCCTTGTCCCGGTGTGGCACGTTTGCGCAAGCCTACTTAGATGATATCATCATCTGTAGCCCTGATTGAGAGACCCATCTCGCACACCTTCGTGAAGTGTTCAGGGCCCTCTATGAGGCCAGGTTAACTGCGAACCCCAAGAAGAGTCGTCTTGGATTTCAGGAAGTGAAATACCTGGGATACCTCGTGGGGCAGGGTCAGCTAAAGCCACTACCCGAGAAAGTCCTCACCTTGGAACAACACCCTTGTCCCCAGACAAAG
This sequence comes from Gekko gecko, assembly GCA_029375565.1. NCBI lineage: Eukaryota > Metazoa > Chordata > Lepidosauria > Squamata > Gekkonidae > Gekko > Gekko gecko. The sequence goes on along the minus strand of JAPDNY010000003.1, from coordinate 157,018,392 downwards.
AAGCAGCTCCGAAGGTTCCTCGGATTCGTAGGATACTACAGCCGCTTTATTCCGGCCTTCGCCACCATGGCAAGCCCGCTCACCGACTGCCTGAAGAAGACGTGTCCCAATCGGTTGCGCTGGGGTATGGCCGAAGAGGAGGCCTTTCTCGCGCTCCGTACCAGCTTATCGCAAGACCCGGTGTTGAAGAACCCAGACTTCCAAAAGCCATTTATCTTGTACACTGATGCCTCGGGTACCGGGTTGGGAGCTGCGTTCACCCAAAACCACGGGGAAACAGAACACCCCATCCTCTTCCTCAGCCATAAGCTCCAACCCGCTGAAAAGAATTATTCGACGGTGGAAAAAGAGGCCCTGGCTGTCAAATGGGCAGTTGGGGCCCTTCAGTATTACCTGGTCAACAACCCATTCCAACTGGTGGTGGACCATGCACCTTTGTTATGGCTTGCACGTATGAAAGACTCAAATCCTAGGATCTTGCGTTGGTATCTTTCCTTACTCCCCTTTTGTTTTACAGTTCGTCACCAGTCCAGGTCCGAACATACGGTGGCCGATTACCTCTCCCGCCTCTTTGAAACTGAAGCAGCAACAGCTGGTGCAAGGAAGGGGGTATGTCCCGGTCAGCCGCCTCCCGTCCTCCCGGGACTGGCTGGGAGCAACCCTGGAGGGGCTAACTCACCTGGAAGGGAATGCAGACCAATGGCACCAAATACAGAGGCAGTTCAACAGGCGTTGCAACCACGGGAGGAAGAAAGAAGCTGCACAGAGCTCGGGGGTCGGGCAAGAAGACATACCAGAGGACCACGAAGAGGAAATGAAACTGAAGGACGAGGAGAGGGGAAGAGGAGTGGAATTCAGCCCGCAGAGCAGAAAGCAGCCCCCACACTCAGCGACCGACAGCAGGAAGGAGGAGCCACCCTGCCAGAGCAACCGGCGTGGAATGTTATAAAGGGGGGTGGGGCTAAGCAGGGAAGGAAGGGGCTGTTACACGAGAGGGTGCTGGGAGCGGGGCGTGGGGATAAGAGGAAAGAGAGGCTGGAGACCAGGGAGGACGAGACACAGATGAGACTGGGGAGAGTAACTGAAGCTCAGAGAGACCCACATCCCCTTAGCCTGACTGGCTGAAGGTTTGGTCTGTGCAGGCAGAGGGATATCCCAGGTGAACCGAACCTGATCCCCTGCCTGTCTGAGGTGTCCTTTTGCCTCCTTTCTTCTTGTCTCACCCCTCCCAGGACGCTTCCCCCCGAGCTGACCAGGTGAGCAGCAACGGCAACCGGAGGATTGCCACCTGGGGCAGAACCTGGAACTCACAACTTGTAACAAAATAGAAAGAAAACCACAAAGAAGTAGATCTTCAAGGTGTGCTCAAGAAAGTCTTTTATGTTCGTTTCATCGTTAACAGAACTCTCCAGAATGACGTTCCGTTTCGTATAGAAGACTTCTTCTGAACAGTGTGATATTCTAGTTGTGTCTCATTAACATCTTCCTCCAAAAAAGCTTTCAGCTGCAATCATCCACATGCTTGACTCATCTTTTTGGGCAATACCAATTCGGGCAAGCAACCACCAGAAGTGTTGGAAGAACAGAGGCAGTGTTTTGAACTGCGAACGATATCCCTTTAAACTGTAGACATCCTATCTGATTCAACATGCATTCTCTTCAAAGATTTATCAGTTTGTTACTGGGATTCTTGAAGATGAATTCCTGTACTTCTGTTGTATTCCTTGGCATTACTCTTCTTTGTCAGTGGGAGATATTCAAGTATTATGTATTACTCAAAGATCCCTGCATGTTTTACATGCTACTTTGTTGGGGGATCTGTAAGGCAAACCATCTGACGAAGCAGTGCACAAAACATTCAGGCATCTTTGAATGATACGTAATACAAAAAATGTCCCACTGTACAATCCTTGCTATTTTTCTATGCATTCATGTGCCCCCCTTACTTTTCTTTGACCAACGTCTCACCAAGATTTCTGGCGTAGAAATGCCACTCTTCCCACCTCAAAGATGTCTGTGTCCACTGGGGTTACAGCACTTGGCTAAAGATCCTCTAAAACTGGATTAGGCAGTTCAGACAGGAATGGATTCCATGGGAGAGGCTGGGAAACACTGATTCCTAGCTCTGTTCTCAATTCCTCCAAGGGAGTGACTCCTTCAAGGGAGTGCCCCCTGGACAAGGAAAAACATGCATGGCACAAGTTTGCATGGGTGGCTCTTGCTGCTGTGCAGCACAGCAACATGGATCTACTATTCCACAAGCAGCTATCACCCACCTTTTCTCCCTAAAATGTGCTGCTCTATAACTGCAGCCCGGGGTGTAAGTGTGTGGCTTCTCTGAAGGACAGTGAGTAGCACTTGTTCTTGTATGTGTTGTTCTGATGGCTACACATAAAGACTGCACTGGAGTATTAAAAGCTTACCTTAGTTCAGACTACATCCCACTAGCATTTCATATAGTTAAAATCTTAGGGCTTTCCCTATCCTTCAAGCAGCGAGAAGGTTTTTTTTCTTCTTTCAAGTATGTTGTTTGCTCACTGTGGTGCTTTCGGTTCTTGGGTTACTCTGATAAGCCAGGACCTCTCCTAATGCAAGGTGGCATGGAAGATAAAGGACTCTCCTGCTGCTTTGCCCTAGATATGACTGGAGGACTGAAAAATTTATTGTCTTTGAATTTATTATCCAGTCAGCCAGTTGGGAAGGTAACAGAATCCTCTGTTGGTTCTATATTAAGTAGGGTTGACCCTGGCTAGTATTTGGACCTCTAAGGAATACTAGGGTCATGATACAGAATGTCTCTTGCCTTGAACCCCTACAGGGTCACCATAAGTCAGCTGTGACTTGACGATCACCACCACCATGGAACCACAATAGTGAATTATTGCAAATGTGTGTACTGCCTTCTCCTATGCATGAGTGTAACATGTCATTCTGGATCGTTTCATGCCAGCTTGGAAATTCTTTAAAATGAATTCAGTTCATTCATGCTGAATGTAAGGGTCTAAACTAGATGGCCTCTGAGCTCAGAGTCCTAGGTTCTTGTTTCAGTGCTGTGTGTGGATGAAATACTGGATAATAAAAACTCTTTTCATCTGTACAACCTTGTTTCTTAGTTGCCACCCTTGCAAAAGTATAAACAGCTGTCTTGGGTTGAGTCTGACCCTCTGGGAAGCTTCTCTGTTTATTACTGTCCACTGTGGAGGAGTCCAGAGATAGTTGTCAACAGGTTTCTGGTGGAGATATTTCTAATACACCTAGATAGTGCCCTGGGCACTTGAGTGGAAGTATCGAAGGGTGGTGCATAGGGAGGAGACTCTGTTTTTTGTAAACCTAGAGAGGTATGTAATTTATATCCAGGCTTCCTGGAATGTGTGTGCTCTGTGCTAGCATGGTCAACAACACTGCTCTTCAGAAAGCTATGAGCTGGGGCCCTTCAAATAATGAAAAGTTCTTTTCATTTTAATATTTTGTCTTGATTGACACCTGCCTTTTGCACAGTATGAATGATCACATATTTTAATTAAATCCAGAAACACAGTGTCTCCAAAGTATGGGACAAGGTGTTTTGTTTAATTGTCACCTAAAACCCATATAAAGAACTGAATCCCTTGGAACTGGAGGCTCAAAGCTATATTTCTTTTGACTTGGTTGTGACATTTTGGTTGTGTATTACAGTATCTTAGTAGTTTAGTTCATGAAGAGCGTTGGGGTATAGGCCAGAGACTGTGTGATAGGTGTATTAATAGAAGTGATGTCCCTATGTCTGAGGAAGGGGGTTCTTGAAAGGTCCTTGTCTGATAAACTGGATCCTCTCTCTGCAGAGGAGTTAACTTTTTAAATAGTCTGAGATTAATGCACTGAAAAAACACCAGTCTTGCAGCATCTTAAAGACTAACATGGCTGTTACTCTGGAATTTGTCACCTTTAACTTTGCCTATTAATAATTACCTCACAAACATTATGAAGTTTAACTTGGAAAGGGGTAAGCAGTCTGCTGACCACAGGTATGAGTCTGGTAGCTCAAGTGTTCTCCTTTTCAACTTCACTCTACAGTGCTGTGTCTAATGGAGCCAACTGTGCAGAAGTTTGCAAACACCTCCAGATATCAAAGCACAGCAAAATTCAGCTGCATATGCTAGCTGTAATAGATGAAATCAGCTTGGTGACAGAGGACATGATATAAATTCCACTGAAAGCATTTCTGTGCCCTTTGCTGTCACCCTCTGACTCAAGTTTCTTTCTGGATAAACTAAGACTATACCATAAAACATGCAGCTATTTTCCACCTCTGCTGCAGTGTGGGATAGCCAATCTGGTCCTCTGATCACAAGGCTGAAAGAGTCCCATTCATTGCTCCCTTGGCAGTGGAAGACTCCCCACTGTTGTGTATGACTCCCTGCAGCCCCAGAAATGCTTCTGTTTAGCATTTTGGCTCCACAGAATGGAAAATTTGTGGTCTGGTTTTTCCACCCTACCCCTAAAGCAATCTTCTAGCCCTTTTTGTTTAAAGAAAGGAATTTAAATGTGACAGTTTTTGAGATAACTTTTGCTGTTTGCGTGTCATAGGAATTCAGTTGGTGAGGCACACTTGCTATCTTTTGCTAGATCATGAAAAACTTGTGACCCATATTCAAGAGTCAAACAGTTAAACCAAAGAAGATTTTATGGAAGCTGTTTATTATTCTCTTTAAAAACATTGGGTTTTTTTCCTGACTAAACTGAACAAGGGGAAATTTCCACTCTTATTTAGGGTTTGAAGGTTTCATGATCTTCATCCCCATTTTTAAGGCTCAGAGCAATGCTAAAATTGCTCCAGTGTAATGGGACTTTAATGTCTCCTATGTAAAGTCAAGCCGTAGTTCTCGGAGGAGGTTCATGTATCCCAAATAAATAGTCTTTCTCCCCCATTTAGAGTGTGCAAACCTATCTCACAATTCTCTGCTATGTTTCTTCTCTGTAGAAGAAGGTAGATCTTCATATAAGTCTCTGAATTTAACAAAATGATTTCTGGCATTTAAAAATGTTCCCTGGCTATCTGAGCAAGAGAATAGTACTTTAGGATGAGACAAACTTATATAGGTTATCAGGAAAATGAGTAATTCTGACTTTGCTTCACGATGGCACTTAAGCGATGTGTTCCCGGTCTGTCAGAATTATGGGACTTGGCACTTGGGCCATCATGCTCCCGTGACAGTGTTCGATTGTGGTAAATGTAACCTGCTATGGCTGTTGTTGTTTGTACTGAACCATTTACCTTAGTGTTTTCTCAGGGCAGCTCCTGCATGATATGCTTCTTCTATAGGGTTAGTCAACACTTTGTGCTGGACTGCAGGTGTGGCTTCTGTTTTTTTAATTAGTGCTAAATAAGCTCTCCATTGATAGTAGCAACTCTTCTGCAGGGTGGCAGAACAAAGGGCTGAGACAACTTTTGGGACTGCAAGTAGCCTGAGACTTATGAAGGGACAGAAATGAAGAAATGAAGGGATTGCGTGATTGGGTGGATATATAACAACACAATGTTTTAGGAGGGGCTCTTGGAGTACTACATGGGGGGGTAGGGACAATGCATTGCAAAGTGCTTGTTCCTATGCAGAAATGCTAATAAGGAAAGGACGTGGTCTGAGGCATGGACTGCACAACCCTTCCCCATGTTTCCGGGGGCAAAATGCTGGCCAGTAGTTCAACAGGTCCTGTTCAGTGTCTTATCCTGTAGAGTCTTCTATGGAAGGGAAGCCTAGGGCCTCACTGAAAACAAGTGTGATAAGGCTTGTGTCCTGGCTGTGCCTTAGCCAGCAGAGGAAATAAGGATGGATCTTTGGGACAGATGGGAGGACTGGGCCCAGTGCCCGGTCTGTGCTGCCAGGAGATCCATGTTTGTCTTGGCTCCTTCCGGTTGGGGAGGAGCTGTTGCTTTGTTCAGCTGTTATGACCGGGCCTTTCCCCCTGCTCCATGCTGTCATGCCACCCCAGTGCTTCTATTTTAACTCTGAGGCATCTTCTTACATTGGGACTTGGCACTACTGAAGTGAGACACCTTGGGAAGCAGGGGGGAGCCGTTGCTTCTATATTGGGGATGCCCCACCCTGGATTCCACAAAGAAGGAAAAGTACACGGTGGTGTGAAGGCTGCTGTAGTTCTCAGAGAGATGGACTACGAACATTTGACTCAGACCAGCTAAAACTAGTGAGAAGGCTGTCTTGTCTCTGCCGTTTCCAGCACGCTTAGCAAGCGGAAGAGCCCAGGAAACTCCCCAGCAGCTCCTGGCACCCTGTCTTCTTGCATCCAGGTATGTGAGGAACCAAACTATGTACTCTGTAAAACGTGGGTGTAAAGTGCTGTCAAGTTGCAGGTGACTTATGGTGACCTTGTAGGGTTTTCAAGGCAAGGGATATTCAGATGTGGTTTGCCATTGCCCGCCTGTGTGTAGCAACCCTGGGCTTCCTTGGTGGTCTCCCATTCAGATACTAACAAGGGCCAAGCCTGCTTAGCTTCTGAGATCTGACAAGATTGGGCTTGGCTGGGCTATCCAGGCCAGGAGACTCTGTACAATTTGAGACTCTTAATCAATTAGGAATAAGTGAGCCCTTCTAGCAGTGGCTGAGCCTACTGACTTTGTTAGTAGCTGGTTTCTGTTGTTAACAGGTAAATGAGAATGTTCAATGGTAGGAAGGCAATAGTTTTTTAAAAAGCATTTTCCTGTGGTCTAAGAGAAAGCTGATATGGCAGGTAGACTTAACCACAGGTCTAAGTCTGTTTTAGAATCATGGAAAACAAGTGCCACAAGGGGCTTAAAGAAAACCTGATCATTTGGGCTGTATAAGCTCTTCCTTGCCATCAGAGCGAGCAGATACCTTTTGAGGGTGTGGGGGAGCTTTTTATAGCTAGGAATGTGCAAGGGGCAATAGAGGCAGTGAAGCGTGTCTGTCAGTCATGAACCGTGAACTAGTCTTAATGAGCTGTGTCTCAAGTAAGGTGGCAGTGGAAATCCCACTGTCACAGAAACATGGGAATTTGCACTTGCTATATATAGTGCATAATGCTTAAATGGTGGAAGTAGGTCATTGACACAAGCGTACTCCGTTTGCGCAGAGCTAATAATGAATGGATTGCCAGACGACCAGATTATCATGATGGGCACATACCCAGAGGAGCGAGCCCACTAGGATATGAAATCAGCACATGTGCCAAACAACAGCCCTTCTCCTGGCAGTACGATAGTGCCGCAGCTGGAGGCTCTAAATATCCTGTGACTTTAAACCTCAAGTTCTTAAACCTGCAAACTGATTCACCATGTAAATTTACTTGCTTCGTTGTAGTGAACAATTAGATATGTTTTTTTTTTCTAGGAAAAACTTTTTTGTTATTGGGTAGCAGGATGAAGGAGAATGGTTAGGGCTCTGCAAATCATGTTCGGTATGGGCCACTAGGGACTACAAGGCAGGGATTAATCTGCTTGGTTGATGTGTTGTGCCTCTTGACTACAGGAAAGCTTTCTCAAATTTTCTTTGTTTCTGAAGTGTTCTGTAACACTGCCTTCAGTAACTGAGTGTATGTATGATGCTGAGAACTAGGAGCATGTCCATGGAACAAGAAAATGCAAATTTGAACTGTATGTTTGCCAGCTCTGGGTTGGAAAAACTTGGACATATTGGGGTGGAACCTGGGGGAGACAGGGCTTGGGGAGGGACCTCAGCAGGGTATAATGCCATAGAGTCCACTCTTCAAAGCACCCATTTTCTCCCAAGTGGCACCCGGAGATTGGCAACCCTGTTGAACTGCCAGGTTCTGGAAAGAAACTGTCTACAGGGCTACAAATATTTTCCAACCTGACAATAGGTTAGGAAGCTTTTTCAGAATTTGGAGAGTATGTTCCTTGTCACATGGTCCTTGTCTTTTATTGTGTGTGATCTATTTAATTCTCCTGATTTCATATTGAAAAGCTCAAGCCCTTTCTGTCTTTTGGCACAAGCATTATCCAAGCTGGTGTTCTAAGATACTATATTTAATAATGTTCTTCTGCCCTGGAAACCTCTTTGTTCTAATCTTTAGCAGTATTATATAATTCAGTCACAGTCTATAGCATCTTCAAGAAGAACTAGTGGCATGAGATCATGTAGGCTAAGGTAGTACACAGTCCACTATGCTTATCTTACATGTTTTATGTGAAAGTATCATGGATTATGCCTCTCGAATTTTTTGGCCTTCGAACCCTACTGTTCAGTTTTCTCCCTCTGTAAATTAAAATCTGCATATTTCGCTTCATGTATCTGATGAGGTGGGGTCTAGCCCATGGTGTCTTATACTACAAGAAAGGTAGATCAAGATGGGTAGCAGTGTTAGTCTGTATTAGTCTTAAAGATGCCACAAGACTCAGTTTTGTTTACAGCCCCAAACTAAGATGGCTGTGCCACTGGAATCCTCCACAGAATAGTGGGGGTCCATTGGAACCTTGGGAGTTTGGATGCAAAACCATCCAGTTCCTTTAAATAAGCAGGGGCAATGGTCTCATCATCAGAAAAACATTGTAAGACTGCTACATCCTGCAGGGCTGGCTCCAGGTGTCTGGGCGCCCTAGGCAGGACAGCCTGGGGCGCCCCCACTGGGGATGCCAACCTCCCGGTGGGACCTGGAGACCGGGGCGGAGCGCTGGCTTTCCCGGGGCCTCTGCAGCTGCGGGGTCCCCGGGAAAGCGGGAAGGGGGCGGGGGGGTCTAGCCGCTGCCACCGCCCCCTCCCTCCCAGAGCTGGCTTTCCCGGGGCCTCCGCGGCTGCGGGGTCCCCGGGAAAGCAGGAAGGGGGCGGGGGGGTCTAGCTGCCGCCCCCTCCCTCCCAGAGCCGGCTTTCCTGGGGCCTCCGCGGCTGTGGGGTCCCCGGGAAAGCGGGAAGGGGTGGGGGGGGTCTAGCCGCCGCCGCCCCCTCCCTCCCAGAGCCGGCTTTCCCCGGGCCTCCGCGGCTGCGGGGCCCCCAGGAAAGCCGGAAAGGGGGCGGGGGTCTAGCGGCGGCGGCGACAGCGGGCGCCCGGTTAGGGCAGCGGGGGGCGCTTTTTTGGGGGGGGGGCATTTGGCGCCCCTGAGGCTGGGGGCGCCCTAGGCGAGCGCCTAGTTCACCCAGTGGGCGATCCGGCCCTGACATCCTGTGAAGACCATCCCAGGATGAAAAGCTGGAAGCTTCTTCCCCAAAGAGGTAAAAAGCCACCCACTTTCTCAAGATGCTTCTCAAACTGCAAACTGATAATCAAATCTGAAGTGAAGGCAGCTGTTTTGTGGGCTTGCTGTGGAGCAACAGAGCCTTTATGTAGTCTGTACAGGTCCCAGGCTGGCCCTTCCCACAATCCCTCCCACCTTTAAGGAAAGAAGAGTTTGGCCTGTAAATGGCATCCTCCTAAAATGAATCAGCAGGTCTTGAGGTGACATTGGTGCTACTAGTATGTGAAACTACCAACCCAGTTGTCTCATTGGTTAGGTATTTCTCCTGGCTGTTGTTCAGTGTTGCTAAACTGGAACTATTCTGTTAGAGATGAATGATTCCCTGCCTGCAATATCTTGGCTGAATTCCAGTCTCCTGCCGCATGCACAGCATTTGTTTGTGTTTCTTCCCAGCTGCAACAAAATCTGCAAAAATTCTCTGCTGCAAGGAAACTAGAGTGATGTCGTCGGAGGATGATACTGGTGGGGAAGCCTCCGGTGGTAGTTTCTGGGAGGTAAGAAAGGACTAGGGCTCCTCTTGGGGCAGGGAAGGGAGTACTGAGAAACAGTGATCCATCCCTCATGGCTTCTGTACGCCCCAAAGAAATTAGTACCAAATAAAGCCTGGAATGTGTGATCAGAGCACAACACCCTGTCCCTGATGACTTGTCCTCCCATTCGGTATTCCTGCAGAGAATTTGGGTGGGAGCCATTCTGCAATTCAGAAGGCTAGCCTGTTCCACATTGGAGCATTATGCATTGCCTCTGGCTCCTAAGATAAATCTGGGAAGACCACAAAAAGGACTGACAGTATTCTCTAATTTCAGCCTGGCAACTACAAGCGGACAGTGAAGCGAGTGGATGATGGCAACAGGCTGTGTAATGACCTCGTCTCCTGCTTCCAGGAAAGAGCCAAAATCGAGAAGAGCTATGCCCAGCAGTTAACAGACTGGGCCCGCAAATGGAGGAATGCTGTGGAGAAGGGTAAGATGGAAAAGAGGCAGGTCACTCAGGTGTGGGACTGGCAGCCTCTTCAAGGGAGGCCTCCTTTCCTTTCCTTTCCTTTCCTTTCCTTTCCTTTCCTTTCCTTTCCTTTCCTTTCCTTTCCTTTCCTTTCCTTTCCTTTCCTTTCCTTTCCTTTCCTTTCCTTTCCTTTCCTTTCCTTTCCTTTCCTTTCCTTTCCTTTCCTTTCCTTTCCTTTCCTTTCCTTTCCTTTCCTTTCCTTTCCCTACTCCTCTCACCTACGGGTCTTGAGTAGTATCTATCAGACCCAGATGGTAATGCAGAAGAAAGGAAGAATTCAAGGCAGAGAGAACAAGAGCATGCCATACAAGCTGTCTGAGTTTTCATGGCCTGAACAAGAAATTTAGCTTTAAAAAGAATGTTTTCTAATCTAGAATCTATTCAACCATTTAGTAACTAAAATATCTGGAGGAGAATCATTCCACTGTTGCATAAAGGGTTTAATCCATTTATCTCTAGCCTCATTATACTATGGACATTCAAACAGAACATGAGTCACTGTTTCTATCTTGCCTAAACCACAACCGCAGTATCTACCTGAGAACCGTATCCCTAACATACTTCCTTCAGAAATTGCAGATGGTAACGCATTTAATTTTGCAAGCATAATTGTTCACCTATACCTTGGAATTGTGAGACCTAACAGATATTTTGGTATTGCGAAAAGCGGTAGGATACCAATATAGACAGAAGAATCTCAGCAGATGGTACTATTTTTACTAATCTCCATAATCAGCTGCTTAATAGTCGTACAAGCTAAAGGCCATCCTAATGCCAAAACTACATTCTCTGGACTCCCCAAAATATTCAAATTTTCTGCTATAGCCTGTTTCCATGAACTGGAGATGTTATCTGATTTCATATAATGTAATGAGCTTTTATCCTCTGTCAACATTATTTTGAGCTCAGATTTAAGGCCAATATCCAGGCTTTAGCTTCAACAGAATGCTGACCGAGTTCCAATCTAAGGGCTCTTCAAAGGAGGAAGGCAGTGGCAAGGAAAGCTGGTAGACTTAGATAGTACTAGACTCTTGTGATTTTTCCCACCTGACTTACCTACCCCTGCCCCATCAGGTAAAGTAAGCAGTTGAATAAATAGGGTTGCTCTGAGACATCTTTCTAGGAACCAGCACTTCAGAAGTGTTTCTCAAGGACTTGTCTTGCAACAAATGGCAAGTCTTACAAATGGCATTCAACAAGGCTAGTTGTTGAATTATTTCAGTTTTGCAGGACTGCCCTCTTGAAATTTATAGGATGAATTTGAGGAGGTGGGACAGGTACTGCTCCGTATAAAAATGTAATGGCCAGTGGCTTCTTTCAGCCACTGGCCTATGGATGAGTGCAAATTGTTGGACTAAATAGACTAAAGAATTCAGCCAGCATGTCAACAAGCACAGCAGAAAACCTTGTAGGAAGGGACCAGAAGCATCCTTTTGCCTAGCAATGCAGCAGGGCTGTGAGCAATGCTTCCTCTAAGCTGTGGAGTCCTGTGAGCAAAAATTCTACTTTGTGAGCTACTGGCATCAAAGTTGTGAGTGAGCGATTTGGCTACTGTATAACTTAGTTTGCTCTGGAGCCATTCTTCCGGAGCTATGACAAAAACATGCGAGCCAGAGGCTAAAAAACTGTGAGCTAACTCAGCTTAGAGGGAACACTGGCTGTGAGTGAGGTTGATGAATAGGCAGTGAGGAGACTTAATTACACTTAAGCAATGTTGACCACTTGTACACTTGTAGACCCATGGCCAATAGCCATCATCTATACTTGCTCCTCCTGCATAACTTTTGAACACACACAAATGAAGGTGACTTAGGCTGCAGTCACACACACTAAATAGTCCACTTTCAGTGCACTTTCCAACTGGATTTTGCCAGTTCACACAGTAAAATCCAGTTGGAAAGTGCACTGAAATTGGATTATTTAGTGTGCGTGATCGCAGCCTTATTCTCTGTCAGATCATTGGTCTGTCAAGGTCAGTATTGTCTGCTCTGACATAAGCTCTCCAAGGTTTCAGGTAGAGAGGCCTTTCACATCTAACCCAATCCTATTGATTGGAGATGCTGGAGACTGAACTCTTTACTTTTTGATTGCCAAGCGGATGCTGTCCCACTGAATCACAACCCCTCACCACTTCTTTGGGCAGCAGAATACAAACCTACCATGAGCATTTGAAGGACTGATGGTGTTGGTAAGGGATGAAGGCTGGTTTCTGAACCTGGTTGCTGGATTTGGCATCCTTACATTGCCATGATGCCTTGGTTGGTTCTTCTAGGCCCTCAGTATGGCACACTGGAAAAAGCCTGGCATGCATTCCTGACTGCTGCAGATAAGCTCAGTGAGATCCATCTAGAAGTACGGAATCGCCTGGCTGGTGAAGACACAGACAAGATAAAGGCATGGCAGAAGGAAGCCTACCATAAGCAGATGATCGGTGGCTTCAAAGAGACAAAAGAAGCAGAGGACGGGTTCCGCAAAGCTCAGAAGCCCTGGGTGAAGAAGCTGAAAGATGTGAGTGAGAGGTGTGGTTGGGAGGGGGAGGCAACACCCAAGACCTTGAACATACTCTGCCTAAGAATTGCCTTTATGCTGTATCTTGCAATTGAATAAACTGTTTGGCCACTTAGCCATTGCTTGTATTGGGCCTTTATGTTACAGGCAGGTGTTTCTGAGATCCTGACTCCAAAGCTTGCCAAATTTGGATGAGCTCATGTACAGCACAGCAGTCTCTTTCATCTGTGGGTATTATGGGTGGATGTCCAAGTTAGGAAGTGTTCTTTGTTAGGAAAGGCTGCAGCTCTCTGCATTGACAAAAAGCAGTTCTGCAGCTGTCTGGTACAATATTTAAAGTGATATCTGTGTTAGGTGGAAACTTCAAAAAAGAATTACCATGCTGCTCGGAAAGAAGAGAAGACTGCACAGACACGAGAGAATCATGCCAAAGCAGATTCTACCATCTCACAGGAACAGATGCGTAAACTTCAGGAGCGTGTGGAGAAATGTGTGCAAGAAGCAGAGAAGGTACCTGATGTAGGAAAGCAGAATTTGGGCTGAGAAGGAGTTTTAAAAGCACTGTGGAAGGAGGCAAAGGCCAACTTGGTTTTAGACACTGGTAGCTGACTGATTTTCTATGAGTGAGGAAGAAACACAGTGCCTCAGTGAACTGATGTTCAGATTCTTGGGCCTCATCCTTGGGCATACCTTCAGTAGACAGAGAGTGCTAGGGATAAGAAATTGAGGGGCTGGAGGCACTGTTGTAAAGAGAGGAGGAGGTAAATAGAGGCTGGGCTGGATACCTCCCCTAAATCATGTGGGAAACTTTCCTGTGGAAGCAAGGACTAGATAAATGAGCCACTGCACCCTGCTTCTCTGGCAAAATCAGCAACAAAAGATTTGCTACAATGGTCAAATCACAGGCCCTTGTGCTTTTAGCTAAAGGGCAGATTTAGGCTAGTGTTGTACACAGAGAAGGAGCTGAGTAAGACTATTGGCTCATGACTGTTTGTTTTTCTGGCTCCCCATAGAGCAAGGATCAATATGAGAAGATGCTGGAGGAGTTGAACCGATACAACCCTCGCTACATAGAAGACATGGAGCAAGTTTTTGAAAGCTGCCAGGAGGCAGAGTGCAAACGCTTGTGTTTCTTCAAGGAGATGTTTTTGGATCTGCACAACCATCTTAACCTGTCTACCAATGAGAGGTGTGTGTGTGTGTGTGTGTGTGTGTGTGTGTGTGTGTGAGAGAGAGAGAGAGAGAGAGAGAGAGAGAGAGAGAGAGAGAGAGGGAGAGAGAAATCAGACAGTTATATGCCCTGTGGATTCCACCGTGGCAGGGAAGAGTTGTTGTTCAGTCCAGGAAAGGCTATCTGTGCACTATAGACTGTCCTATTGTGCGTAGCACCATGCTAATGTAGCTGCTCAACAGAATTGTTCATGCCTTTCCCCCACTTCTCTTCACTGCAGTTTCCATGCACTTTACCAGGATCTGTATCAGGGAATAATGGCTGCAAATGACAATGAGGATCTGAAGTGGTGGCGCAATGTCCACGGGCCAGGCATGGCTATGAACTGGCCTCAATTTGAGGTAGGATATTTCTGTCTCTGGCAGGATGCACTACAAAACTTCTCCTGCAAAGCATATTTAATTTTGCCTTCTTTCATTCTACCTGAATAAATACTCTACTTCTAGAAAAAATGCTTTTAAAAAAATACAGCATAATATGCACAACACAGTCAAACAGCAGCTCAGGTCCATCTCCTTGTTGAGAAAATGGTGGGCTCCAGAATACAGTCTTTATTTCTGAGCCCATTATTTTAAAAAGTATGGTAATGGTTCAAGTGTGTGCAAACAGAGCGTGCCCTGGGTGATGCTGATGACCTCTGAGACCTACACATTTTTCAACTGATCAGTGCTGTGGGTCCAACTGTACCAATTTCTTGGCTAGGCCTGAATCAGCCGATACACTGTGTGTCTAGGAGGACTGGGGCATGTCCTATGAATTCTTTCTCTAGTATTCATCCCCACATCTCCTGAAAGTCAAACTAATTGTGACTGTGACTGAATTTCTACTAAAGCACATTAGGGCCAGGATGGAAAGGATATGCAAGTTTTGTTCATACTCCTCCACCCCACAAAAAGACCTCTTTCCCCCCCAAGGTGAAGAACTAGGGCTGCTGGGCTTCCTGCTATGGTAGTAGGCATTCTACTGGCAGCCCTCAGAGTGATGGCAGAAGAAAAATGTTAGAAAGTGACTTCACTGATGTCTGTACGATATATCCAGAGAAGACCCAAAAGTGACATGGGTTAGCTCTAGGAATTGCCTCAAACCCTATGGCTTTACTTCAGGGCATCCCTGGAAGTGATGTAGCAACATTAGTGATGTCACATGCCCCCTCATGTCTCCACCTCCAACCCTCCCACTGTTTGCCAGGCTTGGCTGGATAACCCTATAAAGAACAGCAGGAGTGATGGTGGAACACAGATTGGGAGAGAGTTCACAACCACCTAGGCCTGGCTTTAGTGCAGTTTGAAAGCACACTCTAGGTTTTAATAAGCATTTGCTGATGACTCATTTCTGACCCTTGGGCCTACTGCCATCCTCCCTAGTATAACCATGAGTGATAGTCTCTAGAATTGTCTGTTTTGTGTAATGGAAAAGTTGTGTCCCCCTCAGACCTCTGCATCTTTTTCATTTGTGTTGGGAGGAAAATATTCATTTAATTAAAAGGTTTTTGGAGCTGCGGACCAAATATTTTCTCCCTTCCAGGAATGGTCTCTGGAGACACAGCGACCAATCAGCAGGAAGGAGAAAAGTGGGAAAAGTAATGAAGATGTGACCTTGACCAGTATTGTGCCGGCAGGGGATGGAGTCAAACAGACCCCTCCACAGACAAAGCAAAGGTAAAGGCAGCAGCTTGTGTCATTCAACCCCAGAGCAGGAAAAGCAACACTACTGGCAAGGTGGATGATTTGTTGAAAATGGAGGATGGAAGATATTTTGTATTTTTGTCTCCCTCTTATGGCTTTATTAATTAATATTCTCCAAAGTGGAGTCCTTGCAAGTTGTAAGATAAACTTAAAAGACTAATGGGATGCATCCTGTAGTCTCTTGTTGGGGCCAGCTGGGGAGAGACACAGCTAGTGCTGGCATCCTGCACCTCTCTACTCCCCCCTGATGTGGCTATACTTTGATTTGTTCTATCCCTTAACAGCCTCATAGAGTGAGGATGCTGGCAGGATATTCCCACCCAGCTGTCACTAGCCTTGGGAAATACACTCTTCCAGCTGGAACTCCAGTAGGTCTGGATTCTCAATCTGCATTTGTTTCCTCCATTAAAAATGTTAGAACTGCTTGGGTGGAACTTTCCTTATAGTCATGTATCCCTGTATTGAAGCTGGTAACGGCAGGCTTTCTGGATTTCTAGACTTTAATATGGAGACAGACACATGAATTTCTGCTCTCCTATACTACTCCTAGCTTAGATCTCATCAGTGTAAAACCTGCTACATTGCCATAAATGACGTTTGGCACTAGAAGCAGAGTAATGTGGCACGGAGCTGTTCATCTGCCTTTCCCAGTTAAAGGCCTTATTTGCCAATCCACAGGTTTTCACACCAAGAAGAGCAAAACAGCCACCTCTATGATACCCTGAGGGCCTCAGCATGTATGAAGTTAGTATAAATATTCTCCAGGAATTATCTATATACCGGGTGTCTCTCCCATCTTTCTTTTCCTTGCAGCATCTTCTTGCCTTTTAGTTAAGGAGATGAGCACTGTAGCGTACTCCCTTTTTCTCCAAATGGATTATACTGCCACTTTGCCCTAAACTGGAACCACTTGGCATTCCTTATGGTGGTGCTAATCTTCACCAGACTTACTTAAAGTTACATGATAAATGGAGCTGTTGAATGCTTACCATCTTGCTAGTTTTCTGGTCTTTTTCAGACAAGACACTCACCTTTTCCACCTGTCTCTTATATATATCTGAAAGTATTCTTTTATTCATAGAAAACTGCATGATTTGCATGGGGTGGGTGGGCACATTTTTATTGTGAACACTTAAATTACCTTTCTTTTCATTCTCCCTCTCCCCATAAACTTCTATAGTGGGGGCAAAGAAGAGATCTCGGAGTGGTCAGATGAGGACACTCCAAAGAAGTGCCTGGAGGTCAATGGGCATGAGGAGGACATAAAGGTACCAGGTGTACGGGTGCGAGCACTGTATGATTACGCAGGACAAGAGGCTGATGAGCTGAGCTTTAAAGCAGGTACAAATGCACTAACCTTCTAATTTGCCTGCCATTCTTCTCTTGGGCTGATGGATGGAAAGTTCCCTTTAAGATCTGGCTGGGCCCTGGACTCTTCTCACCAGGTTTCTGAGAGAATCCTACACAATCATTTCATTGAGCTGTTCAGGAAAGGAGTTGGCAGTCTGTGCTTAAGGTACTGCAGAGGGGTGGCTTAGTAATGAAATGCAGAAGTATTGTTTTTTCCCCCAAAGCAAAAGTTTCTGGGAAAGGCCCCAATCTGGCTGAGAGGACAATCTGCAATGTAGCAATGGAGTTTCTCTAAGCTGCCATTCCTGAGTCTTCTCGTGCAAAGCCAGGACAAATTCTGACAAATTATTCTCCTGCATATTTCCATGTAAGAAACAATTAGTTCTGTCAAAATAGACCAGTGTTTAGTATAGTGAAGTGACTTTACTTGCTCACACTGCTGGAGGCACAACCAGACTTCAAGAAATGATCTCCAAGCCTGCTGTAAGTTGGAGCTAGGAAGCTTCCAACAAAAAGAAGTAAACTCTAGAATCGGGGTGGGGGGGCTGCTAACCAAAAGGTGACCTTTTGAATGTAAGTCACATGTGCCTAGTTAGGTGGAGAGGTGTAATTAATTCCAAACAGTGATGTGATAAGCTGAGCACTGTTTTTGCTTTCTTGGATTTCTGGGAACATGGTAGTTGTTAGTGTTAGGATTGCTGCGTGACTAGTGGCTCCACAGTCAGTTACTTTAAGGGACTGCTATGTGACTAGTGATCTGATCCCACCCAAAGTACTGCAGAAGATGAAGAACATGGAAGAATTGAATCTGACAGCTTCAATATATTGAGGAGTGAAAAGTGCATATTATAGGGACCATCTGGATCTTGGGAACATCTTTCATTCATGCTTTAACTTTGTTATTTTTGCAAAAATATGACTCTCTCTTCTTGCAGGTACTAAAATCTTTCTGACCCAGCAGTGAGACTGCATGAAGCCTCTGTCTCAGCTGCTTAGTTGGTATTATTAAATGATGGAGTACCACAGGAATCTCTAGCATGAAGGTCAAGAGATGACTGTGCAAATAAAACCAAATAATTCTTGGTTGCTAGTTGTGCACACCAAGTTCTGCCAGTATGTGGGCATGGTTTGGAGTGAACTGGGGGTGCCAAAATGCAAGATGCTTTCCCATCTTCTCCCACGGGAGAAGATAAGAAGGGAAGGGGTGCTGAGCTATTTATATTCCAGATCTGAAAGCCAAAGTGATCTGTTGTAGAACTAGTATACCTGTCAAAGAATAATTCAACATTTTCTATTTGGTTTGTAGGCTTCATAGCATATGCTTAATTTGGTCACTCCCCTCTTTTTGAAACTTGGGTTGGCACATCATTAAAGCGCACTTATCCCATGTAAATTATATCATAATCTGCCTCCATATTAAGTAAGGCCAATCACTTACATTGATGGCCCAAAAGATAAGCAAGTTGTTTTCACTGTGTACTATTTTTAAATTGACATTTCCTTTCAAAAGTGGAGGAGATAAAAATGGTGGTTGTCTTGTGCTTTTTGTGGCATGCAGAGGTCAGGATGGTTGTGCCTGTTGCAAGTAGCCTTTAATGTCACTAATTGCTATGTGTGAATCCTGCATGGCTGTTTAAAATGCCAGAGTTGACTCTATAGTACTGTAGCCAATTGAGAAGGCACAAAGATACTGGAACTGAACCCAGCTGTTTCTGCCTGAGGGCTGTTTCTCTAAGATGCTCCTCTATAGAATGGTCTTGTTGCAACAGACCCACTGTAAAATAGCTGGGGTGGGTGAGAATAGAGGCTGACACTGATAATACTTGGAAAGGGACTCACTGGTTTAAATAGAACTGACTGAATAAATGGCATGTATCCTACCTTAGACTGGAGGAAGGCCTCAGACTTTGTTCAGTGCTTACTATTTCTGCCCATGGTGTACATGTGCTGGAAACTGTGGAAGGCAGGACGAATGTGCTCATGACAGTTTAGTGAACACTTGGTCAATAGATAAGAGTGGGTTGGTGGGTCTTTGTCTCAATTATTCTGAGTCTTTTTTTTTAATCTCTAGGCGAAGAGCTAATGAAAATCAGTGAAGAGGATGAACAGGGTTGGTGCAAAGGCCGGCTTCAGACTGGTCAGGTTGGACTGTATCCTGCTAATTATGTTGAGAAGATCCTTTTGTGATTGCTTACTCTCCTTCCCTCCCGCCAACCTTTTAAGGTGTGCGTCTTGCGTGCAATTCTGCCAGAGGCCACTAAATCATTGGCCTTCCACTCGCGTTGAAAACCATGTGCAGCATGGACTGCTTGAGGGCCCTCTTGTAACCAATGCTTCATTTTAAACTTCTAGAAATATGGTGATTTTTCTAATAAAGATGTATACGATTTTCTGAATCTGAGTGTTGTAAGGGATTGATGGTGGAACAGGGACACTACATAGCAAATTTCTTGAAAACCTTTTTTTGCTTAAACAAACAGTGAGAAGACAACAACAGATCTCTTTTAGCTGGACAAGAGGATCCAGCCCTGGTCCTTGAAGCCAACAGTGATTGTTTTAGACACCCTCTGCAAAAATGGCAGCTCTTTTGAAATTTACTCCACAACTCAAACCCAGCTGGCCATTTTGGCTACATACCCACCACTCCTGCTAGAAATACAATGATCATCAACCATGCATCCATAACCAATTCTTGAATCTATTATCAGGTTTTATTACTGTCTTGCTGAGTTTTCCACCATGCTTTCAGTACAGAACAAATGAATGAGTTGCAATACAATGCTGTGCAGAGTTAGTCCAGCCTAAGCCCATTGACTTTAATGTACTTAAAATGGAGTAACTCCGTATAGGGTTGCATTGTTGGATATCTTCCCTAATTCCTGTGGTGTCTTGATAAATATTTTTGAAATTAAAATACCTAGTAAGGATCCTGAATTAAAGTAGATGTACTGCAAGATCTTTTGTAAGCAGAGAACTCTCTTGAAGCAGTTTCGTTAAAAGATTTCCTTGTGGGATTTTCTTTTTCCCTTTAAACGATGTTCATTCTATACAAAGTCATTTGTGCAAAGGCACGGGGCTGCAGTAAGCAAAAGTTTCACTTTCTTGGTTTCTGTGCTGATAGGGGAGGGGGGCTGGGAAAACACAGGAGTTACACAATATAGGAAAAGGGCAGAAAAACACACTACAAAGAGAGGAAGATGACAATCAGTGCTCAACTTCCTGTATGCTACAGAAAAACTGTCATTGCTTTTGGTGGATGAAAGAGAGACCCGATTTGGGACTATCATGATGAAATTCTTTCTCTGGGTAAAAAACCCAAAAATGTGTTGCAAAGCTTACGTTTGACAAAGACTCAGGAAATGGCTGAAAGAATTAGAAAAATGCTAATTGGAAGAAAATGACTTTGTGGATAAAGATGTGGACAGGTCTGCACAATCTGGATCAACTGGTTTGTAAAGTCAACACTTTTCTAGATGCATTCCATGCCTCTTATTATTTAACAATTAAGTTCTTAAGGTCTTTGTGATGGTACTGCTGTTTTCTATGTTGTAAGAAAATTCTTTAGCTAATCCTTAAGGTTTGTTTTTCATTCTGAAACTACATTTAAAACTTAGATTGCAACAATACAAAAACGATTGCAACAATACAAAAAAGCTGCAGTAAGAGAAATCCAGACTTGTTTATTCTCTTAAGAAGAAGCCACATCCTTTATATTACATGCCCCTTTAACTTTGGAACTTTATGCTGAAATATATATGGAATAGAGATTTATGGCTTTACCATTCTGACCTGTGGGTATGAGCCCATATTTTCTCCATAAGAAATAAACGCACACAACCCCATCTTATCCTTATTTACACAAAAGTAAAATTCTAGTTAGTTCAATAGGGCTTACTCAAGTAAGTATGCATAATAGTCCTTTGTGCATTGCTGGGAAAAAGTGAACAAAAGACGCCAGTGAAGCACAACGGATTATGAATATCTGCAACTTCAGAGTCCTCTGCAGGTATCCCAGTACCAGTGTTGTAACTAAATGTACTTCAGACAAACTGTTATTAGCAAGTCAGAGATTTTTCATTCACCCAGGAAAACTAACATGGTTGAGTTTAAGGACCACCAAGATAACACAGGTGAAAAGATTATTTGGTTCATTTATGCCATAAATTCACCTTTTCATATAGTTAAATATTTCATTGACATGGTTGAAGGATAATGTCCAGACCACACTCTGCCTGTTAGTGTAGACATCAGTGAAAGATTGTTAGATATGTTATAAAAGAAGGAACTTAGACCGTGTACAAAGAATACTGATGGGAAGTTTGCCAGTTTGCCAGTTACAGCCCTCAGTGTACACAATGATCCAGTAATATGTGCTTGTGTGACAACAGAAAATCTTTCAGAAACTAGAGATATATCAAGAAATGTCTACAAAGCAGAGTATTAAAAGTGATGGCGGTAACTGAACTAAAATACATGCAGCTTTGTCACTGACAATGCTGCAAACATTGCAAAGCTGAAAAGATATCTAAAAGAGAAAAATGAAGGATTTTAAAATCTAATCCAAAAGGCTACAGTGGCCATTTAATGCATATTTTAAATAAAAAGTACTTCTGCAATTTTAACATTTTCATTTGTTCCTGGAGAACACTTTCATAACAGTGATCTCGCTTCAGTTTCAGGACAGGAGAGATTCTCCCTCAAGAAATGCAATGGAATTGCTATGACCTGGATAGCCCAGGCAAATCCGATCTCGGAAGCTAAGCTGGGTCGACTCTGGCAATTACTTGGATGGGAGACCTCCTTAGAATGCCACAGGTGGCAAGTGGGGGGCAGGCTTTATCCAGCCACCTCTCTGAATATCCTCCAGGCCCCCAGTAAGGGGTCAGTCACCAGAGGTTGCCATGACTTCCAGGTGCACTCACATGCACGCACATATGAACATGCATGTGTGAAAAAAATAATAAGAAATCCAATCCCCCCCCCCCGAGAAATGCAATGGAATTCAGTGGTTGGTTGAATTAAAAATTCATTAAGAACAGGCTTATTCTTTCAGAATTGTGATGAAACTTGTGACAAAATAGATAGGACTGTTTCAGCCACTGGATTAAACAGATGCTCAGTATACTAAAGCCTATATCCATAGTCATGGACAGACATTGGAAAGATAAGCTGCTACATTGCTGAGGCTGCTGACATCTGGAGGCTCTCCCAAGATACTAAAGAAAGAAATGACTACCAATAAAGTTAAACTATAAGCAATACAGAATGGAACACTGGACTTGCTGTGAAGATTTCTCTTTCTTGAAGTAGAGGAGGACACTCTGAGACATTTGGATACTCTGTTTCCCAGAGTCCCTGAAGGCAGGAAATGGGTTACTGTTCTCTGTCTTCAGTAGGAAGGGAGCACCTGCCACCTTCACTTGGGACACTTCCACAGCGCAGTCCCTGACTGCTAGGTGTGTCTCCCAGAGACCAGAATATCTGGTCTTAAACTCAGGGGGATGGACGGACATTACTCAACTGGACTACAAACAAGAACAGAACAGGGGAAATAGTCAACTGTTGTGGAAAAAAAACATGAGAAAGAATGAAGAATGTCAGCATTGAGGTTGGCCTGGCAGCCATACCCTCTTCCCAGACAAGTCACAGACATCTCATCTATCAGGGTGGGTCTGGAATGTTCTCTATTTCAAGTAAAAGGAACCTTCATAGTAAGTCCAGTCTTCTGTTTTCACTTGAAGAAAGGAGGACATTCTGAGGTGTTTGGGATCTTACCAAGCAGTTCATTCAAACAGGAGGGAGAACCACCAGCCAATCCTGCCCTTTAAAGTCCCATGACTTGTTGTAGGACCCATCAGCCGAAAGCTTCATCGGATGAGGCAATGGAGTACATTTTATAATGCATAATGAATGTGGTCACTGATGCCTGAGTGGCCAACATGCAGGTGTTGACAATGGAGGCATTTGTATTGAAAGCTAATGCCAAAGTAGCTGCACTCTTTATTTAATGTGATGTAATGCTCTCTGATGCTTGTAGACCTTAAGAGGAATATGCTACTGCTATACATTTCCTTATCCACATGTTAAGGGTAGATTGGAGACCTTTTGCCTTGATCACAGGATGAAAGGCTACAGACAAGAGAGGCTAGATAGCTAGATAGGCACACTGACCTTTTCTGCCACTGTCCCCTTTGAAATGCAGGTTGTGTTTTCAGGGACCATTTCCCCTTCCTTCTCTCTCGCTTTGATGAAGACAAGCTCTCTTCCTGCACGCGCCAAGAGAGAGATACGTGGTCCTCTATTGGCACCATGAGGCAGATGGCTTTTTCACCATCTGCTTCCATCCTTTAGCTAGTCAGTACTCTATCAATTTCTACTCTTTCCTATCCAAAATGTACTTCTCAAATAAAGAGAGAAGTTATTTCTCTTCTAAACTTGCAACATGGCTCTGTGTAGCTTTGTAAGCCGAGTAACCTTGCAAAGTGACGCTGCCACATTTGTAGCTTTATTGAAGCACTCTGCTAACCAATGGTGACTGGACTAACCACGCCAGTTAACCTTAATACAGAGTACTGCCTTATCCTTTTGAAATAGACACAGGCCCTTAGCTATAGAAAGTACACCCACCTCTGACACACATCTGGCCAATGTAACCTCCACTAAGTATAACATCTTGAGGGAAAGTAACTTCAGTGGAACCTTTCTTATTGGTCTGAATGGAGCTTTGGCAAGGGCTTGCAATACTAAGCGTAGTCTCCAGGAGGGAAAACAGTGTACAGCTGGAGGGTGTGTGAGGGAACCACCCTGCAAAAAACCACATTATTTATTTATTTATTTATTTTATTCGATTTATGCCCCGCCCTCCCTACCAAGGCAGGCTCAGGGCAGCTGTGAAACTAGGGTGTTGAGACAGAGCAAATCCTTTGACAGGGGACAAGATGGTCTATGAAGCATGTTTGAGCTAAGTCCTTGAGATACACTATCCTGTAGAAATGACATGATTTGGGGTAGACTTTCCTCCTGCACTGCCTTAGATGACTGCCCAGGGTCCAGATGACTGTGACTGAGCCAGTCCACCTGCACACTGAAGGAATCCCTTATGTATTCTGCCTGCAGACAGGCTAGGTGAGTCCCAGCCCAAGACAGCAGAGCTGCTGCCTCCTGTTGATGGTGCCTGGACCTGGTGCCTCCTTGACAGTTTATGTCGGCTTTTGCTGTTGTTTGGCTGTCTGAACAAGGACAATGAGATCAATAATCTGATCCTGGAAGTGGACTAGGGTCAAACGAATAGCCCAGAGCGCCAGTGAGTTTATACTCTGAGAGGCCTGTACCTCCTGTGGTTGTTGAGGAACTTGAGATGCAGGATGGTCCTCCAGTTCCCATTGCATTTTGGTGCCATGAAGAAGACTTGAGTAGACACCTGAGTGTCTTAAGTACGACAGAATTGGTTTGATTGCTCCAAACTGCAAGTGATCTATGTGTTTAGGAATCTGTTCTATGGGGTCCAGATGAATGTAATTGAGTATCCATGGGAGATGGTCTCTTGTGCTTATCTGTCAGATGTAGAGAGCCTGAGCAAAGAATTGTAGCAGCCCTTCCACCAGCAGCTGGCTGGCATCAGTTAATCTACGGACACTTCTTTGTCTTGTCTAGGGCAAGGTTTTGACCAACAGTAGATTAAATGGTCTATATCCTTGTCTGGAACTGGACCAGCAGGACTTCTTCAGTAGTTACAAAAATCTGAGCAAGGACTGGTGTGACCAAAAGGACTGGGAGCCATATTGCTTGGATTTCCTGTCACTTCTTTTACTTGAGAAGTGCTTGACTGCCTACTTGTCTTTTGTCTCCACTAGGCTCTTATTGGGATGATCACCAAAAGCTTTCCTCCTAGAAACAGCCTAGTAGCTAAATTAGCCTTTTAGAGGCATTGGTGGTCCAAGTCTTGAGCTACAGATTTTTGTAGGCTATGACTGCAAAGGCCATGGCTCTGGCTGAAAACTTCATGGAGTCCAGGCTAGCATCTGAACTGAATGAAGCAAATGGCTCTTTGTAGCTTGTGGAACTAAGCTGACCAATGATTCCTCTAGTATGAATATTCCCTGAAAAATTTTCTTAATGGAAGGACACAGGCCCTTGCTATGAATGAACTGGCTGCTAAAGTTTTTATAGATAGAGCCAATACCTCATGGGAACTATGGAGAGTACTATTGCTTTTGCAGTCAGTGGTGTCCTTTAATGACCCCACACTCTCTCTGGGCATGTCCAGACTGGAAGACAGGCTTGCTACAGGGGTATCCATTGTGAGAAATTGGAGAAACCTGTTGGCCTTAGGAGAGAAAGAGTATAGCTTCCTGGACCAGACTATAT
This sequence comes from Gekko gecko, assembly GCA_029375565.1. Lineage (NCBI taxonomy): Eukaryota > Metazoa > Chordata > Lepidosauria > Squamata > Gekkonidae > Gekko > Gekko gecko. The sequence goes on along the minus strand of JAPDNY010000003.1, from coordinate 156,993,044 downwards.
GGAGCCTCTGGGCAACTGGCATGGCCCAATCCTCTTTAATTTGAGGGAGAAATGAACATGTCTCCTAGTTTCTTAGCATCAGACAGAACTTCAGTGTACCCCTTTGGGTCAGCAAGTTGATCTGCCTTAGGGACCAAGTACTTGAGCATTTTAAGTTCCCCCACTGAAAAAAGCTGTGATGGACTGTAGTTTAAAAGCTCATAAGTGCTGTATAAACATGTAATGGACTGTGAAGGGTTAATGCCTCACAGAGCCAGAGAGCCTTGAGTGACAAGCTGCTCAAAGGGATTTGATTGGCTAGCATCAGTGGAGCAGAAAGACTTGGGAACTGACTGCTGAAGAGAACTCAGTTTGAATTCAGCCCTGACTGTGGAAAGTTTAGCTGTGACTGAAAACAGTTTCATACTGACTGAAGACTGGGAAGGTTGGCAAGGAGGAGTGGGTGGATCAGTGAAGGCCCGCATTCAGGCCAGGAAAAGGGATAGATCTTCTAGTTAGAGAAGAGATTCCCTGCCCAGTTGAAAGGGAGGTATCTCTGAAGAATGGAGTGATCTCTGATGTGCTCAGAGAAGGATTCTGGGTGCTTGTTACTGTATCCCTTCCTTCTGAAACCTGAAGAGTCAGTTAAACTCAAGAAAGTGAACTGGAGTATTTAGGAAACACTGAAACAAAAGCCTCTCATTGCAAAGATTCTAACACTGTGTGAAAACCTTCAAAACTCTCAATTGCTGGAAACATATGAACTATAATTTGTGAAAATATTGTTACCTCAGAATTCTTATTGATTTACCTCAGACATTTCACCCCAATTTCACCTGATCTTTCCCTCTCTATGTTGAATAAAATATTTGAACATTATAAAGCTTCTTGTGTGCAATTTCAGAAGTTCAGAGGGTGATCATGTCTCTTCCCTCAAGTTTCTAGGCTGAGCCAAAATAAAGATACAATAGTGTAAGGGTGGAACACCAATATATCTTCAGATGAGAAGAAAATAGATGAAGAGGCTGCTTAGTCAGAAAGGAAGAAATAATGGAGGAAAAAATCCTGTGTCTGAGTGAGGGAATGGGTCTAGGCTGTCATAAAGCTGTTCAGAATACTGCTCCTGGTGGGAGAGGGTCATCCTCATCTGCCAATTCTCCCTCATCCCTTCCTGACTCCTGGTCTGATTTCCTTGAGAAAATAGTCCTCCTCTTGTCTCTGGGAAGAAAGAGTGTGGGGGTGACGCATGGAGTGCTTTCTAGCAGTCCTGGAAGGCCCAGTTTGGAAGAGGCAAATCATTTTGGATCTCCTTGTGTTGAAAGTCAAGAACTGTTTTTGCTGTCTCCTGCCTCAGACTTCAGAGGAAGATTACAAGAGAGTTAGAGAGACAGAAAGGACACAGAGCATCCTTTCCTTCTGTTATCTGAAGTCTAGATTGCTATACTATTCTCAGGACTATTTGCTTCCTTCTGGCATCTTCCCCCTTGCCCACACCACATTGCATCTTGGCAACATGAGAGCAGGATGCTTTCCTGTATCTCAAACCATCTAGTTTAGATTAGGTTAGAGAAACTCTCTCCATTTTCCTATCTAGTATGGAGTTCCTTAAATAAAAGATCAGTTTTCAAATACAGTGAGGCTCAGTATTACTTTGTTATTTTACATGCTTGCACACACACACCAATGGGCTCTGCTGTGTTAAGCCTTGGGCACTCTGCAAAACACAATTCCTAACACTTTGCAGAGCCTACCATTTGGAAGGAACCCAGAGAGGGGGAGAGCAGGCCATCGGCTGATGTATTTTTCTACTGGATTGGAGAACATGCTACTCTGGTCTCCCACTGCTGATTTACAAATTGCTCGATCCAAGCTTACAAGCCTAGGGGAGCAGAGAAATCATCCTCCCCCCTCCCCATTTTGTGGAATTGTGGGGAGTCCTCCCCTGCTTAGAAGGAGAGTTAGTTTTTATACCCCTTTTTTCTCTACCTTAAGGAGTCTCAAACCAGCTTACAGTTACCTTTCCCTTCCTCTCCCCACAACAAACAGGCACCTTGTGAGGCAGGTTGGGCTGATGGAGTTCTGAGAAAACTGTGAGTGGCCCAAAGTCACCCAGCAAGCTTCATGTGGAGGAGTGGGGAGTCAAACCTGGTTCTCCAGAGTAGCGTCCACTGCTCTTTAACCACCACACCAGTCCTCACAGCAGAACATACCTGTTCCTCATTGTCTACAGCCCTGGCCATCTCCCCTTACCATGTGCAAGCATCTGCTGGGCACACTTGGCTTTTCATGCCAAAAGTTACATGGCCATCCACATCCTCTTCTGAGCCCAAACAAGAGGCTGTTCTTGGGAGGCTGGGTGGGATGCTAAGCCAGCATTTTACAGCAGTAGCTTCCTCACAGGCACAAAGAAACTTTCATTATTTGGTGGTATTCATTCCCTTCAGACATTAACCAGGAGTGAAAAAAGCAGGAAAACTTGTATTTCAGTTTCAATCTATGAATGAAAATGACAGCAGGAATGCGGAGGATGAAATTTAGTTTACATTTAAGGTTGTTTAGTTAAAATATGACTGTTCTGTTTTTGGTTGTGTGCAATTTATTTCTAATTAACATTCTTAAACTACTGTGGCTTGATGCCGATAATAAGCAAAATTATCCATTTGAACTATTATGTACCATTTTCTAAAATTAGGAAAAATCAAATTACCTAAATTACATAGAGTACACCCTCCTCAGCAGTGTAAATGCTGTATTATAACTAGACATGTTTGTGTCCAGAATTGTACATTGCTTATGTAGAAAAGGTATTAATGGGAAGCTTGATTTAAATCTGCTCTTTTACTTGGTGACCTGAATCATGATTTAAATGCCCCCCCCCTTAAAGAAAAAGGCTTAGAATTCTCTGCCTGATCAGGTCTCCTAGAACACATGCACAGACTGTAGCACCGCTAAAGGCCATGGGCCTGAGACCTTGGAGAACCAATGCTAGTCAGAGGAAGCAAAGTTCTGTTCATCTAATGGTAGTCAAAACAGCGCTGAGCCTCATCCACTATGGTATAAAGCAGCAGTACATGCATCAAAACCTACTGGGTAGCAGATTATGACCCATTAATACGAATATGACACGAGCTAGGCAGTGACTCAGCTTTAAGACATGGCTGCAGTTGCTTATATATTTTTGATTTCTATCCTCAGTTCCCCCCCCTTCATTTAGTTTATTTCTATTTTTATGATGGACCAGATGCTGGAGGCCAAACCTGCAGGTGATCACTGACGGTGTTAACCAAACTACAGCTTCAACTTACATTAAAAAAATCCAGATGTACTATTGGAATCTTAAATATTGAGTGCATAATGTGGAAGTTAGGTGTGTGTGAAGAGGTTTATGGCTGATGCTATAGCCTCATGTAAGTGGAACTTCAAAATTGGCAATGGTGGGAAGTGCTGTCAAGTCTCAGCTGACTCATGGTGACCCCTCATGGGGTTTTCAAGACAAGAGATGAACAGAGGAGGTTTGTCCTCGTCTGCCTCTGCATAGCAGACCCTGGACTTCCTTGGTGGTCTACCACCCAAGTAGGATGGTACAATCCTACTTAGCTTCTGAGATCAAACAAGACCAGGCTAGCCTGGGCCATTCAGGTTAAGGTTCATACTTGTTACTGCTTTGCAATTTCTGTTATGTCTCTAATGACAGAATCATGCATGTTTACCAGAGCTTAAATCTTGCTCAACAAGAGCTAATATGGAATCCTGTATAATGTGATTTCACATGCAGAGAGGAGGAAAACGGTGCAAATATAACTTACACCAACTCCAAAAGTGAGAAATGAGGAGAAACATAGCAGGGGAATAATGAACTAAAAAGGTGACTATTTCCACAGTGGTTATGGGCACTGAAATGTATTTGTTTCTGTTGGGTGGCAGCAGAGCCTCACCCCTGCCATATGCTGAATCAGAGAGCGACTCCATCAGTGTCGTCTTCTTTAACTGGCAGTGGCTCCCCAGGTTCTCAAACAGAGATCCTTCACGTCACCTTCTTACTGAAGATGTCGGCGCTTGAGCCTCAGGCCTTCTGCAAGCAGAACAGCCCTCTAAGGATGCCAACCATCCTGTCAGTTACCTTGGATAAATAAGTTTGCTCATGTGGAAAAGTGGGCCAGCATTCCTTTTTCTCCTATTAGCTAGCGGTCAGGTGGCTCATTCAAAAGGCCTACGTGATTACACTGTCTCCTGAAACTAGGGGTTAAATTTCACATCATAAAAACTACTTTTGGGTCCCCCCCTCACTTCTATTTTTATACTGGAGGCTTTGGGGGCTGCTTAGTCTGCTAGTTCTCAGTGAGGGCAATGCTTGGACTCAGGGTGCCACCCGGCATCCGCTTGGACTATTATGAGAGGATTAGAGGCTTGAAGGAATCACACAGGAGGCTTGATGAAAACTACTAAGAAACAGGTTTATTTCAGTGGTATGCATGGCTTGGCTGTTCCCCCCCCCTTTTCTCCAGCCCTCTCATATTACAATAAGAAAGATAACAAAGCTTATTCTGCTGCAGGGTTGAAATTTTGCTACAGTTCTGTATTTGGTTTAAACCCTTGTAGAGATGTTGGGCTCAGTCTGGCTGAACTAATGTTTTGTCATGTGCAGCTCAGGGGCCAGGAGGGGACTGTCCAAAGTTCAAGGAAGAATAGCCTTATTAAAAGATGGCATATTTCAATACTCACCAGCTGTTTGGTCAGCTTCCTGCATCAGAACCCTGATTTCCTCTGTTGTGTAGATTCCAAAATGATTCAAAAAAAGGATGCAGCTATGGTCACTCCCCAGAAAGAATTGGCACAGCATCTCGGGTGCTAGTTTTATATTTGAGTTGCCTTTTCCTTGTGCCTTTATACAGATCCTTGGGGCTATTATAGAGAATTAAAGCCACCCTCATGCAGCCCAACACATCGGGTTGGGTTCATAGCAGTCTTGACAGAAGCTTGCACAGATGATTTCCTGCAGCTTGTGTAGCGACCATGCTTAGCCATGTGGCTGACATTTAGCAACAGGTGCAAGTCTGTTGAAATTCTAAGTACAGCTGCTGCAACAAGTCATCTCTTTCTTTCCTGGCCTAGCCTATTTACTGACCTGGCCCAATGCTGTGGTCATTCAGTGCTGGACTTTGCTTCTCTATGCCTCAAAGGTCAGAGCAGTGCTCTAATTCTGGCTGCTGAATCAGCTTTGCTCATACAGACCAGGGTGGAGCTAGAACCAGCAAGTCTGTCAGGAGTGAGGGGAAAGAGAACTGTTTGACTGGCTGGGGAAAAGGGCAGTGAGGACTGGATTAAAACAGAGCAGCAAGTTTCTCACCTGTAACTTTAACAGTGTAGACTTTTCCAAAATAAATAAATGTTTAAAAAGAACTTAAGCTTTTGTTCATGGATTCATAGGAGGGAAACACTATCTTTATAATACATCTTCATTTTCGAAGTTGGGCGGAAGAAAGGACTGAAGGAAGGCAAGCAGATTTGCACCGATAAGCTGTTGTTCCTTTGGGTAAAGGAGTAGAGAAAAGTGAAAAACAGGTCCTGCAACCAGGTACAACATTTTTACCATCAAGACCAATTCCATAGTCTTTGGATACCACAGATGGCTGCTTCCATGTTCCGATTATCTTTCATTTTCTTCATGTCCTCTGTAGTTCTCCTCTCTCCCATTTCTTGCAGCATTTTGGCTGGTGGATCCAATTTGCAACTGCCATGCTTTCCACATTCTTTTATTTTAGCAGGGCATAATGGGTTTTATATCTTCCAACAGTGACAATATAGCCCAGGAATGTTAGGACACTCACACCACTTCTTGTCCATGGTTAAATCTCTACACATACATATCCATAATTTATATTCTGTTCATTACTTTTTGTTGTTGTTGTTCAGTCACACAGTCGAGTCTGACTCTTTGCAACCCCACCACATCACGCCAGGCCCTCCTGTCTTACACTATTATAACACAACGGCCCCTCCCCAGCCATTGCTGTGACCGAACTGTGGTGTCCCTGCCAGTATATGCTTATATTTGTACTGGATTCAGTTGATTTTTCTATGCAATGACTGATCAGTTCTGCTTTCTCTGATGGCTGACCAGTTCACTCTAATCAGTAGTCTCTTTGGGGACTGATATAACTTGTGGATGTATTGAGGACAACTGCCCAGTCTAATTCTTTACCAGAAAGTCAGGCACCAGTGCTTGTAAAAGTCAAACAGCACAGTTCTTTATTACACAGAAAACTCAACAGGAGGATGGGATATATTTACACAGGATATTTTGTTTCTTTGATGAATAGACACTTTATTTTGCCTTGACATAGGCTGTAAGCTTATCACTCTCAGTGTAACACGGATGTTCTTCAGTACACGAAACCAATTTATAATCCCACCCTTCAGTAACTGTTTTGTGGTTAACCTTTGGGCTTTATTTGCCTGGTCTCTTGAATCTACTGGTGCGCCAACCCCAGCTCTCCAAACTCCTCCAGAGCCTTTGCCCTTCCTTAGCCACCTTATAAGTTCCTTTGGAGCAGTGTATCTGGTGTTTATGACCACTGAGGTCTTATACTTTCCACTCTCTTGTCACTCTCCTCTTTATATTAGAGGGTACCACTGCAGAGTGCTATTCAATCACAGTTTTCCACTTAAATTGCTATCTGGATGATTCCACTGAGTCCCAGAGGCTTCCGTCCTCTTCAGAGCTCTCCAGTTAACTCTCCGTTTACTTTCTTCCAACTGACTCTCCCAACTGTCAGCTGTTCACAGTTATCTGTCACTCACTGAGAATTCCAAGCCCTCTGGTACCCACCTCTCTCAGTCACGTGACTCAGCAGCTCCTTTGTTTACCTTGCTGCTGTCCACAAACCTTAAATTCTGTCACAGCCATCCTCCGGAGTTTGCTCAATTTCATGTTCGTTGCATCAATAACACTGTCTAACCATCTCATTCTTTGCCATCCCCTTCTTCTTTGACCTTCAATCTTTTCCAGCATCAGGGTCTTCTCCAGTGAATGCTCCCTTCTGATTTGGTGGCCGAAGTATTAGAGGATTAGCTTCAGTATCTGGCCTTCCAGGGAACAGTCAGGGTTGATTTCTTTTAGGACTGACTGATTTGATCTCCTTGCAGTCCAAGGGACTCCCAAGAGTCTTCTCCAGCACCATAAGTGGAAAGCATCTATTCTTTGGTGCTCGGCCTTCCTTATGGTCCAACTCTCGCAGCCATACAATACTACTGGGAATACTATCACTTTGACCATGTGGACTTTTGTTGGCAGAATGATGTCTCAACTTTTTATTATGCTGTCTAGGTTTGCCATCACTTTCCTCCCAAGGAGCAGGAATCTTTTAATTTCATGGCTGCAGTCACTGTCTGCAGTGACCTTGGATCCCAGGAATGTGAAGTCTGTCATTGCTTCCATGACTTCCCCTTCTATTTGCCAAAGAGTGATGGGGCCAGATGCCATGATCTTAGTTTTTTTGATGTTGAGTTTCAAGCCAACCTTTGCGTTCTCCTTTTTCATCCTCAGCAAGAGGCTCCTAGGTCCTCTTCAGTTTCTGCCATTAGAGTAGTATCATCTGCATATCTGAGGTTGTTGATGTTTTTCCTGGCAATCTTAATTCTGGCTTGTGATTCATCCAGGCCGGCATTTCGCATGATGTACTCTGCATATAAATTAAATAAGCAAGGTAACAATATACATCCTTGTTGTACTCCGAGAGAGCCAATTTGGTGTAGTGGTTAAGTGTGCGGACTCTTATCTGGGAGAACCGGGTTTGATTCCCCACTCCTCCACTTTCACCTGCTGATGTGACCTTGGGTCAGTCACAAGCTCTGGCACAGCTGTTCTCTCAAGGAGAGTTTCTGTCAGAAGTTCTCTCAGCCCCACCTACCTCACAGGGTGTCTGTTGTGGGGAGGGGAAGGGAAAGGAGTTTGTAAGCCGCTCTGAGACGCCCTTGGGCAGTGAAGGGCGGGGTATAAATCCAAACTCTTCTTCTTCTTTTCCTATACTAAACCGATCAGTTGATCCATATCAGTTGATCCATATCCAGTTTTAATTGCTGCTTCTTGACCCTTATACAGGTTTCTCAGGAGACATGTGAGGTCGTCTGGTACTCCCATCTCTTTAAGGACTTGTCAGTTTGTTGTGATCCACACAATCAAAGGCTTTAGCGTAGTCAGTGAAGCAGAAGTAGATGTTTTTCTGATATTCCTTTGCAAATGTTGGCAATTTGATCTCTAGTTCCTCTACTTCTTCAAAACCCAGCTTGTACTTCTGGCAGTTCACTATTCACATATTGCTGAAGTCTAGCTTGTAGGATCTTGAACATGACCTTGCTAGCATGTGAAATGAGTGCAATTGTGTGATAGCTTGAACATTCCTTGGTATTGCCCTTCTTTGGGATTGGAATGTAAACTGACTTTTTCCAATCCTGTGGCCGCTGTTGTGTTTTCCAAATTTGCTGGCATACTGAGTGCTGCCTCCCTCATGGATCACTGCCTTGTCGTGGCGAGGGGGCTTGCGTGGTTCGATGAGGCTGTGGGCTATGCCGTGGAGGGCCACCCAGGACGGACAGGCCACAGCAGAGAACTCAGACCAAGCGTGATCCCCTGGAGAAGGAAATGGCAACCCACTCCAGTATCTTTGCCAAGAAAACCCCATGGACAGTAACAAAAGGCTAAAAGATATGACGCCGGAAGATGAGCCCCTCAGGTCGGAAGGTGTCCAATATGCTACTGAGGAAGAGCAGAGGGCAAGTACGAGTAACCCCAGAAAGAGTGAAGTGGCTGGGCCAAAGCCGAAAGGACGCTCAGTTGTGGATGTGTCTGACGGTGAAAGGAAAGTTCGATGCTGCAAAGAACAATACTGCATAGGAACCTGGAATGTAAGATCTATGAATCAAGGTAAGCTTGATGTGGTCAAAAATGAGATGGCAAGAATGAACATTGATATCTTGGGAATCAGTGAACTAAAGTGGACAGGAATGGGCGAATTTAACTCAGAAGACCATTATATCTACTACTGTGGCCAGGAATCCCGTAGAAAAAATGGTGTGGCCTTTATAGTTAATAAGAGAGTGAGAAAGGCAGTATTGGGATACAATCTCAAAAATGACAGAATGATCTCGGTCCGAATCCAAGGCAAACCATTCAATATCACAGTAATCCAAGTCTATGCCCCAACCACTGCTGCAGAAGAGGCTGAAGTGGACCAGTTCTACGAAGACCTACAACAGCTCGTAGAACTAACACCAAAAAATGATGTCCTCATCATCATAGGGGACTGGAATGCTAAAGTAGGAAATCAAAAGGTAACCGGAATAACAGACAAGTTTGGCCTTGGAGAACAAAATGAAGCAGGGCAAAGGCTAACAGAGTTTTGTCAAGAGAACACGCTGGTCATAGCAAACACCCTTTTCCAACAACCTAAGAGGCGTCTCTACACATGGACATCACCAGATGGGCAACACCGAAATCAGATTGACTATATAATTTGCAGTCAAAGATGGAGAAGCTCTATCCAGTCAGTAAAAACAAGACCTGGAGCTGACTGTGGCTCAGATCATGAGCTACTCATTGTAAAATTCAGGCTTAAACTGAAGAAAGTTGGGAAAACCACAAGGCCATTCAGATTTGACCTAGATCGCATCCCCGATGAATATACAGTAGAGGTGAAGAATAGGTTTAAGGGACTAGATTTGATAGACAGAGTGCCTGAAGAACTATGGACAGAGGTCCGTGACATTATAAAGGAGGCAGCACTCACCGCCATCCCAAAGAAAAAGAAATGCAAAAAAGCAAAGTGGCTGTCTGATGAGGCTTTACACATAGCAGAGGAAAGAAGGAAAGCTAAAGGCAATGGGGAAAAGGAAAGATTTGCACAACTGAATGCAGATTTCCAGAGAACAGCAAGGAGAGATAAGGAGGCTTTCCTGAATGAACAATGCAGAGTAATAGAGGAAAACAATAGATTGGGAAGGACTAGAGATCTCTTCAAGAAAATTGGAGAAATCAAGGGAACGTTCCATGCAAAGCTGGCCATGATAAAGGACAAAAACGGTAGGGACCTAACAGAAGCAGAAGAGATTAGGAAAAGATGGCAAGAATACACAGAAGAACTATACAAGAAGGACCTTGATGTCCTTGACAACCACGATGGTATAATCACTGACCTCGAGCCAGACATCCTGGAAAGCGAAGTTAAATGGGCCTTAGAAAGCATTACTAACAACAAAGCTAGTGGAGGTGATGGTATCCCAGCTGAGTTATTCAAAGTCTTAAAAGAAGATGCTGTTAAAGTGCTGCACTCAATTTGCCAACAAATTTGGAAAACACAACAGTGGCCACAGGATTGGAAAAGGTCAGTTTGCATTCCAATCCCAAAGAAGGGCAACGTCAAGGAATGTTCAAACTATCGCACAATTGCACTCATTTCACACGCTAGCAAGGTCATGCTCAAAATCCTACAAGCTAGGCTCCAACAGTACGTGGATAGAGAACTGCCAGAAGTACAAGCTGGGTTTCGAAGAGGTAGAGGAACTAGAGATCAAATTGCCAACATTCGCTGGATTATGGAGAAAGCAAGAGAGTACCAGAAAAACATCTACTTCTGCTTCATTGACTATGCTAAAGCCTTTGATTGTGTGGATCACAATAAATTATGGCAGGTTCTTAAAGAGATGGGAGTACCAGACCACCTCACCTGTCTCCTGAGAAACCTGTATAAGGGTCAAGAAGCAACAGTTAGAACCGGATATGGAACAACTGATTGGTTTAGCATAGGAAAAGGAGTACGACAAGGATGTATATTGTCACCTTGCTTATTTAATTTATATGCCGAGTACATCATGCGAAATGCTGGTCTGGATGAATCACAAGCTGGAGTTAAGATTGCTGGGGAAAAGATCAATAACCTCAGATATGCAGACGATACCACTCTGATGGCAGAAAGTGAAGAGGACCTCAAGAGCCTCTTGCTCAGGGTGAAAGAGGAGAGTGCAAAAGTGGGCTTGAAGCTCAACATCAAAAAAACTAAGATCATATGTTTAAATTGTATGAACTTGTGATATATCCAATAATAAATTGTATTTACAAAAAAAAAAAAAACTAAGATCATGGCATCTGGCCCCATCACTCCTTGGCAAATAGACGGGGAAGTTGTAGAAGTAGTGACAGACTTCATGTTCCTAGGATCCCAGATCACTGCAGATGGTGACTGCAGCCATGAAATTAAAAGACGCCTGCTCCTTGGGAGGAAAGCGATGGCAAACCTAAACAGCATGATAAAAAGCAGAGACATCACCTTGCCAACAAAAGTCCGCATGGTCAAAGCAATGGTATTCCCAGTAGTAATGTATGGCTGCGAGAGTTGGACTATAAGGAAGGCCGAGCGCCGAAGAATAGATTCTTTTGAACTATGGTGCTGGAGAAGACTCTTGAGAGTCCCTTGGACTGCAAGGAGATCAAATCATTCCATCCTAAAAGAAATCAACCCTGACTGTTCCCTGGAAGGCCAGATCCTGAAGCTGAAGCTGAAATACTTTGGCCACCAAATGAGAAGGGAGCATTCACTGGAGAAGACCCTGATGCTGGGAAAGATTGAAGGTCAAAGAAGAAGGGGACGGCAAAGGATGAGATGGTTAGACAGTGTCATCGATGCAACAAACATGAAATTGAGCAAACTTCAGCGGACAGCGGAAGACAGGAGGGCCTGGCGTAATCTGGTCCATGGGGTCGCGAAGAGTCGGACTCGACTGTGCGACTGAACAAGAAACTGAGTGCTGCACTTTAACAGCATCATCTTTTAAGACTTTGAATAGCTCAGCTAGGATACCATCACCTCCGCTTTGTTGTTAGTAATGCTTTCTAAGTCCCATTTGACTTTGCACTCCAGGATGTCTGGCTCAAGGTCAGTGATCACACCATCGTGTTTGTCAAGGACATTGAGGCCCTTCTTGTATAGTTCTTCTGTGTACTCTTGCCACCTCTTCCTAATCTCCTCTGTTTCTGTTAGGTCCCTACTGTTTTTGTCCTTTATCATGGCCAGCTTTGCACAGAATGTTCCTTTGATGTCTCCAATTTTCTTCAAGAGATCTCTAGTCCTTCCCATTCTATTGTTTTCCTCTATTACTTTGCATTGTTCATTCAGGAAGGCCTCCTTATCTCTCCTTGCTGTTCTCTGGAAATCTGCATTCAGCTGGGTAAATCTTTCCTTTTCACCTTTACAGTTTGCTTTTGTTCCTTCCTCTGCTATTTGTAAAGCCACATCAGACAGCCACTGTGCTTTCTTGCATTTCTTTTTCTTTGGGATGGTGCTGATTGCTGCCTCCTGTACAATGTCACAAACCTCCATCCATAGCTCCTCAGGCACTCTATTAAATCTAGTTCCTTAAACCTATCTTTTACCTGCACTGTATATTCATAAGGGATGTGATCTAGGTCAAACCTGAATGGCCTAGTGGCTTTTCCAACTTTCTTCAGTTTAAGCCTGAATTTTGCAATGAGTAGCTCATGATCTGAGCCACAGTCAGCTCCAGGCCTTGTTTTTACTGACTGTATGGAGCTTCTCCATCCTTGACTGCAAATGATATAATCAATCTGATTTTGCTGTTGCCCATCTAGTGATGTCCATGTGTACAGTAGCCTCTAAGGTTGTTGGAAGAGGGTATTCATTATGACTAGTGTGTTCTCTTGACAAAACTCTGTTAGCCTTTGCCTGGCTTCATTTGTTCTCCAAGGCCAAACTTGTCCATTATTCCGGTTACTTTTTTACTTCCTGCTTTAGCATTCCAGTCCCCTATGATGATAAGGACATCTTTTTTGGTGTTAATTCTAGGAGGTGTTACAGGTCTTCATAGAACTGGTCCACTTCAGCCTCTTCTGTGTCAGTGGCAGGAGCATAGACTTGGATTACTGTGATGTTGAATGGTTTGCCTTGGATTCAGACCGAGATCATTCTTTTGTTTGTATCCCATTACTGCCTTTCTCACTCTCTTGTTGACTATAAAGGCCACACCATTTTTAGTACGAGATTCTTGGCCACAGTAGTAAATATAATGGTCTTCTGAGTTAAATTTGCCCATTCCCATCCACTTTAGTCCACAGATTCCCAAGATGTCGATGTTCAGTCTTGCCATCTCTTTTTTGACCACATCCAACTTACCTTGACTCATAGATCTTACATTCCAGGTTCCTACACAGTATTGTTCTTTGCAGCATCGGACTTTCCTTTCACCATCAGACACATCCACAGCTGGCATCCTTTTGGCTTTGGTCCAGCTGCTTCACTCTTTCTAGGGTTACTTGTAACCACCTTCTGCCCTTCCTCAGTAGCATATTGGACACCTTCCGACCTGAGGGGCTCATCTTCCGGCATCATATCTTTTAGCCTTTTGTTACTGTCCATGGGGTTTTCTTGGCAAAGATACTGGAATGGGTTGCCATTTCCTTCTCCAGTGGATTACGTTTTGTTATTCCTCTTTACTAAAAAGGTATTCCCAGAATCCTTATCTGCTTCTCCATATCCCAGGAACTGAAGCACCAGTTCTGCTGCTTATCATCCATTCATTTGATTTGGTGGTAAGGAATCTAATCTTCAAAAGACTGATGTTGAATGATATTCTCATGTGAAACATAGCTGAAGTACTTTCACTGTATCCTAACATGAAGGAATACTGCCTTTTTATGTTCTCCAATAATAACGTCCAAGCCTTTCTATAGGATGTGTCACATTCCCCATTTAGAAAATACCTCACACAATGGGTAACTGTGTAGAACTAGTATAAAGCTAGTGGTTTACAGCAAATTTCTGAAAGACAGGTGAAAAAAGGCACAGACTCCATAAAGATTTAATCTGACAATACTGATGTGGTTATGGATCTAGATGGTTGCCCCCAACTAGTAATTTTTTATTTCCAAGCTTCCACATATGCTGAGGTAAATACCATTATTTCTTAAATTTTACAGTGCTAACTGAAGCACCTTAACAAACTTAACCTGCATTGCATAGAGCTGCCCACAACCACCACCTTCTTTTCCAGGTAATTGAGCCCAGCTTATTCCCAGTAGCTCTCCAATAAAACATAACACAATGGAATGAATTTTTTAAAACTGTCACATAGAAGATACACAAAGGTCAGGTTACAAAAGTGCTTAAGTTTATCCCAGACCAAACCTGGCTGGAGCAAATGACTTAGCAAAATCTTGGCTCTTGGTCTTGTGACCCTGACCCTCTGGGTACTCTTTCCTCCCAAAACAACAATGGCCATTTTCTAGCAGTAACTTATACAGATTAATCACACCCTCAAGCAGCATCATATGACTGAAACTTCCCAAAATAGCTAATGAGAGCTCACCCACTCTGCCTCTCAGCTTCTTGGCATGGCACATAACCGCTTCTTGGCCAAATAAGCCACTGCTCTCTCTGACTAGATGGCAGGATTTGCAAGCAATTACCCCTTGCAATGATGTTCTTCAAAGCTCCCCCATTTCCTGCACTTGACCAACTGGCTCTTGAGAGAGGTTTATGCACTTCAGTGCAGCTTGGGCCACCTCACCTGTCATTCCAATCACAAACAGCCAGGAACAGATAAGTGCATGGGGGTCTCAAGGCAGCTCCCTAGTGGTCTGTGTACCTGTGTTGTCTAAACTACCGTCTCCCCACTGGGCCACGTAATTGTGTCTCCCTTCCATCTCCTTCAGAGAATCTTGTACCATTCTTGGTGTCCACATTCTTGCTGGTGCCAGCTCCTGATAGGATGGCTCTGCTTACTGTCAATACCTTTGAAATAGCTTTGCTTCTGGGTCAGTGGCATGGCTTGTTGTACTTGTGCTGTCCCAAAGCACAGATCCAAGAAAGTTCTCACCAGCTCCTGCAGTAGGACAACATAATGGTTGGAAACCAGAGTGTTGCTCTCAAAGAGATGAGTGGCCAGAGATGAGAAAAGATCTAGCTCCTCACTCACATCTGCCAAGATGGCCAGTTCCAGTGCTAAGTACCCACTGTGGCTAGAGTCTCTGAAACAGGAAGAAAGGCCTATCACCTGTTTTGCCCTGTGGATCACCCTCCGCACAGACTTTGCTGGGAGAAACTTTTGTCCCTTGCTCTCCACACACATTACAGTGTGACCGGCTGCAGGCACTATTCTACAAGGGCTCAACAGGGCAGCTCGACACTCAGCACAGTGTAGGAGTGGCAGAAGCTTTCCTACCACAAGAGAGGAAATGTAGGTGACTGTGTCTTCCTCGAACTCAACCAGGAGTGTCAGGGCTGTAACGATACTGTTTATCCCTTTGGGAAGACTGGCACATGGAGGAGACTGCCAGATCTGCCTGTGCCTCAAAGGCCAGGAGGCCTGCAATTGGAGACTGGCCCGTCTGCACAGGGATATGTCAAGAAGGTTTGGCAGATCAAGACCCAACTCAGAAAGAGTTCTGCTTAAGACATGTCTGTATGCGAGCTGGAAAGCCCATGCCGTGGCCACCCCTTTATGACCACATGCTTGACTAATGGCTCCCCTACACCATTCCAGCGGGTCCAAGGTCCACCAACATGGGAACAAATGAACTATGGGGTTGTCCTCTGCCTGTAGGTGGGTCTGCACCACCCACTGAAAGCTGCGCAGGTTCACCAGGAAGCCAAGGAAGCCCCAACGATGCCTACTCAGCCATAATGGCTCCCCTGTGACAGTTCGCAGTTTGCGGAGCAGGTTCTCATACTCATTACAGAGACTGTTGAAAGCATCTGCATTGGTGAGGGACAGCGGTGCTTTGGAGCCTCTCCCATGAATGTGCCAGCTGTTGCATGCATCAAAAACTGCACTAAGAAGCCTGATGAAGTGGGTAGTTGCTTCATGACCCTGAAATTGGGGCAGGCCTAGCCTGGCTGCAAAATCTAAAGCCTGTGCTGTGCCCTCACTAAACAACTGTGTGGTGCCATTTCCCCACACCCGCTGCTTGTGGAGGCAAATTCCTCCAGCTTGGCTTGCTGCCTGGAGCACCTCTTCTTCCTGCAGAGCCCCCAGATGCAAGAGGTAGTCCCAGCAAACAGCCTTGCCATTCATCAAGAGGCTGCCATCAGCTTGTAGCTTATTATGTATCAGTGACAACAAGTGACTGGGGTCAAAATAGTATGCAATTTCCAATGAAGGGGTGGCTGGATGAAAAAACGTGGACTTGACAGAAAGACCGTCTACCATCACTCCCAGCTGCCTGGCTGCATCAATGTTGGGAGCTGCAGCATCGGATGTCACAGACATAACCTCCACACCAATGTTGTATAGTTTGAGGATACAGTGATGCAGGAGCTGGGCCTGTATATCACCTCTAAGTGTGGCAAGGAGGAAGTAACCAAGAGGGATAATCCATTGACCTTGGAAGCCGACAGCCACAAACAGAAGGGCTTCTCCTGCTGCAGGAACTTCATCTGCATCATAAAACCCAGCACCAAAGTCCACAAGCCCACGCAGCCTCCTGGTGGAAGGGTCATAATGGATTCTCCTCTCCAAAGGCACTGTACCAATAAGTAGAGAGCACAACTTGAAGATTTGATCCCCAGCTTCAGACCTCTTTGCCAAAGCACTGAAGGCTTGTTGGCTGAATCCCGGTTGGTAATCAGAGTTTGAAAGCCACCTATAAAGTAAAAAATGTGGGAAAGAATGCTGTGAGCTTCATGTTCAGCTCAGATGAAAATGTTCTAGTGACAAGCGACAGAACCTGAGGTCAACAGATTCATTTGCTCTCATATTTATGGAAGAAGAATCTAAAGGAAAATATTATTCCAATTAACTGTTTTTAAGTCAACTCATCCATGCATCATTTGTACGAACTTGTGCTAGAGGCCTACAGTTAGGCATGCTGAAGAAGAGTTCTATCACGGTACTTTGGTTCTGTTTGCTGAATTTGGAATCGAGGAGAAAGAAAAACCTCCCACCCAGTTCCTGCAGTCAGGTGAGCTACCCAAGTCTGCGCCACTCCCCATGAGCAAGTGAAGCACGGCCAAATATGGAATCATTAGTATGGGCTCTCTTTGTTCTACTAGCACTCTGGCACTCATAGAATCATAGAATGTTAGAGTTGGAAGGGACCTTGCAGGTCATCTAGTCCAACCCCCTGCACTCTGCATGAGCACAGCCGAAAGATAACCCTACGGCATACCCGAAAGATGGCTGTCCAGCCTCCGCTTAAAAACGTCCAGCAAAGGAGCATCCACCACCTCCCGAGGCAGGCTGTTTCACTGCTCAACCTCTCTTACAGTTAGGAAGTTTCTCCTGATATTTAGCCGGTAACAACTCCCTTGTAATTTCGACCCATTAGAACTAGTATTGCAATCCGGAGCAAGAGAGAATAGATCTGCTCCAGCTTCTATATGACAGCCCTTCAAATATTTGAAGACTGCAATCATGTCCCCTCTGAGCCTTCTCTTTCCCAGGCTGAACATACCCAACTCTTTCAGCCTTTCCTCATAAGACTTGGATGGATTCCAACCCTCTCACCATCCTGGTTGCCTTCTTCTAAACACGCTTGAGCTTGCCAACATCCTTCCTAAAATGTGGTGCCCAAAACTGGCCACAGTACTCCAGGTGAGGCCTGACTGTAGCAGAATAGAGTGGAACTACCACCTTCCGTGATCTGGACTCAATGCTTCTGTTAATGCATCCTAAGATTGCATTAGCTTTCTTCACAGCCACATCGCACTGCAGGCTCATGTTCAGCTTGTGATCAACTAGAACACCCAGATCCCTGCCACATGTGCTGCTGTCAAGCCAAGTCCCTCCCATTCTGTATCTGTACATTTGATTGTTTGTACCTAAGTGTAAGACTCTGCACTTATCTCTATTGAGATTCATTTTATTTGTCTCAGCCCACTGTTCCAGTCTATCCAGATCATTTTGAATCTTGACTCTGTCTTCTTCAGAATTAGCAATCCCACCCAGCTTCGTGTCATCTGCAAATCTGATAAGCATCCCCTCTATGTCTTCCTCCAGGCCATTTATAAAAACATTGAACAACACTGGGCCCAGGACCGAGCCCTGTGGCACTCCACTTGAGACTTCCCTCCACGTAGACACAGAACCATTTACAAGCACTCATTGGGTATGATTTTTCAACCAGCCATGAATCCATCCTACCATAATAGTGCGTTAATCTAATATGGGTGTCTGTACGGGAAAGATCTTGCTTCTGTGTAAGGGACTGTACTACATGACAGGAAGGTGAGTTCACTGCTCAAAATATTGTGATCAGCACTGTCCAGCAATAAAGCATCTTTGATTTTTCCTCCAGATTGCTAGTCTGTGTGGTTCTGTAATCATCCCACCCTTTGCCATCTCCATGTTTCTTGTTGCACACAAAGACCAGAATTTTCCCCTCCTCTTGTGCTCTAAGTAGTATTCCAGACACACACACACACACACACTCACTCTCTCTCTCTCTCTCTCTCTCTCTCTCTCTCTCTCACACACACACACACACACACACACAGAAGCACAATGTCACAGACCTATTATGTTTGGTGCTGATGAGGATCCTGGATGGGAGATGACGACCTTCAGTCTAGATCAAAGTGGGCAGCTAACTCATTCAATCCTCACATATGTATTCTCACCAAGAAGGGCTATACATCCCCTATATTTTAATGTGTTTTTTAAAAAGAGTATATTATAATAGTGATTGTAATGCAATGCAATATTCTGTTGATTTCTGACATAACACTGCATCCCAGGAAATGGATTCTGTCACTTAACTCCATGTTTTAGTGAAGCAAAATGTTACTTTAAAAAAATCTCTGTTTACTATTCTTAACAATTTGGAATATAATTCAATATGTAATGTATTTGGAATGGTGGATTTAAATGTAATTCTCTGTTCTGGGGACAAGAAAAATACTCTACACAGTCAAGATGCATTAAAGTTTGCCTCCATGCTAGAAAGGAGATGGATGAGATCTTATGACTGGATTCTCTCACAATTTATTTATTGCCTATGCTGTCCCACCCAGTTGAACCCAAACAGATGATAACCAGAAACCAAGCTTGTCGTTCTTTTTATCTGTTAAAAAACACTTCACTATTTTTCATGCTAATGTAACAAGCCACTCTGTTCATATACAAGTATGATCAGTAATTCCATTTCATTGTCTGACAAAGTGTGCTTTGCACAAGAAAGCTCACACCTTGAATAAAACTTTGTTGGTCTTAAAGGTGCCACTGGACTCTAAGTTTAACCTTCAGTCTAGTTTTCTTAGTTGTCTACAGTGCCACATTCTAGTTTAATCAATTACCACAGTCACTTCCTTTGCCCATGAAAACTGTCCATTCTTCTACTTCATCTTCACAAGACTGCTAATAAATCTGATCCCCCTTAATGCTCTAGGTAATGAATGGCTCAGAGTGCCCTTCCCTGCACAGCTCAGGTTAGCCTGATCTCGTCAGATCTTGGAAGCTAAGCAGAGTTGGCCCTAGTCAGTATTTGGATGAGAAACCACCAAGAAATACCAGGGTCAATGTGCAGAGGCAGGCAATGGGAAACACCTCTGAACCTCTCTTGCTCTGAGGGTTCAGAATGCAGTTTCTCCCTCTCTCACGGATGCAACACAGAGCCCTCTGTTAACTTTTGAGCTTAATAATGGCACTGTCTCTGCTCTCTCTCTCTTTTTAGTTTCTGGGTTGGTCGTCACCCTCATATTGTTCTCATACGCTACTCTGATACTAAATCCAGATCAGGTAACCAGAACATTGACCAGTGGATTATTTAATCTCTCCAGGTTCTGTTCCAAAGAGCAGGCATGTTAGTCTTGCTGCATCAAAGACATCAGCCCTGCAGCATCTTAAAGATCAACAGTATTCCCTAGCATATTTTCAAAAGTGACAGAGCATACTTCATCCATTTTGCTGATAAAATATACTTGTTTATGGAAATGCATGTTGCAGCGGCCTTTAAGGTGCCACAGAAGTCTTCCTCTTTTAGGATGTCACACCCCTTCTGATCCCAGGCATCCAGTCCTAGAAGCTAGAATTCCAACAGGCATGTCTTCACAGTTCTACAATTTCCTCCCTTTGATTACGCACATTTTGTTCAATTTTGTACGCCTAATCAAGTCTTCTGAGGACATCTGAAATGATCTTTTCTGAAAATGTCTGTCAAATCCGACCTCTCATTTTTGGAACAAGAGAGTTGAAAATTCCCCTCCGCCCAACAGTGATGTACAATGCAGTCCTAAATAGAGTTACACCCTCTAAGTCCATTGAAGTCAGTGATCTGTTTAGGACTGTACTCTCAATATCTGCACACTTTTATAATGTATTACAATACAGGGCCACTCTATGCACTATTTATCCCTATGGGGGGGAAAAACAGTCCAAAAGATGCCTTCTTCATGTCTGAGAAGCCACTTATAAATTTGACATAAGAAACTTGCAGACTAACTTCAGAAGCTGCAAAAGTTTTGTGCAATAGACTTATGTCAGTGTTCCCACTGGCTCCACTGCTGGACCTCCTGATGGCACCTGGTATTTTTGGCCAATGTGTGACAGAGTGTTAGACTAGATGGGCCATTGGCCTGATCCAACATTGGCTTCTCTTATATTCTTATGTTCCCACATGGAAGAAGTGTTTTCAGACATTTTCTCTCTGCCTTCTTATTGGCAATTTAAGATGGCAATCTAGAGAAAGTAATGTCTGAAGGAACCTTTAGTGAGATCCAAGAAATCTCTGTGTTACTGCTTGGCGTGTTTTCTTCTAGAATGTTTGTTAAATCATGGAAAGCAAAAGATACAAATAGAAGCTACCTACGTATGCAAGTTCGTTGAGTCTGGCAGCTGGAATGTCTTCCTCATTAGTTCATAGGCCTTGGGGGAGAACAAATGCAGTGAGACCGCAAAGTTGCGGGTGACAGTCGGATAGCTGTCATACTGGGCTTCTTCACATTGCAGGTTGAGCTGCAGGTCTGCTGAAGCAAAGAGAATTACTGAGAGAAGAAGTGGACACTGGTCATGCTGCAAAAGACAAGTATGCAGAGTTGACCACACTAACCCTGCACGGTTTAGACTGGAGCCTGACAACAGATTCTATATTCTATTCTCATGGAAGCAAACTGGTACAAAAATCACAGCGGAGAAGTAATTACAGGTATGAATTACAGAAAGGCTAGTAGCCTAGCCCTTGCTTGCGGTGTCCAACTAACTTTTTAAATATGGGCCTGTATCCAACCACATATTCTGAAGACTTAATGGCACAAGTTTTCTTAAGAGGAGAAGGAATTTTTGCCAATTCCCCCAATCCACTGCAAACCCCCTCCCCTGGTCCCCATGCTGTCCCTGAGGAGTCTGGGTTCCCCTCAATGGCACAGCAGCTGCTGAGAATGGCTTCTAAAAAATACAGAACCCAAACAGGCTTGGAATGTTGCTGGGGGGTTGGGAGGAAAGGCTGTCACCTCTCCCACTCCAGTCATTTTTCCACATGGAAACAGTGCTGTGAGAGAGCTATTTCCCCATTCTTGCTGCTTCATGTACACAGAATACTCCACATGGAGCAACAAAAATGGGGAAACAATCTCCCCCCAGCACTGTTTCCAAACAGGAAAACATCTTGGGGGAAGGCAGGGGCCCTTCCTGCTTGGCACAGAAGCCTTCTGTTTGGTCTCTCTCTCTCTCTCTTTTTGTTGTTGTTGTTAGAAGCCATTCACTGCAGCTGCTGCACAGCTGCCGGGAATCTGAGTTGAGTCCAGGGAACCTGGACCCAACCCCTTTAAAAGCACTAATTTGTAGCTTGGCTCTATGACAAGGCCAAAGACAGATCTTTCTATCTTTGTACAATGGCCCCTCCTTGGTCCTGCCCTACAAGATACTAGTAACACGTAATGCTTTCTAGCATAAAGGATGGGTCAGAGAGCGATTTGATAGTACTCAGCACTCCACCTCCCTTCCCTGGCTTACCACCAAACTGGGATTTCAGCATGCGTTCTGCATCCTCCTGGAGGAGATGCTGCTCCCGTAGGCTCTCCAGCGCACTCCACAGCTCCTGCTGGCAGTAGGAGAGGCGGCGCTGGGCTGCACCCCGCTCTTGTTCATTCCCCGGCACTGGGCCAGTGGGGACAAAAGACTTTGCTTTGCCATCCACAGGTTCACTCAGGCTGTACTGATGCTCAGCTTGGATGAGCTCCACCTGAAGAGAGGCAACAGAGATCTAGATAATTGTCTGCTCATTCTCTCATCACAAATACCCTGTCTGTCCACAACAGAAACAACAAATTTATTAAAACAGTCATAAGACCAGCAAAATAAACTAAAATAATACAACACAGAATCTTACAACAAAAGACCCTTCAGCCGTATTTTCTAAAATACCAGATCGGTCATTTTCATCATTAGTGGCTCGAGTTACAGTACAATCTGCGCTTTTTTATTACCAGATAGCAATATTTAGCAACATTGCGTGATACAGGTTCATAATTATCAGCCAGTAAAAACTTCATCAGGCATTCCTCGGCATATGTGAGATAATTTGCCAAAGGTTTAAAATGTGAGAGAAGGGGTAGCAACAGATGCTGCCTCTCTTCTTCATATATAGGGCAATGGAGTAATATATGAGAAACTGACTCCACCTGATCTAACAAACAAAAACAAATCCTTTGATGCATGGGAGTCCGGGTATATCTACCATAAAGGACTGCTGAGGGTAGCACATCAAGACGTGCTCTAGTGAATGCCCATCTATGATTAGGATTTTTTATGAGTCCAAGGTAAGATGCAGCACTGAAGCTAGATGTTTATCAAAGTGTCTGAGTTTTTTTCCCCCAGAAGGGGGTATTCTGTCTGTTTTTATTCTTACTCTACCTCACTCTTCTACTTTATCTGCTCTGGCTTCTCACTGGGACTGTGATCAGAATCAAATCCTGCTAGACTCCTCTTATCAGAAGAGGAGATTGGATTTATACCCCACCCTTCACTCAGAGCGGCTTACAATCTCCTTTCCCCTCCCCACCCCAACAACAGACACCCTGTGAGGTAGGCGGGGCTGAGAGAACTCTTTTAAGAACTGCTTGTGAGAGAACAGCTTTGAAAGAACTTGTAACTGACCCAAGGTCACACCAGCAGCTTCATGTGGAGGAATGGTGAATCAAACCTGATTCTCCCAGATTAGAGTCTGCCACTCTTATCCACTACACCAAACTGCCTCTCACAGGGTTGCCAACCTCCAGGTGCTAGCTGGAGATCTCCTAGGATTACAACTGATCTCCAGGCAACAGAGATCGGTTCACCTGGAGAAAATGGCCACTCTGGAAGGTGGACTCTGTGGCATTATACCCCACTGAAGTCCCTCCCCTCTCCAAACCCTCCCTTCCTCAGGTTCCACCCCCAAAATCTCCAGGTAATTCCCAACCTGGAGCTGGCAGCCCTAGGTCCTCACCATGCTGCCTTCATCTGGAATTTGTACCATGCCTGTAAGCTGGACAGTAAACTAAGGTCCCAAGCTGCAGGTTTGCTCCAGGTGCACAAGGAAACAGGACCTGCAGGCTCCTGGCACAGAGCAAATAACTAGGTGCCTCTTGCTTGCATATTTACCGCTTTGGCTTGTGAAGCAACCTCACTGATACTGACAGCTGGTCCATTGATGCCCATGGCTTTAAGGGACTTAGATGGCTGTTGCCCTTTGGTTGGTTTCTGCACTGAGAAAGAGATCAATTAATTAAACAGCAACTTGTTCAAAAGGAATAAAGGCAGGGGTCATTTCGTAGAAAAAGAAGTGCAGGAGCTCATTAGCATAACTCATTAGCATAACTTACTTGCATATGCCACACCCCCTGACAAAGGGCAGGCCTGTAAGCATGCCTGGGTTCCCTGCCTGATCTTCTCCAGGTGTCCCGTGGCTGTGGGGCACCTGGAGAAGATTGGGCAGGGAACCCAGGCATGTTTAAAATGGCTTTCTTTCCCTCCCCAATGCAGCATTGAAAGGCACTGAAACATCCCCTCCCCCACTTTCCCTCCACTCTCCGAGTTTCTCCGCAGTAGTGGAGAAGCTCAGATAGGGAAAGGAGGAGGAGGAGGCTTGCTTTCATGCCTGCCCTTCCCTTCCCCAGCCAGCCTGCTGCAATGGGCTGGCTGGAGAAGCAAAGGGCAGGCATGCAAGCATGTCTGGGTTCCCTACTCCTGGGCTTGTTACTCCCGGAATGCAGTTCCTGCTAGTTTTTCCTCGAAATGACTCCTGAATAAAGGCATGCCCAAAACATGTTGTGAATAAGTACTTATAACTTTAAATATAAATAACAGGCATCAACAATATTGCTGCAATATACCCAACAATACCAGAGCTGCTTCTTACTTCATTGTATTTGAAGAACTTCAAATATATTCTCCATTTTCTCCCAGCTGGCGACTGAGAAGACAACCTGGAACCAATTTCAATATTCAGAAGAGACCCATGGTACCTTTCTCTTAGGATTTTACCACTTCAGAATGCAATGTGATTTAAATACTCTTCCACATTATAACTCACTGCAAGTTTAAAGTTAATGTTATCAGCCTGGATCCCTTTTAGCTTGCTGTACTAGTTTCCCCCTTGTGGAGGAGGCATCTGGGGTGGTAGACCACAAGAACAGCATCACTTACCATTTTCTGAAAACTGGCTCTCAGGCACAGATATGGAGCCAATGCTTCTAAACGTTCTTTTATTTTAAACGTAAGGTAATGGACCAACTTTTTGATTGTTTATTTAGGTTTATGTAAGCTTTTCATTTATACATAATTCCCAAAAGCTTATTAGCAATGGTCTTCTACTGGGCAAGAGGCAATTGCAAGGATTTTTAGTCCCACCAGACCGACCAAAGTTTAATCTCTGGCATGTTTCACTTTCAAACATGGATTATCATGGGCTAAACCCTACATATTTGGCATGCTTTTTGTACTTTAGTAAAATTTATATTTATGAGAATAAGCCCCCTTTTTATTCAGCTCCATTAAATTTCTGCCTCACTAGATTCCTACAGATTCCCACAAGATTGCCGTGTTAAAAGATTGCCCCCTTTCCTATTTTATGTTAAAAAGACTGTGATAGATTTTGAAACAATTCCTGTAACCCTGATTCTTTCTTCCATATTCACAAAATCTTAATTCATGTAGTGGTCAAGGTTCAAAGTACAAATCAAAAAAAGGCAGACTGCAGAACTTTCTGTTGGGCCCATAAAATCTGGTAGAACTAGACCAATGCTGTCGATACCTTGATGTACAGAGAGTTCTAAAAATGGTTGATGTGGAATGTGTAAAGACAAAGGCATACTTCATCATTTTTCTTACGTATTCCTTTAAAGTTTATCATTAAAAGAACTTGTACCTATCACCAGTCCCAGCATGCTAGCTGACTACATCTGAATTTAGGGTACTTGCTCAGCCTTCTTTCCCTTGATCCTTTCAAGAAAAAGACTCTTTGTTAGATTCTGAATTAATTTGTGCAATTTTGCATTTATTCCAAAATAGCATATAGTGCTTAACATGTATTTAAGCACTTTTAACAAATGGTGCCAGACCCTTGGTGAACATTTCTTCCCAATATTCCTGCTGCAGCCCGCAGGTCACATTAGTGCTCATCAGGGCTATTTTTGGGCAGGAACACACAGGAACGGAGTTCCGGCTGGGTCCCGAGTTGGCCATGCCTAGCAGAAACTCATTAGCATAATAGGCCACACCCAACAGCAGACACTCATTAGGATTGGCTACATTAGGGCTGTGTGGCCTAACATGCAAAAAAGTTCCTGCTACAAAAAAAGCCCTGGGTTTTGTCGACAAAGAAGGTAAACAGAATAAGAAGCAAAAGGTGGGTGTGGCTGGATGACCACACTTCTGGTAACAAGAGGGTGTGGACTAATATGTTAATGAGTTGTGCTGCCAGTGGTGTGGCCTATTATGCTAATGAGTTCCTGCTGGGCTTTTTCTACAAAAAAAGCCCTGGTGCTCATGTGTCCTTCCAGTTATGTTATTTTTTGCATCCTGGGCAAGTTTCTGAAAAAAACAGGGAGCAATCTTAAGCAGGTTTACTCAGAAGTAAGTTATACTTTATTCAGTGGGGCTTATTCCCAGGAAAATGTTCTTAGGATTGAAGCATAAATTTCAGCTTGAATGCTAGGACAGAAACTCCTTTTCTTATTCCAGACAGGCTGACTGTCCCCTACCATTCCATTTTATACAAACAGCATTTCATGCTAGGCTAGACTCTAGAAAACTCACAACTGCAGCCAAATGGCACGTCACAGAAGTACCTGAATACAGAGCTTCTGTATTCCCCATTTTACTATATGAACCTTTTTTCTCAGCTGCTGTATCAGAAACTGACAAAAGATGGTGGTGTTTTGTACTTTCTCAGATTCCTCATTCTTGCTATTACTAGATGTCTGGGAAAATGGCTGATGAAGCACAGCTTTTCCTCTTTACCCAGCCTGATTCCCAAACCTCCATTCTCTCTCTGAGCACTGTCTTCACCTTCCTTGAATCCCCATTTTGAACATTTAACCTGCCCCACCCGCCCCCGGCCTGGATATTTGCTATTGCCAATTACCCCATTCCTTATGGTCTAATTATTCCATTCCTTATGGTCCTTAATCTCCCCCCCCCCATGTTTCTACAGATAGTTTTATACTGAGAAATATTCTGTCATGACTTCAAGGATAAATATGACCATTTTCAAATTATTTTTCTTCATAACGGGGATACTGTTAGATGTCACCACCTACAGCACCATGCTGATAAATAGCAACGGGAACAGATTTGGAAGTATGAGCTGCACCAGAATCTTACCTTATTAACAGACTGAAGGGGGAAAAAGATACAGCAGGAAGGGCTAGGTAGTCAGGAAACAAAGAGCAGGCTAGACCTTTCCCCAAGGCATAGATCTCTCATTCAAGCTGAGAAAGGATCCAGCTGGTGGAAACCCTGAGGTGATTTGCCCTGTGCTTCACAACACTCGCTGCCAGGGAAGAGTCACCAGCAGGAAGCCTCTCTTGCCCTCTGCAAGGAAGACAAATATTCCCGGAGCCAACAATTTGCACATTTCTGCTGCTCTGATGAAAAACCAAAAGCCAGGATCAGGAGGCATCCACAGCTGCAGCTGTTTTGTCAAATGCTAACTATGTGTGTGTATAACCACCCTGCATCTGCACCATGATCCCTACTCTCCTTGGAAATGGGGCAGCATGCTGGGCTGACTCACCAACTAGGATGAGCCCTTGGAAAGTCATCCTGATCCAGCGATCTCTGTAGCTTCACTTTAAACCTGTGCTGCTCTCCTCCAAGTGCCTTTTCACTTAAAAGGGGATTTATTTCACCTTTCAGAAAGGGATGACAAAAGTGGATGCCTCAGACTTTCAGTTTTGGATTGAGGCCTACACCAGTGACTGCTCACAGGATGAAGGGAGCCTTGACTCTAGAAAGCTCATACCCTGAAAATCTTGTTGGTCTCTAAGGTCCTCCTGGAGTCGAGCCTAGTCTTTCTATGTTGTTGGCTTTTGATCTTTTGTAACTCAGGTTGTCCTCTTGGACTTTTGTTTCTATCCCAATATGAAATGTAACATCAGCAGTGAAAAGACTACTTATGGGCACTGCTCATACTAGTCAAGATACCAGAGATCTTAAGCAAACACAGAGCAGCTAGCAGCAGACTATGTATGCTATGCCTACAAAGACACACACGTGCATGCATCACCCACTGTAAAAACAAAAGTAGCAGCAAGAGCCGCAAAAGAGAAAGCCCTAGAAGATGCATTTTGACTAGTGTGTATGGTGATGAATACGACTACTGTGGGAAGAATGGAACAATCTCACCTTGTAGCCAGTAGCATGTAAAATTCCTTCTGTTGAAGCTGCATCAGCAATATGTAAGGAAACAACAACAGTTCTCCAGAACACAAGTTTAAATAGCAGAGTAGACAAGAGGTGATCAGTCCAAAGTATAAATCAGATAAAGTAGAGATGTATGTAAAATTTCATTAAATCAATATATAAAAGTAAAGGTAAAGGTTTCCCTTGCTCGAGAGCTAGTCAAATCCAACTCTAGGGGGTGGTACTCATCTCCGTTTCCAAGAAAAAGAGACAGCGCTGTCTGAAGATGTTTCCATGGTCATGTGGCTGGCATGACTAAACACCAAGGTGCACAGAATGCTGTTACCTTCCCACCGAAGTGGTACCTATTTATCTACTTGAAATTTCTTGCTTTCGAACTGCTAGGTTGGCAGGAGCTGGGGCCAGAGACAGGAGCTCACTCCATCATGCATCACTCAGGTCTCAAACTGCCAAGCTACAGACCTTCCAATCTGCAGCTTCAGCATCTTAACCTCTGAGCCACCGCGGCCCAAATCAATATATACTAGCATACAAATTAAGACATCCACCTAGAAAGAAGTGTGAAACAGAAAAACACTCTGTGTCCAACTGTCTTCAAATTTTATCGAATAATCCACCAGTCTACAACTTTCCATGACCCACGAGTCTCTACAGGCTAATTACCTTGCAGGCTCTTCCATACCCCAGCCAATTTTACTTTATTTATGCACAGTACTTACTTTATTTATACCCCTCCACCAGGGAACCCAAAGCAGCTAACATCATTCTCCACTCCTCCATTTTATCTTCACAACAACAACCTTGTTGAAGCTGGGAGAATGTATGACTGACTCAAAGTCACTCAGTAAGCTTCTACGGCAGAGCTTCTAGTGCAGCACTCTTAACGTTACACCGTGCTGGTTCTCGTTAACCCTTTGTTCCACCAATTTTCTTTCAATGAAATCAGCAAGACCTGAAATTTTTTGTGTGTATTTTTGTATGCCTATGTATGTGTGTATTTTTTTGCATGTGTGTGTGTGTGCCTAGAAGTCATAGGTGACTTCTGGTTACCTCCAGTGGGACTTGGATGTTTCAGAGAGGTGGCTTTCTACTGCCTGCCTCTGCGTCCCTGCCCTAGTATCCCTTGGAGATCTCCCATCCAAGTACTTGCCAGGGTCGGCTTCCAAGATCTGATGGGACTGGGCTTGCCTGGGCTATCCAGGTCAGGGCCGAGACCTGAAATTTCTTAGCCTTGACTTGATTGCGCCTGATCTTGCAAGTAAAGGTATGGCTGGTAATATAGCCAGTAGGGTAAGGTAAGCTATGGCACAAGTACAACAAAACTTTGTAACAGTTGTCACTGTTTGCTTAGAGGTCATGTGTGGGTTTGCACACTGCAACATTATAAGCATAAGTTATTTCAGCATCCACAGCCATTCCTGTCTGAAATTCCTGTAAATGTTTCCCCAGTATGTTAACTTAATAAGGAATCTAGAAAAAAGTTAAAGTCATCCAGTAAAAGCCTAAAATCAAAATATTACATATATTCCAGATAAGCAGAAATTTACAGACACCTTGAAATACATACAACTAGCTCAGCACCCAAAAATTCTGGATTAATGGTTCAAGGTGCACAGAAAAAAGTACTCATTACTCCAAAAATAAAGGTTCTGTGAAAACCTTCCCACAGACCTGAACAGCCCAGGCTTGCCCAATCTCATCAGATCTCGGAAGCTAAGCAGGGTTGGCCCTGATTAACACTAGGACTGGAGACCACCGAGGAAGTCCAGGCTTGTTACATAAAGGCAGGCAACCCCATTGCCTTGAAAACCTCATGAGGGATCGCCCTAAGTCGGCTGCGACTTGACGGCACTCTCCACCAGTGCTCTACATCAACGCAATATGGAATCTTCAGTTATACAGTGGTTCTCAGACTGTAGGTCGGGGCCCTAAACTGGGTCATGGCCTTCTTGTATGTGGGTCACAAGGCCATGGGTGAGGAGGGGGTGCAGAGAAAACTGGGTTAGGAGATTCTGGGAGATTTGATGGCAAGTTGAGTAAATCTGAGTTTGCCTCTACATAAGGTGCAAAACAGTCATGAAATACTGACCATTGCTCCATAATGCTACCTCTTTATAAATGGTAAACATGAAAACAGAATGTAAGGTGTGAGAGTCCTTCATTTTTATGTTAGGGAGGGGAAAGAAGTATGGAACTACTTTGCAAGTACATCCTGAAAAGTACAATGCATTTAGAAGTGGTCCCACTTCAAAAGCCTTCAGAATTACTTTAACAGTCGTGTAAGTTAAGAATAGAACAGTCACATATTCCATTGCAAATGAATCTTCTAGTAGTACAGAAATGCATGTTAGAACTAGACCATAAGAAAAAAATATCCTCAGCTTTTAGCATCTTCTTTATTCAAGTAGCTTACAGATCCTTCACCACAGAAGTAATGAAAACAGCTAACTCGCTAGCCGCACAACTACAATGAACACCACAGCTCCACACAGTGGTTGTAGTTCTTCAAGCATTATGACAAAGTATTCAAATTTCTCTAACAAGTTACTCAGCCATTTCTTGGCAAGAATTAAGTCCTGTTCAGTCGTTCAAAGTGCACATATTGCATGTGTGCACAACGGAACAGATCATGCCAGCTAGCAGTGCAGATGGACATATGCAATGAACCTTTGTGCATTTACACAAAACTAGGAACATTGCAAACAGCTGTGTCCCCACTGTGTGTACAAAACTGATGCATGTACACAGATAGGGTCTTTTGTAGTCATTTAGCTATACGTCCAGATATTCAGGGATGGTCTAGCAGGCAAGGTCTTGTTCCCCTATACATAAGAACATAACAAGAGCCCTGCTGGATCAGACCAATGGTCCATCTAGTCCAGCATCCTGCCTCACACAGCAGCCAACCAGTTCCTCTGGATGGCAAACAGGGCACAGAGTACATTCACTTTGAGAGCTAGTTTACATTATACTCCAATAAATAAGCTTTGGACCTATTAAATAAGTTTTGAGCCTATTATCTCAGTACTGGGGTACTATTCTTCCTTTGGGATTGTGTGTAGCCTTTTCTGGCAAAATTATCTGGAATCACCATTACCAAGTGGAATAAAGCAGTGCCGTGGATTATAAGATAGAACATCAAGACACATGGAAAACAGAAAAACAATCAGAGACAAAAACACTTGTTTCCCACGTTATATGTATAGTGCTCCTCAACTGTTTTCCTTCAGATTCCAGGTCAGTGATCGAATGCTGTGTCATGTAAAAAATCTGCCTATATGTTTAAAGCTCCCTTGTAAGACAGAAGGCTAAGCAAGAACCTGCTGATTTTATAGTATGGTTCTTTATGAGGAAAAGTATTAATATATTCAGTCACCATACTGGTAATATGAAATAGCCTTCTGTTATGTATACAGAAGGTCCCAAGTTCGATTCCTGGCATCTCTAGTTAAAAAGCCCTAATATATCAGGGCTTAGAAAGACCTCTGCCCAAGACACTGGAGAGTTGCAGCCACTTAAAGTAGAGAATGAGGATATACACACCATAAGCCTATGATTTATTCTGACCTTGCTTACAGAGATATTTGTACTATAAATAACAATCTGAAAAATGATTTTTGATGGTCCTAATTTATCCCAGTAAAAAAGAGGGACTTATGTAGTTAATGAACTAGCCCTACTTCTTGTGTGTGTTTTAAAGCTTAGGTCAAAAGTACTGTATTTTGAATAATTTTACTTTATGGTGTGTATTTTAATAATTTGTACCACTGGGGAAGGCCTTGTGGCTGAAACATGTTTCGTTTTAATGTAATTTTGTATTATTCATTGTTATAATGCATTAAAGCATTGTTAATTAACATATGTAACCCATTAGTATTCCATTCTGAGGCTTTTTGTCTCCCCAGCTATGTGCCCAATCCAGAGTTTGATACAGTTCTAAAAGCATCAATGGTATTTATCCAGACTTTTGATTCCCCCCCCCCATCCCTCAGCTAGCAAACTTGACTTTTGTACTGGCCTTTGAATTTTAATCATTATTGCTGCTACTTGCCTTTTTACTAGCTTTATATTACTATGCTATATATGTTTTAAATGTTTCGTGCTGGTTGCTTTGTCTATTGACTTATGGGTTTTGTTGCAGAAATCAGAAGCCAGCTTGATAGCCAATTATGACTGAGAGTGCAGATGGGATATGAAAGTACTAATGAAAGAATGAATGAAATTGTACCTTGAATGAGAACACAGAGGGGACCACACCAGCCTTCAGTCTCTTCTGCCCTCCATAGATTTCAAACTCATCCTGACTGAAGTGCTCGGAGCAGAGGCAGGCCCCAGAACCTGGGATCCACAACTTCCTGGAAGCTGGTTCAATGCGATTCACAGCAAGCATCCACTTCTTCCTCAGCTCATGGGCTTTAGGGAAGCTGAAAGAGAAAGGGGGCATCGCTTTCACCTCAGAGGGGCAGCCTTGTTTGTCTAGTACAGCAAAAATAAAGCAGGGGTCTTGTAGTACCTCATAGTCTAACAAGATTGTATTCTAGCATAAAGTTTTGTGGGCAAGGGCCCACGTCTTACATTGCTATAAGAAGAACCTCCTTATGCTGTCTTTTTATGTAAGGAATTTGAGGGAACGTAAGAAAGAGGCTTGCTGAATCAGACCGGTGGTCCATCTAGTCCAGCATCCTGTGTCACACAGTGGCCAACCAGTTGTCTGGAGGGCCAAACAGTGAATAAAAACTAAGGACTTTCCATGATGTTGACTGCTAGCAGTGGTATTCAAAGGTTTACTGCTTCTGCATACAACAGTTCCTTTTAGTCATCATGGCTAGTTGTCACTGATGGATCTATTCTCCATGAAAAAAGGCTGCCTGCATGCACTGAATGGAGACGTTGGATTTTTGTCTTGCTATAACTGTGACTATATTAATCAGATCTGTAACTTGCTAGCCATTACCTGTGTTAACCAGCTTAACATAAATGAAGAATGGTCTCTGCACTGTTAGTGGTTACACATGTGTAATTACATTTCGCTTTGTTGTACATCCTCCATTTCATGGTCCTCCTACACAAACCGTAGGAATCATTCACAGCATCTGAAGTAGTACTCTTTAGTCCACAAAAGCTTATGTAGGAATAAAATTTTGTTTGCCTTTAAAGGGCTTCTAGACTCCAGTTTATTTTCAGCTTCCCCACAAGAGATGATGCTACAGCTGGTAGAGAGAGGGACTATGGCAAAAAGAAGAACGTCACCATCTGGTTTCAGCCTGCAGGCCCTGGCACAGTGGTACCTCCTTCCCCTCCAGCTGGCTTGACAGCCCTCCAGCAGATGACTGTTTTTCCAGAGCCATTTTGGCCTCTCAGTCTATCCCTGCCTCAGCTGCTCTGCTCTAGTCTAACACAGCTGTTTCTGCAATCTGCCTTGAGCTTCCTTTGCCCTTGCCAGGGCTGCACTATGCCTGGGCTGGCAGAGGGTGAAGCTGGGTGCCACCATGCCCATGCTCCTCCATGTCAGTTGCATCACACCTGGGCCACAGAGGCTGAAGCTGGACTGTTACTTACATGAGCCTTTCAGAACTGATAGGTGATCAGTTAAGGAATCAAAAGTTTCCAACTGGCTGATAAATAGCTGGTTACTTTGGGGTTGGGAATTGTTAATGATACTGTACTTTTTGCAACAGAGTTTCTAACGTATTCTGCATTATCATTGAAATCTACTTTGTCTAAGCAATTATGGAAAAACAAGGGTAGGAATGAGAAAGAAAGACATGTTTGGCAAAGAGGTGGTGGTGGGGGAAACTGCCTCAAATCTCAGCTGACTGACGGCAACCCTGTAGAGTTTTCAAGGCAAGAGACAAACAGAAGTGCTCTGCCATTGCCTGCAACTGCAAGGCAACCCTGGACTTACTCGGTGGTCTCCCAATCCAGGACTAACCAGGGCTGATGACTCTGCTTAACTTTTGAGATCTGATGAGATCACACTAGCTTGAGCCACT
This sequence comes from Gekko gecko, assembly GCA_029375565.1. NCBI lineage: Eukaryota > Metazoa > Chordata > Lepidosauria > Squamata > Gekkonidae > Gekko > Gekko gecko. The sequence continues at coordinate 156,959,229 of JAPDNY010000003.1, read as the reverse complement.
AAGGTCAGGGTGGGCAAAGAGTTAGGTAAAGGTTTCCCTTGCTCGAAAGCCAGTCGAATCCGACTCTAAGGATGTGGTGCTCATCTCCGTTTCCAAGATGAAGAGCCAGCACTGTCCAAAGATGTTTCTGTGGTCATGTGGCCAGCATGACTAGACGCCAAGGCGCACTGTTACCTTCCCATCAAAGTGGTACCTATTTATCTACTTGCAATCTCTTGAACTGCTAGGTTGGCAGGAGCTGGGACCAAAAACAAGCTCACTCCATCATGCAGTACTTGGGTCTCGAACTGCCGAACTACCAACCTTCCGGTCTGCAGTTCAGCGTCTTAACCACTTGATAATGGGAAAATGAAGACATGATTTAGCCTGTCGTTTTGAGCTACCATTTCCCTTTTATAACCAACAGTTGCCCTGTTGGTTCGCAAGATGATCACATTTATTTGGACTTTTTACCAGTTAGATCAAAACAATATGAAAGCAATAAGTTTCCTCAAGCCAAGTATTATTTACTACTAAAAAGCAATACATTTGATAACAATACAGTAATTATTCCTCTAAGAACAGTTATCAAAAATGGGCATTAGCTAAGGAACTGCATTTTTAAAATATCTTATTTTAAAGCATCAGCAGTTGTCAATAGTCTATCCACAAGCAAAAAACCATACTATGTTCCATTGTATAAAGCACAGAGCCTGTTTAAGGCATCAGTGAGAGTGCTGGGTTTGACTGTGTAGAAAACTAGTTCAAAACCCTAAACCAAACCATGAAGCTCACTGAGATGCAAGAAGAATATTAAATGAATGGAGAATTGGCTGTTTAATTTACCAGGTGAAACCCCAGTAGGCTGGAAGATTGCCCTCCTCCACAGGAAGAGTAGTGAAGAGGAAGCACGGTAGTACCTAGCTTCACCCAACCAGTCCGGTGCAGCAGATGAAGAGGGGCATGGCAGTTTCCAGTTGTGCCCAGTGCTGGCTTGGCCATGGTATGAATGGCGAGAAGGATGCCAGTATGCTTCTTCTTGCTGGCTGCAACATGCCCCAGGATGACACGGGGTGAAGATGGTCAGTGCCATACTCTTCACTGCCACACTGGACACGGACTAGCACAGGATGAAGCCAGGTGCTGATCTGCCCGTGCCCAGAGTGAAACCAGGCACTTCTGCTTCTCCTTGCCAGTCAAACCAAACCATGCCCAAGCTGTCAGTGAGCGAAGCTGGGTGCCACCATGCCTGTGCTCTCGCCACACTGCACGTGGGCTGGCAGTGCAAAGCTGGGCATCACCGTGCCTGTGCTCCTCCTCGACCGCACTGCACCCAGGAAGCCAGGAGCACTAACATACCTCTCCTGGCTAGCTGCACCCGGGCTACACGCGACTCAAGCCCTGTGCTGCTGTGCCCGTGCCCCTCCACACCGCCCATCCGCCCGCGCTAATAACTCAGTCCCCTCCCACCCACAACCCTAAGTCTGGACCTGTGGAAAGAGAGTCCCTTTGCACGGTTCTCCCGAGTGTCCCGGTTTGGGCAGTTAATAGCAGAGCAAGCTTTGGGCATCGTCCCAATCGACTGTAGATCACGTCATCCCAGCGGCACACGTCGAGCAGTCCCAGGCCACCCTCTTCCCGGAAACCAGCCTGCGCGCGGATTGGCCCTTACGGAGACCCGTTGCAGGCCGCGCAGAGTGTTGGGAAAAAGAAAATATGGCGGCCGGGCCCAGCAAGACTGAGATCCAAACGCTGTTTAAGCGGCTACGGGCTGTGCCGGCTAATAAGGTACTGTGATGTGCTGTCATTGGGAGGGCTTTTCGATTGGTCGGGCACGTTGGGGGACTGTCCTTTGCCGGCCACAGCTTTCCCCCCTGGCCGACAGTGGTGTCGAGTCATTAACAATAAAGGGGCTGTGCCGGTTTTCTCGGGCTGAAACCCGGGGGATGCGGTAAGTGTGCTTTCGGTGATTTGCTGACAAGAACGGCCCCACATTGAATCCTTTGCTTCGCCTGTTAGAGGATCTGAAGTAAGAGTGGCTGCCTCTAGTCGGGGTAGGCAGTACAGAGCTGAGTGGATCAACGGTCTAGCTGGGCATATAGCAATGCCATATGGCTGGTTCGTTCTTTTTCCTCCTTCCCCTTCCCCGCGCTCCCCTCTTCCCAATCACCACCGGGGGCTTTATATTTGTCGTCTTCCTAGCCTCTTTTCTGTTTCTTATAGTCCTGTTTTGACTGTGGTGCAAAGAATCCGAGCTGGGCCAGCGTCACTTACGGTGTTTTTCTCTGTATTGACTGCTCTGGAGTCCATCGGTCACTGGGTGTGCACCTCAGCTTCATCCGGTGAGTGCGAGTTAACAAGATTGGGGATGTGATCAGTATACCATGTTTCATCTTGTAGATCTGATACATAATGTCTAATTGTATTAGGTTTGGTTGCTTCCCTCTGCCTTTGGAGCTCTTTGTACGTGTCAAAGGTGTTTGATCAGTTAATCTGTGAGGAAATAGCCTGAGAGCAGCCTAATTTATCTCTCTTCCCAACCCAGGCCCCTAACCAGAAATTTTTTTTTTTTTGGGGGGGGGTAGAAATGAGTACAGTGGTGGTGAGTACATCCTTTTTTATTTACTTCATTATGTATTTGTACTTTATAATTTATTTACCAATTTTCTACTTGAGATTTGTGGATTACATGGCATAAAACAATGTAATCAAATAGCATGAGACACCTAATAAGGAGATCTCCCACAATTACAGGTGATCACCAGACTGGAAGGATCACTTCCCCTGGAGAAAATGGCTACTTCAGTGGACAGACACTATGGTATTATACCTGATTAATGTCCGTCCCCCACCTTCCCCAGGCTCCATCCACCAAATCTCCAGGAATTTCCCAACATGGAGTTGGCAGCCCTAGCACATTTTTCCTTTGCAGCTACAGCCTGCCTGGCAAGCAGGGGAATGGTGGCTTTTTTGCCACCTCGACAGATATAGAGAGTGATTCCCCCCCATTCCTACTGAATGCAGTTAAAAAAGAAGGCAAAATTGTTGCCAGTGCCAATTCGTTATCACCATTTTACAATGATTTTTAAATGGTGTGATGCCCCAATCCACTGTGGGCTTGTGGTGCAGAGCTTGATCCGCCCCTCAGCATTTTCAAGGGCCAGAACAGCTGTGTGGGCAACTGTACACAATGTAAAATGGTCAAGAGTCCACCTTAGAGACCAACGAGAGTTTCATTCTATAAGCTTTTGGAGAGTCAAAGTTTCCCCTGTCAGACATGAGTAGAAATGGAGATCTTTGAATTCTTCTGTGAATGCTTGGTTGATTCAGGTGGGTAGCTGTGTTGGTCTGAAGCAGCAGAATAAAGTTTGAGTCCAATGGTTGGTTCCTTCCTTCCTTAGATTTTTATCCCACCTTCCCAGCAAGGCCAGCTCAGGGCGGCTTACACAAGTATAAAAATACAATATAATAATAAAATAAACAATATAAATCCAATCAAACACAAATGTAAAACCATAACATATTAAGTGCTACAATTGATTCCTCAGTGTACAGTCAGCTTCTTGATCTCCTTCAGATGTCCAAGCGCTCGAGTTGGCTACGATTAGGGGAACCCCAGGGGTAGGGCTCGCTTTCCATAACTGTCAGATGGCAGTGGTGGCAGTGGTGGTGGTGGCTCCAAAAGCCTGGTGGAAGAGCTCCGTTTTACAGGCCCTGAGGAATTGTAACAGGTCCCGCAGAGCCCTGATCTCCCCCAGGAGCTCATTCCACCAGAGTGGAGCCACCACCAAGAAAGCCCTAGCCCTCATTGTCACCAGCCTGGCCTCCTTGATAGTTGGGAGGACCAGCTGATTCTGGCTCCCTGATTGCAGTGCTCTCTGGGGAACATATGGGGAAAGGCGGTCCTTCAGGTATGCAGGTCCCTGGCCATAAAGGGCTTTAAAGGTAATAACCAGCACCTTGAACTGAATCCGGTATGCTGTAGGCAGCCAGTGCAGTGCTTTTAGGGTGGGCTGGATGTGTTCCCGCACTGGAAGGCACAACAACAGCCTTGCCGCTGCATTCTGCACTAGCTGCAGCTTCCGGATTTGGGACAAGGGCAGTCCCATGTAGAGGGCATTACAGTAATCCAGTCTTGAGGTGACCATCACATGGATCACTGTTGCCAAGCCGTTGTGTGTGAGGAAGGGAACCAACTGCCTAATCAGCCGGAGATGATAAAAGGCTGATTTGGCAGTGGCTGCTACCTGAGCCTCCATTGTTAAGAAGACGTCCAGGAGCACTCCCAAGGTCCTAACCTCTGGCACTGGCACCAATGGCACCCCATCGAAGGTCAGGAGTGGGATCCCTACCGCCGGACCCCCCCAGCTCAGGCACAGGACCTCCAACTTTGTCGGATTCAACTTAAGACAAACAGTTTTATTTTGGGTATAAGCTTTCATGTGCATGCACACTTCAGATAAATGCTTGTAAAGCAATAAAGAATGCTTGCAAAGGATGCAAAGGTACCATGCATATTAGAGCAGAGGGCAAATGCTTGAGGACAGAAAATTAACATCATAGTGAGATAAGAATCCTGTGTCCTTGTTCAGCCCTGGGGGGTCCATTGTTCTGAACCTGTGAATGAACTGAAGTTCAATGATTTCACGTTGTAATTTTCCCTTGGAATTTCTTTGTGTGAGGAGTGCCACTTTTAAGTCAGCACTGTAACAGCCTGGAAGATTAAAATGTCTTCCCACTGGTTTTTGAGTGTTGTGGTTTCTTATGTTAATGTTTTTATGTCCATTTATTCTTTTTTGTAGGGACTGACCTGTTTGTCCAATATAGAGAGTGGAAAGGCATTGCTGATGTTGGATGGCTTATATAATGTTGGAAGATGAGCAAATGAATTTACCTGAGATGATATGGCATGGGATTGCTAGGTCTGGTAATGGTGTTGTTATAGTGGATATAGGGACAGAGTTGGCATCTTGGTTTGTTGCAGGCACTGGTCCTAGAGTTTGTATCCACTTTCGGAAGGGTATTGCGATAGGTGAGAAGTTCTTTAAGGTTAGGAGGCTATAGGCAAGAAAAGGTTTGCCTCCCAATGGGTGTGAGAGAGGAGTATCATTGTCTGGCATAGGATATTGGTTGTTAATGATACACTGAGCAGGTTTGGGCTGAGAGCTGTATGTGACCAGCAGTGGTGTTCTTTTGTTGTTTCGTTTGGGCCTGTCTGGTAGCAGGTTATCCCTTGGTATCATTCTGGCTTTGTTGGTTTTTTTCCTTACTACATCAGGTGGGTATTGTAATTCCAAGAACGTCTGTTGTAGATCTTACAGATGAAGTCTCTGTCTGAGAGGTCAGAACAGATGGGGCTGTAGCATAGAGTTTGGCTGCAGACAATGGATTGTTTGGTGTGTTTAGGATGGTGACTGGAGGCATGTAGATATGTTCAGCTATCAGTAGATTTCCAGTATAAGATGGGTTTTATGCTTCTGTTATGTATTTGTACTGTGATATCAAGAAAGTGTATTTCTAGCATGGATTGATTCATGGTCAGGTTGATGTTGGGGTTGATGTTGTTGGTTCATGGTCAGGTTGTTGAAGTCCTGGTGAAATCCATTCAGTGCTTCTTTCCCATGCATCCAAATAATGAGTAGTTCATCAATTAATGTCAAATAAAAGAGGATGGGAGCTGAGGAAGCGCTGCTTCCAGGTTAGCCATGAAAATGGTGGCATATTGGGGTGCCAACTGGGTGCCCATGGCTGTGCCACTGATCTGAAGAAATACATCGTCACCAAATCTGAAGTAGTCGCATGTGTGGACAAACTGGCAGGGTTTGGTAGCAAGGTGTTCTAATAGCTGTTAGTCAGTGTTCCCTCTAAGCTGAGTTAGTGTGAGCTAGCTCACAGTTGTTTAGCCTCTGGCTCACAAATTTTTGTCTTAGCTTAGGAAGGATGGCTCCAGAGCAAACTAATTTATGCAGTAGCCAAAACACTTGCTCGCAACTTTAATACTAGTAGCACACAAAGTAGAATTTTTGCTCACAAGACTCCACAGCTTAGAGGGAGCATTGCTATCTTTGTGGGGGATGTTGGTGTATAGTGACTCAGCATCCATGATAGCCATGTTAAGTGACTGTATTTTTCTCAGGAAGTCTGTGGTGACTTGCATGTAACTGGGGGCTTTGATGGCATAGGGTCTGAGAGTAGCATCCGTGTATTCAACACCCCTATAGCGATGGTGCCTATGCCTGAGACAGTAGGACATCCTGAGTTGCTGGGCTTGTGTATGTTGGCGAGAAGATAAAAAATGCCTGGTCGAGGTTCCTGTGATATGTCCATATGGATCTGTCCCAGTATGTGTGTGCATAATTCCTTCAAAATCCTGTTTAATTATTTTTGGTATTCCTGAGAGGGATCTCAGAATAGTCATTTGTAGAAAGTGGTATTGGACAGTTTCATCTTTCTGAATGTAGTCTGATTTGTCCATGATACCAACTGCTCCTCCTTTGTCAGCTTCTTTACTAATGATGTCTGGATTGTTTCTGAGACTGTTTATTGCATTTCTTTCAGTGTGGGTGAGGTTGTGTTGTGAGATAAGATGTTTCTTGATCATGTCAGTTTGGGTTCAACTACGAAAACATTCTGCATAGAGATCTAGTGTGCCATTGTGGCCCTCGGGGGGCATGTCTATATAGAGTCCTTTTTCTTGCAGTGTTGGGTGAGTGGCAATTGGTGGTTAATGTGTTGTCTGATGGTAGAGTGTTAGACTAGGATTTGTGCCCCCATTCTGCTGTAGAAGCTTGCTACAGCACCTAAGGCTAATCACATCACTCTTAGCTTATCCTTGTTGTGAGAGTAAAACTGAGAAAAATGATAATGTTGCAAGCCACTTTTGGTCCCAATTGGGGGGAAAAGTGGGGTATAAATAACATACCTAAATATTTTGCTTGTGAGCATTCTGTGACTGGAATGACTTCTGATTGTCTTGCATGTGTCTAAATGTGTGTGTGTTTAGTGCCGTCAAGTTGCTTCTGACATGGCAACCCTATGAATTAATAACTTCTAAAACATCACAGCCTTGCTCAGATCTTGGAAACTGAAGGCTGTGGCTTCCTTGATTGAGTCAATCCATCTCATGTTGGGTCTTCCTCTTTTCCTGCTGCCTTCAAGTTCTCCTAGCATTATTGTCTTTCCCAGTGACTCTTGTCTTCTCATAATGTGACCAAAGTATGATAACCTCAGTTTAGTCATTTTAGTTCTAGGGAGAGTTCAGGCTTGATTTGATCTAGAACCCACTTATTTGTCATCTTGGTGGTCCACGGTATCCATAAAACTCTCCTCCAACACCACAATTCAAATGAATCAACTTTCTTCCTATCAGCTTCTTCATTATCCAGCTTTTACACCCATAATTGTAATGGGGAATACCATGACATGAATTAATTTGCTCTTGGGTCACAAGTGACACATCCTTATACTTAAGAGTATTTTCTAGCTCCTTCATGGCTACTTTTTAGTCTCAACCTCCTTCTGATATTTTGGTTGTTTTCTCCCTTTTGGTTGAGGATGGAGCCAAGGAATAGAAAATCTTGTACAATTTCAATTTCTTCCTTGTCAAACTTCAAGTTGTATAATTCCCTGGATTACTTTTGATGTTACTCTTAATGTTCAGCTGCAGTCCATGATTAGGAGTCTAAACTTCTTATAGTGTTGTTCTCAGCTTTGCTGACACACAAACTCCCTCACCATGTTACAAACCATGTGTGTAAGTACATGTTTGAAACCTTACAGATATAAGACCATTTTAAAGGTTAACTGAATTATATAGATCCATGTTTTTTCTTTGTATCATACTTGATTTCTACAGACAGTACGTATTGCTGAGTGTTTGTGTTGTCAGTAGTAAATAAATACATCACTCCAGAACTTGAAGAGAAACTAAACGGGGGGGGGGGGAGTGGTTACCGAGGTGGTGGGTGGGGTGAGGAAGTGGCTGCTGTTCTTCCCAGGGAATGTTAATGTGTGCCCCTCACTCTTTCCTTGCCACCTCCCCTTCTCTGCAATATGTGAAAAGGATGGTGTTAATTGCAGTGCTTTAGGGCTAACATATTTGTTACTGATTTACCATTTTATCCTACTTTTCATATAAGATTTCAAAGAGATTTATAATGAGAACTAATAATTCTTTTAAAAAATAAAAACATCTTAAAATATTTAGTATAACATGAAATTATTATTAAAACCAAAATAGGGGATAGGGTGGTACATCTGCAGTTATAAAAGGGATATATAATCCATGTTGTACATTAAAATTCTAAAGGGTTTTTGAAATGTGTATATGTTCATCTTCTATTGCTTGATGGCTCTAGGAATGTGTGAGCTGCCCCTGTTGTCTTGGGTTTTATTTATTTACTTGTTTGATTTATACCCCACCCTCCCCACCGAAGCCGGCTCAGGGATATGTAGGGATATCAAAGCTTTCCATCTCTTTTTTAAAAAAATAAATTTTATTAATTAACCAGAACATAAAGCTTTCCATCTCTAATATTTGATCTCTGACTATTTTAGGTATGAAGGTCACCACTTTATATTGTAATAATGAAGCAATGAACATGTATATATAAACTCTCCCTTAGAAGTGTATTTTATTCCTTTTTAGTACTGCTGTTTAATTATTACATTTCAATATGTTAGTGAAGTTTGAAAGCTTTTGCTTGCTCTCTTATATGTAGGTCATATGAAAGGTATTAGATTTTTTTATGATGGTCTATCTACCAAGACTCTAGACTTGTTCTTATAGCACAAATTCTTCAGCCTATAGATTATTTACTCTTTATTAGAGCAAATTAATAAATTCTCATTTATTTTCTGAATGGGTAGATATACTGAAGAAAGGTAGATGTCTGTGTTTCAGCAGAACCATGTAAAAGTCTTTATTCTCCTGTGAAGTAAGTCAAGCCAGAAGTGGGTTAGTCTCTTCTGGCTGCTGGGTCAGGAGACAGAAATCTGAGATGTTTGATACATGCTAATTGCCAGGTATCTCATGTCCTGCAGTACTACCTTGGGAGAGATGAAATGGATACATCTCGGAGCAAATTTCAGTATGGTGAAGGGCTATTCATTATCACATATGCTTCTAAATACCTACATTAAATAAAAATCATGGGCACATTCATTCTTTCCTAACTGTGCCCTGTGTTTTAAGATGACTAGGGGAGTCCATGGAACTATCTCTGGTGAGATCCATGGATTTTCCCCCCTGTGTGTCAGTATAAACCTGTACAATCTTAGTCCATATGGTACCATGGATTTTTTGTAGATTCAAATTAAGTAAAACTTCATGAAACATGGGCATTGCCATAGAGCAGTTGTTTAGTGGTGCTAAAGCTAACAGCCCGTTTTGAGAAGGAGTATGTAGCTCCAGTATAAGTTCTGTTGTAGCCTTTCTTACTGGTCAACATGTCCTAAGAAAAATCACATGTTTTAAACATATGTTTAAAAATGATCTTTCTGTGCTCTGTGTGTGTTTCCTCTGTGTTGCCTTTTATGAGCCCATTAGGGTCATTTGGAGCAGCTCCATGCACAGCAAGTCTCTTCGCATAGCATTTCACTTCTGAATCTCAAAACGTATTCCGAGTATTTTGGTGCCTGGATCAAAAGGTGACCACTGCTTTGTGTTCAGATTGAAATGAAATGTGTTCCGGTTAGAATATTTACTTCCTCCGTTTGGTGAAGGTGCTGAAATAGCTCATATGTTCCTCCAGCTCTGGCTACATTGCCTTTGTCTGTTCTGAATTCTGAATCTGACCTGGTGAACTAGTTTGCTTTAGACAATGACTTCACTTTTTGTTTTGTTGCCAGGTCTACAGAGCTTGACTCCAATTGGACCTGGTTTCAGCTGAGATGTATGCAAGTGGGTAGCAATGCCAATGCGGTAAGGATCCATTTGCAGTTTGGTCTTTGGTTTCATGCTGGATAGTTTTATATTCATCTCATGAAGCTGTGAGGAGAGATGGTACTTTTATTCAGGAAAACACAGTGAACCTTCCTGGAAACCACAAAATGTGTGTTTGGAATCAGCAAGAGGTTGCATGAGGTTTTTTTTAGTGTCTTTTCATTTTCTGGTCTTGGAACTCAACTGTATTTCTTCTTTTCAGACTGCCTTTTTCCGCCAGCATGGTTGCACCACCACCGATGCTAGTGCCAAGTATAATAGCCGTGCAGCCCAGGTGTATCGAGAGAAGATACGGCAGCTGGCAAGTGCTGCCATGGCCAAATATGGGAATGATGTAAGTACCAAGGAGCCTTTGCTTTTTGGGAAGGATGGAGGACCATGATGCTCAGTAGATTATCTTCTCCTGCAGCTCCTGATTGATGGGCTGAGTGGGACGCCCGGCCATTCCCCAGAGAAGAGTGATGCTGACTTCTTCATGGAACATACACAGGTAAGATGAGCTAACTTGGATTGCATTGTCCCATTCCACTAGAAGGCTGTATAGACATGATAAGTTACTGGATGGATGCTACCAAAGCATTGACATAACTCAGAGTCTCATCGAGACTCAAGGTGGTTGCTGGCATTTCAACTTTGGACGCTATGTATGGCACAAATAGAACTGAATTAATGACTGTCCTCATAGTCTTTAAATGCCCATAGTCTTCCTCAGTGAGAGAAACAAGTTTTTTTTTTTGCTTTATAATTTTTAAATTTTGCATTATACTCTGGGATGCCATGAGAAACAGGACACAGATGTTGCTTCACACCGTGTCCATCAGCTTCCATTAGGCAGCTGATTGGCCTCTGTTAGAAACCGTGTGCTGAACTAGATGGAACCTGAATCTGATCCACTAAAACTAATAAAATATCTCTGACTGGTATTTCCCTCTCTGGGTACCCCTCTTGAGGCAAGATTGATGAATGATTGACAGATTTCCACCTAAACTGCAAATCCCATTGATTTCAATAGCACTTATATGTAAATGTATGTTAGGATTATAGTGCTAATTCCAAGGGACTGGGTGCTCTTGTTCAGAGTCAGAAGAGGTGGGTCTGAAAACACTTAGAGGAGTGGTGTGAATCCAGGATGTGTTTGAATCTACTTTTCCTCCAAAGGAGTCCAATTGAGATTAATCTGTGACATTTGAACACCACTGAGAGCACTGAGTTCTGACTATTTTAAATTGTTTGTAATTATTAGCACTAAATGACTGATAATTTAGGTTGTGATCTCATTGTTCTGGATGAACAACCTAATTTGCTTTCTTTAAGGCTTGTAATACTTGGGATGTGACTGAGACAGGTCAGAGCACAGTGGAATCTTCACTGGCATTGGAGAGAGCTACAAAGCCATCTGAAAACAGTGAGGTTCCATGTGAGTACCTTTTATTGAAACTTTTCCCATAGTGACTCTCTCTAGGCCTAGTTGGGGAAGAATCATGCTGTTCCTAGGCTGGATGATGGGCTGTGGGAGCAGAGTGGTATAACTTCACTGATGTGTGGTCATAGGAGATGTGTGTGGATCATCTCCCCACAATCTCTTGTCTTGGGTGCTAGATCCCTCCCTCCCTCCCCCTCTCTCTCGCTATACACCCACACACACACACACGTGTGTGTGTGTATATTGCATATTGCAAAAGCAAGATATAAATATTCTCCATAAAACATATGAGTATTGTTGCCATTCTCATAATGTATTTTCCCCTTGAGTAAGTGGAAAGAGTAAGAATCTTGCAACACTATAGAAACAGAAAATTATCAGATGTTGGGAAGCAGTTCTAATAGCTGAAGTACTTTTTGCTTTGAGAGATTATCCAGAAGGTAGCTTCCGGCCTGAAGGTTTCTGGATTGTGCTACTGACAGGGATGAGGAATGGGTTGTACCAAGCCACCGTTCCCCTGATGGAAGAGAGGGGAAGGGCAATCTTACCAGATTTTCCTCCTTGCAGCCCTCTACCCTCATATCTTTTCATGCAAGAGAGTTCCATGACACTACCGTCAGTTTTTCAAAGTTTGCAAGATGCTGCTGAGGTAGGAGAAGGTAGGGACTGATTTAATTCTGGAGTCACAAAGCTAGCAGAATCTAGCACAGTTTTCCCAGAATGTCAGAGTTATGTGAAACTAGAAGAAATGGGTATCTCTTTACTTAGTCCAAAAATTAATGTAAGATGTTCATGGCAAAAGTGGCAGAAATGCTATAGTTGTCTTTGCTATAGTTTATGTCCTCCTTCTGTCCATAGTTCCTGACCAGGGTCCTTCAACTGACTTGCTGAGCACCTCTCCCAAAGGGTCTCTTGGTAAGTGTAAGGTCTTCTAATTTTGCTTTCACATAAGGCCTCTGCTACTTACCATCTAATGCTAGTAGGTGGCTTGGATTACCAGTGATTTCTATGACAGCTGTTGGATCAGTTAGTGAAGTCAGCATTTCTGTACTTCCGGTATTGTAGAAGGGAACTGAGTGTCTTTTTAGTCCATCCTTAAAAAGCATTCCCTTCATCCTTGCACAGTGTTAAGGGCTGCAGCACACACACCCCGCTTCTGATCCTGGTATCATCTCTAGTCTTGATTTGGACCTCCTATTGATATCAGGTTTTTTGGTCTGTGCCATATCCAGGTTATATGTAGAGCTCTGGCATTCTGGTCATCTTTTCAGTACCAATATGTGCATGTCTTTTTCTCCCTCAGACGCATCCATGTGTCTGTCTTCACAAGGGGCTACTTCTGCCAGAGGTAACTGGCTACTTGTGGTGCCTCTGCCTTCTCTTTCTGTGGTTCTGCCTTCAGCCTGATGTTAGTCTGAATCATGCACATTCCAAGGAGCAGGGAGCTCCTGCAAGATTGATGAATCATCTCAACTGGAGCCAAGAATAAATTCTGTGCTTTGGCACCTCTGCAGTCAGTCAGCTGAGCACACATGGCTCCAGTTGCAGAAAGACACTTAAGACATGCAGCTGCTTGGGCTCTTTTGGAATTGCTGGGCAACCTCGAAGCCAGTGCATCATTCTTTAGGTGCACCCTGCAGTGTTGCTGCCTTGGTGCTGGAGGTTTTCCCACAGGCACAATACTTGTTCGCGGATCACACTTTCAGTTTTTGCACTGCAGATGTTACTGTGTGGAATGCTGTTTGTTGGGCAGCTGAATTGTCGTTTCTGACCTGTGTCCTTTGAAGCATCACTTCTTGGTGTGATCTTACACTGCTTTTTCGCACCTGGGTCAGGAGGCCCCAAAGCCTGTTGATCTGAAACTGCATGGGGTGTGGCCTATTATATTGGCTTTGGATTTCTGTACATTGCTGCCCAGACTGTTGGGTGTATTAACCATGCACATGGCACATTCGGCTTAGCTGCCCTGTGCTCTGAAGCCTAAAGTACTATTAATTAACAGCAACATACTGCTGTCATCTTTGTTCCTATTCATTCAATCTTCCTTTTTGATTACAGAAATAAAGCCTTCCCTTATTGGAAAGAAGAAGCCAGGTGCTACCAAGAAAGGGGTATGTTGACTGAAAAGGACCTGCATGCAGGCATTTTTATTCTCCCCGCACACACACACCACTCCCACCCACCCCCAGTTTGGTGGGGATTGCCTCCTTGGTTCTCTGGCTTTCCAAAATTGTTTGGGTTTTAGTGAATCTCTAGTGGGGAGGAGTTCTGTACATGTACTGAGATCTCTCTCTATTCTTGTTCAGTTGTGATGCACCAGGTGGTTTTATTAAGTGGGCCTTTTTTATCTGTGTGAGAGGCATGTAGGGCTCAACTTTGGTTTTAGCTGGGGATGTTTCAACTATTATTGTAAGGTGCCTTGAATTAAGAGGAAAGGTGGGATATAATATTTTTGTAAATAATAAATACATAAACAAACTGGTATAGGGCTCACAGATTTTTTAAAACTTGCCCAAAAATGTGGTTGACTGGTAGACCACATTCCTGCTGACCTTCCTATGTTAGGAAGCACATTATGCATTTTCACAACAGCTGCAACTCTCAAACCATCTTCCGTACCAGGGTAGAACAACTTAAAGTGTATATGTGTTATAGCAGCTAAGTCAGAGTTGAAAAATAAAAACCACAAACCTTACTGGACAGCATTGGTAAGAAGCCACTGCTGTGACCTAACCTTTCCAGGCTCAGTGAGTTCAGGAGTATTGCCAAGCTCAGAACCCCTGGTGTTAGCCAAGTCCCAGTAATAGTCTCCCCAGGCTCTTCTGCTGTACACTTCCTTGTTCCTGTACTGAACCTGTTTTGCTTGGTATTCTCATGGCCAAATACAGAAGGAAGAGGTGTAGAATGCGGCTGGAAACCTGTAAGGGTGAGAACAAGACTGTGTGTCTTCTACAAATGCATAGCATCTCTGAACATCCATATCTTTCTCCCAGGACCTTAATACACATGTTCATTAGGTGAATGAACCTTGTATGAGCAGAGCTTGCAAAGTGATAACACGCGTGTTTCTCCCTTTACAGGACTAAGCAGCACTTCTCAAATCAGTTCTAAAACAGCAGGATAAATCAAGGCTCAGATTATTTTGTTGATTGTCTTCATGCCTTCTCTTCCTACATAATCTACTGCAATTAACACCTTAGCGATTACAGTTTTCACAGTTTGCTATTCATGGTCATTCTGGCTTTTCTGGGAATTCTTAATTGCTGCTTTTTCTTTCAGTTGGGAGCCAAAAAGGGTCTTGGAGCTCAGAAAGTGAGCAGCCAGAGCTTCACAGAAGTTGAACGGCAGGCCCAAGTGGCAGAAAAGCTGAGGGAGCAGCAGGCTGCCGAGTACAGGAAGCAAGCAGAAGAGTCGTTGTAAGTGTGGCAGACTTGCAGTTTCCATACATAGGGTACAGATCTGTTTACTCACAAAGGCGTGGAGACAGTGACTTTCTTTCCATAGCATACAGAAGCAGGATCAAACAGGTGTAGCTCTCCCCAGATCCAGGCTGCAGTGGCCAAGTAAACTGACATTCAAAATTATGAGATACTAGGATGAGCTGATGTATCATGGGGAAGGAGGGGCCTGCTTGGACTCTGCAGTGGGCTGATATTGCTGTTCTCGCTCAGGGTGACCTCAATGAGACTGGCCTACCAGGAGCTGCAGATTGATCGGAAGAAAGAGGAGAAGAAACTTCAGAACCTGGAAGGAAAGAAGCGTGAACAGGCTGAAAGGCTGGGCATGGGCTTGGTGTCCAGAAGGTACTTGCTGTGCTTGAAGAACAAGGAAAGTGTGCTGGGTGGGTAGATGTCTCCTCACCAGTGTAACACCTGCCCTAGGTTGCTTGGCTGTTGTGCTACTGTTGTTTAGGTAGGCTTGAGTATTGCCGTTAAAGAGACAGTCTGTGGTGAGCTGTGTCCTGGAGTGTCTTGTACTTGGCATGATTTAAGGATCCTGAGTTCTTTGTGAACTTTGCCCCTGTCGGATAACTCTTTACATCCTGCAGGTGTTCAGACCCTCATGCATCTGTCTTTCTGCTGTTTAGTATATTCATGAGATGGATAAATTGAAGCTCTTTTTGGCAGCATCTTTCTTAGTAGAATCTAAGTCTAAATGTACAAAGAGGATATAGATCCTTTGAATATGCCACACAGTGTTCTGGCTCCTACATTTGCTCAACCCCTGGCCTTTCCAGTTGATTAGCTCATGGCATAACCTGAACGCATATGATACAGCAGCCTTAATGAAACTAAGCAAATTGTTTGCAAGATGGGCAAGTACCTGGGAATCCCATGTATGCAGCCTTGAGTGCCCTGAGGGATGTACATTTTATGTAGGTAATTTTATAAAACTGGGCCTTGGTTTTATCATGGTGGCATTTATAGTGTTGAGTCATACTTGGGATACGTGAGTTCTGCCAAGACTTTATTTCATCACTTCTTTCTACCAGTTCCATCTCGCACTCCGTCCTTTCTGAAATGCAAGTGATAGAACAAGAAACACCAGTGTCTGCAAAGTCCTCTCGTTCTCAGCTGGATCTGTTTGAAGATACTGGAAGTTTCACATCTGGACCCCCCAAGTACGACTGCACTGTAATCTTCACTTTTATCTGATTTCTTTCTGTCCGGTTTGGATAAAAACCATCATTTCTGTTTGTTCCCTAGGTATAAGGATAATCCTTTCTCACTAGGAGATGCCTTTGGCTCTCAGTGGGAAACAGACAACTCCTCTTGGGGCATTGACAAAGGAGAGGAAGAGACAGACATCACTATCTCCAGCATCCGGCCCATTGGTGACAGGTAGAAATGAGTTAAACTTGGAAAGGAGCTTTGTGGGGAAAAGATTTAGGGACATGCAGTGTTACTCTTCATTCAGAAGCTAACAAAGCCTCTTAGGCCTTAACTGGGAGAGCCAGTTTGGCGTAGTGGTTAAGAGCGACTGGATTCCAATCTGGAGAACCAGGTTTGATTCCTCCACTCCTCCACATGAAGCCAGCTGGGTGACCTTGGGTCAGTCACAGTTCTCTCAGCCCCACCTACCTCACAGGGTCTGTTGTGGGGAGAGGAAGGAAAGGAGATTGTAAGCCACTCTGAGGCTCCTTTGGGTAGTGAAGGGCGGGCGGCATATAAAACCAACTCTTCTTCAATGCCTTTTGCCTGCAGAATTATCTAAAATAACATAATATCAAAATGACCACACTTGGTGTGGTCTAATGCTGAGTTATTGTAAACACTGTGTGAGGGAAGCGTCATTATCCAGCATGGGTTGTAGGTAATTAATAATGCCTTTAACTCGCTTGAGTTGTATGAGCTTTTCACCATCTCAGGAGGATATTGTAGTGGCACAAATGCCTGTTGCAGATACTTTAAGAGAGTATCTCTGTCTAGGTTAAAGCAGATGCGACTGTAGCGTAGCACTTGGCTATACACAATGGATTGTTCGATGTGGATGGGATGGTGGCTGGAGGCATGAAGATATGTTTGCCAATCTGTCGGTTTCCAGTATAATGTGGCACTTGTATGTCGCTCATGTATCTGTACTGTGGTGTTCAGGAAGTTTATTTCTTGTGTAGAGTACCAAACACACATCTCTAGTCTGGAGACCAAGTCCTATGAGGAAAGGTTGAAGGAAATGGGTATGTTTAGTCTGGAGTGGAGAGGACTGAGAGGATCAAGTATTTGAAGGGCTGTTATACAGAGGATGGAGCAGAGTTGTTTTCTGTTGCCCTAGAAGGTCAGACCAGAACCAACGGGTTGAAATTAAATCATAAGAGTTTTTGGCTAAAGGTTCCGGACAGTTAAAGTGGTTCCTCCGTGGAACAGGGTTCCTCGGGAGGTAGTGGGCTCTCCCCCTTCGGAGTTTTTAAGCAGAGGCTAGATGGCCATCTGACAGCAGTGCTGATTCTGTGAAATTAGGCAGATCATGAGAGGAAGGGCAGGGAAGTGCTTGGCTCTTGTGGCCCTTTCTTACATGCCTAGGTTAATGCCAATTGCCACTTTGAGGTCAGGAAGGAATTTTCATTCAGGTCAGATTCTGGAGGTTTGTTGCCTTCCTCTGGGCATAGAGCAGGGGTCACTGGGGGAATGGGTGAAGGAGGTAGTTGTGAATTTCCTGTGTTGTGCAGGGGGTTGGACTAGATGACCCCCAAGGTCCCTTCTAGCTCTATGTTTCTAAGGAAGTGGGCACCAGGAAACACACTGGTGGGAGCCATGGACTAAGTTGGGGGTCTTAAGAGTTTACATGGCTTGCATTACTGCTGTGTTGCTGACTGATTTGTGGATGAAAGGCTCTGAGGCTTCTTTTAAAGGGAGTCAGTGTAGCTTTTTAGCTAAGGGAGTAGTCATGCCATAAGCCAATTTGGAACTGAGCCGATAGTTCTAAGCTGTGGCTGATTTTGGTGAAGCACATTGGCATGTGAGGATCTCAGCAGCTTTCCTTATTGTTTCAGTGAGTGCCAAGGTTTGAATGTTTCACTTTATCTGCCCCTCAGACCTACCAACAGAAGGGAAACTGAGGGCAAGGTATCCATAGTGGAGTCCAATGAAGCTCGACAGAAATTTGCCGGGGCCAAAGCCATCTCCTCTGACATGTTCTTTGGGCGGGAAGCTGATGCTGAGGTGAGTGCAGTATTGATTCCTCCATCCTTAAATTCCCTTTCCAGCAGTGATGGGCCTGGCCACTAGCTAATTTTCTGTATCTTACTTTATTTTCCAGTATGAAGCCAGATCCCGACTACAGCAACTCTCTGGCAGCAACGCCATCAGTTCTGCTGATCTCTTTGGAGAGTCAGAGTCTGTGAACTCAAGTATGTTAGCAAGCAGCTTGAGAGATGGAGCCATATTCCAGTAGGATACAGCCAGGGGGCTGTAGAGAGGAATGGGTTGTGAATGAGTGGCCGAACTATGTGTTGGGGACAGCTTGGTGCAAGTTAGTCCAGTGGCCCAGGCATCTCAGCTAACCCCAGCCTTTCATAAAAGATGGGGAGCCACTTCACTTAAGTTGCCGGATCAGTAGTAGTGCACTGTCACTCATGCCTCCATCCTTACTTCCCTGTAGGTGGTGTATCGATTGGAAATGTTCTGCCTGCTGCCGACATTGCTCAGTTCAAGCAAGGGGTGAAGTCTGTTGCTGGCAAGATGGCTGTTCTGGCCAATGGTGTGATGAACTCCCTCCAGGTAAGAAAATCACATGCTTGCTGAGTAGATTTGCCTTGGAAGGGGGCTTAAATGTCCCCCTAAGTGTAGATATTCCGGTAGCCAAATTCAGCACGTTGGAAGCAGCAGTGGGAAATAATTGTGGGTTAGTTTTTGTTGAAACTCTGCTGGGGTTCAGAAGTTTGGAAGATTTTTAAAGCAGCTAGTCAGTCAGTCCACTAACGCATTATTTTCCCACATGCAGCAGTAAATTGTTATGTAGAACACCACCTAAATCGTGCTAAATTGTGTACTTTACCTTTGGGATTGTAGAGCAGAAGAAAAGATTGCAGTCTGAGGCACATTTTCCTGTCAACCCCCTTGATCTCAATAAGCCTTACAGGTAGCGTGGGACTGGTTTACTCTGAAGGCAGGGCCTGCAGGGAGGCAGCAGCAAGTATACACTTCAGAGGGAATCCTCTCCAAAGAGAATCAGAACTCCTTAGACACAAGCCAAAGAGAAACCACAATGCTGCTGCTAGCAAGGGATTAACTGTACCCATCTGCTGGGGGTGATGGAGCTGAGCCAAAACAGTGCCTGAGGCAACAGTAGGACACTGTTGGGATAAACTGATTGGCTAAGAGCTGCTGTTGGGTATTGACTCATCTGTTCTTGAATAGTTCAGCTTGAGCTGCTTCTTGCCCTGTGCCCCAGGAATGGCTCTGGGGGCAGGAGCAGCAGCAGCAGCTGACATGGGAGCAGCCTGGGAAGTAGCAGTTTGGGTTTATCTTGAGGTCCTGCTCGGAGGCCTTCTTTCTCTGCTTGCCGCGATGAGAACATGCAGCAACATTTTCAAACCACTAGAGACCCTTCAGAGAATTCTTTGTTTCTGCTTCAGGATTGAATTCAAAACTGTTCTCATACTAATCAGCCTTCTCAGAACTCTAAAGTCGGTCCACACGTGGTGCCAACATTTAGGTTATGCTTATGGCAGGGTGCAAAAGGGAGCTGTGGACTCCTCTCTCTTTTGTACCTTGAATGTGAATTTGGAGCTTCCATAGAAGCCTCACCAATATTCATGGCTCTGTGTGTGAATTGACGGCACATTTCTACACCTACATGTCTACATATTATTGGGGTTATATGTCAACCAGTCCTAAACACACATGCTGCTCACTAGTGAGACTGGGGAGCCACTTTCCATATTGGTGTTCCCTGTGATGTTTTTGGTTGGTGGCTGTTTCTTGTTTTTAAATGGTATCTTTGTGTACTCTGAGAATTCTCTGCCAATGAGGACGTCCTTCCTTATGGTTCATAAGCCCCTCTACAGAGTGTTTAGCAAAACAGGCTTGGTTTTCTCAGCATGATGTTTGGTGATCCACTTTGGCTGGTTTCTGTATCCAATTGCTTGGAATTCCATTTACTGAACTGTGTCACTGTCTCACTCTTTTTCATCCCATAGGATCGGTATGGCACATATTGATGTCTCTGGGGAATTTGCTGCTCATGGCCGTCAGTGGAAAACCACTTGCACACGGAGTCACCTGGCAAAATTCTGCAGGATCATTTTTCAATTAAGCATGACTGGAGGGCTGCTTGAGAATAGGGTTGGATGGAGAAATGGACATGCCTGGCATTTGCTCAAAACCTCTCTGGACATCAGTTGTGTTAGAAACAAAAATTTTTCTCCCCCCCACCCCCACCCCAACCCAGACATCCTGCAAACAGAGCACGGGCTGGTCCAGAGAATGTCCCCTTGCCGCTGTGCGGAGAGACAGGGTTGCAGATGAATGGTCGCATTGTGGTGCTGCTGTTCCTGTTTTATTCCACAACGATTGCTCTTGGCAGAACAAATATTGTGGAGGCAGGGAGCGGTACTGAATACTCTTCGCCCCTCTGCATCCATGGGGATGCTGCAGTGGTGGGGAGTTCTTAGGCTGTTTTCTAGCATACAGGGCAGTTTTCACTTCTGTAGGAAGTAATTCTTACTGCTTCTTTAGACTGACCTGGTGTAAGCCAGTCCCTTCAATGGCAGTGGCTTAAAAGCCCAAACCGACAGGAGGCTGCAGAAGTTCAAAGCACGCTTGGAAAAGATCTTTGCATGGTTGTACACTGCAAGTATGGTGGAGAGTTGGAACATTAATTCCACCCTTCCTCCCCAACATAGCTTTGCAGGAGCCTTTTCTGGGAGAGTATGGAATTAAGGAAGGCGGTGTTGACTTGCTTCATGGGCTCTGCCTCCACTCCTGGTATAATGCAGCCACTGCTATTACCACTCTCCCACCCACTCGTTTGCACTTATCGATTTGCCTGAATGGTTAGGCCCTGCTGTATGTTGGAAAAGAAAGTAAATAAAAGCAATGCCTCTTCCTCCTGCCCAAGCATCATTGCTGCCCCTTTGCTCTTGCAAGCCTAGCATTATAGGGGGGTGGGGGTTCTCCTACCTAATTTAGTTTCAGAGAAGAACCAGAGAAGGAAAACACACTTATTATCCTGCTGTGCTGCTCTGATGGCCAGGATGTTCCACACTATCCTGCCACAAAGCACCCTGCTGGATCTGCATGACTTGTCCCCCATTTCAGAGTTGGCTATGCTCTCTGGCTGACCATGGAGTCTCCTCAGTGCAATGGGAGTGAAGGGGGGCTTGATGCTGAGACCTTTTTGCAGTTCTGTTGCTCAGTAATTGCAGCTGTCTCTCTAGGGTGGGTTCTCCTAGAAGCTCTTATCAAATTGACCATATACCCTAGGGTAGTGGGACAAGTCTGGACTATGGCAGGGCTTGTTCCTGTAATGGGAGAGCAACCACTGTTAGGATGTTGTAGTGACACCTTGAGTTTCAGTAAGGCACCCATGCTAGACGGAAGGGCTCAACTCGTAATGGAGCAATATCTTGCTCACTTCTGTATTTGCTTATTTGTGAATGTGGTTGACCTGCTTTCTCCTTGCACACTTCCTAAGAAGGCAAGTGGCTGTATGGACTTATTGGAGTTCTTTCCCATTAGCACTTTGCTCTCATTATTTGCTCCCTGGGTTCTGAAAATGCACTGATGTTTACCTTTGACTATTGCAAATTTTGTCTTAAAATAAAGGAGGGTAACCTCTAGAGCACTTGCTCCTTTCATGGACAAGGATTTGCTCAGTGCTCCCTCTGCTCTTAGACTGGAAGAGGGTTCTTTTCTTGGGCTGTCTGTCGTAATGGTAGTATTGATGAGCTGTGTGTGGCCAGGACTGGGTCTCTGCTGGGGGGGGGGGGTCCAAAAGAGGGTCATGTGGGTTTTTCCTACCCCCTCAAGTGAATAAAATCAAATACCTGTGTGTCCTCCATGTTATGGATATCTTATTTCAAAGGTAGCTCTGGAGTCTGGGTAGATGTATGCAGGCAGGAGGTACTCGCTGTTGAGTATCGAGGCCTGTGGGGTGGAAGTTACACACTTGGGGATGAGGGATGGCCGGGTAAATAAGGGTGGGGGAAAAGACGCATCGGCCAGTGCCTGCTGTGGATAAACTCTTTAATGTTGACTTTTTCTTATGAGAGTTTGAAGCTGACTGAGTTAACAGTACATATTGGTCCATCTGAGAAGTGTATTTTGACTTCTTCCATAATTGCAATTTTATGTGAGGAGTCAAGGGCCCTTTTACTGATTCAAATGTAGGGTTCCCCTGCCTGGGTACAACTTTGGCTTTTGCTGTCCTTCCCTTCCCCTGGAGAGCCTCTCTCAAGTATCTTTGGTGCTTGTCTCCATAACCCAAGTACAGTATTAGAGAGCAGTGCAGCAGAGTCTTTTATTAGCTTCTGTTCACTCACAACAAATTTCAATTTATTCATGTCATGAATGAACCTCAAATTCTCCTGGAGTGCTCAGTCCCATCTCTCCCACCCCCACCCCCACATCATGGTGCAATGACTGAAGGTTTCCTGCTTTAGGATGCCACTGCTCTTAACTCTGTTTATGGCATCGGAGTTTGGGGCATCTTAACACACTGGGGCTTCTTGTACCTGGGATACTGCAAGCCTAGACAGCTGGCACCTTTCGAACCCCAGTGACCTAAATGGACTTAGAAGGGTGTAGCTGTGCCTAGAAATGTACTATAAACAACAGTTTAAATTTGATTTGGAATGCTGGTTACTGCGAAGGAAAGACACCCAGTTTGGCAAAGCATCCAAATTTGGGCCAGGGCTGTATTTCTGCATGCGAAGAGAGATGGGAAGGAATGGGTGAGCCTGAGAAGTTGAGGTTTACTCACATCCCACACAAATAGTGTTTGGTTTGTCATCTCTGAATGCCACCTTTAGTATTTTGTCCCCTCAAAATTGCCTTGTGGAAGGTGAGAAGTTACTGATACTACTACTTCTCCTGTGTTACAGACTGTATTTGCTACATTATGATCACAGGACATGTTAAGTTTCACAGTTACAGTACGTAATGGCTTATCTTCTAAGGTGGAACCAGTACAAACAGCCATGAAGTGTATATAATTTCTTAACTAGACAACTCACTAATGCCAAGGCACAGCGTCTACTTCACATGTAAGTTTTGGAGGAAATTAGGATATCCATCTAGGAAACACATACAGCTTTCTGGTACAAAGTAAAACAAGCTGGGGGGGGGTCGGGTCAAAGTGCCATCAGCTTGCAAGTTTAATATTCTATAAGTCTTTACCACTTGCTGAAGATGAAAATGATGTTCCATGAAGCATGTGGTTTAGCATTACTTCCTTCAAAAGGGTATCTCTGTGCTGCTTATTTGCCTTGCTTGCCACTAGAGGGCAGTATACCCTTGCAAAAAAATCCCACTTCTCTCCTTGCCTCTCCAGAATGGGAGCGGAATGGTTAGAACAGGGGTGGTTCAGCACTGCTAACAGGAAGACACATGAGATATGCATGCAGTGTACTGTGGATGTCGTAAGAAGGCAACTGGGTACAGAGATGGCCCAGAAGTGCAAGAAGTGCTGGCTCTCGTGCTTCCCACTGCCTTCAGTTATAAGACTCTGGACATGAGCTGGTGCTTCTGCCTTCTGTTAATTCTCAGAAGAATCTGTCTCTTCTGTGGAGCCATCACTCTCCGTGTCCATTTTCCGGCGGTGGTAGAGAGGCCTCCACGGGGAACTGATCCTAGGAGACTGGCGGGAAGGCAAATTTGCAGTATCCCCACTGGAGATGGAAGAACTGGAAATGGACAGTCCTGAGACTTGGGCTGTGCTGAAAAAGAGGAAAGAATGTAGGTGGCCTAGCTTAATAGCAGAAAGCCCCTCCTTCCCATGAACAAGTAAGTAAAGCAATTTTGTGACCAATTTCCCCCCTCTAACTTGACTTCTGGAAAGGGCAGATAGTTCTTGGCTGTATTACTTTCAGCTTATCTAGCAAAAGCAGTAATAATCAAAGAGCTTTCTTTGACACCTGCTCCGCACATTGCTGTGGTGTGAGTAGGGAGTGCTTACAAGCACCAATAGGCTCTGGCTACTGCTGTCCCAGGGGCTGCAATTGCTACTCTTTCCCAGCTCCTGCTCACTGAGGCTTCTCCCAGAAAATTCTGTTCCATATAAATCAGTGGGGATGAGGGACGGTTATTTGAACTTTCTTCCTTGGCCACAAAGTTGTGTTCTTTCTCTCTCTCTCTCTTGGGGGGAGAATTACCTTATTGCCCATATTAAAGGTAAAGGTTTCCCTTGCTCAAAAGCCAGTCGAATCTGACACTACGGGGTGGTGTCCATCTCAGTTTCCAAGCCAAAGAGCCAGCGCTGTCCAAAGACTTTTCTGTGATCATGTGGCTGACATGACTAAACACCAAGGCTCATGGAATGCTATTATTGCCCATATCCTAGTGTAAATAAGCTCTCTTTTTGCTGCTTTTACCACCCTTCTCTGTCACACCCACAGTAACTACAAAGAGGTAATCTGCACAATTGTTTTGGGGACACATACAAGAAGAGGTATTGTCGTCCTAATTCAGATCTCTCACTGTCATTAATTAAACTTACAGTTTCTCTAGCTCTTGATCCATAAGTGGGTCAAGTAGGAGCTCTGCTTTATCTGGAAGAGCACCTGCAATGGGCAACAGCAACAGAGGACGAGTTGGACTGATGTTGGTGCATGAAGATCATTTATATGCGCCGATAAATTCTCTGTGCTAGAGGCAGCTGATTGGCAGGAGTCCATGAGGCAGCTGATGTGGCAGCAAAACAAAAGGGGGAGTCCACTGGCACTCCAAAGAGCTTATTCCAGCATAAGCTTTTATGCGCTAGAAATAGAACTCCAATTTTGAAAGCCTATCATGGAATAAATTCTTCCTCTTTTAAAGTCCCACTGGGCTCCTGTTCATTAATTTTTACAAGACAAGGTACAAATGGCAGTGCAGATCTTGGCAGCAGTTGAGCTCATGCTGAAAATGTAGTTCTCTCTGCCCAGTATATTCCTTTGACAGCATCGTAGCCAAGTGATGCGTGGCCACATCTTCAGAAAACGAAATTTGCAGGTACTCATTAACACAAGCTGTCTAAGAACCTTCCCCCCTCGACAAGCTTGGGTACTGTGGGAGGCTTCTGTAGGAGCCAAGCTCAGCAATCGTAGCAAGAGATTCTGTCTGCAAATAGTCTTGACTATTCAAAACCCGGGTATTGAGTATATACCTCTGTTGCACATGCTATGTAAGGTGAAGAGCACGGATCTTAATGGCAGTGAAAAGGAAAAGGCAACTTTTTACAATTGCAGAATTTGGCCTCTGTGTGCAAATCTGCTCTCTAGAATGGGACGCATGTGCAATATGGTGCTCTGTAGATGTCTGTCTGAAAATCTGTATGCAAGAACAGGGGCTTTCCTTGTAGCTCTTTTCCCATTAGGAGCTACATCAAACAGATGGCCAGCACTGTGCTATCTAATCCAGGGAGCAACAGCTGCTCGGCTCTGACAGCATTTTTCCTACAACAAGAAAAAGATTCTTGTGTCTTCTGTCCCACGCTGTATATTCGGTTGTGTTAACAGGTTTTCCTGCTTAGGTGATGCATGCTTTTTATCTGTTGCAGCAAAAGGGGTATCTGTAGCTGCTGTCACCTGAGTGCTATTTTTATATTATTGGATTCTTGCACAAAAATTCCTTCCCTGTAGGAGTTAGCCCAAATCCCACGTGATGATCGGGCATGTGGGTAAATCACTGCATGTTCACTAGCATATTTACACATAGGTAGACCTGGATGTCCCAGGCCAGCCCAGTCTCATCAGATCCTGGAAGCTAAGCAGGGCTGGCCCTGGTCGGTACTTGCACGGGAGACTGGGAAGGAATCCAGGGCAGCTACACTGAGCCAGGCAACGGCAAACCACCTCTGCTCATCTCTCAGCGGCTGCAACTGCACAGCTCCTTCCTCCACCACCACCACCACCACCAGCCTGTCACTAGTTAAAATCTCCACATGGGAATGGAGTAATTGCCTATATGTAGGAATCCTGTATTGTTTAAAGCAGCCCTGCATGTCTGGTCTTTAAATTCAAGTCTTGGCCTCTAATAGGCAAGAGTGGCCAACTCAGGCTTGTTCTGGGACAATACTTCAACTGTGACCAAAAGGTGATGGCTGTTCCCCCTGAGCAAAACCCTGACCCTCCTGCTCCCTTGGTTTGGAGCTCTAAAAAGCAATAGGTACTTTGGTGCCCGCCCCAGGGAGGGTGGTGAAGTCCCTTTCCTCCCCTCTCTCGGAGGAGCATTCTTAGCCTTCCTTATCAATCAAGCCTTCCCCATATTCTCACAAGTGACTTAGCGAAACCTATCATCCCCCTCCCCCCCCCGGCCCATGGTCCTTGGTGAGCCTCCAGGTCCCAGTGGGCTACGGCTGCTTGCCTGCCAATGCCTCATCCTGCCCCCTGGGTCTCTTTGTCCCCCAGCCCATGATTGTCCTAGGGCTCATGATGGCCAGTTCCCACTGCCAAGACCCTTTATAACTCCAGGCCCTCTGTTGCTTCCTACCCCTGGAGATCTTGAATACGTGTTATGTGCAATGAAGTTCTGCACGGCTTCTTTTGCTGTCGAGCACATTAGCAGGAGACATGATGGAGCGGAGAAGCAGTGAAAGAAAAATGGGCTTAACTACCCCTCATGTCTTTCCCTGACTCATAAACACTTTCTCACCACCAGGTTCCAGAGATGTGTTTGTGGGCAAACGTACACCTGCAACTTTGCACAGGGGGAAACACCTCGGGAGAAAAGGATCAAGCACCAGCCCCGTAGCTAGATGATTTTCGGTGGCAGGCACTGGGGGCATGATGTCATGTCTGATGTCATAAAAATAATGAGAAGAGCTGGCTCCCTGGCATGGATCAAGCGCTCTCCTAGCCCCTCACACAAACCCCCTTAAGCCTCAAAGCTCTGCTGCAAATCGATCCGAAGGGCCTCCCCTGCCTACCCAGTCTCATGCACTCCTCCCCACACACCACGAGAGGCACTGGGTCCCAGTGCTCTTCCAGCACCTCAGGAGAGAAGCCGCTGCAGCAAAGCCCAGCCATCACTTCACCAGGGGGAGACTCAGCAGCAGCTAGCCCCACGAACGCTCTCTTCTCAGCCACCTACGCGAGGAGCCATGAGCTGCGGTTACTGCTGCCACTGCTGGCCTCGGCCTCCTCTCTGAGCTCAGACAGTGGGCAGGAGGGGCTCTGGCTGGAAGTCAGGAAGCAGCAGGAAGAGCCAGTGAGGTCGCTGTGGCTGCCCACAGGGGTAAGGAGCGCAGTGCCCCAGGGATGAGTGGGTCTGGCACCCTCCTGGGGTGGAGGCATTGCAGATTCTGGAGGGGGCACCCCCCCACACCTAGCTACGGCCCTGTCAAGCACCCTTCCTCCCTACAGCAGTGTGCCACACTACTATCTCCCAAGATGGCAATGCAGTAAAGAAGTGGATTACTGGGATTGTATCATATGGGAACCCAGTGTTGCAACCATATTTATCCTTGCAATAACATGGACAATATAATCTGTGTGTTTCCCCTAATAGTTAAGAGAAAGGGGCTTGAGCAAAGGTTTTGAACTCGTGTGAAGCCTGGAGGTGCCTGACTCACAGCGGAGGCATTCCACCACCATACAGCAGTCCAGCATCTGTTCGTTTCTTCCCCACCCCCCACCAAAGAAACCAGGTATTCCAGTGCCCCCCAGCATGATGCCATGGAAGCCTGGAGCACTGAAAAGTGCTTTTATCTACTGCCAGCCTTCCATGGCCTCAATTAGATGAACTCAGCCAAAGACTGGGCTTGTTTCTACATTTACAGAACGGTCTCTGGGGTGCTCCAATCTCTTGGGAGAGTTGGTAAACAACACTTAGAGGATTGGTGAATCAATATTGACACAGGAGTTAGGCTGGGCGTTGCAAACTGCCTGACAAGCTCATCAGCTGTGTTCTAATCCCCGGCTCTCTTTAAAGCAGGGCTGCTGCTACTGCCTTTCCAGGGCTCCTGCAAGACGAGAGGGAGCGTGGGCCCCTGGCAGAAAGCTCTTCCCTTCTCTGAAGCGCTCGCCTGGGACTGCCCTCGCTGCAGGGCTTCGGGGAGCCTGTGATCCCCTGCAGACCAAAGCCTATTCAAATCATCCTGTGTGCACAGAAGATGAAAAGACACCAGGATAAGAATCCTGCTTCCCTTGCCAAGATGATAGCACCTGTTAGACTTGCGGCTGCTGCCCCTCCCTGTAAGAGGCCTCAGCAGGAGGCTGGCAGGAGGCCAGGGGACAGGACTTCCTTAATGGAAGGGAAAACCCATGCACTTTGTACATGGCACAATGGAGACTGTGGGCAGGGCTCTCTTTGCACCTTGCTGGAAGTGGATTGTGTACAGCCAGGAAGAAAGACTGGCTGGGTGCAATCCAGGCATCATCTTCCCCAGTGAATGCACTACTCTCTAAGCCTGTTTGCAGAGGGGATTGCAAGCTTGTATTCATGTCCCTTTGATATATAATCCCTGCGCTGCTGGGTAAACAGCCCTGCACCAGGAGAGCATTAGCAGCCCAAACAGTCAGCAGGGACTGGGGCACAGCAAGGGGAATGCTGTTCTGTGCTATGGCAAAGCCCTGTGTATAGCAGCAGCAGTCAGCTGAGGCAGGGACAGGTGACTTCCCAGCCACAGAACAAGCAGGGACTTGAGGGGAGCCTGCAGTGTTCAAAGACCATGTAAGTGCTTCACATTCAAATCCACATCCAAATACAGCACCTGCAGCAATTTCCAATAATATGCCACTGAAATAATAATTCCTCTATATTCAGTGGTGCATAACTGTTTGCAGTGGTGCTAGAAACAGCTGGAAGTGTTCCTTCCGAACATATCTTGGTATGTATGATGGTTTCAGGAAAAATGCACCTTGAGAGCAATGTTTGAGCCTTCCTGAAATGAGACAGAGATCTAGAAAGACAGAATTGCTTCCCGTGGCATTCTGTTATATCCTTTAGAAACTACAAATTAAAGTGGACTTCCAAGCAAAGCTGGATTCTGTGATCTACGTAAATTAAGAAATGTGTGTCTGTTTACTTATTTTGCACAGCTGATTCTGTTTCTAGTAGTCAGAGAGAATGATAACATGACAGTATACAAAAACCGCACCCCAACAGAGATCGATCTAGATCTGTCACTAAACACCATGGGTCCCCAAACTTTTTGAGCCTGCGGGGGCACCTTTGGGATTCTGACAGCGTGGTGGGTGCAGCCACAAAATGGCTGCTGCAGGAGGTGAAATTAGCTACATAACGGTTGCCCCAGGTCACCTTCAGTCAAACAGTGAAGAACATAGGAACATAAGAGAAGCCAATGTTGGATCAGGCCAATAGCCCATCTAGTCCAATACTCTGTCACACAGTGGCCAAAAATACCAGATGCCATCAGGAGGTCCAGCAATGGGGTAGGACACTAGAAGCCCTCCCACAGTTGCCCACCCCCCAAGCACCAAGAATACAGAGCATCACCTGCCCCAGACCGAGAGTTCCTATCTATGCCTTGTGGCTAATAGCCACTGATGGACCTCTGGCTCCATATGCTTTGTGCTGTGGCCATCTCCACTGGCCAGTCAAAAGACTTGCTGGGCAAAAGCCCCACCCGGCCCCACCCACTTTCTAAAAACGCTGGGGTGGACGCCAGGAAAGGTGTCAGCGGGTGCCACGGTGCCCAGGGGTAGGGAGCCCAGTCGCACACTTTTAAGCCTATCTTTATAATTTAGATATTTTTTTAGAGGAGGAGGAAAAAGAAAGCCAGGTTGCTGAAAAGTGCTCCTGATCAAGCTCTGCATTTGTGCTTTGTGATCATGGAATCTCAGAACAAACACAGTACTGGTTACATCTCAGCACCCAAGATGACAGAGAAAATGCAGTCCAAAATCCTCAACACTTAGGTATTTTTCAGGTACAGGCAGATCTGATAGGCAGAGAGAGCTCAAGGCATGTTCCTCAGGCATAGCATGATGCCAATGTCACAAGTGAAATGCAGATATGCAGCAAAAAATTGAATGTTGGCTTGGGCATATGGGTTTGGGTTGGTTTTTGAAGGAAAGCTTTTACAAAGTACAAAACAGCTACAAGGATTGGGGGTGGGGAGGAGGTTTTGTGGAGACATCCTGGAAGTTGGCCCATTAGCACCATGCACAAAAAGATGGAACCAGATTAATCCTCTCATTCCATCATCATAGAATCGTAGAGTTGGAAGGGATCTTCAGGGTCACCTAGTCCAACCCCCTGCACAATACAGGAAATTCACAAATACCTTCCCCTCTACACCCGCAGTGACTGCTGTTCCATGCCCAGAAGATGACAAAAATACCTCCAGGATTGCTTCCTGACCCCTGACCGGTGAGCTACAATTGTTAGGCCAACAATGTAATTTGGAAGACCTAGGCAGGAAAAGCTAGAGAGTTAAGAGCCATGATACTCATTTTGCAGAGTTATGTCCTCAAAAGAGATCTGCAGCCAGTCACTGATCCCTGATGAGCATACAAAGATGAGAGGGTGCTTCCCAGCTCCTCTTTGCCAAGTTCATGTGTTTTAGGCTTACTCTTCAAATATAAAAGGCCTACATCTTAAAAGGGCCAATTTCTACACAGTGCTTGCATAAGCAGCTGGCAGAAGTGGATTTTCCCCACTTGCCCCTTTCCCCAAAAGCCACCTGTGAGCCTTAGAAAGTCAGCCTTGAGGACTGGGAGGCTTGCACAGCTGAAAAGAAGTCCTCCAAGCTTCAGCACTGCCCTTTTGCCACTGGAGGGGAGGGGGACATCCAGGTCTGGCAGCCTCTGACAGGAATTCAGGCCATAATATGTCATGCAGTTTTAAGAACCTAGAAGGAATTAACAGCTTTAATCCACTGGAGAGTTTTTACAGACAGAAGGATTTCTACTCACAGACTGCAATTTTCTCACCTCTCCCCTCCTGCTGTGGCCAAAAACAGCCCCTGAAATGCTGCTCCTGCCCTCAGGTGCAGCATTTCAGGGAGTGTTTGGGGCTGAGGCGGGAGCAGAAAGTTGTACTCCACCGGCAGCAATCGTTTCACCTGACAAAACACTCCACTGGCTCCAAGCTGATTTCTGGCATTTTTGATTTTTTGTGTGTGTTTTGCTGCAGAATGTGGTAGCTCTTGATTGAATCATCTAAAAGTTCTTTGCTCTGAAGGTATGTTTCTGCCTCTGCTGTAACCTCTGCCTTTCAAAAAAAATTAATGTGGCCAAGTTTCTCTACTCTGCTCTAAAGCAATGCCAAAGGATCCTAGAGACGTAGTTCTTTCATAGATGTATCTGTGGGTCATGTTTTTATTTTGCTCTTAAATTGTATAACCTGTATTGACAATTTATGCCAATAAAGGCTAACTTGAACTTGAAAAAAAATAACGTTATTTACCACTTGGATTCAAGGTGGATTACACTGAGTCAGTCAATACAACTGACAAGATGGGGTATTCAATAAACAATGTGCTAAGACTGGGATTGTAGAACCAACCAGAAGTCTAAAAACAGAACCGATGCAAAGCATAAGTATTAACATGGCACATTAAATGATGCAAAAATTGCATAGTAGAATCCTATTTTCAGCAAGCTATAGACAACAGTATAAACTACAGTCCCTAATAACTGATCCAAGTAACTCTGTGAATCATTTAGCACAATGCTACCCTATTTACTGCCTGCACAGAAAAGCCCTCTTGTGGGGCTTTGTGGCCTGGACCAAGGCATGTTTCTCAAGGGTCACTGCTTCCCTGAGTTATGTCAAACCACAAGATCGGTTTCTTTACCAAGGGCTCTGTTGATCCCATGATGCTTTGTAAGAGCCATCAGAAATCCATAGAAGGTCAATCTCTGTACACTGCTCAGAATTTCCTTGACAATAGCAGATGGGGGGCAGCTAGGGAAACAAGCAGAATATAGGAAAAACAAAACATCATGAATGTCAATATACCATCTTCTTTTAGCCCCGTATGGAAGGTCCTGCCTGAATCAGTTCCAGCTTTGTAACCTGCACTTGTCTTCCTAAATTATGCAACAAGAACTAAGTTATATGGCATCTCTTTTGCTCATACCTTTATGCTTTTCCTTTGGGTTCCCTGTCCCCCCAGAAGAGGTGGGGGGGGGGGATTTGGACTGCAGCATAGATTACAGCAAAGCTTTTGACTGTAATCAATGTTCCCTCTAAGCTCCACAGTGTTGTAAGCAAAAATTCTACCTTGTGAGAGGAAAAAACTAGTAGCATTAAAGTTGTGAGCAAGTCTACACTTGACTATCGTATAAATTAGTTTCTTAGAAGATTATTTCCTTTATTTAATCTATATTTTATTTAAAACCTTTATTTAATCTATATTTTAACAATAATTTAAGCATTATAAGAGAAAACTGAATCAAGACAAGCTTCATTACAGAAAATACCATCATCTATGGGGGTAGACCTGGCCTCCAGAGAACAGGTCTACCCCCCTCCCCTTTCTACTGTCAGAACCCTGCCTAACCTAACAAACAGGAAGTTGCTTAAATGTTATCAACTTGCCCAAATTACTTATTTATTCAAATATTTATATCCCACTTTTACTGTGACTCAAGGCATCTTACAAATCATACTGAAAACCATAATAGGGCTGTGCAAAAAAAAAAAAAAAATTTCCTGCTCCATTATAGCCCATGGGGACCATGGAGAATCTGGGGCTCTGGGGGGGGCAGTTTGTTGAGGTAAAGGTACCAAGTTTGCAGCATAGCTGCTGGTGCCTCTCCTCAACAACAGTCCCACATTTCAAAAAGATTGGACAAGGGGGTCCAATTCTATGAGCCCCAGAAGGAGGTGCCCCCATCCTCATTGTTTCCTATTGAAGCTTTGTTGTGAGCAGAGCAAAAATCCTCTAAGCCAGCCTCTGAGATGTTGTACACTAGTGCCCCCTAATGCAGCTTAGAGGGAACTCTGGTGTGGATTATTAAAAGCTTAGTTGGTTTTAAAAGAAATGGGTGTTTCACAGCATCTAATTGTTTTAATGCGAAGCCTGTATTCTGGCCAAGAGGCTACTGTTAGGACAGAATACAGAGAAACAGAATGGTTTCCAATTGGCAAAGGTATCAGACAAGGATATATTTTTTCTCCTTATCTCTTTATATTTATGCAGAACACAGGGAAAACTCAATTAGATTTAGATGAAGGTGGAGTGAAAATTGGTGGAAGGAACATTAAAAATTCGAGATTTGCAAGACCTGAGCAAGACTGTTAACAGGATGTTTTGAAAAATGTTAATTCATAGGGTTGCCATAAGTCGGAAACTACCCGACAGCACTTAACACACATACAAGCTGCCTTGAGTGCCACAAGGTAAAAAGGTGGCTAATAAATATTTTAAATAAATAATCTCTAAGGATCTGGAGTTCAGAATGTGCTTGCTGCTGCTATGGGAAAACTGAGGCAGAATTGTGATAGCCCAAGAATACATCCTTGCTGCATACAGCAGCTGGGCCGCCAATTTTGGCATGCAAATCAAAACTTTCCTGTGCCACTTTCAGAAAGCAAAAGAACAGCATGGGGTCAGGCCTGTGGCCCTCTCGCCTCCATGATTAGGTGAATAAACTAGTTTCTCTTCAGCAGCAGGCTGGGTGTTTAAAGGAAAAGGGGTAGGGGGGTCTCTTAGGCCATGATCCTAAGGCTTCCATGTCAGCATCCAGACAGAGAGTGATGGAGAAGTTGAAAACCTGGACACTGTGTTGCATTACTTTGGTTGGTTTTAATAAAAGGTAGTATGTGGGTATTGTTCTTTTGATTTTACTAAGGAACTGTGTAGCTACCTACTTAGTATTTCCCCGTCTGAGTTATTCATGTGACCGAGTATTTGGGTAACCCTCCATCCCACCCTCCAAGGCAGCAGTAGATGAACCACACCTAAATAAGCCCACGAGTCCCAGGTCTTACCTGTATTTGGACCTGTCACACAGAGACTCAAGGCACTGATAAAATGCAGATGCATCCACCCCATCAAGTGGGCTGCAGTCACTTAGAGTTTGGCGTGGACGATGCTGCCCAGAAGATGATGTGGGCACAATGACAGTGTTCGGACTTTTGCCAGTCAGGAGATCTTGATAGATGGCAGCCACACTTTCAAGGAACTCTGTAAAAATGGTGTGATGGCGTAGAAATTGTAGTTCAACATTAGTCATCTGAAGGCAGCACTGGGAACTGATGTTACGTCTGCAATACTTTCAGGAGATGGATGACAACAACACAGCAACCCCCTAACTGCTGGCAGCATATGTAAGGGACCTGATTTTACTTGCATTGCTTTGTGAGGGGGTGCTCCCCTAATTCCTCAGTGTTCCCAAGATCTACTAATCAACTTTTTCAAGAGGGAAGCCATGACAGGATCACAAAGACTGGCTTCTTGAGTATCTACTGCAGGGAGTTGTCAATCTTTTCTTCAACAAGAACTACTTCTGAGTAATGAAAAATATCCCAAGCAGAACACAGACTAGGAAGAGCACCAAAAATCAACTAAGCAGCACAGAGTAAAATCCCATGAAATAATAATTAAAGAATTAAAAGCCTAAAGCAGATATTTTTGCAGCTCTGTAGCAGCAAACAAGTTACTGGTAGTTCATGAGCTATCTGTTGGAGTCCTGTCATCTAATGTTTGGGGAAGGGGCTGACCTTGTTCTTTGAGCAGGGGATTGATTAGATGGCTCTTGGTCCCTTCCAACTTTGGTTTTGCACAGTGGAGTGAAAGTGAAAGCCACCCAATCAGACTAGTTTCTTTGCTGTGAAAGCCTCCCCCCTTCACAGAAATAAACACTATCCAAATTACAGACAGGCTGTTTGGAACTGTTGAAGGAGCCAAGGGAGGTGGGTTAGGCAAGCTCCAGTTTACAGTCCAGCATGCCTCACTACAACTCCAAAGTAAACACAGCATGGGGCCTGAAGGCAAAACTGAGGGAGATGTTGGCCAACAGCACTCTCCCTCCAGGCTCTAGACCTTCCTTGCTGTTTACTCTCAAAGCCTAAATTTAAACCAGTTTGTTTATGGACCTGGTCAGCCACTTACAGATAGAGGCAGATTCCTTTCTGAGTGGTTTGTGTGCATGTGGGCTGGTGGGCTAGCCTAGGAAAGATGCGGGTGTGGATGAGAATGGACATGATGTACTATAGTGTGTGCCTGCAGAATCCTATGCACACTGGAAAAACTGAGTGATTATGTGCACGCCACAGGTTGGTGATCATTTAAAGGTTATTCTGAGGTTCCATGGTTCAATGAAGATTTTCATATGACCCTGATTCTCTGTCTGCCTGCTTACCCTCAGGAATAGCACTCTAAACCATTCACACAGATGGCAAGATTGTGAAGGGAAATGAGACCTGCAAAGGGGATTATTATCTTGTTGGATTCCATTCAGAAA
This sequence comes from Gekko gecko, assembly GCA_029375565.1. Lineage (NCBI taxonomy): Eukaryota > Metazoa > Chordata > Lepidosauria > Squamata > Gekkonidae > Gekko > Gekko gecko. The sequence continues at coordinate 156,923,868 of JAPDNY010000003.1, read as the reverse complement.
ACAACAATGACAACAACAACAACAGAGAGCCATTTTGGGAATGAATCAGAACAAGCTACTTGGCTGATGTTCTCTCTCTCAGAAGGGAGGCATTTATATTTCCCACACTGTTATCAGTGACAAAGCCCCTCTTTCAGTCTTTATCTTACTTACCAAAATAATACTAGAATCCTGACTTAGCTCCTCAGTTTCACTGAGACTTGCAGGAAAGAAATTATTCCCTGCTTCCCAGAAAATAATTATTCTCTGCTTGCCACAAACAAAAAAACTGGGCTGCTTCAAACATCATATGTTTCCTATATCGAAACCCCCACTGGGAAGAAAAAGATGTGAAAACTAAGTGGGTTGATCATACACTCATTTCTTTCTGATCTGCTGGGAAATTGCAACTGTTCACACCTTACTGGCACACGTGCATGTTATGAAGCAGATATACGTTTGATATTCACTCATGCTGGGCCATGTGCAGTTTTCATGTTTGACTCAGCTGTATCTAATAGGATTCGCTCTCATATACTGCCAAGAGTGTATCAAGACTTTCTGGCCTAGGTTGCACCCAGACCTTTTGCTTCAGTTGTAGTTCAGTAGTAGCAGACAAGAGAATGTGAGATGGGCTCACCAGAGTAGTAAAACTGGACCTGGAAAGCAAACAGGAAGTCTGAAAAAGACATCAAGCAGTCCACTGCATCATCCATTAGCACGATCCTGGAACCAAGAAGAAGGGACAGAAGGCTCAGTCACAAGCACCTGCTATAGCTGGTAACTTAGACTGGGAGTAAAGTTATGTTGAAGGTGAAGAAGGGATACTCACAGTTACAAAAGGGACATCCCAAATGGACTGACAATTTGTTCTCTGTTTGCTAATTTATATCTTTCAAATCAAACCTATGGTCCACCATATGTATTGGGCCTATATGATTTTATGGATTGTGGAAGTATTCTAAGAACTCTGAAAATCAAAGGGAAAGCTGGATTGCTCCCAAGAGACAGAATGATTTCAGCATACGGTGGTCTAAAATTTATATCATCTTATGAGGTAGCACCCAAAGGGAGCAATAGGAAGGTGGTCCTCCACCATGACCTTTGGGATCCCACAAGGATGACCACTGACCAGACAAACACCCTCTCACTTTCCCCCAGTACCCTTCACACATAACAACAGCCTCCAAAATGATCTAATTATTTAAATGATATCACTTCATTTATGAAGAAACCATTGTATGAAACCCAAGTTCAGAAAGGACTGTGGCTACAATGATGGGTAAGGAAAATAAATCTGCACTCTTTTCTGGTGGTGGTGGAAAGTGACATCAAGTCGCAGCCGACTTATGGCAAAACCCTGTAGGGTTTTCAAGACAAGAGACGAACAGAGATGGTTTGCCTGTCTCTGTGCAGCAACCCTGGACTTTCTTGGTGGTCTCCCATCCAAGTATTAACCAGGATTGACCCAGGAGTTTAGGCAGCCTGGGCCATTCAGGGCAAGGCTCAAGATATACTAGGACATGTAATAAAGCAGGCCCATTATTTAAGAGAGGCGTTGGAACACTAAAAGGACAAATGACTAACAATTTCTCCTCTTAGTTGGGCACACTGAAGAAGTACATAAAGAATTACATAAAAGATAAAAATGAAGAGCAAAATTACAGCAATAAATTCCTCCTGTTTGCTGTTTTGACCCTGGATAAACACAGCTAATACTGGCAAGCAGGGCCAAGGGCCACACTGTGTGGATTGATGCTGCTTTTCCAAGCAGCTTTGATATTTATTAAACTAACAGAGCAAGATGAAAGCTAAATTTGGCCTGTCCTTGCAAAGGATTCAGGAAAGACGCCTTTTGCCTTGTTACCTCTCAAGATGGGCTCTGTACCTAAAGAAGGTTACCATTCCCTCAGCTTATCATCCATACAGAAAAGGCCAAATATCAAGCAAGCTGTGTATTTGTTACACTTTGATTTCTAATCACGTATTTTTACCTTTTATTCCCTATGAATAAACACATGCCTTGGTTTGGGGACCGAGAGTTCTGTCTGGGTCATTCTAATTGACCCTTGCCTGAAACCCACTTTGTGTTACAGAGCTATAGCCAGAGTCAAATATAGTTTCGATGAGCCTTCAGATAAGTATTGCAGAGTCAAATAATCTCTCTCTCTGTCTCTCTCTCTCTCTGTGCTGGTTCTTAGACACTCCTGGTTTTGTAATCCAGCTTTTACAGCAAAATATATGCTTTGATTAAGGCCATGTTAATTATTTGGGTCACTGGCATTAATTTTGGTGACTCACATTGTCCTTTTCATCCACATAAAAATATTCCCCTCAGGGATGTGCCTGGATAGAAAGAAACCCTGTTAGGGTACTTGGAGTTCCATTTTGTTCTCTACACCAGTCGTGAACCACAACAGCCACAATGGGTGCAAACTCATTTTGTCTACCATAGCAAGCAGATAAAAGAAGCAGCAAACACTGTCAGTATAACTGTGGCAAATGCTTCCCAAAGTTTATCAGTCTGTCTGGGTGGGTTATGCAGGGAGTAAACAACAACCTCTATGCCTCCTGAGCAGGACCTCAGTTTAAAGGGAAGGGCAATGATTCCCTCATGGTTGTCGCAGGATTTGTTGGCCCTGGGTTACTGCTGCTCACAGAAGAGGCTCTCTAGATGAAGACAGAGGTGGAAGAGATACAGGACCCGTCTCAGGGAGGCACCTCCTTCCCTGCTACTCTGACCAGCTCAATTCACTGAGGCAAATTCAAGCATGCAGAGCAGCTTGAATTAATTATTGCAAAGAAGAAAGACTAAAGCTGAGAGGACTCCCCAGGAGAAAAGCCACTATTTAAAACAAAACCCTTTGAAGATGTCGAAGTGCTTCTGCTTTATTTATTATGTCCCCAAAACCTCCCCCCTCCCCCTCCTCCTGCTGTCTAGAACAGCAGTAGCTCCAGTTCTTAATTCCCACTAATAAGCACGTTTTGGGGATTGTCAATGGCCACAGCAAGGAGACAGCTTTGAAGCTGACAGGCAGAGTATCTTTATCTCCCAGGCAATAGAGCACATCCCACGGCATCCCTCTTCAGACCTGTGCCCCTGACAACCTCCGGAAGGCATCAGAGGAGAGGCGTGAAAGCTGCTTGGCACTACAGTCCTGCTCTCTGGAGAAGGGGATAGTCAAGAAAAGTAGGGTGCAAAGGGACTGATGACATCTCTATGCCATCCTGTCCCTTTGCCTGGGGCGAGTCAGGGGCCTGACCCTTGGTGGAACAACCTGCCATTCCCCTCTCCCAAATCCTAAAAGTACTGTGAGGGAGTGAAAGTAGCTTGAAGCTTTTCTGAGATATTTTTAGATGCTAAATTAAGTGAAGACAACAAAGCTATGCAAGAAGATTTCTCTCTGTTGGGGAATGACCTAGCTGGAAGCAGGTGCACTCTGGTGCTCGGTTATTGACTTGAGTCAACCCAAGCGCCTGTGCCCCTGCAAAGAATGGGTAACTCAGAAGAAATTACTCAATTGGCCAGCAACCTACTAATTGTATGGCTGGAGCTACTGGAACAGTACTGCATGCTTCTCCTGAAGGGCTGGATGAGAGGCCAATCTGAGCAGTGTACGGTCTGCAAACAAGCAACACGGCCCTGATTTAGGGCCAAATATTAGAGCTGGAAAACAGACAGGCACGGAGTCTTCAGAAAGCAGGTGTTCAGCAGTGGTGGAAGTGGGGGAGGCACAGCAGCTCTTCCTTTCCCTTCTGCTTGTCAAATTGCACCACAAATTTCAAATTACACAGCCCATGTTACATGTCAGCATGATGCTTAGTGTAACCTGGGCATTCATTTAGCAAAAACAATTAAGGAGGAAATGCAAGTAGAAAAGCAGTGCTCTGCAAGCTGGAAATATGTCCCAGGGGGGGACTGAAATGTTGGAATGTTGCCTGTTCTGCTGTCAACCAGCCCACTAACATGGTTCGTCCCTTCCACTCGTGTGAATTCCTATCCTCTCTGCCTTCACCTTTCTGCCTAACTCAATCACTTCAGGAGCACAACAGGCAAATGGGAGCCATTGCATGACAATCCAGTACATGATGTTTCAGGGGTGAAAAATGGAAACTCCCTGGCATATGCTTTGCGAGCAGATGGGGGAAGATGGCACTGCTAATCTGCAAGATGTCATGACTCTTGTTACAATGGCCATAATCTACCCAGCTCTTTTTAATAGTTGGGGAGGGGTTAAGAGGAATTGTTAAAGCTGCTGAGCCAACATGGGAATTTAGGAAACTGCCTGATGCTAGTAGATCAAGATGGGTAGCTGTGTTAGTTTCTCTGTAGCAGCAGTAATGAGCAAGAGTTCAGTAGCACCTTAAAGGCTAACAAAATTTGTGGCAGGATATGAGCTTTTGTGAGTCACTGCTCACTTCTTCAGATATAGATATTGGGAAGTGGAGCGATTTCAGATGTCCAATGACATTAGCAGGCAAATGACAATAGCAGGTGCGATTGGATTAGGTGTGATGTGCAGGGAAGTACCAGACCTGGAGAAATCAGTTATTGATGTTGACCAGATGTTTCAGTAGCTTCTTGGAGAATGCATGACACAAACTCCCACCATAGTTTGTGGGGTCAGTGATAGCCTGATGCTATGCAACTGTCTCTTTCATATGCCTTGGGATGGGCCGGCTTCTTTAATAATTCAGAGGGGCTAAAGGGTCCCAATACTCAGGTGACAGATAAGGCACAGCAACAGGAGGCCACATGCTCCACTTCCCTTCCATCAAAGCTCAATTCTGCCAGTCAGCTGGGGTTGTGTGTGACATCTGGGTCCACATTTTCTATTCTTTCTGAACATCACCTGTGTTTTGGGGTGGGAGCTTTATAACATACTTCACAGTGTGTTTAATATTAACGGAGCCTAACAATAACAAGCAGTCACAAGCCTTTGTTTCAAAATTAGATGCAGGATGTAGAGTGCATGTAGTTCTACTACAGGCCCAAATATTTTGCCACTGGCAAATAAAATATTTCCCAGTCCACAAATCAAAGCCCGTGTAAGTCACACAATACGGCATAGGATCAAAGCTTCTAAACTGCCTGCGGCCGATGCCTTGCAGAGAACATGCTGACACTTGTGGCAACTAGCCCAATTCTCTCTGAAGGCGCAACACAAAAACATCTCTACAGTATTTTCACAAGGGAATGAGGCTCATGGCAATGGGGCATCCACATATTTACACACAGGTCTGCCCATTCATGTTCACAGAAGGTTGAAGTGCCAAAGGGGTGTGTGGGCCTGAACTCTCCACACACTCCTCACTTTCAACTTTGTTCTCAGCCGGGCTCATCCCTGATATAGAATTCTGGCTAAGAGCAAACTGTCTGGAGAGAGACTGCAGGGATTAGAGAAGGGGACAAAGGGTTTAGCATCCCCCTAACATTGTCCCCTTTGTCTTTTCAAATTGCATGTCACCCATTTTGCATGTAAAGGGGGCAAACTCAAATTTAAAAATCATTGTCCAGCATTACTTGGACTCCCTCTGCACTGCTGTTGCCTCTTGTCTCTGCCCTAATGCTGCATGATCTCTTTCAAGAGTTTGTTGCTATCGGTACATAGCAACAGCCCCTGAAAACCCTAGCTGTGTTGTGGAATCATCCCAGCCATGTAGATTCAGGAATACCAAAAGGAAGGATGCCAGTCTATGATTTCATAGTCTCCAAGGTTCATCAGCAGAGGCTGCCCCTGAGTGGTAACCATAAAATACAACCCACTCCGAAAGCTACTAAACAGCTGTCAGAGCCCCCTTGCAAGGTTACATGGCAGGCATGGCCAGCTTTAGCAAACCATACACACAGAGACTGTTGAATTGAAAAGTGACCCTCCCTAGATGGTCATTTCCCAGCTGGTGTGGCTAATGGGGCATCAGCCAGAACAGCAGAGAAGAGGGAGAGGAATGCAGGTAAGGGTATTTGAAGTCACAGATAAGGAAGGACACAAGAAGACAGATTTAGATTTAAAGCAGTATCAGGTAACCTCACTTGACTAGCTTAGTAGGTGAGAGCAGACTTAACAGAAGGAAGTGCTCAGAAGCCAGTGAGATCATCCCCACCTGAGCCTGGGTGCCTCAGACATAGATCTCATTTTTCTCTCACACCTGCTGTCCCAAAGCCCCCAGTTTGTCTGTCTCCAAAGCACATGCTCACAACAGAGGAGTTGTGCGAAGGCCACCCCTCTGCAGGGCCTCTGGTTTACAATGGCTTTGTAGATTAAATTCCTTGAGACAATCATCATCAAGTCTGGCTTCAAACTGATCTTCTGTATTTGTTTAGATTTATAGCCCACTCCATGAAGACGGTGGACCAATAATCTTATTCACTTCATGTTTCCTAATTCACCATCACATCAGGTTTGTGAAGGAGGATATTACTATCACATCTGCAGAACAGAGGCTAAGCTAAATTAACTTAGCTAAGTTAACTAGTGAGTTCACAGGATCTGAACCTGTATTTTACAGCCTAATATTCTATCCTTTATAAAATCACACACCAAAAAAGGTGGCATAGATTTGCTTAGTAATATCTCTCTGGTCCTTGGGAGCTAAAAAGGAGATAATTCTTGCTCTGGCATATTCACATGTTTACGGGACATCTAGAACACTGTTTTTCAAACTATGCTGCAGGGAACCCTTGAATTCCTTGGAAGCTAATCAGAGATTTTTTTAATCTGAAGATCAGTAAAGGCAAACAAGCCTGAAAAAGAGCAGGCTCACCACTACTTACCTTCCCCTGCATTGTGTAGCATTCCAGGAAATGTTGGGTAATGCTCTAGGAGATGTTGCCAGTTTATGTTGGGAGATGGAGAGACCTGGCATGGCAAGTTCCTGGAATATACCTCTCTCCAATCTTCTACAATTTACAAGAGCCCCACAGCAAACATTAATGGTTATTGGCTCTCATCCCTGTTTCTGGTGTTTTAAAATGTTTTAAAGCCAGTTTGGTGTAGTGGTTAAGTGTGAAGAATCTAATCTGGGAGAACTGGGTTTGATTCCGCACTCCTCCACTTGCACCTGCTGATGTGACCTTGGGTCAATCACAAGCTCTGGCACAGTTGTTCCTGAAAGAGCAGTTTGTGTTAGAGTTCTCTCAGCCCCACCAACCTCACAGGGTGTCTGTTGTGGGGAGGAGAAGGAAAGGAGTTTGTAAGCTGCTCTGAGACTCCAAGTGAAGGGTGGGGTATAAATCCAATCTCCTCTTCCTCTTCCTCCTCCTCTTCCTCCTCTTCCTCTTCTTCAAAATTGAATTATTTTACAGTTTTAGAGGGCAGCCATATTGGTCTGCGGTAGAACATCTAGATTTTAGTCTGGGAGCACCTTAGAGACGAACAAGATTTTCAGGACAGAAGCTTTTGAGAGTCAAAGCTCCCTTCATCAGACTCAAATCTGTTGTAATTTTAAATGTTATTTTTAATAGTTCAAATGTTTTAATGTCTTTATGTGTGCCACCTAGGGAACCCTGATTGTGTGGAAAGGTGGTATTAAAATGTGTTAAATAAATAAATAAAACATTCAGGAGTTCTTCTCCAGACAAGCCAATGTGGCTGCATTCCTGAAGGTAGGAAATTTGAAAACCACTGATTTAAGAACACACTCTAATTCAGTTTGTACAGGAGTCCTATGAAAGAGTGCATTACAGTAGTCTAGTCTCAACGTTACCATGGCATGAATCCCAGAAGCCACATCAGTCATGTCAAGATAGGGGGCTATCTTTCGAGCTAGACTGAGTTGGAAGAATGCATTTTTTACAGCTACGTTAAACTTGTTTCTCCAACAGTAATGCTGGATCCTTGGGCTCCTAACAGAATCAGAATGGGTCAGCTGAACCCCATCAAAAGTGGGAAGCACAATGTCTTTCAAGATCTTTCAAACCAGCAGCACTTCTATCTTGTCTATGTTCCGTTTCAGTTTGCTCACATTCAGCCATTTAACCACAACAGTCAACTGGCTCAAGACCTGTAGTCTACCCAGGGCCGGCCCCAGGTGTCTGGGCTCCCTAGGCAGGACAGCCTGGGGCGCCCACCCCACCGGGGATGCCAACCTCCCGGTGGGGCCTGGAGATGGCCCAGCACCTGGGAGAGCCGAGGAAGGGGCGGGCTTAGAAGCCCCCCCTTCCCTCCCAGCGGCGGCGGCACGGCTCTCCCAGGTACCTTGCAGCTGTGAGGCTCCCAGGAGAGCCAGGCAAGGGGCAGGCTTAGAACGCCCCCCCTTCCCTCCCAGGGGCGGCGGCGCGGCTCTCCCAGGTGCCTCGCACCCGCGAGGCACCCAGGAAAGCTGGGGCTGCCGGCATTGGGTGGCCCGGGGGGCTTTTCACCGGGGGGGGGCATTTTGGCGCCCCTGCAGGGCCGGCGGCCTAGGTGAGCGCCTAGCTCGCCTAGTGGGCGAGCCGGCCCTGAGTCTACCACATCACCAGGGGATTTGGCTACAGAGATATAGAGCTGGGTGTCATCAGCATATTGGTGACATCAATTTCCAAAAGCTATGAACAATTTCTCCTAAAGGCTTTATTTAGAGGTTGAATAACATGAAGGATAACATTAAATTAACATTTGAAATTAAATTAGCATTAAATTAGTTTTTGAAGTAAAAAGCAGCCTGGGAAAGAGAAGAGCTCTTATCTGAGCAGCTCCCTTTCAGCAATACCTATTGTTAATCAACCAGAGGCTGACTCACTCATCCTCCTTTATAGGTTAGCTCCCAGTCAGTGTGATTGGCTCCAGTGGGATGCGGAGCTTTGGCCTAGCCCTAGGCAATTTATTTAGAGCTCCTACTGGCAGGCTCCCCTCCGGTGCCAAAGTGGCCCAACTCCAGTGACAAAGTGTCCGGAACAAGGGAATAAACAGGCGAGTTCAGCAGCAGGGTGAAGAAGCCAGGGCATCCCTAACAGGGTAAGCACACTTTCCACAAACAGATCTACATAAATAGGAAATTTATAAAAAGGGGAATTTAAAAAAAGCAAAAAGAAAAAAAGAAAAAGAAAGCAAAACAATTATGAAGGTAGAATGCCAACAGGGGATTGGGGGCTATCCAGTGTATTGCATTGAGTGTAACATGTATGACTGTCTGCCAGCTAAAAAAAGTCTTGGGTGTCTGCCCGGTGCAAGGAGCTCCTGGTTCTCAGGGAATGAGTTGGCACCCTTGAGGCCAAGGTGGCTGACCTGGAGAAGCAGGGGCAGTCAGTTAGGCACATGGATAAGACTCTCAGGGACTTGTTAGATGTGTCCCACTCTGAGATGGCAGTCCCACTGCTGTCAGGGAGCCTGAAGGTCAAGAGGAAACAGGGCACTATGTTATTTATTTATATATTTTGGTTTATACCCCGCCCTCCCCACCAAGGTGGCCTCAGGGCAGCTTACACATTGTTTCATATCAAATACAATTAAAACCTGTCGTAGACATATAAACATAAAATAGCATTTAAAATACTCCTAAAATGCTGGGATGTGATCTGATAAAAGCAAAAGCAAAGTTATTTATAATACAGCTTAGGTGAGTGTATGTTCCAGTGGTATTCATGCCAGCTCAGTTCACTCAACTTGTTGTGTGGCAGTAAAGGTGATAAAGCCAGGGCACAGGCTGGAGATGAAAGATGGTAAAGCCAAGGCACAGGGACACTCCTCAGTGTGTAATGCAGCTCCTTAGTTGAAAGCCTGGTGGAAGAGTTCTGTCCTGCAGGCACTGCAGAACTGTAAAAGGTCCCACAGGGCCCCGATCTCTTCTGGGAGCTCGTTCCACCAGTATGGCGCTGCCACTGAGAAGGCCCTGGCCCTAGTTACAGCCAGCCTGGCATCCTTGGGGACTGGGAGGGCCAACTGATTTTGCATCCCCGAACACAGTGCTCTCTGGAGAGCATGTGGGGAAAGGTGGTCCCTCAGGTATGCCGGACCCTGACCATAAAGGGCTTTAAAGGCCACACTGCTGGACCTCCTGCTGGCACCTGGTATTTTTGGCCACTGTGTGACAGAGTGTTGGACTAGATGGGCCATTGGCCTGATCCAACATTGGCTTCTCTTATGTTCTTATGTAAAGGTTAAAACCAACACCCTGAAATGAATCCGGTATGCTGTCGGCAGCCAGTGTAATGCCCTCAGTACAGGCTGGATGTGCTCCCACATAGGGAGATCCATCAACAGCCTGGCTGCAGTGTTCTGCACTAGCCGCAGCTTCTGGATTTGTGACAAGGGCAGCCCCATGAAGAGAGCATTACAGTATTCAAATCTCAAGGTGACCATTGCATGGATCACTGTTGCCAAGTTGTTGCGTTCAAGGAAGGGAACCAACTGCCTAATCAGCCGACGATGATAGAGGGCCGACTTGGCAATGGCTACTACCTGGGCCTCCATTGTTAAAGAGGCATCCAAGAGCAGTCCCAAACTCCTAACCTCCGGCACTGGCATCAACTGTACCCCATCGAAGGTCAGGAGTGGGATCCCTACCCCTGGGCCACCCCGACTCAGGCACAGAACCTCTGTCTTAGTCGGATTCAATTTCAGTCAGCTCAGTCTAAGCCAACCAGCCACAGCCTGCAGCACCCAGTCCAGATCTTCCAGTAAAGAGTCAGACTTGCCACCCAACAACAGATAGAGCTGGGTGTCATCCACATACTGGTGACACCCACGCCCATGCCCTCGGGCAATCTGAGCAATAGGGCGTATATAGGTGTTGAATAACATCGGGGAAAGTACCGCCCCTTGGGGCACTCCACAGGTCAGCAGATGCCTTTGGGACAGCTGTTCCCTTAATGCCACCCTTTGTCCCTGACTCTGAAGGAAGCATGCAAGCCATTGTAAGGCAGGCCCCTGAAATTCCAGTGTCAGCAAGGCGGTGGCTCAGTAGCTGATGGCTGACTGTATCGAACACAACCAACAGGTCCAACAACAAAAGCACTGCCGATCCACCTCAGTCCAGATGCCTCCCAAGGTTGTCCATGAGGGTGACCAGTGCTGCCTTTGTCCTGTGTCCCGGGTGGAAGCCGGACTGGAAGGGATCTAAGATGGAAGCATCATCCAAATAGCTCTGTAATTGGACTGCCACAGCCCTCTCAATTAACTTGCCCAAGTAGGGCAAGTTGGAAACCAGCTGATAGTTAGCCAATTCAGCTGGATCCAAAGATGATTTTTTCAAGAGGGGACGAATCATGGGCTCCTTAAGTGTCCCAGGGAACAAGCCCTCCGAGAGGGACTTGTTAATAACCTCCCTTAGGGCACCACAAAAGCCCTTGTGACCTGCTTTAATGAGCCATGATGGGCACAGGTCAAGGAGGCACGTGGTAGGCCTCTAGACTGAGTGGACCGAAATAATCCATAACCTGACAAGAAGATGTGCATGGTGCCTCGAGTTCACTCACTGTTTCAACTGTGGCGGAGAGATCATGGCAGAGCGACAAGACTTTATCTGTGAAATAGCTCGCAAAAACCTCACAGCCAATGTCCAATTCCTTAGCATTTGACCCACCTTGTGGCAGAGTCATCATAGACTGAATCATTCTAAATAATTGGGCTGGGCATGAGCTCACAGACACAATTGAGGCTGCGTAGTACTCCTTCTTTGTAGCTTTGACTGCCATCTCATAGGAACTCATAAATGTCCTATCAGATGTTTTTGTAGCTTCGTTGTGGGCACACCGCCACTGTCTCTCTAGCCGTCTTAGCTCTTGCTTCATCAGCCACAACTCCTGGGTGTACCAGGATGCCAGCTTAGTGAGGGAGCGCAGATGGCATCAGGGAGTGATCTTGTTGATGGCTGTGGAGAGTCGGCTGTGCCAATCATCCACAAGCTCATCTAACGAGCTGCCAGGAGGCATCGGATCCTGCAGAGCCATCTGAAGCCACATTGGGTTCATTCAGCTCAACGGGCGAGCTAAAATACACTCGTCGCGTAAGCAGGGTCAGGGTGAAACATTCAAACGGGCTCTCAGGGCAGAATGGTCCTACCATGGCACTGCCAAAGCAGTGATCCAGTTCACTGTAACCCCTGCTGCGAAGATCAAATTGAGTGTGTGTTTGGCCTGGTGAGTGGGAGTCATTACATATTAGGAGGGCCCTAGTGCCATCATGGACGATACCAGGTCCGTCGCCTGAGTGGAGGCCGCATCGTCGGCATGGACATTGAAGCCACCCAAGACTATCAGTCTAGGGTGTTCCAATGCCCAGGCTGACACGGCCTCTATCAGCGATAGTAGGCTATTGGCTGGTGTGTTAGGTGGTCATTACACCAGCCAAATTGCCACACTCCCCGGCTTCCCACACCGGGCCGGCACACTCTATGCCCGTGAGGCGGGAGCACCCTGAAGGAGTAAGCTTCCCGAATGAAGAAAGGGGGAATGTTTCTTCAGAAGGAACCCCTTCTACAGTTGGTGAACAGGCATCCTTTCACACCAAGGAACCAGGAGACTCAAGACCAGGACCTCCAAGGTAGCCTTCTCAGAAGTGCTGCCTGTTCCATGCACAGGGTCAGCTAGACAGGCACTAATTACGAGTCTCAGTGTGTGGTTGAGACAGTGGTATAGGGAGGAAGTGTTTAAGTTTATTAGGCACTGAGATGCTTTTTGGAACAAGCAGGACCCGTACAAAAGAGATGGCCTCCACTTGTCCCGAGAAGAAACCAGGCTGCTGGTGCTTAAAATCAAAATGGTGGCAGAACAGTTTTTTAAACTAAATCTTGGGGGAAAGCCAACAGGAGATGAAATGTCTCTGGTTTGGGATGGCTCATCTCTAAGTAACAGCTGTTACTGTTCTGGAAGGAAGTGGATTAGGACTGGCCACGAAGAGGGTAAAAAATAATATTGACTGCCTGGCAAAGTCTAGAGGTCATAGGCAGAAGGTTGCAGGGGTAATGTGTCTGGGGAATTATAGATGTTTATATGCAAATGCAATAAGTGTCCAAGGTAAAATGGGGGAGCTGGAATACTTAGTGTCAGAAGAGAACATAGAAATTGTGGGCATTTCAGAAACTTGGTGGGATGAGGATTATGGGATACAGTGATATCTGGATATAAATTATACTGGAAGGACAGGGAGGGAAGGGTTGGAGGTACAGTGGCTCTGTATGTCAGAGAGGGTATACAGTCCAGTAAAACTGAAAATCAACAAGAAGTAGATTTGCTTATGGAAATGCTATGGGTGAAAATAGTGTGCCCAAAAGGAAGATGAACTCTGGGAGTTTGTTATCACCCCCCAGATCAAAGGTTAGAGGATGATTTAAAAACAGCAAAGAAATTATGGAAAGCATCTAGATGAAATAACTGTGTCATAGTAGGTGATTTTAATTATACGTACATTGTTTGGGTCAATATGTGCTCAAGGCAGCAGAAAGAGACTGGGTTTCTAGATACTCTCAATGACTGTGCCAGGGAGCAGAATCTACCAGAGGGAGGCAATCCTGGACTTGGTCCTAAGTAATGCTCAGCTGGCAGATTTTAGTAAAATGTAAGAGGTTTTGCAGAATTCCCTGTCAGGTGATGCTAGTGATCCACCCCTACAGGGGTAGGTTTCCTTTGTGGAAGAACAAGAGCATCAAATTAAACAAAGGCTTTGCGAACTTATGCAGTTTGATTAGGGCAAAACTGATCTTAGATCCTATGGGTTTTTCTGTGAAAATCTGTCTTTAATAGATTGTTTCTAATGTTTCAATTGAAAAAATTGCCTAATATGTTATGGAAACTGGTAGGGCAACTAAGGAGATATGGTATTTCCCTAGTGAGAGTATTTAAGAATAATATCATTACTCCCTTAATCAAATGCATTGTACCAAAAGTAATTTCAAATCTCATTACACCTGACCCGTCAGAGTATTATACGGGATGGTGCTTACCCTACATTTAGATGCCAGTCCACAGTACAATGTGGCTACAGACCTATTTGGAAATACCATGGAGTTGGAAGTTAACTCACTGGACCCCTTTTAACAACAGTCCGTAAAACAGCAAAACTTGATCCACTTCCTATGTGAACCTCAGCAAAAGGATCAGGATGTCTTTAAGGTGAGAGTGAGGGGGACTGCAATTGGGGATACCTGTGACTTAATGAATAAACAGACAGAAGACCTTGATACAGATCTTATCACTGAAGAGAATTATGTCTAACCCTGAGGAAATACTGACCTTCTTAGAAGGGGGAACAATAATGAGAGCGGGCCAAATATTTCCCATGAGCCTGTAGATCTAAATGGCCAGATTTTACAAGATTTAAGAGTGACAATTAATGTTGAAGCAAAGACTCCAGGCAATTTAACTGAACTCAATACCAAACCCCCTGGTGAGCTTGGTCTGCTAGGAGAAATTCTAAATAAACGGAAAAACCCATCTAGAATGCCCAAGGAAAGTGGGTCGAGTATGCGATATTTGGATCTAGAAGTGGTACAACAAGCAGAAGAGAGTCAACTGTCTGACACCAAATTACAAGAATATAACATCGAAGGAAAAAGAAGCATACCCTTAGAGACCAATGTAATAATACTGAATAAGTCAGCTGATGAGACAACAGCAGACAGTGATTTATGATAGTGCCATGTTCCCAGTCTCATCAATCAGAATTTTATCTTGGAACCTCATAGGCTGGGAACAGAACAATTCACAGCATGAAGTCCTTGATTTTCTGTCCTCAACCTATATATTGCTTCTGCAAGAGACCAGGATTAAGGGGTTTTTTTTTTTGAGGGCTTTAATTCATTTTATCTTCCTGCTGTGGGTACTGTGGGGCAGCCTAGGAGTGGTCTTGCCTGATAGCCAAATCCCTGAACTTAGAAATAAGTCAGATGGAACCCATGGGAATTAATGCTATGTGATTGCATGGTAAACATCACCTTTCCAATGAAATAAAATGCCAGTTTCTACTGAATGATATATCAGCAGAGATTACCGTGGCAGTGGCTAATTTTCTAGTTGACGTGATAAGAGTGAGAAATTTGGGAAACTACGTTTTATGATTTTAGAAATTAACTCAGACTTCTAGCTGATTGTGTCATTTATTGTCCTTGCTTTTTTGTTTAATGTTTAATATTTATATGCCATTAAAG
The DNA here is from genome assembly GCA_029375565.1 of Gekko gecko. Classification (NCBI taxonomy): domain Eukaryota; kingdom Metazoa; phylum Chordata; class Lepidosauria; order Squamata; family Gekkonidae; genus Gekko; species Gekko gecko. The sequence continues at coordinate 156,908,826 of JAPDNY010000003.1, read as the reverse complement.
GTTTACTGATTGATTGAATTAATGCTATGGCTCTATATTTGGAAGCTTTTTCTTTTAATATGATTGTAAATGCTTATTTTCCTCCCAGTTTAATTTCTGGTGATTAGCATATGTTTCAGTTTTGATATATATCTGGAGTATGTGAGAAACAATTATCATGTGGCCCCCGTTATTGGCCAGGGATTTTAATGCTTAATCAGATGCAGTGATAAGCAATTGATTAAAATGAATAATAATTTTAGATGGTTAATCAAGGTCAGTGGTTTCCTGGTATACAAATCTCAAAAGATGACAGTCAGTGCTGCTGATATGGCACTCAGAAAATGTTCAGATATTCATGGGTTGGTTTTAGTCAATGGTAATGATATAGTTGATGGCCCTGCAGATTTTACATTTGTTTCTAAAAATGGTTCTAGTGTAATAGATTTAGTTGTTGGTTTCACTGGATTTGTTAGGATAACTCATTTTAAAGTATATAAATCTATTGTTAGTGACCACTTTCCTGTTCTTTGGCAGTTGGATATTGAAGTAAACCAGGCCCCTGGGGAGTTCAACCCTGACTCTCAGTCACCATTTTCCCTGATCCCATGGTGATGAGATGATAAGACCAGGGAGGAAGTGGCTCAGTTACTTTCTGAAGAAATGCTCATAAATAAGAACAAGTTAATGGATCCTACCTCTCTCCAAGAGATTTTAAAGGAATTCCAGGAGATGCTAGACCAAATTAAACCTTTATCGATGAGGAGGGGTGGTAATAAAATCGAAATGGAAAAACAAAAAGCTTTGGTTTGATGTAGAGTGCTAAAATAGCAGAAGGCAAGTCAAGAAGGCCTACTGTAAGTTTAAGAAATCGAATAATGTTGCTACACTAACAATATACCTTAATTCAAAACGTAGCCATAGGATCCTTCTTAGGCACAAGAAGTATCATGGTGTCCTACAATCTTGAGCTGATCTGATTGAGGCATCCACCAGTATGGACACGAGATCCTTTTGGAGGCTTGTTAACCAGTCATTAGCTCTAAGAAAACAAAATGTGGATAACTGTATCTCCTGCAATAAGTGGGTGGAACACTTCTTTATACGTATCTGATGCCTCTTCCCTACAGTGGCATGCAGAGTACAGAGTACAGTGGCAACTATTGAGGCTGTTGGATTACAGTGGAGTACAGTCTCATGCAGAGTACAGTGGCCACTACTGAAGCTATGTTGGATTGTAAAAACAGAGATATTACTTGGTCCCCGGCTATGGAAGTTCACACCTTGAACCTTATTGCTGGTTTAAAGGCAGGCAAGGTGGCAGGGCCTAATTGATACCGCCTGATTTAATCAACGATTTTGCCACTCATAGTAACTTATTTTTATTGTCTTTACTGTTTTTGCAGCCGGAGTCATAAACAGCAAACCCTCATCCCACAATAAACTTCGTTCCACAGGAAAACATGGAAGAATTCAAAGGTTGCTACTGCAAAAGTTGTAATGTGATTTGACAACAGCTGCTAGAAATTTTGCCACACGCAGAATAGAGGGGAAGAGAAGAGATTGGATTTATACCCCACCCTTCACTACCCAAAGGTGTCTCAGAGCGGCTTACAAACTCCTTTCCCTTCCCCTCCCCACAACAGATACCCTGTGAGGTAGGTGGGGCTGAGAGAGCTCTTGACAGAAACTGCTCTTTTTCGAGAACAGTTCCTATCAGAACTACGGCTTGTCCAAGGTCATCCAGCCAGGTGCAGGTGGAGGAGTGGGGAATCAAACCTGGTTCTCCCAGATTAGAATCCGCGCACTTAACCACTACACCAAACAAAAATAGTTTGTTCGTCTTCGTCTCTAAGTAACCAGGATGATTTTGCTTCTCTAGAAAATAAGTCCTGATTGAATAAAGGGAAGATCAGTTCATCTCTTAGAGCTGAAAATTTGGGATAATCAAGCAAAATATGACCCACAGAGTCAATTGTACTGCTGCCGTGATTATAGAGTCGATCTTAGTATGAAATCCCATTAAATCTTCCTGACATCACAGCTGAAGGTAGGGCATTTAGGCGCACTTGCAATGAATGCCCTTCTATACTCTGGAAGAATTATCTCAGATAAGTTGGAGGCTGAATACCTACTGAATTGTTGTTGGAGGCTGAATGCCTACTGAAAAAGCTGAGCACATTCTGCAGGCTCTAATCAACGTGCTCTCATGGCCAAAGTCTCTCAAACATCTTCTAATAAGCTGTGACAGTTCTTGTCTACTTGTGACTTCTATCACATCATGGTTGATACCCAGACATAATAGTTTATGGTCCAGTAATCTGTCCAAATCACTTGTGTGGTGGTCCAGCATAACTAGCCCGAGGAGGTTTAGATCTGGGTTTGATTTTAGAGTCCTAATTTTCAGATTGAATGCTCTTCCCCAGGTCTTTGCTTCATAAGACATCTCCCCAATTTCAGCTCTCAGAGCTATTCCAGACACACACTGAGGTGTTCCCAGAATATTTTGTAGGAATTTTAACAGAGGTCTGTCGATATAGTTGGTTATTTTACTGATCCAGACCCCGACGGCATATAGCATCTGCCCAGCAACTTTAGCATTGAATACTTTGACTGCCACAGGAACATATTGGACACCTGTGGTACAATAAAATCTTGAGGTGGCCTTCCCAGTATTCACTTGGTGGTCCCCAATTCTGACATACTTGTTTCAGACCATTGATTATTCTGGAGAATTTCCTATGACCTGGCAGGAGGTTTTAGTGGTTCCTATTTATAAAAAGGGGGATAAACTCGACCCGAAGAATTACAGAACTATAAGCCTGTTGTCAACTTTTAGCAAACTTTATGCAAGCGATTTACTTACTAAGTTGAAAACTTGGATGTACTTGGAACATCTGTTGGGAACAGAACAAGCTGGATTTCCAACGGGTATGTCAACAACAGATCATTGTGTGACCCTTGAGCATAAGGCTGAGAAATATACTAGAACCAAATGGGATAGAGTATATGTTGTTTTCTTTGACCTAAAATCTGTATTCAATATGTTGCTTCAGGACAGAGTCTGGGGGAAGCTATGCAGGACAAATATACCAGCTAGGTTAGTTGTTTTGATTAGTCATCTTTAATACTTAGATTAGAGTCCGTTATGGTGTAAATGGCTGTTTATCTGCTCCCACAGAGGACAGGAGGGGCATAAGACTAGGTTGTGTCCTTGCTCCTACCTTGTTTAATCTTTACATTAACAATTTATCCCCTAGACTGAATATGCTGTCTTTGCACCGCCATGGCTAGGGACTCATCTGATTCCAGTCATGCTATATGCAGACAACATGACCCTGGTATCAGTAATCAGAGTGGGACTGTGTCGATCAATTGAGATCTGCATTCAATATTGTGCTGATGAACATCTGGTAATTAATTTCAAAAAATTCAAGGTTTTAGTTTTTGCTAGATCTTGTAGGCTGAAATTATTACACTGGAATATCTCAGGTCACATTATGGACGTAGTCCAATTTTATAAATATCTGAGATTTACACTCCAGCATTCATTCTCTTGGGCTTTGCATGCTAAAGAGATATCTATGAAAGCCAAGAGCAAAGTGGCAATTTTGCAGATTTTTTTCCTACTACAGGTGCTCAGTTTGTTCCTGCAGCTTTGAATGTTTTTCGGGCAAAAATAACCTCATTGTTTTTGTACACTATTTTGGTGTGGATTGGTAGCCTAGGTATGTGCCCATATATAATCCAGACAAATTTTCTTAGATTGATTTTAGCATGTCCTAGATGTATCACCTCATGTACGTTGATACTGGGTAAATTGGTGGGATTGGTTATTAAAGATGTTAATGGAAACTGGATAGAAGACAATTTCTCTTATAGCCTGGTTAATCGTTATTAAATATGGGCTTGCAATTAATCTAGAGAATAAGGAATCACTAGTTTCACTGTCATTAAACCTGGATGGGTTTTCCTCCTTACATTACAGATAAACTGAACTCACTTGATTTGGATTGTGACTCTCTTCTGGCCTTAGGGAATACTGGTGCTTATAGTTTAGTTAGTAGCCACCTTGTGTTGGAAGAATGGCGGGGTTTTCAAGAAGGGAAGTGGAGCACATCTTTGCCCGTGTGCTTGGGATATTCATATTTTAATCAATATCAGTTACCGTATTATTTCTATAGTATTATGGTGCCATGCTATCAGAGATTTTTTTTCTTGCACGAATGAAATCACTTCCATGATTCACAGGCCAAGAAAGGAGACCTAGAGTTTGTATCTGTGATAGGTCTTCGGTAGATACTACTGAGCATTTCTTCTTTTTCTGTGTTATTTATTCGGATCTGAGAAGAAAATTTCTGGTCTTCATCTGAATAAGAGGCCTGTTTGCCTTCTAAGTATCATTTAATGACTCTATTGTTGTTCAGTCGCACAGTCAAGTCCAACTCTTCGTAACCCCATGGACCACATCACGCCAGGCCCTTCTGTATTCCGTCATGCTCCGGAGTTCGTTGCATCTGTTAGTGGGCTTGAATTTTAATATAACATTAGATATGTGTAAATATATAGCTGATGCAATTAAACGCCATTTGTTTTTAATGAATATTGAACAGCTATAATTTTCGTGTTATATTGCTGTCTTTTTCTGGTTGAACAGCCTACTGGCTTTAAGACTGAGATGGGATTAGATTAGTAAAGCTCAGGACTAGGTGAGAGATGTAAATGTGATAGTACCAGTTGGGAACAGTGACCATAATGCTATTAATTTTTTTAAATGCTATTTGTTTAAAAATAAATAGGGCATGGTTTCCTGTCCTGAAGAACACAAAATGCTCTACAGCTCACAATAGCACTACAGATAAGATTAGAGTTTCAATAGCCATTCCACACACAAAAGAACCTCCTCAGAAAACAGAAAATCTCCTCAGGAAACAATCCATAAAAAGAACCTCCTCTGGAAAGCTCCTCTATTAGCATGTTCATAGCCTGGAAAACTACTACAATATAATGACTCAGACCTACCCCATCTTCCAGGGTAGATATAAATTACCTGCCTACCATTTTTCTGCTCACCTTGACACAGAGAGTACTCCATCTTTCTGGGTTATACCTCTGAGGATGCCAGTCACAGCTACTGGCGAAACGTCAGGTCCTACAATGCCACGGCCACACAACCCGGAAAATCTACAGCAACTAATGAACTCCGGCCGTGAAAGCCTTCAACAACATATAATGCTATTAAGTTTAGCATTTATGTAAATAGCAAGTTGCTCCAAAAGACCAACACAACCACGTTTGACTTTAGAAGAGGTAACCTCTCAAATGGGGGCTTGTGAAGAAGAAACTGAAAGGGAAGATAAGGAGGGTCAAATTCCTTTGGGAAGCTTGGAGACTATTTAAAACTACAATACTGGAAGCTCAGATACAATATATACCATAGGTTAGGAAAGGTACAAATAGGTATAAAAAGGCCTACGTGGTTAACGAACAGAGTAATGGAAGTAGTAAAAGGTAAGCAGGATTCCTTTAAGTGGTGGAAAGCTAGTCTGAGTGAGGTAAATAAAAGGAATCACAGGCTTATGCAAGTTGGTGATCAGACAAGCAAAAAGGGACTAGGAGGAACATATTGTAAAACATAAAGACCAACAATAAGAATTTCTTCAAAAACATTAGAAGCAGAAAACCATCCCGGAAGGTGGTGGAGCCCTTGGATGACCAAGGGATAAAAAGATTACTAAAGGATGATGGGGAAATGGCAGAGAAGCTGAATGCATTTTTGCCTGTCTTCACTGTGGGAGGTGCCTGCCCACTCCAGAACCACCAATTTCAGAAGGGATGTTGAAAGATCTGAGTTGGATTGAGGTGATGAGAGAGGAGGTCCTACAACTGATGAACAAATTAAAACCTGACAAATTGCCAGGCCCAGATAGTATACATCCAAGAGTTCTCAAAGAACCCAAATGTGAATCTGTGGAACTACTGTCAAAAATATGCATTTCTGTTCACCGTACCCCAAAAAAGATAACATTGAAAAAGGTGCAGAAAAGAGCAACTAAAATGACTAAGGGGATGGAACACCTTCTCTATGAAGAAAAGTTAAAGAGGTTAGGGCTCTTTAGCTTGGAGAAATGACAACTGAGGGATGACATAATAGAGGTTTACAAAATTATGCATGGGATAGAGAAGGTAGAGAAAGAAGTACTTTTCTCTCTTTCTCACAATACAAGAACTCATGGGCACTCAATGAAATTAAATGAGCAGTAAGCTCAGAACAGATAAAAGGTAATTCTTCACCCAAACAGTAATTAACACATGGAATTCACTGCTGTAGGAAGTGGTGGCAGCTACAAGCACAGGCAGCTTCAAGAGGGGATTGGGTAAACATATGGAGCAGAGATCCATGAGTGGCTATTAGCCACAAAGTATAGATGGAATGCTATGTCTGGGACAGTGATGCTCTGTATTCTTGGGGCTTGGGGAGCAACAGTGGGAGGGCTTCTGGAGTTCTGGCTCTGCTGATGAACCTCCTAATGGCACCTGGGTTTGGGCCACTGTGTGACACAGACTGTTGGATTGGGTGGGCCACTGGCCTGATCCAACATGGCTTCTCTTATGTTTTTGTGTTCTTATTGCTCCCTGTTGAACACCACAAGATAACTCCCACACGGAAGACAGCTGATCTCCAATGGCAATCCTTTGTGTCCAGTCCATGGGAAATGATTTAAACTAGTCCAAGGCACATCCCGTTACCTGTTTCTGTTGGAGCCATGCAACTCCAACATCATGCATCTCTTGATCCTTAAATTCTTTCCCAGCAGTGTTACTTGGCTTATTTACAGCTTTTGTCCTTGAATGTCAAATATGATGTTGGCCACTGTGTGAGACAGGATGCTGGACTAGATGGACCATTGGTCTGATCCAGCAAGGCTCTTCTCATATTATGATACTTGTGGAATTCACAAAATCATATGCACCCTGGACTGGTGTCCATCTTGACTCACTGATGTAAGTGGAGGCTGGCTCCTTTTTAGAGGAACTCACAAATGTCATTGTCAGTTTCCTTGCAGAAGGCAACTATTAGGGCCTTCATCTTTGGCACTTGATTACCTTCATCCCAAATATTTTTCTTGGAAAACTGAACCTTAGGTTTATGTCCACTTTCAGTCATACCACATCTGGAAATTTAAGTTGCTGCAAAGAGTTTTTTCCTGCAACTCAATGCCACATGAAACATGCTGCTGGTCCTTCTAACCTGTGCTGGCTCAAATGCTACAGAGCACCCCCTTCACTGATGACCCTCTAGAGATTGGTTAAGATAGGTTATTTGTTTTATTTTATTTTATTTTATTTTATTTTATTTATTTAAAACATTTATTAGCTGTATTTCTCCTTTATGGAACTCAATGTGGCTTACAACACAAACACTCTAGAAAATACAATAAAAACAACAGTGATAAAACTCATAAAAGTCAGAGTTGAAAAAATCCACATAGGACTGCCAATAATAAATGCTAAATCAATCAAAATTCAGTCCTAAATAAAACTGTCTTAAACTGCCTCCCGAAGTTCAACAAGGAGGGGGCTGGGCACACCTTCCTGTGGAGGGAGTTCCATCATTGTGGGGCTGCCACGGAAAAGAACCTCATTCATATACCCACCAAACAATCATCTTTAATTGGTGTGAAAGTCAGGAGGGCATCTCTCCATAATCTTGTTTCATTATGCTGTAGGGGAAAATAGTCTTTCAGATACCCTGGTCCCAAGCCATGTAGGGCTTTAAAGAACAAAACTAACACCTTGAATTGAGCTGGGGAGTGGATCTGTAGCCAGTGTAATTGCTGTAGTATTGGGGACATCTGCTTCCAATAGCTGGTCCCAGCCAGCAGTCTAGCTCTAGCATTCTGCACTAGCTGCAGCTTCCAAACACTCTTCAAGGGTAGCCCCAAGTAGAGTGCATTGCAATAGTCCAGTCTAGATGTAACTAGGGCACGGATCACTGTAGCTAGACCTCACTGAACCAGGAACAGGCAGAGCTCACACACCAGGCGAAGCTGGGCAAAAGCATTCTGAGCCACAGCAGTCACCTAGTTTTCTAAGCACTCCCAAGCTTTGAACTTGGCTTTCAAGGAAATTATAACCCACTCAAAGACAGGAGAGATCTCAAGTCCCCAATCTGCCTTTCTACTAACTCACAGAACCTCTATCTTGGCAGGATTAAGCTTCAGCTTGTTCACCCTCATCTAGGCCATTACTGACTCCAAGTACCAGTTCAGGACACCAACAGCATCCTTGGAATTAGGTGGGTAATAAAGGTAAAGCTGGGTATCATCCACATTCTGGTAACACTGTAGTCCATATCTCCTAATAGACCTCTCCCAGTGGGGGCAAGACTGAGCCCTGTGGAACCCCGCATGAATCTTTTCTAGTTTTTTTCTAGAGGACCTTCAAGCAGAACTAAATGAACCATCTCCTCAAAATTTACTTTATTTGTAACAAGTTGTGTTTTTGGCTTTTATTAATGCTGTTGTTTTCATCATTTTTATTATAGCTGCTTTTAATGAGTCCAGTGTTCAAAAGCTAGATTTGCATGGGCTGTGGGAGGGCTTTAAACTGTTGCTGCTTTACTGTAGTCTGTTTTACTCATTTTTAAAACTTATTTTACCCAAAGTAATTGTTTTTATTTATTTGATGCTTGATATTCTTTATAAGCTCCCCTAAATTGTTTTCAAACAGGATGGTAGTATAAACATCTTATAAATGAGTATCAGTCTGGGTTCTGGCATGGGCCTAGGACCAAGACTGTCTTGGCTGTCCTGTGGATGATTTTTGTCTGAAAATGATGCATAGAGATTAGTACATTCTTCCTTATCCTCTCAGAACTCACCTTTGATACAGTGGCTACAATAGCAATGGTAAATCACTTGTAGGATTTGGCAGGGACATAAGGCACACATAAATGGATCCAATTACTTCTATTAAACCGCCCACCACCCCCTGCCCGTTGTATAAAATCCTGTGGCAAAATCACATCACTTACCACAGTTACTGTGCTTCTAACAGCCAGTTCAGTATTTAATTTTACATTTTAGACCTGGATGAAAAAAATCTCCACCCCTGTTTAAATAACTATGTAGTGCGGTCAGTTGTGGAGTATTCATATTTACATCATCAGAGATGGGTTTGTCTGAATTAAACACAGAAGTAGCAGTCAAGACAGAGTGAGATCTTCACCTCTGTGTTTATTGCAGGAAAGCTAGTCTACTGAAATGCACACGGACCATTCACATTTGGGAGTTCTGCACATATATTCTCCTATTTAAATTCAGGTACCTTTTGTATTCATTACAAAAGTATGAGGTGGCTCTGACTATAAGATATATTCAAAGTTCAGATCACATGGGGAATGTACAAAGACTCACCTTGCTGCCTTCTGAGTAAGCTCCATCGGAAAGTCAGGGCAAAGCAGCTGCAACAGGCAGTGATACTCCTTGGCAGTCAGCAAGTCTGCATCAGAAAGAGGAAAAGGCTTAAGAGGATGATCGTTCCCCTGCCATTTGGCCTATGCATAGAATTTAGTTATTCTCAGTGTACATTCAGGAAGTACTGTAATTACACCTGATTTCATTTCATTTTTATCTGCACTGAAGTGTCTCAGTTGTTTGGGTATCTTCCCAGCCCTTTCTGAGGGATCCTTTATGTGCTAAGCCTCTGTTGACCTATGGCATCAGATAACAACCTTTTCAGTACTTATATATATATATATAGCTGGGATCCTTTTATGGATGGGGGAGCTGGCAAAGGAAGACAAAGGTGGGAGTCAGGCTCCCAGAAGACTAACAGGTCCCCATCACATGTCTCTCTTCTGCCACTTTTCTGTGTGGATAAGAAGTGACTGAGTGGTTCTCAAGGGGAGATACTGTTTGTTGCTTACATAAATATTGTCTGTGGGACAGGTTCTCTAGCACAAACCCAGTATCCTAGTTGCTGCTGTACAATAAGTGGAACCTTCCTTGCAGGGGTACCTGTGTAGGCATTGGTGGAAAGTAGCATCATGATGGATGAGTGGTGGGAGAGCTGCCAGCTATACTGTGGGACTAGCTATCATCGTTGCTACATTTTTTCCCCTCACAGTATTGTTTTGCTTTCTGATTTGTTGCTGGAAGTAAACCAGATTGCAAACTCTGCTATACTAGCCTTGGTGCTGGTGTAGTGGTCATCCCCCATTCCAGGACCCTAGGACTGTTCTACCTGTCAACAAGGTGCCTCCTAGATGAAGGGTTGTATGAGTACAATAGATGGACAGGACAAGGGTCAAAAATAGGGAGAGCATGAGACCTACCCCACAAAAAGATACAAATAAACAGAGGAAGCAGAGTAGAAACAATTCTTAGAATGTAGCATAGAACATGTCTCCACATTTTCAGGGGGGAAACTTCTATTGTGTTCAATCCCTTAGAGAAGATTTATGACTGAAAATTAGTGTAGCACAGTGGCTAAAACCCTGAACTATGACCTGCAGGGTCCTGACTGAAAGCTCATTCGATGGATAGGCATGCCACCATACCTTGGAATCAACACATGAAATTCACTGCCACAGGAGGTGGTGGCGGCTACAAACATGGACAGCTTCAAGAGGGAATTAGATAAGCATATGGAGCAGAAGTCCATCAGTGGCTGTTAGCCACAAGGTATAGACAGGAACTCTCTCAGGCTGGGGCAAGTGATGCTCTGTATTCTTGGTGCTTGGGGGGGGGGCAACAGTGGGAGGGCTTCTAGTGTCCTGGCCCTACTGGTGGACCTCCTGATGACACCTGGTATTTTTGGCCACTGTGTGACAGATAGTTGGACTAGATGGGCCATTGGCCTGATCCAACATTGGCTTCTCTTATGGTCTTACATAATGCTTTCTCTATACCATCTGATGAAACATACCAACCCAACTTACAGACTTGCTATGGTAAGCTTGATTGAGGCAGTAAATGTGGTGAACTGAATACGTTTCAAAAACAGTATGAACACTATTTTTATGCTCTGAGATAACCATTCCAGAAAAGCATGTTACAGAGAACTGGAAGACAACAGGAAATATTAATTTTGTGTTCATACACAACATTTTGGAAGTCCATGTGTACACAGAGCTTAGGGTCATCCCTAAAATTTGCAAAAAGGCTTGGTGTTCTGGAGGTGGAACATCTGCAGTCCATATTGTTATTTATCTTTCCTTCAGGGCCTATAGTTTTATTCCTTCATCCATATTACTGAAACATCCCTTATTTAGTCACACTTCCCATCCTGCCATAACACTGTTCTTTGCCAGAAAATATTCCAAATTCTCAAAAAATGCATATATGCATTGAGCCAAGTAAGCACATCTGTATACGTTGCACTGTTTCTCACAGTTCGTTTTTAACACAACATTACTCTTCTTTGTGCAAACTTTGGGTTTTCAAAAAAGAAAGTATAAACAGTTGTCTGCATAGAAACTAACTGAAATGGAGATCTGGTATAGGTGGGAATTCAGGTTCAATGTTTAGAAGAAGGAAGGAGACTGAGGGCCAACCTATGCTACATGCACATAATACCAAAAGGGTCCCTTTTAAAAGAAACTGGGGGCAGGGGCAATCACAATCAGGGAAGTGGCAAAGGGAGGGGGGTGTTAACCCTCTAAGGGGAGAAGCCGCTTGCAAGGGCAGGCAATGGGTGGGGGAGAGAGAAAGGGTAAACAAAGAAATGGTTAAGCCCCCTTTCCCCTGCTTTTCCACTCATGGTTGCTACTCTGGAAGCTGTTCTTCCTGTGTAAATAGAGTCATCAGGATAACATTACACACTTCTGGTTGTAACTTCTAATTTAGCCTTGAAAAGCCTCCTAAATGAAAACTGCTTACATTTTTTAGAATTCAGTGGCATGGTAACATTCACTCATACCACACGCCTGGAAAACCAAGCAACATTTGGCAGCAAAGGAAAGGCAAGCAAGTTCTGGGGACATGTATGAAGAAGTATGGAGCATAAATCCACAGGCATTATTACTTTGGCATCCAGCAAGGCAGCTGGATGGTCTCTCTTGGAATCCTGTGTGCAAATATGGTCACTGTATTAAAGGAAGGCAGAGAGAAAAGATCCAAAATACACAAGAAAGCCAACCAAAAGATTCCTCTCTTAGAGAGTGGCTTTGTGAGACTGGCAAAGGACTGCCTTTGTGGTTCAGAAGTAGGAGGGAAAAAGGAGAGACTAAAGGGGTGAAGCTCAGGGAGGTTTATGGGATCTAAAGAGAATGGAAACATATTGATGTCAGAAAGCTGTTCATGATTGCATGTTCTCAGTCCAAGACTCTGTGGACTGAAGTTAAGGAGAGGACTGGCTTAACAGCAATAATTTTGCTGTATTTCCATATACCAAAGAATGTGAAGTATGGAAGGAAAGCCAGCACTAGAACAACGTCCAGACAGCAGTCAGAGAGTCCAAAGGGCACAGAAGAGGAGGATATGGCTAGAGCTCCTTTGCTCAGTTACTTGCTAGCCTTGTTTTGCTCCAAATATTTAATTCATATGGCTAGGTTCCACAGAAGCTCATGCACACATGCAAGGCATTTTGGAGCACACCCCCTCCGGGCACTGCTAGTTTCCTCATCTACCTGAAACCCCTTGTGCTGTATCAGTCAAATTCTGCCTTCACAAGTATTTAATTACTTCATCTATACCCTGCCTTTCTCCACAAGGGGTATCCAGAGCAGTGTACACTGTTCTCCTCTCCTCCCTTTTATCCTCACAACAGCCTTGTGAGGTAGGTTAGGATAAGTGTGTGTGGGTCTGATGGGCTCAAGGTCACTTAGCAAGCTTCCATGGCACAGTAGGGATTCACACCTGGGCCTCCCAAATCCTAGTCCAACAACTATACCACACTGGTTCTCAAGTAGTTTTTCAGGGGACACAAGGGGCTGCAGTAGGAGGGGGGGCACCTGAAAACAATGTGAAAAATGAAGTGTCTACAGTCTAAGCTATTTTTCTAACACAAGTGTCACACAGTCTGATAAAGCGAGCTTCAACTCATAAAAGCTTATACCTTGGAAAATTTCATTGATCTTTAAGGTACTACTAGACTTGAATTTTACTCAACTACTACGGTCTAACATGGCTTCCCACCTGAAACTACCTCAATTCTATGAAATTTTAGCAGACTGTGTGCTCTATCACAGTTCTCAGAATTGTCCAGTTTTTTTTTATTTGCATACTCCGTGCATTATGAAGCACACTTACATGCATGGTGCTTGCAGAGAATGGACAAGAGTCAGTCCATGATTGTTACAGATAGCATTCTGCTCCCCCTCTACTCATCTAATCTCTTCTCATGGGGGGGGGTGATCTCTATCCTGCACCAGACCTACCTTTATCTTCTCCAGGTCCTGTCTTCCTATAGGGAGAGGCAAGGGGAAGGGACTGAACCATCTGTCCTCCAGTTTCACCCAAACCTTCTGCAGTGTGTGTTAATAAAGGCACTTTCTCACAGCCACAAGTAAGGAGCCTTGAAAATCTGACACCATTTCTAGAGTGGCAAAGAAAAATATTCTACTGCTCTAGCAGAGTTTATAGAGGCAGGTGTGGTTCTACAGCAGTAACTTCTATCCAGCAGCTGTGTGTCTTTATGTATTATCCTGCGCTGAGCACTAACTCCTGGCAACTGATTCTCAGTAAAATGATATCAAAGCATTTTGCTTTAGCTCCATTAGCTGAAATAGTAGTTCCAATGTGTGTGCTTCATTTTTGTCCTCCAGAAGCACAGAAGTCATGTTCTTTTATTGGGAAAATAATCTGTTCTTCCTCTACTAAAGAGAACAAGACACTGAAATGCCATATGCTCCCTTCTTTAAACAGGGGTGATGGAACTTGCAAAAACTGTTTGCTAGATTTTATTGTAAAGTAATTTCTATGGGGTCATCAGCTCCAGTAACACTTGTTATGGAAGGAGATGTGTGGCACGCTGGGGTGGGGGACATTAAATTATGTGGCAATGGGATTATGCAACTAAGAAATTTGCACATATTTACTTTGTATAACATATTCTGGGGGCAGCAGATTGAAATTTTCAAAAAATTTAATAGTTCAGAAAAGAACTCAGGTGACAAAACATGAAGAGGGAAGCTAATAGCATTTGGAATGGGTGACCAACAGTCATCTGTAGTTATGGTAGAGAGATAGGGGCTCTCTGAACACATGAAATTCCCACCCAGGCTCCAGCCAGCTTCTGGATCAAGACTCAATTATTTTGTGGGCCAGATGTTTTTATGTGGTGCAGGTATGGACACACACACTCTTTCATCACACAGGTAATGTTATATGTGATGTTCCTTTACTTGAGGGACATAAATTGGAGATGATGATGATGATGATGATGATGATGATTTACAATTATAATCAATAATAATTCAATTTATAAATAGCCTATTCCCTATGATGTAATGCTCTAGACAATGTACAACCATTAAAAACAATTTAAAAACAAAAAACAAAAAGGATAATGGCATCAGATAATGTCTTCACTACCCATTTTGCATATATATATAGAGCACCCACATCACATGTGATGTTATTTGTCATTTAACTTGCCATTATAAAAATGTGCCATATCCTAACTAGCAGGGTACTAGGTACCATCATGGAAAACAAGCCCAACTGCAATAGGTATTTTACTATCAATAAATATATTTGTGTAACATATTTTGTCATGTGAAAATTCCAGGATAAAGCCATCACTGACTTTTTAATTATTTTGTGAGTATAGCCTAAGTGCCTGGATCGATTTATGACTGCAAAGGAAGTAAGCTATACAGCTGCAGGTGAATTCCACATGGACAACTTTCATAGGAATTTGGCATCACCATTAATGGATATTTTAAAAAGTCCCAGTTGTTGCAAAACGGAAAGATGGCCAGATGTTTTTGTTACATTTTCGTGTTCTGTATAAATGATTGCCTATCTCTTAATAAGCAAAAGGGATGGGGCTATATTTGCAGGAATCTCTAATGATGTGAACAGCAGAACTCCACTAAACAGGGATAAACATGATTCTTCACTGTCATCTATGTGTAGATCAGATACTTGAACTGCTTCCCAACTGAGGAAGAAATTTAAGTGTCCTGAATTCTGATCTTCTGTATTACCAGTTATGCGCTGTCCTCTACAGTGATTTTTTCTTTTTGATTTATAAAGCATTATTTGCCACCATCTTCCTACATTTGATTTGAATAAGATTTGTAATATTTAGTTGTATATTTCTACTATTCTGGCTATTTCGTAAACCTTAGTGGAGTGCTATGTTGAAATATCTTGACATATTAAACCCCAATAAGAACACAGGAGACTACTGGATACAAACACTGATGTTTTTGAGTTCTGGCATGAAAATTCTCATTGCTGATGTGATAATATACATTCATGTGTCATTTTTGTGAACTGTTAAATCACAGGTAGACCTTCAATGAAGGGCAACTAAAGTTGCAAATAATCAACCTAAGACAGTCAGAAAATAGAAAACTCACAAGAGGGAACCCAGGCCACAAGGACTTGTGAGAGGCATCTCATTTTCTTCTCCCCCACTATTTCCTCTTTCCCTTTCCTGAACCTCCCCTCCCAGCCTTTCTCCTTTTCCTGCTTCCTTCTCTCCTTCCCACCAAACAGCAAACCTACCTTCATCTGCCCTTCTGTCTTAAGCTCCCCCCTCCACAGCACTCTGTCTAGGAAAACTATGATACAGTTGTGTGCTGCCAACCACTGGGCCAGGCCCACTTGCATAGTAAGGAACCCTTAAGGAATGGGGGGTACCTCACTTTCCCTTGTATCCCCCTCCCCACATTATTTTCTCTTTCCTCCCTCCTGACATCCTTCATATCCTCTCCTCTTTCCCTGCCTCATTCTAGCCTTCTCAGCCATTCACCAACCTACCTTTTAATTGCCCACCAACCCTTCTTCAGCAATATTTATTATTTATTTACTTCATTCATATTCCACCTTTTTCCACGGTAGTGACCAAAGCAGCTTATATTATTATTATTCTTTCCTACTTTTTTCTCCTCACAACAACCTCATGAGGTAGACTAGATTGAAAGTATGTGACTGGCCCCAAACTACCAATGATCTTCCACAGCAAGATGGGAATTTGAACCTGTGTCTCCCAGACCCTATTCTGAAGCTCTAACCACTACATGACTCTGGCTTTCATAAGGTGGCTACTGCTGAACAGTAGCAAGCAGCCAGTCCTAGGTGAGTCATGCAAATCAAATGGTAAGTCACCCAGAGGCTGCTGCCAGGCTTAGGGTTGCCAACCTCCAGGTAAGACCTGGGGATCTCCCCGAATTGCAACTGAACTCCACACAACAAAGATCTGTCCCCCTGGAGAAAATCGTTGGAGGCTGGACTGTATGGTATTATATTGAGCTGAGGCCTCTCCCCTCCTCAAACATTGCCCTCCTCAAACTCCACCACAAAATCTCCAGGAATTTCTCAACCTGGAGCTGGCAACTCTAGGCCTAGGCATAGCCCCAATGAATCCTTCCTTAAAGGGGGAGGGACTGCACAAACCTGACAGTTAAAGAAGTTTATGTCACTCATGGACACACTCTGATTTGTTTGTTAAATCTGAATTGAGTTTAGGCAGCTGACTCAGAAGATAGCAAAGGTTCATCACAGTATCAGAGTATTATAGTTCAAGTGAAATGAAATAGCTGACCAAATTGTTTTGGCTTTAGAAGCTCAATTGAGAAGAATAAGAACAAAGAAGGGAGATCTTTTGGAGAGTATTTACACCTTAACCACTTTCCACACATTTTAAATGCAGCAGAAAAGATATAGTATCTGAATTACTTGACAAATAGGGCTACAGGTAGTCTTTCTGCATCAATGACCAAAAAGAAGCAACATTTATGAACAACAATCTTCTTTTAATCCAACCTAAAATATGAAATAATAGATTGAATCCTAGTTATATTTTCCATGGGAGGTAGGTGCCAGCAAAAGCAGAGAAAAAAAATTCACTGATTTCCTCTCCCCACTTTGTTATTCTCACAGGTCCACTGACACCTGGGGGCAGGATTCGGGGGGGCGGCATGGTAACCTGAAGTGGGGCAGGGAAGCAGAAAGTTCTTTTTCATGAGCAGGGCTCATTTCCTGCAGGAGAGCACAGGAGCGAAGCTCCAGCATTAAGGAGCCCAGGGTGTAGGCATATGCAGCAAGCCCCACCCCCTGCTCCCAGCAGCCTCCCTCACCTTTCTCAGCCCCTCCAGCTGCTCTGCCACTGCCTGGGCCATGGCACCCAGCCCGCCCAGGCTCTGCCTGTCCTCATGCTGCCCCTGGCGCGGCGTCTCTGCAAGGTGGGCCCCGGCGACTCCCGCAAGGCCTGCGAGGAGCTCTGTTCCGGCCTCCTACGCCTACTTGGCCTCCTCCTGCACCTCTGCCCCTGCCACTGCCCAGGCCCCCTACCTGCTCGAGGCCATGCACGTCCTCTGTGCCACCCTCCTTGACCCACGAGCAGTCATGCACTTTCCTGTACTTGCTGGCCATCCGAAAGAGTCCAGTGGCATCTTCAAGACCAAGGTTTATTCAGGTACAAGCTCTCCCTCCTCTGTGAGGGCAGATCTGCACGCTTCCCCCCCCCTTAGCTAGCAATTCAAAAAAAGTCCAGTGGAGCCTGAGTGGTGGGTGTTGCCTTCTGACACACTTCCAGTGATGTCAGGGGGTATGGCATATGCAAATAAGTTATGCTAATGAGCTCCTGCACCTCTTTTTCTATGAAATGACCCCTGTTCATGAGCACATCCATCTTTACTTAGCAAAGGATCCAAACCAAGGTCCTTAGGAATTAGCATTATTATACATTATTATTACACATAGTTTCAATCAAATAAATACCATCACGCAGAACAGCATTTAGAGATGACCTGCATCCTTATTATTTATCGTACAGAAGAGTTACACACAGAAAGCATATAATACGATAAAATGCACAACCAGGTTGATACAACAGGTTTGCAGACTGACTGGGCAATCCCCCTAAATATTAATATCTAAATTTTCAATCCAATCAATTGCAGCTGGGGAGAGTTCATCCTAGTCATGGAGCACAGAGTAGCTGAAAATCTAAATTTCTTCCTATGTAAATCTATGTATCTCAAGATGAAGCTTGTAGCCCCACTGACTTCAGATACAAATGTAGGGCGTTGTATTCACCCACAACCTCCCTCTCCTCCTGCAGCCCGGCTAGAAGCCTTTCTCCATGAAGCAAACAGGAGACTGTCCTTCAGTGAGCCCTTGATCTCCCCCCACACACACTTCACTTCAACCCCTTCTGGCTTATTAAGAGCTGTAACCCATGTGAAAGTCCAACACTTTTTAAATCCCATGGTCACTACCACAATTTTCTCACTGCTGTAGTAACTACCACTTTTTTTAAAGCCCTCAAAAAACCTTCTGGGGGCATGGCAAGGGACATTGGCAGCTTCAAGGGAAGTGTGTAAGAACCTCAGTGTGGAATCTCTGTTGTCAATGCATTTTTTGTTGTTGCTGTTCAGTTGCACAGTTGAGTCCAACTCTTTGCGACCCCATGGACCACATCACGCCAGGACCTCCAGTCTTCCATCGTGCTCCGGAGTTTGCTTAATGTCATCTCTCTCCATAATTGTGACAGCAATGAAAGCAACACGGAGAATCCTTGCTAGGTTGTAGTAGCCAACATCTCACATTGGTTTATGATGCATTATCTCCTCCAGTCTTAAAACCACTGGGTTCTTTTCTGTTTATGCATCTTCAGCGTTGTCCTTCCTGAAATTTCCCCAAACTGGACCAGACGCTCCGCTTGAACTGTGATATCAGGTAGGGTTTGTCAAGAAGTAGTTATCATTTTCTATGCAGATTGCCCATGGACACAAGAAGAAACTGCCACAATGCTTAGGACAGAGTTACCCAATGAGGTGCCCATGGGTGCCATGCCACCTGCCAGGCATTTTTTTTACAAAGTGGGTGCCACTAGCTACAGCTTTTGCCCAGCAGGGCTTCTGATTGGCCACTGGGAATCTGATTGGATGTGCAGATTTTTAAAAGATTGCTTTGGCAGCAGTTGCCAACACAACACAAGGCCCTTCACTGCATGATTGAAGGTACATGCAAAAAAAAATTGTAAATAATGTTCATTTTAAAAGGCATCCTGTTACACAAATTCAGCCTGAAGAGCTGAAGAATTACCATTATTACTATTTCTATATGACCTCACTTTTTTGTGGTGGGCTCTGCCTCTTGTGGCAGCTGTTTTGTGTTTGCACCCACCACCTTGTGTCAGAATTCCGAAGGTACCAGCAGTCTCAAAAGGGTTGGGGGCCCCTGCCTTAGGAGCGGCTTGCCATTTACTGAGATTACTGTTTTCCACTGCACTTGTGGAAGTCACTGAGGGCCATGTGGGAAATGGCTGTGGCCCACTGTTTTATCCCATCTGCCAAGAGCTGCTCGGAATAAACAAAAGCAGCTTGGGTATATAACCACAGTGCTTCTTCCTGTCTCTAGGGCCCTGAGGCCACAGCCTAGGATATAGTTACTTCAACAGTTCATGGCTCTTCTACCAGGAAACAGACAGTAAGAAACCATCACAAGTAAAAACTAACGTGCCACAAATTACCATTGAAAAAATAATGGCCACCAACAGACTATATTAAAGATTCTGTATCTTTGACCTCTGTAGATGGTATGTCAAACCATGAGCACTTTGTTGTTCAGCCCTCTGATATCTCCCATGAACTCCAAGGGGCATTGGGTCAGGTTGATATATTAAAAGATGAAGGACATCCAGATGATTTTTCAACACATAATGATTCTTTGCCATTCTGTTGTACAGTGATCTATCCAAATATCTATGCCATTTTTTAACCTCACACTTCCCTCAAGAAGGGTGACCCAATGCATTTCACAGCTGAGTGGAGATTTGAACCTGGGCCTCCCTAGTTTCAGTTCAACTACACCACACAGGTTCTGAGAGCTTGATCTTAAAATCTGTCTTTCAGATTTCATCTTCCCATTGTATATTACCACACAGAGACATCATCTGAACTACAAGTGGCAACAAGGAACAGTGGATGCCTAATTTGCAGACATATTCTAGATTATGTTGCTTTTTCATATTGACCTTTGAATGTCTTCTGAATATCCCCCATGACTTTGGTCTGTATGTGAAATATATTTTTGTCCCTTAGGGCTAACAAGTACACATAAATGCATGTAACAGAGCTCTAGCACCTTCTTTGTTTGGGAGGACAGAATTGGAATGGAGAAGCACACGGGGAGGGGGATTTAACCCCTTTGCAGCGTACTGTTTCCCCCCTCCAAATCACTGCTCAAAACTGCTTTTCCACTGAAGGGCTTCCAAATGTGAGTTCATTAACACATTTAACCTTCTAGGATAAAGAGCTTTTCTTTCTCAGAAACTAATATTGATATGCCAGTTTATTTCTTCAAAGGTAAAAGAGTATCTTCTTTCTTAGGTAAAGGTAATGGTTTCCTTTGCTCAAAAGTCAGTCGAATCTGACTCTAGGGGGCGGTGCTCATCTCTGCTTCCAAGCCAAAGCACCAGCGCTGTCTGAAGACGTTTCCATGGTAATGTGGCCGGCATGATTAAACGCTGAAGTGCACGGAACGCTGTTACCTTCCCACCAAAGCGGTACCTATTTATCTACTTGCAATTTCTTGTTTTTGAATTGCTAGGTTGGCAGGAACTGGGGCCAGATGGAAGCTCATTCTGTCCCGACCTTCTTTCTTACGCCCCCCCTTTCCCAATGAATTAAGACAATTTAAAACTGCCACAAAATCCTCAAAAAGTACATGTATATAGTTTGCTGTCTAGAACTGTTTCATCTAATTCATGGAACTGACTAATCTGCTTCATGAGACTTATTTGCCTACCTTATGGCATCTTCAGCTCCTTGAATAAGGCAAATAACCAAACATGAGAGTGACATCATGTCAAAACTGGAACTTTTGCATCATATCATTCAGTTGCCAGTTCATTGTTTTCTACTCTACTATCAGGTTTTAATTGCTTAGAAATATAATACACTTTTTCTCATAAGTACAATACAATTTTCTTATGTCCCATTGTTGCTTCAGGATCCTTGTTTTGTGGTTGCTGAACAAGATGGACCATTGAGAGGATCTCTTTGTATCTGTAATCTCGAGACGGCTGTAAACATCTGGCTCAGAAAGTTGAGCAGTGCACACTGGGGTCCAGCACTACCCTTACATACTAAGAGATATGAAGAATGTTCATTTTCCATATTTGACCTACATGATTTTAAAAGTAATGAAAAATGTGGAAATCAAACAAGAGGAAAAGAGAATATCCCTCTAGCTCAAAGAAACAAACAGAGGGATGAAGATGATTAATTTAAACACAATGTTAGAGATTAGAGTTTGAGCCATAGTTTGTTATTTATAAACCTTGCTGTTGAGTGACTTTATGAGATATCAGCAGACAGAGCTCCTTCTGCTAGACGGTGTTTCTTTAAACAAAAGCTCTAAATAGAATATGATTATTTGCTCTTTTGATTGTGAAAATAAAAACTAAATAACAATTAGGGGCAACTAGTACACTTTTTGATACTTAAGAAATAATTTTCTCATTTTACAAATAAACAGAAACAAAAACATGAATTAACTATTCCTGCTACTGACACAAAGATTAAACAGAGACAACCTTTAAGAAAAATAATAGATACAGGTTTTGCTGAAAAGACACACACTATCTACTGTAGCTGATCTCTATATATTTATATAGGCTGGGAAAATATGACTGACCCAGGGTGACCCAGTGAACTTCATGGCCAAGTAGGAATGTGAACCCAAGTATTTCAAGTTCTTGTCTAACTGTGATACCACACTGGCTCTCTGAGTAAGTAGAGAAATCAAATTGAAGAGCTACAAACCAGACTGACCATTTTAAGCGTATCAATGACAAAGACCACCAGCAAGACAATACTGCAATCATAAACAGAGTTACAATCTTTTAAGCCACTGACTTCCAACAGACCTAGAAGTGTATAACTCCACTTTGGTCTGTATTTCAAGGCACGGCTTGAACTATACATTTTCAAAGCAATTTTGATTTTAGTACTAGATAACATATTAAGAAAAGTATTGTTCCAATGATAAAATGCCATTTCTGTACATCCTAAAGTATCTGGCAACACTAAGACCATAAAGTTCACTTCCCTCTCAGTATAGGAGTGCTGAAAGTGTGTCTGTGTATACTTGCCAGGGACCTCACTATCACAACACCAAGTAATTCCTCCCTCCCTTTTATTTCTCCTGGCAATCCAAACTACACAAAACAGGATATTTGAATCAAGCAAAGTGATCAAGGAAGGAAGTTTCTGTCACTTCGTGAAAGGTGAATACTGGCCTAATCCAGGGATTCCCAACTTTTTAAGCCTACGAGCATCTTTGGAATTCTGACACAGTGTGGTAGGTGCAGGCACAAAATGGCTGCACAAACAGCTGCCACAGGACGTACAGCCAGCCACAAAATGGCTGCCACAGCTTACCCTCAGTCACAAAGTGAAGATCTTTGTACTGTGGTGGCAGCTGCTGCCAAAGCAATGTTTTTTAAAAATCTGCACAGCCAATCAAGTCTCCAATGGCCTATCAGAAGTCTTGCTTGACAAAAGCCCCACTTGGTCCCATCCACTTGCTAAAAAGACTTGGCGGGCTCCATGGCACCTACAAGCCACTACACTGGGATACCCTGCTCTAGTCAATATGAGCCAGAGAAACTGTACAAGAGGGTATGCTCTTCATTCTGCACTCTTGATGCTTCCATCTTTCTCTTCTTTACTCTTTCCAATGCACTTTCACCCAGGAAAGACTGCAGGGGAGACAGAAGAGTGCATAAGGAATTTTCTTCATCTTATGCTTCTCTGCCTTTGTCCCTCCAACCCATTCCTCCACATCATTACAAGAATCCCAGAGATGGAAAGAATGTGTGTAAATGAGGGATACATATGGCTTTCCTCAGGTGAGCTGGCTACCAGCTTTCAACCCGTCTGTTCTGGATCTCTGCTCAGGCTTGATTCAGACATAGATGTGCACTTAAGGAAATGTAAGCATCTAGTTACCGTTCCTGTATCAGATCATTTAATTCTTGGCAAGACATACATTTCAGTTTGTTTTAGGTACAGTACACAAGTGATACTGTGAGAGAATCCCTGCTTCCATTTTATTCTTTATTATGACATTTGTTGTTGTTCAGTCGCACAGTCGAGTCCGACTCTTCGCGACCCCATGGACCAGATTACACCAGGCCCTCCTGTCTTCCGCTGTCCGCTGAAGTTTGCTCAATTTCATGTTCGTTGCATAACTATATTCAATTGAGCTTCCCATATTCATAGATTTTTAAAATCATCTCCTAAACAATAGCTAGCTGTCTCACTTGATAAAGGTGCACATTCTTGGCTAATTATCATATAACTTCAAATACCTTGAGTATCTTCTTAAAATAAATAAAAACTGTTCATTTTTCTTATATTTTATTATAACAAAACTATTTAAAAATAGATTGAGGTGGGTAGCTGTGTTGATTTGAAGCAACAGAACAAAGTGGGAGTCCAGTGGCACCTTTAAGACCAACAAAGTTTAATTCTGGGTATAAGCTTTTGTGTGCACACATACTTTTTCAGAAAGGTGCCATTGGACTCCAACATCGTTCTACTTAAAAATAGTGATTACAAGTTTCTCATACATATGAAAATCTGTTGGCCCTCAACCAATATACTCCATCTTTAAGCTATATCTTTGTTTTCTGAAAAATTGGACGTTCTCACCATTCTCAGATGCCTCTGCACGTGGGCCTCAACCGATTATACCTACTGATATGGGCTAAGTGGCTTCTAATAATGGTGTTATCTCTTTGTTTCTTGCCCCTCTCTAAAGCTATTCTATTCTGGGTCTCTAAACTCCCTTTTTGGCATGTTTAGCTGAGAGGCTAGGCTAGCTCTGTTTCTGTCTGAAGAAACATCCTCTGTGATCTTTCTGGTCAAGTTCAGCAACTGTTCCCCTATATTAATAAAAACACATTAGCTCAATTTTAGAAAGATAGCTTGTACTACAGAAGAATCTGGCTCACACAGCATAACATGTTTCCTTTGCAGCTATTCCCATGAAAAAAAAATATTACATCTGAATCATCCTTTGATATACTAAGGTTTGGCAAGAATGCCAATGTTTCTGTTCAATAATACTTCTTGCTCTAGCCAAAAGCTTAACAATATTATACTATAAAAGTGTCATAAAGTATCTTCCAGTCCTTGAGACTTGACCTCACTAGCCTGGAACACTGCCGCTGTCCTAACATGTAATTATGAGGTCTTATAAGTGGCTACTAGACAGTACAATATTTTCTTACGAAGACAAGGCAATTAAACCTCCCAGATACCCCTTCATAACATCAAGGATACATTTTGAGTCAACATCCATTTTTTAAAAAAGAAAACACACACACACACACACAAGTCCCTTCAATTAAAAGAAACCAGAGCTGACACAACACAGCATTTCATCCTGTCATGCCTGGGATTCTGAAGGTACAATCTGCTGTACCACCATACTATTAACAAAGGGCATAGGTTGGATTCTAATAGGAGGAGTGTGGCATTGGGCAAGTGAAGAAACTGATTTCCCTCTATGGAAGAAGTTGGTAGAGCATGTAAGCCCCACATAATACTTGAGACCAATTACAATATCCGCAACCCAAGGCAACAATGACAAATAGCTCCATGCTGCAAAATTAGCTGAAGTGCACACTGGTATGAATGCACTGTGTGCCCAGAAGTGGAAACCTCCCCCCCCCAAAGATCCATGGAATCTACGCTTTATGAAGAAATGCTTTTGCCTGGAGTCTTCCAATCACTTTCTCTTTTTAAAACACTATAAATGAAGCCATTGCTATAATATGACAAGAAAGTAAGTGAGCTTTCCTCTGGATCTCTGAGCAATTTCATGCAATAATTAAAGAGATATGTGTAAAAGCAACAGAAGTCAGTGGGGGTATCTATTGTACCTTCTCCAATAGGCTCTGTAGCAAACTGTTTTATAATAACCAGCACCCTAATTCAGTACATTATTCATTGATGGGCAAGATTATCTGGAAGGATGCTCACATACTACCTAGAAGGATTGTGCATTTGAAGGAAATTAACAGTGCCTTTTACAACTGCCTCTTCAAGGGCACGTCTCTTGAGGAAATCTTCCTTGTTTTGAGAAGAGTTTGTTCACTTTTTAAAATTTCAGTCTCGTGATTTAAGTCTGGATTTAAGTGATGCACTGAGAAGCCAAGATTATTGATGCTTACTTCTTAACAGTTCAGGTCTTGTAGCAACTCCATTTAATAAATTTTTATGAAATTTTGCATCCAAGCTAGCATTAGTTCTAATACTTATCTCAAAACATGTTAGAGGTCTAAGGTGAAAAATTACAGAATGTCAGCAAATGGAAATTTATGCTGGACAACGGCACAAAATCTGTACAGTACATCACAAAAACATACTTATTCGTAAAACATTAATAATGGTCTTAGAATGGAGACACTGTAAAGGAATGTATTGTAAAGGAATGTATTGTAAATGGCACATATTTTTAAAAATAATTATTCATACCAATATAATGCTGAGAAAATGGAGAGTTAAAATTCAATATGATCCAAGATTACTACATTTCAATTAAAAATAAAATGAAAGCATTATTTTGTAATATAAAGAAATGGCATCTACAGCCACTCCCTGTGGCTGAATAAAAGGGAGACTGCAAGGACCCTTCGTCCATTGGCCTGCCTGGGAACAACTTTGATTTGGCTCTCCACCCCTAGAACTGTCTTCTACAATGGCCATTCCACCTGGTCATTATGGAACAGTTTTATAAATTATACCCACAGGGGCTTGCAGAGGTCACTTCATTTCCCCCCTGTAGTGTATCCACGGGAAAACATGGACTCGGGGCAGCCATATGCTCAGACCGGTTCTGACCGGTCCGCCACGCGGCCAGGCAGAGGGCCTGAGCTTTGTTCCAAAAGACGATAGAATGTAGGCTCCTCACCTCCTTCCAATCGGGGAGTCCGGGATAACTCAATTACTGTAAATAAGCGAATCACGGGTATTGTGTGTTTTGGGGTGTGGGTTCACTTGGGAATAAAAGCCGGCCTGCGAGCCGGCTTAAGTTTTCTTGTTCCTGATCTAATAAAGTATGTAAGAGCTGAAATCACTCGTCAGTCTCAGTACTTTTCACTGGCGGCGAGGATGGAATGCCAAATCCTTCCATGAACAACGACCATGAAGAAGAGCATCGCATCGAGCCCTGCTGCTCATCGCACCGCTCCCAAGCATCGCATCACTGACCCGAGAGCAGCCCCGCACCGCTCACCGCAACCAAAGCCGCCCACGCTCCCGAGCTTCACACTGAGCCTGCCGCTCACCACACTGCTCCCGAGCCTCGCCGCTGACCCCGAGAGCAGCACGCCTCCAGCCCGGCTTTGACGTCCAGACCCAGCCACTACAACTCGCCTACACGTGGTAAGATGGCCGCGCCTCCAGTTCACCTCCAAGCCTTTGACATTTCACAGCCTCAGAATGGGATGCCTGGTTGGAGACCCTGGAGAACCACTGCAGCTACCATGATGTGGTGGATGCCGAAAAAAAGTCTTTATTCCTAAGCGTCTGCGGCATAGACACCCTCCTCTCCCTGAGGGATCTCATAAACCCCAGGACCACCAAGGAGGAGTCCTACGCAGCGCTGATAAAGGCCCTCATGGACCATTTCTCACCCAAGCCCACCAAGTTCGTGGGGCAGCTGGGGTTCTTTGCGAGGGTCCAGGGCCCAGATGAGTCCACCACAGATTTTCTGGCAGGCCTTCGGTGGGCGGCCACAAGATGCGCATTCCCAAGCCTCTCGGACACGCTGCTCAACCAGTTTCTTGTGGGCCTCCGCGAGCCAAACTGCAGCGTAAACTGGCCAGCAACAACGACCTCAACCTGGATAAGGCCATCCAGGAGGCCGCGGCATATGAAAAGGCCCACCAAGACCACCCCGGCTCGGCGGTCCACCTCACACTAGCCAAGTGAGGATCCGACGTCTCAGACGACAAGGAGGTGCTCCAGGTACACCGACGCCCATCTCAGCGACCTCAGCGGACCCGAGAGGCCAAGTCCCAGCCATCCGTAGCCTGCGCAAACTGTGGCAACACTCACGAGCGACGGACCTGTCAGTTCCGCAATGCAATCTGCAGGTCGTGCAAAAAAACGGGGCACATTGAGAAGGTCTGCCACTCCAAAAGACAACGGACAACCCTCACGGTGCACCTCAAAGCTGACGATCTTCACACCGTTTCGGTCCACCACCAACAAACGGTATGTAACTTGCCCCCTAACAGCCCGGACAAGGTGCACGTGACTGTCCGGATTGAAGGGTCCCCCTGTGAAATGGAGATAGATTTGGGGTCTTCTTTTTCAATCATATCTGCAGAGACCCTCCATACCCTATGCCCGAAAGGGGGACCCCAGTTGCACAAGCCACAGGGTCTAGTATTACGGGACTTTAATAAGAACCCTGTGGCTGTCCGGGGCTGGGGCAAGTTCAAGGTTCAATTCAAAGGGTTCTTGGGTGTCCTGGACCTGTTGGTGGTGGAGGGACGGCTCTCCAGCCTATTGGGACTCTCGTGGTTCAAACCCTGGGCCTCCAGATAACGGGGTTGAACCAGATCCGAACAGCAGACTGGGAGGTTGTGTGCTGGGAATTCCCCAAGGTGTTTGACGGGACTCTGGGAAAATACACCGGGGACCCCATTTTGCTGGATCTGGATCCGGCTGTATGGCCCATTCGTATAAAGGCTCGGGTCCTTCCCACTGCGATGTGAGTGAAAATCGAAGCAGAGCTCGATTGTCTGGTTGCGTAAGGGGTGCTGGAACCAGTCGCATCCGCATGCTGGGAGACCCCTATAGTCACGCCCATCAAACCTAACAGGGATGTGCGCATTTGTGCCGACTACAAGTGCACAATAAACAAGGCCTTGCAGGACCACGTGTACCTGGTCCCGGTGGTGAGCCACGTCCTCGCTTCTCTGGCGGGGGCCAAGATCTTTGGTAAGCTCGACCTGGCACAGGCTTACCAACAGCTACCCGTTGATGCTGCTGCCACAGAGGCCCAAACAATTGCTACCCATAAGGGGGCCTTCTGGGTCACGAGGCTACAGTTTGGGGTTTGTGTGGATTTTTCAATCTTTTATGGACTCTCTCCTAAAAGGCATCCCTGGAGTACAGCCCTTTCTAGACGATGTCATCGTCGCAGCGCCGGACACCACCTCCTTCGCGGACCGCCTCCGTCAGGTTCTACAACGGTTCAACGCTGCCGAGCTTAAAGTGAAGAAGGAGAAATGCCTCCTAGGTGTGCCCTGCATCGAGTTCCTGGGGTTCACCGTGGACGCACAAGGAATACACCCCACAGATGAGAAAGTAAAGGCCATCACACACGCCCCCCCGCCCTCCTCCAAGGCTAAGTTGCAGGCTTTCCTGGGCCTGCTCAATTTCTACCACACGTTCCTGCCCCTCAAGGCAGCTGTGGCGGAGCTGCTCCACTGCCTTCTCGACAAGGACGCACCCTGGGCTTGGGGACCTAAGCATGCGGCGGCATTCCAGAGTGTCAAGGTCTCGAATGCGGTCCTTCACCATTTCTCGGAGTTGCTTCCGGTGGTCCTCGCCTGTGACACCTCCCTCTACGGGGTCAGGGCGGTCCTGGGCCACTGGTTGCCAGACGGCCGGGAGGTCCCGGTCGCTTATTACCCGTGGGCCTTGTGGTCGGCAGAGCGCAATTATGCGCAAATTGACAAAGAGGCGCTGGCTATTGTGGCAGGGGTCCAGAAGTTTCACCACTACCTCTACGGCTGGCCCTTCAAAATCGTAACGGACCACAAATGGTCTCCCCCCGGGTCCTGCGATGGTCCATTTTCCTGTCAGGGTACTCTTACTCCCTCATCCACTGACCCAGGAAGGCGATGGGTCACGCAGACGCCCTTAGCCACCTGCCCCTGGTGACCACGGACCCTGACCCCGCACCTGAGCATTTGGTCGCCCTCGTGGAGACGCTTCCCAACTGTCTGGTCCATGTGTGGGAGGTGGCCCGCCTCACAGCTTGGGATCCCGTTCTCTGTCGGGTCTTGGACTGGATGGGGAGGGGGTGGCCTGTGGCCAAGGAGGGCCCCAAGTTTGCCCGTTCACCGCCCGTAAACACAAACTGTCCCTTTACAAGGGGTTCTTAATGTGGGGAGGCCAGGTGGTGATTCCAGCGCTGCTGCAACAACGTGTCCTGGAGGTGCTACATGAACATCACCTGGGGGTGGTCTGCATGAAGGCGTTAGCACGAAGCTACGTCTAGTGGCCAGGCCTCGATCAGGACATCAAGGACAAGGTGAGAAGATGCCAGCCCTGCCAGGTCTCGTGCCCTGAACTACCAAGAGCACCAGAACGAACCTGGGAGTCCTTCCACTGCCCCTGGTCACAATTCCACCTGGACTTTGCCGGGCCGTTCCAAGGGCAGCTTTTCTTCATACTGGTAGACTCCTACAGCAAATAGCTGGAGGTCATTCCCGTGTCATCAACATCCTCCAGATCCGCCATCCAGGCGATGTGGCAGATCCTGAGCACCCATGACATGCTGGTCACAGGCAATGGCACAGCATTCACCTCCCGGGAGTTCCAGGAGTTCACAGAGTACTATGGGATCTGGCATGTACGTTCCGCGCCGTTCCACCCCGCCACGAACGGGCAAGCCGAGCGGATGGTCTGCACTGCCAAGGAAGCGCTACGGCGGATTGACTCCTCGGACTGGGAGTACAAACTGGCTTCATTCATTTTTGGTCAGTGCATAACCCCGCACTCCACCACAGGACGCAGCCCGACAGAACTTCTCCTGGGTCGCCGCCTCACATCATGCTTGGACAGGCTACATCCGGATCAGGCCCCGGAGAGTGAGCCAGACACAGAGGACCAGGAAGCAAGCAGAGGGTTCTTCCCAGAGGACCCCATTTACGCCAGGAGCTACACCTCGAGCCCACTGTGGATTCTAGCAAGGACGGTGTGGGTCAGGAGACCCCGCTCGTATGAGGTCTCCTGCGAGGATGGCACCATGCTGCACTGCCACATTGACCAATTCCGCCGCCGGGTGGTGCCACAGGAGCCGGACGACTACGAGGACTCCGAACCAACCGAGGTAAAATAACCACAGCCTCCGCAAACTCCGCAAGAGCCCAGCCAGGCGGACAGCTCAACCACTGCACCCATCACCCCGTCTCCAGACGCCCCAACCGTAATGGGGGATGCCTCGTCGGCCACTCCATGGCCACTGGCACCAGTAGGTTTCCTGACCAGTACCCAGGTGTCGGCATCTTCACCTGCCTCAGCTATCCAGTGCTCGACAAGGGTCAGGAAGCCTCTCACTTATTTAAAGGAGTTTGTTTGTGGGTGTCTCGCGGACCAAGGGGGGAGGGGTGTAGTGTATCTACGGGAAAACATGGACTTGGGGCAGCCATGTGCTCAGACCGGTTCTGACCGGTCTGCCATGCAGCCAGGCAGAGGGCCTGAGCTTCGTTCCAAAAGACAATAGAATGTAGGCTCCTCGCCTCCTTCCAATCGGGGAGCCCGGGATAACTCAATTACTGTAAATAAGCGAATCATGGGTGTTGTGTGTTTTGGGGTGTGGGTTCACTTGGGAATAAAAGCCGGCCTGCGAGCCAGCTTAGGTTGTCTTGTTCCTGATCTAATAAAGTATGTGAGAGCTGAAATCACTCGTCAGTCTCAGTACTTTTCACCCCCATATCCTCTTCCTAACATTATTTCTTCTTTCTCTGCTCCTGGCACCCCACATACCCTCTTTCCTTTCCCTGCTTCCTTCTTCCAACTCACCAACCAACCTTTTTTTAATCTGCCCCTGCTATATTATATATTTACTTCATTTATACCACCTTTCTCTACAATGGGAACCCAGTGCAGCTTATATCACTCTCCTCTCCCGCATTTTATCCTCAGAAACAATCCTGTGAGGCAGATAAAGCTGAGAGAGTGAGGCTGTCCCAAAGTCATCCAGCAAGCATCCATGGCAGAAGGGGGATATGACTCTGGGTGGAGTGTCCTACTCTGACACTCCACCCAGTACATCACATTGGCTCTCAGGTTTCCCTTTTTCCTTCCCCTGACAGCCTCTTTCTAGGACTAGCTGCAACAATTGTGCAGTACTGACTCACACAGGTGACTACAGCCAAGTTACACAAGTTGTTCAGACACCACTGCTGGTGGCTTCAAGTGGTCAGGTAGCCATTGCTGTACCTGGTGAGTTGAGCAAATTGCATAGTAGTAAGTTGCCCAGTGGTTGCTGCTGAGCCTGGCCCAGGAGGAGGAAGGGAAGCGGGAGTGAATTGGGAGGCTAAAATAGCCCTGGAAAGGGCCCTTCCCCACTGTTTGCTGACAGAAACCAAGATCTGGAGGCTGGCAATAATGCTGTGGTTGCTTAGCAACCCCACAATGGCCCCTGAGATCTTAGAGGGAATTCATTTCTTAAAGGTACAGGCTCTGCTTCTAATCTTTTTTTTTTGGGGGGGGGTAATTTCCCAATGTATTATATTTTAGATGTTGGGTCTTTCTACAAACCTGGTGCTAATCTCAGGTTTGTTAAAAAGATTTGTCTTGTCTGTTCGTGGCTCCAGTCTCTGGGTAAAAATATCCACAGATGGAGCCACACTTACAATTAGATAAATGTGAGATAGTAGAGACCAAAACAGAGATGCTTAAGAAGTTTCACTCACACAGTGATAACATGCCAACTACAGTAAATGAGGAATGGGGAGATCACACTACTGAGTATTCTGATACAAGTGTCACATTCTATTTAGAAAGAGATATCAGGGAAGCAGACTACACAGATGATGGCAAATTCTCATCTGAAGAAACAACAGCAATAGCTCTGACAATGATTTCTGATGAGAACAGAACATTTGCAGAAACTGAATTCTGAATATATTGATTCAAATGTTTCAATGTTTTAAATACTTTGTATTTAGAATCTAGTGTTTGTTAATACCGTTTGAATTAAACTGTTTTCTATAAAGCTCAATCACCAATTTTCATTCTTCTATTTATATTATAAATTTGGATATTTCAATAGAAACGTTTAATGTTATGAATACAAAAGCACATTATTTTAACAACAAACTGTTATTTTATTTTTAATTGAAATGTGAATTTCATGGCCTTTAAAAAATTTTAAAGTGTGATTTTTGTTGCATTACAATACCACAAAAGGCTGACTTATACATCAAACTATGGATCATATAACAGTGCATGAGAAACTCTACTTCTTACTATAGTGTGCAGATTTTGCATGGGTAACCAAAATAAATTGCCACTGACTGTCATTTTATAACTTTACAACTTAAGTTCAAAAAAGCTTTGGGATAGGTATAATACTGGTTTGCATCCAAAATGTCAAATGAGTCATAAATTAGGGCTGAAATAGCTGCATTCATGTTTACAAGGAGCTGGCAGCAGCCATCTTAGCCACATTCTTGGATTTAGGGTCACCATCTTGGTTTTAAAGTCAAAGTATATCACTTAGGTAAGATAGATTTGGATACAGCTGCTTTAAAACCTAAAATAGTCAAGCAAACAAATTCCCCTCAAATTGCTTCAAAATTAAGAAAAATCTCACTTTCTCAACACCATATTTAGTTGCTGTTTTAGGAAATCTCCATCCTGAGATGCAATTATAAAGACAGGTGTTTACAGCACAGGAACAATATTCTTCTTGGCAAATAGTCCTTACTATGGTCTGTGCAAATTTTGAACTGATACTACAGAAACTCTACTAAAAGGCATATAGTACAAGAATTCTGGCCAGGCATCAACTTCAACAGCAATCCCTCTATTAAGAATTACTTATTTAGATGATTTTGTACACACCATTACTAACAGAGAAGTTATCTTCCTTTGTACAGCTGCTTTCCTTATTGAGACCTAACAGGGGGAGCTAGTAGAGGACATAGCAGCAGCTCAGTCCACAGAAAAAGTGAGACTCTGAACTGTGAATTCACTTCCATCTGGTGCAACTGCCCAATTCTAACCTGTTCTAGAGCTCTATAAGGTTGCTCCCATATGGCTGCTTTCTCTTGGGCAGTTGCCTCAAAACAAAAGTAACTATCACTCAAAGATTGTAAGGCCTCATCCAAGCCTCAAGGATAACAAGTACTACCAACAGAACAAAGTTTTAGTCCAGTGGCACCTTTAAGACCAACAAAGTTTAATTCTGGGTATAAGCTTTCGTGTGCATGCAAGAAGTGTGTATGCACACAAAAGCTTATCCAGAATTCAACTTTGTTGGTCTTAAAGATGCCATTGGACTCAGACTTTGTTCTGTTGCTTCAGGCCAACACAGCTACCCATCTGGAAGTACTACCAACATTAAAGATTACATACAAATAAACCTTTTTTTCCTTTACCATGGATTGGATCCCATAGAATCATGAACAGGACAAGGGGTGGAAGAGATTTATCCTACCTCCTCTTTTTAATCACAGCCCCCTACAGCTCTGCAAAATCACTCCCAAGGGTTGAGGAACCTCAGGTACAATGTAGGACGCGGCACAGAGGAATGAAGTCAGAAGAGGGAATCAGCAATAATTGCCCCAAGATCAAACCTAGCACAAGTTTTGCAGGGTGCTGAAGTTGGAAGGCGAAGACAGCAAAAACCCCTTCTGCAAACTTGCTCTGTGCGTAGCTTTATAAGACCCACACCCATATATATACATACAGAAGGTGTAAAAACCAGCCATTGTATACTAGAGTGTGTATGCAAGTGATGCAAAAAAAAAAATCTATTTCACACACTTTATGGCAATACAGCCTGTACATCCTAACAACTGAGGCAGCAGTTCTCAAGCTGTAGCAATCCAGGGACCCCCATTTGTATTTTACAATGTTCATGGATCCCCTAGCCCTCCCTTCCTCCCTCACTGGCACCCACCATGTTCTGGACTGCCTTTCAAAGTGCGTGACAAGCCACACATGCCCCATAGAGGCCTCCATCTTCTCACGTCCTTAAAACAATGTAGCGAGAACCACCTTAGCTACACCCAAAAAGCATATTTAAATATAATATTTGTATTATTTGTACACAATCTACAAAGTCAGGTCTAAGAGGATAGCTGATTCTATATGGCTGCAGCTCAAAGATCTTAATCCAAATTCTAAACAACTTCACCCTTTGATTGGAAGGGACAGTAAGAAACTTCCTCATTTGTTAACAACTTGTAGCCAGAAGCCAGCTGAACAATGCAGGGAGGGCAAATTTCAGAAAAACTGTAAAAACTTTCAGAGCAACTCACAGAAACAGAGTCAAGCATCAGACAAAACCTGAACTTCCAGTGTTGTATAGTGGGTTAGACGCATAAAGAAACCACAGACAGCAATGTAGTGATCAGCATGGTTCGCTATTATACAACACGAGACGCTGATAACTGGCCCGGAGGCCAACTATATACATTGGGGAGGGGCCGCCCCCTGGTACCATTGGCGGGTTTGAATTCCCGCCGCCGTTCCCATTGGTCCCCCTACGCGGGAGCCAGGAACCTCAGTCCCATTGTTCTCAGGTACTCAAGCTCTGGCTCTTCGTTGATGGCACGATGTTGTCTGCATACACAACACCCCTCCCCCCATAGTCCCGATCCTGTCTAGGTGACATAGTCCTTCAGGTATGCGGGGGCTCTGCGTTCCCTGGTGGACCGTCGTGGTGTAGGCGTTGGGGTTTCTCCGCAGCCAAGTCTTGGTGGTGTGGCGGGGCCTGCCCCCTCACCTCCTTCCGCTGGGGAAGGGTGCGCTGTCTGGCCCTCGGCTGATGAGGCCTCGGGCATACTGAGCTGCCCGTCGCTGGGGTCCGCCTCTCTGCGGTCTCGTTCCGCCTCGGGCTCTCCCTCAGCTTCTCGTGGGGCCTGCTCCACCTCCCCTTGGTTACCCCGGTCTCCTACCGTTGGAAGTAGGCGCCGCCTCAGCTGGTCCACGTGGCGCCGCAGGACCTGCCCGTCATTTGTCGACACCTCATAGGAGACAGGGCCGGTGGGGCGGATTACCTTTCCTGCTATCCACTCCGGGCCTCGGCCGTAGTTCCTTGCGAACACCGGGTCCTCTGGGAAGAAGCCCCGTGGTGCCTCCCGGTCCTCGACCCAGTTCCGTCCTGTTGGAGCCCTGTCGGGGTGCAGGCGGTCCAGGAGGATGGCGGGTCGCCGGCCCATGAGAAGCTCCGCGGGGCAGTGGCCACTGACCGGGTTGGGTGTTGTCCGGTTCGCCAGCAAGAACCGGGCTATGCGTGACTCCCAGTCCCCCTCGGTCAGGCGGCTTAAAGCTTCCTTAGCCGTGCGGACCATGCGTTCCGCTTGGCCGTTCGTGGCAGGGTGGAAGGGCGCTGACCTGATATGCCGGATCAAGTTGTCCCGCAGGAACCGCTGGAATTCCTCGGATGTGAACGCCGGGCCGTTGTCGGAGACGATGGTGTCCGGCAAGCCATGCGTGGCAAATATCTTCCGGAGGGCTCGGATGGTGGCGCTCGCGGAGGTGGAGGAGACTGGACTCACCTCCAGCCACTTGGAGTACGCGTCCACGGTGACCAGGAATGTTAACCCGTGGAAGGGCCCGGCGAAGTCGATGTGGAGCCGGGACCACGGGGTCCTTGTTGATTCCCATGCCTGGGTGGGTGCACATGGTGGGCTTGGCCGGACTTCTTGACAGATCTGGCAACGCTTCACCCAGGCCTCTATTTCCCCATCGATGCCTGGCCACCAGACGTAGCTCCGGGCGAGGGCTTTCATCCGCACGATGCCGGGGTGTGCCTCGTGCAGAGCCTGCAGGACCTGTTGCTGGAGTGCGCTGGGGACTACGACCCGGTCCCCCCACAGCAGGCAGCCCTTGTGTGCCGATAGTTCCTCGCGCCGCGTTGTAAATGCGCTGAACTCAGGGCCCGCCGAGGCCGTAGGCCACCCCCTCACCACCCAGCCGAGAACCCGGGATATGATGGGGTCACGGGCTGAGCGGCGGGCGATGTCCGTGGCCTGGAGGGGGCGTCTGGAAGACCCTCCAACTGGAGGACATGATGAGCTGGGGCCGGGTCCACCCCTTCGTCTGGCAGGGGAGGCGGCTCAGCGCGTCTGCATGTCCCATTGCCTTGCCTGGCCGGTGCTGGAGCGTGTAGTTGTAGCCCGCCAAGAAGATGGACCACCGCAAGACCCGAGGGGAGAGTACCTGTGGCGTCCGGCGGTCCGCCGCGAAGAGGCCCAGCAGCGGCCGGTGGTCTGTGACGACTGTGAAGGGACGGCCATAGACGAAGTCGTGGAACTTCTTCACCCCGGCCACGACTGCCAGTCCCTCGCGGTCTATCTGGGCGTAGTTCCGCTCGGCCGCAGACAGGGTCCGCGAGTAGTACGCGACCGGGACCTCCCGGCCGTCCGGGAGACGGTGCGCCAGCACGGCTCCCACCCCATATGGAGACGCATCGCAAGCCAAGACCACGGGCAGGGTCTCGTCGAAATGTGCCAGGACCGCGTTCGAGATGAGCAGGGCCTTGACGGCCCGGAACGCAGCAGCCTGATGCGGGCCCCAGACCCAGGGTGCCTTTTTGTCGAGCAACCTGTGGAGGGGCTCGGCTACCGCCGCCTTGTGGGGGAGAAAGGCGTGGTAAAAGTTCAAGAGTCCGAGAAAAGCCTGGAGCTCGGCTTTGGAGGTCGGGGGCGGCGCTTCCACGATGGCCTTCACCTTGTCCCGGGCCGGGTGGAGTCCCTCTGCGTTCACCGTGAAGCCCAAGAAGTCGACGGATGATACCCCGAGCTGGCACTTCTCGCGCTTGACCTTGAGGCCGGCGTCCCGGAAACGGCTGAGGACCATGCGGAGGCGGGAGGCGAACTCATCAGGCGTGGCGGCGGCGATCATCACATCATCGAAGAATGGTGTGACGCCGGGGATCCCTTTGAGGAGAGAGTCCATCAGTTGCTGGAAAATTCCGGGTGCCACGCTCACCCCGAATTGCAGGCGATTGACCCTGAAGGCCCCCCGGTGCGTTACAATTGTTTGGGCCTCTGCTGTCGGCCCATCGACAGGCAGCTGCTGGTACGCTTGGGCCAGATCTAGTTTGCCGAAGATCTTGGCCCCTGCCAAGGTGGCCAGAACATGGCTCACCACCGGGACCGGGTAGGCATGGTCCTGCAATGCCCGATTTATCGTGCATTTATAATCCGCGCAGATGCGGACATCCCCGTTAGGTTTAATGGGGGTCACGATCGGGGTTTCCCACACTGCGTGAGAGACCGGCTCCAAAACCCCTTGCGCCACCAGTCGGTCCAGTTCCGCGTCTATTTTTGGTTTTAAGGCAAACGGAACGGACCTGGCACGCATGCGGATAGGGGCCACTGTGGGGTTGAGTTGTAGCGAAACCGGGGGCCCGTATATCGGCCCAGGGACCCGTCGAAAACGGATGGGAACTCGCGGCACACTTCCTGGAAGTCGCGGGTTGCGCAATGCTGGACCCCCTCGATCGCGATTCCTAGGGGTCCAAACCAAGCCCTCCCCAGGAGGCTAACTAGGTCGCCCTCGACTACGAGCAAGTCCAAGTGACCCTTGAAGCCCCGGTACTGCACCCTGAAACTCCCGACCCCCTTCACTGGCACTTGGTTTCTCTGAAAGTCCATGAGCGTCACGGGTGATGGCCGCAAGCGGGGGCCCCCCTTTGGGCAAATCTGTCTTAATGTGGCCTCCGAAATGATGGAACAGGCGGAGCCCGAATCGAGTTCCATTTGTAAGGGGGCCCCCTCTACTTTGATCCGGACGTATATTTTTGGGGTAGAGGCCTGACTGGGGAGTTTCAGTACCTGTGTTCGGGCGGCCGGGGCGTTGGTCAGTTGGTATAGGTCTGCCTCCGGGGCCGCGCAGTCCTCGAAGTGCGCCTCAGACCTGCGGCGGGGCGGTTTTTGTGCTGCGCGTGATGGCTTGGACCGGCAAACCCTTGCGATGTGGCCCGTGCGGCCGCAGTCCCGACATGTGGCGTCCCGGAACCGGCACGATCTCCTCTCATGCTGCCCTCCGCAGCTGGCACACTCCTGCGCCGCCGAGCCGGGTTGCTTGCGTGCGGAGCTAGCGGACGGTGCTGGCGGGCGATGCTGGGCTAGTGTGCGGTGTACCTCGGGGTCGTCGATGTCGCTGTTCCCGGGGGAGGCCACACGATGCGTCGCGGTGGTGGTGGTCGGGTGTGACCTCTCCCATGCAGTGGCGGTGGCTAACGCTGAGGTGATGGTCACCTTCTCGCCCTCCATTATTCGGCGCTGGAGTTTCTCCTCCCTGAGGCCTGCGACGAAACGGTCGCGGAGAGCCATCTCCAAGTGCTCTCCGAAGGCGCAGTCGGCCGCCAGGCGGCGGAGCTCTCCGAGGAACTCCGCGGCGGTTTCTTTGCCCTGCTGGTTCCTATGCTGGAAAACCACGTGGCAGGTCATCTCCGACGGCTTTGGGGAGTAGTAGTTCTGCACGGCCTTCACAATCTCGTCGACCGTGCACTCCTCCACCTTCTTGGGAGAGAGAAGGTATTGGGCCAGATCCACGATCACGGGGCCGCAAGAGCAGAGCAGCAGTCCTCTCTTTCGGTCTTCGTCCGTGATCTGATAGAACACGAAGGCTTGCCGCAAACCCGTGACCCAGGCTCCCCATCGTTGGGGCTGGGAAGCGTCGAACGGCGGTAGCAGCCCGGATCCTGGAGCGATGGCCATTGTGCTAGTCGGCGGCAGCGACACGGCTCTGGATTCACCCTCGGAGGCGCTCATGGAGGATGCCCGTGGAGCGGTGGAGCGAGTCTTCGGTAGCGTTGTCCGACAGCCCGGCTGGAGCGCTCAACAGGATCCCATCCTTCGTCGCCATTGTTGTATAGTGGGTTAGACGCATAAAGAAACCACAGACAGCGATGTAGTGATCAGCATGGTTCGCTATTATACAACACGAGACGCTGATAACTGGCCCGGAGGCCAACTATATACATTGGGGAGGGGCCGCCCCCTGGTACCATTGGCGGGTTTGAATTCCCGCCGCCGTTCCCATTGGTCCCCCTACGCGGGAGCCAGGAACCTCAGTCCCATTGTTCTCAGGTACTCAAGCTCTGGCTCTTCGTTGATGGCACGATGTTGTCTGCATACACAACATCCAGTATTTCACTGAACACAAGCACTGGTTGTGAGGGATGAGGAATCACATCTACCTCTGTGATTGATTAATTTCTTTGTGTTAGAAAATAGTGAAAACCAGTTAAGTTTTACACCTGAAATAACTATGATCACTGCATTAGGACTGTACCTCCTTGGTGGCACTGAACCAATTATAGTTTAGAGCTGAGCTACTGGTTCCTGCCAACTTATCAGTGCATTTTCTGGTTAGTTCTCTGGAGACAAATAGAAGCTAGATGACCACAGGTGGCAGCAGCTCTATGAGCTCCCACCCTTTGAAAAGGGGGGAAGCTGTTTCCACCCTTTCCCCTGAGGATCCCTGACCCCATTCCAAGAAAACTGAGAAAGCTCCATTTTAAAAAAATTAGCCAGTGGGGTGCAAGAGGGACTTATTCTTTAGAAGGACTTGCAATCCCTTGGAGTACCCTCACAAAACCTTAAAGTATCCCTGGAGTCCAATTTGAGAAATTCTGCCTTAGCAACCAACAGTCCCTCAATTTTAGTCTGGAGACTAAGAGGCACGCAGGCATGTGTATTTTCTTACATAAACACATAAAGGCAGAAATGTTCCTTTAGCATCACTGAAGTAGAGTAAGACAGAATGTTAAATTCTCTTTATGAAACACTAGGAATAAGGCCTGTTGTGGAAATAAATACAACGAGCTCTAGAAAGAGGCTCTGGGAGAGTGCCTCGGCTTTGGGCACTCAGTGACAATTTGCTGTGGCAATCTCAGCAGGGTATAATGACAGAGTCCACCATTTTCTCCAGAGGAACTGATCTTTGCTACCTGAAGAGCAGTAGTAATTTTGAGTGATCTCCAGCCCACCCCCAAGATTGGTGACAGTGGTTCCCCAGGAGGGAGTGGCTGGTTTAGAGGGTGGAGTCTATGGCATTGTACCTGTCTGAGGTCCCACCCCTCCTCAACACTCACCCTCTCCAGGTTTGACTCCTCAAATCTCCAGGAATTTCCCAACCTGGAGTTGACAACCCTATCTCCCTCCCAGCCAACCATCAACCTGCCTTTAGTTTTCCATCTCCTCCCCCCTCCCTCCTAGAGAGCAGTTGTAATTTTGAGTGATCTCCAGCCCCCACCTGGAGATTGGCAACAATGGCTCCTCATCAGGGAATGGCTGGATTGGAGGGTGGAGTCTATGGCATCATACCTGTCTGAGGTGGCACCCCTCCTCAAACCTCACCTTCTCCAGACTCCATGCCTCAAATCTCCAGGAATTGCCCACCTGGAGTTGGCAACCTGATCAGGAGTGGGCCGAATGAGTTTTCTCCCAAAGGCCAACATAGGTGTGGAAAGGGCCTTTTACTGACAGAGGAGAAAGTACAGGTGCCAACTCTGATTAGGGAAATACCTGGAGATTTGGGGGGGTGGATCCTGTGGAGGGTAGCATTTGGGGTGTGTGTGGAAGGACTCAGCAGGGTATAATGCCATAAAGTCTACCCTCCAAAGCAACCATTTTCTCCTTGGGAACTGATCTCTGTCATCTGGAGGTCAATTGTAACAGTGGGAGATCTCTGGGTCCCACCTGGAGATCGGCAGCCCTAGGGGAAAGTCAGCTGCACAGCGGGGAATTGAAGAAAATGGTTTGATGGTCGCTGGCCCACCTCGTTAGCCAGCCAGCCATGCTGAAGCTAAGCAGGAGAAAGAGCCTTTTTCCATTTATTCTGACAGGAAAGTGGCCATTGGGGAGGGGGTTATGGGTGGGGGAGGGGGTTATGCTGAAAGTCCTTTGTTTTTTTACTCACAGAACCAAGCTTGGTTGCCTACCAACAGCCACTGAGGGGACAATCCCTAACAGGAGTCAAGAGAACTGTCTTCCTTAGGAGAGAGAGCTGTCTGCTAGTAAATCTGACATGCAAAATCTGTCTGAAGGGGGAGTGGGTGGGGAAGAGGAGCAGACCCAGCATCCGGCCAATGGCATGCGAGTACTCTTGATTGG
Source organism: Gekko gecko (assembly GCA_029375565.1). Taxonomy (NCBI): domain Eukaryota; kingdom Metazoa; phylum Chordata; class Lepidosauria; order Squamata; family Gekkonidae; genus Gekko; species Gekko gecko. The sequence continues at coordinate 156,867,600 of JAPDNY010000003.1, read as the reverse complement.
CAGCTGATGGGACAATGGCTGAGGGAGAGCATTTTACAGCCAATGGGAGCGCATGGAATCTTGCGAAACCAAAAGATAATTATTATAAGGAGAGATTTGTTGTAAAGTGAATATCGCATATGAATAATAACAAAGAAATATTTCTTCAACTATTGGTATGTGATCTTTGTTAATTATGGTCCAGTTAACCATTGCTGCCAACATAATGTCTGACACAGGGACATCACACAGAAGCAGTTCTCAAAGAGCTCTCTCAGCCCCACCTACCTCACAGGGTGTCTGTTGTGTGGAGATGAAGGGAAGGAGAGTGTAAACTGCTCTGAGACTCTCTTCTTCTTCTGTACATACATTCAAAAAGGGATAAAGTATTTGTACCATTTATATGATTCCCTTGAATCTAATACATAATAACTAGATGTTAAAGAAGATGCATTGTACAGACATGACAGGAGACACATTAAACACCGGTTTTTGTACCATCAAGTTGCTATGTTCTGAGATTAGGACTAAATATAATCCAACCATTTAATCAGTATAATAATACCTTATGTATATATGCTTTGGATGCCACATTACCACATACTCAAAAAGACAGTCTAATACAGCTCTAGAATCTATTGTTGAACAAAACTGAACTTTTAACCACTTTTGATCTTTGATATTTTATTGAAACACTAATTGTATGTTTTAGTAACTGACTAATTGAGAAGCTATGCTGTAAATACAACTCGGTAAAAAATTCTCACATCATGAAATAAATGGAGCTTTAAACAAAAACAGTTTTGAATATACAAGTTTGACTTTTCTAAGTTTAATGTGTAGCTATTCTTGTTAAAATATTAGGTCACACATCTCATATGAAAATCTGCCATATCAATAGTGGGCTGCAGTCCCCCACTCTTGTTCAGCTAAGAGCGCTGCATTCTGTTGGCACAAGGCACACCCCATCAATACAAGAGGCTGACAAAAGACGCTTCTCCACTTTGTGCCAGTGGAAGACACACTGCACTGGCACTTAGCCAAGCAGAGCGATAGGATACAAAGCCATCAGATGCTTTGTTGGTGCTCTAGGAACATAATTCTTGGTGACAGGGCTTCTTAAAAGGTTCGTTTCAGAGGTACTAAGGGCTACTTCAGACACTAGGAAACTGGCAAGTGCTCCACATCTACCTGTTTTGTACTCACAGAGCCATAATCAGGCAGGAATTCTTGTGCAGTTTACAACTGATGAAATAACAAACCAAGGGCAAGTTTCTGCTCACATTTTAATTGCAAAGAAAAATGTGGCAAACATGGGGTGGGTTTACAGTGCAGAAAAGACAAGTACTCCATCAACTGAAAAAAGAATGATTGCAGCAATAGGATATTAGCTTTCCTCATAGTTTCTCTTTAAAATGTAGCCCTTTACATCGAAGCTGGCAATTGAGGTTTTGAAAATGAGGAGGGAGTGTTCCATAAGACTGGGAGGCAAGAAAGTGCCACTGGTCTCCTGGATATACCAGCTTGGTTTGCTGACTGCTCCTGACAGAACACAGGAAACCAAACAGCTGAGAAGCAGATCATGAAGAAACTATCACTGGAGATGACCAGCCCTGCTATATCCAAAGCTAGGGGATGAAAGTACACTTTGGACACAAAACCTTGCAAAAGCCATTGCATAGATATGCTGGTAATAAGATGTCAAGGGGAAAGCTCCTTGTTCCATGGCTCTCGCCAGGCTAGAATGCTGCTTTAGATGTGACAATGCAACCCACTTGGATCCTGACTAAATTAGCAATTTCCATAGATTTCCCCCTCCTGTTGCAGGCTCCCTTCACATCATTCATCAAGGTCCCCCATACCCCAGGAATGACATTTCATGGAGATCAGTGTTCTATAGTGGGACATGGGAGCCAGGAAAGCTCCATTCTACTGATGGAAAATTTTGTCTGGATCCAGCTGTTACTGCCAATGGCCTGCCTTGTTGTTCAGGGAAATTAGCTATGCGGCAGGGGAGACCAGAGGGATACAGGGATCACATACCAATTGTATACCAAAGTCTGGTAGAGTAGGAAGACTCCAGATTTGAAGAGTAAATTAAATAGATTTTACTAAAGAATTTCCCTGATTACAAGCACACTAAGCATTCAAAAAGAGCAAGCAATACGGAACTAAGAAAGCAGAGGTGACTGATAGTGGAAAGAAGGGTCAGTTACGGGGTAATATGACCTGTTCAGACGTTCAGAGGGCCATGGAGATGGGATTGTGACCCAAACAAATGTTTTGGGGTGGACTGCCTGTTGGCATCAGGGCAGAGGCACACACTGGAAAACAATGACGACCAATAGGAGGTCTTGAGGGGCTTGTTTCAGGTGAAGACAAAAGATTACCTAGGCCAATCATGGGTCCCAGGGGGTGTGGCATCAGGAAGGGCCAGACCTAGGTGTGACCGATGAGGTTCGAGAGGGGCAGAGTCTGGATTCACAACAGCTCTGATGGGATTAGCCAGGTGTTGGGTAGCTAGCTGAATGGTTTGCTGACCACTAATGGTCCAATTAAGGTAGATTGAATAGGTTCCCTGGTTTACACTAGGAGATGAGTCCCTGATTAGCATCAGGAAGGATTGCTAAAAATTTGAATGTATGATTGGTTTGTCTCAGTATCCTACAGAAAGGAGCAGGAAAGACAGTTGTGAAGACAAAGGATTTTCACATAGACATAGGTAAACACAAAAGGGCTGGGTGAAGTTCTGGTGTCAGAAGGGCTATTCGCCAGGTGGCCTTTGAATAGCCTTTAGAAATGTAGATACTGTACCTGGTGGATCTGCCATTGTTTCATATGCACACCTTTGCTGGGTGGGGGGAGAAGACTGGAGGTTTGTTCTGAGGGCTGTCTGCCACCTGAAAATGGAGACCCTTTTCCAGAGCTTTGGCTTGCTCTATGTTTCAGAACCAGGAGTGTCTTCCTTGGACTGAGTTTGTGGGTGTCTGGGCTACACAACCATTGTTTATACTTATGGAGCTACAAAACAAAGTTTGAGTCCAGTGGCACCTTTAAGACCAACAAAGTTTTACTCTGGGTATAAGCGTTCATGTGCATGCATGAAGAAGTGTGTGTGCACACAAAAAAACTCTGTTGGTCTTAAAGGTGCCACTGGACTCAATCTTTGTTCTGCTGCTTCAGACCAACACGGCTACCTACCTGAAACTAAAGAAGCTAAAAGGGCATGGAATAGTAGCGGATGATAGAAAGCTCTGCTTCCAAGATTAGCTTCCATCAGGCTATCTACAGAACTTAGTACAAAACTCCAAAAAAACGCTGGCTGACACTAGGGTAAACAAAAGAGGTATACAAATAATAATTTTAATGCCAAGTTCAGCCTCACAATAACCATATAACTAAATAAAGCCACCACCATGGAGTGAACTTGAAATCCATAAGCCAAAGAGACGTGTAGTCCGGATACAAGCTGCTGCGTTTCGAATGGTTCTTTTGCAAAACCAATAGGCTACAGTGATTGAATAAAATGGCTTCTGTATGTGCTACTACTGAGTTTGGGTCCCACTGTAGCCTATTGGTTTTGAAAAAGAATAATTCGGGAGAGGCACGCATGTGCTAAACCAAGTCGGATGCTGAAACTCCGAGCTCCCCCATAAACTAAGGAATTTACAGCTCAAAGGATTGTAAACAGCCAAATACTGGCATATAACCAGGTGGGAAGATAAGAAGGAACCAAAGAGCAGCAGAGTCTAGAAACGGCAAGTAAAAAAACCCTTTATTTACAACCACTCAGTGAGATAACGCTCACACAGCAAGAGCCTAGCTCATTAAGCCTTAATTAAACAGCTAAGGATGGCAAAAAATATCAAGGAACTGTCAGGAACTGTCAGAACAGATAGCAAACCTCCAGAAGATATTCCTAGCATCTCAGGAAAAAATTAGCGAAGAAATTAAGGCTGTACGAGTAGATATGGCTAAGATAGGGAAAGAAATTGCCGACATAAAGCAAACAGCAAATTTTGCCAGAGAAAAAGCTCTGGCAAATGAACAGAGGATTGGCTCCCTAACAAAGCAGATAAATGACCTCTCAGACAGGAATAGGAGAGCAAACTTGATTTTGACAGGAATCTCTGAAGAGGTTTCTACCAGGAACCTGGAAGGAGTAGTAACAGAATGGCTGACAACTAATGGAATCAGGATTCAGTCAGAAGACGTTGAAAGAGCTCACCGCCTGCAAAGAAAAGGCAAGGGAGGAGCCCCTTGTGACGTTATTATCAAGTTCTCCAGAGAAAAAATACAACAACAAATATATAAGGAGCTAAAAAGAGGAAGGACTTGAGCTTCAGGGGCAGGAAAGTTTGGGTGAGACAGGATTTTTGCCAGGAGACACTTAGGCAAAAGAACTTAATGCGCCCCTATGCCCAAAAACTATATGTAAACAATGTAAAATTTACCTGGGGCTATCCTGCTTCAATCATAATATTCCAAGAAGGGAAGAGGCTCATGGCACGGAATGCCCTTGAGGCCAAAGAACTCCTCAAACAACTCGGAATAAACGCTGAAGACATAAGGGAAGAGGGAATGGAAGAAGAGCCAGAGGGGGAAGCAGACCCAGAAGAAGGAACTGCAGAGAGAGGAGAAAAGCGCCTCAGGACAGACTCACTAGAAGAAGACACCTAAAGGGAAGTATCCAAGTATAAGTTGAGCTAATGTTAATATTACAAGTATAAGGGGGAGGAGGGGATGTGTGCACCTCATGAAGTGGAGAGGGGGGAAGGTTTCTTATCCCCACAAGTCTACTCTACCACAGGGATGGGAGGGAAGGGGAAGGGGTAGTTTAAGAATATGCTTAAAAATCCCAGGAACTCAAAGTCCAGAATCATAAAGAATATGGATAGAACAATAAGATTACTTACACTGAATGTCAATGGGTTAACGTCAAACCTTAAAAGGTACAGGATAGCTAAGCTGGCAAAAGATCAAAAGATTGATTTTTATGCCTCCAGGAAACACATAAGAAAAAAAAAGATAGTAAGCCGTTGCTAAACGATCTGACTTGGGAGATACTAGCAGAGGCCAGAGGTGATGCCAAGGGTAAAGGAGTAGCAGTACTGATTCATAAGAAATTTAAACTAGAGGTTATGGAAAAAAAAGAGGATAGGAATGGTAGATATCTGTTAGTAAAGTTTAAAATGGATGATAAGAAGTATACCATAGTAAATATGTTGTTGTTGTTCAGTCGCACAGTCGAGTCCGACTCTTCGCGACCCCATGGACCAGACCACGCCAGGCCCTCCTGTCCTCCGCCGTCCGCTGAAGTTTGCTCAATTTCATGTTCGTTGCATCGATGACACTGTCTAACCATCTCATCCTTTGCCGTCCCCTTCTTCTTTGACCTTCAATCTTTCCCAGCATCAGGGTCTTCTCCAGTGAATGCTCCCTTCTCATTTGGTGGCCAAAGTATTTGAGCTTCAGCTTCAGGATCTGGCCTTCCAGGGAACAGTCAGGGTTGATTTCTTTTAGGATTGACTGATTTGATCTCCTTGCAGTCCAAGGGACTCTCAAGAGTCTTCTCCAGCACCATAGTTCAAAAGAATCGATTCTTCGGCGCTCAGCCTTCCTTATAGTCCAACTCTCACAGCCATACATTACTACGGGGAATACCATTGCTTTGACCATGCGGACTTTTGTTGGCAAGGTGATGTCTCTGCTTTTTATCATGCTGTTTAGGTTTGCCATCGCTTTCCTCCCAAGGAGCAGGCGTCTTTTAATTTCATGGCTGCAGTCACCATCTGCAGTGATCTGGGATCCTAGGAACGTGAAGTCTGTCACTACTTCTACGACTTCCCCTTCTATTTGCCAAGAAGTGATGGGGCCAGATGCCATGATCTTAGTTTTTTTGATGTTGAGCTTCAAGCCCACTTTTGCACTCTCCTCTTTCACCCTGAGCAAAAGGCTCTTTAGGTCCTCTTCACTTTCTGCCATCAGAGTGGTATCGTCTGCATATCTGAGGTTATTGATCTTTTCCCCAGCAATCTTAACTCCAGCTTGTGATTCATCCAGGCCAGCATTTCGCATGATGTACTCTGCATATAAATTAAATAAGCAAGGTGACAATATACATCCTTGTCGTACTCCTTTTCCTATGCTAAACCAATCAGTTGTTCCATATCCGGTTCTAACTGTTGCTTCTTGACCCTTATACAGGTTTCTCAGGAGACAGGTGAGGTGGTCTGGTACTCCCATCTCTTTAAGAACCTGCCATAATTTATTGTGATCCACACAATCAAAGGCTTTAGCATAGTCAATGAAGCAGAAGTAGATGTTTTTCTGGTATTCTCTTGCTTTCTCCATAATCCAGCGAATGTTGGCAATTTGATCTCTAGTTCCTCTACCTCTTCTGAAACCCAGCTTGTACTTCTGGCAGTTCTCTATCCACGTACTGTTGGAGCCTAGCTTGTAGGATTTTGAGCATGACCTTGCTAGCGTGTGAAATGAGTGCAATTGTGCGATAGTTTGAACATTCCTTGACGTTGCCCTTCTTTGGGATTGGAATGTAAACTGACCTTTTCCAATCCTGTGGCCACTGTTGTGTTTTCCAAATTTGTTGGCAAATTGAGTGCAGCACTTTAACAGCATCTTCTTTTAAGACTTTGAATAACTCAGCTGGGATACCATCACCTCCACTAGCTTTGTTGTTAGTAATGCTTTCTAAGGCCCATTTAACTTCGCTTTCCAGGATGTCTGGCTCGAGGTCAGTGATTATACCATCGTGGTTGTCAAGGACGTCGAGGTCCTTCTTGTATAGTTCTTCTGTGTATTCTTGCCATCTTTTCCTAATCTCTTCTGCTTCTGTTAGGTCCCTACCGTTTTTGTCCTTTATCATGGCCAGCTTTGCATGGAACGTTCCCTTGATTTCTCCAATTTTCTTGAAGAGATCTCTAGTCCTTCCCAATCTATTGTTTTCCTCTATTACTCTGCATTGTTCATTCAGGAAAGCCTCCTTATCTCTCCTTGCTGTTCTCTGGAAATCTGCATTCAGTTGGGCAAATCTTTCCTTTTCCCCATTGCCTTTAGCTTTCCTTCTTTCCTCTGCTATGTGTAAAGCCTCATCAGACAGCCACTTTGCTTTTTTGCATTTCTTTTTCTTTGGGATGGCAGTGAGTGCTGCCTCCTTTACAATGTCACGGACCTCTGTCCATAGTTCTTCAGGCACTCTGTCTATCAAATCTAGTCCCTTAAACCTATTCTTCACCTCTACTGTATATTCATCGGGGATGCGATCTAGGTCAAATCTGAATGGCCTTGTGGTTTTCCCAACTTTCTTCAATTTAAGTCTGAATTTTGCAATGAGTAGCTCATGATCTGAGCCACAGTCAGCTCCAGGTCTTGTTTTTACTGACTGGATAGAGCTTCTCCATCTTTGACTGCAAATTATATAGTCAATCTGATTTCGGTGTTGCCCATCTGGTGATGTCCATGTGTAGAGACGCCTCTTAGGTTGTTGGAAAAGGGTGTTTGCTATGACCAGCGTGTTCTCTTGACAAAACTCTGTTAGCCTTTGCCCTGCTTCATTTTGTTCTCCAAGGCCAAACTTGTCTGTTATTCCGGTTACCTTTTGATTTCCTACTTTAGCATTCCAGTCCCCTATGATGATGAGGACATCATTTTTTGGTGTTAGTTCTACGAGCTGTTGTAGGTCTTCGTAGAACTGGTCCACTTCAGCCTCTTCTGCAGCAGTGGTTGGGGCATAGACTTGGATTACTGTGATATTGAATGGTTTGCCTTGGATTCGGACCGAGATCATTCTGTCATTTTTGAGATTGTATCCCAATACTGCCTTTCTCACTCTCTTGTTGACTATAAAGGCCACACCATTTTTTCTACGGGATTCCTGGCCACAGTAGTAGATATAATGGTCTTCTGAGTTAAATTCGCCCATTCCTGTCCACTTTAGTTCACTGATTCCCAAGATGTCGATGTTCATTCTTGCCATCTCATTTTTGACCACGTCAAGCTTACCTTGATTCATAGATCTTACATTCCAGGTTCCTATGCAGTATTGTTCTTTGCAGCATCGAACTTTCCTTTCACCATCAGACACATCCACAACTGAGCGTCCTTTCGGCTTTGGCCCAGCCGCTTCACTCTTTCTGGGGTTACTCGTACTTGCCCTCTGCTCTTCCTCAGTAGCATATTGGACACCTTCCGACCTGAGGGGCTCATCTTCCGGCGTCATAACTTTTAGCCTTTTGTTACTGTCCATGGGGTTTTCTTGGCAAAGATACTGGAGTGGGTTGCCATTTCCTTCTCCAGGGTAATATATAGTAAATATATATGCTCCAAATAAAGGACAAAAGAAATTCTTGGGTAAAATATTTAAAAAAACTAAACAATTCTCCGAAGGAGAAGTGATTATAACAGGTGACCTAAATATAGACATAACAAAAGATAAATCAATCAAGTTGGGAAATTGGGGCCTGATAGAGGCACATGAGTCTGTGGGGAACCGGCCTAAACCCACACATATATCTAGTAGGCATAAAACAGTATCATGTATAGACTACATAATTTTAGAAAAGAATAGTAATATGATTATCAAAGGAATTACAACCCATCCAATATGGATATCTGACCATGCTCCAATAAGCGTTGAAATAGAATTCACTCAGCAACCAACAACCAGAACATGGAGATATAATAACTTAATAATGGCCACAGAAAGGGATAGACAATACATGTCTGAGCAGATAAAGCTATATTTTGAGGAAAATAGAGGAACAGTACCCACCAATATTCTATGGGATGCCGCAAAGGCAGTCATAAGGGGGCACTGTATAAAGAAAGAGAAGAATATAAAAAAGGAGTGGCATCTAGGAAGACAGGCCAAAATCCAAGAAATGGAGAGGCTACAAAGTAAACTAATGCAAAAATACAATCCTATGATACAGAACCAAATATTAACAATTAAAAAACAATTGGAGGCCTTAGACTCAGCAACAATATGGAAAAGGGAAGCCATGGTGAGAAACGAATTCCAAAGAAATAGCATAAATTCAGCAAAAAGACTAGCAAATTACCTGAAAAATAGGAAGGAAAGACAAAGGGTAAAAAGTATAAAGGTAAATGATCAAAAATCTCAACATCCCATTGAAATAAGGGAGGCGTTTGAGTCTTTCTATAAAAAATTATATAAGAAAAGGGACACAACAGACTTTGTAGAGGAAGTTAACATAACACTGAAGGAGGATGAGCAAGCCAAATTACAAGAGGAAATTACAATACAAGAGATAAAGGATGTAATTAAAGAATTGAGAAAGGGAAAATCCCCTGGGCTAGACGGGTTCACAAGTGAATTTTATAAGGAAAAAATAGACATTCTTGCCCCAGAACTCCAAATGCTCTTCAACGAAATCTTGAGGGGGGGAAGGGCCCCAGATTCATGGAGACAAACAGAAATAATAGTAATTTTGAAACCAAATAAAGACCCTGAAGAAGTAGGTTCATACAGACCTATAAGCCTCCTTAACCAAGACTACAAGATCTTCGCAAAAATGCTGGCAAATAGATTAAAGAAGTTTAGTCCCAAAATAATAAAAGAAGACCAACATGGATTTGTAAAGGATAGGAACATAGCCCACCCTATTAGGAATATAATAAACGTATTACAACACGGTCAAAAAAAAAAGTTAGGTCTTTTAAAATTGGATGTCTATAAAGCCTTTGACACCCTATCTCAGGAATACTTGTGGCAGATTATGAAAAAGCATGAGATGGGAGATAATTATATAAGAGCAATTAAGGAGATATATAGAGAGGGAACAGCAGTGGTAAAGGTCAATAATGCCAAATCACAAACTTTTCAGATCCAGAGAGGGGTCCGACAGGGGTGCCCGCTCTCACCGGTCTTATTTATTATAGCAATAGAACAACTAGCTGAAAGGATAAGAAACTGTGTAAGGATAGAAGGTTATAAGGTAAAGAAGGAAGAAATAAAAATTAATTTATTTGCAGATGATATTATAGTAGTTATGACAAATCCCAAAGAAGCGATAAAAGAAGTAAAAATTATCTTAGAGGACTTCAAATGCTGTTCAGGGTTAAAGGTTAATATGGCTAAATCAGAAATCATGTACCTCAATGTGAACAAAGAGGAAAGAAAAGAAATAAACAAAATTACAAATATTGGAATGGGCACCAAAAAGTTCAAATACTTAGGTATAGTGTTACAAAAGAAGATCGATAGAATATCGGAGGTGAATTATAGCACGATATGGAAGAAAATAAAGAATGAAATGAGAAAGTGGAAAAATAAAACTCTTGGTATATCTACTAGAATTAGGAGTGTTAAAATGTTCTGGCTACCTAAACTAACATACTTATTCCAGACGATACCATTAGAGGCCCATAACAAAAGGTTAGAACAATGGAATAGGGCAATTAGAAAGTGGATATTTGGCAGTAAAAAGTGTAGAATTCAAAAAAGGTTGATACACGGTCTCAAGGAGGAGTTGGGTTGGGGAGTCCCAGAGCTGAATAGATATTATGAAGCCTTTCAAATAAAGTCGCTATTAGAGATAGGTGAAGGGGAGGAGCAAAAATGGGTTAGATTTGAAAATGAGATAAACAACAATATAGGAAGATTCGGGATTTTCTCTAAAGCCACAAAAAAAGATCTCAAATTGATTAAAGGCCCCAGACATTCAGCATTAGAATCTTGGAGCAAGTGGCAAGCGAAATGGCTAAGAAGAAACTCAAGATGGACACCACTAGAATTAATATACAGCGAAATAAAAGAGAATAAATGGTGGGAATATCTTAAAACTAAAGGGTATTATAGGTTGGAAGACATGTTTAGAGGACGTAACATAAAACCGGTACACGAGATAGTGGAAGAGGTAGGTAACCAACACTGGTTAAAAATAACAGGCCTATATAGTATGGTTAATAAGATCAAGGAAAAAGAGAAAATATGGATAGAGGAACCGATAGAAGAACTATACAAAGGGATGCAAAAATCAAAACAAGGATTAGCAGGGAAAATCTATAGGAAAATGATATCAAATATAGACACGACAATATCTTACCTACAGAACACTTGGACCAAAGAAGGTCAGCTATCAGAAAACTTGGCACGCAAAATAATGGAAGGAATAGAGGGAATTAAAGTGATCAAATTTAACGAAATGGAGCATAAATTCTTTACAAAATGGTACAAAACACCAGCGCAAATAGCAAACATGATCCCAGGAATGAGCCCCATGTGCTGGCATTGTAAACAGGCTAAAGGATGGTTTTCCCATATGTGGTGGGAATGCCCAGAGGTCAGTGTTTTTTGGACAAAAATATTGCAAATTATAAGGAGAACATGCAAAGTTTCACTGTCCATTAACTTTAATTTAATGTTAATGGGCATAATAGGAAACCCAGTAGTAAGTAAAGAGAACCAAGCTATATTCAAAGCAATGATACTAGCAGGAAAAGCAGTGATTGCTCTGGGTTGGAAGGACAAGAGTAAGTGAACAGTAGAAATCTGGCATAATTATTTGTTTGATTTCATACAGTCAGACATAATTGAGAAACTGAACTGGAAGACCAAATGGGCAGACAGGACTACAGCAATCAGCACGAAATGGAAGACCTACCTGGAGTGGCTACCAACAGAAGGAAGAAAGGACATTCAGTGCAAGATTCGGACCTTGTGCCCGTGGCTGGGAACAAAGGACTAAAGCATTGGAAAAGCAGAGGGGGGAGGAGGGAGGGAGAAGGGATAAAAACCGTTACGAAATGTACAGGATAAAAGATAATATGTAATACTTACCAAAAACTATATAAAAACTATATTAAAAAAAAAATGAAAAAGAATAATTCGAAACGCGGCAGCTTGCATCCGGACTATGCGTCTCTATGGCTTATGGATTTCAAGATTATATGGATTTTCAAGAAACTATATGAGTCCACTCAGGGCTCTTTTTGTAGCAGGAACTCCTTTGCATATTAGATGACATGCACCTAATATAGCCAATCCTCCAAGAGCTTACAGAGCTCTTCTTACAGACGCTACTGTAAGCTCTTTCAGGATTGGCTACATTAGGGGTGTGTCGCCTAATGTGCAAAGGAGTTCCTGCTACAAAAGAGCCCTGACTCCACTCCATGATGAATGTACATCAAGTTGGACTACGGAATTACAATACAACAGGAGTAAGACACACTGAGACTTTTGGGATTTTATCTCTCTGCGCTATTGTTGTTTCATGAACAAATACCATGGCTTTATTTAGTTATATGGTTATTGTGAGATTGAATTTGGCATTAAAATTATTATTTTTATACATCTTTTGTTTACCTTAGTGTCAGCCAGCGGTTTTCCGGTGTTTTGTAATAATTACGTCCCCTTCTTCCTTTGTTTCCTCTACTTACAGAACTTGTCTGACAAACTCCCTGAGGAAGAGGCACATCACAGCTCTGGTTCATGAATGAGCACAGGTACACCTACAGTCCCTTTCTTGTTTTATTTCAGCCTTGCAGAATGTTACATCATCAACTGTGGGGATTAGGCAATGTACAACATTCTAAAACCATAAAATCATATAAAGCCGTATCCAGCATTACACAATACTTAAAAGCAAGTAGTGAAAATTTTGCAGTTCCCTTCCATCTGGTCCATGAGTGCTTCACATGTACAGGGGGGTAGACTCCACAGGAACCAGGGTCCCAGGTAGGGTGCTAGCCATGATGTCGATCGTTACTGTCCTCAACCGAACGCCTGGTGTAACATCTCTGGCTTGCAGACCCTGTGGAATTGCATAAGATCCCACAGGGCCCTGCTGTTATTTGGCAGAGAGTTCCACCAGATCTGGGTCAGGGACAAAAAGGCCCTGGCCCTGGTTGAGGACAGCCGAATATCTCTAGGGCTGGGGACCACCAGCAAGTTGTTCTGTGAAGAGCATAGTGCTTTCCTGAGGGTGTAATGGAGGAGGCAGTCCCACAGATATTCTGGTCCCAGACCTCTCAAGGCCTTGAGGGTCAGAACCAAAATCTTGAACTTGACTCAGTGCTCCACTGGAAGCCAAAGCAGCTGGAGCAGCACTGGTTGAATATGCGCAGTCCATGATGTTCCTGTTAGGACATGCACCAACGCATTTTGGGTCAGTTGGAGGTTCTGGGTCAGTCTCAAGGGCAGGCCAGCATAGAGCGAATTACGATAGTCTAGCTTGGAGGTGACCGTTGCATGGATTACTGTGGCCAGGTCCGAGCGTGACAGGAAAGGGGCCAGCTCCCGGGCTTGGAGTAGCTGTTCTTGAAAAAGACCAGTTGCTGTCAGAGCTTTCTTAGCCCCACCTACCTCACAGGGTGTCTGTTGTGGGGAGGGGAAGGGAAAGGAATTTGTAAGCCACTCGGAGACTCCTTTGGGTAGTGAAGGGCAGGATATAAATCCAATCTCTTCTTCTTATTCTTCTCTTCTAAACAACATCAGGGAAAGAAGTGCCCCCTGAGGGACCCAGCACTCCAAGGGGTATCTAGAGGACACCTTCTCCCCAAGTGCCACCCTCTGTCCCTGACCATGGAGAAATGAAGTAAACCATTGAAGGGCTACCCCACAAACTCCTACGTCGGTGAGATGATGGTCAGATGATCATAATCAACCATGTCGAATGCTGCCATAAGATCTAATAATAATAGCAGCGCCAACTGATCTCCAGCTGTCTACGGAGATCGTCTGCCAAGGCGACCAACACTGTTTCTGTCCCATGGCCAGGGCAGAAGCCAGACTGGAATAAATCCAGTGCCAGTGTCTCATCCAGGAAACCCTGGAGCTGTTCAGCCACCGCTTTCTCAATTACCTTTCCCAGGAACGGCAAATTTGAAACCAGGCAGTAATTGGTAGGATCAGAAAGATCCATGGTGGTCTTTTTCAGAAGTGGTGTAATCATGGCCTCCTTGAGGCCCTCTGGAAAGGTCCCTGTTTCCAGGGATTGGTTGGTAAGTTCCCTCAATGGGCCCTGCATTCTCTCAACACCAGCCTTCAACAGCCACAAAAGGCACAGGTGAAGGGAGAACGTGGCTGGTCTGACAGCACCTAGGATCCTGTCAACATCAGCAGAGGAGAGCAGGTTGAAGGTGTCGAAAACTGAATCCAAAGACAGCCAAGGGGCCTTCAGTTCACTTACTGTATTAATATTAGCAGGCAGGTCCTGGCAGAGTGACAAGACTTTATCCACAAAAAAACTCACAAATGCCTCATAGCCAATTGTCAATTCCTATTCTTTTCATTCTCTTTTGTTAGGGATATCAAGGACTGAATCACCCTAAATAATTGTGCCAGATGTGAGCTAGCAGATGTGATAGAGGCAGAGAAGAACCTTTTCTTTGCGGCCTTTAACGCCACCTCATAGGCTTTCATAAATGTCCTATAGGATGTTCTTGCAGCTCCATCACGATCCTGTCGCTAAACTCGCTCAAGTTGACTGAGTTCTCATTTCATCCCCTGTAGTTCAGAAGTGAACCAGGGGGACGATCTGCCATGGGATCTCAGAGATATTGGGGAGCAACCTCATCGATGGCTTCAGAAGATGGGAGTTCCAGTCCTCTACCAGCTCATCTAATGAGGCGATATAAGGCATCAGATCCCGCAGAGCATCCTGGAATCCAATTGGATCCATAAGTCTCCATGAGCAAGCATAAATTTGCTCACCACCTAGACAGGGGAAAACAGAGATGCCTAGTCAGACCTTCAGAACCAAGTGGTCAGACCATGGCACTTTGTCCTTGGAAATTAGGGCCATATCTATCCCCACCCCAAAGATCAAGTCCAACATGTGGCCTGCTTGATGTGTGGGACCTTTCACAAACTGGGAGAGCCCTAGTGCTGATATGGAAGACACCAGGTCCAAAGCCTAAGTAGAGGCAGCAGTTCCATCAGCATGGATGTTGAAGTCCCCAAGAACTAATAGTCTTGGGTACCTCAAGGCCCAATCAGCTACCACCTCTAAAAGCCTCAGCAGGCTGTCTGCTTGCACGCTAGGCAGGCAGTACACCAAGCAGACCACCAAGCTTTCCTCAACATTTCACATGAGGCCTACATAATCAGTGTTGGTGATCTTTGGGGTGGGGAGTGATCTGAAGGAGCAACC
Organism: Gekko gecko; assembly: GCA_029375565.1. NCBI lineage: Eukaryota > Metazoa > Chordata > Lepidosauria > Squamata > Gekkonidae > Gekko > Gekko gecko. The sequence goes on along the minus strand of JAPDNY010000003.1, from coordinate 156,852,487 downwards.
CTCGCAGATAAACAAAGCTACCCCACCTCTTGACTGATGGAGGACTGAGAAACCTGGGGGGGGTGGGGTGTCAGTTTTTGCAAGGTGACAGTTTCACCCTCCTTAACCCAGGTCTTGGTCATGCAGCCAGATCCACCTCCTTTGCTGCAAGAAAATTTTGAAGCACACTGGTCTTCTTATTGATGAATCCAGCATTGCACAACATCATTGATGAAGGGTGGGTACCAATTCCTAGCATTCACACCAACATGTCTTGGGATGGGACGAAAGTTGGAAAGGGACTGAGCATGACCATATCTCTGACTCTTTCCATTTCTAGACCTTCTCCCACCGCCATACCTCCCTCCACCCCCAATAACTGGGATCCCCAGCCAAGGGCTGGCACCCATCATGATGTTATTAGACTCCATATCCTATCCCACTCCTGTCACCACTTCAGCAGACCCCAATACAACAGAATAATAATATAATCAGAACAACAGCACAATGGTCAGAAAAAGCAGCCCATACTAATTAGACAGCTAAAACTACAATCACCTAATCTAACTACACTCCTACCCAAACCTCCCTTCTCACTTTCCTTCCCTACTCAAGCAAGGCTAAATTTTATAATTTATGATGGACAGGGCAATTTTCTCTGTGCTCATTCAATTAGACCAAAATCAACTTAATCTAGCACCTAAGCTAACTAAAAATAAATATTAAATTAGAGTTAGCAGCAAAGAAACCACAGCATGTCTAGATGTTTTCAGGTCAACTGGGTGAGCCTGTGGCCAGCAGAATAGAGCTCAATGTCACAATCAGGGTGATATAATATTCTAGGCACTCATTTCCTGACCCTTCCGGTTGGAACTCAAGCCAGGCACACAAACCAAAAACTAAGCAATCCCGCCAGAAGGTAACTGGGAAGTTCTTGCAATGATGAGGTCCAGGATAGCATCTAGTCCTTGATTTTCTTCCACTTCATAGCAGCTCATTTCTCAGTTCAGAATCTCTAGGGGGAATACTCCGAAACCCTTCACCATAGGGGTGCCTTGTCCACAGATGAGTGCGCCCACTGGTCAATGGGTCCAGACAAACCCCCCTGAGATGTCCAAGCCAGGCTGGAGCTGCAGTCCATTCCCCTCTCTGCACCTCACAACAAGCTGAGTGTATCATAAAGCTCCACAGTGCAAAGCATCACAGCAAGACAGCGTGGTCCTCTTCTCCTCTGCGTCTACTCTATCTCTCCTTTCACCCCCTCACTGCCATCATTTCTCTTGGCTGCTACTCTGCTCTCTGCCCTTTCCCCAGTCTTGCCCTGGCTCACTTCGTGCCTTTTAAGAACATAAGAACATAAGAGAAGCCAATGTTGAATCAGGCCAATGACCCATCTAGTTCAACACTCTGTCACACAGTGGCCAAAAATACCAGGTGCCATCAGGAGGTCCAGCAGCGGGGCCAGGACACTAGAAGCCCTCCCACTGCTGCCCCCCCAGCACCAAGAATAGAGTGCATCACTTGCCCCAGACTGAGAGTCACTATCTATACCTTGTGGCTAATAGCCACTGATGGTTTTCTGCTCCATATGTTCATCTAATTCCCTCTTGAAACTGTCCATGCTTGTAGCTGCCACCACCTCCTGTGGCAGTGAATTCCATGTGTTAATCACTCTTTGGGTGAAGAAGTACTTCCTTTTATCTGTTCTAACCCAACTGCTCAGCAATTTAATTGAGTGCCCACAAGTTCTTGTATTGTGAGAAAGGGAGAAAAGTACTTCTTTCTCAACCTGCTCAATCCCATGTATGATCTTATAAACCTCAGCCATCGTTTCTCCAAGCTAAAGAGCCCCAAGCGTTTTAACCTTTCTTCATAGGGAACGTGTTCCAACCCTTTTATCATTCTAGTTGCCCTTCTCTGCACTTTTTCCAATGCTATAATATCCTTTTTGAGATGTGGTGACGAGAACTGTACACAGTATTCCAAATGAGGTTGCACTATCAATTTATACAGGGACATTATGATACTGGCTGATTTGTTTTCAACTCCCTTCCTAATAATCCCCAGCATAGCGTTGGCCTTCTTTATTGCAGTTACCCACTGTCTAGACATTTTCACTGAGTTATCTACTATGACTTCAAGATGTCTCTCTTGGTCAGTCTCTGCCAGTTCAGACTCCATCAATGCGTATTTATATTTAGGATTTTTGGCTCCAATGTGCACCACTTTGCACTTGGTCACACTGAACCCCATTTGCCACGTTGATGCCCACTCACCCATCCTCGACAGATCTCTTTGGAGTGCCTCACAATCCTCCCTGGTTCTCACCACCCTGAACAACTTTGTGTCATCTGCAAATGTAGCCACTTCACTGCTTACTCCCAATTCCAAATCGTTAATAAACAAGTTAAAAAGCATCGGACCGAGTACCGATCCCTGTGGTACCCCACTGCTTACCACCCTCCACTGAGAAAGTTTCCCATTTATACTCACTCTCTGTTTCCTATTTATAAGCCAGTTTTTGATCCACAAGAGGACTTGTCCTTTTATCCCATGACTATTGAGATTACTTAGGAGCCTTTGAAGAGGAACTTTATCAAAAGCTTTCTGGAAGTCAAGGTAAACAACATCTATTGGGTCCCCCTTGTCCACATGTTTGTTCACTCCCTCAAAAAACACTAACAGGTTAGTGAGACAAGATCTTCCCTTACAGAACCCATGCTGAGTCTGCCTCAATAGTTTTTCATCATCAATGTGCCTACTAATTCTTTCCTTAATAACAGTTTCCACCAACTTACCCGGTATCGACTGGTCTGTAATTTCCCAGATCTCCCCTGGAGCCCTTTTTAAAGATGGGAGTGACATTAGCTACCTTCCAGTCCTCAGGAATGGAGGCAGATTTTAAAGAAAGATTACATATTTTTGTCAGGAGATCCACAAGTTCACATTTGAGTTCTTTCAGAACTCTCGGATGAATGCCATCCGGGCCTGGTGATTTATTAGTTTTTAAATTGTCCATCAGTCGGAGGACTTCCTCTCTTGTCACCGCAATCTGATTCAGGTCTTTCAAACCCCCTCCCGAAATCGGTGGTTCTGGAGTGGGCAAGCACTTCTCATCTTCCACAGTGAAGACAGAGGCAAAAAATGCATTCAGCTTCTCAGCCATTTCCCTGTCATCCTTCAGTAGTCCTTTTACCCCTTGGTCATCCAAGGGCCCCACTGCCTCCCTGGCTGGTTTCCTACTTCTAATGTATTTGAAGAAAGTTTTATTGTTCACCTTTATGTTTTTTGCAATATGCTCCTCATATTCCCTTTTTGCTTGCCTGATCACAGACTTGCATTTTATTTGCCACAGCCTGTGTTCCTTTTTATCAACCTCACTGAGACTAGCTTTCCACTGCTTAAAGGAATCCTTCTTACCTTTTACAGCTTCCATTACTTTATTTGTTAACCTTGCAGGCTTTTTTCTATACCTATCTGTGCCTTTCTTAACCTGCGGTATATATTTTCTCTGAGCTTCTAGGACTGTCTTTTCAAATAGTCTCCAAGCTTCCCCAATGGTTTTGACCTTTTCCACTTTTCCTTTCAATTTCTTCCTCACATGTCCCCTCATACCAGAGAACTTACCCCCTTTAAAGTTAAAGGTGGTTGTGTCAGACTTTTTGGGCAACTCCCTATTTATACAAATGTTAAACTCAATAGCATTATGGTCACTGTTCCCAAGTGGTGCAACCACTTTTACATCTCTCACCAGTTCTTGGGCGTTACTTAGGACCAAATCCAGGATCGCCTCTCCCCTGGTAGGATCTGTGACCATCTGTTCCATAGCACAGTCACTGAGAGTGTCTAAAAACTCAATCTCTTTTTCCCGACTAGAACTTATATTGACCCAATCAATGTGTGGGTGGTTAAAGTCACCTATTATGACACAGTTATTTTATCTAGCTGCTATCTTTAATTCATTCATCACTTTATAATCCTCCTCTACCTTTTGACCTGGTGAGCTATAACTAACTCCCACTGTTAAGCCTCCTTTTGGACCTACTATTTCAACCCATAGCATTTCCAGAAGCGAATCCAATCCTCTTACCCTCTCAGTCTTACTGGACTGTATACCCTCTCTGACATACAGAGCCATCCCACCTCCAACCCTTCTCCCTCATCCTTCTGATATAATTTATAACCAGGAATCACTGTATCCCACTGATTTTCCTCATCCCACCAAGTTTCTGAAATACCCACAATGTCTATTTCCTCCCCCTCCCAACACCAAGCATCCCAACTCCCCGATTTTACTTCGGAGACTTGTAGCATTTGTGTATAAACACCTATAGTTTCCCATTCTTGTTAAGCCTACAACCTTCCTCTTGCTGCCTCGAGACCTTGCCAGGCAGTCTCTATCGTTAGCCACAGTCTCAGTGGACAATTGTAATCCATTTCCTTGTACAAAAGTAACAGCCACCCCTTCATCTCTTTGAGATGAGCCATCCCGAACCAGAGGCTTTTAATCTCCTGTCGGCTTCCCCTCAAAGAGACTCCATGATTGCCCCTCCTCTTTCCATACCCCCTCCCCAAGATGTGTTCCTCTATACCACTTCTCCAAAGAATCTACAAGACAAGTCAATCCTTATCTAAATACTGACCTATGTAAAGCCGCAACCTCTGGCTTAACGTTCTTCTGTCTCTTGGCCAGTGGTCATTATGGTAACAGTATCAATAAAGCATATAGGACCTTTGGTTGTGTGTGTACTTAGCAAGCATTCCCATTGCTATTGATCCCTTTCATTTATTTGTCTTCTAATGACTGGGAATGTACTGGGCAGACTTGATGGGTAAATATGCAGAACTGGTTACTGTCTTATCAAGGGAAGGGGGAGGAAGGCACAGGTGGAGGCTAGAATTCCTGTTTGTGGATTGTACGTGCATGTGCACATGCCTTCCCCATGGCTAAACAAGAGGTTGTGCACAAATTCAGCACGGAGAGTTCAAAAGTGGATTGAGACATCCCTTCTAGTATCACGCTTTACATTGGTCACACGGCCTTTCTTCCAAAGATTTCCTTTCTTGAACCAGAATACGTAATTAGCATCTGCTAAGGCAGCGGGGGGGGGGAGGCGACGACTTTAAAGCAATGCTACATGATACTGCATCTAAAGTGCTTCTGTTCCAGGCTGTGTAATGACTAGAGGATGAAAAGCAATATTTTCTCTTCATGTGGAGCTCAGTGAGGAAAGTTCCAGGCCTGCCACACACAACTTCTTTAATAATGCAACCCAGTGTCTTTGATTCCAGGAACATGGTGAAGAATAAACAACCTATTAATCTGAGTTTTCTAGTTTGCCTCAAAGTACAAAGCAGCAGTGAATAAACCTCTTGGCTAAACCAAATGTACTGAAATACAAAGTCGCTCCCCCCACACACCCCAGAATTACTCACAGGGAAATAAAACAGAAATGGCTTTAATGATGGCTGCTCAGTTACAACAGAGGGTGCAAAGTAGTCTGAACAGGGCTTTTTTGTGTTTTCACATGAAAGCACTTTGATATAACCGGATACACTCAAGCCAATTATGAAAGGTGCAATGCTATCCAACCCAAGGAGTGAGAATCATCGGCTTAGCCAGTTCTCAGTATAGCGTCACTGCACTTAGGGAGGCAGTAGTAATTCTGTTTGCCTCCCATTCTCAGGGATTTATTTGTCTTGGATGGCTCTGCAAAGGCCTGCAAGTGAATTATATCATTTGCGTCCCAGCAATACGAGCATTCTGCTTGCTGCTGTGGCACTGCAAGTGAAGGTAGCTGAACTACCAAGCCTTACTGCTCATAATAGAAACCACCGTTTGTAAAATACATGTCCTTATTTGTGCAGAGAAGCACCTTGGGCAAAACAGCATATCCACTTCTCTGCTATCAGCGATTTGGAGGTCATGTGTATTTACATATTACGCAACTGGATACAAGCAAAGCAAGGCGTCAACTCTGAATCCTCAGCCCCACCCCCTAGGAATTCACCATAAGCACAAAGGATACTGAAAGGGCCACTAAGACTGCAAGCCTATGGACACTTTCGTGGAAGTAAACCCTATTGAACATCATGGGGCTTATTTCTGAGCAAACATGTATAGGATCAGTCAGCAAATTTATTACTTTTGTATTTTACTCTGTTGTCAGGAAGCCCACAAGACCTTAGCACAGTGTTTCTCAACCTTTTTCCAACCATGGCCCCCTTCCAACCTTGTTTCCTTCCTGTGGCCCACCTGTCCTACCGGTATAAAGGTAGCTATTTTATATGCCAATAAATGTGTTGTACTTCAAGGTAGCTATTTCAGTGGAATATCCTGGGGGGCCCTGGGGGGCCATATGGGCCCCCATTGAGAACAACTGCCTTAGCTGTATTCCTCATCTGAGCCTGGCTGAAGACCATTATGTCCCAGAAATAGAACAAAGTTTGAGTCCAGTGGCACCTTTAAGACCAACAAAGTTTAATTCTGGGCATAAGCTTTCATGTGTATGCACACCTCTTCAGATACATTGAAACAGTTTTCCTCAAGCCTTACAGGGATTAGTTGCCAGGAAGGGCTAGTTAGTTAGACGCATAAGTAACTGGATGATAAGTAAAGCTGACATTGGATTAAAGCAGTTGGTAAGACCTGTGAATAGCAGCAAATTAGTATACAAATACAAGAGTTAACAAACAGATGTGAGAACTAAGTTTGAGTCCAGTGGCACCTCCAAGACCAACAGGTATAGAGCCCTGTCCCTTGGATCTACCATCAACAGCCTGTGCCTGCCGCATAAATAGACTAATGAGCTGATCATCAAGACAGACCACTGAATATATCAACATGATTGTTGCCACCATCGCTAAGCAATACTACTGTATTAGATTTAACACTACTAGCACTTTATGATACTGGATTGTTTTAGACGGTTTTATGATCTTTATAATTGGTATTTATAATCTTTTATGTAGGCCACCTTGAGCCTGCTCTGGCAGGAAGGATGGGGTATGAATTGAATGAATGAATGAATGAATGAATGAATGAATGAATGAATGAATATAAAATTCAATTCTAGGTATAAATGAAAACTTACTGAGAGACTTAGTATGTGTAGATGCACATTTCTTCATATACACTGAAACAGATTTCCTCAAGCCTTACATACTGGGGGGGCGGGGTTAGTTGCCAGGAAGGACTAATTAGAGTCAAGATGCATAAGTACAGCTAAGATTGGAATAATACAGTTGGTAAGGTCTGTGAATCACAGCAAATAGCATACAGATAATAAGAGAGTTAACAACATAAGTGAGAACTAAGTTTGAGTCCAGTGGCACCTTTAAGACCAACAAAGTTTAATACTGGGTATAAGTGAGAACTGACTTAGCATTTGTCATGAGATAAGAACCCGATATCTCTATTAAGCCCTGGGGGTTCTATTGTCCTGAGTGTTGTAATAACTTGTAAGTCAGCAATCTCCATTTAGGTCTGTTTCTGAAATTCCTTTGTAGTGAAAAAAGCTACTTTGAGGTCCCCTACTGAGTACCCTGGGAGGTTGAAATGTTCTCCTACAGGTTTCTCAGTTTTGTGGTTCTTGATGTCAGAATTGTGTCCATTCATCCTATGGTGTAGGGTTTGACCTGTTTGCCCTGTGTAGAGAACTGAAGGGCATTGTTTCAATGTATCTGAAGAAGTGTGCTTGCACACAAAAGCTTATACCCAGAATTAAACTTTGTTGGTCTTAAAGATGCCACTGAACTCAAACTTTGTTCTTCTGTTTCAGATCAACATAGCAATCCATCTGAATCTATGTCCCAGTCATGTATCATAAGACCTCCTTAATTTTATTTTTATGTATTTTATTTTACAAAATTTATACCTCTCCTTTCTGTCCTCATAAAGCATAGTTTTTACATTATAACATTATCATCATGTCCCCTCATTATAGACTCCTAGCCTAGGTGTATGGCATGATTTTTCAGAGCACAGAACTGATCTTCTTGAAAACCTGAACTTTTTTAAAAAAATCAAGTTTCAAGAACTCATGGCAATGTACACTAAGAAATATGTGGACAATGTCTCCTGAAAACCCTAAAAGCTCAAGGGATGGAGAAGTAAAAATTCCAATAGTTCAAGTAAGGCTTCCATGCTCTGCAATATTCACAGCCTCCCACAAGGTCCACCAAAACCAGAATAGTATACACAAACCAGTAAATATATGGTGTATATTATACAAAATAAGCAAAATTATGCAAATTGTTGAATTTGCAAAGTTTACTTGAGCCACAGAATTTATTTGCTTGGACTGCATTTTAATTTTTTATTTAGTGCAAACTATTTGCTTTAAAAATAATAATAATATCGGTGAGCAGTGAGTTTTTGAAAGGTATATCCATCTATTGGTTCCGATATAGTTTAAAGAACCATACAGAGTAAGAGGTGTCTTCCAAATTTAAAAAAAATCAAATGCAACAGTTAAAGATACTTAATTAATGAAACTCTAAAGTTGCTGCACTGGTTGGGAATGCTGTTTGGGAACTTTCTTGCAGCAGTCTTTATCATGTCCCATACCCAAATGTTATTGAATTACATTGCAATTTAGTCCAATATCTGTTAATTTGTATTTGATTTTGACAAGTTTATTGTGGTGAAAGGCGGGGGAAGGGTCACACTGGTGGCATCAGAAGTGCAATGGGTGCAATGTGCTTTAATTTCTGATCTACTGGCCTGTAACCCCAGTGAAGAAGCAGCAATTCCCAAAAATTCTACTTTCCCACCGCAGACGTCACTATGCAGTTCCTGTCAGCTGACTCCTCAGGAACAAAATTTCAGGGGGCTCAGTGGGCGGTGGCAAGACAGGAGAAATGGTAGAAATTACAAGGTGTGTGCACTTCAAAAATGTTTCTGTTAATATCAGATCCAGATTTTGGGGAGGGCATCTTCATTATTACCTGGAAGTCTCTGGACCTTTGTTACCATTTCACAATTTTTTCAAGTACTTCTGTCAGCCTAGAAGCCTCCACCCAAGAGTTGATGCTGACTAACAGCTGATAGCATGGTGGACAGAGGCCAAGTCTAGCAACCACTGGAAATAATGGCCTTGTTCAACTAACATCAGCTGTTAGCTGGCTAACAGTGATGATAGTGGGGGAAGGGGGTCAGCTGGGCAGGGGGGAGGGGCTCCCGCTCTTCCAGGATGCTTGTCTGAAGTTGAACCGCCAAGCCTCATGAAGAACAGGAGCCCATCCACCAATAGGGGGACAGTGAAGCCTCACAAGAGTGCAGGAGACCACCTACTCACCCAATCAACTAACCAACTTTTTGATGGTGGCCAAGTAAGTCCCTGTCCCGGCCCTGGCCGGGACCGCTCCCGCAGCCGCGGCAGCAACCCAGGACCGCCGCTGTCTCTCCCCCCACCCCGGAGGCCAAGGGCAGCTGCAACAGGAGGCGAGCCCAGCTTCCCCCCTGAGCCCCGGGGAGGCACTTACCCATGGCGGTGAGGCCCGACGGGGGAAGGAGGGGCCGCGGCTCGCGGCGGCGGAAAGAGCGGCGGCCGGCGGGCTGAAAGAGGGGAGAGCGAGGCCCGGGCTGCTGGGCAAGCTGCGCCCCGCCCCTGCGGCTGCCGGGCGACAGGAGAAGCGCCAGGAGGTTGTCGCCCAGCCGGCCCGCGCACCAGGGGATGATCCAGGGGCCGGAAGGGAGGGGGCTTGGCCGGCGTCCTCGGCTTTACAAGGGGGCGGGGCGCAGAGGGAGGAGCCAGGAGGGCGTGCGGGGGTAATAAAAGATGGAACGGGCGAGGCGGCTGGGGAGGAGGATGACTGGGCTGGCTGGGACTGGCTAGAGAGAGTAAGAGTGTCCCAGTAAGCTGTGAGCTTGAGAAGCCAGACCCAGGACAGGCAAGAGGGTGACAGCAACCCTCTGACGAGACCTGTCTTCTGAGGCCGCTCTCCAGACCATCCGCAACCCCGGTACAGGCCCTCCTGGCCCATCCCTCCAACCCGGGAGGGTCGGCGGGACCGCAGGACCTGGGGCAAACCCCGGCTGGCCACATCCTACAGGGGGCACCTTCCCACCACCCAGGGAGGGCGCCACAGTCCCCTTCCCCCAGTTGTATTCTGGTAGACAGAAGTCAGATCTACTTCCCATTGGAACTAATGGGGCTATTATTTACTATGGACTGTAGTGAGACCTGGCCTATCCATAGAAAATAATGGTCCTATTATTTCCTGTGCGTAGAACTAAGACTCTCTAGAACCCATATGAAATAATTACTCCATTACTTCCAAGGGCAGTTATGACTGCTCCCGTCCACTTCCCTCCCTCAGAGGCAAGATTTTCCCAGCATTTTTCTTTCCCTTGACTGACTGAGCTGTCCTAGTAATGTGTTTTCTTCTTTACTGAAGAACTCTGACTGTCCCACCCCGTCACAGTATAATATTTTGGCTGTTTGCTCAGCCCAGGATCCTGTGGTAAGGATTGGGAGCTCCTTTTAACTTAAATGGCACTTGAGATGTTTTTATATTCCAAATTAAAACAATATTTTATTCAACATAGAGGGGAAAGGTCCGGTGAAATCAGGGGTTGAAAAACCAGTACATGCACAGATTTTAGTTCTTGTATTTCAGGTTCATGAAAGTTTCTTAAGCTATTCAGAGTTACTTAAAATCTTTATGCTGAGAGGCTTTTGTTTCAGTGTTTCAGTGGGGTAACACAGGGATCAGTACTTGGTCTGATGCTTTTTAACTTGTTTATTAATAATTTGGAGTTGGGAGTAAGCAGTGAAGTGGCTACATCTGCAGATTACATGAAGTTGTTCAGGGTGGTGAGAACCAGGGAGGATTGTGAGGCACTCCAAACTTCTTCTTATGTTTTCTCCAAACATTCCAGTACACTTTCTTTGTCTATTCTCTGACTCTTTTGGTTTCTAGAAGAATTGAACATTTAAGGACATTCTAGTTTCCCCCAATTTTACTTATATACTATCCTAAATAACAACCATATGAGACTTAGGAAATGAATGGAAGCCACTCATTCACTGAGATTTTAGTGCCCTTTAACAAGATGCTGTCGTAGAGCTCCACTATTGCAAAAGTTTCAGGGGTAATAATTTTTTAAATATATACAAAACGGTAAAATTAAAACTAATGAAATATAAACTGTTGAATATTTTCTTCTGGCTCCTTTATTTAAAAAAATAAGCCAATTGTTAAGTGTGACTCATTCTGCGCAATTTTCATCAAAATGTTATTTCTACATCTTTAATTTTAATGTTTTTATTAAATAAGACAGAACATCCCTTGCCTTGGGGCGCGGGGACAACAACAACTGCTGTAGTCAGTCCCTCCCAGTTTTCTTCTGGGGCACAAGTTGGAAAGGTACTTCTCCTTCAAAAGCGCTGTGCTTGACTTACCATCTTTTTATGTTTCTAAAGATGATTTTTAGAATGTTATGTACTATTGTTATGGGTTTTGAAATATGAACAGGCCATCAAGAGATTTCACTAATCATTAATTATGCATGATACAAACAGACAAAATCAGGGCACATTCCACTGGTGCAGGCCTGGCTCTCCCTCCTCAGCGCAGTCTCCCTCCCACACACCCTGTGTTACCTTCTAATCATGCAAGTCTCACAACCTCCAGCATCAGTACTTGGAGGGTCTCGGGGGCTTCTGACAAAAGGAAGTGGGCAGTAAAGCACCCTGCCCCTGAGCATCTTTAGGATATCCAAGCCGTAGTGCTGAAATTATATAACTGGCTTACCTTATGTACACAGATATTACAGCATGGTCCCTACTAGCAAAAGCACATAATTCCCACATACATTTTTCTTCTTAAAACTTTAAGTTCATGCTTATCTTGGGACAGTAATTTGCATCAGAATAATTTGTATTACATCATTTCTATGATTTTTATCCTATCCTGTACACTATCCTGGTATACAGTTATTTAGGAAGCAATCCTAAAGACACTTTCCTGGGAATAAGCCCACTGCATAACATGTAATTTACTTCTGAACAGACTTGCTTAGGATTTCTCCCATCATGTATGATTTTTCTTTATCTCATGTTAGATGAAATTCAAATAAATTCAGATGGCCACAGTAAACCTCTACCAAATGCACCCCACATTCCCTCTGTAGTCTGCTTGTAGAGATGACAACTGATTTGAATGATAAATTGTACTGTTTATTAGAAGGGTTAATTTCCTGAAGATATTTAGGCTGTGATGGATCATGCCTGGATTGGTCAAAGTAACCTTTAAACCTTGCAGTTCTTTGAGTCATTAAATAGTACAGAAGCACATAACACGGTTTTTTTTTATTACAGTATCTTGCTAGACATTAAACTGGCAGCACTTGTTTATTTTCACTTAGATTACTTTTAAAAATTATCTACTACTTTATTTGAAAAATATTGTGATAATATAATTAGAAGCCATAATATCTTCTTAATACAGAGACATATATTAGGCATATTTATGGCTGGCAAAGAGACACAACTAATGCTCAGCATACTTTAGAAAGAGGGTTCTACATCTACATTTCATCATATGGACTTGAATTCAAACCATAAGCAGAACGGAACTTTACTCATTTATGTTCCTACTGCTGTACCCTGCATATCCAGGAAAGCATCTTCTCAACATTTGGAGGGGTATTTCAGGAATAGCATGGCTTGCAGTGTAGGGGGCTGCAGTGAGAAGACCAAATCATTGAAGGCACCCCCCTACCTTATGTGAGCTGTTGGGCAAGAGAGAATTCATGTGTTGGGAGAGAGAATTCATGTGTTGGGGGCATTTTCTGGCAATTTGTCCTTCCCACTGCAGTCCTTTGTGCAACACTTCATACCATACCCAACTTCCCCCTGACCCTCATGAGGATCTAACCACGCATTACAAAGTCCTTGGGTTATGTCTGTGTCCACCCATGAGGATTTTCATTCTAACGTGCACTGTGAGTTCTCCATTGGGAACTCAATCCTCAGGCATGCAGAACCCCAATTCAGATCAGGACCACAGTGCACAGGGAGATGGTGCTTATGTTTCCACCTTCACCAATTTCCCAAACCAAAAGAACCCCAGGGGTGCTATTTTCCCCACAAGGGGAATCTACATATACTGATGATGTACATGTAGGTTTTTCTAATGGAACAATCAGGCTGGGATATTTCACATCGCAAAAACAGTATGCGGAGGAAAGGTTAAGCACCTTCCCCCTACATTCCATGGTCTTGACTTGTATCAACCATGTGCGTGACTAGCAAAAGGGAATCTGCAATATGTGTCATAATAAAAACCCTCATGGACCCAAGAGGTCCTCACAACAGCTTTTAGGGGAGCACATTAGGCTGCAGTGGCAATATGCAGTAATTCGATCTAAGACACGTTAAAATAAGAGATGTAAGATTCCAAGATAAATCAGAGCTCTGGTGTTGTATGTTCATCTGAGAGTTTCCCTAGTACAGAGTGCAGTTATCCTGCTCCTAACACTGAGATTCTTTCATATCCAAGTAGAAAACAGAGGCTACTCTTAAAAAATAAAAAAGAGAAAAGTAGTGCTTCTTGATAGTTAACATTTGGAATACCAATACCTTGACTAGTAAGGGGGAAGAGAATACTGTACTTCATATTGAAGAAATAGCAGCTCCACAGCTACAAGAAGAGGTGAAAATGCATGTATGAATGCTGGTAAAGAAATTCTTGTTTTAGCCTTCTATAAACAAGCTTCAGCTGAAGTGGCAACAGTGCTATAAAGACCTACTATATTGGCACTTATCTATTTCAAGGCTGGCTGTGAAGAGCTCCAAGAGGATCTCCATAAACTGGGTGAGTGGCAATGTGGCAAATGAAGTTCAGTGTTGGTAAGTGTAAGGTGATGCACATTGGGGCAAAAAAATCTTAACTTCAAGTACAGGCTAACGGGGTCTGAACTTGCTGAGACTGAGAGGGAAGATCTTGGGGTTATAGTGGATAGATCAATGAAAGTGTCACCCAGTGTGCAGCAGCAGTGAAAACCCAAAGGACTTTGGAACAATACAGGCCTGCCCAGTTCAGGTTTATATCCAAAGCAGGAGTCCAGAGAATACAGTTAGACTATATGTCCCTCTTGTGCACAAATTTCCTCTGCTTCTTCCATCTCGCTGTGGCATTATGTGTTTACTGTCAAACAAGTCAGGTAAAAATGAAACCAGGTACACTCCTAAACCCACTTTGACTTCAGTGCCTAAATCAGGTAGATATGGGACAGGGCAAATTCATGCGATCAGGAGGGTTGGGGGAACAGTATACAAGATCCATGCTTGGCTCCTGATCACTTTTTTCAGGCCCATAGCTATGGTGGGGCCCCCTGGGGTTCAGCCCCCAATTTCCTGCCAAGACCCCCTGACTTCCCTCGTCGGGGGTAGGAGGAGGCACTCAGCAGGGCACCAGAGTAATAATTGCAGCCTGCCAGCAACAACTGGAATGAGTGGAGAAGGTGGCCAATAATTTGCCAGGGCTGCAGATCATGCCTGGAAGTGGCACTGCACAGGATGGTGCCATGGACTTCGGTGCTGGCACAACCACCACCCTCTCATGGGCCTTCACTGCAGGGTCAACTACCCAACCCCTCCCTCACTCAGTGCTGCTGGCGCCACCAGCTTTCTGCTTACCTTCTGTCCAGCCCCAGCCCCTGTTCCCCTCCAAGCCGCTTGCGTTCTGCCTCTCCCTGATAATCACTTCTGTTTTTCTTTCCTGGGTCGGTTTTCTCCACCCCACCCCCTGTTCCCACTTTTTCCTATTAGCCCGATTCCAAGGGCTCCGCACCCAGTAAGAAGTGGAAGACAGCTAAATCTGTGTGCCTTGTACATTTAAAAGCAATTTGATTTCTCTCTTATAGCTGAGTCCCTGTTTGGAGGCCAGCACTGCTGGGTTTCTGTGTCACATGGCCATTTGAATACAGAGGTGGCGGTCAGTAGGAGCCAGGCAAGCCGACTGCCTGCTATCCATGCCTTGGCTCAGCATCAGGGAGGGAGGGAGGGAGACTGGGGGGGGGTGCATTTTAGTGCCGGTGGCAACAGCAACATATTTTTATTTGTTTTTTTATTTTTGTGACGTCAGTGCACACATGTGGGGCATTTGGGGGGGCCACCACTTTCCCCAGGGCACCCCCCAAAAAATTTCCTGGCTACAGGCCTGCTGGTTTTAGATCTCAACCAGATCCTGCTGTCAAGACATCTTAGTTAGTGCAAAGTTTCTGGGATACAGCTACAAGCATTTTATTGGGAGTAAGTTCAACTCAGTAGCAAGATACCCAGTAACACTTCTGCAAGTACAATTGTGTAGCACTTACTAAGCTAGAGTCCTAGGAGTAGACTATTAATATTAAAACTATGCAGCACTCCACATCATTTCATGACTACTTACAACTGTTCTTCTCAAATGCTAATGAAAGACATTGGCTCTTCAAAGGAAAGGGAGAAAACTCACTTCTCTTGCCAGTCTCTGTCTTGGCAGTCTCTGTCCCTGAAAAAGAAGTTTTCATCAAGGGACTACAGCCAAGTAGTGGGAATTCAAGAGAGCAGAATGCTGTGAAAAGAATGCCTGCAATTTTATAGAGTAAGGGGCCCAGCTGCTAGCTCACAAAAATGTGTTAAAATAGGCGTGCATACAGAGTACAGTATTATGTATATACCACACCATGAGGAATAAATAATTGTCCAAACAAAGCAGTCTCATCTCCAGTCGAAATCCTGATTCCTATTGTTTCTGTGTCAGATTATAGTCTTAATTAGGTCATGAAATAATACAGTGTATAAGTATGTAATTTTACTTCATTTAAAAATGACTTATTTTCTTTTACATTATACTAACAGTAAACTCTCACATCACAAAGTCAGTTTTAGGATGTCTCAGTCTGTGTTGTATCATAGTGCATGGACTAACTTGGTAGCCATTTAACTAGTTTATACACATTTTGGGGGGGAGAACCAAGGAAAGGTTGACAGTCTACCCTTGTGGAGCAGGCAAGGTTGAGACAATCGAGCACATTCTGCTTCACTGCTGTTTTTATCAGGAAGTTCATGTGAAAATCTTACAACTTTTGCTTGCGAGGTTTCCCGCACTCCCTGCATTAGATATCACTAAGAAGTTTTTTCTGATGTAATTCCTCAGCTTATATTTGCTTGCACCAGACTCCTTGCTATGGCCTATGGAATTCGCAAAGAATGATTATAAAAGATATTTGATCCATGAAATAAGTGTTCTCCATGGTCTACATTTCATGCATCAATCTTGATTTTTGTTTTTAAATTTATAGCGTTTTTATTCATTTCTGTAAATTTTACTATTATTTCTTAAAAGCTTTACAATTTTGGTATAATTCATTTCATTTGATGTGTGCTGGTCATTAACTGTAATAAAAATTGATTGATTGATTGATTGATTACTCTGTATCTTGTGAGGGAAGAAGATATTTCAAAACTTGTTTAAACACTGTATTTTCTGAGCAGCACACAGATGGAAAAGGACAAAGAAAGGATAAATTGATTTAAAATCTCTCATAATTCATTTAGAATGTAATTTAGTAGCAAAGAGTTTATTATTACAAATCATATATTGTAAGAATTTGCCTGCATGACCTTAGTTATTTTCTTGAAGAAGTAGTATAATCATCTAACATAACCACCTCAACATGTGGATTTACAACTGAAAACAACCTTCCCCAATAACATCTTGCAAAGTGGGTGGAGGAAGATAGAAAATTTAGGGCCATACCGAGACATAATATCTCATTTTGTCACACAGGCAGTTCATTGATCCCAAGATATAGCTGAAAAGCATATGATATAATCTTGCCAGACCTACGTAGATAAGTGTCTGTTCTGTGCCTGGATAGGAAATGTCCTGGGAATCCCATATGCGCCACTATGAATCACCTAATAGAAGAAATACCCAGGGGTCTTTTCGGGGGGGAGCGCACCGGAGCACAGCTCCGGGAGCTCAGGAGCCAAGCCCCGCCACCAGCCGGCATCCCAGAGAGTCTTTCAGGCAGCCGAATGTCAATTTCAGCTCCATTATATCCTATGGGTCATTGAAGTCAATGGTGAAAACATAGGGTATATTCTAGGGGCTGGAGGGGAGGGGATTTGAGGGAGAGGCTCGAAATTCTCAGGATAGCTGATGGAGCCTCTCCCCAAGATACCCACCAAGTTTCAAGAACATTGGACCAGGGGGTCCAATTCTATGGGCCCCTAAACAGGTTGCCCCTATTCCCTCCATTGTTCTCTATGGTGGGAAAAAAATAATTTTTTTTCCCACCATAGAGAACAATGGAGGAAATGGGGCAACCTGTTTGGGGGCCCATAGAATTGGACCCCTGGTCCAATGTTCTTGAAACTTGGTGGGTATCTTGGGGAGAGGCTCCATCAGCTATCCTGTGATCTTGGAGCCTCTCCCTCAAACCCTCCCTCCAGCCCCCAGAATATACCCTATATTTTCACCATTGACTTCAATGGCCCATAGGGTATAATGGGGCTGAATTGCCACTGAATTTCTTTCATTCCCTCCTTTCCTTCTTTCTTTTTCCTCTTTCCCTCATTCTTCTCTTCTCTTCTCTCTTTCTTTCTTTCTTTCCCACCTTCTTCTCTTCTCTTTTTCCTCCTTTCCCTGTTTCCCTCCTTCTTCCCTCTCTTTCTTTCCCTCTTTCCTTCCTTCTTTCCTTCTCTCTACTCTCTCTCTTTCCTTCCCTCTTTCCTCCTTCTGTGGCCCAACTCTCATGAGAAGGAGTTTAAACTTTAAACCCCTTCTCTCTTAGCTCCCCCACCCAGACCAGCTGGGGAAGGGAAGGGGAGGCTTTTGAAGATGCTTCCCCCTTTTGCTTCCCCTTCTGACATCACTTCCGGTGATGTCAGGGGCGTGGCATATGCTAATAGCCTAATAGCTCATTAGCATACCATATGCTAATGAGCTCCTGCAGCTGTTCTTCTACGAAAAGACCCCTGGAAATACCTATTCCTTCGAGGATTAACTTGTTGGATTCAATGGATGCAATGATGGCCAGTGTGGTTTAGTAGTTAAGAGTGCTGGCCTAGTATGTGGAAGACCCAGATTCAAATCCCTGGGAGTTTCCTGGGCCAGTCACACTCTCTCAGCCTTACCTACCTCACATGGTTGTCATGGTGACAAAATGGAGGGCAGGAGAATGGCCTAAGCCACTTCAGCAGGGTATGGCCACCAGTTCAGTTTTTAAAATGGGTTTAACAAATTCATGGAGAACAGATCTCCATCAATGGCTATTAACCAGGATGAATAAACAGAACCCCTGTGTGCAGAGGCAATGCTGGGGATGCAATTGTCCATCAGTGGCCTGAGTCACATTGGTCTTCTGATTGTTTTATGGTTACATGGTATTTTATGATATTTATATGTAAATTGTTATTTTAACATTATTTTAAGTGTATTATTTAATTGCTGTACACTGCCCTGAGCCCACCTGGGGAGAGCAGTATATAAATATAATAAAATAAATAAATAAATAAAGGGAAGCTTTCATAGAATCATAGAATGTTAGAGTTGGAAGGGACCTTGCAGGTCATCTAGTCCAACCCCCTGCACTCTGCAGGAGCATAGCCAAAAGATATCCCTACATACCTACAACATACCCGAAAGATGATTGTCCAGTCTCCGCTTGAAAACGTCCAGCGAAGGAGCATCCACCACCTCCCGAGGCAGGCTGTTCCACTGCTCAACCATTCTTATAGTTATGAAGTTTCTCCTGATATTTAGCCAGTAACGACTCCCTTGTAATTTCCACCCATTAGATCTAGTCTTGCAATCTGGAGCAAGAGAGAATAGATCTGCTCCATCTTCTACATGACAGCCCTTCAAATACTTGAAGACCGCAATCGGGAGGGGGTTTGAACGACCTGAATCAGATTGAGGTGACAAGAGAGGAAGTCCTACGACTGATGGACAATTTAAAAACTAATAAACCACCAGGCCTGGATGGCATTCATCCAAGAGTTCTGAAAGAACTCAAATGTGAACTTGTGGATCTCCTTACAAAAATATGTAATCTTTCTTTAAAATCTGCCTCCATTCCTGAGGACTGGAAGGTAGCTAATATCACTCCCATCTTTAAAAAGGGCTCCAGGGGAAATCCGGGAAATTACAGGCCAGTCAGTCTGACATCGATACCGGGTAAGTTGGTGGAAACTGTTATTAAGGAAAGAATTAGTAGGCACACTGATGAACAAAAACTATTGAGGCAGACTCAGCATGGGTTCTGTAAGGGAAGATCTTGTCTCACTAACCTGTTAGTGTTAGTGTTTTTTGAGAGAGTGAACAAACATGTGGACAAGGGGGACTCAACAGATATTATTTACCTTGACTTCCAGAAAGCTTTTGATAAAGTTCCTCATCAAAGGCTCCTAAGTAAGCTCAATAGTCATGGGATAAAAGGACAAGTCCTCTTGTGGATCAAAAACTGGCTTATAAGGTTTCGGTTTCGGCGTCGCGAATGGCGGCCGCTTCTCGGGACGCTCCCGGAGGCGGTTAGCCCACGCGCAGTCAGGGGGGTCTTCGCTTATGCGAAAGACCCTAGTGAGCCTTAGGTTAAGGCTCCGAACCGGGGGCGCTTGGGGAGTAGCCTCTTTACCGGCAGACAGCCGGGAAATTGAGGCTTTCCCCTGCCCCAATCGGCCCCGCTGCGGCGTGCCCGTAATGGGACTTAGCGGCGCCACCGAATTCCAGGAGTGAAAACAGCACTATGGTTCAACATAAAAAGAAGAAGTAGCATCGAATCGTGAGTTGAAGATCTATTTTGAAGCGTAAATCGGAGCCCCCTATATGCGGATAAGCGTTGGGAGGAGGGAGGAGTTCCCACCCCCTCGAGAAGCAAGTCATACAAAGGGAGCGTGAAGGGGGACAGAAAGAAAACAAACTGTTGGTGAAAGTACCGTTGGGGCTGCATAGAAGAATGTGATCATCTTAGCTTCCTGGGGGATGCGGCACGAACTTTTTAAAAGTAAACAAAAAAACAAAATGTCGATAATGGAGAAAGCCCTGCTGCTACAGGAAGAGAAGAGAGGAGGGACTTCCGGTCCAGACAGCCCCCCCAAGAGCTTGCTGTCAATCAACAGAAAAAGGAGATGCTGTGCCCCCTGCTGGATCAATTGCAGAAGATCAACCAAACATTGTTCAAAATGGAAAGTGTTCTCATCAGCCGACAGAAACAGATACTGGAAACAACTAGTAGGATGAAGGAGATTGAACAGAAATCGAATTTGATTCCAGGTTTCCAGGGCGCTAAAGAGGAAGAGAAAGAAGATCTCGGATTTACCTTGACAAATGTCTTGGCACCCCTAACTGGCAGTGAAGCGATAAAGTTAAAAGAAGAGGGGGAAAAGGCTCCCAAAGCCTACTCCGCCTTTATAAAAAGAAGTACTCTGCCAGTAGAAGGGGATGTCGAACATAGCAGGCGACAGACGAGAGATCTAATTTCATCTGAAGAGTTTGTGGAGCCCTGGAAGCCTGAAGGCCAGATGATTAAGAAAAAAAGAAAAGAAAGAAGATGGATTCCATTTTTAAAACACGGAAACGCCTGAAGAGACACACCAGCAGGAAGGATGCAGCACCTAAAATTGGGATAAGTGCAGAAGACAGCAGCCTAGGGGAAGGTGATGGAACGGAAGACTTCAAAGTTAAAATGGACTTAATCCATAACTGGAAGAAAATTAAGAAGAAGATACTTTGAGGACTGTTCGTGTTGCATCTGGAAGGAGCTGTTTAATTACTAACCCCAATGGACTTTACTAACTGTATTAACAGAGTGACTTTGGACTTTGAATTAGTTAAAAAGAAGATCTTCTAACCATGATTGATGCCAAAACTTGGTATTGGTTATTAACCTAAACTAACCCTCACTAACAGAAAAAATTTCACTCCACCCTTTTCTTTCTCCATCTGTCTACCCTTCCCTTTTCTTATAAAAAGAATAAAATTCTCTCTTCTTTAAGAGAGTTTTACAACCTAAAAAAAAAAACTGGCTTATAAATAGGAAACAGAGAATGAGTATAAATGGGAAACTTTCTCAGGGGAGGGTGGTAAGCAGTGGGGTACCACAGGGATCAGTACTCGGTCCAATGCTTTTTAACTTGTTTATTAACGATTTGGAATTGGGAGTAAGCAGTGAAGTGGCTAAATTTGCAGATGACACGAAGTTGTTCAGGGTGGTGAAAACCAGGGAGGATTGTGAGGCACTCCAAAGGGATCTGTCGAGGATGGGTGAGTGGGTGTCAATGTGGCAAATGGGGTTCAATGTGGCCAAGTGCAAAGTGATGCACATTGGAGCCAAAAATCCTAAATATAAATACACGTTGATGGGGTCTGAACTGGCAGAGACGGACCAAGAGAGAGATCTTGGAGTTGTAGTAAATAACTCAATGAAAATGTCTAGACAGTGGGTAACTGCAATAAAGAAGGCCAACGCTATGCTGGGGATTATTAGGAAGGGAACTGAAAACAAATCAGCCAGGATCATAATGCCCCTGTATAAATCATTGGTGCAACCTCATTTGGAATACTGTGTACAGTTCTGGCCACCACATCTCAAAAAGGATATTATAGCATTGGAAAAAGTGCAGAGAAGGGCAACTATAATGATAAAAGGGTTGGAACACCTTCCCTATGAAGAAAGGTTAAAACGCTTGGGGCTCTTTAGCTTGGAGAAACGACGGCTGAGGGGTGACATGATCGAGGTTTATAAGATTATGAATGGGATTGAGCAGGTTGAGAAAGAAGTACTTTTCTCCCTTTCTCACAATACAAGAACTCATGGGCACTCAATGAAATTGCTGAGCAGTAGGGTTAGAACGGATAAAAGGAAGTACTTCTTCACCCAAAGAGTGATTAACACATGGAATTCACTGCCACAGGAGGTGGTGGCAGCTACAAGCATGGACAGTTTCAAGAGGGAATTAGATAAGCATATGGAGCAGAAGTCCATCAGTGGCTATTAGCCACAAGGTATAGATAGGAAATCTCAGTCTGGGGCAGGTGACGCACTCTATTCTTCGTGCTGGGGGGGGAGCAGTGGGAGTGTCCTGGCCTCACTGCTGGACCTCCTGATGGCACCTGGTACTTTTGGATGGTGTGTGACAGAGTGTTGGACTGGATGGGCCATTGGCCTGATTCAACATCGGCTTCTCTTATGTTCTTATGTTATGTTCTTAGGTCCCCTCTAAGCCTTCTCTTTCCCAGGCTAAACATACCCAACTCTTTCAGCCTTTCCTCATAAGACTTGGATTCCAAACCTCTCACCATTCTGGTCGCCCTCTTCTGGTCACGCTCGAGCTTTTCAACATCCTTCCTAAAGTGTGGTGCCCAAAACTGGACACAGTACTCCAGGTGAGGCCTGACCATAGCAGAATAGAGCGGAACTACCACCTCCTGTGATCTGGACACAATGCTTCTGTTAATGCATCCTAAGACTGCATTAGCTTTCTTCACAGCCACATCACACTGCAGGCTCATGTTGAGCTTGTGATCAACCTAGATCCCTTTTACATGTGCTGCTGTCAAACCAAGTCCCTCACATTCTATATCTGTGCCTTTGATTTTTTGTACCTAAGTGTAGGACTTTGCATTTATCTCTATTGAAATTCATTTTATTTGTCTCAGCCCACTGTTCCAGCCTATCTAGATCATTTTGAATCCTGACTCTGTCTTCTTTAGAATTAGCAATCCCACCCAGCTTTGTGTCATCTGCAAATTTGATAAGCATCCCCTCTATGTCTTCCTCCAGGTCATTTATAAAAACATTAAACAACACCGAGCCCAGGACTGAGCCCTGCGGCACTCCATTCGAGACTTCCCTCCACATAGACGCAGAGCCATTTATGAGCACTCATTGGGTACGATTTTTCAACCAACCATGAATCCATCCAACGGTTGCACCATCCAGCCCACACTTAACCAGCTTATCCTCAAGGATATCATGAGAAACTTTGACAAATGCCTTACTGAAATCTAGATACACTATATCCACAGCATTGCCAGAGTCAACCATTTTAGTAACTCTGTCAAAAAAGGAGATAAGGTTGGTCTGGCATGACTTAATCTTGATAAAACCATGCTGGCTACAACCAATTAACTCATTCTGTTCAAGGTGCTCACAGACAGAGCATCTGATAATCTGCTCTAGAATTTTCCCAGGTACTGATGTCAAACTGACAGGTCTGTAATTTCCCGGGTCTGTCTTTTTTCCTTTCTTGAAGATCAGGACAACATTCGCTCTTCTCCAGTCTTCCGGCACAACAACAGTACTCCAAGACATCTCAAAGATTAGACCCAGAGGCTCTGAAATAACATCTGCAATTTCTTTTAACACCCTGGGATGCAAGCCATCCGGCCCTGGAGATTTGAAAGTATTTAAGGCAGCTAGATGCTCCCTAACCATTTCCTTACTTATTCTGGACTGGCAGTTCCCCCTTCCTTCATTTGCCCTGTATTCTTCAGTTTGTATACAGCTCGCCTTACGATTAAAGACCGACGCAAAGTGAGAGTTGAGTAATTCTGCTTTGTCTTCATCCCTTGTTAAGGCTTGACCATCTTCCCCTAACAATGAGCTTACCCCATCCCTGTTCTTCTTTTTGCTCTGAACATAGGCATAGAATTTTTTCTTGTTATTTTTAGCATCCCTCACAAGCCTCAGCTCCATATGCACTTTAGCCTTTCTGACACCATCCCTACAGATTCAAGCCTGCTTCTTGTACTCACCCTCAGTAATCTGACCCTCCTTCCATTTTCTGTACATTTCCCTTTTTAGTCTCAGCTCTTCAGAGAGTTCCTTGTTCAACCACCTCAGCTTCATTACCCATCTCCCACCTTTCTTTCTTACCAGAACAGTTTGCGATTGTACCTTAAGCACTTCATTTTTCAGTATCACCCATCCTTCTTGTGTAGATTTCCCCCTCAGCATTTCCAGCCATGGAATCCTACCTATTATTTCTCTGAGTTTTTTGAAATCAGCTTTCCTGAAGTCCAGGATACGAGTCCTACTATTTCCTGGTTTCACAGCCTTCTCTATGTCAAATTCCAAGCTGACATGGTCACTATTCCCCAAGGATCCCACAACATTAACTTCATCAATCAGTTCCTCCTTGTTAGTCAGAATTAAATCTAGGATAGCAGATCCTCTGGTTCCCATCTCCACCTTCTGAGAGATGAAGTTGTCTGCAAGACTATTCAAGAATCTGCGGGATGCCCCATGTCTAGCAGAGCTAGATTTCCAGCAAATATCTGGACAGTTGAAATCTCCCATAACCACAACATCCTGTCTCTGTGAAAGTTTAGCAAGCTGTTGTACAAATGCATTATCTCGTTCCTCCAGTTGATTTGGAGGTCTGTAGTATACCCCCACAACAATTTCCCCTTCTTTCCCCCTGCTCTATCCTTACCGACACACTTTCAACAGGGCAACTCTCAAAATCCTGAATTTCACTGCAAGCGTATTCATTTTTGACATATAGTGCTACCCTGCCTCCTTTTTTTATTTATTCTGTTCCATTTGAACAAGGTATATCCTTCAATTGCTGTGCTCCATATATGAGACTCATCCCATCAAGTCTCAGTGATACCTATCAGATCATAATTACTTTCCAGTATTTGAAGTTCAAGTTCCTCCTGTTTATTACCCATACTTCATGCATTAGTATAAAGACATCTCAGATTACAGACATCCTTTCCTACCATAGGTCCCTTCGAATTTACCTGAAAACTACTGAACTCACCTCTCTCCCATTCATTTATTCTCTGGTCACTCCCCTTCTTGACCTTAATGTTGGGGATGTCGTACATCAGGCTTTTTCTTCCCACCTCCATGTCTTTAGTTTAAAGCCTTCCTGATCAGGTTTGCAAGTCTTCCAGCAAAGACATTCCTCCCATTCTTTGTAAGGTGCACCCCATCCGTCGCCAACAGTCCTTCATGTCAGAGGTACATACCATGGTCCAGGAAGCCAAATCCCTCTCAACGGCACCATCTACATAATCAGCCGTTCACCTCCAGTATCCTATTCTCACTTCCAGCTCCATGGCCCTCAACAGGTAAAATGGAGGAGAACACAACCTGAGCCCCCAGATCTTTCACCTTCTTACCAACAGCCTTGTAGTCTTTGGAGATCCATTCAAGGTTTCTTTGGGCCATATCATTTGTTCCCACATGGATTAGCAGGAGCGGGTAGTGATCAGAGGTCTTGACCAGTCTGGGAATTCTCTCAGTCACATCTCGGATACACGCTCCAGGAAGACAACAAACCTCTCGAGATTCCTTGTCCAGTCTGCATACACCTTCTTCCGTCCCTCTCAGTAGGAAGTCACCAACCACCACTACTTGTCTCTTCCTCCATGGGATAGCTTGGTTCCTTCTCTGCCTATGTGCTTGTGTGTCAGTCACATCCTTTTGATCTCGGAGTGTGCTATTCTGATCTTCCATCATCAGAAGTGGCTGATATCAATTTTGCAGCTCCACTGGCTGTGAGTGTTTCCTGATTAACTTACTCCTCAAGGTCACATTCTTCCACTCACCCACCTGTTCCTTGTTACTTCCTTCCTCTTGCTTAGGACTTGCTAGCTCTTGCTGTTCTCTCAGGAGCCCTTCTTCCATTACATCTAAAACGCTTTCTGCCTCCCTGATGTTCCTCAGTGTATAGATTTGTGCCTCGAGTTCTCCCACCTTCTCCTTTAGCATTCTTATAAGCTTGCACTTGCAGCATGTATAATGCATTTCACGGCATGGCAGAAAGATGATCATGGCACAACCCAGGCAGGTCACCAGAATAGATCCTTCATTATCCATCTTCCTAAGAGCAATGCTATCTTCTACAGCCTCAGGAACTTTCCTCAAACTCCGACGTAAACTCTTGTTGTGGTGATGTACCCTGAAAACTTTGAGACTGACCAAATGGCTACCTTACCAGCAAGGGCGTAGACTTTGCAATTTCCCAGGGGGGGCTGGGGCTGGGCCAGAGGCATTGCTAAGTCATTAAAAGAACTGGGACCCAATGACATCATAGGGAGGAGCCAGTGACATCACAGGCCATTGTCACTATCTATGGAGGTGGAACTATGTGGCATTTAGGGAGCGGCTCCCCAGAAAATTAGGGTGGCCTGGGAACCCCCCTAGCAATGCCCTTTGCCTAGGCTAACCCCAGGAACAGATGTCTTCTTAGCACACTGCTTAGAAACTCCACCTTAAAATGCAGCACAGATTCTATTGCTAGGGACTGTTTTTCCACTCTGGGAACTGTCATTACAGTCCTAGAATAGCCTATCTGGGCCCAAAAACCTTATTGGAAAAACCATTCTGCATTTTCTTTGCAACTTTTTTTGGGCTGCAGTGCATTACAGCAGAGCCCATGCAAGTCAATTGGCATTCTTGGCTCCCATTATCTCCAATGGGCCTTCAAGCCTCTCCCATTATTTCCAATGGGCAATCCTGCCATTCCTTTTAGTACATCCCAGTTGGTTGCCCCTTTGAAACTACCACACCATTTTAAGTAACAGCAAAACGAAGAGCATAAACATAGAGTGCACATCACTTACCAATGTTCTCTCTAGACTGCACACAGATCAAAAAGAAATTTTAAAAGGCCCCTGATCTGCATGCCCCCCCATCTTGTTCATGCAGATGGGCTTACAATTTTAAAATGAAATGGAGATTGAAAGAAGAGCTTAGGAGTAGCTGAAGCAGCCCACCCCCCACTACCATGAAAAAAACCCCAACTGTTCTCAATCAAGTATATATAGACCCAAGTAAAATATACCCCTCCCCTCCTCCACCTGGCTGTTGTGCATCCTACATGAAGCAGGGTGATTCAGCAGATGCAAGCCAATGTCAGTGATCTGCATCCACCATCTCACACAGAAGAACCAGAGCTTCCAGTTTCAGCACTGGAGCTAGGGGTGCCAGCCTTCAGGTGGGACTTTGGGATCCCCTGGAATTACAGCTCATTTTCAGACTACAAAAATTAGTTTCCCTGAAGAAAATGGATGTTCTGGAGGGTGGACTCTATGGCATTGTACCCCACTGAGGTCCCAGTTCTCCCCAGGCTCCGCCTCCATCCCCAGATCTCCAGGAGTTACCCAACCTGTTTTGGGCCATCCATCCCCCCCATCCCCCAGAGGTGGACAGGGGGAACCTGGCAACCCTAACTAGGGATGTTTTAACAAGGGAGAGAGGGAGGTGAGAGGTGGAAAGAAAGCAAATAGTTGGGAAGAGAGGAAAGAAGGAAGGAAAGAGGGGGGAGAGGGAGGGGAGAAATAAAAAGAAAGAAAATAGAAATCCCTCTCCATAATTTATCCAGGAGTTCAGGGGAGAGTTGGTCTTGAATGTATGCATTTAAACTCTTTGAGGTTTCACCTGCCCTCCCTCCCCCTCCCTCTCCCCCTCCCCCTGCATGGGCTGTGTGTGCGATTTCAGTGATTGTAAACTGCTGATTCCTGGCTTTCCTAATATCCTCTCTGTGTCAAGGGAAGGGGTGGAGCTCAACAAAGAACTCAGTAGAGTCTCCTCTTGGAGGAAATAAAGGGCTCTGGTTAAGTAGCGAACTTGGGAGCGGGAAAACAACAACAGCGGCACAAGGCCGCAGGAAAGGTGCCCAGGCACCCAGCCTCCCAGAGATCCTCCATGGATGCTGGCCTCCCCACATCCCGACCTCCCTGCATGGCTCTGCAAGGCAAGCTTTGTGTGTGGGGGAAAACAGAAGAACAAGGGCGCAGGGCACCCAGCTTTCCCAAGGCCAGCAATCCTCCATGGATGCCGGCCTCCCCCCAACTTCCTCTCATGGCTCTCTGCAAGGCAAACCTTGCAGAGAGTGGGAGAACAACAGCAGTGGCATGAGGCTGCAGGAAAGGTGCCCAAGAGTCCAGCTGCCCCAAGGTGGGCAATCCTCCATGGATGCCGGCCTCCCCCCCACTTCCCCCACCTCCTGACCTCCCTGCAAGCCTTGTAGGGAGAGAGGAAAAAAACCTAGAAGAACAAGGGCACAGGGAGCCCAGCCTCCCTGAGGCCGGCAATCCTCCAAGGATATCAGCCTCCCCCCCAAATCTCCTCTCATGGCTCTCTGCAAGGCAAGCCTTGAAGGAAGCGGGAAAACAACAGCAGCAGCACAAGGCTGCAGGAAGGTGCTCGGGCACCGAGCCACCCCGAGGCTGGCCTCAGCCAGCCAGCCTGGGCACTCTCTGCCTAGTGCCCACCCCCCACCCCTGAAAACATCCCACCCATCGTTGCTGGAGCCCCAGGACATCTCCTTACCTTTCTGCACAGGAAAGCTGAAAGCACTGAAAACATGTGTAGCCCTTAGCTCCACCAGGCCCAACTGAGGGTTTCTGGGAGATGGGGGTGGGGCTTAGCTTTCAGGAAGCAAGCGCTGAGTTTCCTGCCACCCCACCCGAAGTCTCAGAAAGTGGAAGGAAGAAACCCTCCACTTTCAAAATGGATTGGGGGTGGTGTGGGGTGGTAGTGGCAAGGCTTGTGAGCCTGGTCGCCCGGGGGGGGCTCAGTCACCCCTGGAAAATTTCGGAGGTAGCCTCAGCCCTCAAGCCCCCCTGAAGTTGACACCTATGCTTACCAGCAGTTCTCCTTCCTGAACTCAGTAGCAGCCCTCTACTCAGGTTCCTACAAGGCCTCCAAATACAACCCACAGGCTACGAGCCACAGGGCACAAGCCCTTTGGTTCTTGCCCTTCGGCTCGCACCTCTGGCGAGGAGCAGCCCTTTGTTCCAAAAGGCCCCTTCCTGCTCAGCACAGCAACACACAGCACAATAGGGGGCGGGGCTTGCAATCAACACCACTCCACAGCAACTCACTCAGCTTCCAGCAACCCCCAAAGCACAAACAGCGCCAAACAGATTTAAACAGCAACATTCTCCATCAGGCTACAAAAGAAGCAACCCTCTCTCAGCTCCCACACAGCAGCTAGGAAGGCAAAGGAAGAAAGAAAAATCCCTTACCTTCTATCAGCAACTCACCAGGTGCTCTCCACACCTTGCCTCAGCCCAACTGACTCAGACTTTGGTCTCTGAGAAATGCTTTTAGACATTCTGGTGGGCATCTGATTGGCTGCTGTGTGAAACATGATGCTGCATCATTGGACTGATTCAGCATGACTATTTTACATAGGCATGGGCATCCGGCTATAGCAAATAAATAATTCAGCATAAGAACTGAAAGACCAAAGGCCCTCTAACTCAGCTCTGTCTCCTACAGTGGTCACACACATGCCCCTGGGAAGCTCACAAGCGAAGCACAATAGAAATAACCAGATTCTGTTTGTCTCCAATATTTAATGCCTGGTGCAGCTGTTGGGCTTGCTCTCCCTCTTTCTTGATCCTGGGAAGGTTCTTCCCATTTACTGCTGACCTTGTCTGCTCTTTGTTTCCTTTGATGGATTTGTCCACTTACACGTTCTTATTTGTACATTATTTCTTATTTATTGGATACATTTAGAGTTTCTCAGAAATAAAACACTACAGGTGTGGTACAGGAAACAGAGAGAGCAACACATATGCAAAGAGGGAACTGGCTGCTATCTTCACCACTCTCCTTTAACTTTCAGCTGGGAGCTAGGAAGACAATGCCATGTGAGAGGAGGACCTAGAGGTCCTTCAGCATCAAGACTGGGAAAGTAGACAAGGCCACACTTTATTGCTGAGTTTTACTGCTTTGTTTAAGCTCCTTACAAGCCCTTCTGATACAGTTGAGAGGCGGAGTAGAAATAGTGTAAATAAATAAATCTAATTACTATGTATGCCTGGTGATTGCTTTTGGAACAAGCACAGGAGGTAGACCAGAGAGACTTCAAATGTGAGCTAGATGAAAGCATAATTAAATCCTCACAATTAAAGAAGGTAAGTGATGTAGCAAATAGAGCTGCCCCACACCTGGCAAGCAGCTCCTTACCTGGAGGCAACCTAAAGCTAGGGCTACCAACTGGTCTGGAGAAATATGTCCTGTCCCTTTAACAGAAGCTGAGTCAATACGGCCACATTAGATTATATGATAAAAATTTAATTTATGCTGTTACTTCACATTAGCTAAAAAGTTAAACTAATGACTTTGTTGTGGATTCATGTGGGTAGTCATGTTGGTCTGAAGAAGTGTGCCCGCACACGAAAGCTTATTCTCAGGATTAAACTGTGTTGGTCTTAAAGGTGCTACTGGACTCAAACTTTGCTATGATTGGTGGTGGAAGTGCCATCAAGCTGCAGATGAACCAGTAGAGACAAACGGAGGTAGTTTGCCATTGCCTGCCTCTGGCTAGCAACCCTGGACTTTCTTGGTAGTCTCCCATCCAAACACTAACCAGGGCCAACTCTACTTAGCTTTTGAGACCTGATGAGATAAGGCTAACGTAAGCCTCTGATTTAAATGGGCAACTAAAAATATGATGTATTTTGTATATCTTGTGGCAGTGTACTTAACTAGGCATTTGATGTATTATTGATGTTTTCTTTTAAACATCTAATCTGCCTGACTGTATTATCCTGGGATGTCTCATTTGTAGATAGAGATTTTTGTGTGCCTGTTTGCTTCTCCCCTCCTTTGTTGAAGGACTTTCAGAAAAAAAGCCCAAACACACACAAAAAATCTCCAGCATCCTAAACTGGAAGCTTCCTTAGCACCTGGTGGCTTTCCCTTGGAAAACAATGTAAAATTTTGTAATGTAGAAAGCAGCACAGTGATTACAATTTTAACAAACTAATTCTTTGGCTTCTTGATCCATACCCAACATTTGTTTAAGCATAATGACCTTAGGTCCAGATTTTCATCATAAACATTTAATCTGTTGATTGGAACACCTAGATGCCATCATAATGATGGACAGCAATTAATACCCTATTGCAGGTGTCCCCAAAACGTGCCCAGAGGCACCATGGAATAGCCAGGAGAAGGAGCATTTTTTTCCCTTTTCCTTCTGCATAACTGCATTAGATGCCTGCATAATGAAGGCAGACATTGCCAGTATACACATTGTTAGCTCAATATATATTCTTATTTTGTGTGTATGTAAGAAAATATTTTAAAACACTGAGTTAATTAAAAAAAAATCCCATTAAACAGAGCTTCTCCCTGAAACCTACTATCAGAGTTATGCATAGCCTTACTCTGTTGCATTCTGTGGTTGGCTCCACCTTCTATGGCAGCCATTTTGTGGTTGCACCCACCACTCTGTGTCAGTATTCCAAAGATGCCCACGTGCTGAAAAAGGCCTCTGCTTCCCTCCTCTGTACACCAATCATTTTCATACATTTGGTAATGTGGAAGGCCTATAATGACCTCACAGCACAATAAGTTAGACTTCACAATAGTAAACGAAAGGGCAGGCAGCATGTCCTTCTGCTATAAGATAACTGTCAGTTATTTCACCAGCAGCTTAAATATATGCCCTCTGTATAGCTAGGGTGGCCAGGTCCCATTCTCTCCCCCATGTGGGGAGTTGGGGGGGTGCCAGGAGGGGATGGGGCTATCCCTGATGCAATGACATCACACAAAGTAACATAATCGCATCAGGAACACAGTGCCCTGCATGCACACCCTCCCCACTTTCCCCCAACCATTTAAAGGGAACTTTCCCTTTAAATGGTTGAGGTGGAAACAGGAGCCGCCAGCTCCTGCCCTGCAGGCGGTGAATTCGCTGCTTGCAGGGCAGGAGTGGGTAGCTGCTGCTTCAAAAGAGCCAGCTGGCTGGCATCTGGGGGGAGCCAGAAAAGTCGGGGATCCCCCACTCCCACCTGGGGACTGGCATCCCATGGATAGCTATAATGAAAGTACTAGAGTAGTTTTCTGAAGAACTAGGAACAGATTATTTTAGCCCTCACTGTGGCATATGACAGGAGAGAGATATACCTTGCTTAGAAGGATGCATCCTCGATGGTTAAAGCTTTTCCCCATGCTGTTACCAGAGCTACTCCCTCAATACAAACAGAGCTGGAATATGCAGTCCACAAATATATGTTTATGCTGCCACATCATGTGGCTTCTTTCTCTGACCCTCTATGGCAGGGGTCCTCAGTGTGGTGCCCATGGGTGCCATGATGCCCACCAACACCTTTCCTGGTGCCTGCCAAGTGTTTTTAGAAAATGGGCAGGGCCAGGTGGGGCTTCTGCCGAGGAAGGCTTCTGATGAGCAACTGGAGATTTGATTGGCTGTCCAATTTTTTTAATAAAATTGTTTTGGCACCAGCTGCCACCACAGCATAAGGATCTTCACTGTGTTAATGAAGGTAAGCTGTGGGAGTCATTTTGTGGCTGTGCCCACCACACTGTGTCAGAATTCCAAAGTTGACCACATGCTCAAATAGGTTGCAGACCCCTATTATACATCTTTTTATAGATACCTGTAGTACTATGCCAGTCAAAAAATCTAATCTGCCATCATACAATGTAACAGAGAGGAAGTGTATATGGATTACATGTTAAGAGTCAAGAGAACATCAGTAGTTCCTGTATGCAGAAGAACATTTGGGAAGTTTTGATCAGCCTCTTCCACAAACTGCAGCATGGACCACATAGCCAGAGCATCCAAGATAGCAGAAACAGGCTTAGACAACGAGAAGACAAAGTAAAAGTGCTACAGAAACCAATGTACTTTAAGAGGTTTTTCAAAAAATATCCATATGGAACCAAATAGATTAGGCATTGATCAAGAAGAGCCCTGCTTAGTTTCCATCCTCTATTCCACTATGCTAAATGCTGATTGGAGTAAAGATAACAAGAGTTTGAAGAACTGCTGGGCATCCAGAAAAGAAAAGCTTCACACAGCCCATTTTTTTCCCAGACTTGCAAAATTCCTTTTAACAATTTACTACTTCAGCTTTACATGCCCACCCACTGTCATAACCTTAATGATAATGAACATACTAATTATAGTTTATGCACCCATCAAAATTATTTACCTCAGGGAAGTGGGTGAGATGCATTTTGCCAAGTCTGAATTAAGTGGATAAATTGATGACTATCAAGAAACTTTATAAGGGAAAGGAAGGAGTGTCTGTACAAATAATTGGACTGGGACTTTGCAAGTTATCTATTGAGAAAAATACTGCTATTTTCTGTTGCAGAAAGATACCTAATAATATAATAGATCAATAGGAAATGGAAGCAAGGCTTTAAAAATCCTATAATGCAATTAATTTCTGGTTCCTAAACACATACTTTTAGAATCAGAAACAACATTGTAAACGTAAGGAATAGACTGTAGAATTACAAACGGTAAAAAAAGAAAGAAAAAGCACCCCAAAAAGAGAGGGGAACACTTCACAACTGCAAGAAAATGGAAAATGTAGACAGAGAAGATCTGCATTTGTAAGTACCCAGGACTCATGTTTCATAGTTTCCAACCCAATATTCTTAAGAGGACAAAAATCCATCAGCAATTCAAAGTGCTTACATGTGCACACACAATGCGATCTAGCCAGTACATCACATTGGTTCTCATTTTAATGCCCTCTTTCCACTCAATCAGGGTCCCCAAGGTGGTGCACATAATAATATTAAAACATTTGAACAATTAAAAAAAAATCAAACAATAAAAAAACAGGGAGGAGGACCAGTAACAGTTATTGGGGTTATGCCAAATGAAACAAAAAAGTCTTCATCCATTGGTGGAAGAGTAATCTCCCAGGGCAGGGAGTTTCAAAGTTTTGGTGCCCTGACCGAGAAAGCCCTTCTTGGGTTGCCACCCATCTGGCCTCAGATCATGTGGGAAACTGAAGCAGGGCCTCCAAAGCATATGTTCATATGGGAGAAGGCAGTCATTGAGGTATGTTGATCCCAGGCTGTACAGGGCTTGAAAGATCAGTACCAGAGGACAGTATGCTAACACAGAAAGGTGACTTATAGAGGGAGAAACTTCAGGTGACTCAGCAAGTAAGCTACGCCATGTTCTGTTGTGAAGATAAACTAGCAGTAAGGGTTGAAAAAAATGTTCCCCTAACCCCAAATGAATAATAAAACTTCTGAAGTGAAGGAAAATTAATCTACAGAATCATTTTAGAAGAGGTTGTATTTGGATGCTCCTTGTGTTATTAAAATCTTGTACCTACTTTTAGAATTTCTTGAAATTCCAGAAATGTTTAAAAAACAAAACAAAGTGGATTCGATTTCCGGTTTGGCAGACTGATGGCAGCTGTTTTTCCCAGCTCCCAGGGACACAGACTGCAAACCAGCAGGTAGAGAGGGGGTGCGATCGTACGCATCCCCCCAGAGCTCGTGGGATGATATGATATGATATGATATGATATGATATGATATGATATGATATGATATGATATGATATGATATGATATGATATGATATAGAGGTTCCAGTCCTTAAGACACTCATTTATGAAAGGATCCATTGAGTGTTATAGAAAGTTCTTGTTATAAGTACTTTCAGGATTAGACTTAAGTTTTGGTGATAGTCACCGTCCCCAAACATTGTTTCGGGGACTCTGAACAGGGCCAGATTCATGCTGAATTTTGGCTCATGAACTGTTTTGTGCCCATCCCTAGTAGGTAATACAGTTTTACTGTATGCTGTATGTTTTTAACCTTGGAATTATAAGCCTTCTTAAGCCACAAGGGAAAGGTGAGGTATAAATATTTTAATAAATAAAAGAATGAAGGCATCCTCCCACAAAAAAAATTAGTTTTATACATCTAGTCTGATAACAGATTCTGTCATTTTGGTTGGTCTTAATAAAAGGTACTGCTTGGCTCTCGATTTCCGGTTTGGCAACCGTTTCTCCCGGCTCCTGGGGACACGGACTGCAAACCAGCGGGTAGAGAGGGGGTGCAATCATACACATCCCCCCAGGGCTCAAGGGATGGGCCCTGAGTCAGGGGGCGCTGAGGTTCACCACCATCCCGGCTTCTAGCCTGGGGGTGGGGGCATCTTTTTGCCCCGATGGTCTCTCAGCTGTGTTCCAGTATTGGTCGAGGCTTCACATACTGGACCAAGCAAGTGGTGATCAAGTTCTAATTAAATGACTGGCTGAGTCGATGAAGTAACTGAAGAAGAGTGAGTAAAAGTTATGAAGCATTAGAGGGAAACGAAGTTTATCCCTGTAAGTATGGGGGGGAGGTAACTGCAGACCCCCCCTGGATGACCAGATAAAAGAAATTAATTACTACAGGATAAATGGAGCTTGAAGGGACTGTGATGGAGGAGTGCTGAGATTTAAGAACTGAGTAATAGATAAGCAAACATTCGGGACTTTAAGAACAGTATCTGAAAATATACACCATCTGGCTGGCTAGAAATGGCTAGAAGGAAGAATCAGAAGTTTTCTTTTTAAAGACTGTTAACATCACAGTAAGAGTCAGAGTGAAGCAAAGTCTACCCCCCCCAAAAAAAAAAGAGAGAAGCAGGGGGAAGGGAACTCCCTCCCCCGTATAACAATGTAAAAATAAAGCTCCTAAGGGGGTAGATGGAGTGAAAAGAGAGAAAGGATTGAATGGGAAAACTTACGAGTGTTGACGTGCTCTCATGAATGGCAGCTGTAAATACAGCAGAACTTTCCTCTAGCAGACAGAGGGTGGGAAACCCCCGCTTGAAAGACAAAGTAACTATGTAAACAGTTGAAAACAGGCATTGGAAATCATCCTTTTTCTTTTTAAAGAGACTTTATACATCTCCGTGAGTGGTGGCTGTGAAGTGTGGCAAAACTTTGTTTAAATAGAGGGGGGGGAACCTCCCTTTAAAAATAAAATACTTTGGAATCAACTTGAAATACTCTGGATAGACCTAGAGAAACACTAGAGGTAGCAGAACAATCTGACAGATTTATGGGACCCTGGCAATTTGGTAATAAAAAGAAGATAAACAGATCCCTCTGAAAATGGTGCCTGTTGCGTCGAAAGAATTAAAACAAAACTGAATCTTCTTTAGGAAGTCGAAAGCTTAACTGAACAATAAACTCTACTGAGAAAGACTGGCAGAGCAGCAAGGCAGCTACATCCTCCTTCGACAAGCGGGGCGGGGGGGAGGAAATTCTCCTCCCAAAAATAAAGTTACTATGTACTTTGATGGGGGGACGGAGCTAATGAAATCTTGGGTGAAAGGTGGCTATGTGGGTTAATTGTTCAGGAGACAGCGGATTACTAGAAGACATCAACAATATGGACTGTGAGCTGAAGAAGATCGAGAGAAGATGATTCTCCAGCGAAGATTTTTGGAGATAAGGCTTTTGGTTAAGGGGGGATGTATGGATAAAATAAGGGTGAAGGGCTCATATAGAAAAGATGGATGTTTGATGATAATTGTTTAAATGAAATTTAAATGTATTTTATCAACCTAGATTAGTATTATAAATGGAAGAGGTGATGGGGATGTTATTGGATGCCTATTTAGGATCTTTTTTTGTGTGTGTTTTTCAATAAGAGTGTAAATGGAGTGAGCTTTTAGAAGAAGTATATTCAAGCCTAATTTTGATGTATTTAGTAATTTCTAAATAATTTTAGATGTTGGGAGGATCGCAGGTAATGGTCGGTTAAAACTTTTTAAACAGCCATATGGACAGAATGTAATAGCCAGATGGGCAGAAATTATTGTTATCAGATGATGAGGATGCCTGATGTTTGCATAAAAAAAATTTAAGTGTATTACAGAAGTATACTCCAAACAGTCAGTATGAGCTAGAGCTTCTATAAGCGATTTATTCAGCTGTCACCTTCAAGGTTAACAACTGAAGGTTTTTCTTATTGTCATATTTGTAAGCATTGTAAATGATCACCACACCTTGGACTTTCTTTTCTATCTCCCCTTCTTGTAGTATGTATTAGTACCCCTCCCCTTTTCTGTAGTTTTTTAGAAAATGCAATAAAAAATCCCCTTCGGGGGGCCAAAAAAAAATGTCATATAAGGGGAGGAAGGAGAGAGGCTTCTGGGATGCTACCTGCTTTCTACTACCTGGCCCTTTAAGATGGCATGATCTGTCATTCCTTGGAGCTTTTGGCTCTTCCACAGATAACAAGACTATTTAAATAGGCACCTGGGCTGAGGTGTGAGCCAAAGGGCTCCTGTCCTGTGGCTCACAGCCTGGATACCAGATAAACTTCAAAGAACTGGATGTGACAATCTGGAGAATCCTGCTTCCTGCATGTGAAGAGAAGCTGAACCATTTTTATACGGGGGGGTATCTTATATAGTCTATCTTATACCAGGTGAGAGCTGGTTGTCTTTGTGTTTTTGTCCTGCCCAGAATCAGGTGGGAGCTGATCTCTGGACTTGTTTGTCCTATCCAGATCCAGATGAGAGCTGGTATCTGGACTGTTATTTTTAAGTCTGCTTGTCTGTCTTTGTCTCACTTGTTGGCTGGATAAGTCTGAGTGAGCAGAATAGAAAGGGGAATGGTGCCATGATCAACAGGGTATGTGGTAGGGGAAGATATGGTGGTGGGAGAACAGGCTAGGTTAAGGGGAAGGGACAGCAGACACTTGCATGCTGTTGCCTTTTCTGGTTCTTCTTCTAGCCAGCATGATGCTGGTGACCATGCTGGGCTATAAAATCACACCTTAAATTCAAGGTCTGTTACTGGTAAAGCAGCAACCATCATGACCTGGCATGTATCACTGAGACCTGGCTGGCAGAAGGGGGAGGAGTTAACCTCTCCCAACTATGCCCCCAGGGTATTCAGTGATGCATCAGCATGGCCTGGCAGACAGGGAGGTAATGTGGCTGTAGTCTATTGGGATTCTATCCCCCAGCTCAATGCCCTGTCCAGGGCTCTGCTGGGTTTCAGAGTATGTATCTAGCGCTGGACGTGCAAGACAGGTTTGAGATTCTGTTGATGTACCACCACCCCACTGCTCAACTGTCTCCTTGCCTGAGCTTGTGGAGGCAGTCTTGAAGGCGGTGTTGAGAACTCCTAAACTAGTTGTCTTGGGGGACTTCAACATCCATGCCAAGGCTACCTTGTTAGGAGAGGCTCGGGATTTCATGGTCTTCATTACAACCATGGGCCTGTCTCAAGTAATAATAGGCCCCACAAACTGTGCAGATCATACTCTCAATCTAGTGTATTATTCTAGACAGGAAGAAGGTAAAGGTGGTAGAATTGAAAACAGTCCTCTTGTCATAGACAGATTAACACTTCCTGGGGTTTGGATTTATAGGAGTACCACGACCCCATGGGATGGGGGATCAATTAAGAAGATTTGTCTGATGGATCCGACAGGTTTGGGGACAGCGTTAGGGGACTTTCCTGCTGATATGGTCGGCACTCCTGCTGATGCCTTGGTTGACCTCTGGAATGGGGAAATGAATTGGGTAATAGACATGCTAGGTGCCTCTCTCAGGTCTAAGAGCCCAGGTAGCCCCTCGGTTTACTGAGGGGCCACAGACGATGAAAAGACAGGGGAGACTGCTAGAGTAACAATGGAGAAAGGCTTCAAATGAATCCAAGAAGACACAGGCTAGAGGTCACTCTAAAACCTACTCCATGGTGGTGATGACAGCAAAGAAACAATATTTTTCTACCACCACTGCATTGGTGCAGTGCAGACCTGCAGAACTCTTCCAGGAGGTCAAGGGCCTATTGAGTTCTGGGTGGCAGGAGGAAGTGGACATAATCCTCTGGATTATCTGTAATATAGTGACACCCTTCCCATGCCATGTTCAGAGGACTGAATCAGATTGGGGGGGGGGGACATTCTGTGACTTATAAAAAAGTACCAATGCTGGAAATGCCATAATTCTCTACTCAAGCCGATGGGCTGATATCTATCCAAAATGCTCTGCTCAGATGAGAAACACAGACAGTGAGAAAGACAGAGGCCCTACTCTGTGTCAAGGCCAAGCTAAATTACAAAAGGTTTCCAGAATATCACTTTTATACTGGAAAAGAATTAAGTAATATGGGATGTTTCGGCATTGTGGAATTCATCATACTTCCGGCCATCACACTCTGTTAAGAACAAACTAACAAGTGCAATTGTGCTAAATCTGAAAGTGCTGCAGGTGTAACTTTTTGTAACAGAATGCAAGATCCACAGGGATTCCATTCGGAAATGGCAATCAGGCTGATGCTCTCCCTGGATTTCAAGCCACATGGGATTATTTATGAGGAGTACTCATTCCCCAAACTGAAACCCGAGAAGACAACCACAAGAAGGCCCAAGGGGAGATTTGAACAGAAAGATGCTGTTGCAAAGGCCCCAATATGAGACAAGAGGAAAAACATGTTTTTAGAAAGATACAAATTATTTGGACCCTTTTGAAAATTTCTTAACACAACAGAAAATGGGTTCAAACTGGGACATTCCTTTCTTACTCATCCATAATGAGAACTGTTTCCACTTCTAGAGATATGACATTCCAGTTATGAGCCACATGAAAAGCTTTTTGTGTAAAGCAGCATGCTTCCGTCTTTCCAGTCACATGGAACTTGCCATGTGGAATGGCATTCATGCAGTTGGTTCCATTTTGAACAGACTTAAAATCACCTACTGCAGCCACATGATGAAGTTCCAGGATCATGCATTGTAGTTAGGGATGTCTTTATGGAATAAAAGATGTCACAGTAGATCAAGCAATTATAGTATCTTCCATGACCTATTTGTTGTACAGCTTGTTCTAGTCTGGGCTGGCCAGCTGGTTCTTTCATAAAAGGCAGATTGCTGTCCCAAAGGCTCAGTTTTACAGTATGTTGTCCCAAATGCTCCAGCCAAAGATTAAAAGATTTCCTTTGTTAAAAAGGGATGGAGCTGGATTACTGGAAGACTCTACAATGGGTGCTTCAATTACCAAGAAATTCAGAAACTACAATATATGTTTGTAGTAATTGGTTTCGCAAATGGATATACTAGATGAGACTCATACATTTTCCCAATTGAACTGTGAAAGGCTAGTTATTCTCATTAGATCCAAAATTCAGGGACAAAGAATACAATGTATCTTTATTACAGATGATACTTGGGGCATCACAACAATACCTTGATATGGAAACAATTAATAAGAATCCTTGACACAGAGAGTACTCTGTGTTATGCCTCTGAGGATGCCAATCACAGCTACTGGCGAAACGTCAGGTCCTACAGTGCCAAGACCACGGCCACACAACCTGGAAAATCTAAAGCAGCTAATGAACTCTGGCCATGAAAGCCTTCAACAACATAAAGAATCCTTAATTTTAAAAGATGGCAATAGCCTCTGAGTTTTCAAACTGAGTGGTAGAGCTGTTAAATTAAACTTGATTTCCCACTGTTACCACCTAAGTTCTTGTGTGCACCTTGGCCTAGATGAAGTGCAGAACTCCTCTCACTGCCTCCAGCTAAATATGGCATGGGTAGGCTCTTGCTGCATTTATTGACATGACTGATATTGCTGGGAGGCAATAGATCAACTGTTCACATTTGTAGAATGTTTTACTAGTCTACCATTGAGAACATTCAAGTACAACATCTCTTGTCCTCTGATGTGCCTAACACCCAAATCCCGAACACGATAGGCTATCTGAACAGTTTTTAAAGTTAATACTTGTCTTTATCCAGAATTCAGAGGATGATTAATTAAGGTGGCCTTTGTGAAGCTATACTGTAATCATGGGACTTGTGAAAGTTTTGCCTACATTATACTGAAGCCTTGGTGCAAGACAGTTCCTCAGACACAATATGAGGGAACCAAGTCTATTTCACAGCATTGAGAGAACACTGATGGGTCACTGGGTAATCACCATTCTGTGATGGATCGGTGATCTCTTGCTCTGCATATTTCTTGTCAGAAAATAAAATAATTAAAAATACCCTCTTACTAAGAGTACCAACTATATTGATTACAACCCTATTCATACTTACTTGAGGACGACACAGAAAACAAAATAGGACTTACTTCTCAGTAAATATGTAGATCATATTGCAGCTTTCCAATCTTATGTACATTTAATTGGGATAAAACTCTGAATCAATGTGGATTGCATTTCTAAGTAAATGCATTTAAAAACAGGCTGTAGTGCAATGTTTTTGTAAATGTGATGAACAACAGTCTTCACATGAACTCTCCATCTGCCAAAGGATGCTTTAAACATAAACTAATCCAATGCAAACTTACATAGCAGCTGGCTATGAATTAAGGCCCAATTCACCCATTAAAAGGGCAAATAATCAGCTGCTTACAAACTGGCACAATAGGTTTACTTGTGTGAACAATGTAACATGTGAAGAAATAGCTCATACAACTACAGCAGCAAGTTCTGTGGACAGGGAGCTTGAAAATGTATGTTTCTGTTAATGGGTTGCTGCTTCGGTATTTCACAAATATCCTCCCTGTCTACGGCACTGTTTAACAGGTTGCACTTACATGTAACTATTGTTCATTGAGTCATCCTCTGTGCAGTCACACACTGGGAATTATACAAGCACAGGTCAGCCACAGAGAAGACTCTAGTGCATCTCCAAGCATGAGGAAACACTTCTGCCTCCCCATAAAGGGTTTTCAGTGCAATCCTAAACAGAATTAAACACTTCTAAGCCCATTGATAACTTACTTCAATGGACTCTGAAAGCCGTAACTCTGCTTAGGATGGCACTGTTTCCTATCCTTTCCATCATGTCATAAGGGAGAGGTCCTCCTTTGCTGCTGAAGGAATTCACAATGTAGTAGGAGGAAGGAGTATGTAACTGCACAGAGGAACACTTAATGAACAACAGTTACAGGTAAATGAAGCCCTGTCTTCTTGATTGAGTTCCACATTGAAAGACTAGCAGAGCAATCTCTCGTTAGGACTACACTGTACTAAATTTACTAATCCTGGATCGAGGGTGTGAAGCTCTTAGCTGAACCACTTTCCTAACATGCACTTCCTTTCTAGCGTTAACATCACAGCAATACCTGGTAAACGTTGAAGCAGACAACCATGTTGCCATACCACAAATGTCCTCAACTGGAGCTTCTCTGAGAAAAGCAACAGAGGAGGCTTGAGCTATGAAGGAATGCACATTCCCCTAGAAAGGACACTGCACACCTGCCAATTCATGGTGTTTAATTGCCAAAGCTATCCACTGAAAGACTGCTTGGGTAGATGTATGAATGCCTCCTTTTTTCACCCCCATAACAGAGAAAACAGTGAGAGAATTTCTTGAATGAGGGCACTTCTGTAAAAAAAATAAGGTTGTAGTATAATGGAACTGATACTGCTTTTATAAAGGGAATAGGATTGCAGTCT
This sequence comes from Gekko gecko, assembly GCA_029375565.1. Taxonomy (NCBI): domain Eukaryota; kingdom Metazoa; phylum Chordata; class Lepidosauria; order Squamata; family Gekkonidae; genus Gekko; species Gekko gecko. Next base: position 156,810,329 of record JAPDNY010000003.1, on the reverse strand, counting down.
ATTCTACTGTCCATTATATGTATAACCTTAACTTAGTGCACTGTTTTCTACTTTCATCATGATCCCATTTTTTTGTACTGTTCATATCATGTCTGATACTTCTCTTGGCATCATTTTTAAATTTTGTGATCAAAGTTACTTGATCGCATTGTCTTACATTGTCCTAACCCGCCTTGAGTCTCAGCAAGAAAAGCAGGCTATAAATTAAGTAAATGCATAAAATAAATTTTGTTCTGTTCATACAAAACAAATACAGCTTTTCTGATGTCTCAAATATGTAGACATATTTGTCATCAGAAGGATGCAAATGGAAGTAGGAAAAAATACAGGCTACAAAATATTTTGGTCAATGTAAAAATGTGAGAACACCTTTCACAAGAATTCCAAAGAAAGGCACAAAACAAACAAGTTGATCTTTATGAACTTTGTTAAATGGAGGATCATCCTTGAGCACTGATAACTCACTAACACTCCCCTCCCCCTGTCAAATCTCAGAAGCTAAGTAGGGTCGACCTTGGCTAGTATTTGGAAGAGCAAACTCCAGTGAATACCAGTGTTGTGACGCAGAGGCAGACAATGACAAACCACCTCTGAAATGTCTCTCAATTTAAAAACAAGTCTAGCTCACCACCTAGTGGTGCATAATGCTAAAGAACTTCTGGTTGCCAGACAATCTTAGAATATCCTGGCTATTCTACACACAATGGCATACGATAATTAATGAATTCCCCCCTTCCCAGTCAATGTGACTGCTACCAAATGTTCAGTTTAGGGGGAAAAAATCTTCCCTGAGGAAAGAGGAGTACAATGTTGTTGTTCAGTCGCACAGTCAAGCCCGACTCTTCGCGATCCCATGGACCACATCACGCCAGGCCCTCCTGTCCCCCAGAGTGTGCTCAACTTAACGTTCATTGCATCAATAACACTGTCTAACCATCTCATCCTTTGCCGTCCCCTTCTTTTACCTTCAATCTTTCCCTCCACATTTGGCAGCCAAAGTGTTTGAGCTTCAGCTTCAGTATCTGGCCTTCCAGGAAACAGGATGGACCAAAAAAGCCTTTAACAATATCTAAAAACCTGGCCCAAACTGTAAACCTGGTCTAATGTGAAGTGCAGGATCTTCACTTGGACAGCCTTCTAACTTCTTCTTTAACCTTTCTTACACCCACAGAAAATACAGATCTGCTGAGTGAATGATCAGGCAGCAAGAGGTACAGGTTGCCATTCTCAAGATGGGGCCTAGAATTCTCCCAGAATTACAACAGATGTCCAGACTACAGAGATCAGTTCCCCTGGAGGAAATGGCAGTTCTGTGGCATTACATCCATGTGAAGCTCCCTCCACAGACACTGCTACCAAATCTACAGAAATTTCCCAAGCCAAAGTTCAATGTAGTAATGGAATATTGTGGTGCAGAGGCATATCAGACAATACTGGATCATCCTGCACTGGTAAACAAATGAAACATCCTGTTACTTGTTTCATTAATGTGGTGAACCAAGTCTGACATGACCAGAATGGTGTAGTTAGAATGTACTCTCTTTTCATTTTGCATAGATTCCTGCCTATCAGGAAAGGTGAAAAAACATAGAAGAGAGTTCCCATTCAGAGTATATATAAAGTGGGTCTGTGCCCCCAGGAACAGAACAAAAATCCTCTTTGGGCAAATGTCCATTAATGACTGACCTTTATAATGTCTTAAAGCGTGAGCCCTAACATTGTCCAACATGGTCTGAGGCACTCCCAAATAACTACAGCCTCTTTGCAAAGTGTCTGTGATAATGTTCTCCCTGCTTGTTGATATAAATGCTTTGCATGAGTAGATGCTGTGGCTTTTGGAACAATCCTTCCTGAGCCATGCCTGCACTGTGGCAGCCAGCCACCGCATGACTAGGGTGGTGCTAGTCCATTCCCTAAAGGCATAACATATGCAGCAGCCAGCAGACAAAGTTGGTGCATTTGCAGTCTTTTCTATTTGTAAGCTGGGTATCATCTATACAACTGCACAGTGGCAGCCAGTGGAAGTGCTGTGTGGAGTCACTGGCACTATGATGGACAGGGCTGCCATAACCAATCAGTGGCCAAATGGCATGGGGGTGCAGTCCAGCATGCATCACAGGCAGTTGGCAGAGAGGGGCAGGCCAGAAGCTGCAGAAGTCCTGCTCGTTTCCAGAAGCACAGCCTCCACTCACTTAAAGGAACCAACTCCATTCAGCAGATCTGGGAACCCAATAGTGAGGAAAGGGTTTGAAGGATCCTTTAAATGCTTTGGATAAGAAGTGGATGGGGGGCCCCACCCACCTGCAATCCAATCCACAAATTCACTTCTTCTCCGAAACATTTAAAGGGATTCTTTAAATGCTTTTGAGAAGTGGGCTGTGGTGCACGCCTCTCTCCAACCCTCCTGCAAAATTTAAAGGGCCCTCCAATCAGCTGAAGAGCCCTTTAAATCTTACAGGAGGGGAGGGAGAGGAGTGGCTGTCAGCAGTCAGGCTTGAGGGTGAGACTTCCCCTGCTGGCCAGCTGGCTGGCAGCGAATTGAAGCCCCCAAAACCAGGGGAACCCCCGCTGGGACCTGGAGAATGGCAATCCTACAAGAGTGTGCTGTTGTAACTTATTTTCAGAGATTTCTAGATCTTTTCAGTAAGAGGTATTTTGCTTAGTATATTTCAGCAATTTCAATATTACTTCACAGAGTTTCCTTGAGATTTGCTCTTTCTTAGAGTATCTAACTTTCTCCCTTTTGAAAACACAGTTTTCCACTAACTCCTGAGGTGTCTAAAGCTTATTCCCTTCATTTATTCCCTTCACCCTTCACTTCAGCTTATTTTCCTCAGAGCTCAAACCCTTTTCAACTGAGAGGAATTATTCTTCTTTTCCCTAAGTAGAAATAACCCTTTTCTGTTTGGCTTGATTGGGAGTTACAGCCGAACAACCTAATCACCCTTGCCAAATCTCTCTTTCAGTACTGACATCTGTATAAAGCAGGTTTTTTTAGCTTTCTAGACTTAGAATCACAATTCTCCCTCAGAGTAGTTCTTATTCAATTAGGGCAAAGGAGTTTATTCTCTTCTCTCAGAAGAAGAACCTGTCTGACCAATCCTGTTAGAACTACTGACTCCAGCTGTCTATTCCTCTATCATCTGGTCTCTAAAATTTGACCTAATATGGGGTACAGAAGATCCTGACGGGACACCAAGTAGAGAGGGCAGTGGGGGAGGACATGTGCAACAGTTTCAACACAGTTCATACAAGGACACAGGCCCATAGCCTGCGTGGGGCCCTGGGGGCCCGCCCCCCCACACGGGTTTTGTGAGCCCACTCCCCGATCCTCTGCTCCCCCTACTCCCCCCTCCCCCAGCCCTTGCCGGAGACTGGCTGAGGCAACCTTCCCCTGCGCTGACTCTTGCGCTCGCTGGCACCTCTCCTCTCCTCCTCCCCCCCAACCTGCCCGGCCGCCCGCGGAGGGAGCGCACTCTGCACCGCGCTGGGCACTCAGGCCACTGGCAAGCGGCGGTCGGCCGAGGACTTCCAGCAGCAGGCGCCTCCGCCTCCTCCTCCTGCAAGGAGAGTCTGGTCGGCTCTGGACGGCGTCCATGCCACGGAGGCACCCCAGAGCCTGCCTGCCTACAACTGTGCCCGGCTGTAGCCACCTCGCCCGCTAGGAACCAGCCTTCCCCGTTGCCGCCGCGCCTGCTGCTGCCGCCGATGGCACCAATTCCGTGTGCGCACTCTCAGGCGCGAGCCGGGTGGAGCCCCGTGAGCCGGGTGGAGCCCCGCGCACCAAGCCAGGCACAGGGCAGGCCAGGCCAGCGGTGGCAGCCACAGGTGAAGCTCCTGCGCCAGACGCGAAGGAAAGAAAGCGAGGGGTGGGGGAGGGGCGACGGGCGGTGTGGTTGGAGGGGGGGCTGCCGGGCCCTCTGCCTCCCTCTGCTCCTCCTCCTCCAGGTCACTCTTCTGGCCTCGGTCCCAGCGTCGGAAGGGGGGCAGGCTGGGCTGGGCCTGGTTGCGGGTGTGCGCCGCGGGGGTCTCCGGGAGGGGTCCGGGTCGGGTCCAAAAGTGCCGAGCTCCGCTGCGCCCTGGAATTGGCCAGCCCCGCCAAGCCATCTCCTGCAGGGCCGCCGGCCGGGCTGCCTGTCCCTACTGCATCCCGTCGCTGGGTGTCTGAGGCCAAGGCCGGGGCTGCGGCGAGGCGGGGCAGAGGGTGGCCGCCTGCTTTCTAGCCACTGGGAGACAGCCTGGGGATGGGTGTCATGCCTTGGGACTGTCGGCACCTCGTCCGGGCACAGCTCCTTTTCATCCCACACTAAGAGAGGGAGGTGAGAGGCTTGACTCCCCTTGAAGGCCTTCCTTACCGCGCATCCCCACTCCTGCCCTCCTCCTGCTCCAGTCAGGTGCTGCAGCGCCTCCAGAGCAAACTAATTTATGTGGCAGCCAAATTGCTCTCTCACAACTTTAATGGCAGTAGCTCACAAAGAAGAAGTTTTGCTCACAAAACTCCACAGCTTAGAGGGAACATTGGTGGTGGGCCCCCTGAGAAAAACATGGGCCCCCTGAGAAAAAAGTTGTTAGCTACCGGCCTGCAAGGACAACAGCTGCTAGGATAAGGAATCCCTTGGAATCTGCCAGATAAGACAGCTGAAGGAAGAACATTTAATCTAGCCAAGGATATGGCTCTATGCAAATTTGGAGCTATGAGTTGATAGAGGTACACTGCTGGAAAGTTGGCATAGGAACAATCCCCAAATTTAAGGGAGAACAGGTTCTGTTAGCCAGGCTATAAAGAGTTTGTAGCTCTGATCCCAATAAACTAGATTTTATTTTTAGAAAGGCCTCAGACTCAGAAAGCATACATAAGGATTCTAGAGATAAATTCAGGGAACTTATTTTGGCTTCAATGTAAGATAGCCAGCTGGAATTAACAGATTCAGAAAGTAGTTGGTACATATAACTGAAAAGGTCAGAGTTGAAATGGAGTCATAGCCAAAATTTAATAGTGTGGATCCATGCCTTAATAGCCAGCAAGTTCTGACCATACTCCAAACATAAAGCGGCATATGGAACACACATAGGTACCCCCATGATCTTTCGCAGAACGGTAGAGTGGACACGTTCAACTGAAATGTCCATTGCATCAATCCAGAGAGGTACCCCATACAGTAATTGAGCTCCTGTTTTAGCATTGAAAGCTTTAAGTGCAGCTGGCACATACTGGTTACCTCGAACAGAAAAATAAAAGCAAGAAATTGCTGCAGCACTAACTTTGGCTACATTAATAGCCATTTTGCGATGGTAGGTCCAAGTAGCATTAGATTGGAAATAAATGCCCAGATATTTGAAATGCTTAACCTGTTCAAGTTTGCTGCCATTAATAATCCACTTATAAGATTTTTGGGAATAAAGAACGACTAATACCTTGGATTTTTCATAATTCAACTCCAATCTGTTAATCATGCAATATTCATGGCAACGGTTCAATAAATGGTTCAATACCAATATGGGAAGTAGACAAAAGAACCGTGTCATCTGCATATAATAACAAGGGAATAAGAGAAGAGTCAAGTCTAGGGCTATGGCCGTCAACTAATGACAAAAAAGGGGCAAGGTCGTTTAACAAAAGGTTAAACAGATGAGGGGTTAAAATGCACCCCTGCTTAACCCCTTTCCTAGTACAGATCTTGGGGGAAAGTCTCCCAGATGAAGAACACCTGACCTGACAGGACGTGGAGGTGTGAAGTCTTTTGATAAGAAATAATAACCTCTTATCCAAAGACATCCCCTCAAGCTTTACCCATAGAAGCTCCCTTGAGACAGAATCGAAAGCCCCTTTAAGGTCCAAAAAGGCAATATACAGTTTAGACCTTTTCCTTCTTACGTATTTATTGATCAAATGAGCAAGGACTTTCCTTCTTATGCATTTATTGATCAAATTATCTTCTGAGTTAAACTCGCCCATTCCCGTCCACTTTAGTTCACTGATTCCCACAATGTCGATGTACAGTCTTGCCATCTCATTTTTTACTACATCCAACTTACCTTGATTCATAGATCTTACATTTCAGGTCCTGTGCAGTGTTGTTCTTTGCAGCATCAGACGTTCCTTTCAGCTGAGCGTCCTTTTGGCTTTGGCCCAGCCACTTCACTCTTTCTAGGGTTACTTGTGCTTGCCCTCTGCTCTTCCCCATTAGCATATTGGACACCTTCCGACCTGAGGGGCTCATCTTCCAGTACCGTATCTTTAGCCTTTTGTTACTGTCCATGGGGTTTTCTTGGCAAAGATACTGGAGTGGATTGCCATTTCCTTCTCCAGAGGATCATGTTTTGTCTGAGTTCTCCAATGTGGCCTGTCTACCCTGGGTGGCCCTCCACGGCATAGCCCGCAGCCTTATCAAACCACGCAAGCCCCCTTGCCATGTCAAGGCAGTGATCCATGAGAGAGCTTTTGTAACTACTGGAGTTTTTAACTATAAGCATGTGTCTAATTACGTGCATGTGTGTTAGTGCCATTAACTAACTTCTAACGCATGGAGACCCTATGAATTAAAGTCCTCCAAAAGGGCCATGTCTTCCTTTATAGAGTCAATCCATCTCAAGTTGCATCTTCCTGTTTTCCTGTTGCCTTCAAGTTTTCCTAGCATTATTGTCTTTTCCAGTAACTCTTGTCATACAGTGACCAAAGTATGATAGCCTCAGTTTATTCACTTTAGCTTCTAGGGAGAGTTAAGGTTTGGTTTGATCTAGAACCCTTTTTGTACTTTTATTTACTTTATTTATAACTAGGAATAAGGCCCATTGTGGAAATAAATACAATGGGCTCTAGAAAGAGGCTCTGGGAGAGTGCCCCGGCTTTGGGCACTCAGTGACAATTTGCTGTGGCAATCTCAGCAGGGTATAATGACAGAATTCACCATTTTCTCCAGAGGAACTGATCTTTGCTACCTGAAGAGCAGTAGTAATTTTGAGTGATCTCCAGCCCACCCCCAAGATTGGTAACAGTGGTTCCCCAGGAGGGAGTGGCTGGTTTGGAGGGTGGAGTCTATGGCATTGTACCTGTCTGAGGTCCCACCCCTCCTCAACATTCACCTTCTCCAGGTTCGACCCCTCAAATCTCCAGGAATTTCCCAACCTGTCTCCTTCCCAGCCAACCATCAACCTACCTTTAGTTTTCCATCTCCTCCCCCCTCCCTCCTAGAGAGCAGTTGAGTGATCGCCAGCCCCCACCTGGAGATTGGCAACAATGGTTCCCCATCAGGGAATGGCTGGATTGGAGAGTGAAGTCTATGGCATCGTACCTGTCTGAGGTGCCACCTCGCCTCAAACCTCACCCTCTCCAGGCTCCATCCCTCAAATCTCCAGGAATTGCCCACCTGGAGTTGGCAACCTGATCAGGACTGGGCCCAATGAGTTTTCTCCCTAAGGCCAACATAGGTATGGAAAGGGTTAAGCTGAAAATCCTTTGTTTTTTTACTCACAGAACCAAGCTTGGCTGCCTACCAACAGTCACTGAGGGGACAGTCCCTCACAGGAGTCAAGAGAACTGTCTTACTCAGGAGACAGAGCTGTCTGCCAGGGGGAGTGGGTGGGGAAGAGGAGCAGACCCAGCACCCGGCCAATGGCACGCGAGTACTCTTGAGTGGCGGCTGATGGGTCAATGGCTGAGGGAGGGCATTTTACAGCCAATGGGAGCGCATGGACTCTTGCGAAACCAAAAGATAAATATTTATAAGGAGAGATTCACCTTTCTCATTGAGACATAACTGTACCTGTATTTCGTACCTGGGAATGCATATGTGAACAGGACACAGCCCTAAGGAAATTCCAGATATGTGTCTGTGTTGCTATGTTTTAATGGGAAACAGTTGCTAGTCTTTTAGACAATTTTCTCCCCTAAAGAATATTTGTCAATTTACCTGTGAGTGCAGGAAGGATTAAGGAAGATATTATTCCACATCAACAAGTTTTGCCTATTTTGGCTGTCACCCCTTCACATCTCCCCCTACTCCACCAATTCATATTTGGCAATTACCATGTTACTTTCCATTCTCACTGAAATAATGTGACCACAGAACTCAAATGACATCAATGAACCTTGAGTAATATTGAATCCCTTTACATGGTCATTTCTTCTAACTATTTTGGAATTTAGTTGTCCAGCTATAATGTACCATTGCAAAAAAGAAGCAAAGGTAAGAAGAGTGGCTCACTCTAGATAACATTTGCTAGGTCTCAGAGCGAACAATATGACTGATGTTCCTGCAGTTTTCTAGCAGGATAGCTCAAGCCACAGATGTACATGCAATCTATAATTTCCTTAATTTTATGTATTTTGAGACTAAAAACTATAATATATGCCTGTCCAGTTGTAGATAGCTACCTTCTTTCTGAAATAAGGTTGTTGTTGTTGTTTGTTTTTAAAATGTGGTTTGATTTTAAAATACTTAGTTTCTTTCAGTATGGTACAGCTTAATAAAGACTGAAATGCCTCTGATGGAGATAAGCCGCATATAAGTTCATTAAAAACATTTAGTAATGCAATCAGTGTTTTATCAAGCCAACCAAAACTCAGAGATGGCCAAGAAATACGTGCCATATATGAGTGGTCTAGATCTGTGGCATCAAACCAGAAATAATATATCCAAGGCCCTCCAGACATACTACACAGATTACACCTGATGTAACTTAGGAACAACATGTTTAAATTATTCGCCCAAGGCTGTGAAGGTTATCAGGATTAGAATTCAGGCACTCCCAGCTCCCACTCCTGTGCTCATTACCACACCCCGTCTCACCAATGCATGGCCTCAGCAAGCACAGCTTTTGTCATCTCTCATTTTTTGCAACTAGAAATTCATGACACACATTTTCTCCAACACAACCTGAGCATTTTGTCTTACTTGCAGGGACTGAATAATTTGAGATCAACAGAAATAAGCAAGGAAGCATGTCACAGCTTGTTGGTTTTAACAGGAAGTTTCCTACAACACAACTAGAACACACGAACTGCAATAATATGATTGTCAGGTTAGCAACTTATATAACAATACACTTCTTTCAAATCCCAGGAGCGGAATGGAAGGAAAAGGAAGGAGAGAAAACTTTATTTCTGGTTCAGATACTGTAATATAGGTACCCCATATACAAAGATTTGTTATGTTCTTTAAATATTTGTTGTGTTCATTAAATGAGAAAAAGCAGGAGAGCATTTTAACTAGGAATGTTACTTCTACAGAATTTATACATATGCCTTTTCAAACATTTTGAAGAGAGGAGGAGAATAGTAAATTATATGTTATTCATTTATATTTAAAACCAGTACATCGGAATGATCTTTCTTTCTCATAATAGCATCTAGGAAATGAAAAGTGGATTTGGATTGTTTATGTACAGAGTTTACCATTATATTTAGAATATATTAGAATAGAAAATCCTGGGAAGTTTGAGGTGTCCCTTTTCTAAACGGGTGTTGAAAGTGTTCACTTTAAAGGGCTAGCAGATTCCTCAGCAGTGGCTTTGCATTGGGACAATAATGCAGAAAATCCAAAAACAAATCAACGGTCCCTTCCCATCCACCTGCAGCCAGAAAACCATGGTTAGGACTCATCTAAGACAGCACTTTGCAAATGGGTTTGGTATTGTCAGGAAGAATACCAGAGGTAAACCAGGATAAATTTTTCTACACGTAACTGTAACACACTAGTTAAAACAGAAGCAGCAAAGAACTAGATTCGGAACTATTTAGTCCTTCATTAAAAAGGCACATACGAACAGACTCTTAGTCAGCAAGATTACGTATTCAATGATTATTCATAAAGGCTAAAGGGTGGGAAAGAAACCCCAAGAAAATAAAAGCAGACTCTCTCTCCTTGGGATTCACTTCAATCCTGTGAGCACTGGGTGTGGAGCACAGCTTTCCCAAAGGCATTCTCCTGCTGTTTCCCAAGAACTTTGTTGTTCTTACAGAACTGACCTTGAAAAGATGGCAAAGGCAAGAACAAGATGCAATGAGCACCTCTTTCACTGCTATAAGGCGAAGAATTTCCATATTTGAAAGCTGTACACAAAAGCTGTATAAGCTGTATACCTGGCCTAGCAGGGGGAAAAGGGGCTTACCAAAAGCATTCAATAGAATTTCTGGATGCTATCCAAAGACAGGAAAGCCAGCTAAAAGATTTCAAGGGACTGGAAAGTCTATGTTTTGAGGCAACCGACACCTACACAAAGATTTCCCCCCTTTGCTCTGCTTTAGTTTTACATGGTAAATAAATCATATCACTTTTCCCAATCAACATAAGCAAAAAGGTGTGATGAAAGTAAATCATGCAGACTTCTTAGATTAATCTTTTTTTTTTCTTCAGAGAAAAAAGAAAAGCTCATGCTTCCCTCCACCCTAAGGAGACAAGTTCCCTAATTAAAAGTTTCATTAGGTAACGATATAAAAGTGTTTTAGAAGTTACACCTAACAGGTGGTTTCTTGTTCAAATAGCTGAGATTTTACCTCATGATCTGTTCTGACTGAGAGCAACTTAAACAAATCTGTTCCACAAAGATGTTTAGTCAAACAAAACTCACAGAGGCCAAATTTACCTTCTTAGCTAGGGAATTTCCCATATTGGTAAAATGACATTAAAACAACAGCACTCCTTTTTTTTGCTCCTGGAGAGTACATTTTAGTTGGCTCTTCTACACTATTTCTAGTTTCACTGCTTCCCAGTTCAGCCTTGGAAATTACTGAGTACTTAATAACATATTAGAATTACCTTTTAGGATTCCAGTTTATAACTTCGAAGAAGAAAAAACAGCAAACTGCATTACAGACTGGCAATACTGACTAGTTAGCACGCAGAATACACTCAAAGTTTGTTACATTTGTTTCTTGCCATTCTACCAAAAAACTAAGCAATAGTATTTTAGCCACACAAGAACCTGGTCAGGTAGATTAGAAAAATAAGGCAGCAGTTCACACATGCATTTGGCCTGGAGTGGGTGAATGCTGGGGTTACTGCTAGATTTGTGGTCTGATCAGTAATACATCAGGTGCTGTTAGTATTAGCTAGCTCCTCCACAAGGATATAAATAAAATGGCCAATATTGTAATGCCTCTTTAATAGATCTATGGTGCGGTTCTGGTCACCATATCTCCAAAAGGACATTGCAGAGCGGGAAAAAGCACAGAGGAGGGCAACCAAGATGATTCCGGCGTTGGAACACCTTCACTACGAGAAAAGGCTGAAGATTCTGGGACTTTTCAGTTTAGAAAAGAGATGACTAAGGGGAGACTTGATAGAGGTTTATAAAATCATGCATGGGGTAGAGAGAGTTGACTAAGAAAAATTTTTCTCCTTTTCCCAAAATACTAGAACTTGAGGGCATCTAAAAAAACTGATGGGCAGTAGTTTCAGAACGGACAAAAGGAAATATTATTTTACACGGAGAGTGATTAAAATGTGAATTTTGCTGCCAGAGGATGTAGTGATGGCCACAGGACTAGAAAGCTTGAAAAAGGGATTAGAGACATTCATGGAGGATTGAAAAAGGGATTAGAGACATTCATGGAGGATAAGTCTATCAATGGCTTCTAGCCATGGTGACTGAAGGGAACTTTCTAGGTTTGCCAGGTTCCCGGTCAGGGTGGAGAATCCCCTGCTTTTGCAGGCTCTGGCCCACCACCAGCCAGTTGGCAGCCGGGGAGAACCCTGCCCCCCAAAACATGTCCCTGTGTGATGTTGACAATGTGCTGACATCACTTCCGGACATGACATCATCGTGTCGGCAATGTTAGGGCAATGCTCTATTTTGGGGGCAAAACTATACAGTTTGTAGCCCTTTTTACCATAGAGTTTTGCCGAAAAAACAGGGCGTTGCCCGGACGTCGCCACTGTGATGACGTCACTTCCGGAAGTCATGTCAGCATTTCGCCGACATCCCCACCTACCCCCAGAATGCTCCCTAACTGAGAACTTCCACATTCAGAGGCACTAATCCTCTGAATCCCAGAGCCAGGAGGCAACATCAGGGGAAGGCCTCAGCCTCTATGCCCTGTTGTTGGCCCTCCAGAGGAACTGGTTGGCCACAGTGTGAGACAGGATGCTGGATTAGATGGACCATTGGTCTGATCCAGCTGAGCTATTCTTATGTTCTTAAGGGTACTGTCTCTGTAACTGCACTAGTTCCCATTATAGTGGTGGCTAGAGTTGCCAGATGCCTACTGTCTGCCAGTGGGGGACTCCTGGCTGTTGCTTGGAGTCTTCTGGAAGTGACATCATCATGCCAGGCATGTCATGTAGCAGATGCTCTAGCATTCAGCCAAAAACTCTATGGTCAGTTTTTAGCCAAATGCTAGAGTGTCCCCTGCACAATGTGCCCAGCGCGATGACATCAACTCCAAGTGACATCATCGTGCTGGGCATGTTGGGTACAGCAGAGATCATCGAAGGCAGGGTTCCCCTGCCAGCCAGCTAGCTGGTGACAAATTGGGGGCTCCGCAATCTGGGGATTTCCTGCCATTCCCGGGAGGGATGGCAACCCTATGAAAAAGCTTGCATGTATAAGTGGACCCTGTACAGCAACTCACTGAGGATTGTTCAGACTTTCCTAGCTAGGAAGGGATCCGAATCTGAGTTTTCAGCTTCCAGTTTGAATACTTGAGCCACTGTAGCACATTGGCTTTTTAAAAAGGAAAACAGTGTTCCACAAGCATGTCATTTCCTCCTCCCCCATTATTTCCTCTTTCCCTTCCCTGAAAACCCCATAGCTTCTCCTTTTCCTGCTTCCTTCTCTTCTTCCATGGTGCTAGCCTCCAGGTGGAGCCTGAAGATCTCTTGGAATCACAACAAAAATCAAAGCTACAGAGATCAGTTCCTAGGATTGCCAGCTCCAGGTTGGGAAATTCCTGGAGATTGTGGGGAAGGAGCCTTGGTTAGGTGAGTTTTGAGGACAGAAGCAACCTCAGCAGGATATAATGCCATAGAATCCACCTTCTGAAGTAGCCATTTTCTCCAGGGGAGCTGATCTCTGTCATCTGGAGATCAATTATAATTCCGGTGATTTCCAGCTTCACCTGGAAGTTGGCAACCCTAGTTCTCCTTGAAGAAATGGCGGCTTTGGTGGATGGAGTATATGACATTATACCCCTCTGAGGTCCCTCCCTTCCTCAAACCCTCCCCTCCCCAGACTCCACCCTCACATCCTAAACTGGAGTTGTCAACCCAATCTCCTTCCCATCCAACAGCCAACCTACCGTTATCTGCCCCTCTCTTTTAAACTGTCCCTCTCCCCCATCCCTGGCAGCCTCAGCCTAGGAAAACTGTGATCCAGTTGTGCGGTGATAGCCACTGGACAAGGTCCACTGGCATAGTAGGGAACCGTTAAGGATTTCTGGGGTGGCACCTCACTTTCCACTCTATTCCCCTCCCCATGCTATTTCCTGTCTCCTTCCTTTTCTTTTCCTCTCCTTGCCTCTTTCCCTCCTTTCCCATTTTCTCCTTCTCAGCCATTCATCAACCTATCTTTATTTCTCCCTCCCATCTTCAGCTATATTTATTATTTATATACTTCATTTATACCCTCCCTTTCTCCACAGTGGGAACCAAAGCAGCTTACATTATTTTCCCCTCCTCCTTTTTTACCCACATAACAACCTTGTGAGGTAGGTTAGGCTGAAAGTATGTGACTAGCCCAAAATCACCAGTGAGCTTCCACAACAAGATGGGAATTCGAACCCTGGTCTCCCAGACCCTTCTTTGAAGCTCTAACTGCTAGATCTATACCACACTGGTTTTCACAGAGAGGCTCCTTTTGAATAGTAGCAAACAGCCAGGTCTAGTTGAGCTATGCAAATCGGATGGGATTAAGTTACCCAGAGGTTGCTGCCAGGCCTAGGATTGCCAACATCCAGGTGGGACATGGACATCTCCCAGAATTAGAACTGAACCTTAGACAACAGAGATCTGTCCCTCTGGAGAAAAGACTGCTTTGGAGGGAGGACTCTATGCATTACATTTGCCGGAGGCCTCTCCCCTCCCCAGAACCTGCCCTCTTCAGACTTCACCACCAAATCTCCAGGAATTTCTCAACCTGGAGCTGACAACCCTATGGTGTGGCCCCAAGGAATCCTCCCTCAAAGAGCAAAATAGGCCTGAAAATAGGGTTGCCAGCCCCCAGGTGGGAGTGGGGGGATCCCCCGATTTCATAGGCTCCTGGCCGGCAAGGGGAAGCCCCACCCCCAACAGCCATAACCCAGCACAATATCCCCAATATGATGACATCACATGGTAGTGACTGTTACGACCAGTGTTCCCTCTAAACTGAGTTAGTGTGAGCTAGCTCACAATTTTTAGCCTCTGGCTCATACATTTTTGTCTTAGTTCAGGAAGGATGGCTCCGGAGCAAACTAATTTATGCAGTAGTCGAATTGCTCACTCACAGCTTTAATGCCAGGAGCTCACAAAGTAGAATTTTCATTCACAAGACTCCACAGCTTAGAGGGAACATTGGTTACGACCCCTGCTGCGCCTGAGCTTTCGGAGGCCAAGGAGGAGCTAAGTGTCAACAGGGATGAGCTCCTCTCACCGGAAACTGCCACACCTGATAACGCGGCAAGCTCCGAGCCCGGCCCAGCAACAGCTGGGGCAGATCGCTGCTCAAGTGACATGCCCCCTGACTTGCCACCACCAGTGTCTCATTTACGAGAGCAGTGCTGACAGGAGTTTACAGCTTGGCAGCACAAAGCACGCATGCGTATCCGGCACTCGTGGAACCCTGAGTATTAGTGGGAGCCGAGATGTGTTTAAGGCGTGCTAATTACCGGCTGCCTGGTTTCCTATTTAGCCCCGGCTGGCATGGTAAACAACTCGTGCCAGCAACTAGTCGCATCCACGAAGCTCTGCGCCGCACCACTCCAGTTCCTGACACCTCATTCCTGATCTGATCCCTCTGGCTCCTTGACCTCGGCTCGTCTTGACCTTGCTACTCTGCTTGACCTCACACCCCCAGACTCTTGACCCTTGGCTTTCGGACTCTTGACTCATGGCTCTCGTACTCTGAACCCTCAACTCTCAGACCTCCTGACCACGCTAACGGATGGTGACTTGGACCTGGCTCCCCAGTTTTCTCGGCTTGCTCAGCTTCTGACTCTGAACTGTCTCTTGACCACCCCGCTTGTCTTATCCCTTGAACTTGGTTATTTGCTCCTGGCCGGCTCTGACCTCGGACTGTTCTCTGACCACCCCACGCTTGCCTGGCCCTGCACCCCAGCCCGTGACAGTGACACCATCACACCGGGGACATTGCATGGCGATGCTCTGGTATTTGGGCAAATACTATTTGGTATTTGGTGACCATAGAGTTTTGCCCAAAATACCAGAGCATAACCATGCAACTTCTCTGGCATGATAATGTCACTTTCATGTGACATCATCATATCGGGTATATCATGTGCAGTGACGTCGCCCCGCCCCCACTCCCACAGAGCTCCCACCCACCCCCACTGGTGAGGGCTGCACCCTTCCCTCCCCCTGCCTTTCCCCCCTCAGAAGGCCAGCCTGGAATACTGTGGCTGCTTAACAAAAGCCACTAAGGGAAACTGCTGCTTAAAGCTACAGGTGCTCCCTTTAACATTTTTGGGTTTTTAAAACTCTCCAATGTATTTTTTTTAGATTTCATATTTTTCTGCGAACCTAAGGACCTTTTCAGGTTTGTAGAAAGATATGTCTTGCCTGTTCACAGTTACAGTCACCAGACTTAAGTATCCAAAGATTTGGCCAGCTTTGCTATTAGTCCCCCCCCCAGAAATCAAGGAAGTATCAAGAAGAATGGATAAAAACAGATCTTATCAAATCGCATTTAAAAAAATTGAATCATTGTGTCTCATATTTTTTAAAGAATCTGTTTTAAAAGCAGAGTTGAATAATACAAGCCAATATATTAAAATCACCATTTATTATTTCATAACCATCTGCCAAACATACTCCTATAGGTATAAAAAAAAGAATTATAGGGGAAAATATCTGGGATTTCTCCCTTGCAATCTACATACATCAGCTATAGAAGGTTAAAGCTGGGTCTTGTGAAACCATAACCTGAAAAATGAAGATCAATCTGAATTCAAAGACTGTTACTTGGACTAGGCAAAAGGTAATAAGAAACTAGGGCCCCGTTCACACTGAGCATTTGCCCTGCTGAAGGCACGGGAGCCCTGCGGACTTTCCGTGCGCGTTCATACGAGCACATCTGGGAGGCGTAGTGCTCCCGTGGCCAACCCGCGGCTTCCCTCTGAAAAAGCGGAGTAAAAAACTAGTAGGTCCGAGGTACTAGTTTCTGGAAACTCCGGGGCAAAGGCTGGTGTCTGATCGCAGGAGCGCCGGTATCCTGCGGCTTCCAACACCCGCCCATGTCCCCGGGGTTTCCGGATGTTGTAAGTTTCCCTGTGATGCGCACCAACGCTGGACAGCACATGCGCACACACAAGTCACCAACAGCGGCCCGCCCCCCCAACGGCGCATGCGCACTTCGCACTTGCGTGGTCTGCTGTGCTGCTGTTTTGCTGCGCTGCAGCAGCGCAGTGTGATCGCGGTGCAGAGCTGGAGCGTGAGATCGGGCTACCGTGCCTTATTTAGCTCTGGGGCAAACTGCCACGGCTCTCCCCCACGTTTTCTGGCCCGTATGACCGAGGCCTAGGGTTGTCAACCTCCAAGCTGAGCCTGGAGATCTTCCCAGAATTGCAACTGATTTCCAGATTATAGAGATCAGTTCTCTGGAGAAAATATTTGCTTTGGAAAGTGGTATTACACCCCATAGAGATCCCTTCCCTTCCCAGACCTCATCCTCCCCAGGCTCCACCCCCAAATTTCCAGGAATTTTCCAACACAGAGTTGGCAACCCTATATGAAACAGCAAGGCAACAAGCTAGTGAAACTGTGAATATCATGATAATAAGATCAGAGCCTGTTTTAAAATAATCTCATTGTTTGGCATAGACAACTTGAACACATGAAATGGATTTATATTGAATTAGACCATTGATCTATCAAGGTTAATACTGGCTGCGGTCACACATACTAAATAATCCACTGTCAATTCACTTTCAGTTCACTTTCAAAGTGGATTTTGCCAGTTCACACAGTAAAAATCCAGTTGGAAAGTGCATTGAAAGTGGATTATTTAGTGTGTGTTACTGCAGCCTTTGTCTTCTCTGACCGGCAGCAGCTCTCCAAGCTTTCTTTCACACCACTTACTACTTTATGATTTTAGCTGGAGATGCTGGGGATTGAACCTTGGACCTTCTGCATGCCAAGCAGATGCTGAATCACTGAGCCACACCCACCTCCAACTGTGAAAAGAGTTTTAAATGCTGCTCTAAGAACATAACAAAGATTATGCTGGTATTGATGAAAAATCCAATCAAAGTAAGATGAAACTGAGAAAAATGAACTGAGAAATTCCATCAGGACCGAGTGATCAGCTAATTAGATGAATTTACAGTATTATATTATTTAACCATATTAGCCAAATGGAGCCTCTATGTTTGAATCTCCTATATGTCTGAATACCAGATGGTAGCAATAAACAGGGGTAGCTGTTGCCTTCATGCCAGGTTTATAAGCTTCCCAGAGACATCTGGCTAGCCACTGCTGTAGATAAGCACTTACTTAACTCTTCCCTCCTGAAATCAATGGAATTTAACAGTGCTTAACTTTGGATTGTTGTTGCATTTTTGGTTGGTTGGTTTGTCTCTGAACCATTCCAAATATCTGCATGCTGTTTACATTGACTGAGACTGCCTTCTCTCCATACAGCAGGCCAAAAAAGGGTATCTCAGAGCAAAATTAACTCAATTGGCTCAAGAGCACTAAAAGAAACATATAATAATTAAAACCAGAAAATCACCAAGTATTGTAAGCCACACGAGTTTGAAGAGGCATGTGCTGACCTCATGAAGCTCTACAATCCTTGGGGGACTGTTTATATGGAGGAAGTACATTTTAATTAGACAGTCCTGGGGAACAGACAACAAATGTAAATAGTAGGTCATCTAGACTCCAAAAGGTCAACTGAAAACAAAGCTGAAAGAAGGCAAAGCTATATTTCTGGACACACTTCCTTCTTTAGGGAACGTTCCTATGCACAGCACTTTGAGCAGGTTAAGAACACTCATAATGGAATATAAAATGGAATTAATTTTTTTCAGCACTTCAGCACTACAAGTGATTCCATCATCATAAATATTTTCCAAATGCCAGTAATTATTAAGTGCCTGCAAAAGTTACTGTCAATAATACAGCGCTTTTACTGTGCTGGTGATTATTCTGCATGTTTTGCTTGTCCTCTACTTAATGGGGGCATATCCTGTGAGGACAAACAAAACAGACATGGAGCTTCACAAGTGTGCAATGGATGACTTTACTCTTTATGAAAAGAGAATGAGTCCAGTAGCACCTTAAAGATTAACAGTTCTTTTGGTAGTCTGCTGCAGACAGACTAACACGGTCACCCAACTGAGGAATATGAAGTCAGGCTCAGAAGCCCAAATCCAATTGATTGCCATTATACTACAACTGCTTTCATGCTGATAGCTTATTGATTCTACTTGTAGAATATACTAAATTGTGCTTTTTTTGACTTTCAGGAATACCAGTGGGTGGGGCCACTAGCTGTCTTACAGACCTCGCTTTTCAGGAAGACAGAACTAACCATCCAGTTATATTTTGTGTCATTTTATTATAATTTGGGGGTGCTCTTGCCATTAGTGCATGGGACAAAAAGAACACTGCAGCAGCTAAATCCTTTAACTGAGTATGATTAGACAGAATGTGCCACTGTGTGGGACTGAAATGTAGGCTTGCTCAAGAAATAATGACAAAGTCTTGAAATATGACTGCTGATGTTCCTTCTACTTCCCAAAGATGGTGGCAGTCAGGAGCTGAGTTTCCTCACAGGCCAAACTGCCTTTCCAATCCCTTTACTTCTTGACAACAGCTTCAGAGAGGGAAATCAATGACGTTTTAATCAGTGATGACTAAAAGTCTTCCCCCAAGCCTCCTGTTGCCTTGGCTGCTACTGCTGAGCACAAAAACTGCCTTACACAAAGTGAAACGATTGGTCTATCTAGCCCAATATTCTTACACTGATCAGCAGCAATTATTATATTTTAACTGTAGAAGCCAAGTGGGGTGAAATGTCTCCTTATTCCTTGATTTAATCATTGTCAAAATGTAAAGATTTGGTGGATAATTTCTAATGTATATTCAGTTTTTATTCAAATGCTTTGCTTAGAACTCTCCAGATAGAATAAGACACTGCAAAAGTACCTGTCCCAGAAAGAAAACAACTGATATGCAGATCTGAGTCATCCAGAGTGATTACTGTGGGAAAGGAAATCAAAACTTATGGTAACAGAAATACCTAGAATGTTCTGAAAAATTCCAGCAGGCAGAGGGGTGTAGTTTAGTAGCTTTTGCCAGGTTAGAATGCTTCATTAGATGTGGCAATGCAAACCACAGTTTGTACCACTGAAGTTAAAACAACATGACAGCATCAGATGCTAAAAGCTCTGCTTGCAAAATTTCTTCCCTCTAACTAATTGTAAAATTTCTTGTAACATTTGTGTTACATATTTCAAAGTGTTCAAGGATAGTAGGTACATTTAAGACAGTAAGATTCAGGTGGGTAGCCATGTTGGTTTAAAGCAGCAGAACAAAGTTTGAGTCCAGTGGCACCTTCAAGACCAACACACTATAAGCTTTCGTGTGCAAGCACATTTCCTCAAGTACAGTGGAACAGAACCTCTTCAGCCATTACTTATAGGGTGTGGGCTAAGGTTTGTTTTAAGACAGAAAGTTATGAGCCAATATTTAGGAGTTATCGGCAAAGTGAGTTAATTCCCTGCAAGTCCCTCCATCCATACCATAGCAAAAATTTCTTAAGTGTGAGATGATCCAACATAAGTTACGTGCATTAGGTCTGTGCATGCCCTTCTGAAAAATCAGAAAACAGCCCACAGCACACATGAATCTGCCAGGCTTTGCATTAACCATTCATGGATCAGAATCTAACATTCTCCAGTATAACATACCACTAAAAATAGCATCAAGCGCAATCTCTTTACTAATTTGTTCTAAACATCTAGTTTCTACATGGTGGTGTAGTCACTTTAGCCCATTCTGCCTATTTGGATGCAGTGTACTTCCCATGATCAAGAGACACAACAACAGAAAGAAGAAGCAGCAACCCCAACACAAGGGGCACTTTTCAGGACTCCAAGTAAAAGCAGTCGCTGAGGCTAGGACTGGCTAGATACACCATTGAGGCAGCATGGTTTAAAAGGCAACAGGCAGAAAAGAAGAAGAAATGAAAAGGGGACAGAAGCAGCAGCTTTTTAATTACTCTTCATCTGTTACCTTATATAAGCACATTATCAAGGCTGAACAAATATTTAGTTAAACCCTACTGTAAATCAGTCTTAGTCAATGAAAGAGATTCCTTCATTTGTGCATCCTCTTGCAACTTCCTGTGTTCATGGCTTAACATGTCTGCTGGGCTTAAGCAGGAAGACTTGGAGCAAAGAACATACATTCTCCAAGTCACGGTATGTTTATCCCAAGATCAACTAACAAACAGCAAACACTGTTTTCTATACACAGAAGAAGCATCTGGCAGGCTGCTTGAACTGGTGATTCAGTTCTTTGCTGCATTTCCAAGATTTGAGTAAAAAGCCTAATTCCAGTAGAAAGCTTGAAATTGACATAAAATATCATTTTAGAAGTGCATCTGTTTAAAGTTCCACACAGGACCTGACACTTCACTCCAGATATTATAAAGGGTTAACACTTCTCTCAGTTCTAGCTCATTTAAATACATATTAACTCATTTCAATATAACTAACCATAAACTGCTCATTCCATTGAGGCTACACATCACAAAAAACTAGTCAAGAGGCAAACAAAAGATGTATCCAGTTGACAGCCTTAGGTTGTTTTCATTAGCTCTCAACAGTATTCAGACTGAGAATATAAGGAACAGGCCACCAAGAACAGCCAACATGCTTCCTGCATTCATGAAAGTGAAACCTGACTGGAGCTTCTTCCACACAGCAAGGATTCTCCATGTAGGTCTGCAACAGAAGAGTGTCCACACAGCAGTTTTCCTTACACTTTCCTTTCTTCAGCCTCCTGTGACTGCTGTTTCCAGCATCCTGTCTCACAGTGGCCAACCAGTTCCTCTGAAGGAAAACAACAGGCCATAGAGATCAACTCTTTCCCCTGATTTTGACTCCTGGCACTCGTATTCAGAGGTTGATTGCCTCTGAATATGGAGGTTTCCTTCCGCCACCATGGTAGTAGCCACTGATGGATCTATCCTCCATGAATCTATCTAATCCCCTTTTGAAACTGTCTATGTCTGTGCTATCACTACATCCTCTGGTATCGAATCCCACATTTTAATCACTTGCTGTATTTTTTTTTGTCCATCCTAAATCTACTGCCCATCAGCTTCATTTGATGCCCTAGAGTTCTAGTATTTTGGGAGAAGGAGAAAAAGTTCTCTTTGTCAACTCTTTTCACCCCGTGCATAATTTTATAAATCTCTATCATGTCATCCCCTAGTCATCTCTTTTTAAAAGTCCTAAACCCTTCAACGTTTTCTCATAGTGAAGGTGCTCCAACCCTATAATCATCTTGGTTGCCCTCTTCTGTATTTTTTTCAGCTCTGCAATGTCCTTTTTGAGATATGGTGACCAGAACTGTACACAGGATTCCAAATGAGGCTACACCAAAGATCTATACAGGTCCATTATAATATCAGCCATTTTATTTTCAGTCCCTTTCCTAATAATTCCTAAAACAGAGTTTGCCTTTTTCACAGCTACAGCACACTGAGATGACATTTTCTTTGGGCTATCTACTACAACCCCAAGATCTTTTCCCCTCTACACTTTCTCTACATCATACATCATTTGGTAGATGTCCAGTATGTCACCCCTCCATCACCATTTTTCTACACTGAAAAGGCCCAGATACTTTACCCTTGCTTCATACTAAAGTTATTTCCCCATTATCATTCGGGATGCCCTTTTCTGTACTTTTCCAGTTCTTTAATATCTGCAGTAACCAGTTCCAAACACAGCCTCGCCAGGGACTTGTATATTACTATACTGGCATTTTTATTTTCGGGCCCTTTCCTGATAATCCCCAGTATGGAATTTATCTTTTTTATCATCACTGCTCACTGAGTTGACATTTTCAATGAGTTATTCACTATATCCCTGGGGTCTTTTCTTGGTTTGTCACCACCATTTTAGATTATTTAGGATTCTTTAGTATTCCCCCTCCCTCCCAGACATTACTTATAATAAACTTCACCTGTCATTTTTCTGCCTATTGCCCAGTTTGGAGAGGTCATTCAGTAATGCCTCACAATCTCCATATTTATTTATCTTGTATATATCTTGCCTTTCTTTTCCAAAAGAAAACATTAAAGTGGCTAATAAATACAAATAACGAATACACTCTGCTAAAAAAACAGAGGAATGGGCCTTGCCATTTTCCTTCCCAGGAGCAAAGCAGGCCCTAGTATGTTCTCCCCCTCCCTGCAGAATTGCTGGTCTATGATGAAGTCTGAGAGGGAGTGGCAACGTGACAATTGGCCTTGCATTTCCACCATCTGAATAATTTGGGTGCCATTTGCAAACTTCACTATCTCACTGTTCATCCTCAATTCCAATACATTTATATTTAAATTAAACAGCATTCATCCCAATGCAGATGCCTGGAGGGCTCCACTGCTTCTCTCACTCCACTATGAAAACAGTTCATTTATTCCCACTCTCTGCTTCCTCTTTTTTAATCAGCTACCGATCCATGAAAGGACATACCTTCTTTTCTTATGACTGTTTTATTCAGAAGCCTTTGCTGTGGCATCTTGCCAAACATATTTTGGAAATATGAATATAAAATATCTACCAGGTCACTCCTGTCTGCATGCTTGTTGACAAAGAAGTCTAACAGGTTGATGAGGCAGAATTTCTTTTTACAGAAGCCATGCTCATTCCTCTTCAGCAAGGCTCATTCTTCTATGAGTTTGACAGTTTGTCTTTATTAACACTTTCTAGCAATTTACTCAGGACATATTGCTGAAGAATATGGGCTCTTCCTAACATCATATATACAAAATGACATTCAAAAAACAAATGGAAAGTTGAGCTGCTCATTAAAAAATTCTGAAGAAGAAAACTTTTGGGCATCAGATCTGTTCAAGGGGCTAAAAGAACAACAAAAAAACAGATTTTAAAAAATGACTCACCTCCATTTTTGCCCACTGCTCTGAAGCATCGCCAGAAGGTCCTTAGAAAAGACACCCTGTTGTGTGGCGTAGCTTGCACGAAGCTGAACTCGCGGAACAAAACATGAGTTCCTTGACGCACACTGTTAAAGCTAATGAGAGAAAATTAAGATATCAGAGTCAACTGTAGCTATAGAAAGTTAAAACCAATAAACAAATACTATGGCCTGCTAGGAGAACAATACAAAAGACACAGCTCTATAACTTCTAAAGAGGAATCTCATAGCTGACTCGCAGTTAACATTCATTTACTGTCTAGAGGGACTTCATAGGAATTAACATGATGAATTTGGGATTTCAGTAAGTGAGATATCCAAAATCAGATAAATTTGTCCGAAGGACTCCACAGCTAGGAACGCTGCTGTAAAATATCTGTTAAAAGAGGCTTGGCAAATATTAGTCAGAAAGTACTCTTTCTATCTCCAGGGTGGTAAAAATAAAGATCACTGTCTTATCTACTGCACCATGACTTTGATCAATTCCTGAGCAATATAGGTCATGGCTTCCAGCCTGCATTATATCCACCACTGACTGCCCAGAGCCTTGGAGTGATTGTCTCTAAGATAATAAAGTGGCTAAGAGACTGCATTGTGAAATGGGAAGTCCCTAAATTTAAATCTCACCCCAGAAATAAAACAGGTAGCCTTAGCCATATTATAAACTCTCAGCTTTAGCTCCATCCTTCACATCTCACAATATGGAGATACTAATCTAACCAAGTTGCTGCAAAGATTACTGAGAACTGCTTTGAACACTACCATATAAATGCTACATTCGAGACACAGTTTGATATTCTTATACCAAAGGTCACTGTGCAAACTGTGCAAGCTATTACACAATGCTGAAAACTCTACTCCATGGCTGTATGCTATATCTGCTGTCTTAAAAGCAAAACACAACTGTCTTCATTATTAAAAATATAACACAGATTCAGGGTCAGAATGGACTGTGTGGTAGAGGAGAATGTAAGAGAAATCCATGACTGTCACTCAGTGCCTTCTGCTAACAGACTGCAGGATCTAACACATTAGCTCCGTACCATGTTAACAGTTCAAATATATATCTTGGCAGCTGCAATGTGTGGGATGGAAGGCTGTGCACTGACAAGTATTTTTGTGTTTATGTGTTTGCATTTATTTATATGCATGTCAGTCACAGATAAGATGCATACATAACATATACAAACACAGATTCAGGTGGGTAGCTGTGTTGGTCTGAAGAGGCAGAACAAAGTTGAAGTCCAGCGGTACTTTCAAAACCAACAAAAATGCTCCAGAAATTAGGAACAGTACCTGAAAACTGGGAACAGTTTGGAGCATAGATCACTTTAAGGCTAAAAACTGAACCAGTGTGTTTATGTCAAACAAAAACCACTTCCAGATTTTGCAGTTGAGGGGAATAATCATGGATCATCCTGCAGAGTATTTGGTTATGTTCTTGTTATAAGTTATGCCATCATAGCAGTCTTTAATAAAAGGTAAATGGTATGCCTTGAAATAGTAACATACAGGATGTTGCATTCGAAGAACCACCACTGATTCAGTTTAGTAAATGCCAAGCAGTTAATGACAAATGCGTCACTTTCTGACTACCATAAGTATTAAATGGAAAGGGATTGAGAATAACACGGCAAATATTGTAATGCCCTTGTACAGAGCCATTGTGTCACCTCATTTGAAATACTGTGTACAATTCTGGTCACCATATCTCAAAAAAGATGTTGCAGAGCTGGAAAAAGTACAGAAAGGGTAACCAAAATGTTTGAGCACCTTTCCAATGAGGAAAGGAAGAGTCTGGGATTTTTTTAGTTTAGAAAAAAGAAGGCTAAGAGGGAACATGATAGAAGTTTTCAAATTATGTATGTGGTAGAAGTGGACAGAAGGAACTCCTGCCCCCCCCAATAACAGTAGAACTCAAGGGCACCTAATGAAGTTGATGGACAATAGATTCCAGACAGGCAAAATGTAGTACTTTACTCGACAAAGGAATTCAGTTGTGGAAATCACTGCCAGTGGTGGTAGTAATGGCCATGAGCACAGATGGGTTTAAAAGAGATTGATTGACTTTCGGTTTCGGCGGAGCGAATGGCGGCCACCTCTCGGGACGCTCCTGGAGGTGGTTAGCCCACACGCGGTTGGGGGGGTCTTCGCATATGCGAAAGACCCTAGTGAGCCTTAGGCAAAGGCTCTGAACCGGGGACACTTGGGGAGTAGCCTCTTTGCCGGCAAACAGCCGGGAAATTGAGGCTTTCTCCCCACCCCAGTCGGCCCCGCTGCGTTGTGCCCGTATGGGAAGCCACCGACTTCCAGGAGTGGAGAAGCAGCGGAATGAATTAAAATAAAAAGAAGAATCGGCAGCGAATCGTGAGTTGGAGATCTATTTTTGAAGCGGCACAAATGTGCTCCCTCCCGTAAACGTATAAGCGCATGGGAGGAGGGAGGAATCCCCACCCCCTTTGAAAAACGGGACTGTTAAAGGAAGAGTGAAGGGGGGTGAAGCAAAAAAGCGGCTTGGTGAAAGTACCTTTGGGGTTTTACTGAAGATTAAGAAGCTAGCTTGTCTCCTGGGTGACGCGGCACGAACTTTGTTAAAGTAAACAAACAAAAAAATGTTGGGGCAGAAAAGGGTCCCTGAGAAGCCGGTAAAGAAGGGGGGAGGGACTTCCGGTCCTGGCAGCCTCCCCCTAGAGCCAGCTGTCAATCAACAGAAAAGCGAGCCACTGCGCCCTCTGCTGGATCAAATGCAGAAAATCAGTGAAACCCTTTGTAACATGGAAAGTGTTCTCAACAGTCAACAAAAACAATTAACAGAAACAGCAAAGAAGATGGAGGAGATCGCACAGAAGTGTCTGGTCTCAACGGAAGACAGCAAGAAAATTAAGAAAAGGGTCAACAAATTAGAAAAACATCAAAATATGCAAGAAAAAAGAATTTTAATGCTTCAGATGGAGAAATCAAATCTGACTCTCCGCTTTCAGGGCATAAAGGAAGAAGAGAAAGAAGATCTCAGAGCTATACTGGTGAATGCCTTGGCACCCCTAACTGGCAGAGAAGCGCAAGAATTAAAGGATGAGATGGATATGGCCTATAGAGCCTATTCCAGCTTTACAAAGAAAAATAATCTGCCAGCAGAAGTGGTTGTCAAGTTTATCAAGCAGCGTACTAGAGATCAAATTTTGCGTGCAGTTTCAGCGGTGCCCTTGAAGATTGGAGAGCAGACTATCAGAACTTTAAAAGATGTTCCATATGAAATTCGTATGAAAAGGAAAGCATACAAAGGATTGACCACATTTTTACAAAGACATCAAACCATTTACAGATGGTGCTTTCCCGAAGGACTCATGTTCAGATTCAAGGATAAAAGAGAGAAGATTGACTCCGTCTTCAAAGCTCAAGAATTTCTGAAGAGACACGCCAGCTCAGAGGAAGATGCAGAACTCGCCAATTGGACAGAGTTAAGCAGCGAAGAGGACAGCGGCCCAGAGGAGGGAGGTGACAGAGCGGGAGACGAGAAGGCAAAAGAGGGCCCATCATACAATCTGAGAGACTTGAAAAGAAGACATCCCAAGATATAGCAATTGTTCGTGAGGTGGCAGAAGGGAGCTGATCAACAACTAACCCCAAAGGACTTTACTAATTTAACTAACAGAGTTATTTTGGACTTTCGGTAGATGAAAAGTAGATCTTCCAACCACAGTGGATGCCAAAAACTGTATTTGTACTAACTAAAACTAATACTCTAACAGAAAATTCACTCCAATCCTTTTCTTAGTCCATCTATATACCCTACCCTTTTCTTATCAAAAAAAGCAATAAAATTATCTCCTTTTTAGGAGAGGTTTTTACAAAAAAAAAAAAGAGAGAGAGATTGATTGATGGAGTAGAAGTCTCAACCCCAATGCTAAGAGGCAACATCATGGGAAAGCTTCCGCGTCTGTGCCCTGCTTGTTGGCCCAACAAGACAACTGGTTAACTACTATGTGAAACAGGATGCTGGACTGGATGGGCCAGTGGCAATGTTCCCTCTAAGCTGTGGGGTCTTGTGAGCAAAAATTCTACTTTTGTGAGCTACTGGCATTAAAGTTGTGAGCAAGCAATTTGGTTGCTGCAGAAATTAGTTTGCTTTGGAGCCATCCTTCCTGAGTGAAGATGAAAATGTGTGAGCCGGAGGCTAAAAAACTGTGAGCTAGCTCACACTAACTCAGCTTAGAGGGAACACTGGCCAGTGGTCAGATCCAGCAGGGCTCTTCTTATGTTCTAAATGACAATAACACCAACAATAGGAAAGAAATGGTAGTGTGGTGAACTGCTGGCTCAGTGCAAACCGCCAAGAACCAACAGACAATAGACAAATGTTTTTCTAAATATGTCAACTTGGTTATTAATTTTAATATTACTTTTTTCTCCCGAATATATCTTTGTTTGAGAGAGAAAGAGAGAGATCAGTAACTTGTCAATTTCAATAGGATACTATTCAGTTTTAAGCTTCTTAGCATACAGATAACATCAGAAACCTTATGGACTTAACACAATTCTCCTGTTTTGGTGCTCAGCTAGAATAATATCTACATGAAAAATTAAGTTTTTTGTTTAAGTGATCTGAAATGTAACCAAATGTTTTGACTTGCTTCCATTAACACCTGATTCACAAGCAATATCTGAAATATGTATGTGTGTGTGTTTCATAGCAAAGGGTGTGTGTGCTAATTTGCCCTGCATACTGTTCCTGGGAGTGCACTGACCCTCCCAGGCAGATGATGAAGGGCAATGCAGACTGTAAGTAGGAGGGAGAAGTTTGGGAGGTTTGTTTTCACAAGCACCCCTCCCACTCACATCAAACAGGATCCAAGCCACTGTTCTGTCAATTATACCTAAGTTGACATGTTGTTTTTTATTTTTCCATATAATTTTCTTTTGTTTAAGATTATTTGCTTTGCTCTGGGTTAGGCTAGGGGTCTTGGCTCAGCAAAAGAGCACCAATTTTGCATGTAGAAAGCTCTAGGTTAAATTTCCACTATTTCCAATGTAAAAGGATCAGGTAGTATTCGACCAGTATCTGGGACACTGTAGAGCTGCCGCCAGTCAGAATAGACAATATTCACCTTGACAGAGCAGTGGTTAATGTCAAACCAAATTTTCAAAATAGATCATTTTTTGAAGTTGGAAAATTTATCTGCTGTCCAAAATGAAGTACATCTGCTAAGTTATGTACAGCTGTGATATCTGTGATTCAGGAAAACCCCTTTGAAATAAGAGCCATCTGATAACCTGACAGTTTTTCTTCCAGAGGCTCTTGCTCTATTACAAAGCTTTAATATCTGAGCTATGAACACTGTAAGGCAATTGTATTTCATAAGGTTTTTTAGTACATGTTTCCTTCCGGACTGATCTTAGAAATCAGGAATATCAGGTTTCATGACCATTTGAAAGTGCCCCTCTAAGATACTACTAAAGTTCAACATGCAAACTAAATAAATTAATTTTAAAAATGAACAGCAGAGTCACAATAATAGATCCCTTAAGTAAAATTTGATTATCTGTGCATGTCCCCTGTTCCTTTCAAACTTGGCAAATGTTTCAAACCCTCTAGAGATCATGAAAGCATTCCCCTAGGACAGCAGCTTAGCAAGTCTTCTGTGTGAAAATTAATGAACAGTTTCATGCTTATTCTTGATGGAAGCAAAGATTCTCCACAGGTAACTTCACCCCAGTAACTAAAATCCATTGACTATTTGGGGAGCTTCTTTAGCACTTCAAAGCACAGGCTCCATTTAAAAACATGTAATATGCCAACTGCTAAATTTCAAGTCAAGCTCTCTCCAGAGGACTTCTAACAACCTTATTTGTAATATAAATGGCATTCCAAGTCTTTTTTGAACTCCACTTAATTTGGCAGTTTTATTTTTCTAATCACAGAATTTCTTTTTTGTGCTGGACACAAAATTGAACAGGCTTAGCTTAATTATGTGGAGACACTTTGTTGGGACTATTTTTAATATAATAAACATGCTGTTTTCTGGTCCAACAAGCAACAACAAGATTTTTCATAATATTACTGTTCCCTCCCCCTCCACTACTTTTTATTGTTAAGCAAATGCTGCCAGACAATTATAAAGTCCTTCATCACTGTCAGGTTCAGACAGCATAGTGTAAATCAGAGAAAGATGTGAGTTGTTACCTAGCAGGAGACAACATAAAAATAGACATCTAGAATTAAATTGCAATGTCCTAAATGCTACGTCAAAGCCTGCTAATGTCAATAAACAGCTCTGACTTATTTTTCCATTAATTTGACCAAAAACCAGAATAGAAATGGTTTATTCACATAATGCTTTCATTTTGTATTTTATAATGCTTTTCTCATTATTTGTTAATTTATTTTATTCATTATAAATCATTTGGATGGCTTACACACAGAAAAGTGGGATATAAATATTTTAAAATAAATAAATACATTGCTTTTAAAATTTATTTTATTATATTGCTTGTAGTGAATAGCAGGAAACCCACAAGGACTTGTGGGAGGGGCATTTATGTCCTCTTTCCTGCGTTATGTACCTGCGTTATGTCCTCTTTCCTTTCCCTGAAAGCCCCCATAACTTCTCCCCTTATCCTGCTTCCTTTTCTCCTTCCCACCCACCAGCCAAACTACCTTAATCTGCCCCCATCTACAGCTTTCCCTCCTTCTCTCCCCATGGCAGCCTCTACCTAAGAAAACTATGGCCTAGTTGTATGGTGCTGGCCACCAAGCCAGGCCCAGCTGCATGCTAGGGAATCTGCAAGGACTTGAGGGGGCACCTCATTTCCCCCTGTATCCCCTTCTCCATACTTTTTCCTGTTTCCATTCTCCTGGCAACTCTCATACCTTCACCTTTCCTTGCTTCCTTCTCTCTTCACCATCATCCACCAACCTACCTCTTAGTCACCACCATCTTCAGCTATATTTATTATTTATTTATATCCTACTTTTCTCCACAATGCGCACACAGAGCCAGTTTGGTGTAGTGGTTAAGTGCGTGGACTCTTATCTGGGAGAACCGGGTTTGATTCCCCACTCCTCCACTTGCACCTGCTGATGTGACCTTGGGTCAGTCACAAGCTCTGGCACAGCTGTTCTCTCAAGGACAGTTTCTGTCAGAAGTTCTCTCAGCCCCATTTACCTCACAGGGTGTCTGTTGTGGGGAGGGGAAGGGAAAGGAGTTTGTAAGCCGCTCTGAGATGCCTTTGGGCAGTGAAGGGCGGGGTATAAATCCAATCTCTTCTTCTTCTTCTCTCCTCCATTTTATTCTCACAACAACCCTGTGAGATAGTTAGGATGAGAGTATGTGACTGGCCTAAGGTCACTCAGTGAATATCATGGCAGAGTTGGGATTTGAACCTGGCTCTCCCATATCCTAATCTGAAACTCTAACCACTATACCATGTGGTCTTTTGATTGAGTAGCTGCTGGTGAACAGTATCAAGCAGCCAGTCTTGGGTGAGCCATGCAAGCTGTGTGGTATCAAGTTGCTCAGGGGTTGCCCAGCTGTGCCTGGCAACCAGCAAGAGGGTTGGGGGCAGGGACATGGGGGACACAATATTGTTTATACTGCTGCATCACTGTGAGGGACTTCCGAGCAATTTCTGCCCTGTTGTTCTCCTTCCCCACCCCCAGGTGGAGCTTCCCCATAGCTGATTGTCAAGCAGCTGGCTGTCAATGGGCCAGCTGTCAGTGGCTGCCTGACTTTTAAAATGCCAGCCACCATAAATCAACTGGCTGGTGTGTGAGGATCTTTACAAAGTGTATCTGTGACCCCACTGGGCTTAGTGGATGCTGGGCTTGACTATGTGGGAGGCTGAGAAGGAGGGGGCCTGGTGTTCTCTCAACTACCTTGACAGGTTGATTTCTTCTCCTGGGTGTTGATTCAGCCTTTCATCTGCAGCAAGGGGATAATAGTACCACCTTGCCATATAAAGTAAAGATTATTGAAGTGTCACAAAGCAATACAACTGATTCAAGTATACGCTATAAATGTGCTTCTCCGCTAGCCAAGGGTATCAGGAACAGGACTCTGGACCAGAGAGATGTTCTTGCCTGTCACGAGGAGCACCTTAGGCCTCGTCATCTCCCACAGCATTCAATGCACAGTGGCAAGACAAGCTCACCATAAACATGAACCTGATTTTCATAACAAATATGGCAACATCATTCTGCTTGGTAGAACTGTGTTTTGTGCCTCCATTTGGACTTACACTGTAACACAAATTGGGATTGCATGGAATTTTTCTCCTGTTGGCCGAGTAACCTCAAAAGAATGGAGAGGGAAACAGAAATGTCTTCATATATCTGTCTTTGAAATACTGGGAGCAACTATGAACTATTCTGAGCTTTCATTGGAACACTCTTCTGCCATGTCTGTAATGGCACAGTTCATTGTCTTGTCATCTGAGATATAATAAATATATATATATTAAAAAGTATACTCTATAAATGCTAAGTATTATGATGATGATTGCTAGATATGAAGGGACCCATGTTATTTTCCCAGTGCGCTTGTCATATCTCTTCATAGGCCACTGCTTACTGTACCAATGCAAAACAGACTTGTAAAAGAATGGACACCCTGTAAGGCAGATGGGCCTCAGAGAGCTCAGAGAGAATTGTAACTGGCCCAAGGTCACCCAGCTGGCTTCATATGGAGAAGTGGGGAATCAAACCCAATTTTCCAGATTACAGTCTGCTGCTCTTAACCACTACACCACACTGGCTCTCCAGGAGCCACCAGGAGAACCTGACCTCTGACTAGGTAATCAACTAAAGCCAGCAGAGCAGTCTCTGTCTCATAACCTGATCTGAAACCAGACTGAAAACGGTCTAGAGCAGATGTGTTATCCAAGAAGACCTGAGTTGATCTGCTACTGCTCTCTCAATCACTTTGCCTAAGAAAGACAGATTAAAGACATGGTGACAATTGGCTACATCTTTTTCTGTAAAGGTGGGTTTTCTTAATAGTGCACAAATAACTGCCTCTTTGAATAGCTGAAGGAAGATGCCCTGAGTTAGTGACTGATTTATAAGAGAACTAAGGATTCATTGATGTGTTCTTTACATGCTTTTAGAAGCCAGGATGGGCAAGGATCCAGGGCACAAGCAGTGATCTTCATAGATTCCAGGACTTTGTAAACATCCATCATGGAAACTGGGTCAAAGTAGTCCATAAATGGAACAGGCAGTTCTTTCGGTGGACCTATGTTACAGTAAGCATCTAAATCAGAGCATATTGATATTTTATCAGCAAAAAGCTTTGCAAAAGTATCGTAACTAATTGTCTGGTCATAGTACAATTAAGGCTCAGTTTTCAGAGTCAGAAGATACCATGTTACCTTAAAGAACAGTGATGGTCAGGAACTAGCTGATGCAATAGCAGCAAAGAAGTAATATTTCCTAGCTACCATCACTGCTGCTTAATAGGTCTTATACTGAGCTCTATAATATGATCTGTCAAGATGCAGTACAAGTTCTCTACTATTGCAGTTCCAACCCTTTTCAGATAACCAAGCTCTGTGGTTTCATCCCAAGAGCAGGAGATGTCATCAACAGGCAACCTTGTCAATAGTTTCAAGGAGCTTCAAATTCCATGCTTCTCAGAGCACATTTTTGGAATCCTAAAATCCCCTAGAGCATTCTGCATTACAGTAGGATTCATGAGCTACTGTGGGCGGACCATTTTAACCAGGCCTCCTCTTCTGCATGGTATTGGAGCCATATTGACCTTGGTTTTGAGTAGGCAGTGGTTCAGAGTGGATCTCCAGCCCTCAAATCAAACATTCCCTCAAAAATTCAGTGCAAAAGATTAGATCCAAGGTGTGGCCTCTTTCATGGCATTGAACCAGTCACAATTTGGGACAGTCCCAAGGCAGACAAAGAAACTATAAAATCCTGGGCTGGCCCTGGTGAGATATCATTAGCATGAATGTTGAAGTCCTTCAGAACCATCGGTCTGGGTGTCTCTAGCATCTGAGACCACCTCTGCCAATACAGACAAGGTGCCCAATGGAGAATTAGACAGCAGATAAACAAAAAGAATGCCTATTGCCTAATCCCTTAGTCCCTAATTTTGAGGGGCATACACTCAATGCCAGTGTTGGTTTGCTCCAGAAGTCTGTGGAAGTTGAAGTATTCATGGAGGATAATGCCCATGCCTCTTCCACAGCCAACTGAGCATGGTTGATGGAGGACCAAATGGTGTTAGTTGCAATAGACATGATACCACATCATTTTCTTCCAGCCATGACTCTCTAATGCAAGCCAGGTCAATTTCCTCTTCCTGTAACATCTCATACAATTGTGCAGTTTTGTGCCTTATTGACCTAGTATTACATACTGTTGGTGTACAGCTGCCTCATCAACTCATGTCCTGAGAATTTATAATCTACCTTGGGAGTCTGTCCCACCTGGGGGTCATTTAAATCTTCTTGCCCTCAATTGAAAGAGTTTACTTTCTGGCCATCCAGCTCTTCTCTCTCTCCCTTTCAGGTGTGACCTGGCAGCAGGGTGTGAGGTAGTAAGCCATTGTCTTGTTTTGGTCAGACTCATTAGCATAGCCAAGAGACTGTGTGCTCTGTGCTGGGAGCTTGATGGCTCCTTTCTTCAACCCCCCCTTTCCTGACAGCTGCTAGTCTGCAGCTGGACTCCTGTACATAGACACAGAACCATCACAATAATTGAAATATCAGGGTGAATTCTTGGGTGGAGGGCATTTCCCCAAAGGGCTGAGTTTCCTGGCACATCTTCTTAAAATATAAGACCATTAGTAAACTTCACTCAATGTTTCAGAGGGTAGCCATGTTGGGCCTGCAGTTGAACAGCTAGATTTGGGTCTAGTAGCACCTTAGATACCAACAAGATTTTCAGGGTGATGAAGGGAGCTTTGACTCCCAAAAAATTATATCTCAAAAATCTTGTTGGTCTCTGTGGTGCTATGGACTCAAATCTAGCTGCTGTTCACTCAATGCAGAAATCAGACCTTACAAGGAACTCAAGATGGTTCACCAGAGAAGGGGATGTAAGGTCTGTAGATTTTCCATACACTACAGACCTGAAGCCTGTTAGTCTACTGTGTTGTTTCAAAACCGGTGAATAATAAATAAGGTACTAATTAAAAAGCATATGGGGCACAAATGAAATCCAGACTTTAGCAGTAATGAATTGCATCTAAGGCTCCTGCCTCAGTTCTTCTCATCCCACAGCCTAGACAGAGGGGGATTCAAGACTGCTATGGGCTTCATGTGATCCTCCATAAAACTCTCCTGTGACATTCTGGACCTCCATGAGCATCACTTGACTCAAAAACTGAACACGGAAGGGATCTGATTACTTCAGGCATTTTCAACATGGCTCTCCGTCCATTTACAGGGGCCTAGCTGTAGACTAGCAGCAAGTCATCTGAAGAGCCCAGATGGAGGACCTAATGAACCCCACAGCAATTTGTCAGCCTTCCAGAAGTTAAGCAACCCCTATTCTCAATAACAGTATCAGCAAGTGTGTTCACACATCACATTATGAAACATTCAAGCATTACATGGCATTCTGTGTGAGGAAGGCACAATCAACATGCATAGTCTATGTTATTTCTTATACAGAAGTACTTTTTAAACATTGAAGAGGCCCTAAAACCTACTAACTTCTTACGTATTTCCTAACAGGTATGTCACAACTCAGTAATAAAAGAAGCCAACATAACTAGAAAGTTTTTTTTTTTAAAAATCAGGTTTTTATCCTGTCCATGCTCCACTGACCTCACAACACCGTATATGAACACCTTCTGTCATTTTATCCTCGAAACAACCTTGTCAAGTAGCCTAAACTGACAGAAGGTTGAGTAGCCCAAGGTTATCCAGTGAGCTTCATGGTAGAATGAGCTTTCCCCACTCATAACTGCTACAGAGGCTTGTTTGTATTGAGATTGTTAGTTCCTTTTTTATTTGCTGAATATGAATTGTATACTACTTTAAGCTATTCCAGAGAAGGACAGAAATGAATCCCCTGTCGCTGTAACTACTGCTCCACATTGGCTCTCAAAGAAAGAAAATAGCTACCAAAAAAACCCAAAGCACTATTATACCCATCTTTCAATTGTACACTTATCGCCTTCTCTACCAAGGGTGTTGTGAATAGTTTATGTCCCTCTTGAAGTAAAATTGTACGGCCACTTTAAAGTGTTAAATTAGATATGATGGAGGTCACCAAACTTTTAAAGCTAAATTGTAGCTATGCAGGCTCCTGCAACAAAGACCCCTAAACTTTAATATGGCTTAAGATTGCCCCCTAAAGTATCTGGGATTTTGGACCTCTGGGTTTACATCAGAATAACTGATTTGTTCACATTTCACAGTGAACCACCTTGCCAAACTAAATCCTGTTCAGACAGATGGAAAACCAGTTTGGACAGGACCACCTGTTTTTCATGGAAATTCAGAGTCATTAACAACTACTTGGTGGGAGGGACTATCATTTTAGTAACTTTCTTATTGGTAACAGCCTCTGACATCAGAGATGGGGCTTGGCATTGCATTGACTAAATCAACTAGTCACTCTTGGAGAGGAGGCTGGCTTAGGTCAGATGCTATTGTCCATAAATAGTGGGGGGGATTTTTCCTAGTCCCCATTGGAACTACATGAAATCTGATGATCACAGGATGATGGGTGTAGGTTAATGACCTTCTGGCCTCTCATTAATGCACAAAACTCTGCAGATACTCTGAGGAATCTACTAAAGTCTAGGTAATTTGTAACTAGCCAAATTAGACCAATATTGCTTTTTACATGAAAGTCTGTGTGCGGTGTTATTGCGAACTTTCCTGGTATTTTGTTTCGTTCTCTTTTTCGACCCCTTTTCAAATACAACAAATATTTTCCTTTTTTCTCTTTTATAATAAACTTCCTTCTTCTTTCTGGGCTTCATTTAGTATAGAACATTTATCTGGGATATTTTTCTTAATTTTCCTACAAGGCAAGACTACATGGACACTACATAGTTTTCCATAAAGTGTTCTCCAGGGTTTACACCCTGTTATTTCTTTATTTACTACTGTGCAAGAAGGAACCATTCTTAGTGGGTCAGTTTAGATGTTCTCAGGAGGTACCTGAGTGGTGGCAGCAGTTACCAGTTCTTTCCAGGGAACTTTATGTCTAAGGGAGTTTCTCAATAAGGAAAGGTGCCTTCCCCCATTCCTTCCAATTCATATCAGGACCATGTGGGGAGGGGGAGTTAACCCTTCTATGTCTAGTTTCACCAACTGAAACCAGAGCCTTCAACTTGTTATTGGTCATTTAAAGAAATCTTCTTCTTTAAATGACTATATAAGCATGTGCTGGGGTGGGTGGTTTTTGATTAGCAAAATCAGACAAGGATTGAAAAGTTACACCACCTCTCTGTTACTTACTTTATTCCAGTCCATATCACAGCCTTGTGCAGCTGTAATTCAGTTTAAAATTATGCTAGGACTATGGGTCCTCTCACCATCTGATCTGCTTTGACCCTTACCTTTCAAATCTTCCTGTTAAAATGAGAGGTTTCGTGTTGGATGGTCCCTCTCAAAACCACTTGGGTTTTGAGGCGAATTAGCACATTAAGCTGAAGTTACCATGGACACAATTCCTGTCTTGTCTACTTGCTCTAGCAATTAAAACTAAAGCCCTCATTAGTACTCTAATATATTTCAAGCACTTGCATTTCACTCAAAGGTTTTTGCTGGGCACATGGGCAAATCCTTCAATAGCAATAGTTGCCTTTCACATCACAGCAGTGGGAGACAGTGGTGGAGACAGGATCTAGGCAAATTTCAAACATTGTGAAAGACCTTTAGAGCACTGCAGGCATCAGCAGATATTTCTGAATGTACAGCCCTTGCCTTTACATGCTCTACAGAAGCCAAACCACAAACAGGAATCTTCTTAAGATTCCAGCACTGGGAATGATGTGCCTCCCAGCATACTTGCTCTATAGTTGTTGGATGGGCACGTACACATGAACAACAGGGAGAAGAGACAGGTGGTCAAGGTGATAATAAAGCCAAACCTCTCCAAAAAGGACGTGGTGGGAATGTGAGCGCTCAGGTGCTGCTTCTCGGAACAGAGACAGTTCTCAATAGAGCATTGTCTTTTGTGTAATTACATTTAGGCAGCCTGCCAGAGTTCAGAAACTTTCAAGAACACTTTTGAAATCTTTGGACTTCTAAATAGGTTGTAAAAGTCCTGGGATGCTATGGTAACAGCCAAATAGAAACCAACTGCACTGTTTTTTCTCCTATGTGTGCTGCAAATGGGCAGAACAGAAACATGCTAAACAGATTCATGTAGGTAATTGTGTTGGTATGAACAGAACAAAATTAAAGTCCAGTGGCACCTTTAAGACCAACGAAGTTTTATTCAAGGTATATGTTTCTGCATGCACAGACACATCTTCAGATACACTGAAATGGAAGTTACCAGTCCATACATATAGGTAGAGAGTGAGTAGTAAATTAGCATACAACATAATGAAGATGTTTGTAAGGACCAAACAGGAACAACAAGCTTAGTTTATATGGCCACCATTTGTTTGGATTTAGTTCCAGGGGAAAACCCTGGACCCCTACTTGCCTGGAAATCGTGGTGTCTCCTGGCGACCCCTACTGGGGGCTTGGACATTTTTCAGAGAGGTGGCTTGAGTAGTCTGCCTCTGCATCCCACCTCTGGTATTCCTTGGAGGTCAGCCTTCCAAGTACTTGCCAGAGTTGGCCCTGCTTAGCTTCTGAGATCTGAGAAGATTGTGCTTGCCAGGACTATCCAGGTCAGGGTGGAGCCTGTTATATTCTGAAAGTGTTTGATCATTAACTGATGCTTAAGAGAGAGAAAAGAACCCACTCCTTGTGCTGTTCATCCCTTGCCCAGGGTCTTTTCCATGTCTTTCTTCAAATTCCTGCAGCACTCCTATCTCCAGCTCAAAATAACCTGGCTCACTACTGTCAAGGAAGAAGTCCACACATATTTTCTAGCTTTGGTAGACAATCAAAACATGTAATCACCATTGACACTGTCCCTCCCAGATCTTAGGGGAGGGTCACAGTTTTACCAACAACCTCCTAGTGGCCTTTGGAGGTGCTCAGAAGCAGCAACATTCCAGGCACATCCAGAGACCCATGTAAATGCATTGTCTCTTTTTTTACACTCTCCTTAGTGACCCTGAAACCCAACATGACTGCAGGCATGAGTGCTCCATCTTCTACTCAAACCTGGGATATGGGGGGAGTTCTGGATTGAGGAACCAACCCAGGAGGCAGTCTCCAAGGAACCTCCAGAGTTCTTCACAGAAAATCAGAAGGAGCTCTAAAGAGACAAGGCCATCTCTCTCACCGTCACCCCCATCCCTGAAACAACAGCCCCAGAGCTTAATACTGGAGAACTCTGTTCCCACACCATATGCTGGAACCAGTGGAGGACACTCTACTCCTGCCATTAGAATTATTTTCATTTTTATTGTCCTAATTCTGTATTGTGATGGTCTTTGGCTATATACACAATAAACTCTGGATTCACTGTATTCCTGCCAGAACACCTGCCACTGCATCTAAGCAGTAGATTTCTCCAGGGAAATTGAGAGACACATCTCACTGCAGGACTATGTAAGCACTCTATCAGATTGAAACAACTGCTGGAACACCACTCTGACTCCCTGCTTACCAGCGTAATTTAGATATGGTTTGACTTCTGCTAACTCACCTGTATCCTGACCTCAACTGTATCCTGACCTCACCATATATAGCATAGATGTAGGCCACTGTGGGGACACATGTCCCTTCTGGCAATATTAGTGGAGTTATACTTTTGAGAACCAAGTTTGAGTTCAATGGCACCTTTAAGATCAGCAAAGTTTTATTCAAGGTATAAGCTTTCGCGTGCGCACACACTTCTTCAGATACAAAGAGAACCAACCATAAGCCTTGCTTGTTTATGTAATGTATGCAATGAAGTGAAATGTCTCCATTAGAAACTCATGTTAAGCTTCGTGCCTAGACAAGGATCCTAATCCTCAACATCTGATTGGTTGTCTAAGAAGCACCCTCATTGGTTCTTATCTCTGTAATCCTATTGGTTACTTATTTGTAAATAGGCATGGCTATATTAGCTGGGAACATTTAAAAGGAGCCAAGCTCCACTGTTTATTGGTCATCTGTTGATCTGCTGTTTGCTGTTCTGGTTGACTTGAGCTGTTGCTGAATAAAGCTGAATCACTTTGCTGAAATTGAGTTAAGTGTCATACTTAACAGTTTATAAGCATGATACCAAGAAAACAGCCTTGCTTGTTTATAAACATGATACCAAGAAAACATGTAAAATTATTTGTCCCTACTGCTAATGCCCCATACATCCTCAAGTTAAGAAATATAAAATTACAGCTTCTGGACAGATAGTACAATTTTCAAAATTAAATGTTATATAACAATGTAGTCTATGCCATATAATCCTTTTTTTAGTTCTTTTCTTCCATTCTTATATTAGGTAAGGAGGCACAACAGAAAACTAGGTCAGTTACCTAATACCCTGATCTCCCAAATCAAAGCTTCCACACACGATTTTGCTATGTTGAATTATTAGACCACTATATTTAAAAACAAAACAGTGAAAGAAAGAAAGGGAGACTTTTTAAAACAGAGGCCTTTTGATCAGGGTAGTATAGTACAGCCTGCTGTAATTCAAACTGGCTATTCTTATGTGGCAGGAATTAAGGAGTCCCCCCCACCAGGCAGAGCCCTATTAAAAGTCAATAGCTGCTTGAAAAGGATAAGCAAGCTGATATGGATATAATAGACCACATATAGTGCATCTTTTCTACTCTGAAATAAAGCATTTTAGAGTTATGAGTTGGGAAATCCAATATATTAGAAGATGGTAGGGCTAACATATAAAAGGCTAAGTAGCCATGGAAAAATACTTGGAGGTAGCTCAAGAAACAGGGAAGAACAATTCACAGAACACATCAACAGTTAAGAATTAGTGTTTTCCATATGGCCCACATCATAGCAACACTGTGTAACTGAAAAGACATCCCTGGTATCAGACCTGAAACTGTTGTAGTAAAACAGAATGAGGACAACAGAAGATTACTAGACCATCTAATGATCACTGATTGTTCTGAAAAAGCAGGGCCAAAATTAAATTACAGTACATTCCCAAGAGTATCAGCTTGCTTTAATTTTTTTAAAAAGAGCCACTACAGCCTGACACAAAGACAATTAACCCTCACTCCATAGTTCTCTGATTGTAGGACAGAATGGAAGGGAAAAAACCCTAATTATTCTTTGTATGGGCAAGGTGACGAAGGTACAACTCAATGCCTCAGTTGCCCTCAATTATTAAATGAAGATAAAATGAACCCATAGCCTTACACATTGTGACAGAAAATATATCCTTTGCTGCCATCTCTCAAAAGTCAGGGTGGTTTACATGGGAAAAGATTATTAACAAAAACACTATAAAATGTTTTTGCTTTCTTTCATTCATGTTGGCTAGACAGAAAACTTGTCTTGTTCTATGGACACAAAATCAGCCATATAATAGGTTGCAATTTGTTACAATCCATGACCACCATTTTTAATACAACACAGCTGGATAAGTCTCCCAAGAACAGATTCTATTATAGCAGTTCCCCACACACACAGAGAATTACACAGTAAAAGCAGTGACATCAAAATGCAAAATCTATATAGCAAAAAATATCTACAAGAAAGGGCAAACTGAAATTAATTCTCATGTTTACAGATTCTTTCTGGGAAACCCATGTGGATTCTGCATTTTGATGTACCATATTTCACATATATTCACATTTATTTCATATTTTGCAAGGAAAAATGCAGTATTGGAATCAGCCTTCAGTTTCTAGCACTGTATGTTTTGCTAATGGAAGGGTGGTCAGCATATGAAGGGAATTTCAATTTTCAGTTGAAGACATAACAACTTTCTTTAATAAAAACAAAATTTCTGTGACTTCCACCTATACCTTAATTTAACATGGCATACGCTAGACAGAAAACTACAACTAAGATGTTTAAATAACAATAGAAGTATACAACTCAACAGAGACTAAATGGCCAGATATGTATGGCTCCTATGGTTACATCTCAGAAACAAACCACCTCTGGGACTGTAACTTAGAATGTATGTGGTTTTATGATGCATCAATGCCCTCAATAAGATTTTTTTCCATGCAATACAAGAGGCTAATCTGTTCATTAGGTAATGACACCCTATTTGTCACCTGTTTTCAAATTCCTGTTTGTCACATATTTACACTTTCTGAATAGGTGTCCTCTTCAGAACTATATGCTGATATTTGACAAATATAACGTGTAAAGTCCACAGACTTTACCAAATGCCTTTGGTGTTTTCTTTTACTTTTTGTTAAATGAATTAACCTTGTAGTATATCATCCAAGATTGTTTTGAATTCCTGAATAATTGAGAGGATCCTGTTTTCCCTTTTTGTTTAGAGTCTTAGAAGATATGGAATTTGGAGAATATTTTATAAAATTTGATTTACACACCACAAATAGCACAAATAATTATTAATGGAGACTTGACTAAACCGTGTGAGATACAAAAAGGAACAAGACAAGGTCTAGGTTTGCCAGGTCCTCCCAGTCACTGATGAGGGATAGGGGGTATGGTTGCCAGATCCAGGCTGGCAAACTCCTGGAGATTTGGGGATGGAACCTGGGGAGGACAGAGACCTCCCTGGGGTACAATGCCACAGAGTCCACCTTCCAAAGCATCCATTTTCTCCAGGGGAACTGATCTCTGTAGTCTGGAGATGAGGTGTAATTCTGGGGGATCCCCAGACCTTATCTGGAGGCTAGCATCCCTAAGTTGCCCATTGTACTTGGACTATTAAAACGAGATGTAAAACAAGATGAAAGAATTCTAGGTGTAAAGATTAAAGGAGAATCTTATAAGTTAAAACAGCCTTCACAAATGACCTGCTTTTGGTGTTGGAAAATCCTTTAAAGGGAACTGAAACTTTAATGACCCAATTGAACAAATGTGGTACAGTAGTGGGTTTTAAGGTTAATAAACAGAAGACTAATATGTTAACAAAAAATGAAAATACAAGATCAAATAAATTTGAGAAATAAAAATTGATATCACCTTGACAAATATGAATTGTATGTTATTTCAAAATAACTATGTTTAAAAACTTGGAATTAAATTTTTAAAAAATATGCTGGGATGGGACAAAGTTCAAGTGTCATTTTTGGGGAGAATATCTGTGATTAAGATGAATGTTTTACCTAGAATGTTATATTTGTTTCAGACAATTCCAATCTTGATAATGGATGTACCATTTAAACTATGGGAAAAAGATACATCCAGATTTATATGGCAAGGGAGGGGAACCACGTGTTAAATATAAGATTTGAAACTGTATTTTGCTGCTTGTTGTTTAGTGCAGATGAAGGAATGGATTCTGCTAAAAAAATAAAGATTATTAGAGTTAGAAGGACATGACGAGATTTGAATGGCACAGATACTTCTAGTATGATAAAGCTAACACATAATTTAATAATCATTAAGTTAGACTTGCCATTTTGAGAATATGGAAGAAGCTCATTTTAGAAGAGAAATGACAGGTTTGTATAAATGGTTAACATATCATGATATGTTGGAATTTCTGCAAGGTGAATATAAATTAAAATCAAAAGAAGATTTGACAGCAGAAGGATATACCTGTCAATGGTTTTCATATTTACAAATCTTAGAAAGGTTTACAGTAAAAGACATTATGATTTTCAACAATCCAAGTCTGAATTTGAAACAGAACTATGTAGAAATGACAAACATGTTATTCCTAAAATGTATAAATTCTTGTTGAAATTTTGGATGGGAAGAACAGGTGAAAGAATGTATGAAAAAACGGGCCAAAATTTTGGATATGACATATAAATGGAACAATGGGAAAAATGTCCCAAGACAGTCCAAGGTTGCATAAAGAAAGCAGGATCAGAAGTAGTGGTAATTGAATACACCAGAATGACTTGTTGCCTCCACGACTTGCAGGCTCCCAGCCCTGGGTTTTATAGGCACTTTGTAACAAGCCCTTGTTAGCAGCCAGTTGCTTGGGAGTACTGCTACAACTATTGCAGGCTGTCATCAGCAAGCAGCTGGCAATGGGGCAGGAGACATGCACTCTGCCTCCTTGCTTGCAAGCTCCCTTCTAAGCTTCTGTCTCCAGCACTCAAAGGGTGGAGGAGAGCCTGGTGGACTGGTCTTAATCACATGAGTCTCACCTGCTGCATCAGAGCTGGGTGGAGGCTCTGGATCAGCTGTTGGTTAGTCTTGGTCAGCCTGCAGCTCATCAGCCTGTTTGCTGGCTTCTGCTGACTCAGAGCCAGCCATACATGGTTCCCCTTCTCCTGAGGAGTTCTCTTCCCTTGAGTTCTCCTCCTCCAAGGAGTTCATGCTGAGCTCAGGCTGATCCACAACGATTAGGATATTAACTAATCAAAACCCAAACTGAAATGCTGTCATGTATAGTTGCTATAACTCATCTGGATTTAAAAATTATCAAGGATTGGGTTAAGAGATCAATATTTCTAGAGTGGGGTCTCCAGCAGGTAGCCTGTAAACTACCAGTAGCTCACCAATTAGTGTAGAGCAACCTGTGTATTCCCTAGAAGACCCCCAAAAAAACTAGGGGGGAGAGCCTAAAACAGATTTTATGCTTGTATGCCATAGGATTTTTCTCAGTGCTATTCAGCTGCTAGCTTTATTTCTGGTACCCCTCCTAGTTCATGCTCTGTTTCTAAGACAGAAGAAACTTCGTAGCAAACTTGGTAGAAGGAAAAATTGCCTGTCCCTTAGCCTATGGTGAAGGGTTTGAGTGTTTTATCCCTACAATAAATTAGCTGTTTGGGCTAATTAATTTCATTGGATTAATTAGGAAACTGATTTTTTTCTTAGAAATTGATTAATTGGCTATAGTGATTAATTCATTTGAATTGCTGCAGTTTTGAATTGATCAATTTAATTATATTTATTATTAGTAGGGTGGGAAGTTGGTAGGCTTGAAGGTTGGGTTTGGAGATTGCATTGTGTAATTTAGTTGGGTAGATGCAGGGCTGGATGACCATCTTTTGGGTATGTTGTAGCTATGTAGGGCTATCTTTTGGCTATGCTCCTGCAGAGTGCAGGAAGTTGGACTAGATGACCTGCAAGGTCCCTTCCAACTCTATGATTCTAAGTGTTTGCATGCTAAGGTTAGACTTGCATCCTG
Source organism: Gekko gecko (assembly GCA_029375565.1). Lineage (NCBI taxonomy): Eukaryota > Metazoa > Chordata > Lepidosauria > Squamata > Gekkonidae > Gekko > Gekko gecko. Next base: position 156,765,707 of record JAPDNY010000003.1, on the reverse strand, counting down.
CCTTTACCATCAGATGTTTGGTGGATCCCATTTTGGGCCAATAACATTTGGTAGGGGAGGCCATGTTAGAGTCGGGGATACCAGTAATACAGGTGTGGGGAGGTATGCTGTTGGGACAAGATGAAATATAGGAAGGAGATGCAGATACGATAATGCTCAGTCCTCTTCCTACCTGCATCCCATCCTGAGAAATGTTGGTTATGGAACTAGGAAAATATACCCTTTTCTGACACTGGTGCTGTGTAATGCCAGGTCTATTAACAATAAGACCTCTGTTCTGTGGGACTATCTGGTAGAGCAGCATGTAGACCTGGCATACATGACTTAGACCTGGGTGAGGGAGGATAAGACTGTCACCATGAACCAGCTCCTCTCCAAGGTTTTTTAGTCCTTCACCAGTCTCAGACCAATTGGAAAGGGGGTGGTGTTCAATGTTCCCTCTAGGCAGTGGAGTCTTGTGAGCAAAAATTCTACTTTGTGAACTCCTGGCATTAAAGTTGTGAGCAAGCAATTTGGCTACTGCATAAATTAGTTTGCTCTGGAGCCATCCTTCCTGAGCTAAGACAAAAATGTGTGAGCCAGAGGCTAAAAAACTGTGAGCCAGCTCACACTAACTCAGCTTAGAGGGAACACTGGTGGTGTTGCTTATCCAGGAGTCTTTCTCCTTCAGAGTGCTCCCCACACCAAAAATTGCCAGCATTGAATACGTAGGTGTAGTGTGGGAAGCTGAGGAGAGTCTGGCTATCTGGTTGATGTACCAACTGCCTAACACACCCACAGATACCTTGCCAGGCTTGTTGGAGACTGTATCAGGCTGGGCACTGGAATATCCCAGATTAGTAGTTCTGGGGGATTTCAATGTCCATGTTGATGATGCGGCTTCCTCTCAGACCAGGGACCTAGTGTTATCCATAGCAGCACTGGGACTCTCCCAATTTGTATCGGCTCCTACACACCAAGCAGGTCACAACCTGGATCTTATTTTTGGCATGGGAATGAATGTGGATCTGGTAACTGCTGAATGTGGATCTGGTAACTGCCTATGCAGTTCCATGGTTAGACCACTTCACCCTGAAGACCTAGCTGAATACTCCAAACCTTCCCTGTTTAGGCAACAAGCAGATTTACACTCACCTGTGGAGTTCCAGAATGCTCTGTGGGAACTTCTTCTTCTGATGCCCCCTAGCAGTTTGTTGGATAAGCTGGTGGATAGCCAGCACTCTGAGGCAATCAACAAAATAAGGCTCCCCCCCAAAGCGCCCTGTCCGCTCTCATGCCAAACTAGCCCTGTGATATACCCCGGAGTTACAGAGGATAAAACAAGAGCTGAGACGGCTAGAGCAAGGATCGCAGGATGTTCATGACAAAGCTGCCAGAACATCTTACAGGACGTTTATGAAGGCCTATGAGATAGCAGTGAAGGTCACTAAGAAGCATTTTTATGAGGTCTCCACTGCGTCTGCAAGCTTTCGCCTGGCCCAATTATTTAGGACAATCTGGTTGTTAACTACATTGCCAGGCAAGCAAAATGATAAGGAATTGGCTATTGACTGTGAGGCATTTGCAAAGTCTCGTTGCTCCACCAGGACCTCCCAGCCACAGTTGATACAATAAGGGAACTGGAAGCCCCTTGTCTGTATTTGGATCCAGTTTTGGACCAATTCAGTTGGCTTTCCCAGGAGAAGGTTGACAAGATCCTGGTAGCTGTGAAGCCCACCACTTGCCTTCTTGACTTGTGCCCATCTTGGCTGGTCAAGACTTACAGAGATGGTGTTCAGGCCCCCCTGGGAGATATCATCAACCTATCCCTGTCTTCAGGGATATTCCCAGTGGGCTGAGGGAGGCAGTGGTGCATCTGCTCTTGAAAAAAACATAATTGGACCGTGCAGTTCTTGCCAACTACTGCCCAGTTTTGAATCTTCAATTTCTGGTTAAGGTGGTTGAGAGAGCGGTGGCTGAGCAGCTCCAGACTTTCTTGGATGTTGCCTCCATCCTGAATCCATCACCATCCAGTTTCTGCCCTGGCCATGGGATGGAGACTGCACTAGTCACCTTCACAGATAACCTCCAGAGACACTTCAATCAAGGCAGATTGGCCCTGCTGTTCCTTTTGGATTTGACAGCAGCGTTCAACACGGTTGACTACGATCTTCTGACCCACTGCCTCACCAACGTGGGGATACAGGGCACTGCTTTACAATGGTTTTCCTCCTTTCTTAATGGTCAGGGACAGAGGATGGCACTCAAGGTGAAGATGTCTCCATGATACCTGCTGGAATGTGAAGTGCTGCAGGGGGTGATCCTCTCTCCAATGCAGTTTAGCATCTGTATGTGCCACCTTGCATAGTTGTTCCAGAAGTTTGGGCTGGCTTGCCATCAGTATGCTGATAGTTACAGTAGAGCTGGCTGAGATTAAAACCAATGAAGACGGAAGTCCTGTACCTGAGTCACGGGGCCATGGGATTGGGAATCTGGCTCCCAATGCTTGGCAGGGCGCTGCTGACACCAGCGCCAAAGTTGAGGAGCCTTGGGATCATCCTCGATGCCTCACTTTCAATGGAGGCCCAGGTTACTGCTGCTGCCAGGTCAGCCTTTTATCACCTTTGGCTGGTCAGGCAACTGGTTCCCTATGTCACTTCCCAGGATTTAGCTACAGTGATCCATGCAATGGTCACTTCTAGGCTGGATTACTGTAACTTGCTCTATGTGGGGCTGCCCTTGAACCTGGCTTTGATTATATGTTTATTCTTATTTTTTTATATTTTATATATTGTGAGCTGCCTGAGCCCACTTGCAGGATACTGCGAGATATAACCTTAATTAATTAATTAATTAATTAAAATGCCAGGGGGGGAGTAGCTTGGGAATTTTTTAAATCAGAAGTAGCTCTCATTAAAGAAAAGGTTGGCAACCCATGCTTTAGTTTATGCTAATCATATTGCTGGCTCATTGGGTTGAGGAGGGTTTTTCGTTTGATTCTGTATAAACAGCAATGGCTTCTTTTTGCTTTTTGCTTCCAGTTTGGTTGGCTGGTGGTGAGCCTGCAAAGCACAAATGAAAATATGTAGCTACCGTATACTAGGCAGAATACAGGCAAAGCAGCACACTGTGAACTGGCAGGGAAAGATACCGCTAAATCCCCCCCCGGGTTATAGGCAATACTGTCACTAAGCAGAAAGAGGCAAACATGATACTTGTACACTAGAACAAGGGTCCACAATGTAATGCTTGCAGGGTCAAAAAGGTTTGGGACCTCTGCACTAGAATATAGGGAAGCAATGCTACAGACTGGGAGAGGAATGGAGGCAATGCAATAGTTGTCCCTTCCCAGAAGCCAGGCAGGAGCCATCATGAGAAAGAGAAAATACAGACTTGGAAAGAGACAAAATGCAAAAGAGAAGTGATGAGAACATAACATCTCTCCTTAGTCTGATATAAAGATAGTCAGGGACAAGATTTGGATTGAAGCCACAGGAGTGGAGTGGTAAACCTTCCCCTGCTTGCTATTTTCCAGAGAGAAATCACCACAATAGGGGAAAAGGAGAGGCAACCTTCCGCTAACACATAAAGAAAGCAGAATGTGGGTGTGCTTGGGTTTTTTACCCCTCCCCCAATCCTGTCTCCAAAACCAGAAATGGGCATGGTCGAAAGAAGGTGTAAAACACCAACATCAGTTAAGGAACAGGGCATATCGGTCACCACTCACATGCACACTTTTTGTTTTAAAATACACCCCTCCACTCCATTATAGTTATGAATGGGTATATGATAAACAATGTTCCCCATTTATTATTATTTATTTACTCAGCTTGCCAAGCATTTTCTTCTACAAGCTCTGTTTATAAAATGAGACAGTCAGAAATCTGAAGTGGAGAATATCATCCCCATTTGATGGCGGAGAGGGGTTATAGCCAAAAAACCCATTTAATATGAAAATGTGTATGCCACTTCTCCAGAGTCCTGCTCGAAGCTGCTCACAAGATTTTTTAAAAGTCTGAGAAAATCTAAAGAACAACAGATACAAACATTTTTAGTACTGAAATAAGTCATCAGCCTTCAGGCCAGAAGCATATAAAAATAGCTGGAAGAGAAGGAACACTTCACTTAATAGCCTGGATAAAGAGGAATTATTTGGCCTGGCTATGACAATAAACCTAGCACAACTCACAGAGAAGGATATTCTAAAAGAAAGGTGTCACCACCGAAAAAGACCTGTCTTTGGTCATTACTTGCCTGATCTCTGCAGGTGGGGCATAAACAACAGAGTTTAGGAAGAGGAACTGGACTGTATGAAAGGAAGCAGTCCTTAAAGTACCTGATCCTGAGGCATGTAAGGCCTTAAAGGTAAGAACCAGCATGCTGTGCATTTGGTTGAAACTAATAGAGACAAATTATGAATACATTAAACACACACATATAATAACAAATTCTTAAATAATAAAAAATGTTTAAGACTGAAGACTAACTAAAAATGGGGAGATTACACTCATCAGTAGTGTTCCATAAATGAACAGTGACTAGTCCAGAAAATACAAGCTGAACCACATGGAATAAAGCTGAAACCACAAAGCTGAACTCCATGGAATAAAGAGGAAAGGACTAAGATAAAGTTGTAAGTCCAAGTAAAAGAGCGAATTAATCCATGCATGCCCTATAAAAAGAGTAATTCAACCTCATCATATGCTGAATCTCCTTTGTCTTCTAGTCATGGGACAGAATACATAGCACTATAGATTCTGGGCTTAAGGAACAGTGGAGCCCCATGTACACATACCAAAAGAAAGAATTTCTTTGCATTTTAAGCGTCCCTAACCATAGCTATGCAACATATGAATTATATGTTACATTGCAAAGATTATTTTTGGTCCATTTAACACATACACACATATTCTTAATAGCTCACAAATGCCATTAAATTCATTGTAAATGTTATGCATAAAACATAACCTTACAGGCAACGTTTAAGACAGCTCCTGTTGAAAATAAGAACAGTAATCTTTGTTAGCTCATCTCTTCATGACAAGCTACTCTTAGCTTCTTATTTATCTGCTAAAAAATAACCTGTTACATTATCACACTATCGTTATATTATTCATATTCTTTTTCTAGAATTATTTTGCAATAATAATGGACAAGATTAATAGAAAATTAGCTAACTGAAATGGAAGCTGCCACAAACCATGATAGCCTTCTCAAATGAACTTATTCCAGCTGATCTAAAATATAAATAGCAGCCAGTAGGGTTGCCAGATTTTTTTTTTTACAAAAACACTGTACACTGAGATTCCGTGTCTCCTCCTCCCAGCACAAATAGCATGAAGGATGCTGTTTACACCGAGTGGAACATCATGCCCAAGAGTGAAGCAGCAGTGGCTGCTGCCAGCTTCACAGGTGGGCTCAGCACCACTTCCTCCCTGCACAAACAGCATGCTTCATGATGTTGATGTTCACACTGGTAGGAGCACACCCCCAAATGCAAAGGAGCAGCATCTGCTGCCAGCTTCACACTTGGGCTTGGGCTTGCCCCCTCCCAACACAAACAGCGTGAAGTGAAGCTCGCTGTTCGCACTGGGTGGAGCATTCCCTGCTTTGCACTTGGGCTGGGTGCCGCCTTCTCCAAATGCAAACAGCACAAAGCATGCTGTTCACACTGGGAGGAGCATTCCCCCAAATGCAGTGTGGCACAGGCATTTAAATGTCCGGTATTCAGGTTTTTTTCCCCTGGACAGTCAGTGAAAATACCAGGCCGTCAGGTTCAATACTGGTCACCCAGCAATCTTAGTAGTTGGAAGGGAGAAGACAATGGCTGCAGTTTTGATATCAATTATCACAGCTGCGTATTCATCATTGACCTATGAATACCAGTTTACATTGCTTTAGCTCAAATTACTAACCAAAACACACACTTCTTTATGCATCAGATGAGGTCAATACCAACTTCAAGTTATCTTCCTTTTAGGCCAACAGACACTGGATGTTCCATGGATGCATTCCCCCCCCCCCCATTTTGCATAGATGACACATGGAACTTCGATTCAAATTGACACCATGGTGCTTAAACTTCTTCTCCCGCATTTTCCAGTCTGGAAATGACTTAGTTGAGGATGTTTTTGACATGGCTGGGATATTGTCCTGTATCAGGACCTGATTTTTTTTTCCACTTCATAATCTACAAGCCTGTTCTTTTAGATCAGAAAAGCAGCATGGAGAGGAAAGACCTTAAAACCTGCTTTCTCTCCCTTACGCTGTGATCCTGATCCAAATTGTCATCCTGCAACCCAGAACTCACAACATCTCATTTAGTTTGGCCCTTAGCCTGACCGGGCTCCTTCTGGTAAAGTGTAACTGAATATTATGCTTACTCCGTATGTTGGTCTTAAGACCGTAATAATAATAAACTAAAGTAAACTAAATGCACTTCAGAGAGCCACGCTGCTCCTGCAATCTTGATCTTCTTTACAGAAAATTGATAATTCTATTGAAATTCAGTTATTGATATTAAGCATGCTATCTCTAGTTTTTCTAACACAACAAAGTCTGGTGGCACCCTAAGAACACACTAAATACTGGGACATAAGTTTATGCGAGCCAGAGTCCACTTTGTCAGATGCATGAAGTTTTACAATAAGTACAAAGGGGGTGGGGGGGAATTAAAAAGAAAGACTAGTAGCCCAGCAATCCAGAATATGGTTTGCATTATACTGCAGGCTGCTGAAAACAAGAACCAATCAAAAGAGTGAGCAATCCAAAAAGAAAGGTAGTGGACCACTCCCAATTGCTGCTACATTTGCACAGTGATATGAACAGTGTATATAAACATGAAGCAAGGAACTACTACTCTCTATAGTGAGCTAGCCACTCCTATTCCATACTAAGTCCAAGCTTCATAGTGTCAAGACTTCATATTACTTCCAACTCGGCAGTTTCACCCTGGAGTCTGCCTTCGAATCTTTTATACTGAAGTATGGTAACCTTTAAGTCTTTTATTGAAAGTCCAAGGAGGCTGAAATGCTCCCTGACTGGTTTCCATTTAGTCTCTGTGATAGAGATTGACCAGTGAACATAGCAAAAGAACACCACTGCTAGATTTACTGTTATTCCTTGTTCTTTATTCCAAATAGTTTGCAACAGGATTTGTTCAGTAAATTTCTTTTGAGACCTGGAATAGCATAGCAGCTAATATGTAATGTGAGAGGTCCCCAGTTCAAACATAATATCAGTTTGCTATAAAAATATTTTGTTGTTATTAGGACAAAGGCATAAAGACACAGTATTGTCTTGCTTACTTAGAAAGTCTCTTATCTCTGAGGAGTTTTCAGTTTTCGTAAACAGAGAGACATAGAAAAATGTAAAGAATGCCATAAACTTCCAGTTAAAACACCTGCCACATCTTCAAATATAGTATTTTTACACAATTATAACTTAAGATCTTGTTATTGTGGAAGTTATCAGGAGACACTTTTGACTATTGGCTTAGCCTTTGAAAGAGTCAAATGGAAATGTTGCAGAGATTTGCTGGAGAATTATCTCCTTTTTTTACCATCAAGTCACAACAACTTACGGCTACCTCATAGGGTTTTCAAGACAGGAGACAAGCAGAGGTGGTTTGCCATTGCTGTAGTGACCCTAGTATTCCTTGGTGGTCTCTCATCCAAATAGTAACCAGAAATCTCCAATACAGACATTTTTATTTTTGGAGAGAGAACAAATATCAGAGTCTCTGAACATATTCCTGCTGGGATCAGACCCACCTTACCTACCAGCTGAAAGTGTTGCTCTAAAGGTAAAAAAGTACCAAGATGGAATGTTAAAATTCTTTCCAAACAAAACCATTCCAGTATCTCATTAAATAAATTTGCATAAATTAAATTGCAGATGACACCAAGTTGTGAGGAGCAGCAAACACACCAAAAGACAGAATTCAACGAGATCTGAACACACTGGAAAAGTTGGCAGATGTGAATAATATGCAATTTAACAAGGATAAGTGCCAAGTTCTACATCTGGCTAACAAAAATGAGGAACACACATCCTGGATTGGTGATACACTTCTGAGTAGCAGTGTCTGTGAACAAGATTTTGGGGTACAGGTGACCATAAGTTAAATATGAGCAGCCAGTGTGATGTGGTGACAAAAAAGGCTAATGTGATCTTGAGGTACATCAACAGAGGAATAACATCCAAATCGCAGGATGTCACAGTCCCGCTGTACACTGCATTGATCAGACCGCACCTGGAATATTCTGGAAGCCTCACTTCAAAAAGGATGTGGGCAAAATGGAGCGTGTGCAGACGAGAGTGATGAGAATAATCGGGGGCCTGGAGACCAAGCCCTATGAGGAAAGGCTGAGGGACTTGGGAATGTTCAACCTGGAGAAAAGGAGGTTGAAGGGGGACATGATTACTCTCTTTAAGTATTTGAAAGGCTGTCACTTAGAGGAGGGCAGGGAGCTGTTCCTGTTGGCAGCAGAGCATAGGATTTGCACTAATGGGTTTAAATTAAGGGTGGGAAGGTACCGGGTGGATATTAGGAAAAACTTTTTTACAGTAAGAGTTGTGCAAAGATAGAATCAGCTACCTAGGGAGGTGGTGAGTTCCTCCTCACTGGGAGTCTTTAAGCAGTGGCTGGACAAACTCTTGTCAGGGAAGCTCTAGGCCACTGCTCCCAAAGTGGGCAATACCGCCCCCTAGGGGGTGCTGGAATGATCCAGGTGGACGGTAGGAGCCTTGGGTGCAATTGGGGTGTGTTGAATAAAAATATGGGGGCGGTGGAAGCACAAAGAAAGAAGTGTCCAGAACCTATCTAAAGCAGCCTTTTCCTGCCTTCTCCTGGTCTTCCCTGGGATCAGGGAGGGAGGGGGAGGGGGACCCCACAGCCAGTCACGGCCATGCATTACCCTTGTAAGACTGGTGCTGCTGCTGGCCTATTGTGTGGTGGCTGCTGCTGGCCTCTGGAATCAGGCCAACAAATCTTTCTTTACTTACAACAACATCTTTCTTTACTATGTGCAAACTTGCTACTGCATCTTTTTGTCCACTTCTTAAAGGTAGACTTCCAGGGGGGCGATGAGTAATTTTTTTCTGAAAAGGGGGCAGTAGTCCAAATAAGTTTGGGAACCTGTGCTCTAGGCTGATCCTGCATTGAGCAGGGGGTTGGACCAGATGGCCTCTATGGCCAACTCCGTGATTCTATGATCATAGTACAAATTACAGATCTTCAAAACAAACTTTATCCCAGTGAAACACAAGCTCTGGATTCTAGGAAGTCTGGAAAAGTCATCCAAGCAGTTTACCCATTAAGCAGTAGTAAGAACACAACAGATTAGACTCATGTTGTAAATAATGCAGCCTTCTCCCTTATGCTGAAGTATCCACAGAAAGGCATTACGCTCAGCAATGATTCCCATACAGCTCTCAACAGCAAATTCCATTTTAGGTAAGAGTTCTACAATACTCCAAATAGAAAACAATAAAACATACAAAAGGCATCCTAAGGCTGACAATAAAAATAGCGGTGAATCAATTTTGTTTTATGGTTTATGTTCTTTCCCACATAGGGCTGATCAGATGAATGTATAACTTATTGGTAATTCCAATTCAGGAGACACATTAGGCCTACAAGGAAACAGCAACTCCATTATGTGAGAGGCTTATGACAATAGAGGCAATTTGCACTATATGGAGTAGTCAAGAAGCCTGAATCCAGCTAACCACTGACATGGGTAGAAGGGATTTCCACCAAGGAATATGACTTTCCCACCTTCCCCCTCCTGCTGTATCCCAAAATGCCCCATAAAACCCTGTTCCTGGGATTCTCGGGGGCCTTAGCGCTCCACCAGGAGAGGAAGGCAAGAAAGTTACATTCCACAGACAGAAATCCTTCCACTCATGGAAATGCTCTGCTGGCTCCAAGCCAGATTATAAACAGAAATGAAGTATTCTTGCCAGAATTTATAACAGATCTTTAATAACTATGCTTCCTCAACACAATTTTTCTGTTCATTCTGATGGCACAGAAAGCCATCTTTCGCTCACTGAGCATAAATAAGTGGCTCCCTAGAGCAGACTGATGAGAAGATGTCAGCATGCCTGCCATTATTGTACATTTCAGCAAAATCCTCATTACACTTCATCAGTGGAAAAGCAAGCACAATTAGTGGCAGGAATGGAGTGTGATTGCAGTTCACCATTTCTAACTACAGAGTACAGCTGTACATTCAGAAACAGAGACATGTCAAAACTTACAGAAGCTGAACAACACCAAGACACCCTCAAAATAAAACATCAATGTGGAGGAACAAACATGGCTGAAAACCAGACAGAACTCAGGGCAGCATATATAGCTCAGGGCAGCATATCCTTCCTCCCACTTGCACCAATTCACCCTGGGAAAGCAAAAAGAGCAAATTGTTGGGATGACAACAATTATATGTAATGCTGAACTCAGCTAAAGCATATGCCTCTAAACAGGCTTGAAATTACGTGTTAACTGTTGCTACCCCTTGTAAAAAGAGTCCAGTGTAACTTCTAATCCAGGTTTAACTAAGGATCTCTAAATAATATACCCAGATTGATTTCAACCACTGATGGTATTAGTTGTGCAAAGCAGGGGAGACAGAATGAAGGGAACCCTCATGAGAAGTAGCATGATGGACTCAAGGCATGCACAAACCTGTGGCCCACTCCCCTAAGGCTGATTCCAACATTATGGCTGAACTGTGTTACATATTTGGCATGGAGGTAGATGGCAAGTTGCACTTTGAGCTAGAATCAGCAAGACCTAAGACTCTTGAAAGAAAAAGAAAAGTTACTAATTTCTACTACAAGACTGGGCTGACCCACAAGAGGTTGACTGGCTTTTGCTTCTGTAATGTAGAGAAGCTGCTCAGCATACCCTTAGTGGTGGCTGGAAGTACACTCTGATACTTCTCAAACTATGACTGAATAGCTGGAATGATGGTGACTATTGAGACCAGGTAAGCTTACGGGTTTATCACCCTGACAATTGTATCTTGAATTCACTTACAACAAAATTCTTGTAAAGAAAAGGAAGTAAAGTTCATACCAGCATTTATCCTAATATGACCACATCTCATCTGATTTCTAAATAATTGGAATAACAAAAGGACAGGCCTTGGAATTAAATCTTGACCAATACAAAATACCCAGCACACTGAACACACCATTAAGTTGCTGACAGGAGCAAGGCAGAAAATATATATTCATTTTAGATAAATCTACTTTCCTAGCACTATTTAGAATAACTACAGAATCAACAGCAGCCAGTCATCAGGTAATTTCACAATTTTTTTTAGTCTGGTAAATATTCTAAGTTGAAATCAGGGTTTGTTATGAAATGTTGCTGAATGTACACCCCAATTTTTTTTTAAAGTAGGTTTTAAAACAATCGTTTTTATAAAAGAAAGATAGGAAAAGTTATAAATATGGCTGTAGGCAGTAGAGAGGCAAGGAACACTATCGTTGTGAGCTTAGAAAACAAACATGAGGGAGGTATCCTGAGGGAAATTTCTTGTAAAGGGCAAATGCAATCTGAATATCATGCAAGCCAAAAGACAGAGGGACAATACAAGAGGGAAAATGAGGAAGATGAACGTTTTGCATAAATTATTGCTCTGCAGGGGAGTGTGGGATGTGCACACATACAACATCTATTTGAGGGAGAGCATGGAGCTTTCACATAGTCCCTTTTGCCTTGGGTAATAGAACTACCCCTAATCTGGTGCCAGTATGGTATAACAGAGTGTTGGACAAAGACTGGCAAGATCCAGATTCAAATCTCAGTCAGGTATGAACTCAGTGACCATAGACCAGTCCAGTCCCTCTCTCTCAGCCTCAGTTACTTCACAGTGCTGTTATGAGGATAAAATAGAGAAGGGGAGAACTATGCATGAGGACAGGCAGGAAATTTAGACAGAGCTTGAACAAATTAGAAGAACTGCGCCAGAGCAATTTAGCTACAATCCTGGCCTGCATAGGATTAGGTTGTTACAGTGATACCCTGGAACAAGTACTAACCTATTAGTCTTTCCACAGATTGTTGTGATACAACAGGGTGCCAGTGTTTTGTTATCCAGACTTTTTTCCAGTGCTTCTGGGAATAGGAAATCTCAGCTAACAGAAGACCTGTCAGGAATCAGCAACACAAATTCCCAATGGAAGCTTCTGACTGAAAGGATCATTTCACAGTCAAGTTGGTGACAGCAGTAGCTTCATACCTGTCACATAGTTTGCTTCATCCAACCAGTATGTGAGAGATAACACTGTCATCTCTTCTTCACTGGAGCAGGGGCGGCACAGGGGCCTGGGGGAAGTGAATAAAAATCACAAGAAGCTGACTGAAAGGAAGAAAAATGTGAACATGTGCTTTGGAGAAACAGAATACTAATCTAATGTTAGAGAAACTTCCCATATTCTTAGAATCTGAACAAAAACTCTAAATAAAAACCTCCTGAACCTTTTGAATTGGCCTGATGATGACAAAAAACAGACTCCCTAGCCCTGGGGGGGTTTCTCCTTGTTGTCTGCTGGTTTAATCAGAGACCGGAAGATTCTGCTGTCACCACAATTATTATTTTTACCGAAATGACCCCTCTCACCCCACCCCAACTTTCTACAAAACTATCCAGAGGAAATTAAGAAATCATGCAATGGCCTATAAGATCTCTGAGCTGCACTCTCATTACTAAACTTTAAATTTCCTCAACAAATTCAGATGAGGAACAATACATATGAAGAAATATTTTCTGTAAAAAGATGCAAATACTGGGCTCAGAAAACAAATGACTTTCAGTCCTACACTCGTAGTGATGCTTATCAAAATCAGACCAGAACTGGTTACTTGGCTTTGGTGAAGGTTTTTTCCTAGTGTTTTACTTGAAGAACTACACTTTCATTCTGTTTGCCTGGCTAAAATGCAGCCTCTTTCATTACTTCAGCTTTAAGATATGGCTCCCAAAAAACAGAGAGACCTCTCATATTAGCTACCCAAATCAAAAAATATTCTCACAGTTTCTGATATAATCAGGGCTATTTTGGGGAAGGTATGCACAGGAAGGGAATTCTGACTGGTTCCTGAGTTGGCCACACCCAGCAGGAACTTATTAGCATAATAGACCACACCCAACAGCAGAAACTCATTAGGACTGGCTACATTAGGGGTGTGTGGCCTAACATGCAAAGGAGTTCCTGCTTCAAAAAAAGCCTTGGGTTTTGACAACAAACAAGGTAAACAGAATAAGAAGCAAAAGGTGGGTGTGGCTGGATGACCACACTTCTGGTAACATGGGGTGTGGCCTAATATGCTAATGAGCTGTGCTGTGTGGGTGTGGCCTATTATTCTAATAAGTTCCTGCTGGGCTTTTTCTACAAAAAAAGCCCTGGATATAATGTGGTACATTTTTCCAGGACAGAGATTACACTGTACTGTACATAGTGACAGCCCTTGCTCTCCAGTTTAGGATGGGGAAAGAGTCAGGTTACATAAATTTATTTAGAACTTTTATACCCTGCATTTGCAGTTTCTGCTCTCAAGACAGCTTACAAAAATCAGATAAAAATGATATATGTATATACTATCATGAATAAGAAAAAAGAAAAAGCAACATTAAAAGCATTAGACTAAAAAAGTTTTTGAAATTTAATGGCTCAAAAATAGCAGCAAATTGTAAGAAAGGTTATGGAGAACTAAAAAAAGTGAAGGATTTTTTTTAAAATTGCCAGCTGTGTAAAATTTAATAGCATTGCGAAAATATTTGTGGGAAAGAAGCTCCATGATTGAAGGGCCACAGCTGAGAAGGCCCTGTTTCTGGTGCTTACCCATCATACCTCTAACCAGTGAGGGCACACAGGAAGTCCTCTGAGTCTATCCTAGCTGATCAGCAGGTTCATACAAAAGTAGCTGGTCCTTAAAGAATCTATACAGCTTTCAGTGCAAGGAAGTAATTTGGAGGCTGCACTTCATACATTTCAAGCTTCCAACCCCTTTTCAAAATCACTATAATAATCTACCTTGAACGTGATCAAAGCATGTATAACAGTGGCCATCTCATTATCTACTCTGTGTGTGTGAACAACACTTTTGTTTGATATGTTTCAGCTTACGTATGCTAATACTTCCATTCAAATGTTTTGAAGAATATAAGCAAATAAGGGAAGAAGCTATAAAGATGAAGTTAAAGACAACTGAGTTGACAAGTGGCTAGGCTGGTAAAACTAAGAGACAGTGGTTCAAGTAAAGACAACGGATGACAGCTTGGCCTTTAACTGAAATTCTACACTTAGACAGTGTTCTTTAAAAACTTTTTCTTTACAGTGCTAACAATTGGGAAGGCTAGTTTTGATTTGCGAAACTAAGCAGGGGTTGAAGAGCTAAGCCCCTTTTCTTCATCATGTGTAGTTTCAATCCAAATCAGGGCTCCTCTTTTGTAGATGAATGGAGATCTGTCATCTTTATCTAGTCTGTCTGTTCCCTGAGACATCTATTTATTTTATTTAAAATATCTATATCCTGACTTTCCTCCTGGCTCAGGGTGGGTGGCTCTGTTTGCCAGAACTTCCAGCTTGAATTCCCCAATGCCTTGCCTCACAGATGGTATATTCCAGGAGTGTTTTTTTGCTCTGTTCTCATCTCACCTTGAAAATGGGACCTCTTATCAACTGCCATAGAGTCAGGTAACTGCACCGCCACTAGCAAAGAAAATCTTGAAACAATAAAGTAAATCTTCTATATTATGCCTTCAGTACTTCCTACTTTACTCCCCCATCCATCCTTCTCTCAGGGCAGTGGCACATACAGCTAACCCGCCAAAAGGAAAATTATAGTAACAGCACCTGAAAATGGTTGTCCTCTCTTGTATAAGCTTTCAGAATCTCTAGGGGGTATTCAACTTGAACAGAAACTCCTTCTGGAATTTCATATCTTCTCTTTAGGAGTCTTACAGAAATGTGATCCCAGTTTCAGAAAGTCTTGATCTATAAAAGCTGAGCACTTTGACCATCATTCACTCATATTCTATCATGGCTTCATGTTTACAGAAACAATCACAGGCTTGTTTGACCAGAGTAGCAAAGGCTCATCAGATCAAAAACTGGAAATGAAAGCTGGAAAGAGGATGGGGGGAGGGGCTAAAATATTTAAAAGTAGAGAGTGCACTTTCATCATTACCAAGATCCCCATAATCAGAATTGTAAAGTATAAATATCAAAATGTATGCAAAATGTACGTAATTCAGAGAAGCAGTTAGCCTGACTAAAGCTCAAGCTACACACTACAGACAGTTCTGGGATTCTTTCCTGCACCATTTTTTTACCCAAAGCAGCCCTGGCCAGGTTACAAGCTGGAACAGAGGAGGGGCAGATGGGGAGAGACTATTTAACCCTTTCCACTCTATTTCTTTCTCAGTTCAAAATAAAATTTCAAAAGCTGTTACTTATATGCATTTTTTCTTTATACATTTCACCTCACACCTGGAAAAAATCACCTTGGTGAATGTAATTCAGAGTTTACAAAAACACTGGATATGAAAGAGTTAAGTTGCCTCTCTCTGCCTTCCTTTCTCCAGCTTTGATACAGTCTTTGTAATGCTACAGAGTTTTAAAAAATGGAGGAAAGAATCACAGAACTCTGGAGAACATATCACATGAGCCTTGCGCACACAAGTCATTTGGAGGATTCTCTCTTCCTCGTTTGCTTAGAAAGCAGATTTGGCTGGGAAGTAATACGGAATGTAAAGAATTCAAGCAATGTTCATTATTCAAACAGCCACCTGTGCCACACACAGCATGGCACTCCTCTGCTCAGTTGTTCTCACAAGCTGTGACCTTCCTTGTCCCTATTAACTTGACAATAGCACCCTGATCTTGCAACTCTCCATTATAACAATACACAGGCTTGAGCAGTCAAAGACTTGCTTGGGATGTTCTTCATTTTTAACTAATTAATTGGGTTCTTGGCATTGCCTATCTTGCCTACATGAAGTTTTAAAGAGGCAACACAAAATTTCTACCCAGCTATTACAATCAACTTCATTGGGGATATTTGCCATTTAAAAATATGAAAGCCAGATCTTCCAGATTCTAACAAGAGTACACAGACTATATATGTGACATGCAGCCAAAGAACCTAACAGTGTCATCTTAAGCATTTTAAGATGGCACTATAAACAACCCACATCTGAAATAACTCCATGTTTCAGCTCCAGCTTTTTCCACCGATTTTAAATAGGGTATTCCACCTATTTTAAATAACAGATTGTCTGTAAGAGCGCTTATGTGTATAGAGTGTGCATGATTTTTTTTTTTGCTGATTTCCCCTTTCCCTCTGTGGACCCCCATGCCAGGGTCCACTGAACATTGTGGGCCATGTTTGGGGGTATCCAGGAAGAAGGAGGTGGGAAAATTACATCCCATGATTAGAACATTAAATTCAACCCATCTCTCTTTTTTTTTGACAACCTATTTTTCTCAAAAAAGGGGGGAGATAAAATAAAGTCTGCCACAGAGGGTACAATGATAAGCCTTAGAGGAACATAGTATCACAGGGAACATTAAGTCTTCTTGCAGACAAACCTTCCACTTAAAGTTAACACAGTAGTCTAAGATGGCTTCTTATTCTTAATTCTTTATTTGGTCTGTCAAGAGAAAGAGAAACCTGGAAATCTGGCCATTATAAGCTGGCAGCCACCTAAAGCAAAAAAAATGACACAGATTATCTGTCCTGACCTTTATTGGCATAAGGTTTTGTTCCATGTTGTCATACTTTTAAGTATATACCTGACAAGATATTTATTTATTTATTTATTGCATTTATATCCTGCCCTATCCCATGATGGGCTCAATACATATCTTTACACAGTTTACTACACTAATATTTAAATGGTTACAACCAGGGGCCAACTAGGAAGTTAAAACCACACTGGAATAAAAGCGACAAAGGGTCCCATATATGGTTCTGAACATGTTGAAAGGCAGAGCCTAGCACATCAAAGAACTCAGAATGCTTACCTGTGAGTAAGCTCCACTGAATGCAAAGAAACTTACTTCTGAGTTAACCTACACAGGATTATGATGTGACACAGTAACCTCTCAGGAATTTCTCCCTCTAATCATGATTATGCAGAAGCAATGTGCTATGGGCTCACTTCAAAACCTACATACTACCACCATCTCTTCCTTGCACATGCAGACTAGACCACACTGCTTGGTGGAGACAGAAGATGCAGACAGAGGCAAGGATGGAAGGTGTGCTTCCCGCAAGGATGCCTTAGAGATGTGACAACAAATGAATGACAACAGTGCCGGCAGAGGACACAGTCTCCTCAATACCCATCATCACCCTACAATGCTCTGATGCACCGTTGAGACAAACAGCTGGCCCTCTCTACATCTTTTCTTCTCCTGCCCTCTGCCCTCTGCATGGAGCCCAGATCCTGTTGCTGAGCAAGGAAAGAAAGGAATGGAGAAGAAGAGTATGTCCTTCTTTGTGCCGTTGTGCATCTGTAATGGTATGATGTGCCATGGGAGAAACAGTCAGCAAAGCTTCTGCCCTTTCCTCTCCCATCCTTCACTTCTCACCCAGTAGCAAGGTCTAGGCTGTACAACTCAGCCTATCACCTCAGCCAGCCACCTCAAGGTCTATGTAACAACAGCCCCGTCGATGCACTTTGGCTGTGTTTTCTCCCACCCCCTATGGCACAGCAAGTCATCATCATTCCCACTCCCCTTAAGCAGCAGCATCTTAATATTTCAGATGTTTTTTATAAATTAACATTCAAGAGTAGGGCAAAAAATATTCACAATGTTTCTTTTTAGAAGAAAACAATACAGAGGATACCTGACTGTAACCTTACAAGAATATGAAGCTTTTTCTCAGTAGTTATTTGTGCTAATGTCCCCTTTCCTAAAGGAACAAACTTCATTACAGAAGTAGTGCTAGTCTTCTCACGGGGTGGGGGGGATAGCCAGTGGGTATGTGCCCTGGCGGTGGGGCTGCCATTCCCCTGGTCCTGGGCAGAGAGAGAGATGATGGCGGGAAGAGGAGGAGGCCTGGCCACTGGTTGGCCATTCTTCCTTCAAGTCTGTCTCCCAGACAACAGAGACTTGGTTGCACCAAGGTTGGACCCCTTGGCCTTAAGATTGTGCTGCTGAACGCCAGGTCAGTAAATGGAAAAAATTACAGGCTGCTCTCGCATGTATTATGGAGACCTGATTGCATAAAGTTGGGGGAGTAAATCTAAGACAGCTTTGCCCTCCAGGTTTCTCTACAGAGCTAGGCCATGGGGTAGGGAAGTAGAGTCACGTCACAGTGGTCTGTCATGATTCCATCCATCTAACTGAGGTGCCTCTTCCAACAGTCTGCCAGTTTTGAGTGTGCTCCTGAAGGTGGGTGACAGGGGACAGGGGACAGAATCTGCTGGTGTACTGTTCAGCCCATTGCCCAGCCGTCTTTCTTCCTGAGCTAGCTGAGCTTGTCTTGGGCACACTGGTGGAGACCCGAGACTGGTGGTCCTAGGTGACTTTAACATCCATGCTGAGGCAAGATTTCAGGAGCAGCTCAGGACTTCATGGCTCCCATGACAAGCATGAGCCTGTCTCAATTAATTACTAGCCCCACCCATTTAAGCAGGACACACACTGGATCTTGTCTATTATACTAATAGGGAGGGTGATTTGCAGGTAGAGGAATTAAAGCTTACTTTGTTGTCATGGATGGATCATTACTTGACAGAGTTACTGCTCCCTCTACAAGGATGGTGGGCTTATTAAGGCATATGATGGATACAGAGGATTTCCTATCAGTGCTTGAGGATTTTCCCACCTCGACTGCTGATGATTCTGTCAAGGCTCTGACCACTCTCTGGAACAAGGAAATAACCCAGGCTGTTCAAATACTCGCCCCTAAGCATCATCTCCCCACAGACAGAGCCAAGTAGACTCCTTGGTTTACCAGTGAACTGATGGCAATAAAACAGGAGGAGCTACACCACCACTGATGAAAAAGTCAGAGAAAGACTGATCAAACATAGGATAGAACCCATATGAGATCCTATTCCATGGTGCTGATGACAGCAAAAAGGCAGTATTTCTCCACCACTACTGTGTTTGAATATAATCATCCAGCTGAGCTGTTTCACATTGTCCGAAGGATTTTATATCACAGCCCAGGGAACTGGATTCTGACCACACAACAGGCCTCTGTGACCAATCTGCTACTTACTTTGCAGACAAAATTGCCTAGATCCACCCTGGGTTAGATGCCGACATGAATGCATGTTCAGATGATGTACCTTTGTCTGCTTTATATGGATACTCTTCAGCTTGTGGAGCTCAGACATGTGGACAAAATACTAGGAGAGGTGCTCTCAACCTGAGTTCTATTACCTGTGGTCTCAAACCCTGACCTTCCTGGCTGATAAAAGCAGCCAGATGAGGGCTGGCCAAGTAGGTAAGAGAAATGGTAAATGCTTCCTCGAGGGCAGGAATTGTAGCACCAGTGCTCAAGGAGGCAATGATTAGACCTGTTTTGACAAAAACTCTTCGTGTTGGAGAACTTCTGGCCTGTCTCCAGTATTCCATTCTTGGATAAGGTGCTAGAGCAGATGGTTGCTTCTAAGCTCTGGGGGTTCTTAAAAGAGACTGACCTTCTGGACTCATTTAAATCTACCTTCAGGCTGGGATCTAGAACAGAGCCTGCTTTGGTTGCATTTGTTAAAGACCTTTAGAACTAGACATAGTGAATGTGACCCTGCTAGTTCTGCTGGATCTGTCAGCAGCCCTCAGTTGTATCGACCAGAGTATCTTACTGACTCACCTCTCAACACAGGGACTGGTTCAAGTCCCATCTGGGGGGTTGCTCTCAGCAGGTAGAGCTGGGGGATTCCTGCTCTGCCCCATGGCCATTGGTCGGTGGGGTTCCACAGGATTCTGTTCAATGCACCCTCTAAGTTATGGAGTCTTGTGAGCAAAAATTCTACTTTATGAGCTACTGGCATTAAAGTTGTAAGCAAGTGATTTGGCTACAGCATAAATTAAGTTTGCTCTGGAGCCATTCTTCTTGAGCTAAGACAAAAATGTGTGAGCCGGAGGATAAAAAACTGTGAGCTAGTTCACACAAACTCAGTTTAGGGGGAACGCTGGTTCTCTCTTGTCCCTATGCTATTTAATGTCTATATGAAGCATCTGAGAGAGGTCATCAGGAGGCCTAGGCTGCAGGGTCACCAATATGCGGATGATATTCAAGCACACTTGTTCTCAGTATGATTTGATAATCAAGATACAATGGAGGAAAGGAAGGTACTTTCACATAATGATAGCTGATGGGCAGATGCCTACAAACGGCAAGCTCAGTCAGTCTGCTAGCCAAGAAAATTCATTACTATCATAGGAGTTAATTTCAAAAGACAAGTTAACCTCACTGGCATATAGCCTAGCTAACTGGAGGTACAGATACAATCATATCACAGACCACAGACTGTACTAATCAGTAAATTCATTGCAAAGTAAACCCTGCAGCCATACTATGTAAGTTTTGGTGTACTTTGTTTTTTCTTTACAGGCCACATAGGGAAAACATTGTGTGTGAATCAGGCCTCAAAATTTTTTGTCTATCTAGTCATTAATTGTTTATTATTGTTTTAGTATATTTTTATTCCACTCTTTCTACAAAAAGCTCTTCCTTTCAGAAGCCCAATTCACCCTTACAACAAACCTGTGAGTTAGATTAGGCTGAGAGTGACTTGCCAACATCACCCAGCAAGCTTCATGGCTGAGTGTGGTTTTGAATCTGGGTCTTTGAGATCCTATTCCAACACTCTAAGGACTACTATACACATGGAGGCTCTATTGCTTAGCCCTTTGGAGCTTTGCTACTGTTCTTCCACATCCAAGATTCTATGTGTGCTTACACCTTATAACTCTTGTGTTTACATTTACAGTGGCACAGGTTTTTGCAACATCTCCTCTACAACTCTCCTGTTCCTTCATCTACCTTGGCTACTGAACTCATCTTCCATGCAAGCATCTGTTTTCCATCAGATGCTGGGCCACACATTTTTAAATGAGGTACTAGAATGATGGATACATATCAGTGTTTTCACATCTGCATTCAAAGAAACAAACAACATATCGGCAGTAAACTGGGAACCAACTTGAAACTAATAATTATTAGACATCAAAGCTGGCAATGCTGCTCCATACAAATAATTTTCACTAGGCCAAATTCAACTTCATTATAAAGTCCTTTGAAACTCACTTGAGCTAACCTCTTCTGCCCAGTATTAACTGCTGACTAGACTGCAGCGGACAATTCTCTCAACAGACAAGCAGAAGTTGATTGTGCAGAGGTTGGTTTATGTCATGGACATAAATTATGTTTCAAGTTTTACTTGTGCTAAGCATGTAACTAGACAGGATAATTCCGCTTTCATGGTTGTAATACAATCACCATGTGCTCTGTTCCTTCCTCTTTGTGTCTTGCCTGGTTCCAAGATCTCCTTTTAGGCTGCCCCTACTGGCAGCATCCTGATGTACTTACTATTCAGAGAAGAATCTGGCAATACCATATTGACTCATATCCTCTCTGCTTTCCAGCAGCTGGCTCACTGCATCTTCCATATACGTGAGGACATGTCTCTGAGCTGAAAACAGAGAGAGAGAGAGAATACAAGAAAACTGAAAAGTTTGTGCTCATTGTAATCTGTTGGTTGTGTCTGGTACACAGTCCTTCTATTCACAGGACAAGATTTCTACACTGTTAACAGGCTTTTTAAAACTTGCCTCTTGCCTCTAGTTTCCCAGGAAAACAAAACATCAGGGGGATTTTGAATTAACTTTCGTCACTGTGATGCTAGCCAAGACAGGAGACTCTTCCAAATTCCCCCCTGTTTTCAGGCAGTGTCCTACCACAAACCATCCACAGCAGTATCTCTGCAAGAAAAGGGGAAGAGCTAGCCCTCCCACTCAAGGATAGCCTTGCTGTTTGACTTTGTCTAAACCGTAGGAGACACATACTATATTGTGAGCACAAGATAATCTGAAGATACTCAGAGTCAGAGAACTGCAGGCAGTCTGGCCTGATGATTTTAATCAGACAAGAGTACTGAACACACAGTAATCAGCAAATAAGGAAGGAAGAGGAAGCAGTCCTGGTCATTGTAAAGCCTGTCACAGCAGCACATACCCCCATCCTCAGACTCCAGCTTACCAGTTCCAGGGCAAGGAGCAGCATTCCCTAAGGAAATAGTCCAAGGAAATATCTTTGAAGTAGGAATGGCTGAAGTTATCTGTTCCTTGACAGCTTGATACAGATTATATCCTCTCATTTCCTGCTTCTGAAGACCCATCAGAGTTCTGAACCCACTTTAGTTGCCTAAGCAAGCCTATTCCACCCATGTTTGATACCTCTAATGGAAACCTTTTTTATTTTAACATGGTTGTCAAGTGGAAAGGAAGGGCAGGCAGACTTAAGGAGAGATCTGGGGAAGATTATTTGCTATCGGTCATTATGATTAAAATTTCAGATGAGTTCGGATTGCTGTCAGGGATTTTTCCTCTGTCTAGAATACAGCTTAGTACAGTAGTAGAATGGGTAAAGCTCTCTCTGGAAAATACCTTGCAAACTGATAGTAAGACAGTGAGCCAGAGGTTCAAAGATATTATCTGGCAATAAAAGATATAGGGCGTAGCTTTATTTAATTATTTAATGCAAAGGAATAAATTTTAATTTATGTGAGTGATTAAAGAAAAATAGCTCTGCACACCTGTGTCGCCTCAGGGAAGAACAAGTCATGCAACTCAGTCAGTCACACTGTTTCGTTAACAGCAACCAGGTTATTTTCATCCCTTTCCACCCTCCCTTTTGCCTTCATGCCCAATTTTTGTGCTCAAAGATCACTCCTCCCAGAAAAGATTTGAGTCAGTTACTCATTAAACCTAAACACAACATGCTGGTTCTCTTTTCCCACTGCAATTGGCAGCATTTTGATGGACAAGGAGACACACTTCTGATTTGGTCTGCTCCTAAGCCCCAAACCCTGACTTTTGAATATAGAATAACTGTTACACATACCATAATGTGAAACATGCACTTGGTACTGAAGGGCCATTTAATCTGAACCCACTTGCCTATAACATGTAAATCTTACCTTCTTGACTATATTCCACAATGTACAGTATTAAAATCCTTATCATGATGCTACAACAATAGTTGGCAGCAGTTACTTCCACACAAGGATGATTTCCCCCAGTTTGCTGTCATTGCTGCTGCTACTGCAGACATCCATAGCAGTAACAGAGCCACTGCAAAAGGATTTTTATGTGCTTTCCCTCACACCCATTCTGCCCTACCCCACCAGCCATGGTCAAGTTTTTTTGGCAGGATTTTCTTTTAAAATAGTAGTAGATATATTGCTACAGAGTGATATACCTAGTAAAATTTTTATAGACGGCAAGAAACCCACTGGACATGAGGTGGGAAAATGCAGAGGAAATTGTGCAAAATGGAGGTGAGAGATGCAGGAATTCACACTTCCCCATCCATGCAGATCTCAAACCCACTCTGGGTACAATCTTCCAGGAAAGATTGTACCACAGCCAGGGTCGGCTCACTCACTAGGCAAACTAGGCGTTCGCCTAGGGTGGGCCAACCCTTGGGCACCAAACTGCACCCACCCCCCGCCAAAAGCCCCCTGCCCCTGCCAAAAGCCCTGGATCTCCCTGACCTAGCCGGGGACAGGCAGCCCGAGTGGCAGGGCAGGGGAGTCCAGCATGTGGGCAGGCCGCCCCCTCCTGGATTTGATCCTAAGTAACGCCCCAGGCTCACGAGCCGCCGGCTGGTCCTGGGTGAGCTCCAGGGAATGCCCTCCTCCTGTCAGGCAATTCTTCGGCCTGGTTCCCCGCGCGCAGGGAGAGTCAACAAAAAGTAGCGCCTCAGCAGTGCTTGGCTGTTGGGATCCCTCGTGGGTACCGGTGGTGAAGGCAGGGCTGCCACCAGAAACCGCCACCCGAGAGAGGGAGGCGCAGCTGCTTGGAGAGCCCGTGGCCAGAGAAGTCCTCTGCACACCACCGAGACCACCGTGCTCGGGGAAAAGTCAAGGCAGAGCCAGGGAAGGAATGCTGCACCTGGAGGGCCCCAGCTCGGCAGCTCTCGGAAGCCCTACCCAGCAGGGTTGACCCAGTCAGGACTTGAACCAGAGACCACCGAAGAGGAAGAAGGTGGTGTGTGTGTGTGAGGTGGAGCCAGGCGATGGCAACCCTCCTCCCCTGGAACATCTGTAGCCTCGGAAACCCCCAGGGGGGGGGTCGGCTGCAAGTCTCTGGCGGTGTTTCCCAACACTCGTTGAAGCGGAAGTCATGGGAATGGAAGCGGCATTCCAGCTGGGGTTCCTGGCCGGACTTTCCCCCTCAGTGGGGAGTCGAGGGGGACCCAAAGTGCAGCCTTCCCCAACGGTGGAAGACTGGGGGGGCTGGGGTTGGAGGGGTTTCCGCGGCTGCCCCTGGTGGTACCTCTTGAGGACCCCACAGGTTGGGCAGCCCCAGTGTGATGTGGAGAGGGCTGGACTGGCTTCCCTGAGGCTCTCTCCGGCTCTTCTCCATCTCACCACCACCCCCACAGCAGGAGGAGATGTGGCACCCCCCCACCCCACCCGTCAGGTGCCTCCCAGCCACGGCCTGCCCTGACCCTCCACCATCTCCATCTGCCTACCACCAAGGGAGGGCGAGCGGCACCTTCCCCTCCAGCCTCAGCCCGTCTCTGGATCCCGCATGGAGGGCGGGAGGGCATCACCGAGAGCCTGAGCGCGGGGGGGAGCACCGGCCTGGCTGGGCACCACCAAGGCAGGCAAGCGGGGGGGCTGGTGTTCCTCCCCGGGCCATCTTGGGGGGGCACCAGAAGGGATATTTGCCTAGGGTGCAAAATAAGCTGGGGCCGGCCGTGACCACAGCAGGTCTGGGAAACCTTGCAGAGGAACCAGAGGAACCTTCCTTCCCCTAAAAGCTGCAGTTTGAGTTGGCAACAACAACCAGTGGAAGCAACCAGTGTCACAGTCAGAGTTCCCTCTAAACTGCGCTAGGGGGTGCTGGTGCACAAAATTTTAGATGGCAGCTATGGGATTTCAGAATAAGCTCACAAGGAAACTGAGAAGGCATTTCCCCCTCCATTGGAAACAATAGAGAATAGGGACACCTCCTTCTGGGGCCCAGACAATTGGACCCCCTGGCCCAATCTTTTTGAAACATGGAGACAGGGTTTAAGGAGAGAAATGCAGTGTTAGCTCTAAGCTTCACAGTGTTGTGAGCAACGATTCTGCCTTGTGAGCGAAAAAAGCTAGTAGCATTAAAGTTTGAGCGAGTCTACATTTGACTATTGCATAAATTAGTTTTTTAAAAGATTATTTCCATAACCTTGTAAAAAATCTCAAAATGAATTCTTTTAAACTATATTTTAAGAATAATTTAAACATTATAAGAGAAAACAGAATCAAGTCAAATTTCATCACAGAAAATGTTGTCCTCTGTGGGGGGTTGACCAGGCCTCAGGAGAACAGGCCTATCTGCCCCAGTCCACTATTAGTAAACCTGTCCTCACACCATTGCCCTGCGCTAACCCTTAGAAAACATACCAGCACTTAAGAGTGGGGAAAGTCTTGCAGTCTACTTTGAGGGGGGGGGTTGTAAAATATGACAACCAGCATTACAGGTCAAGTATAACAGAGGTGGAACAATCACTGTCAGAACACTGCCTAACAAACAGGAAGCTGCTTAAATGTTATCAACCTGCCCAAACTATTTATTTATTCAAATATTTATATCCCACTTTTCCCTGTGACTCATGGCAGCTTACAAATCATATTGAAAAGCATAATAGGGATGTGGGAAAAATGATTTTTTTCCTGCTCCATTATACCTTATGGGGACCATTATAGTCAATGGGCCCCACAGGCTATAATAGAGAATTGATCCAGGGTATTTGGGCTCTGTTTGGGGTTGTTGTTTTTTTTGAGATACAGGCACCAAATTTGCAGCATAGCTGCTGATGCCTCTCCTCAAAAAAACCCCACAAGTTCAAAAAGATTGGACCAGAGAGTCCAATTCTATGGGCCCCAAAAGGAGGTTTCCCCATCCTCCATTGTTTTCAATGGAGGGAAAAAATGCTTCTGAGCTGAAGGCTAAAATCTATGAGCAGACAGTTAAAATTTTGTGTGGCAGAACCTCCTAGCTGCCTAGCACAACTTGGAGGGAACACTGCTCTCAACCAATTCCTATTTCTGCAAAATATAAACATCTAATTGCCAGTAGATGGGGGGAACAGTTAATTTGTTTAAAGAATGTTTCCTACCTCTGATACTTCATTGCTACTCTCTATCATCCCCTTGCTACTCTCTATCATCCACCTTCATAGTGGTATGAAGTTGATTTAAAGTACAATTCATATAATTTGCCAACTATAGGGAAAGGGCATTAAAATCACAAAAGATTCTTTTGTGTCTGTGTTGGGAGTTTTGAGGCCACTTAACCTGATCAGTGAAATTGTGGCTGGCAATTCATATAGAATACAGGGACCCACAAGGAACTGCAGGCGAGGGGAAATCCTCAGGCCTCCTGAAGCCACCACTACCTCCAGATTACCTCTCTCTGCTCTCACCATTCCTTCCCCCCTCTCCTGCCAAGCTGTTCATCTCTCTATTCTTTAGAAAGAGGCATCCTATATCAGTTTCAGTTTATTAGGTTTAAAAGCCTATACGCCATACACCATAAAAGTTAATTTTAAACTTTTTAAAAGATTTCAGACATTTAAAAAGACAGTATAACAGAAATGTGCCACATCTATTATACAATTATTGCACAGAGTCCTGTATCAGGCAGGCAGGAGGAGGCAAACCAGAGCAACATCACCTTGTTAGCCATCACCACCAAGTTTTTGTGTGACCTTCTGGGTTGCTATGACTATTCAAAATGGCACCCACCATGTCTTCCACAGTGTCTGTGCATGCAGACATTACTATTAACTTTGGGGAAGGGGTTAGTTACTTTTTTAAAAAAATCATATTTTTCCTACAAATATGGGGATTCTCCCAGGTTTACAGAACCCTAAATGGTAGCTGTGTGAAGATATTCTGCATCTGCACAGTGAGCAGACCTTGTCTATTATATAAGGATTAGATCACTGGGCAGCCAGTCCAAGGCACAAAATAAATTGGAGGATTAACATATATGAACATGGATTCTGTGTTTGGAAAATGCTAATACAATGGACTCTGTTGTGGCTAATAGCATACTGATTAATCACTGGGGATGCTTGATTAATGATATGAAGCTAGACACTATGTGTGGTGAGGATTTTCTCTGGGATATCTATTGACTGCAGTTATCAGTCCTGTCTCCTCTGCTAATTCTCTGTCTTTTGCCTCTTTGATGGCCGTAAACCTGTTTTTTACTGGTCTGATGGAAAAAAATAGAGATTGTATTTTTGATGCATCCCAGACTCTGAATACATTGGGTTTTTTTAAAAAAAAAGTTAAGATACTGTTGAACATAAGCCTAACTCAAAAAAAGATTTTTTATAAATGTCATATACCTAACTCTGAACCACATCATCAATAGATCCACAAAATGGAGAATGAGACAAAGAAGAGAGGTTTTCTCTGCAAAGCAGAAGGAAGTCCCAAGCTGGCAGAAAAAACTGAAGTGTTAAAAAAAACCCAGCGTATTAGAACTTTCCAAAATAATAGAAACAATGATTGCAGCTTTTAGAAAAGATTATACTCTCAAGTAGCAATTTTGGAGGTCACTAGGCAACCTCAACAATATTGCTGAGCCTTCCAGACTTTGATTTCTGTAAAGCAATGGTGTGGGGAGGGGGAACAAGGCTGGACTTACAGGCAAAAACAACACTGGAACAGTTCTCCCCCACCCTTGTCATGTCCCCTGATGGAAGAGGACATACCAGGCACAGGCCTGGCAGCAACCACCATAAACTCATTACTCATGCAAATGGACCTGGCCCAGCACTAGCCGCCATCATGCAAATGGGTCCAGCTTTTCACTGGGAGATGCAGCGGGGGGGGGGGAGGAGGGAAAACTGAGGACAGGATGCAGATAAAGACAAGCTGGCTAGTAGGTGAGAGATAAGCAAGAACATGGGAGAGGCTATGGGGCTGCCAGGGAAGGAAAAGAGGAAATAATGGGGGAGAGGATACCGGGAAAAATGAGATGTCCCCCAGTCCTTGAGGGTCCTCCGCTTGCCTAACCAAATAACAAAAGTAATTATCTCTTAAATTTAAAGTTTTTAGAACATTGTATCCACAAATAAGAGGTTATTCATTTTAACTAAATAACACAGTATGCATGCATCAGGAATTAATGTGTGACATTCTCAGATGTACATTAACCAGGATAAATGTAATCAGGGCTTAATTTATGCCAGGGCTCATCCCCTTCGATCAGGTTTCAATAGCAGTGAGGTGAATCATGGAATATGCAAAATAAAATGCCTTTGAGCAGGGGCAGAGTGACTTTTCCTTACCTCTGAGCAACTGGATGTGTGCTGCAAATCTACTGACACCTGCACAGGCTGTGTATCGCTGCTTACTTTTTTCTGGCCTCACTTTACTCTTGAATTGCCTGATTGCCCAGATCTTTTTTTCTCCTGCTACCCCAAACGCTCTCTGTCCTCCACCCATAAAGCTAGGGTAATTTTTCTTTCCAATCATACCTCATCCTTTGCTCTGTTCTCAGCTAAATTTCTCAGATGCCCACCAAAGTTGATTCCACAATGTGATCCCAAAATCTTAAGAGACCTCTTCTATGTCCATCTAACTGCCACCTCTACAAGTGGCAGGTATCTGTGTTTTAAATATTTAAGTAAAATAAAATTACGATAATCTGCTACCATTTAATAGTACATGGCCCTGCCTCCCATACACCCTTTGGGCAATTGCTGGATGGGGTTATCCAACTCTCAAGAAGTTGTGATGGGTGTTCGTGGGCAAGGAACAGTATTCAGATGATGAAATAAGTAACACTGGTGAAGTGACAGGTGGCAGAGAATGGCAGACGGAGCTGATGGCAGTACAGTCAGATGAGCAGTGTAGGCAAGACACAGGTAAGTTAGTGGAGTTCATGGTGATGTGCTGACATACCCACTGACATTTCACAGATGGAAATAGCAGTACCCTGTGTACGATTACTTGAGTGGGGTCAAGAGCAGCCCAGGGACTCTGGTCTGGTGGACAAAGGTGGCTCATCGGATAAAGGGGCACAAAAACAGAGGGAAAACACACATGGAGACATTCACCTATTAACATACTGCTCTGACAGAGTTTGATCCAGCAGATAATTAGTTTACAGGGTAGTCATTCCACACTAAGTGATCTTGAGTAGACAACATATGTGATATTATGCTCCTTATTCTAGAATCCAGATAATCTCATATTCCAGTTTATTCCACTGATCGCCTACCTAATACACCATCTAAAGTAAAGTAATATACATTAAAAGTAATATATAATGCTGCATTTTCCTTCTCTTGTTTTATTAAGGGACCTGTGTGCTCTGTTCTTAGAGACAAATAAATCAACTGGTTGTTTTTATACTTTCAAATGAAGGTTGCCATTTTTTCCTCTATTGTAGAAGGCTGAGATGAAACTTGACACCATATTAGCCAACCTAATCAAGTCTGCAACACATTCTGCACAAGATGCAGAGAAGAGGCCTTAACATCATGATCCAAAATATCTCCTCCCCGCCAAACGTGAAGCCTGATGCAGAATTCTGGTTAACTCAAAATGCACACCATTTGGTGATGTTTTTGTTGGTCCAGATAAAAGGCATTACATGGCTTTTGTTTTTGAAGTTAAATTGTATTCCCTCACAAATTTATTTTTATTATTTAAAACATTTTTAGTCTGCCTTGCCACACCCAAGCAACGTCTTCAAGGCAGTGAGCACAAAAGCATTAAAACAGTTGAACAGCTTAACATTAAATAGTTCAATAAAAACACATAAACAAACAACTCCAGAACCAGGGAGGAGGGCTAGTAGCCATTACTGAGAGGTATGCCAAATGAGACAAAAAAGTCTTTACTGGCTGGCAGAAGATACCAAAAGAGGGAGACAGACAAATCTCCCTGGTGAGGGAGTTCCAAAGATGTGGTGTCACACACCAAGAAAGCCATTTCTCAGGTTGCCACCTGTCTAGCCTCAGGCAGGGGCAACCGAAGCATGGCCGCCAAAGACAACGGGAGTATATGAGCAGGTTCATACGGGAGAAGGCAGTCCTTAAGGTATGTTGGTCCCAGGCCATACTAAGGATTGTCAAGAGAATGTTGAGTTGGGAATAGGAGGTGTGAGTAGCTGCTCCAAAAAGGAGGAGGGGAGTGATTCCAATTTTTATGCCAGGTGTCAAAATATCTAAGGCAGAAATGCTATTCACTTACCTGAAAGCAGGTATATTTATTTTAAATCATACAAACAATACTACTGAATACTACATACTGGACGATCAGAACATTAGGAAGAACTTCCTGACAGTTAGAGCGGTTCCTCAGTGGAACAGGCCTCCTCAGGTGGTGGAGGGCTCTCCTTCTTTGGAAGTTTTCAAAGAGAGGCTAGATGGCCATGTGACAGCAAAGCGGAATCTGTGAACTTAGGCAGATCATGAGAGGGAGGGCAGGGAGGGTTGCACTAGTGCTTAGTTCTTGTGGCCCTTTCTTATCTGTGAACTTAGGCAGATCATGAGAGGGAGGGCAGGGAGGGTTGCACTAGTGCTTAGTTCTTGTGGCCCTTTCTTACACAATCAGGGAAATGCTGATCACCACTTTGGGGTCAGGAAGCAGTTTTTCTCCAGGACAGTTTGGCTGGAGATCCTGGAGGTTTTTTGTCATCTTCTGGGCATGGAACAGTGGTCACTGGGGGCATCGGGGGTATTTGTGAATTTCCTACATTGTGCAGACAGTTGAACTAGATGACCCAGGAGATTTCATTCATTATATTTATAAGGGTTTTGAATGGTGTTAGTCATAAAACTCAGTGATTTAAAAAATCAAAGATGATGTTCTAAACTCTGCTGCCTCTACAACTGTCATAGAAGACTCCTGGTCCTGCTGTAGTTCGGACAACAACCAATCTTTTCAGAAGCATTTTCTTCTGAGTATGTTTCAGAGACACAAAAATATTCATTCATTTATTTAGACCCCACTTTTCTCCCCAGCTGAGACCCAAAGCAGCTTACAATGTTATTTTCTCCAACACTTGACCATCACAACCACCACCTTGCGAGGTAGGCTAGTATGAGAGTGACTGGTCTAAGATCATCCCCAAGAGCTTGACAAAGTAAGGATTTGAACCTAGGTCTCCCAGATCCTAGTCTAATATTCTAACCACTACATCATGCTAGCACTGGAACAAAATGGGGTTCTGCACATAAAATGTCAAGAGGTAAGCTACACAATTTGTTTATGAGCTAGCTCTAGGTTCACTGTTTTGACAAGTCACATGTCAGCTCTGAGAATGTCACTTTAAAAGCCTGAGACATTTATTTTGCTGACAAGACAGCAGAATAAGAGGTGGGGGCTCCTCCCCCTCCAGCCTCTTTCCTGTGATGATACAGATGCTTAGTTATGGGTGTTTGCTGAATGTAGTGATGTCCTACTCCTTCTGTTGATTTTTTTAAATTCTCCCTCAGCTTAGGATAAATTCTCCCTCAGCACACTTTTATCACATAACAGTGTGCCAGCAGCCAAAATCACACTGAGAAGAAATTAAATACACAGACAGCCTCCCCCAAAAAAGAGTGGAATAGGCATACACTCTACACATTGACATATTTCAGGAGCATGACTAGAAGAATGAAGAAAAGCTACTATTACATGTTTGGCCATATCTTCTATAATATTTTGCTGGCTCCAACAGCTGGTACCCAGAACTCCATGATGCTTTGGTGCTGCTTGTCTATTCCTATTTGTACATATGATATGATGACTTCTCTATGTATCAAATTCCATGAAGGTTCCACCTCTTTGAATTATTTGAATTGAGGGGAAATATACTTTTTTGTGCACTTCTACCACAATAATATCATACAGATAAGTTCCAGACATTAAACTTGTATGTTAGGATTATAGCATAAAAATGGAGTCTTTCTATAAGCTAAATATTTAGCACTTTTCAAATACTAAAGCCTTAAAATACATTTTAAAGTTAGGGATATTTGAAAAGCAGTTTGGAGCTTTGTTAGGCAGTATATGTATCAACAGGCTACCTAGAGAACATTATTACAGTACTTCATTTTCTGTCCATAGATTTCTTCCTTTAAATTGAGGCATTTTCCATTTTAGTCCTTATCTTCTAATGCCTGTAGCTATGGTTCAGGCGACTATAGTTCAGCTTTGCACTCTCAAAACATGTCCTACCCATAACAGCTACAGTCCACTGAACTATTCAAGCTGTCAGCCAAGAGAGTGGGAGAGACGTGCACGTGAGGGCCGTTTTGTCTTGGCAGCGGGTCCCATGCTGGCAGAGTTGAAGGTGCTGAAAGTCAGGAACAAGCTGCGCTGAATAATAAGGCCAATCTTTGTTGGTTATATGCCTCATTAACTGAAGTACTAAAAATACAAATATCTGACACAGAGCAAGTATATCAGATTCACTATTTCCTGTTTCAGACACTGGGATTTGGCTTATGTCAGAAGTCTCGAAAACTAACCCCAGAATTGGAAGGATTAAATTTTTTAAAACCCCTAAAGCATACAGAAAGCTTATTAGCCTGGATATTTTCCTTACTGATTTCAGTGGAACTGATTTCTGTAATCTATTGTTCTTAGAACTGCAGCCTGAAATTGTAAACCAAATAGCAGTTCCAGAAGAGACCCAATGGCTTCAATGTTACTACCCCAAGATAAGTGATATGCAGACTGCAGCATTTGCTATCTTTGCTCATTTGAGGCTAGAGTTTTGTTGCACAGAAAGTAACCACAGAGGAACAGCAGCAGACCACGTTAACTACACCAGATTCATTCTTTCTGAGTACTGTTTTTTTAAAGTCACTGAATATATGAAGAATTTGTTATCCCAAATCTTCAACAAAGCCAATACTTTTGAGGGGTCCACAGACAAGCCAATAATCAAGTCAAACAATATATTATGCAAATAGAGGAGAAGAGAATAATTTATCAAGTCAAACAAAAGCTGGCCTATTGTATGGCAGCACCATTCTGTGAACCAAACTAAACTTTTTTAAAGAGTTGGGTCCAGGTTCCACAGACCCAACTTGGGTTCCCCACAGCGGCTGGATGGCTAATAAATAAATAAATAAAGCAAAGCCCCTTTGGGATCAGATGCCAGTGCAGGGAGAAAGGCTTCCACCTCCTCCTACAGCTGTTTTCCATGCCGAAACAGTGCTGGGTGTTTATTTCCCTGTTTTTGGTGCTCCACAGGCACAGAATACTCCACATGGAACAACAAAAACAGGGAAATAATTCCTCCCCCAGAGCTGTTTTAGCATGGCAAAACAGCTGAGGGCAAGAACCCTTCCCCCATTCGCAGCCCAAACAAGCTCTGCTTTATTTTCCAAGAGCTATTCTCCACAGCTGCTGTGTGGCTGCAAAGAACCCACCGCAACCAACTCTTTAAAAAACTAAATGTCTAGTTTGACCCTCTGTCTTGCAGAATAATCCTGTAATTGTGAAAACTAATTAACCTGTGTGCCACTATGTAGAGAAGCGGAGCTCCTACACTGTTTGGCAAAATGAACTGGTCAGGCACGTCATTCCTCAGATAGCTCCATAATGCACAGTAAATGCGGCCTTGATCTGAGACATGTGTTGTCAAGCTACACAGTCTGGCAGCATTTTACCACCAAGGACAACATGGGTCAAACAGAAACTAAATTAAGAACAAAAGCATTTCTCAGTCTTGAGCTCAACTGAAAACAAAAACTTCTGTCTTTAGCCAGCAGAGCAATGAGAACACGCTGCCTTTGCAGACAGGCCATCTTGAAGCTGCCAACACAGCCTATTTTCACACTCATTCCCTTTTCAGGTTTAGCCTCTAACATCAATAGGTTGTCCTCCATGATAGCAGGATGAGTAGATAGCCTCATGAGTACTTTGCCAGCCAACACAGTAGTGCAATAGCAAAACACTATCCTAATGCTGTTCCTATTGAAGATAAGGTATTTTCCCCCCTGGTCCTGCACCTGTGTGAAGCAGGTCCCTCTTTCCTGTAGCCTCACGCCACAACGCTATTACTTTTTTGCCTCCCTTTGTGTATTTTAGTCAAGTTATTGTTATCCAAAGTAAAAGATTCTTCACATCCTTGCAGTCCCAAAGACTTTATTCTTTAGTATTCACAGTATTTACATGCAACTGTAACAGCAACGTTAATTACTATTTTCTTTAACTGAAACGTCCATCATTTCTGTACTCATTGCCAACCAAACAGTTCATTTATGAAGGCAGGCAGGCAGCCAAACAGGAACAAAGGTGTAGCCGGGCTGCTAGAAAGAACCAAACACATCTGCAGCGCCCCAGGATGCGAGTGTTTTAGACACTAAGGAGTCAAGGACTCTCTGACTGGCAACAGCAGAATAGCCCCACTCTTCACTATTTCCTTTGCATAAGAAATCACTGCATCTCTGGCATCAGCCAGTCCTCCCCTTTACAAAAGGCAAAGCCTCCCTGGCACATGTTCTCACAGGTCCACAGCTGGCACAAGATGAAGGAGAAAGGGTTCTGGTACAAAAGGGAAGGAGAAGAACTTAATTCAAGAGAGAAAATAATTAAAAGTTTCAAAATTGCTTGAAGAAAAGTATGTTCTCTATTAGAACTCGGGCATGATGGAAACAGTTTCTCTAAAAGGCAGTATTTAGCCGGAAGATCCAAGAAACAGATAGAGAAACATATTCGAATGCCATAGAGTGCAGCAGTAGTTATGAATGTCATCAAGAATGTATGCTATGAATTGGGATCTCCCCCTCAACCAACAACTCCTAAGGCAGCTTCTGGATAGCATTTATGCCTCAGTGACACACTTGCAACATGGGGATAATAATGGCATACCTTACAGAGCTGTTTAGAGTTTTACTTTAATAACAGAAATAATAGAGCACTCTAAGCAACACTACTCTTATTCATTTCATCTCCTATGGTTTCCATTTTTGTAACATCCATGAATCTTCAATGGAATGTGTTAAACACACACAAAGGACGCCATTATATCCCATTCTACCTTCGGTTACCTTACATTCATATCTTGTTTTAAATTCATTTTGTGCCTTTTCTATATTTCTGTTCTCCTCTGTATGTCTTTTCTCATAAGTTTTGCACATAATTTCTGCTTATTGGTACTTGTCTATGTGGCGTGCTTGCTATTTGGGGAGACTGTTTTTCCTTTAAACCACCCTCTCTGTATACAAACTTGGTAGTTTTCTGCTGCCACTAAGAATTAAAAATTCCAGTTCTCTCTCTTTTGGTAGTATGACCCAGGGTCTGGGCACTTCAGAGGACTATGTGGCCCTGAGGAAGGATTGTACTGATTTCTGGGATATGTTTAAACAAAAATTGATTTATTGAATAAAGAACAAAAGAGGTTTCTGGTTATCTTTAACTGTTTGGGGGGAAAGGAACTTGTAAATATAACTGGCAAGGTGTCACACACAGTCTCTTAGACACCAAAATTCCACTCTGAAAGGCTTCTCTCTCATATATGTAGCTACACTGGCTAAGCTCTTTGTCTTAGGCACACAAGATAAAACATTTGTCTAACCACACAGTTTAGACACTACTTGTTTCTTTTCCACACAGACTCTCTCACAAAACTTTTAGAGTCACACAGACCCTCTTCATAGCTCTTCCACACTTTTCCAAAGACACACTCACACAGATTCCTCTCAGAACATCTCCCCTCACACTTTCAGTCATCAACCAATCACAGCACACTCATCTCCCTCTACCACTCTTCTTACAGTTCTGCAGTCAAAAAACATTTAAAGACACACACATACCAAAACATGGAATCCTTAAAGTCTACTTCATAAAAACGAAGGAAAAAGTATCTCAGAGAGTCAAGTGTCGGGGTCCATAATGTTTCAAATCACTTTTCTCCTGAGGGCATCTCTGTATATGGGCTGAAGATGGGAAGAAGACTGGAGGAAGACTCCAGTGCGTTCATTCAGAAGTCAGACAAATCTGCATGTGCTGGGGAGACACCAGATTCAGCCTCCTACTCCCTGATGACAATAGCAGGGAAGAAAACTTGCTTCTCTATCATTATTGCATCCATATAATGTCCTGGTCTTACTGCATTGTTTTCTACTTGTGTAATATCATTATCTGCATTGTTTAACATGCTATATCTAATATTTTATAATTTGTTTCAGATTTCAGCAACCCTAGTTCAGTTAGATTGATTTTAAGCCTCTCATTTTATTGTCTATAATCTACCTTGCAACTTAGTGAGAAAGGAAGACTATAAACAAACAAACAGTTTCCATAAGGAAAGTTGTAGGAACTCTCTGGCTCCGTGACCAGTTTACTAAGCACTTGGCAGATAAAATCGCTTGTATCCACTCCAGTTTGGATCCCACATTAATCAGTGAAACACTGCTTGCTGGATTAGAATGGATACCTTTCAATTTGTGCAGAACTGTGCAGAGTCCTGGATTGAGTGGTGATGTCTCAGTACCAAATGTTCTTGGAGGGAAAAAACAACCCTCCAGATTCATTTCACAGGGTTTGACTTGGATGAGGGACTGAAACCAACTTGATCACTTAGGTGGATGACCTATGCCAGACCTCTGACAGGAATACATTCCTGTTAGTACTACTGGACCTTCCAGAAACTTTCAATACTATCACCTGTGGTATCTGTGACAACATGCCTTCAGGACCGTCTCTCCCAGTACATCCCCCAAAGAGCATTACGCTCCATAGATCAACATCTACTGGTGATCCCCAGCCTGAAGGATATCCACCTAGCCTCAACCAGAGCCTGAGCTTTATCAGCTCTGGAACCAGCCTGGTGGAACAAATCCAAATTGTATTGGCCTCCCTCTCCTCTGTTGTTATGTTGCTCTGTTCCATCTGCATTATTTCCATCTTGTATTGATTTCATCTTCCTGTCCCCCCCTTTAGCTTTAGTTACATCTACCTGCACACATATAGGGAGCCTCTGGGAGCAGATGAATTATCGGTGCCATTGACAGTAGTTTATTAGTATAAATTGATATATTGATTTTAAATTGTTTACTATGTTTGTTGTTGTAGATTTTCTGGGCTGTATGGCCGTGGTCTTGGCATTGTAGGACCTAACATTTCACCAGCAGCTATGATGGGCATCCTCAGAGGTATAACACAGAAAGACAAGAGTATTCTCTGTGTCACGGTGAGAAGAAAAATGGCAGGCAGGTAATTTATATCTACTCAGGAAGGTGGGGTAGGGCTGAGTCATTATTTTGTAGGAGTTCCCCAGGCTGTGACATGCTAATGGAGGAGCTTTCCTGAGGAGGTTCTTTTGCATATGGATTGGCTGTTGAAATTCTAACCTTATCTGTAGTGCTATTGTAAGATGTAGAGCATTTTGTGTTTCTCAGAACAGGAAACCATGCTCTATTTATTTTTAAACTCTCTTCTTTCCTGTTGAAATTGTGTTTATGTTTATGAATTTCAATGGCTTCCCTGTGTAATCTGAAATGGTAATTGGATGTGTTGTCCAGCCTTTCAGTGTCTTTCAGTGTCTTGGATACACCCTCACTTCTGCAGGAGCATACCGCACACCATGCAGCTGTGGACAGGTTTAAATCAGGACCACACAGTGTAGCATTCAGACAAGAAAAAAAGAACATGAAAGACACTGCAGACTGAGCCAACCTGAAAAATCAGCAGTGGCTGAACACAGCCTAACTCAAACAGGACACAGTATCTTATTCCAAGACACTGAGAGGCTGGACAACACATCCAGTTACCATGTCACTACCCAAAGGAATCAAAGAGTGGCTTACAAACTCCTTTCCCTTCCCCTCCCCACAACAGACGCGCTGTGGGGTAGGTGGGGCTGAGAGAGCTCTAAGAGAAACTGCTCTTTTTCAAGAACAGCTCTGACAGAACTATGGCTTGCCCAAGGTCATTCAGCAGGTGCAAGTGGAGGAGTGGGGAATCAAACCCGGTTCTCCCAGATCAGAGTGTGCGCACTTAACCACTACACCAAACTGGCTGTTCCTGAAGCTGTTCCTGAAGTCTTTCTATTACCTTAAATCTTCCAAATCTGTTCCCTGCTGGGTGTCCCTTTCTAGCTGAAGAGGTGGGTGTGTGAGACCACTTGACCATCTCACTGTATCTAGCCAGAACTATCATTTGCATTTCTAGAGCCTTGATGGAAGCAACTGACTCCCCTTCCTACTACCTGTACTCTGTCAAGATAGAGATGAAAAAAAAACTTTTAAAACTCCAGCTGAAGGTTTTGCTCAGTTCAGACCTCAAAAGAAAAATGCTTTGGAGGGAGACTTACTTCCGTTATAAGATTAGGTCCACCTTTATTCTATAGACACCATGAAAAGCCTTGCTAAACTCAGCTCTATTATTTAAGTAAGAGTTGTCTACAGTAGCATTTTACCAACTATTATTTATTTTTATCTTATTAGTCCAATTTATACGCTGCCCTCCCCACCGAGGCAGGCTCAGGGTGGCTTCCAAGAGGATAAAACATAAACTAGATTTGATCCATAGCTTTCTCCATGTTTTGGGACTGCTGATCTGACCACACTGGTCCATGCCACCTTTAACTCTGAAGCCCTGCAAGGTTCCATTTTGTTTACAATGCTGTTTAACATCTACATGAAACTGCTTCGGGAGGTTGTCTGGAGACATGGGCATGAACCAAGAAACCCTTCAAAGACAGCTGATAACAACAGCCTGAAGCAACAAACTAGCTTGGGCATTAGTGTTACCCATAATCAGATGGCACACAGTGCCACTCTTTCAATCTTTGCTATCTGATCCTGGGGAGGCTTTAGAGACCTTAAATTGGTTTTGAGCTCAGTGAAATACTGTATTACAGCAAGAAAACTGAAATTTAAATAACATATCCACTGGCTTCCAACAGAATACTGATCATGCTTTGCTGCTTCTTTCTAATTTGAGCTGTTCTTGGTCTTTTTATTGGGGTTTATTAGCTCTAATTTTGTTCTTGTTTTACATTTGAAGTAGTTTTTTTAATATTTCCAAGCTGCCTGAGGCTTTGGGAAAAGGTGGGGTATATATATTTAAATAAATAAATTAGCACTGAATATAGAAAATACTAAGACTCAGGGATAAGCTAACACAACGGATGTTTATAGCAACATGAAGAGAAAGCACCTCTTTCCAGTGTTTCCTCTAAGCTGAGTTAGTGTGAGCTAGCTCACAGTTTTTTAGCCTCCAGCTCACACATTTTTGTCTTAGCTCAGGAAGGATGGCTCCATAGCAAACTAATTTATACAGTAGTCAACTTGCTCGCTCATGAAAAATTGTTAATAATAATAATAAAAAAAACTTGCTCGCTCACAACTTTAATGCCAGTAGCTCACAAAGTAGAATTTTTGCTCACAAGACTCCACAGCTTAGAGGGAGCATTGCTACCAGCCTTGTTCCCTTTCTGCATCAGGGTTTAAAGACAGTTTTGCCCATCCCAAAAGAGAAGGGGCTGAACTAAGGAACTCTTCAAAGAACACCTGATATGACAGCCTGCAGCAACAAACAGTCTTCTGAATGAGATTAACATGATTGGTTTCTCTAATCACAATTACCTGTAATCTCAAAGCAATATAATGCTATTAACAAAACCCCTGAGAAACACAATAAAGCACCTGGAGGAAGGCTCCTATTCTTGCCAAAGAATTTTGTTTAAACAAATGCAGGTCAATGCAGAAAGAGAATGATTTCAAAGCACATTTTAAAACACTGCTTACTTCATTGGATTCCTATTAGTCAAACAAACTCTTAGCCAACAGCTTTTGTGACAATCATATAAAAATAAAGTACCCTTTTAAAGATAAAATGATACTGAAGCATAACAGGTGCTCTAAATGTGACTGGAGAATTTACACAACCAACATTTTCTTTACATTAACAGAGGCCTACTTTTGGGAGAACAAATCTGAGTTCCATATAGAACAGAAGAAGAGAAGAAGAAGAAGAGTTTGGATTTATACCCCGCCCTTCACTGCCCAAAGGTGTCTCAGAGTGGCTTACAAACTCCTTTCCCTTCCCCTCCCCACAACAGACACCCTGTGAGGTAGGTGGGATTGAGAGAACTTCTGACAGAAATTCTCCTTGAGAGAACAGCTGTGCCAGAGCTTGTGACTGACCCAAGGTCACATCAGCTGGTGCAAGTGGAGGAGTGGGGAATCAAACCTGGTTCTCCCAGATAAGGGTCCGTGCACTTAACCACTACACCAAACTGGCTCTCATGCTGGTTTAAAGCTATTGGATTTTTAACCTGTTTCATAAAACATATTCATTTGAATGTAGGCACAAAAGTTTTAAAATGCTTAAATGGACAAGCATATCAACATACTAGACAGCTTCATAGAGGAGAGGTCCATAAGTGGCTAGTAGCCACAGTGACTGCAGGCAGCCTCCATCTGGACACCTATGATAGAAGGTAGCAGCAGCAGGGAAGGGCCTTGGCCTCTATGCCCAGTTTGTTTGGCCCTGTAGGGCAACTGGCTGGCCACTGTGTGAAACAGTATGCTTGACTAGATGGACCACTGGTCTGATGCAGCAGGCTCTTCTTATACCCCATGTTCTCAACGTAAAGCTGTCAGGGAAAATAATTCATGGTTCTGGAGGAGGCTGTCATCAACATTGTGATGGCACCCTGCTCTATACTTATTTATGCAAACCAGAAAAAGTAAGGCTCTAGAGTTTAGACCCTTATGTTACTGAGATATAAACAGAAAGGTTTATACCTGTGCAACAAAAGGGGGTAAACACTTTTTAAAAAATGAAAGCAGGAATTAAGAGAACTAGATAAACAGACTGTTATATTGTTATAACAATATGATGAAATTGAATTGCCCATTTTTAAAAAATCTGAAAAAGCCCTAATTGCAGGGGGGTAATGCAGCTGCTGCTGAGGTACTGCGACAGGGAAAACTATGGGGGAAGCCCTACCATATGGAAGCCCTGTTGTCACTGGGCTGTATCAGCAGTCCCAGTAGCAATGGGGAAACTACACAAGCTTGTCTTCATATGGAAAACACTTCAGACAAGCCACTGTCTTTCAGCATCAGACAAAAGAGGATGATGATAATACTGAGGCATCTTACAAGATTACTGTCAAGATTACTGACATAAGGTATAGCTTTCTTTTGAATGCTCAGAAAGCACCATCTTATAATTTAATGCTTTAATATTTTATTTTGTTATCTGTTACTGAGATCAATTTTGTTGGTTTTGCAGAAATTGGAAGGTGCCTCTAGAGCATATTCAGACCTGGAAGAATATGGTTTGTTTTAACATAAATAAAATGTATAAATGTTATTGTTTATATATAGCACTTCTTGCCTTTTAGCCATATTATTCTCCAGTCTTGCAGCTTCCAGTGCATAAGCTCCAGTTGGAGCCAAAGCAAGAAAATTTACTTTGGATTTAGCTAATGGATGACCCCAGAATATCCAAAGGTGCCACAATACTACATTCCAACACTGGATAGCCCACTTGGCACAAGAAGAGGCACCTGAACTGCAATTCTGTGTACGTTTACCTGGGAATAAGCCCCACTAAATACAGCACACCTTGCTTTTGAGAAAATCAGCATGGAATTGCATTGACAGACCCCTTCCTCCACTGCCTGATTCAAATAACTTCACCACCACCACCCAAGCCTTATGATAGCTAAGTATGCCTACTGTAGCTCTGCCAAATCACTGATCAGCCTGTAACTCTAACTGGCTATGAAAATTCCATTCCGTATCTGTAGGGCTACCAAACTCCTAGTTGAAAAATCCTGGAGATTTGAGGATGGAGCCTGGGGTGGAGTTTGGAGAGGTGAGGGACCTCAGTGGGTTACAATGCCATAGAGCTCACCTTCCAAAGTAGTAATTTCCTTCAGGGGAAGTGCTACCTGTTGTCTACAGATCAGTTGGGAGATTTCCAGGCCCCACCTGGAAGTTGGCAAATATAATTACAGTTGAGGAGTGTTTGAAGTCATTATCTCTCTATATTATAATTCTCTGTTGGTGGTGGCACACTCCAGAACATTCCACATGCTCCAAAATCAATTCGCTCTCTGGCCGGTCATTTCCACCTTACACGATCCATTGGCTGCGTGGGCTGAGTCCACACAAGCAGCACAGCACTTCACCCTCAGTCTGGAGGGAGCCAGCAAAGGGGATGGATGCTCCGCTAAGGGAGCGGCAACTCCTGCATGGGGGAGAAGGAGGCAGGGCCGGCTCCAGGTTTTTTTATACACTAGTCGAGGCTACCTTCTGGTGCCCCCCGCCCACCAATTATGGGGTTGCCAACCTCCAGATGGGGCCTGGAGAGAAGGAAGACTTTCCTCCATGCAAACTCTAGAGTCCCAGTATAAGTTTTAATTTCTACCTTCCATATCCTCAAGAAGACCCTTTTCAAATTCATCATTTATATCTCAAAGGTTTCTGCCCACTGCTGGCTGAAGTCATACCTGTACAAACTGGAAGGCCCCGTCCAGGGAGGGCCTGGCGGGGCGGGAAGCGGGGGCCCCACCCAAGGGTGGGAGGAGGGCGCGGACTGGGTCCGAAAAGCCGGAGGGGCTCCCTTCTGCCTGCCAGGACATGGGACGAGAGAGCCCTCATGGTGTCAGGCGGAGCTGAGAGACTTGGGTTCGAATCCTCCCTCCCCCCGCACCCACACCCTCTCATCACCAGGTGAGACCCGGCTGACTTGAATGGACGGGGAGGACACGCTCACTTGTGCGGATCGGGCCGAGAGAGGAAGGCCACCTGCTGTGAAGGGAAGGCCGTCCGCCTGCCTCACCGAGTCTCTCCTTGCAAGGAAGGGAGGCCGAAGGCACTGAGGCCTGCAGATGCTGCTGCTGCTGCCACCACCAGGGAGGGCCAAGGCAGCAGGCCAGCAGCCGTCCAGGGGTCACGGAGGAACCCGTCAGGGTCCTTACCTTTTCTGAAGGCAGCACGGGACAGGCGCTGGGAGGGATCCTCTGGGACAGTCCGAAGGTACATCTCTGGCCGTGGCGCCGCGTGGCTCCTCCCTCCCTCCCAT
Organism: Gekko gecko; assembly: GCA_029375565.1. Taxonomy (NCBI): domain Eukaryota; kingdom Metazoa; phylum Chordata; class Lepidosauria; order Squamata; family Gekkonidae; genus Gekko; species Gekko gecko. Next base: position 156,722,460 of record JAPDNY010000003.1, on the reverse strand, counting down.
TCGTCCTTCCCAGGGGCTGGCCCCACTATGTCTCCCACCCCTCGACCCCCCGAGAATGACGGGATTCATTGGGAGTGGCGCCGGTGGCCAGGCCTCAGGATCACCCCCCAACAGGGCTGCTTTAAAGAGGGCAAAATGTGGGGGGAATCCAGTCCTTTCCTCCGCTGGAGGGGCGGCCCCTCCTCCCTCTTAACCAACTGCAGCCACTGTTGCGGGGCAGGGGCAGCCGCTGATTCCCTAGTCAGAACCCAACCGGAGCCCTGTGGGGTGGCCACCTTCAGCAGGGGCCCTCTCGGAGGCGGGCTGAGCAGGACAGTCTCCCCCGGAGAATTCTCTTCTGTCCCACACACCCCCCCGGCTCTTGGCCAGTGACAGGCAGGGCTGAAAGGCACGGTGTCAAAGAGATCTCTCTCCCTCTCTCACTCCCCCTCACTCCCCCCCCGGAGAGTTCGCCTTTCTGGCCGGGACTTGAGGCGGCCGACCCAGAAGGAGGAATGGGGCGCCCCACAACCCAGAGGCGCCTGGAGTGTATATGGCCCCTTGAGAGCGGTGGGATTAGTCGGGAGCGGCGCCAGTGGCCAGGCCAGCATGGAGGAGGAGGAGGTGGCGAGCCCGCCGGCTGAATGGCTGGATGGCGGGCGGGGGAGAAGGACAAGCCCAGTGTGGCTGCATTCCTTCTGGAGCTCCGAAAGCACGGCAGCAGAAACCCTCCCACCTGCAGGGCTGCTGCCCCAGCCATGGGCTGCGGAAGGCAAGCGCAGCGACAAAGGGCCCAGGAATGTCCCCCTGCTTGCGGGTGGGCTTTTGGCGGGGGGCGCGGGTGCAGTTTGGTGCCCCTAAGGGCTGGCGCGCTCTAGGCAAACGCCTAGTGAGTGAGCCAGCCCTGGAAGGAGGCAGACCTAGCAAGCAGGAGAAGCATTCACCTTCGCTGCCCCTTGCGGCTCCTCTTCCTCGGCTGCAAGGCCGGCACTTCATCAGGGCGATAGCTCAGCAGGCTGCACTGCAGAGAAGGCTGCCCAGCACCTTTTAAAGGCTCCCCCGACTTCCTTTAGCAATGGCGGCAGTGCCAGGGAGGGTCTGGCCTAGAGGAAACGAGCTGCGGTTCCTGGAAAACTGGACTTTCTCCTCAGGAAGGCACTTCTCTTGCCTCCTGTGTGGGACTAACTATGACTAACTGTCCCCTCAGTGGCTGTTTTCTGTCAGTACAAAAACAAAGGACTTTCAGCATAACACCCTCCCCTGCCCACTGCCAACTTGGCCACTTTCCTCTCAGAATAAACTGAAAACGGCTCTCTCTCCTTTTTGGCTCCACGATGGCTGGCTGGCTAATGAGCTGGGGCAGCGACCATCAAACCATTCTCTTCAACCCCCTGCTGTGTGGCTGACTTTCCCCTAGGGTTGCCAATCTCCAGGTGGGGCCTGGAGATCTCCCACTGTTACAATTGATCTCCAGATGACAGAGACCAGTCCCCCTGGAAAAAATGGCTGCTTTGGAGGGTAGACCCTATGGCATTATCTCCAGCTGTCCTTCCATCCCCCTCCGTGCTGCTCTCCACAGGATCCACTCCCCAAATCTCCAGGTATTTCTCTAATCAGAGCTGGCAACTGTACTTTCTACTCAGTGCCTGGTTCTAGGCAGCCAGGTTCTGTCAGTAAAAGGCCCTTTCCACATCTATTTTGGCCTTTGGGAGAAAACTCATTGGGGCCATTCATGATAGGGTTGCCAACTCCAGGTGGGAAATTCCTGGAGATTTAAGGGATGGAGCCTGGAGAGGATGAGGTTTGAGGAGGGGTGGGACCTCAGACAGGAACAATGCCATAGACTCCACCCTCCAATCCAGCCATTCCCTGATGGGGAAGCATTGTTGCCAATCTCCAGGTGGGGGCTGGAGATCACTCAGAATTATAACTGCTCCCTAGGAGGTAGGGGGAGGAGATGGAAAGCTGAAGTCAGAGGGCAGATAATAGGTTGACAGTTGGCTGGGATGGAAATAGGGTTGCCAACTCCAGGTTGGGAAATTCCTGGATATTTGAGGGGTGGGGCCTGGAGAGGGTGAGGTTTGAGGAGGGGTGGGACCTCAGACAGGTATAATGCCATAGATTCCACCCTCCAAACCAGCCACTCCCTCATGGGGAACCATTGTTGCCAGTCTCCAGGGGAGGGATGGAGATCACACAGAATTACAACTGCAATTCAGATGGCAGAGATCAGTTCCTCTAGGGAACATGGTAGACTCTGTGTCATTATACCCTGCTGAGGTCACCACAGCAAATTGAAGCTGAGTGGCCAAGGCCAGGGCACTCTCCATGAGGCTCTTTCTAGAGCTGGTTGTATTTATTTCCACAGCAGGCCTTATTCCTAGTAGGTAACATTTCTTGTACTATGAGCTACCTTGGGAGACACTATTTCACTTTTATTTCTTCTAAAAGAAAGTTAAAACATTTAAAATAAAATAAAATAGAACTCGCATGAGGTATCTTCACCCACTATTTTTTTAGTGACCTGGCCAGTACCCAAAGCATCACAGGCATCTTGGGAATTGTAAGAGGAAGGGACGGGATGCTATTGTGAACTGACCCCCTAGCTGCTGAAAGGGTCAGAAAACGCCTTGGACCAAGGTCCAGCACCTCCCAAGCTCGTTCTCCACTTCTACGCCCTTATACAGCCCTGAGCAAAGCAATGCCACACCTACGAGGAGAATGGGGTAGATGGGAAATGAAAAGCGGGAAGGACCTTGCCGGCCCTTTCTCTCTCTCGCCCAAAGCTTCCACTGGGAAGAAGCTACAAGGACGGCCCCGGCTCTGCGGAGAGTGCAGAGAGACAAGCTGCTTCGCATGCCGCGTCCGACTGAGCCTCACCCAGATAGTCGAGCCCGGACTGAGAGAGGCGGTCGACGTTCAGCATCCTCTCAACGCAGCCAAACCTTCTCTTCCTCGCCTCCCCTGCGGTCTCCAGGACACCAGACGCGGTCGCGAAGGAAATAGTTCCCGGGCAGAAACAAACGCCTTTGCAACTAGGATCCCCATCAAAGGAAAAGGAACGGGATCTAGGACGCACCCGGAAATCGTCGAGTCGCATACCCATGGTTTCAAGGGTATTTTTCGTTCCAAGAAAGGGTATTTATTTCAGAGCATCAAAGCTGTATAGAAATACGGAATAGTAGTTATCGTTTACTAGTCCCCCCCCCCCCAATGCTCTTAATTTAAGGGAGCAATCTTTTGAAATGTTTTCATGACAACAGCCCAGTGCTCCAATGTTGTGCCTGTTTCATTTAATAGTAATGGGCACAGATGAATGGCCTGATTCTCCACAGTTACAGTATTTATGTACTAGATTTACATGAGGCTGAGTAGATTTGGAATATCAAACACACATTCTGAGGTGAAGATTTCCAACCTTCAGCAAACCATTATAAAAGTGGCTACCTTGCTTCTTCTTTACCCCCCTTCCTCACATGTATTCTTTCACATAACAAATGAGTACACAATTTCATTCAACAAAAAGTGAACAATGCCACCCTTCTTCCGTATTAATACATTGCTGTTATGATACAATACACTTGTCACCTAACAAATGCGGAATTCAGGATAAATCAAGCAGTATGAGGCCAGATGTGACAAAAAAATGCAGAAAAACCCAAAGTAAGCCCCACTAAATAAAATGGAACTTACTTATGAGTAAACATGTACAGGAATGTATTACTAGTTTACTAATTATAGCAAGTGGTCAATTTTTTATGACATGTATGTATGCTATCATCTGTATACAGACATTTCAGGATTTACACAAAAAGAATTACCTGGAATACCAATTCAGCTGCCACAAAACAATAGAGCTTCCTTAATAATTTTAATGTCTTTAAGTCTTTCATCACTATATTACAAACTCTCCCCCAGATATCAGTCTTTTGGTGTCAAAACTGCCATCAAAACTGCTAATTCCAACAATATATGTTATTACGAAACTGGCAGAATTATATTACAACTGAAAAAGAGATATCTGTCTTGCTGCTTTTGCACATGTGGAATATACACTTTCAATTAACGTTTAGCAATCATTTGCAATTGAATTTTCCTGTGTGAAAGTACATTATCCAACTTGTGTGAACAAAGCAATTTGCTGAAGAAAAAAAGTGGTTGTTTGATCAGATTATGAGGCTGGCATGGCACAGTGGTTAGAGTTTCAGACTAGGACCTGGAATGGCTGGGTTCAAATCTCCACTCTGCCATGAAAGTTCTTGGGGGACCCTGGGCCCATCACAATCTCTCAGCCTAACCTATTTTACAAGGTTGTTGTGAGGATAAAGTGGCAGAGGGGAGAATGATGTGAAAAGCCATTTTGTGTACTGATTGGGGGGGGAGGTAAGCCGTAAAAAAATTATAATCATATGCAATATCAATATTAATGTTCACTTATATTTGTTATCAATGTTCACTTATACATTTAGATTGAAAAGTCTTGCCTTTCTGTAATTGTTATTTTCCCTGAGGTTTTCCCCAATGTTTTTTTTTCTTGTGATGGTTCCCTCTGCCTCTATCTTTTCATAGCAGCTAAAGGGATAAAATCTTCCTTTTGAATGCAAAGCCTATTTATGGTTGTAATAATGATAAGTTTCAGCACTACTGGTGCCTGACTGTTAATGACTCAAAAGAAAACTAAATAAAAACAAGATGTTATTTCTGGAACCTTTTGCACACTTTACTTTGCTTGTTTCCCCACTGGCCTGTCAGAGCCTGAAGTAAGTTATTACAAAATCCCCTGAAGAAATCACCTGTTCTTCTGCAAGTGAGGCAGGTTATCAGAGTTTAGCTTGTTTCAAAAACATGTGGGATTTCATGATTTTTTCATAACCCTGTCTCAAATTAAGGGTATTGGTTCTCCAAACCAATACAAGAGCAAGAACTTTTCCCATTAATCTTAGGGTAATGCTTTCTTAACGCTTTCATCCACTATCAACCTCAGTCACACAAGATTATCATCAAATGCCCACACTTATTTTATATATTTAAATATTCATATGCCACTTTTCCCACAGACCACACGAGCAACTTACAAAACAAATCTGACCCACAGGTTAAAGTTAAGAAAAACACACTTGTACAACTTTCCTTCAAAATAACACCTTCCTTATGCCTTATATTTCTTACAGAAGGTGGATGATATTCTCCACCAGGGTGGATGATATTCTCCACCAGGAATGCACAGGAACAGAGGGCTGGCTCCTGAGTTGGCCACGCCCAGCAGGAACTCATTAGCATAATAGGCCACACCCAACAGCAGAAAGTAATTAGGATTGGCTACATTAGGCCTAAGATGCAAAGGAGTTCCTGCTACAAAAAAATCCCTGGGTTTTGGCAACAAACAAGGTAAACAGAATAAAAAGCAAAAGGTGGATGTGGCTGGATGACCACACTTCTGGTAACATGGGGGTGTGACCTAATATGCTAATAAGCTGTGCTGTCATGTGTGTGGCCTAATATGCTAATAAGTTTCTGCTGGGCTTTTTCTACAAAAAAAAGCCCTTTTCTCCACTCCTTCTTGGAGAGGGTATTCCATAAAGCTGGAGTCACCACCAGAAAAGAGCAGGCCTGTGATGTGACTCTACAGGCAACTTGAAAGGAACACTCAATCATGAGGAGGCCTACGAGGACGTGAGGTGGTGAACAGGTTCATTACAAGTAAATAATTAGGACTTTAAAATGTCACTCCAGATGAGACATTTCCATAGATATATTTATGCTATATGCATATAACAAACAGATCTTCAGCATATTTCTGCCTGATGGTCATCATCCTACATCTTAATGGTAGGTTTGATTTGTATAGGCTATGTGCCACTTTTTAAAGGCCAGTGGGAAGAAGCAGGTGCCTAAAAAAATCTAATGCCCCTGATCTGCCCCACTCAAGCTTTGACTACTGCCCCAAAATTTGTAGATCATCTCCCAGGAGGCTTTATGCCCTCTGTTAAAAATCACTGGGTCAATGCCAATGTTCCCTCTAAGCTCCACAGTGTTGTGAGCAGAAACTCTACCTCATGAGCGAAAAGAGCTAGTACCATTAAAGTTGTGAACAAATCTACATTTGACTATTGCATAAATTATTTTTTAGAAGATTATTTCCATAACCTTGTAAAAATCTCAGAATGAATTCTTTTAAACTATATTTTAAGAATAACTTAAACACTGTATGCCGAAGATCTGTTTGCTATATGCATATATCATAAATATTATAAAAGAAAAGAGAATCAAATCAAATTTCATTACACAAAATGTCTTCTACAGGGCAGGCCTCTGGAGAACAGGTCTACCTGCCCCTTTCCACTATATTGTAAGACCTGGCCTCAGGACAACAGGTCTGTCCACCCCTTCCCACTATATTGGTAGACCTGGCCTCCGGAGAACAGGACTATCTGCCCTTTTGCACTATATTGATAGACCTGGCCTCCAGATAACAAGTCTACCTGCCCCAGGCCACTATATTGGTAAACCTGGCCTCAGGAGAACAGGTCTGTCCATCCCTTTCTACTATACTGGTAGATCTGGCCTCCAGAGAACTCGTCTACCAACCCCTTTCCACTATATTGGTAGACCTGGCCTCCAAAGAACTCATCTACCCACCCCTTTCCACCATATTGGTAGGCCTGGCCTCTGGAGAACAGGTCTGCCAGTGTCCACCCCTTTCCATTATATTGGTAGACCTGGTCTCTGGATAACAGGTCTACCTGCCCCAGTCCATGGCTGGCACATGGCAGGGGACATTGAGGGTGGGGCGCAGTCATGTTGACAGCATTATGTCATTTTCAGGGCAAACCTAGAAGTGACATCACATTGTTGGTGCAATACTCAGGATTTACTGCAAACTCTGTGGTCTGCCCATAATGTTCCCAGTGAATCCCAGGGTTTGCCCTAGAAAGGACACCATGCAATGTTTTGCTTATTCCCCCACCCATCACCCTATTGAGCACCAGCAGGGGTCAAGGACTGCTGCCAGAAGACCTCCCATCATAGCAGGAGATTAGAAGCCATAAACAAGATTATTTCTGGGAGGGGAAAGGGAAGGGATCAGTTCAGAAGCAGTTGTGAGTGGGCTTTCTTATCCTCCTATATTCCATGCCAAGTTGTTTTTTGGGGGACTGACTTTTGAAGGAGGCTGAATGAAGGGAAAGCAACTTCCCCACCCCAGTGTTTCCTGCAGCAAAGTTATCCCCCATTAGGAAGGGGTACCATTCAGCCACCTTTAGGTTGTGCCTGGAGCTCTCCTGTACTCTAACTGATCTTAAGCCTACAGAGGTCAGTTCCTGTTGCGTAGCTTGGTGCAGGCAAGGAGCTGACAGAAGGCAAGATTCTTAACACAAGGTTTTGTTTATACAGTCCTTCTTACAGTCCCTGCTCTACTTTTTCCTCCATCTCTCCTCTCCCCCGCTCTGCTTTTTTGTTTTCTGTAACCAGGGGTCTAGTCAGCCAGCAACAGACTAGTGTCTCCCTAATGGCACACATTTGTAAACTTCAACAAATAAACAAGCTAACAATCTGTAGCTATTAGAACACAACTGAGCTCTCTCCCCTTCCTAAACTCTGCTCTTGCACCGCCCCGAAATCTCTGGGAATTTCAAAAGCCTGTGCTGGCAACCCTGTCTTTAGGGCCTAACTAGATGAAACACTATACATAGTCCTCTGCTTGGGTCTGGATTTGTTGGTTAGATGTGCAGCTCTGGGTTGGGAAATTCTTGGAGATTTTGGGATGCAGCTGGTGGAGGCAGGGATTTGAAGGGAGGGACCTCAGCAGGGTATAATGCCATAGAGTCCACCCTCCAAAGCAGCCATTTTCTCCAGGAGAGCTGATCTTTGTAGTCTGAAGATCAGTTCTAATTCCAGGGGCCTTCAGGCCCCACCTGGAGACTGGCAATCCTAGCTTGCAGGTTCTCCACTGAGAACTCTATTCACAAGCCCATGAGGCCCAATTTGGATTCTGATCACAATATAAGTGGACGGGGTACTTATGCTTCCCCTCATTTTCCTGGCCCAAAACAGCTCTGAGGGAGCACTCCTTACCCTGTTGGGGAAAGCTTTGCGTAGCCCATCGGTAGGTGTGCTCTTCGAGTAGGGCTGTTAACAGACCTGGAGAAGAATGTTCTGTTTCTTTAACAGAGGCTTAAAGGGATGTTCTTTACCAGGTGATGTACCTCAGGTTGACAGCTCCAGGTTTAGAAATTCTGGGGATTTGGGGGTAGAGCCTGTGGAGGGTGGCATTTGGGGAGGAGAGGAAACTCAGCATGGCATAATGCCATAGGGTGCACCCTCCAAAGCTGCCAGTTTCTCCAGGGAAACTAATCTCTGTCATTTTGAGCTGTAATTCCAGGAGAACTCCACCTTGAGGTTGGCAAGCCTAGATGTATTTCCATGCCATGAAAAGCTTCAGCTGTCCATTTTCTTATATTAAGCATCTCTTAAAGGGACAGGACATTTCCCCCCAAGCCTGTTAGCAATCCTAGTTATAGCCAGCCATCCTTTAAAATGTTTGACAGCTGCTACTATGTCCCCATTTTGACCACCATCCTAGACTGGTGTTCTCACAGTGTGAGATGGTCCTGGCACAAACAATTCTTAGGCTGGTGGTGAGTTCCTTTCTGACCTATTTTGAACTCAGATTCTGCATTACACCTTGATTGGGTTACGATGTGGAGCACAAATGTGCCAAACGTGCTATTATCTCCTCTGATCCTAATCTGTGCAATATAGACAGGCCAGTGTGCAAGTCCTTCCTTAAACTGGCTGTTCAAGGCAAATGGACTATTTTCCTATGTTTTATGAAGCTGTTTTGATTCCTTTGTAAATTCAGAGACTACAGCTAAACATGGATTATGTGACCCCCACCCCTCAATTTTTCAGGTTGTCCTATATTTGCCAAGAGGCCTGGTGAAAAACGTTATCTTTAACAGAGGCTTAATGGGATATTATTTACCAGATGATGTTATTTACCTCCATGCTACATGACATGCTACAAAAAGCTTCAACTGTTCATTTCCTAACAGTAGCTTAAAAGGACAAGACATTATTTTCCAGGCCTTTTGGCAACACTAACAGAAAGGACCTTGGATTTGGTTTCCCCGCTTCAGAACATGTAACACTAAATGTTAAAGTAAATATGCAAAGGAGTTCCTGCTACAAAAAGAGCCCTCAATCATATCCCTGATAAACTTATCCAGTGTTCCCTCTGAAAATCTCTATAATTTACAGAGATTCAAATCTTGTTAGCTAGCTGTCCAACTGCCCTTCTCCTTTACATACTTCTGTCTATGTTGCTGGAACTCATTTAGTTGCTTGCTTGATCATTTACTTACTTATTTTCAACAATGGTTTGTGGTTAACTGTACTAAGAGTCAGTAAAGTTGTGATATGTGTTTACCAGAATTCCTGTAGAGAAAACTGAGGTGAAAGATGCATGCCCAATTTAGATCGTTGTGGTTAGCATGGGTACAGCAAACACACTCTATTATTTATGTTGAGGCTCAATTGGCTGGAGAGTCCAGAACTTTAATTATGGCTCTTTTAGAATATTTTGCCAGTAAATGAGAGCATGACAGAACAAGGTCAAAAGGCTATAACCCCCAATCCATAATATATTGGGAGTAGTGCCATTTGGACATCTTCACACTATGCTGTACTTCTATAAAGCTTCTGGAACTTGGAAACAAGGTTGAATGCAGCTCTGTTCCATCCTCCATATTCCTTCAGGTTTTCCCTTGTTTATAGGTTAAACCAGTAGTAGCTAATCCTTTTGGCTTATGCACCTGTGGAAAAGCAGCCATAATATGCTGTGTAAAGCTTTCACAATCTATGCAAAAGGTTTCAATAACAGTTCTATATGGAGAAGTTAATATTTTAGAATAAAGTAGATCTTCATTGCAAAGCTGCCAATCAGTGGAAATGTTTTATGGCTACTGGTGTTAAAGGACTGTTGTGTTTGCAGTAGTCATATATGTCTCGCTTGTCTATAGAAATTCAAATAGGTGACAAGTAGTCATTAATCTTTGGCCCAGACCTTCTGTGGCCACTGTTCCTGCAGAGTGAGAAGATCCCCTGGAGGGGTATGGGCCTGAATTTTCATACTGTCCGGCAAATCCAGTTGCCAATCCCCTCTTTTGGAGCCCCTCTCCCCTGCTTCAGGGTTATCAGTAAGGGGGGGGGGAGAATAGCTGCTGGGTGCTTTATTATACCCTATTGAGACCGGTCCCTATAGGGTATAATGGAGAGTCAATCCATGGGTATCTGGGGCACGGCTGTTTTTTGAACTAGAGGCACCAAATTTTCAGCGTAGCTGCTGGTGCCTCTCCTAAAAAAAACCCCAAGTTTAAAAAAGATTGGACCAGGGGGTCCAATTCTATCAGCCAGGGGTGGCCAAACTGCAGCTCACGAACCACATGCAGCTCTTTCACACATATTATCAGGGCTGGATCGCCCATTGGGCGAACTAGGTGCTCGCCTAGGGCGCCCCGGCCTCAGGGGCGCCAAATGGTGCCCCACTCCCCCCCGAAAAGTGCCCCTCCGCCACCCTAACCAGGCGCCCGCTGCCGCCGCCGCCACCACTGCCGCCGCCGCTAGACCACCGCCTCCTTCCCGGCTTTCCTGGGGGTCCCGCAGTCGTGGAGCCACCAGGACAGCTGGCTCTGGGAGGGAGGGGGGGCGGCTAGACCCCCTGCCCCTTCCCAGCTTTCCTGGGGGTCCCACAGCCGTGGAGCCCCCAGGACAGCCGGCGCTAGGAGGGAGGGGGCGGTGGCTAGACCCCCCACCCCCTTCCCAGCTTTCCTGAGGGTCCCGCAGCCGCGGAGCCCCCAGGACGGCCAGCGCTGGGAGGGAGGGGGCAGCGGCTAGACCCCCACCCCCTTCCTGGCTTTCCTGGGGGTCCCGCAGCTGTGGAGCCCCCAGGACAGCCGGCGCTGGGAGGGAGGGGCGGCAGCTAGACCCCCCGCCCTCTTCCCGGCTTTCCTGGGGGTCCTGCAGCCGCGGAGCCCCCAGGAAAGCCGGCGCTGGGAGGGAGGGAGCGGTGGCTAGACCCCCCGCCCCCTTCCCAGCTTTCCTGGGGGTCCCGCAGCTGCGGAGCCTCCAGGAAATCCAGCGCTCCGCTGCCGCCCCCCGGTTTCCAGGCCCCACCGGGAGGTTGGCATCCCCAGTGGGGGGCGCCCCAGGCTTCCTGCCTAGGGCACCCAGACACCTGGAGCCGGCCCTGCATATTATGTGGCTCCCGGTAGAGCAGCTGGGGAAGTGAAGGGAAGGAATGTTTCCCCAATCAGTCTTCCCTTTCCCAGACAGAGTTCCCCTCCCTGGGTAGGCTTCAGGTGGAGGGAGCAGAGAAAGAAAGCAACTTTAACTTTAAGGCATTTGTCTCTCTAAATCTCTTCTCCAAGCCAATCCAGCTGGTGAGAGGGTGGGGGTTTGGAGGATGCATTTAAAGTTAAAGTTGCTTTCTTTCCACCTTCACCTCCCTCCCCCATCTATTTGCTTCCCCCACACTTTTTCTTTCTTTCCACCTTTCTTTCTCTCTCTTTCTCC